>CM073759.1:132803000-134270013 GCA_037127475.1 Arma custos
TACTATCAACATTTTGATATAATCAAAGACGTTTTTTCCAAATTAGATGGCACAGCGTCGGCAATATCAAAAGCAAAGAAATTAATGGAAAAAACAACTTTAAAAAAAAATTTATGTTATAAGAGTATTTCGACAAATTTTGTTTTTTTAGTTGAAACAATAAAAAATCTTGAAAATCAAAATTTGCTTTTATCAGAAAGCCTGAAAATAGTGGATGATTCCATACAAAATCTAAAAAGCGTCCATAGAACATCTGCACCAAAAATCACACAATAAGTTCAACACGTTTTCGAAAACAGCTCTGGACTAAAACAGTTATGATCCATTTTCAATATTCTAGAAGGAAACTTTGTAGAAAAAGATATGCCATTCAGCCCTTGTGAAGCATCATGTTTTAAAAGAGTTCCCGTTACATCAGTCGACGTGGAAAGATCATTTAGTAGGTACAAAAAATATTGCCGCCTGATCGCCAGAACTTCACATTCGATAATCTAAGGATGTACACAATTTCAAATATTAATTTGTATAAGGAATAAGCGTTTTGTAACTATTTTTTATATTATAAGGGTGTAATATTAGAAATTAAAAAGTACGTAAAACATTTTTTATTTTGTTTTGCCTGCATATTTCCCAAAAATAAATAATAAATATTATATGTATATATTTAAGGATTTTTATTGCATATAAATCTGGGCTCTAGTAATGACCAATATACTAAACTATAACATTGACGCACAATCCCCTAATGCACATTTTGATGAGTTCCAGAAATATTTCCAAGATAACTTTTACCATGTCTTAGCTGTCTCCAAAACTTTGCTCAAACCTATCTTTCTTTCCTCTCAATTGTCCCTTCCTAACTATTCTCTCATACGTCATGACAAACCTGACCACAGGGGAGGTAGAGTTGGTATATAAATCCATGAAAGCCTGAAAGCTAAAATCCTTTTTCAATCTCCCACTTCTAGCTTTCCTCACCTATAATACATATTTGTTGAAATCTCAACTTTTTCCTCTCCTCTTCTAAAAGCCGCAGTATACCGACCTCCTCATGTTCCATTCGACAACCACTTCAAATCCTCTCTTTTCCAACTAGTCTCTACCTACACCAATATAATCATATGTGGTGACTTTAATATTAATATGCTTTCGAATTCCAGCAATCAATCCTTTTTCACAAGCCTAATATTCTCTCTCAATCTTTATCTTGTTCCCTACTCTCCTACCTATCACACCCAATTTTTGGATACCTGGGTGGACCTTTTTATCTCTGATTCACATCTTAAAATCCTCTCCTCATCCCAACATCCTGTTCCGTTTCTTTCATCACATGATCCCATCTAAATTTCAAATGCCTACCAGTCAAATCCTTTACTCCCTAAATGGTGTCCTATTGCAATTTGAACCTCCTTTCCTTCGTATCACTTCAATTCGACTTAAGTTCCACCAACTGGGACGTCATTTACTCTTATAGTTCCATCGATCAGATGGTTTCCACCTTGACTTCCAATCTGCAATTAGACATCCATGCTCCTTTAAAAACCCTAATCTTACGCCGCCCAACTGCACCTTGGCTAACCCCTGAAATAAAAGAAATGATGAAGAAAAGAGAAGCAGCAAGGAGAAAATTTCGTCGCACACGTCTATCAGTAGACTATGCAGGTTAGGCAATACGTCGTGCAAAATCAAATCACATCCATTTCATCCTCTCCAATGCAACCGATCCCAAATCCAAATGGAAAATACTCCGACAATTATCACCAACAGTATCCATTAAACTCCGTTCCTATCCTATCACGCCAGGCAATCTCAATAACCACTTCGTACCCAATACATCTCCTAAATCCTCATCTGCTCCCGACATTGATCATATAAACTTTAACCCTGATAACTTCTTTTTCTCCCATGCATCATATAACGAACTATTAAACACCATTCTGAAATCCCGCACCAATGACTATGGTCCCTACAATATTCCTTTAAAGCAACTAAAATCCTGCCTTCCTGTCATAATGCCCGTATTACATCATATTTATAATTTCTTGTTACAAAATTCCGTATTTCCCCCTCCTTGGAAAACCGCGTTAGTGCGCCCGCTAAATGAAATTGAAAATCTCTCCTCTCCAAATGACTTCTCCCTATCTCCCTTCTCTCTAACCTCTCAAAACCATTAGAACGCCTAGCTCAAAACAAAATTTCAAATTTTCTAGAAGAACGTTCCCTCATTAACCTTCTCCAATCCGGCTTTCGACCAGGCTACTCAACTCAATCTGCTCTCCTCAAAATCACCCATGATCTCCATACTGCAATTAAACAACAAAAATTAGCAATTCTGATTCTTCTAGATTTTTCCAAAGCCTTTGACACAGTAGACCACAATATCCTCCACGCCAAGCTACAAAACTTACCTCTATCCAACAGTGCTCTAGGATGGTTCAAGTCTTTCCTCTCAGATTGCTCCCAATACGTCTGGTCCCTGGTCAACCTACTTCCATAACCCTTTCGCTGTCCTGTGGTGTCCCACAGGGTTCATCACTATCTCCCACCCTATTTGCCATTTACAAAAACGACCTTCCACTTCTTATCCAACATTCCCAGTATCATGTCTATGCTGATGACTTTCAAGTGTACCTATCCTTTTCCCTTTCCGATCTATTACTAGTCACGGAAAAACTCCAAGATGATCTGATTTGAATAAGTCGATAGGCAATGGATAATAAGCTGAAGTTGAACGTGGACAAAACCAAGGCTATAGTAATAGGGTCAAACTACTTCCTTAAAACTATTCCCCATAATCCAATCGTCTTTCTAAACAATAATCCTATCAAATTCTACCCAACTGTCAAAAACATTGGAATTATTTTTGACCAAACCCTTTCCTGGAAAAACCATATCTGAAATTTCCCGTTGTACCTTCTGCACCTTAAAGTATTTGAATTACCTTTGTCACCTATTCCCTTTTGAAATCCGTAGACTCCTAGTATCTTCCTTAATTTTCCCTCATTTGGACTATTGTTGTACAGTGTATGGGGGTATCTCTGGGGATCTCGAAGCAAAATTAAAATGATTGCTTAATTGCTTCGTTCAATTCATCTTTGGGACACCAAGAGATGCCCCGGTCACCCGATATTACTAAGAATTGAAATGGCTCTACCCTTCCTACCGCCATAAGTACGTCCTAGCACCCTTTCTTTATCAAGTTATCCAATCCTGCCATCCATCATACATTTTCGATCTCCTTCAATTCAAAACCACAATCCTCTCCCGTAACACCCGTTCTCAGCTCTCAAGCTTCATACAGCTTCCCACCAAACACCAGTTTTTGACAGACCTTTCTTTATCCGATCCTCCTCCCTTTGGAATGCTATACCTTCTTCCATTCGTCGTTCCAATAATCTTCCAACCTTCAAATCCTGTATATTCCATCACCTATTATCCCTACGATTCCCAAAAAATTGAAAATAGTAGGGGATCAGTTTTTACTTAAAGTTGATTGATGTTTTTTGATGTACATTTGTGTGTTTGATTATCTTACTAATATTATAAATGTGAAAGTTTGTATGTTTGTCTCTCTTTCAAGCAAACACTACTGAACAGATTTGGATGAAACTTTACAGTAATATAGGTTATACATCAGAATACACAGCAAGGGTGTATTTAGGGGTGGCACAGGGGCATGTGCCGCCCTAAATACGCTCTCCAGACAGTTTTTTAGGTACTGTGGAGAATCCATTATAGTACGTAATTAAAGGCGAATCTAATCTACTTTTCCTACTAATATTATATATGCGAAAGATTTAGAGGGGGCACAGGGGCTCGTGCCAGATAGTTTTTTGTGTTCTGTGGAGAATCCATTATAGTACATAATTAAAGGCTAATCAGGAACTTAGCATTTTGAAATTTGCAGATAGGTTCTTTGTATAATTTAAGAAAGAAATTTGGATAATTCCTTGAGGGTTTCCCCATCAATATAATAGGGGGTCAAAGATTGTATGGAATCCGTCAGTTTTTAGACATCTGAAATTTTGGATGTACGAGTAACTTATAGTTAAAAAAAATATTAAATTATTTAAAAAATAATCTGTCATGAAACTTCATGTGGCAGTCCAAATTCCACGCGAGCGAAGCCACGGGCAAAAGCTAGTATATTTATATACGTGAGAGTGTGGAATTTAAGCCACGTACATATGTATTAATATCATCTAGTTAGATATAAAAAAAAAAGAAAGAAAAAAAGACATGAAGGGATTAAATGTAAATCTCTGATAGTATTGTTTAATTTTTTTTTCATTTTATTTTTGTTTTTTTTCTTGGCATAAATTCGATATATATATATATATATATATATATATATATATATATATAGTGTGCTATATTGGCTTTACTGTGCAAGCTATGATCTCGGAGAAAAGTCAGATCCTTTGATCTGAATATATTTAAATACTAAAATGGGATGTCACCCTGAGATCGTTATACTTAATATGTTAATATGTTATTAATATATAAGAGACTTATATAGTCTTCTCCAAAGGTTAACGTGGTTGACTGAGCAGGAGTTGTTTATTAAATAAGAATAATTATAGAAGAAAATTATATTTTATTTGTGCTGATCATGGTTACAGACTTAATAAATCTTAAAAACAACTTACAATGAAAACGGGAAGCTATAGGTGACTTATGATACATGGGGCTTCATTCTGCATCCTCCTCCTTACGTCTTGACTTGACTGATGCGTACCGACAACTTGCCCCCTCTCTTCAAAGTAAAGTAATGAACCCTCAGGATCATTTTACTATACCTGGCCTAGGCCCCTTATTGTCACCTATAGCAAGTGTTTATTATATTATATAATGTTTCTCTTATATAATTATTGTTAACTTATTTTAATTTTTTTTCTTTCTCTTTTTCTAATCTGTTTTTAAAATATTGTTATTGTAGGTAATTCGCATTTTTTTTGTTCATTATTTTTTTTTTTTTAATTCTTTCTCACTTGTAAACTAATTTATTTGTAATAATTAATTAAATGTAATTATTTTACACTGTAAGGCATAATAGCTTACAACACCTGTATTCTTATTCTAAAGGGACTTGTCCCAGAATAAATAAAGACATTATTATTATATTGTAGCATAAACAAAATAAATGCTGATAACTCCAAATATCACAGTTTCCAAGAGCAGGCTTTGTGGCCTTTCCAATAAGTATGATTGTAAGGCAAAGAGATCTGGAGATATGAGAAAACAGTCTGCACTATTAACAAAAACTGAGCAAACTTCCTGGTAGCTTAGTTGTTAGCCAATAATAAAAACCCAATACTTGGAAGGAGGAAGAAGGAGTTATTCTATAAATCAGGATTTTTTTTCATAAGTTTTTGACAATGACTGATTCCCTTTCAGTGACCTGAATATTTTGGTTAGATATATTTTAAAATGCATTGTGCTTTGTTTGCACTTATTCTATTAATCAGTTCTTAGTAATAAAATTTGTGAATTTATGTTTTGTCTATTCACTTTTTTTTCTAAAATATTCCACATATTGCAGTTGAAACATTTTGAGCCGACTTGGGGTGAAAGTTTGAGAGAATGGCCTTCATTACCCATATCAACATCTTCAGCTGTAGCTACTGTGCAGTCAAAACCTAAAGTAGTAAAGCCTCTACCTCCACCTGCAGTCACCAGGTTAAGGACAGTTGGTGCAGTAACTAGAGCAGTAACTTCTTACAGAGAAAAAAGAGCCGCACAGAGTCCTCCACGGCAAATGGAAATCAAAAGGAATAAGCAACAAGGTTTTTAATTTAAAAAAAATTAGAATAATAGTAATAGAATATCAAATTTAGGTAATATATTTTAAATATTTATATTTTCTAGATCAGTTTTAGAAGTCTAATTTTGAGAAATGCACCCTTATCTAATTTACTATGTTTTTTTAAAGGGTTCTTATGATAAGTTGGTGTTGCCTTGATACCCATTTATATTGATTAGTAATAACCTTGATTAAAGAAAAAATAAAATTGGCTAAACCTTGATGTCCTTACATGGCCTATGTTTAGTTGCAGTCTGTATTAAGCTTTCACCTTAATATTAACTCTTTGCTGGATTTATTAAACTATTTTGAAGAGCTTTAATGAGCATAGAGGATTGAGGAGCTTGCATCACTAACCACACCTTCTGATATAAATTTGTTTTGGAGATTTGGTTAAAAGACTTTCTAGTTAACAAGATTTTGTTTTTTCGTTTTTTCCAAGATGAAATTTCTAATTCAAAATGAAGTGGAATCTTACTCTACCTCTGACAACCATATTCACCTCTTAATAAATTATTGACAAGTTAAATTGTTGAGCAATAAATAAAACATTAGGTACAAGATAATAAAACAAGGGAAAAAATTATGAGTTCAGGTATTTTTATGGTTATCTAATGCTGTGAACTCCCAACTTATCTATTTAATGTAAGATTAGTTTTGTAAATCTGGATTTTTGATGGAAAAGCCCATCAATGAAGCAACTTTTATGAAACAATATTACTCTGCATATCAGATGAATCATAGGAAATTCGTCAACAGATAACTATGGTGATAAAATTGAAGAATTGCTAATACATTTTTTGTTCTTTTAAAAATATCATATCTCAAAAACAAGTTACAAATAACAATAATTGGTATAATAGGATGTGGTAGTTGGCCCTGAAATGGTAGTTGGTCCTATATTTTTGGTGTACTATTCCCCCATTATCACTGACTATTCTCCTGGGAAACCTGCTTAGTATATAATGGTATAATTAAAAGGAAATAGTTGAATTTTGAATTGTTTAGGTATCCCTGGTCTCTGTTCAATTTTAGAAGCTAAAATAAAATAATTCCAAAAATTAAAGTTGTCATTATTTTGACAAAGGTTTTGAATAAAGAATTGACTTAAAGCAACCTCTCCTCATGGAAGTAAATCTCATCTTAAAAGACTTGATTTTCTATTGATAAATTTGTTGTTTGTATCTCAAATGTGGCCTGCCTTTTTTCATGGAAAGATTGTTTGTTTATATTACCGATTGTGACAGTTGATAGTAGTACAATTTATTCCTTAAATTTCCCAATATCTTCTTTTTTTTATTATTTTGTCTATGATCTTTGAAAACATATGTTACTCTAGTATACTACACTTACTAGATGAGATTATCATAAAATCATGTCTAAACCGAAAATGATAAATAATTATAAATATTTTTATTTTGAAGAGAAAAGATTTGTCCAGGCCGGGATTGGAAGCCGGGCTGCCTACATCACTAGCGTGGTGCTTTAACCAACTGAGCTAACCTGGTTCGTAACACGGCCAGACAAATCCTTTCTCTTCACCGGTCCTCTATCCCCATGTTCTCGCCATTTGCGATGTAACCAAGGGGAAGAATGTTCATTGAACATTACTTTAATTAGGATGTTGTTGACTTACGTCATTATATTAATTAAAATTTATTTTATATAAGGAAGAAATAGTTGGGGGTGCAGTCAATAAAAACACCTTAATAAGTGTAACTTATTTATTGTGTGCCGACGTTTCGGCCTACAATGTAGGCCATCTTCAGGGCGAATAAACCACGCGGCGGCTAGACGATCAACCTTCCTAATAAAATTTATTTTACTTTATTTTTTTATTAATTGTTATAATTTTTAAATATTTGTATTTTATCCCGAGTTAGACTTAGAGAAAGAAACAGAGAAAGAAGTCACTTTGCTGGCATATTTTTTACCATTGCTACATCTGTGTTTTACAGTCACACTATTCTATTACAGCAGATAATATTTACATTCTAATTTAAAATCATTTATGCTATGGGGAAAATTTTACACTATAAATGTTCTGCATTATAAGCTCTGGAACTCATTATAATCATTTACTGTTATAATTAAGTTTTTCAAAGATTTTTATTTTATTTTTAGAAAATGGCGTACATGAGGAAATTGTTGAAGATAAAACATCTAAAGAAGAAGAATCTCAAAATGACTCGTCTTTTAATGAATTAAGAAATGGTTCAGAAGAAAACGTAGATTGCAATGAACAAAAGAACGAAATTGTAAATACCAGTGATGAAACTTTAAAAAGTGAATTGGAAGAAGACAGATTAATCAATTCCCCAATTACTAGTAATTTAGATAATCAAAAAGAGATAAAGCAGCCTTATACTGATATTCCTGAAGTTCTTGAAGAAAATAACCAGGTGGAATCTAATGTAGGTGAGGAAAATGCATTAGCACATGGTGAGTCTACAAATAATGATATTGATTTTTCAAAGTCTTCCACTTGTCAAGTTTCTCCAGAAGATAATTCTGAACAATTTGTAAATGAAGTTGGTGCTCTATCTCAAACACTTTTGATAGATCAGCTAAATGATAAACTAGAACAATCTGTCTCTGTTGGTTCAGATGTTTTAGTAATTCCTGAAAGTATAATTGATGTTCAGGAAAATAATGTTACTCCTGTAGTCAAAGATGAGATTTCTCCTATTGAATATGGTGATAGCCAAAGTAATAATGATGACATAAATACAGTAATGACTCTACCCATAGCAAGCAATCAAACAACATTTCCTGAACTTCAGATGGTTGATGATCCTTCTGTAACGAATATGTCTGCAATCAGTGAAGTAGTTCTCCCAAAAATACCAGTTTCAAGTCATCAAGTTATTAAAGAACATCATATTTCTGTTTCTGAAAAACCTAATATGGAAGAAGAAAAATGGGAAGTAATACAAGTGAATCCTGGAGAAAAAGACGGCAATATTTATTTTAAAGAAGATGAAGCTGCTATATTAGCTGCAGCATGGGATGTTGTTGGTTCTTCTACTCATTTCCAAGACCTTCATCAACCTGTAAGTATCTGCTCAATTGTCTTAAGTTAAACACCTTTCATTCCATTCTTCTGAATAGTGCTGGTTTATGAGATTAAGTTTAAATCTCTTAACAGGCTATTGAATTTCAGAGAGATTTTATATTTCATACATATATTTCATCTCTTCTAAACTTGGGGAGTAAAATTTACTTGGACCTTGCCCACATTTAAATGATACCTGAACATGATTAGTTGCATGTTTCAAGTTCAAGTGATAAATAGTTAGTAACAAGTATAAAATTATTGTAATGCTGAAATGAATGAATGAAAGTTGAGCTATTTTTTATGTGAGGAAATATGAAGCCAAAGAATATAAGTGACAATTAACATTAACTTTCAATAGCTGTAATTAACTCTTACAGCTATCTATATTAAGCATTTATGCTTAAAATAAATGAAAAGACTATGAAATATGTACACTTTCGTTTATTTATATATATAGCACAAAATAAAAAACAAAATTACGTTTGATGTATTTATACTTAACAGGTTAAGGAATTATTGATGAAGACCCAAAATAGTATTAAATTATTTTGGCCTCCATTTTTGCCGGTAGCATGGTCTGACTGACTTTTTTTCTTAACAGCAATACTACGAGGTTTAGCAACATTTCTAATCACAATCATTTTTCTTTAGATAATGACAATTGTTTTGTATGAGCTCTTGGACTATTATATACTGAGTGCAAGACTCTACATTAATCTTTTTTTCATTCTTGGACTCTATTTGTGTCTATACTTTTATGAGTGAACTATCACTGCATTTTTTTTTCGCTATTCTTTTAACTGGGACTTGAACCTGCTCTTCGAGTAGAACTGTCAATTAACCCTCGAGTGGTCGCTCCTTGTTATGCAACAAGAGAGGTCGCATGGATGACAATGGTCATCCATTGCTTTTCCCCATATTTATGATTAATTTTGTCTTTATTTTTTGATATTATTTATTGTAATTCTGACTTCTAATATAAAAATTATTAAGTATAATCTGCATACTACGGAGACATCGCTTGAGAAAACTAAATCAATGCTCGCGGATTGCCAAGTAGCAGGTTTCTATTCCACAACCCTTTGAGTTATCCCAAACCTTTCGAGTACTGGTTCTGCTACAATGCCGAGAACCGATCAGAAAAAGAATTCCAATGAAGGCTTTCATTTCGGTTTCATCGGTTGAGCGAGCATCTCATTCTAGGGTGAAATTATTTTTAATTTTCTCATTTTAGAGATTTGTAAAGTCCGTTAACATTTTCACAGTCTTATCATTTGTGAAAAGTTGAAATGCATCAATTTCTGTATTTGCAAATTTGCCTGTGTCTTTAGGTCCTGGCTAGTGGCTTATAATATTACGAGACAGGGTTTTACATTTTTTCGAGGCGCTTTTTTATTCCATCTCGTGATTCCATCTATTCCTATGAATTGCTCACCATCACTATCCTGATCATTTTCATTTGAGCTGCTCGTCTCCTGTTCTGTGTCAGAATTTTGGTTGCCTGATAACAAATTATCGTCACAATCACTAAGGTCACTGCCGGTATCAAGAGCGCCTTCTTCGGAATCACACTCCTCCAGCCACTTCTTCCAGATATTTGTGTCACCGCTTCGTTCCACCATGATGGAAATTATATTTTCTTCTAAAAAAACAAACAAAATTAGCAACAAGAAGGTAGGCTGGAAAGAAGGGGCAAGTACTCCTATATAAAAGCAGTATGCGACAATATGAATTGCTAATTGTGTTAAACTTGAATTAGATAATTGATTTCAAATGTAAATACTGTAATCTTTGCAATAACATGGGGGAAAATACGTGCATGAAAAAAAAAAATGAAAAGAGTTACATAGCAGGTCGCGTAGATGACAAATAAAAAAATAGCACTCATAAAGTAAATTTTGTGCAAATAATAATACATTAAATATATGATATTAAAATTAGACCTAAAATGTGTAAATTATAGCATGGAAAAAAGAAAATTACTAAAACACTTACATGAATAGTTGCGTGGAGGACAACTGTCATCCAGAAAAAAAATAAACAGCACCTCTCTTCTCCGAAGGTAAACACCTAGTACAGTGATACGAGTTTAATTCGTTCCGTAACCTTGCTCATATGTCAATTTGCTCGTATCTCAAAGCAATTTTCACCATTGAAATTAATTGAAATGTCATTAATTCGTTCCAGCCCCAAAAATGCTATCCCCAATTGTTTTTGAATAAGATAAATATATTTATAAATGGCTAATATTGACTGGCTTTAAACGAGTCTTCCAATGCCTTGCCCGTGGAAGTGCGCGGGGTCTGATTCAGCAATTCACCGTAAATCGCTCGTGCTTACTCGCATATGATGCCCTGTGTTAAGGTATCGCCTTTAAGTTGCTTCGCCGTCACCCAAACCATCAGCAGTTTCTCCATCTTTTCATGGAGAGAGCTCCGGAACTTAGAAATTATTGTAACGCACTTAGCTGGCGTTATACCTTTTATCGACTCCTTCTGTTTAAGCACAGTGCAACATTGAAGTACGTAAGCACAGTGTATCATTGAAGTACAACGCCCGTACTGCCTGGCCAAGTCGGCTACTCGCACAGCTTGCTCATTTTTTTTATGATTTCACGCTTTAATCCAATAGACATCATCTTCTTCTGAGCAATGACCTTTCCACACACTTTCTTCGGACTCAGTTATAAATAGAAATGTAATTAAGTTTGTAAATGCAAAAAAAGCACAAAGCCCTAGAAAAACTTAGCAAAGATGCAACGACAGCGAGGTTAACAAGCACACGGGGGGAATAATTGGGATAATGCGCGAGACGTGCAATAAAAAGGCGGAGGCTGGCCGTTGCTCCTATCTCAAATGTTGCTCGTATTTCAAAACAAAACTTCGCTCGCTCGACAGCTCGTATCTCAAATAACTCGTATGTTAAGGCACTCGTATCTCGAGGTACCACTGTCTCTGTTTGGTCTAGGCTTCCTATCAAAAGGGTGTGGATAATCACTATTGTCATCCACGCGACCACTCGAGGGTTAAGAGAAGTTTCATTGTCTTCTCAATTACTGTAATTTAATAATAATCATTTAATATGAAACTAAAAATTTTAAGTATATAATAATATGGAGAATAAGCTAGCAGAATGTAAAAACATAAATATATTTTATTATTGAATATTTTCTCATAATAAAACATTTTCAACTTTATGTTTAAATATATTTTATTTTGAAAAATTGTATGTAATAAATTCTACATTGCTTTTAATTGTTTCCTGCTCCTTGTATCCAGTAATGTTTTTTACAGACAAACATATCTTTGTTTGTAGTTATGTGTCTCTTTCACATAACTCAAAAATGGTTTGCCACGGAAATTTGAAATTTTGTATTTAGGATTGGTATAGCATTTAGTTGTGTATTGTTGAAGGTCTAAATAGTTTTTTTTTTTTTTTAATGATCTCTACTTGAAATATAAATCATTTTTATATATTTATATAATACTTAACTGTTTTATATAAATGCTAATTACATTGAATTTGAAATATAGTTAATGAAACAAAGAGCAGCTTTTTACCATCCAACAAATAGTGAATGAGTCATAGAAATTGGCTAAAAATAATCCATTCTGGTTTTTGCCTCGATTTATGCAGGAAAAAAGTATTGTAATTTTGAAAATTTTCAACTGATACTTTCATTTTTTAAGCTATTGTACCTAATATTTTTTTATGTATTGTGGGATAATTTAAAAAAAAAATATATTTATTGAAATTTACAACTATACAGAATACATCCAGTAAATATAATGAAAGATAAATCATGTCCCGACATAAAGGCAAGTAGAGAAACTATCCGGTGGTATTACTCAAATAAAAGTTCAACTTATAAGATCATGAGGCCATCTTCTTTTCAGACGCCTCGGAGGATTACCAAGAATTGAAAAGGTTGCGAGGTTTGAAACTAGTGGGTTTGAGTGGAAATGAAGTTTGTCATGAAAAGATTGATATCGGATTCGGGCCAAATCAGCAACAAACGGGACATTAAGGTCGTTATGGATTACTTTGTTAGTAACAAATTAAGGAGCATTGAGGACTTTTACAAAGGATTTTGGATTGTAAGGATTGAATACGAGAGGAATTCGATGGCTTAGTGGAGCCCCAAAGCTCTACTCCGTATGTCCAAATGGGTCTAATGATTGTCATGTATATGAGTCTTTTGTATTTGTCTTTTTATTTGTTAATCAGATGCTTAGAGCATTTGTCCAGTAAATGTTGAAGTAATCTGAAACGGCGAGCTGTTTCTTGTCGTTTCAGTCTAGTATGAGGATTCCAAGTTAAGCGTTTGTCAATGTGTAGTCCTAAGTACCGGACCTGTTCTACAGGAATCAGTGGGATGTTATAAAACGATATAGGAGGACAGGAAGTCGTTGGATTACGACGTAGGGTAAAGGTGATTTGATGAGATTTGTGGGAATTTATGTTAATCTTCCAGTTTTTACACCAATTTTCAAGGTCAATGATATGGGATTGAAGAGTACGGGATGTGGAATATTTTGAAATTAATAATTAGCAATGTTTAAGATAATTTTAAAACATTTAATGCTGTTTATGCATGTTTTAATATGAACTAAGATCACTTTATTAGCCATCAATTCATAGTAAGTGTACCAGAAAATTATGTGTTCTCCAAATCAGATATTTGATATTGATATGGACAAAGTGCTGTTTGAATATTGGCTGTATTGTGGAGCCTTAACCCTTTAGCGACCGAATACGGCCGGGTCAGAGCGGGCTGCCTGGACTGAGTGGTAGACAAGTCAACCATGCCCGCTGAACCGATTACTTTTTGACTCTGAAATAATGTTTTTTTATTTAATTCCTTATAGTTTCCCATCATCCTTTTTGATCCGGACTTGGAATGGTGAATGGACTGGCACTGGTGAATTTAAAAACATATTTTTTAAAAATATTTTTTTTAATTACTGTAAATTAATTTTAATTATTTAAAAAAGTATACAATTATATACTTTATTTTTTTTAAAATGTCTATATTTAAATTTATACAATTAAAAATTCTTTTGAGTATGATAAATGCCGAAACACGACAGACACACTTTACGAAAAATAATATAGCCAAAAGTGAATTCGTACGACATCTGTTGTCAAGAAAAAGTATTTGAGCTTATCATGCGGACACTTAGGTGGCTCTAGGAACTGAACTACTATTGTAGCTCACGGTCTAGAAACACCGGAGAAGCAAAACTATTATAATAGTCCATGGTCCGTGGAGCCCACCTGACACCGAACTATTATAATAGTCCACGGCACGGCGCGCTCGGACTATTATAGTAGTTCACGGTCGCTAAAGGGTTAATTAGTGACCACACATTCAAGTAGTTGTAATATGCAACCCCATTATAACAAAATTTTGCAATTTGCCACTACTGTGTTTTTGGACTGACGATATGTATTACTATAAATTCTTAGTCTTAAAGATTTTTTTTTAGGTTTCTGTCATACCATGCCAAGAAGAGTTAGAAGTGAGGCTTCATGAAAGTTCTTTACCAGCTCCGCAGTGGGTTGATTATAATGCTTCCACAGACAAGCAAGCACCTGGTCATGTTAAGCTAGAACTTGAAGGTAATAATTATTTGTTTAATTGGAATAATAATATTCTTTTATGGAAAACATAAAACTGTTGAAACTGATGTTGTTCTGTGATTTTAATATTGAACTTTTTTGTGGAAGGAAACCTATTTTGTTTCTTATATATAAACTATTATTGTTATTATATGGTTTGATATTCCTCTGAGAACCATTACCTTCATTGCAATTGATTTTCAAAGCTTCCTTTCCTGTATTGAGCAGCAGCCAAGCGGGTTAAGGTCTTGCTCAACATTGTTCTACCAGCACAGGTTCAGGCATGGTTTTCTCAAGTCCCATTCACAGAGTAGACTCCATTTCTCCCCACCGAATGCAATTACAACCGGTTTCTATAAACTTATATATATATATATATATATATATATAAGTTTATATATAAAAATAATGGAAATTATTTAAGACATGTACATATATATATATATATATATGTACATGTCTTAAATAATTTCAATAATTTTTAACTAAACATTCCCTCACCTGAAAAAACAAAGAAACAGCATTCAATGCCTTTACCACGTGCTTCTTTAAAATTTCAATTTAAGGGTTTCAATTTACTCAACACACTGTAACCATACATTAAAACTATTCCCTCTTGTATCTTTTATTTATAACAGCTGTTGTGTCAAGAAGGCTGTGATGCTATCCCAGCAAATACAAATTTAAGGAAACGTTTGTATATTAACAACTAGTTTTCTTTACATATATTTCACATTTAATTCAAAGTATATTATATTAATATTTTTTAATATAATTATTGGTCAGCTATTTTGAATTTTTTTAAATATTTTTATTTTGAAGAGAAAAGATATGCCCCCGGCCCGGGATTCGAAGCCTGAACCTCTGTCTCTCCGTGACAGATATTACATTAATTATAATGCAATTGGAAAAAACCACAATGCAAAGCCTTATGTTTCAAATTTCTCCAGTAATACACACACCTACCGGTCGACGTTTCGCCTATTCAGGCATTATCAAGACACAAAAAAAGGTTATGTGAATCATGACCTTTGGAGATTAGTTTCAGGTTTGGAGCCTGTTTGGGCTGTTGATTGTTGGGATGTATTGCAGCTTTTTCTTCGAGATGTGATTCACATAACCTTTTTTTGTGTCTTGATAATGCCTGAATAGGCAAAAAATCGACTGGTAAGTGTGTGTATTACTGGAGAAATTTGAAACATAAGGCTTTGCATTGTGGTTTTTCCCAATTGCATTGTAATAAATAATAGTGTTTCTTTTTGTGTTTTTGGCTCTATTTTATTGATGTATTATATTAAGATATTTAATATATTAAATGAAAAAATATAAATATGTATAATATATATATTATACTTTTTATATTTTATATTGAAGGAAAAGCTCAATATATGTTTATGAGTTCAAAGGGTTCCTCAGGAACCAGATGATCTAACCATGAACTCCTTTAAAAATGTTAAGAGCTTTGTGTATCTGGGTACAGAGCTCAACTACGAAAATAAAATATCAACAGAAGTGCAATATATATATTAAATAATTTATTATTATTTGAGAAGTTATTTTGATTTCCAATTGGACTATTTTCTCTTCCATAAAATATAATAAGATTCAATGTTTCATATTATTATTTAATTTTCATTCATTAGTGACACTGACGCCAGAAGTGGATTCTCAAGTATCTTCTAGCTCAGCTGAAGGAACGAATGAACCTGTCCGTGTTATTCCACCTACTACAATTGTTTGCCTTCCACCATTAACTGCTTCTGCACCTCCTCCTCCTCCACCTCCACCAGCTTCTTCTTCGGCGCTACCGTATCTTGCCTTAACTACCAGTACTCCAGTTAGAGCTGTCCCGACTAAACCTCTTCAATCGAAGGTACTTGCTAAATATTATTGCATTAAATCAATAAATTAGACAATATCCTTGGCATTATTACTTGTATTCTTATTACTTTTGCTAATTACTCTTATAAATAAATGTACTCTTCTTGAAATAAATACTTTTACTATAGGTTCCATTTGGCATAAAACTAACTCTCTCTTACATCAGTTTGATCCTTTTCTTTAGCTTGAGGCCTAGAATAGCCATATGGATACTTTTATCTCTGTCTGTCACAATATAAATATGCAGAATTTGTGGTGAAAATGTGCAATTGAATAAGATCTTGAGAAGATAAATAATAGATATATAATAAAAATAAATAGAAGATATTCCCTTAACACAAAACTTATACTTTGTAAGTTTTATAATTTAGAACAATTGCTTCCATGATAGATTCATTTGGGAACCATTATAATGAATTCCCTGACTAAGTTGGTAAAAATTATTGCGTGGTTCATCCACAACCCTGGACCAAATTTATAATATTGAAATGGTACTTGCTCCAGAATTTTATGTAATTCAGTTATTAGGATAACAATATTTTTGCTAGGAAACACCATTTTGGAGTTTTAAATAAAGCTGAAGAAGGTTCCAAACTTTTCTCTTGAACATAAAATAAAAATTTTTGTGAAAGTTACACTATGGTAAATCTAAAAATTCATTTTTTTTTATTTATTTTTCTTATTTTTAATTTTAAAAAATCTTGGTTGTCCATTTTCCTCTCACATTCCAATTTTTATTTTAGTATAAAAAGCTCTGTTTCTGTTAAGTGTAAAAACCCTATTGTGTTATTTTTAAACCTGTGACTTGAGTTTGTGTTACATGATAAAAAAAAAAAAACATTTTTATTTTATTTTATTGATATTTACAACTGTAATAACATTACATCAAGTAAATTGGCTGTATGAACAAAGGACATGAACAAAAAAATCATTTGTGGAGAAACTATCCATTGATAGCTCTCCAATAATGCTTACTAAAATTATTTTTTTAAATGTGGCTTAGGGAATTAAAAGAGAAATATTTTTGATCAAAGAAACAACCAAAGGGGCAATATTAGTACAATAAAAATTTTTCTTCATAAAAACATTATATAAAGAATAAATTACTATTGTATTATGCATTGAAGTAGTATCTAACATTACAAAGTTTATAAGTATTAATTTAACTATGTACATAGTTATAAATCAAGAGTTATTATAAGATTATATATATATTGGTATAATATATAAAGACTAATTTTTAAGTTTTAAAGTTTTCTTGGTTGGTTGTAATTGGACATAACTTTAATAATGATGTTTACCACCCTTAAGTACTTACTTTTAGTTTTTATTCAGTTAACTCTGATAAATCATCTCTGTATTATCATGGAATGGATAATTATTTTAAAGGTTGCATAATTTTGTTTAAATAATATCTGTACTATTATAATTTTATGAGTTCCCACATGCATCTATACATTATAAAACAAAGTCCTCAACCGCGTTTGTTCGCGGCACACTCATTAACTACTGCACGGCTTTTCATGTGGTTTTCACCAATAGGTAGAGTGATTCACCAGGAAGGTTTGGTTATATAATTTGTTGAGGTTTTGTGTAAATGGGTTGGAATATAACGATAATTGTCGGACAAAGTATAGTATATTAGTGGAAAAAGTATAGTCGCCTGGGAGGTTTCTTCGAAGACGCTGCCTAATATCTCTTATCTATCTGTCTATACATATTATAAAGCAAAGTCCTCGGCCACGACTGTCTGTCTGTTCGTGGTAAACTCAATAACTACTGCACGGAATTTCATGCAGTTTTCACCAACAGATAGAGCGATTCACATGAAAGGTTTTGGAATTATAATTTGTTAAGGTTTTGTGTAAATTGGTTGAAATATAACAAAAATTGTTGGAAGTGTAGGAAAAAGTATAATCTCAAGGGAGTTTTCATGGAAGACGCTGCCTAATCCCTTTGAAATATAATGAAACATTGTATGGTGGTATATTCCTCTTTTATAGATCTTCAAAAAAGTCAGAGATAGCATTTACCTAACTTTTAAGGATAGCTTACTTTCTTTACCTATTTTATCTTCTATAAAATTGATAACGTACAGTGCGGCATTTGGAAAGCCATTTAGAGGAGTGCAGTATTAATCCTTATCAACTTATATACTTTAGTTACCTTAAGCATTTCATGGGCATTATTAGAATATATCGCAAAAAATTAACGCCCATGAAAATAAATCCGTATATAAAGAAATATTTTGTTTTGTTTTTATGTTTATAATAAAATACATTAGACAGACCAAACATGTAGGCATAATATGCTTTATTACCCATGCAAAGCTGGGACGGGTCACTAGTATAAAATAAATGAAAGACATTCACATAACACAAATATTTTTAGGAGATATCCTCATTCAAGGATTATTATTAATAAGACTTTTTTGTAAATTTCATAAGAGTTTTTCTGCAAAATTATGTTAAAAATTGAAGTTTTGCATTTCTCTTTGTTATTATTAATATGTATATTCATCATTAAACAGCATACTTACCCAACCACTATGGTTCCCAACTCTACCTCAGTGTGAAACGCTTTAGCACTTAGTGTCCCCAGCCTTCTTGTCTATGAACACTGTTTTTTGTATGCATGGATTCTATTTTATACCTTTCGAACAGCTCCCTTTTTTATATGAGCAATATTCTTTTATTTTATCTTTTTCGAAGACTCAGACAAATTTGTTTGTGACTATATGGATTGTTTTTAAGTTGCTGTATCTTAACATACAGTTCATATTAGTTTTAACTCAAAATGCTTTTAATGACTCCCTCTTTAAGTGGCAAAGTCTATAATGTACATCTGTAGCAGATTATTTTATCTAGATCCTCTTTAATGGATAAGCACCCCCCAGTGACTTCAAAACCATTGAGATACACTACCTGTTACTAAATGATAACATTGTTAGTTATTTATGTTGATTTATTTTTATATAATTTATTTTTATATATGTAAAGGAGATAGTTGGGGGGTGCAGTCAATAAGAACACAGAATAAGTAATGAACTTATATTATGTGCCGACGTTTCGACCTACAGTGTAGGTCATCTTCAGGGCGATTTTGGAGAGCGAGGCCGTTAGATTTAACGGCTGGACGATTTAACGGCTCCCTTACTATCTCCTTTACATTAGATCATTCAGTCAACTATTTTCATCTCATACATATTTTTATATATATATTGATTACTTTTTATATAAAGTAACTTTTATCTTGTATCAATGAATTATTTGTTATTGATGATTTGTTTATTTTAAATAATTATTTAAATATAACCTATTATTTTATGAATCGATTAACTATTTTTTTAATATTTTTCAATGATTTTTATTTTAGGGTAGTGCTGGAGGTAGAGGCAGTCGTAGTTCAAACAAACCTCCTCCTGGTGCTGTGAATTTGGAGCGGTCATACCAGATTTGCCAAGCTGTGATTCAGAACTCGCCTAATCGACACCAGCTTAGATGTCAATTGAAGCCGCCTCCTTCTCTCCTTGCTAAGCGAATTCCACAGCCTGCTCCTAGGCAAAGGCCACGGCAGGCTGTGGTGCTTCGCCATGTCTTCACCTCAAATGCTGGTATTCCTGTTAGTATGGCTGTATTACCATCTCACCCTTCTCATGTAAGTCTATTTATTTCCTTAAATAATAAATTTAAATAAGTTAAAAAACATATATTTGTATTAATAACTGTTTATTAGGGTTCCAATTAGCTAATAGTGTTTTTTCTTGTTTTTTTTTAATGCTAATATGATCTTAATTTTTTTTCTTATATGGTTTTACCTTAAATTGTCCATGCAAAGAATTCAAACGATTATTTGCTTAGCACCGGATTATTTTCTAGTCTTTTTTTTTTTTTTTGTGGGCATTACAAGTTGCACTGTGACCATTACTTGATCTAGTTTGTATGCGATTATTATAATCTAAGCTTAGCTAAACCCACAAATTTAAGTATACTTGCTGGGTTGATTAATGCGACCTGCCTAGGGTTAGTTACTCTACCTTGACTAATGGTTGCAAACCTATCATATAGGCAGATAACATGATAGTGTGTTTTGTCCTCTGTACGACAAAAGCAGCATGTGGAAAATCTCGCCAGTCCCAGCCTGAACATATGGGCGTTGAGTCTGACCCCTATATGCCGCTATAATTGTTTTTAATCCTTCCCTGTCCAGATCCTGAACATGTCTTCTCATTGAAGCTGTCAAGAAATAATTTAGAATGTTCTAATCATTTTAACCTGCATCAGTATTGGTACGATTTCCTAAAGTAGATGGCCTTTATTCTACTCTTAACGTAGCAGAGACTAATGCTGCAAACTGGTTTGGGAGTGCATGAAATGTTATCCGATCCCAGCCTGGCTAGCCTATCAGCTTCTTCATTGCCAGGGATACCTGAGTGTCCAGAAACCCACTCAATGCTAACCCTGTGGTTCTCCGCCAGTTTGTTGAGAACTGTATAGCTGTCCCATACAATCCGTGAGTTTGTACTTTGCCCGCTTAGTGCACTAATGGTAGCTTGGCTGTCTGTGAAGAAGGTTATCCTTCTAGAAGACATCTGCTCCTCCAGTAGTGACCATACACAGTAGTTTAAAGCAAGTACTTCTGATAGAAATATAGAAGTATATCTACCTAGGGAGATCCAATTACCTACCCTAGGTTTATCTTTCCTCCAGAACCCTGCCCCAGCACCAATGGCTGTAAGAGAGCCATCTGTATAACAGTTGATGCCGTTGCAAGGTTTGTGCCGTTTAGCAGTGTCAATTTTGACCTTGTATTTGGGTGAATTTAAGTCACGTAACTGCGAATCCGATCTCTTGGCTAAATCTAAATTATTATGGCTAAATTGTCTAGTCTTATTATTATTGGTTCGGCACAACAACACATTCATGCGTCCAGGCCTCCTCAATCAGCATCTGCTAATAGTCCCTGTTGCGTGCTGTTGCCATCATGTTGCGGATTCCCAGGTTCCTTGCGTCTGCAGCCACACAGTCAATCCACCAAGGTTGCGATCGGCAGACTCCTCTGTCCATGGATGACCTCATAAGTAATCACTTTGGGATTTCCTACTCGTTCATCCTGGCTACATGTCCAGACCATCTTAATCTGGATCGTTTGCTAACATTAACCCCGTCAAGCTCATCAAAGTGATTGTACACCTCCTTATTTTTCCTTCACCTCCATCTTCCATCAACAAAGACTGACCCAAATATTCTTCGGAGGACCCTTCGTTCGATGACAAGCAAATTTTGGTATGCATCTTTTGCCATATGTAAGCACTGCAGGATTCAGGGTTTTTTATTGATTGATTTTGGTTTTCCTCTTTATAACCCTGCTTGGTGTTGTCTCAGCCCGAAATAGCAACCGTTTGTGGACAATATTCTTCTTTTTTGGTTTTCACTCTGATGGCGTTGGTACAAGAGACTTGGGATCCGAGATACGTGATTTCTGTGGTCCATCCAAAGAGGTAAGTTCCAAATTCCACCTTATCTCCAGGGCGTCTTGGTCTCTTCAGCTATCATGTATTTGGTCTTGTCTTGGTTAACCACTAGACCAAGTTTTCTTGCTCCCTCTGCCAATGAGAGTAAGGCTTCTTCAGTCGCCTCTATATCTTCCTACAATGTCGATGTAGGAGCTGCCCCGATCCATGTATGGTGGTTCCCGTTTTCTGGACCCCGGAGTCTCTAATTGCCTTTTCTAGCGCCAGGTTGAACAACAGGCAGGAGAGTTGTGTTGCCCTGATGTACACCTCTTCTTGAAGGGAAACCCTAGCTGCGGTCGTACCTTAAATTTTTCATGAAAAGAATTTAAACAATAATTTGTTTAACACAAGATAATCTTATTAGAAATCCAACTGACCCTCCTCTAAGGTTTGTTTTTCTTGCTTCTTTTACTCTAGTAAATCCTCTGCCACTTTCCTCATCTCCTAAAAAAAGGGGGTTTGGAGGTCTGATTCCTCATCATCTTTGATCTAGCTAACTAGAAGACAATTTCAATTACCATGAATGTACAGAAAAAATGGTGCTTTCCAGAAAACTATGCTGGCATTGGATAAATAAAAATGAAGAAAAAAGAATATTACATTCATTAGTATTTTCTCTGAATATAGACTAACGTTGAGCATCAGTGACTGATGTTTTAAAACATGAATATTTTCATGCCAATGATCAACATTTGCTCCATTAATCAATTACAAGCAATGTTATAGCTAAATTGATGTTTCTTGTCAATATCAATTAACATTAAACCAATTAACCGCTGGACTGAAGAAATACAACAGGTAACTAAGTATAACTAATTTCAAAGAACGATGAGAATACAGAAAATAATGAGATGTAAATTATCTCAAAGGAAGCACATAGTTCAAAGTATTAAAAAACAGTAGACAGTTAAGTACTAATAATTTCACAGTATTTTAATCAAATATTCTAAGCTATTAAGTATCAATCGGAATATTATATCAATAAATAGTAAAATTTACATTCCACCCCATCTGCTCATCATATGTATTATGCCACTAATAATAAATTAGTAACCATTTGTTTTGATACGAGTTCTACGAGCCCTTTAAGAGATTTTATCTAATAGTGAACACCAATACACTACCACTAAGTTTTTTTTAGGAGAAATAAATAAATATTCTTTTAGGTTTGATAATCTGAGTTCCTTCAGTGTGAATAAAACATGTTGTATGTGTGAATAAATATGTTGCATGTTGTTTGATTTATCTTTTTGTTGATGTTTCAACTAACATTGTGAATCGTTTTAATTAACTTAAGTTTTTAGCTTGTTGTAAAAAAGGTGTGATTAGGTAAGAATTTGATCATACTGAAAATTATTGATTTAATTATTAATATACTATGTCCCATTATCATTCTTTATAATACTAGAATTTATTTGGTTATTTAATAGCCTGCTATAACAGGTTGGAGGTGTTAGAAGATCTAACTCTGCCCCTCCATCAAATAGTGAATCCCCTGCTTGTGGTGGGCGTGGGCGCCCAGCCTCCGTTGGTGGCCCAGCACTGTCATGTGCTTGTTCTCTGAGGCCATTAGTACCTTGCAGAAGGTGCGGCGACTTTTGCCATGAAGATTGCATCACTCCATCTCGACTTTGCATCACCTGCAACTCAGCTTAAGATTTTATTACAATTTTATATAAATTATATTTTCATTTGTTTTATGTCAGTTTTAGCTATCAGTACTATTAGTTTTATTCAGTAAATTTTCAGGTAACACTAAACTGATTACAAGCTAATTGAAATTTAAATAATGCACGCATGACATCATTCCAAAATTCTATAATTTTGGAAATATCAATATTTCTTTAGTGGTTTAAAGTTTTTGAAATGTGTTTGGGTGAGTGATCATTGTGTCATCATAAGAGTTATGAACAATTATTCAAAAATTGCATCAATGGTGAATTTTTCATTTATTATTTTCTTAATAATTATTCAGCTCTATATTTTCAATATATTCAGTAATATAACTTGGATTCAAATATCAAGGAAAATTTAAATAAAGCACTGGATAAAATTTCTTAAAGATCATCTTTTAATAAAAATAATCAAGTTTAAATTCATTGCGTTCAATCATTTGCAAGTTTAAGAAGTCTCATTTATTTTTATTATTAATATAATAATTATTATTAATATTAATGTTTTTCTCAATATAGATTATTTATATGTAACTTTACATTTTTAAACCATTACTATGGTTATCTATCAAAGATCTATTATTGATCTTAACTAAATATGTTTTTTTTTAATGTTATGATTATGAGATATTTATTTTGCAAATGAATTTTAAAATATTGAGTCTTTTTCTTTTTCATGATCAATGACTTGATAGTAACATTTTTAGGAGCCTTAAATACATTTACACTGTTTGACTCCAATAATTCCTGTGATATGCACATTATACCTATTGAAGTATTTTCAACTATTAGCATTATTATTGAGGTTGGTCCCTAGTTGATAAATACACAGTATCAATTAGTTCCGAAATAGCAAATAATATATCTTCTAACAAATTATAAATAATAATTATTTTTTTAAAAATTAGTAGCTATTAGTTATTTGATAGTTATATATAAAAATGTATATTATTAATAGTAGTTGAGGCTAGTTTATTATAGACCAAAGAGTTGTATGAATAAATTAGTAATAATGATTATTTTTAATTCTCCTTTGTCATTGAAAAACAATGACTATTCTGTTAAGATTAAAGGTAATTGACAATTTGGATTGAAGGAAGTAAAGAGTGAATAAAAAGTTTCTTCCATTGAGAGAGGGAGAGAGTTTCCAAGAATAGTTTCTTAGAAGGCAAGGTCAATATCGAAAGGTAAGTGAATGTATAACTCTAAAGGAAACTTCATTGGCTTTTATGTTAGTATACTAGAATTTTGAACATTTATTTATTTTGTCGATTCACGTTTGCTCAGATTTAAATACCAGCACACTATCATTTTTATCCCCTGGGTTTTGAAAATCTATTTATGATGCCTCTCTGAAAATGATATAATGCATTTCATTGTCTTATAAAAGAATAATTATTATTTGACTATTATACCTATTTTATTAGTTCCGTTGCACTAATTTATTCTATTCTAAATGTCATAAAGATCAAGAAGATAGATAATAATTTTTATCTCAGAAATCTTTATATTGAATCTCTCTCTCTCACTCTCTCTCTCTCTCTCTCTCTCTCTCTCTCTCTCTCTCTCTCTCTCTCTCTCTCTCTCTCTCTCTCTCTCTCTCTCTCTCTCTCTCTCTCTCTCTCTCTCTCTCTCTCTCTCTCTCTCACATTATTATTATTCGCGCAATAATTTGTTTGTCACTTAAGCAACATTAATTTGTGTTTTATAAATATGATCATTTTTATCCTGTTGATTTAAATACAATATTTTTAGCAATGCCTACTTTTTAAATAGAAACAAGTGTTTATTTGTATTTTTTCTTTATAAAAAAACTACACCTTTGGAAAAAAAGTACTCAACTTTAACTCATAAATGTTTGCATTCTGAATATTCCAATATTTGTTATAATAATAGTTGTAGGTGGGGAAAATAATATAAGTTAGGAGGGATAATTACTTGGAGAATCTCAGATGAGCTATAACATAAATCAATGTGTATATATACTATATGGTTTTCCTTTTCTTAAGTTTCAGCCAATAAATATAATATATTTTAGCCATATTTTGAGTTTTTCTTGTTAGTAATATGTTCATACAGTACAGTTATATTGAATGGTGTAGTATAACCATATATCAATATCAATATTTTATCATGAATTCTTAAGTACAGTTTATGGATTAATATTGTCTTTTTCATCTGTCTAATTATAATGTAAAAATAAGTGTTCATTTTATGTTGACTAAGGTATAATCTTAAGGTCCGTAACTAATTACAGTAATTCACTAAAAGCTTGTTTTTTTACCATCGGGAAATATATTTGAGAACAATAAAATCTTGAAAAATTGCCATTATATAGTCCAATATTTATGGGCTGAACCTCAAGAACCTGAAAAACTTGTGTTTATGTGTCAAGTACATACATACTTCAAATATAAAGAATTAATTACAATTTACATGACAATGCTATCTTTTGGTTCTGTGCTGATGAAATAATGTGGGTACCCTAATAAGCCCAGTTGAAATATCACTCTTGCTTAAGACCCATAAACTATTGTTTATTTTTTAAATTAATATTTTACTAATTTATCTTTATTTTTATTTTAATACATATTCTTGCTACATGAAGTAAGTTCTGTTTTAATTACTAAGTTGTGTAGTTATTCTTATAAACATCACAGAGACATGTATATTTATACATATTTAATTAAGCCTATTTTATTGTTTTATGGAATATATATATTTTTTTCTTTTTATAGATGTGTTAGTTGTGTTTTAAATATATTATGAAGAAACATATACTACTTAGTTATAAACAGAGTTTTGTCACACATTTTTGATGTGTTATATTTTTTGTATACTATATATAGTTTGTATACTATATATATATATATATATATATATTGTGTTTTAGTTCTCGAGTTTCAGTCCTTCTTGAACTTTTTAGGCTGAAACTCGAGAACTAAAACACAATATATTTCCATAACAGTATATATATATATATATATATATATATATATATATATATATTTTTTTTACAAATACACATTTACATGTATATGTATATCAATTTGTTTTCATTGTTTATTTTTAAGTTGTAAATTAAAATATTTATTTAGTTAAGTTACTATGTACAGTATAGTCTAAACTTCCTTTCTATTGTAACCATTTAATCATGAAGCAGTAGACGTATTTATTTAATTACCTTAGAAGTATTTATTGAATTTTTATATTTTGATATTTTAATTATGTAGTTGGTTAATGGATGTGTTGCATTATTCAGAATGTTTTAAGAATATCAAAGCTTTCAGCATTCATTAGGGGTCAAAGTTCTTTGACTTTGTTTTCATCAATCATTTGTTTTTTTCTTATCCGATTTTATGAATATGAAGCTACTTATGAAGTTTTATACCATGACATGAGTGTATATATGTTTTTAAATTATTTTTGGTGAGGAATGTCTTTTTTCTATTTTTTTTTTTGCAATTGTTTATATAGGTTAAATTATTGTGACATAAAATTTATCTTGGATTACTTTAATGCAACTGATTGGCCATGTTTATCTTTCCATCCTCTATATTTATCGATTATAAATTTCATCCATTACCATTACCAATTTTTAAAAAATTGTTGAATAATCAATGTTACAATAATCTCCCTTAGCTATTCTCTTTACTAATTTTAAAATTTTACTATAATAATTAATCACCTAAATTATACAATAGACTTAAAAATTTAGAGGAAAATTATGGACTTTTGTAGCAATGGTTTTTTTTATCGCCTTCCACTTTATTTATTTTTCTTGTAAATTGTTGATTTTTGCTCTATAGATGTTGTATTTTTTCAATTGTGCACTTTCTCAAAATTCTAAAATCAAATTTCCTCCCTATTGTTGTTTTTTAACTCCTACAATGCCACCTATTTTTTTCTCATTTTAATTACTTTTATTTTGTAAATAGCTGTATTATAATACGGATTTAAAGCAGCTATGTGGTTTTTTCTTCTGCTATTTCTTCAGTATTTCCACGATACACTTCTTCTTGTAAAGTTTAATTGGCTTTGTTTGAAGTACCATTGTAAGCTGTTTGTTGCAATGGTTCTTCATTTGTTTTCAGCTTTCCACTTATTCCAGGTTTTTCTTTCACTTTTTTCAATTATCTATTTTCAGGCATGCATATTTATATATCGGGTAAACCTTTTTTATAATTTTATAAAATTATATTTTTTATAATTTTATATAAGTGTGTTTTGATTCAGTCAATGATTATTGAAAGTAGTAACACCAAACTTCCAATTTATCTAAACCCTATAATTTTTACTTAACTTTAAAATTGAATTTTACCAGTATTGCAGCTATGTAAATGTAAAATGTTTTAATATTTCCAAAATTGAAGTACCACCTGTGGAACCAAAATATTCTAATTCAGAAGTCATTTTTCATCAATTCATTTTCATACAACAACAAAATACAACAATTAACTAATGTTTCTTTTAGGTCTTCATAATGATTCTAACAACATATTAAGTAAATATATTCATTTAGTAGTGTTTAAATCTTATATCCTTCCTTCAATTTTAGTGTAATATACTAATTATAATGATTTTGCCTTTATTATTAAAGAATAATGCTTAATTAATTAATATTTAGATCACTTTATGATATAATTATCAACATTATTAGTTTTAAAATATTAAAACCTTTTATATATTCTATGAAGTATTAGAAATAATTAGTAATTATGATGTTATTCCCGAAGAGCATTAAGCCTAAAAATTCAGACTGATTGGTTTGGATGTTGTCTGGTGAAGTGGTTCAGATAACATGCAACAGATAATAAGGTTCCACCATTTTACATTTGTAAGGATCACATTAGGCTTTCCAGAATTTACAATAGTCATTAATGTAAAAATATGGCTACAACAGGGGATTCAGTCTGAGAAATTAATGAAATTATGAAGGTAGAAATGGTTGTGGCAAAATGTAAATTACATTAATACAAAATAAAAATGAAAAAAAATTAATAGTTATTAACAAAAAGTTTTTATTATTTTTTTAATATCGCAAATATAGTTAGTTTATTGTGATAGAGTATTGTCGAAATCCTTGTTCAGACATTTGCTTTATTTTTTCAACCTCTGAAAAATGATTTTTTTCTCTTGAAGAAAGTGGGTCATCGAACAATATATAATCTTACAAAACAGTGTTAAATATGTTTGATTTTTATGGCAGAAGTTCAAATTCCTCTGAGATTTTTTACTTTTTCCGTCTCTAACATTATGCCAGAGCATGATCTTGTTGCTGCTTAGAAAACGTCAACGGTTAGCCAAACCTAGGTTAACTGTGTTATTATCACTTTATCATTTATACATAATTACTGATCATAAAATGTCTGTAAAATCATTATTGAAACTTTTCATTATCCAATAATAGTTTCCCTAGTCCCTTCTTTAATTTTAAAAGCCCATCCCTAATGCTGAGTTTTGCAAGCCTCACTGTTAGATGGTAGAGAACACCTTCACCTTAATATTTTCAAGTCTTGTATTAATTGCTGCAATATTCTTTCTGAATCATGTTTTGATTATTATGTGCCTTAGTCAGAAACCGTCATTCTTGTGTAGCTGCATGAACTTATGCTTAATTGCTTTGATCAAATGTTTAGAAATAAGTTTACTTAATCCTTCACAAAAGATTAGTCATCGGTAAATATTGAATAGGCTTAAAGTACATATTTAATTTCTCTGATAGAAAATAGATAAAATGATCATTATTTTACATACTTCATTATGTAGTACATTTTTATCATGGTACATTCATCATAATAGGAATGTTTATCAATAATTAAATTTTAAGTCTTATAACCTCTTATTTTTGATATTTAATTTAAACTTTGGTGATACTTATTTTTAAAATAAGCAAAACAATATAAATTGAATAGTTATTATGGGAATAGCATAGTGAGATTTTATTACACCTTTAATGGTTCTTATAAGTTTATTTTATTTTATATTATTACAATGTTGTTATAGTAGTTACAAAGTGCTAAACATTTTCATCACTGTTTAAATCCTTATAATTTTATTTATCTACTTGATACATTGATTTTATTTACAAATTTTTTTAGTTTCACGTTTTTAATAATTGAAAGGCTCAGGACAAGAATGTCACATTCAACAATTTAAAATTTAAAGAATATTTTGTTTCTATATATGTCTCTTTAATATGTTATTTTGGTTAGTTATAGTTTTATAAGCACATATATTAATTACTCATTACCCTTTAAATTATATCATGCCACATTCCTGCCCTTAGCCCTTTTTAAATATTAATAAACTCGTGTGTGGAAATTCTGTGACAACAAAATATTGTTAATTTTTTTAAATTATTCTGTGCTAAAAATTATAACTGTCGTAAATAATTATTGCAGTCAAATTCACTATTTTACAATAATAATTATTTAATTAGCATTATAACTTATTTTAAAGCTTAAAATATTATCCTAATTCTTCTATAATTTGTTTTTATATCCTAGTTTTGATGGCTAAGAAAGGAGTAATACATATACTTTTTTTATTTATTATAATTTGAAAAAAAAAGAATTGTTTAGTAATATTAAGAACTATCTTAGGTCTAGTGATCTAACCCTATTTTATTTGATTCAGTTGCTGTCATATTGTCTGTTTTATTGGTAAACAAAATTGTTTATAAGACTGAAAGCTGTTTATTGACAATATTAAGAAGGAAAAGCTTGTAATTTTATTTAATTTATTTTATCATTGATTATTGATTTTAAGTCATTGTATGTTTATCATTAATTATTTATTCTAGGTCATTATCAATTACTGGAAAGAGTTAAATATTTCTAGTTATTGATGAATTTTTTCTTTTTAGGTTTTATATTTACAACTATAATTATATTATATAATTCATTACATTCTATGCAAAAGCTTTGTAAAATATACCATTGAAATTAAATAAGAAATTATGTAAAAATAAAGTAAATTAAAAAAAAAAAAAATGTTCTCCTGTTTTGATTACAGAGGATAATGGCGGTTAGATCGCATAATGGAATAAAATTAGCATACTCGCCCAAGTATTGGCATTGAACCGAACATTTATTTATTAAAAAAAAAAAAAAGAAATAAACAGTGAGAACTTCCTTTTTTGCATTGTGATTAAACTTATTGAAACATTTTGTTGAGTATTGGCAGACAAGTAGTAATAATCAAGTGGTCAAACTTTAATATTGACAAAAATACTGACAATCTTAAAAAATAATTGTTTCTTACCACCATTATTATATTTAATTTTTAATGAAAAATATTGCTTCATGTTCCTATTCTTACATATATTAAAATATTATTTATTAGCTATTAAATTGTATATTTTATATTTATGTGTTTATGTATATATGTTTGTACATACGTATATCTTTGTAATGTAAATAGTAATTACGGCAATAAAACTTAATAGTTTTGTATGTACAAATTAGTGAATACTTGAGCCTGTATATATTCAATAAGTACTAAATAGAACCAATGACCTTTAACTTATGTTTTTAATAAACGGCTGGCTTCAATAAGTTTCTTATATGTGATGGTCTATAAGTTTCTTATATGTGCTTATCATTCAATGATACTGAAGAATAGAGGCCAGAAAATAATCCAAGTCAGTATTTTGTCATACAAAATAAACTAGATCCTTTTTCGTTTCTGTTTTTATCTAAACTTACCTTTCTAAATATTAACTGTCCTGGAAATGATTCTATAAATTCAGTTATTCAACTTCTTTACTTTATCTAATCTAAGTCTAAGTTGGGTGGACGATTGCTAAGTACCTAAGACCACTTTGGTACTAATCTGAGGGTTCCAGATTAGATTTGACAGATAAATTAATAAATAAATAATAAATCAGTCACTGATCAAAGCCTGTTGAACTAGTCTTTAGAAAGAGGTTGGGTTTAATTGAGATAAAGACTGGTGTTTGAGCTTGATCTCTGTCAAATCTCTTTCCAGCCCAACAATTGTCTTAGAAAGTATGGAACCCAAGCCTCAGCATGGATTGTGGTGTTACAGATTTTTCTTTTACCTACAAATGAAATATACTTAGGAATATTGTGATCACAAAGAATTAATTATTCGAATCTCCACAGTTCGATTCTTAAAGATTATTTATTTTAAAAAAACTAGAATGTAGTGGATTTGGCTCCATTGGGAGTGAAGAGAGAAAAATGGCTAGATTCAATGCGGCCGTTGAGTTGGAATCGGAACGGGCTTTCCATGCTGAAAGAAGGAGAAGCAAAAACTATAAAGAACATAGAAAATGTATATTGAATCATATTTCTCAGACGTATCGTAATTTAATATTAAATAAATAAATCGCGGATAGATGAACGATGGAAACGAGTTAGATGGAACTAACTTCTTCCTCCTCAACTTTTTAAAAGTCATTAAGGTTTCATTAAATACTTCCCTTGATAAATTGAAATTAGGAGATCTAATGGTTAGCATAACTACATACTATCAGCAAGATCGTGGTTTCTACTATTACCCTAATTGAAGGCATTTTAGCAGTTTATAGATACCTTAATGCTGCAATTTTCAAGAGCGAGGAATTCTTCCCTACTGTAAAAATAGTGGATCTATTCAGAAATTCAGTGCCCTAAGATGCCTTCAATTAGGGTGATAGCAGAAGCAGATCTTCAACATCGGATGTCGATGACTTGGCCACGAGATTATTCTTTGAGAGTATTAATTATTACTGTGGTTCTTCATCTATAATTTGGCCAGATCTCGATAATTGTCATCAGTATCCTTCACCTGTTTACACACATTTCCCTCCGGTTTAGTATAATATTCGTTTAAATATTTCATCTGCATTTTTATTTTTTAAGTATAAGAAGACTTATTTACTCTGGCGATATAATTTGGGTTGATGAATCTTTCAATAAGCTGTTAAAAAAAATAAACGTCACTTTATGCTACTATGGCTAATCTGACGATGCTACATTGGGAGTTTTAAGTTAACGACGACGTCTAAGTCTGGACACTGTAATGACCCTTCTCCCTAAATGATATAATAATTATTTAATATGTCCGTGGACCTAAAGGAGGAGAAAAATAAGGCCAATTACAAACGAGTCGACAATGGAAACCCCAAAATAAAATATATTCTCGAATATATATATATATATATATATATATATATATATATATATATATATATATGTATATATATATATATATGTATATATATATACACATAAAACACTATGACATGCAATCACTTATTAAATTTCATACAATTATACAATTATTCTAATACAAGCCTTATATGGATCTGAGATGAGCGGGAGGTAAGATAAGGTGAGGTCTTCAATCAGGGCGTCCGAGATAGAGAGTCGTCAAACAATCATGCCTCCAAAGGCTTAACGTTACCTCATCTTACCTCCCTCTCTCTTTTATCGGCCAATAGAAACGAAGACTCATATATTTGAATACAAAGCGTTAATACGCAAGACATACACATCCCGGTACAGAGGTGAAACGGCGTTAATATACAATCTAGCAATCAACAATATCGAATACTTAATTCTATCTCTTAAAGAGACACGTAGACATATAATTCTAATTATTATCAACTCCATACATGAATACATTGTGTCGGGTATCAATAACTATTTTTTATTTTATGTGTTTTATTTCCAAATGAATATTTTATTGCATTAAAAGCTAGATTTTTTTTTTGTTTGTTTTATATAATTCTAACATTAACAAAATTTATTAAAAGGACTTATCACTACGGATAGATCCAATCTAATAATATTATATAACTAACTATACATAATTAAACAATACATACAATATATGTATAAGTGGATAACTCCTCAATTAAATAATATCTAATTTAATCTTTGTGGTCACCACAACACGATGGTTGTGCTATTGCATATGGCCGCCCTCAAAGTTCTACCCCAACCACTCAGTCCCAATTGAAAACCACTTTGTCAACTCCGTAATATTATAAGCTCCTTGATATCAGCCCTCACCCTCCTTGTCAGGTGGAGGGGCTGCCGCCTGACAGGCTCATGGGCGGATTGCCAGGCTTTCGCCTACCTCATCAGTCCCAAGGTGACCGCCTGCGGCACGGGGAGCCAAATGAACAACCCTTGTTGTCAACTTCGTTTCCTATCCCTAGGGTGCTGGCCATCAATGGGGGATTCCTCTACTTACCAGAGAAGGGGTCTCTGGCTAGCTCCAACGATTGCCAGGCATCGTCTACATAGGTTTGACGAATATTTCGACAAGTTCGTGTATTGCAGACTTTTCTGTTTGGATTTAACCAATACATATTTACAACTGGAAGTTGGTGAAGATAGTAGGGAGTTGCTAACGGTAAATACATTGTGTGGGTTGTATAGGTAGGTATAGAAAACTGGTCTTTGACCTGGCATTAAGCCCAGCAATTTTTCAGATGGTATTGGATAATGCCTTTAAGGCATTCCGAATTGTTCAGCTTACTTAGAGGAAATTTTAATAGGGGGAATTTAGTGGGAAGATTGCAAAAAAAAAATTTAAATTGAGAGTTTAAAAGACTGGAACAATACAACGGAAAAAAAAGAGCGTGTCTGCCCTAACACACGACTGGAGTTTACCCCTTTCCGTTTCTAATGAATTTTAAATGTGTTCTTACCAATAGATCTTTGAGTGGAAAATAGTTTATTGGATAATTCAAATGATGGATTCTTGAATTGGTCAGGAGGTGCAGTCAGTGATAACACAAAAATAATCAAAACTTATTTTTTACTAATCGTGTCAACGTTTCGGCCTACGTTGTAGGCCAACTTCAGGGCAAATAGTGGGTGCGGTGACTTGTTGAAAATAGTTTATGAGCATAGGAGTAATAATGTTAGCTTTTGTGTAACCTACACCTAATAGTTAAGTATAAGTTTTTTTTTTTTTTTGTAGCATATATTTTATGTATATTTAGGCTTTTAGGACCCAGAGCACAACTGTGACGTCCAACAAATTCTGACTTCGCCACTTTCTCTGTCTTTACCACCCCCACCAATCAATCCTTCAGATGTTGAATTTTGTGTACAAAAATTACCGCGCAGTAAATCACCTGGTTATGATCTAATTACACCTAAAATTGTACGACTTCTTCCTAGGAAAGGCTTAATTTTTCTGACAGCTATCTACATTCTATTCTTCGACTTACTTATTTTCCTTTAGTATGGAAATTTTCAGTAGTAAAAATGATCCCAAAGCCAAACAAATCATTAAACCTAGTTACGTCCTTCAGACCTATTAGTCTTTTACCACGTTTTCCAAAATATTTGAAAAACTATTGTTAAAGCGGCTTATCCATTATTATAAATAAATAATTTCATTCCTAACCACCAATTCGGGTTCAGGCCTGCACATTCTACAACACAACAATGTCATAGAGTGGTTGGTAGCCGTAGCACTACAAAAGAAGGAATATTGCACAGCAGCGTTCTTGGACGTTTCACAAGCTTTCGATAAAGTTTGGCACGATGGTCTCCTGTACAAACTAAAATTAGTTCTGCCGCAGGCATAGTATCTGATCATAAAATCATATCTAGAAGACAGGTCCTTTATTGTTAATGAGGATGGTAAACATTCTGACTATTGCCGAATTAATGCAGGAGTACCGCAGGGCAGTATTTTAGGTCCAGTTCTGTACTCTATATACACCTACGACATCCCACAGACACCAGAAACACTACTTGCTACATACACGGACGATACTGCCATACTTTCGACCAGTACTAATCCCAATATAGCTTCTCAGAACCTACAGACATACTTAAATTCATTAGAAAATTGACTCCATAATATGGCGTATAACAAATTAACATACCAAAATCGAACCAAGTAACATTTACACTTAGACATTCAGACTCCTCCTCGCTAACACTTTACAATACACCATTGCCCAGACAAACACAGACAAAATACTTGGGCCTTACCATGGACAGAACACTGACTTGGAAATCACACGTAATTAATTTGAAGAAAAAATTGAATCACCGACTCTCACTTCTAAGACGACTACTTCACCACAAAAATAAACTATCACTAACAAACAAAATTATAATATACAACATGCTAATTAAACCAATATGGACCTACGCCTCGCAAGTGTGGGGGTCATGCAAAAAATCCCACATACAGACCATTCAAATTTTTCAATCAAAATTCCTTCGTCATAGTCCCATAGTCCCTTTTACATCACTAATAAAACATTACACAAAGATCTCAACATACCACTAGTGGCTGACACAATCAATAACAACTACAAAAAATTTCATGACTCACTTGCTGGACATCCAAACTTACTGGTACAAACATTACTGACAGACACATTACCACATAATCCAAAAAGGAGACTGAAACGTCTCTGGAGCAGGGATCTACTACAATAAGATGAACCACGCTAGGAGTGCCTTCAATGGGAGATTTCTCCATACACGCTTTCAAGAGAATCCCTTAGGGGAGCTTTTCCGAAGAACACCAAAAATACAATATGTGCCAAATGGCATTTGTATGATTTCTTAAATAAATATTTTTATTATTATATTATTGGTTAAATTGTGTCCTGTTAATCCTTAAATCGTGGTTGTAAGTTCTCACATCATGGAAGTAAATTGTGCCATGAGCTGAGCCACCATCTGATTGACTAGACCTATCATGAGATTCAATTGGTCCATCTGCGGTGGTTGAGGTATATAGGCAAAAGTTTGTGGAGGCTCTGATGGTGGTGGAGCATGGTTTGACTGGTTGTCATTTTGGTATCTTGTGGAAAAGATGCCTATTCTACACCTGGGCGAACTGTAATGCTGTTAGTCATCAGTTTGGGTATGCTTTGGTTAGTACTGATCTGCTTAGATCTCTTTTCTATAAGAAGTGGCGCGCGCTGCCTCGCAATTCGAGCATTTTGGTTCGCCTAGTCGTCGGACATTCAGAAATGTGTGAGCCGCTACATCTTACACATTTTACGGTGTGGTTGCAGTAGTTTTTTGTGTGCCCAAATTACTGACATTTATAGCAAAGGGACGGTAGGATATCCTTCCGTGGGATGTATTTTACAACCGTGAATATCTATTGACGTGGAGTACTTTCTCGTGAATATCTTTTATAGTGATAACTTGTGGAACACATAGGTGAACTATAGGTGATAATTCCATTTTCTTTCCGTCCGGTGCAGTCTTTTGCAAACGTCTTATGTCCGAAACCTTAATAGGTTCAAATGCCTTCCTGTCATCAGAAATGGGAATAGAAAGATCAATATTTTTTATCCCAAATTTGTTTGAGAATTGTGTCGTGTTTTTGGGTGCAAAACTATGGTGCCCAATTCCGTGAGTTTTTAGATGTCTTTCTAATGTGGGTCGGTCGGTCTCCATAATGTCCAAGGTCCATAATGACCTTAACGTTCCATATGTTACCGATTTAGCCCATTCCAGATACCTATCATTCCACAATAAACTTCAAACCCATCCAAACCCACTAGTTTCCATCCTTGCATCCAATTCCATCCCGGACAATCCTCCTAGGCGTCTGAAGAGAAGATGGCCTCGGGACCTTCTATTATAGAACTTTATTAGAGTGCTGCCAGTGGGTAGTATCTCTACATGTCCTATCATGTATTATTTACTCTTATAGCAATTGTACTAGATGTATGTATTACAGTTGTACAACTCAATAAAAAAAAAAAAAAAAAAAAATGTATTTTTCTGTCTTATAAATGAATTTTCGTACTAACCCTAGTCTTTCTTTGACCAATCCTAATTCCACAATGCTTTAAAGTAGGTAAAATATCATTGGGCCAAAGTAACCCAAACATGAGGGTAACATTGGCCCAAGTAAAAAAGAAAAAGAAAAACTTAATTTTTTTTTTAAACTCATTAGAAATTAAATTTAGGGTAATATATTGTAGGGTGTTATATTAAATATAGGGTCGATAATATTGTATTATTTGTTTTCCATAATAGATAGAAATTAAAAGTTAAATTTCGGGACTAATCGGGAAGAGATACGTTCGGTATCTATGGTAACAGTGTTTCTATTCTATCGCTCTATTCTCGAAGTGTTGAAATGCGAATATTTTTTGGATAGGAGCCTTTTTAAAGACACCTATCCAACCTACAAAAACTATTACTACTCTTATTTAGATTTCTCCTTAAGCTGTTTGGGTCCATTCATATCACTTGGATACTACCCCAACAGACGACAGGGCAGAGTTGCTCTGATAAGAGTAGGAAATTGACTAGCTATCTTGCAAGGCTGTGCAGTGACTATTTAACTGTGCACAGTGTGTAGTGTGCAGTGCTGCTAGGCCATGAGATTGGTGTATTCATCATGGTGGGCTTAAATAGACCTCTACCGGACTCTGAAGATGAGGCCCTCTTCAAAGAAGAAGCGCCACCGGTAGTGACATCGAACAGCTTTACCGTTCTAGCTAATTTACCACCAACTGAGAAACCCACGACTGCCGAAACGTTGGCATGATTAATAAAAAATAAGTTTTGCTTATTTTTTGTGTTATCATTGACTTCACTTCCTGACCAATTCAATCCATCATTTGAATTATCTAGTGAAATACAATAGATACAAAAAATTATCGCATTTCAACACTTCGAGAATTGAGCGGTAGAATACACTGTTACCGTAGATACCGAACGTATCCCTTCCCGATTAGTCCCGAAATTTAACTTTTAATTTCTATCTATTATGTAAAACAAATAATACAATATTATCGAGAAAGGAACGTAACGGACCACTTTTAGATAAATCTCGATTTTACTCCTCATAAAATTCATACTACGGACTAAATATGAAAATCGTTTCTTGGTGAGTAAACTCCAATAAATTTGGAAAAGTCTTTTTGGGGTCGAATCTCTGGAATTTTGGGGGTTTAATAGATCTGCATTGGGCAAGCAACCGTCAACGGAGAAGATAAAAAAATATTAATACTCCGGTACCGACACCGTCAAATGTCACGCAGGTCAAGTCGTTTTTATCCTAGCTACCGTTTTATTGGAATTTTATAAAAATGTGTCCAGATATTCTGGAATCTGTAAAAACTGTTAAGAAAAGATTATTTTTTTTTTTTTTAGTTTTATCTCTTCGTCAGTTGTTATTTCCTCGTTGTCAATTGCAGATACATAGCATTGTGGTTTTCCTTGTCGCAAAGGGCTTTATTCCTCGTCACCAATCGTTGTATCTTGTTAAATAAGCACGCAGTTGATATTTTTGAATACCCTAAAACAGGACAGGGCTACTTTGGCCCAATTTTTTGAAATTTTTCAATCACGCTTAAAATTTTTTTGTAACTTTCCTATATCTAAGCTCTGGTAACCTTTATTACACAACTAGACTACCCTAAATTTAATTTCTAATGAGTTTAACAAAAAAAATTAAGTTTTTCTTTTTCTTTTTTACTTGGGCCAATGTTACCCTCATGTTTGGGTTACTTTGGCCCAATGATATTTTACCTACTTTAAAGCATTGTGGAATTAGGATTGGTCAAAGAAAGACTAGGGTTAGTACGAAAATTCATTTATAAGACAGAAAAATAAATTTAAAATTCATTTAAACATTATTGTTTTCATAAAAAGGTACAAAAAACTAACAATCTAAAAAATACGCATTTATCTTATGCCTCACTAATTGCTGACAAGGAAGAGTCCTCTTTTCATCCAGTTTTGGAGGGCCGTTTACTTTTTTTTTTTCAATTCTCTCTGTTGTATTTTTTTAAGTTTTTGTTTTTATATTAATTCTTGTTTTTGCTTTTTTTTCATGCCTCTTTCTCTTATCTGTTGTTTTTTTTGATATTTTTGCATTTCTTGATATTGAATATCTTAGACTGTAATGCTCTTACCATCAACAACTTCCAGTTTTTGTCTTTAAATTGTTCTGGGCTGAACAAAAATATTTCTTTTCTGTACCAAATGGTGAATGAATGTTTTTCCAACCAGATCCAAATTAACAGACACATCCTTAAAAGGTAACCGTTTTAATACTTCTTCTTTATTAATAGGATGTATTCCAGCCTTCTTAAATCTAGACTTTATTCGGCCCCGTCTTCCGCTTCCTCCTAGCTCCTTGGGGTCTGTTTAGAGAGTCCCTTTCTAGTGAGTCTTCGACCCCCACCTTTACTAAATTCTTCAGTCACCTTGACGATAAGGGGACCCTTCTACCTGCGTGACCTACTTCTCACAAACCAACATTGTTCTTTGTGCTAAACAAATTTACTTTCATGATGCCGCCCCCCGTAATGTATAGCAATAACTACAAAAATAATTTTTCAAAAGCACGACTTACTTTGGCCCACAAAACAGGTGGGCCAAAGTAGGTCGTATTTTTGAAGTTACTAGAGCTGTTGTTATTTTATATTTTTTACCTACCGTACTAAGCAAATTAGTTAATTAGGTACTAACCAAAGTTGTAACATACGTGGAACGGTTTCGAAAGTTGAAAGTTTGAGAGTAAATAAAACACGTGTTTTCACAAGGTTAAGAAATCCACAAGTCCTGATACTAGCAGACAATTATCGAACTATTTCGAGTACATCAGTACCGACTTGGGGCTGTAGCCTTGCGGAAACTGCAGTGACTAGTTGAACAACTACTACCTGAAAGTATTTAGAGAACGATTTATCTTTTCCTACATTTGGGCCAAAGAAGGACCCTAGGGCCAAAGTAGCCCGGTATTACGGTACTGTATTTGATAACATAATCATTAGCACTAAGATACAAACAAACTAATATAGACGCTACCGCTCATATGGCTTCGATGTCCAGAACTGCCGAACAATGGCGCGATGACAAGCGGTGTCAAACTGGGAAGGGTGGCTTTTGGATACAACATGTAAGTAGGCACCTGAGGAATAATTTGTCTTCCAGGAGGGCAGTACAATGAAGATGTAGTATTTCCCAGTGGTGGGATGTGTCTGACATTTCCACAAGGTTCACAACATTTGACGAGCCATTCGATTTCTTTCTCAGATCCTTCGTAGTCAAGAAACTTTATAACAAGCTGTTGCCCCCCATAAAGTTTTTGTGTGCTATGGATAATCCATTATTATACATAATTATGGGCAAATCACAGGATCACAGTTATTAAAATAACAGAAAGAACACGAATGAAACTATTGATTTGATATTTTAATAAACTTTTGAAATCGATAGATACTACAAGTTTATTTGTAAGTTATTGTTGATTTTTTTCCCCGTCTGCCTGGTGCCCCCCCCAGAAAAAAATCCTGGATCCGCCCCTGGGCTACAATTTACAATGATGTGTAATTGTTAATAATATAATGATAAATATCAAGTAAGTCGGATAAAATTCTGCTCTCTTGAGTATCTTTCTCAAGTGTTTCTTACTCGCAAAATCTACATATTTTCGCTGAACGAAACCTATCAAGTAACATATTTTACAGGAGTATATTGCAGTAGGTGTAGGACCGCCAAAACTAAAAACACATTGATAAATTACCTACATATGTACATTATTCTAATCCTTTTAGTTTTAATTTCTCGCTGCTGCCGTACAACAAGTGAAACCGTTTTATTAAGTAATCCTTTTCAATAAATTCAATAACATTACATACTAATCCTTTACTGACCCGAACAACAGTAAATGAAAGTAACTTCTGTCCATTTGTTAATCAGTGTCAATGTATGTTTCACGGCTGTGCTGATCCGTTTGTGATGAAATTTGATATGGATAATCTCAAGCCTGGGGAAGGACATTAGGTACTTTTTACCAACTCACCACACAGGCGAATTTTATATAAAACTGTAACCTGATTGACTAACACACCCAGTGGTCAACGCACAGCTGAAATCACTGAACTAAGCATCTTGAAATTCGCAGATAGGTTCTTTGTATAGCTTAAATGAGCTCTAAGAAAGGAATTTGGACAATTCCCCCCCAAGGGTTTCCCCCTTAATATAATAGTGGTTCAAAGATTGTATGGAATCCGACAGTTTTGAAGTTAGACATCTGAAATTTTGGATGTACGAGTAACATATTCACAAAAAATTAAATTATTTATTTAAAATGATCTGTCTCGAAACTTTATCTGGCAGACCAAATTCCTTGCGAGCAAAGCCGCGGGCAAAAGCTAGTACAGATATAAATTAAAGCGTTAATAACCACAGGTTTTACGCTTAAATACTGACCAATTCACCAACCTCCCTTCTTCTGGATTGATCTCGTTTTCCCGCTGCCAGCTTACGGTCAAACTATAGAGTATTTTTTCCAGAAACGTTCCCGTGTTCTTCAAAAGGGAGTACATCTGGCATGTGTTAGATGTAATATCCTAAAATATTTTTATTTTCCAGATGTTTTTTTTTTTCTGAAAATGGTAATTTAGTATGAGTATTGTTTGGTTAATGGTGTGTATACTATTGGTAAATAGTATTTGTGCTGTATGTGTTTTTCGAAGATTAAGAAATCTATTCAGGAGTAACCAATTCTTACTACCGTCTGTAGAAAAAGAAGACGAAGTAATGTGTTTTAAATGTTCGTAAGACATTTCATAAAGATAATACTACCATTTAAAAAAAATCGTTCACATTTGTCACTAATTTTCGTAGGTCAGAAACCGTTTTCGAAGAACTGATTTATATAAAAGTATATGGATACAACATATTTTTTGAAGAAATTTAGTTGCACTTTACCTAAAAGATGTTTTCTTATCTCAAAGAAATTTTTCTGTCTTCCTTCTTTTCCAGTTCCACCACTACTGGAAACCCTAAAGAAATTCCTCACGTGAGTTAACACTTTTCCTATAGTTCTCAGGATTATATTAGTAATAATATTTGTAGATCAGCCTTCTGATGTAAGCTACTTATCTATGCAATAAATAAATTGTATTCTCAATATCAATCTTCTAGGGTACTGGACTTTACAGATATATTTTTTCTAGGGGTGTATAATAATACAAAAAAACCTTTAGTCCAAATTCATATATTGTATAATTTTCTATAAACGTTTCGACCCTCGAGTGGTCATTTTCAATACACGCTTCACATCACCATTTAGTCAGTACATCTCAATCTTTTTTTTCTGTAGACTAACATTTAAAGGAAGCTGGGTGAGGTCCACCCAGGAACTGTACTACGCCAAAGCCAACGATCCACAGTGTTGTTTCGATTAGAAGGAGCTACATAGGTGGACAAAATTATTTTTCGGAATTTTTACATATCTTTCGACTAATTAAGTAATATAATTATGAAAAAAATGGCTTTTAATTAATTACCAACTGAATTTAAGAGGATTGGCAGGATAATAATTAGAAAAAAACGTATATATTAAGACAATTTATAATAATAAAACTAATAAAAATCCGTATTTATTCTGGGACAAATTCCTTTAGAATAGTGACACAGAAAATCAAATATGAACTGTAATATCTTACAGTGGAATACAATTACAATTTAATAAATAAATGAAAATAAAAAAATAAAGAAAATAAATTACGAGCTAGCCCATAATAACGAATTAAATGGAAAAAAAAAATATAAATACGATAACAATAATTATAAAGAAAGAAAACTATTAACATTTACGAGATGAAAATGGTTGACTGGATGATCTTATGTAAAGGAGATGGTTGGGGGGTGCAGTCAATAAGAACACCGAATAAGTGAAGTACTTATATTATGTGCCGACGTTTCGACCTACAGTGTAGGTCATCTTCAGGGCTAACAGAGAAACAAACAGAACAAAAATGTAAAAACATCAAAGTTGTACAGTAACAATACTAGTGACAAATAATGTAGAAAAATACAAAGTGGCAGATATGAAAATAGAAGATAAAGAATATTAAAAAGGAGTCAGATTATAATAAAATAAAGATGTAGACAGATTTAAAAATTACTGATAATGAAAAGGCATTAAACTAGTGGTAGATATAATAAAAATCAGATAAAGACAAATATAACAAAATTATTGAAATAGTGACAGATATAATTATAGAAAATGTGATAGAATATAATAAAATTAAGATAAAGACAGATATAACAAAGATATTGATAATGGAAAGAAAATGAAAATAATGGCAGATATAATAAAGTAAGACAGATTTAATAAAATTAAAGAAAATGAGCAGAAATGATAAATAATAAATAACGCATATAAAATAAAAAATAGAAAATAAATGTACAGAATGGATAGTACAGTACAATATAATAATATAAAGTAAAATCAAAAGGAGGAGTTAAACAAAAGAAACAAAATGAGGATATTTACATATAAAGAAAGGTTGGAATATGAAGAATACAGAAAACTAGTAAAATAAAGGTGTAAAATGTATGATAACGGACTTAATGATGTTACCAAATTACAGAAAAGTATGGAACTATATGTACAATAACAAATGTGAATAATAGAAAAACTATTGTACAATAACACCAGTGTACAATGACTGTTTTGAAAATATAGTAGATAGGAATAGAATATGAAAAGTTAAAATGGGTGAAAACGCTAGTACAGTAACAATAGTTTACAATGTATGTATGAAAAAAATTAGATGGGATTAATGAATTAGAAAAATAAAATAGGTGTTTAAAAATATGAACACATGATTACCAACATATGATGGATGCCAAAATGATAAGGGGAAAAAATAAGAAAATTAAAATTGGAGAAAGGATAAAGAGAAAAGTTTAAAATAAATAAAAAGAAGAAATGAAGAGGAGACATACCGAATGATGGGAAGCGTGGCCGTTACAGATCGCGGCTAGAGTGTACTGGGCCAATTTGACCGTTGAGAACGAGGGAAGAGATGGGAGCGGAATCTGGTGGCCGGAAAGTTAACTATAGAAGGTAACTATACTGGAGTATAGGAAAAAAGGATAAAAAATATAAATAAAATTAAAACAATGAAAGAAATGTCGATAGAGTGATAAAAAAGAAAACATCAAAGTCGGAGTAACGGGAATTAATCGGATTCCAGCAAAAGAACGTTAAGACCGGGGGAAGAGATAGGGGCGAAATCTAGTGGCCAAAAGTTAACTATAGAAGGTAACCATGCTGGAGAATAGGAAAAGATGGGGAAAGGGAGTAGATGGATAAAATTAATATGAATACATATTTTTATGTATTATGAATACAATAAAAATAAAAAAATTGAAACAATGAAAGAGATGTAAACCGAGTGATAACAAAAGAAACATAAATGACGAAGAAACGGAATTTAAGGTCTTTTGAGTAAATTAAAAATTTGGGAGTAGGTAGAGGAAAGGTGATGAGAGTCAGACTTAAGATTGATAGAGGAGGAATCTAAATTTATGTGGATAGTTTCAGAGAGGATGCGTTTGTCATGGTTATGCGCTGTAGCTAGGATAGACGTATTTTCAAAATCAAAGGTGTGGTTTAAAGAAATGGCATGTTCGGAAAGTTTAGAGGAGGTGAGGTTATGGGAGGAAATGGCATATTTGTGTTGAGAAATACGGTCTTTAAGGAAGTTTTTGGTTTCACCTATATAGGAAGAGTTGCAATTAGTAGAAGAACAAGGTATCCGATAAACGACATGGGAACGAAGCTTGAAGGGAATAGGATCTTTGATACGGGTATAGATATGGGAAAGTTTGTTATGGGATTTGAAGGCAATACGTAAATTGGGGATAACGGAACGTAAGTATTTTTGAATGCTATTAGAGAGGGTGGGTATATATGGCAAGGATCTGTATATAGGGATAGATGGTGGATGTGGTGATCGGGTGAGGGTGGGGGGGTTATAGTAGTCATGGATGAGTTTATTAACAATATAGGGAGGGAAATTGTTTTTAAAAAGGATTTCTTTGATACGGAGGGTGTTGGTTGTATGGAAGCAGGCGTCAGAGAGGGATAGGCCACGGTGAATAATATTTTTAGCGACGTTAATTTTAAGGTGGTGTGGATGTTGGGAGTAATAATTAAGAAGTCGGCCAGAGTAAGTGGGTTTTGTATACCAATCGGTGGATAAGGTGTGGTCAGAATTTTTAATGATAAGGAGGTCAAGGAAAGGTAGTGACTTATTGGATTCGACTTCAACGGTGAAATGGAGGCGGGGATGGTGTGAATTGAAGGAAGATAATAAATCAGTAATGATGTTGGGATTGATGATAAGGAGGAGGTCGTCTACATATTTTTTGATGAAACAAATATCGTCGCGGAACTGTGGAAGAATGGAGTCTAGAAGGTCATTAAGAACAATATTAGAGAGGTCAGGAGCAAGGGGATTTCCCATGGCAAGTCCAGAAATTTGGGAATAGAACTGTCCATGGAAGGTAAGGTAGCCGGATTCACAGCAAAGTTTTAATGATTGAAGGAATGAGGACCGGTTAAGAGATGTATGGGGTTCTATTAGTGGCCAGTGGTTATCTATTATGTCAAGAGCTTTGTCTAAGGGAATGTTGGTGAAAAGACTTTCGACATCGAAGGAAGTGAGGATGTAATGATCAGGGATGGTGAGGGATGTTAAAAGATCACGTAGGTGAAAGGAGTTATGGATATCGTATGGGTTATTACGGCTGAGGACTTGTAAGGATGAAAGTAAGAATTTGCTAAGTTTTGTAGATGGTGAATTGACGTTGGCTGTAATCGGACGGAGGGGGTTGTTGGGTTTGTGGATTTTGGGAAGACCATAAAAACGTGGGGCTAAGGAGTTATAGGAAATGAGGTTTCTGTAAACGGGATAAGTAATTAATTTAGAATTGACAAGGCTTTTTAAGTGGAGGTTGAATTTGAATTGAAAAAAAATGAAAAAATTGAGGTTGAATTGAAGGTTTTTGGAGAGATGTAGTAGGATCACGAGGTATGGGTTTATAAGTGGAAGTATCAGAAAGAAGGGAATTAATTTTGAGGTTATAATCAGAAAGGTCCACAATTACAGTAGAGTTACCTTTGTCAGCTTTGGTTATAATTAAGTCAGCATGAGATTGAAGAAAAGAACGAGTGGAAGCAAGGTCTTTGAAAAATTGCGGGGAGAAATTAGAAGGGGTGGAATGAGGGCGTTGAAGGAAGTTGGAAATAATATTAGCTACAGAGACGCGTGAAAGATCTGGTTGAACATGTGAATGGTTGAGGAGGGGGTCATTATGGATGTATTCTAAGTCAGTCAATAAGTCGGGTATAATTTTTTTGAAGGAGGAGGAGGGTGCAGAAAAATTTGGTCCTAAGGATAGAATATTGATAACATTATTAGGGATGGGGGTGGAAGAAATATTGTGAACCCAGCGGTCATCTCCTTTAGGATAGATTTTGGAGATGAGGGAATGTTGGTAAAGGGATTTAAATTTGGCCTTAAGTTGATGTTTTTTGCGTGACCTAGTTATGGAGAAAGTGGATGCAATAAGGATTGAAAGGTTGTTCATGTGATCAGGGGAAAGGTGACTGGATAAAAATTGGGTGAGGGAAGAAATACGATGGTTCAATGAGTGGATGTGTAGAATATTCTCACGTATTTTAAGGTTGAGAAGAGATTTTTTAAATTTTAAAGAGAAAAAACATAATGATGAATTTAGGGACTTGGAAGTAGTAATGTGATTGAGAGCATTAGTTATAAAATTAGGAAAGATGGAGTTAGATCGGCATTTTAGGAGGAAAATACGATGTTCCAAATGATGAGCCAAATGTTTTTGAAGAGAGCATAAAAGGTTGATGTGGGATTTTAGGTTTGGAAAAGAAGATTTGATGGAGGAGAAAGATAAACATTATTATCATTATTGTTTATCTTTCTCCTCCATCAAATCTTCTTTTCCAAACCTAAAATCCCACATCAACCTTTTATGCTCTCTTCAAAAACATTTGGCTCATCATTTGGAACATCGTATTTTCCTCCTAAAATGCCGATCTAACTCCATCTTTCCTAATTTTATAACTAATGCTCTCAATCACATTACTACTTCCAAGTCCCTAAATTCATCATTATGTTTTTTCTCTTTAAAATTTAAAAAATCTCTTCTCAACCTTAAAATACGTGAGAATATTCTACACATCCACTCATTGAACCATCGTATTTCTTCCCTCACCCAATTTTTATCCAGTCACCTTTCCCCTGATCACATGAACAACCTTTCAATCCTTATTGCATCCACTTTCTCCATAACTAGGTCACGCAAAAAACATCAACTTAAGGCCAAATTTAAATCCCTTTACCAACATTCCCTCATCTCCAAAATCTATCCTAAAGGAGATGACCGCTGGGTTCACAATATTTCTTCCACCCCCATCCCTAATAATGTTATCAATATTCTATCCTTAGGACCAAATTTTTCTGCACCCTCCTCCTCCTTCAAAAAAATTATACCCGACTTATTGACTGACTTAGAATACATCCATAATGACCCCCTCCTCAACCATTCACATGTTCAACCAGATCTTTCACGCGTCTCTGTAGCTAATATTATTTCCAACTTCCTTCAACACCCTCATTCCACCCCTTCTAATTTCTCCCCGCAATTTTTCAAAGACCTTGCTTCCACTCGTTCTTTTCTTCAATCTCATGCTGACTTAATTATAACCAAAGCTGACAAAGGTAACTCTACTGTAATTGTGGACCTTTCTGATTATAACCTCAAAATTAATTCCCTTCTTTCTGATACTTCCACCTATAAACCCATACCTCGTGATCCTACTACATCTCTCCAAAAACCTTCAATTCAACCTCAATTTTTTCATTTTTTTTCAATTCAAATTCAACCTCCACTTAAAAAGCCTTGTCAATTCTAAATTAATTACTTATCCCGTTTACAGAAACCTCATTTCCTATAACTCCTTAGCCCCACGTTTTTATGGTCTTCCCAAAATCCACAAACCCAACAACCCCCTCCGTCCGATTACAGCCAACGTCAATTCACCATCTACAAAACTTAGCAAATTCTTACTTTCATCCTTACAAGTCCTCAGCCGTAATAACCCATACGATATCCATAACTCCTTTCACCTACGTGATCTTTTAACATCCCTCACCATCCCTGATCATTACATCCTCACTTCCTTCGATGTCGAAAGTCTTTTCACCAACATTCCCTTAGACAAAGCTCTTGACATAATAGATAACCACTGGCCACTAATAGAACCCCATACATCTCTTAACCGGTCCTCATTCCTTCAATCATTAAAACTTTGCTGTGAATCCGGCTACCTTACCTTCCATGGACAGTTCTATTCCCAAATTTCTGGACTTGCCATGGGAAATCCCCTTGCTCCTGACCTCTCTAATATTGTTCTTAATGACCTTCTAGACTCCATTCTTCCACAGTTCCGCGACGATATTTGTTTCATCAAAAAATATGTAGACGACCTCCTCCTTATCATCAATCCCAACATCATTACTGATTTATTATCTTCCTTCAATTCACACCATCCCCGCCTCCATTTCACCGTTGAAGTCGAATCCAATAAGTCACTACCTTTCCTTGACCTCCTTATCATTAAAAATTCTGACCACACCTTATCCACCGATTGGTATACAAAACCCACTTACTCTGGCCGACTTCTTAATTATTACTCCCAACATCCACACCACCTTAAAATTAACGTCGCTAAAAATATTATTCACCGTGGCCTATCCCTCTCTGACGCCTGCTTCCATACAACCAACACCCTCCGTATCAAAGAAATCCTTTTTAAAAACAATTTCCCTCCCTATATTGTTAATAAACTCATCCATGACTACTATAACCCCCCCACCCTCACCCGATCACCACATCCACCATCTATCCCTATATACAGATCCTTGCCATATATACCCACCCTCTCTAATAGCATTCAAAAATACTTACGTTCCGTTATCCCCAATTTACGTATTGCCTTCAAATCCCATAACAAACTTTCCCATATCTATACCCGTATCAAAGATCCTATTCCCTTCAAGCTTCGTTCCCATGTCGTTTATCGGATACCTTGTTCTTCTACTAATTGCAACTCTTCCTATATAGGTGAAACCAAAAACTTCCTTAAAGACCGTATTTCTCAACACAAATATGCCATTTCCTCCCATAACCTCACCTCCTCTAAACTTTCCGAACATGCCATTTCTTTAAACCACACCTTTGATTTTGAAAATACGTCTATCCTAGCTACAGCGCATAACCATGACAAACGCATCCTCTCTGAAACTATCCACATAAATTTAGATTCCTCCTCTATCAATCTTAAGTCTGACTCTCATCACCTTTCCTCTACCTACTCCCAAATTTTTAATTTACTCAAAAGACCTTAAATTCCGTTTCTTCGTCATTTATGTTTCTTTTGTTATCACTCGGTTTACATCTCTTTCATTGTTTCAATTTTTTTATTTTTATTGTATTCATAATACATAAAAATATGTATTCATATTAATTTTATCCATCTACTCCCTTTCCCCATCTTTTCCTATTCTCCAGCATGGTTACCTTCTATAGTTAACTTTTGGCCACTAGATTTCGCCCCTATCTCTTCCCCCGGTCTTAACGTTCTTTTGCTGGAATCCGATTAATTCCCGTTACTCCGACTTTGATGTTTTCTTTTTTATCACTCTATCGACATTTCTTTCATTGTTTTAATTTTATTTATATTTTTTATCCTTTTTTCCTATACTCCAGTATAGTTACCTTCTATAGTTAACTTTCCGGCCACCAGATTCCGCTCCCATCTCTTCCCTCGTTCTCAACGGTCAAATTGGCCCAGTACACTCTAGCCGCGATCTGTAACGGCCACGCTTCCCATCATTCGGTATGTCTCCTCTTCATTTCTTCTTTTTATTTATTTTAAACTTTTCTCTTTATCCTTTCTCCAATTTTAATTTTCTTATTTTTTCCCCTTATCATTTTGGCATCCATCATATGTTGGTAATCATGTGTTCATATTTTTAAACACCTATTTTATTTTTCTAATTCATTAATCCCATCTAATTTTTTTCATACATACATTGTAAACTATTGTTACTGTACTAGCGTTTTCACCCATTTTAACTTTTCATATTCTATTCCTATCTACTATATTTTCAAAACAGTCATTGTACACTGGTGTTATTGTACAATAGTTTTTCTATTATTCACATTTGTTATTGTACATATAGTTCCATACTTTTCTGTAATTTGGTAACATCATTAAGTCCGTTATCATACATTTTACACCTTTATTTTACTAGTTTTCTGTATTCTTCATATTCCAACCTTTCTTTATATGTAAATATCCTCATTTTGTTTCTTTTGTTTAACTCCTCCTTTTGATTTTACTTTATATTATTATATTGTACTGTACTATCCATTCTGTACATTTATTTTCTATTTTTTATTTTATATGCGTTATTTATTATTTATCATTTCTGCTCATTTTCTTTAATTTTATTAAATCTGTCTTACTTTATTATATCTGCCATTATTTTCATTTTCTTTCCATTATCAATATCTTTGTTATATCTGTCTTTATCTTAATTTTATTATATTCTATCACATTTTCTATAATTATATCTGTCACTATTTCAATAATTTTGTTATATTTGTCTTTATCTGATTTTTATTATATCTACCACTAGTTTAATGCCTTTTCATTATCAGTAATTTTTAAATCTGTCTACATCTTTATTTTATTATAATCTGACTCCTTTTTAATATTCTTTATCTTCTATTTTCATATCTGCCACTTTGTATTTTTCTACATTATTTGTCACTAGTATTGTTACTGTACAACTTTGATGTTTTTACATTTTTGTTCTGTTTGTTTCTCTGTTAGCCCTGAAGATGACCTACACTGTAGGTCGAAACGTCGGCACATAATATAAGTACTTCACTTATTCGGTGTTCTTATTGACTGCACCCCCCAACCATCTCCTTTACATATTAACATTTACATATATTTATTATCAGAAGATTTTTTTAATTGGAAAAAATAGCACCTATGAGTACGTATATTATTGATGTTCAATAATTAATTCATATAAAATTGGTAACACTTTAATTTTGTGAGGTTGAAATGAAGCTTTGAATACAACTAATTTAGTCTATTTTAATGGATTCATTACTTTGGACCCTATTACTGACGAGAAGGAGTGTGCCAGCCATAAACAAATATTAGTTCACACTACAAAAAATATTAGTGGTTTCTATGTTTTGAAGAATTGTTCACAATTTTCTAATATAATACTTTAGAATTTTAAACATGACTTTTGCCCACCTAGCTTGTACTAATCGAAACACTGTGCGGTCGTATAAGGAGGTGATTTGACAGTGATTTCGCTTAACAGCTAGGTTTTCTGCCTAAGGGCACCCACCTTATATAGGCTTGGTGTGCACTAGAAGGCTCCAGATCCTAGGTAGTTGAATATAGCCTATATCGAAATCGGTTATTAGTAACTCAGTACCCATATACTGAATAAATAATAAACGATTCTTCAGAGATCAATCAAGGATAATTAATATTGTCTTGATTTTTTTTAAGGTCAACCAAGCCGTTTATAACACCGGAAGAATATTGTTATTCAGAGAATTTAATCAAATGTTTTTCAACCCCTGGTGGAGAGGGAGAATATCTTCAATGCTTAATTTTAGAACGAGCTGATAAAATGGATAATTGGGTAAATAATATAAATTCCACCCTAACGTTAATTTTTATTTTACTTTTCTATGTTATTCTTTATCTAAAATAATGAATGTCATTATTATATATTAACGTAAACATAAAACATAATGTTTTCATAACAAAAGTTTCATTTTTCAATAGAAGATTTTATGTAATTTTTATTGAAAACAAAGAATGGTAGAATATACCAATAAAAGCATAGCATAATTCTTTTAAATTACAGACATTTTCTTTGTTAATACTTTGTATACTCTATCAAAAACTTGAGACAAATCTAGGATAAGGATAGTTAATTTTTGTTGTCCAATTGAGGTTTGGAGAACAACGGTTATTTTGAGGAGAACGTATTGTGTTGAATAATCTGCAACCATATTATTTTTCTGCAACTTAGGAGCCTAGTGCTTTGCCGAAGGATCTGGAACCCACTTTATTTATGCTAAATGTATTCTACCACCATTCTATTTTTCGTAATGAGGCATTAAGTTTCTTTGCGATTTGGAATGTGTAATGACCCTTCTCCCTAAATGATATAATATATATTTAATAATGTCCGTGGAATACATATATATATATATATGTTAGAGAAGAGTTGGTCGACTGTATCTTCTAATTTAAGGAAGAAATAGTTGGGGGTGCAGTCAATGAAAACACCAAAATAAGCATAACTTATTTATTATGTGCCGACGTTTGGTTTCTTACTTCTGTCTGAGCTCCCCAACCTGTAACGTGTTTTATTCGCCCTGAAGATGGCCTACATTGTAGGCCGAAACGTCGGCACATAATAAATAAGTTATGCTTATTTTGGTGTTTTCATTGACAGCACCCCCAACTATTTCATCCCTAAATATATATATATATATATATATATATATATATATATATATATATATATATATATATATACTAGCTTATGCCCGCGGCTTCGCTCGCGTGGAATTTGGTCTGCCACATAAGTTTCGTGAAAGATCATTTGAAATAAATAATTTAATTATTTTTTAAAATAAAAGTTACTCGTACATCCAAAATTTCAGATGCCTAACATCAAAACTGACGGATTCTATACAACCTTTGAACCCCTATTATATTAAAGAAGAAACCCTTGGGGTGGAATTATCCAAATTTCTTTCTTAAACTATACAAAGAACCTATCTGCAAATACTAAGTTCCTGATTTGCCTTTAATTATGTACTATAAGAGGGGGGTACATACCCCCGTGCTCCCACATAAATCTGCCCTTGCTTGTAGCCTATGATGTATAACCTATTTTACTCAATAATTTTCATCCATATCCGTCAATTAGTTTTTGCGTGAAAGAGAGACAAACATACAAACTTTCACATTTATAATATTAGTAAGATTAGTAGGATATCGAAAAAATTGTTTCAATCATGTTCTTTCGGTTATTTTAACTACTATTATCATGTGATTAACCTTTAATTATGTCCTATTACGGATTCTCCACAATACCTAAAATACAGTCGGGGGGGGGGGCACGTGTCCCCGTGCGCCCCCCTCCTAAATCCGCGCTTGCTATAGCCTATGTGTTATTCTGATGTTTAACCTATATTACTGTAAAGTTTCATCCCAATCCGTTCAGTAGTTTTTGCGTGAAAGAGAGACAAACTTTCACATTTATAATATTATGGTAGTAAGATTAGTAGGATATCAAAAAAATTGTTTCACTCATGTTCTTTCGGTTATTTTAAATACTATTGTCATGTGATTAACCTTCAATTATGTCCTATTAGGGATTCTCCACAATACCTAAAATACAGTCGGGGGGGGGGGGAGGGGGCACGTGCTCCCGTGCGCCCCCCCCCCCTAAATCCGCGCTTGCTATAGCCTATGTGTTATTCTGATGTATAACCTATATTACTGTAAAGTTTCATCCAAATCCGTTCAGTAGTTTTTGCGTGAAAGAAAGACAAACATACAAACTTTCACATTTATAATATTAGTAAGATATATATATATATACACACACATAAAACACTATGACATGCAATCACTTATTAAATTTCATACAATTATACAATTATTCTAATACAAGCCTTTGAGATGAGCGGAGGTAAGATCAGGTGAACGTCTTCAATCAGTTATCTGAGATAGAGTGTTGAAGAAATCTGATGTAAAAGCCCTTATCGCTCCCCACTCTCTCATCTTTGACCTCCCCCTCTCTTTTCTCCGCCAATAGGGACGAGACATTCTCATATATTCGAATACAAACTTGCTAATACGTAAGATATACACATCCCGGTACAGAGGTGAATCGGAGAAATATACAATATTGCAATCAACAATATCGAATACTTAATTCTATCTCTTAAAGAGACACTTACACATATAATTCTAATTATTATAAACTTCATACATGAATACATTGTAAATAATAGCTACAAATCAATCAATACAACTGTACTTATCACTACGGATACATCCAATCAAATCATATTATATACCTAATTATACATAATTAAACAATTCCTAATCATTATACCTTTAAATAATACATCACTAATCAATTAAAGAATATATACAATATTCATATCTATGTGGTCACCACAAATGAACAGGTAAATTATTGTAAATTTTTTCATAAGTGTGTAAACAAAATTAAATGAAGCGCTAGGAAATCTAGAAATCAATAAAGAAAAATTATTGATATTGTAGCGACTTCGATCATCAAAATAGATCATATATCGATTTAGTGTATCGATATATATTTATGTTGAACATATGATCAAAAACAAAATTCGGTAATTATTCCGCAGGTCGTCGCTTCGAGTCGAATCACAACAAGTTTTAACTTTTCATTCGTTTTCCTTTTAATATCTTCCAAAAATACAAGTTACGAGCTTTCGTATGGAAAAGTGAATGTAATTATGGGAAATGTGGGGTCAGTTTAGTTCAACTCGAAGTTACAACCTGCGGAACAGATACCAAAACATAGATTTTTTTTTTTCAAAAATCGCTTAGTTATAACTCTCGTCGATAAATTTAGGATAATAATGAAACAAGTTTTAAATTAAGTGCCTCGAGTCAATTGATGTCCAAAGTTTGAGCACTCTCATACTGAACAATTCATAATATAATTTTTGTGGAAGCAAATGGTCCGGGTGGAGGTCAATAAATTTCTCTTAGCTAGTGAGAAATGTTTATTAAATAGCTAACGTTTCACCCTACATTGCAGTTCTTCTTCAGGGCTAAATATGCCAAATACAGACAATTGAAAATTACAAAATTGTTAGAAAATATTAAAAAAGGTAAATATTAAAGTTAAAATGTATAAGAAAAACTAGTATTAATTACAAAGTGAGAGGAAGGTAGTACAAAAAAGTAATAACGAATAAAATAAGGTCACCTATGGTCTAGTAGTTAGCGTAAAAAACTACTAAGCCCAAGATCGCGGGTTCGTAGCCCGGCAGGTGGCACTAGGATTTTTTTAAGGGGGTAATCCCTAAAAATCCTTAGTTACGCCGTCCTTCGGAAGGGACGTTAAACGGGGGTCCTGAGCCTGTACGCTGTCAGGTACTCGTTAAAAATCCTTATCCTAATTAAACCTGGATAGGCAAAATTTAGAGCTCCCACTGTAGCATCGTCCGATTAGCCATAGCAGCATAAAGTGACGTTAAATGAACCAACAAACGAATAAAATAAGTAATAAAAAAGAAAGTTAAAAATGAAAGAATAATGTAATAAAGATAAAAATTAGAATTACAATTAGTAAATATTAAAATTAAAATAAATAAGTATCATGGTATCCGAGTGTTAAAAAATAAAAATGGAGGGGAGAACCTGAGACATATAAATATGTACAAAGCAAGGTTAATCATTGTAGAGTATTAATAACGAAGTGACAAGGAAGGTAATAATAAAAATAATAAACAATACACTAAGTAATAAATCAAGTAATAATAATTGATGCATACAGTAATAAAAATGAAAATTATAATAAGAAATAATGATGGTAAGTAATAAAAAAGAGAAATATAGTCAACTAATAATGGGGACGATAATGCATATAAATTCTTAATGAAATATTATAAAGGATAGTTAAAGCACATTACGTAATAACTAGTAAGACATAATAAGAAAGGAGAACATAGTTGATTATGATAAATGACATATAAAATTGTTTAAAAAGTGCGATGCGTAAGTTACAATTGATGGATTGTTTTATATAGTAGTATAATATGCTAATATATGGTATAATATGCTAATTATATAGTAGTAAGAATGGAAAAATACAATAATTGTTGTTAAGTAAAAATATAATAAGATGGTAAGTTGAGAAGAAAACTCAAGAAAGCAAAAATAATCATGTTAATATGATAAATATAGGTGAGAAATAAATGAACGCCTTACAGAAATTGTAGGATTGGAATATTTTATGAATAATGGTTTTAATACGTTTGCGTAATGTCAATGGGTATGCGGGAAAGAAAATGAAATGGAGCAAAAGGGAGGAAGGATGGATAAATTAATGAAGAAAAGAAAAGAAATCACCTGTCGATGGAGGGGGCGGCGGGCCTGGTGTTAGTCCGTCACAAGTTCACGATGTCACGATGAAGTCTAACTATCAAAGAGGTGGGAGCAGGTTAAAAACTCCCACCACCTTCACTTAATACTTATAAAAAAAACAAACGGCCGTTACAAAAGGGACGAATATACATGATAAAATTTGGGAAAATTAGATGAAACCAATAAACTAAAAGTGTTGGGTCAGGTTATAAATTAATTTAATTACATAAATAACATCATTGATTAGATGAAAGAAGACCTGCAATGCAGGTCGAAACGTTGGCTATTTAATAAACATTTCTCACTATCTAAGAGAAATTTATTGACCTCCACTCGGACCATTTTCTTCCACATATATATCAAGGTCAACTATTATCTTTCAAAATATAATTTTTGTTTTATCCGATTGACTTTGTTTATTTTAATAAGAAATAAAGTGCATTATTTACTATGGACACGCAATGTTAAGATCCTTCACCGCCTTATATAAAATCTTAACAATATATTTGTCAAATAATAGTAATGATAATAATAAACGATTTATCGTTGTTAGCGATTATTTAAAATATTGTTTTGTTAATATCCAACGTTTTGGGGATCACCAACTCATAATATATCATAACAATTTGTTTTATAAAATCTTCTTTTGTTGTGTTAAACAAGTACAAGTACAAGTGTGTATTACGTTTGGGCAGTTTGGATTTAATAGAGTTCTTGGTTGTAAGAGCAATATACTTATAGAGGATATACTCAGATTCGACGAATAAAAGTCCTATTTGCTAAAAAATGTACTCCTGAATATAGCAGTTTTTGAATAACGTGGTCTGTTTTCGGCTTGGGCATTTTTAATAAGCTTCAGTAATGAGCAATGCCCTCCTCGCATTCTAGCTCTTCAGTGAGTACACCTTTGGAGGAAGCTTGTTTCGGGAAGTTATGTTTTCTTTTACGACTATACCAAACTAAGCATTCTTGATAACGTTTGCTTCAGGTCTAGAGCTGCCTTATCCCACCGTTGCTAATTAACGTATACCGATAACTTCATTGGCAGCCGCCATAGTTAAGTATAACGAAATCAAGCACTCATTTCTAAATCATGTATTGAATATATTATATCCTATATTGCATGTAGTTAACAGGTTGGTGGCAAAAACATGCTTATTTCGACAACAGAAATCCATTGACACTTTCTACATCAACTGGATTAAGTTTTCCTATTCAGAGATATAAATCTGAAGATGAGTTTCTACAATGTGCCTCAAAAATAGCTGCTGGTGCTCTTCAGTTTAAAAAAATAATCGATGAGTACATATCAGTTTTAAAAATCGCAATATGGTACAGTGAAGCAACTGAGAAGTTAACTTTGTACTGTTTTGTTTTTATTTTAGAAATAAAGTTTCTCGAGAATGCATTGGTGACCAGCCACTAGATATGAGTCAGTACCAGGCAATTTTTGGAGCGTGTAGAATACCACATGATGCCAGTGATTATCTCGTTTTTAATTCCAAATCTGATTATATAACAGTTGCTTATAAGAATAACTTCTATAAAGTAACAGTTAAAGAAGGTTTGGCATGGCAAAAACATTCTGCAATATTTGAGCAGTTAAAAGAAATTGTGACAGAAAAATATGAGGGTCCTCCTGTAGGATTATTAACCACTGAATGCCGAGACACTTGGTACAGAGCATACAATCTATTAAAAAAAAGTATGTACAAAAAATTAAATTCACTGTTAATTAATTTATGAAATCGTCAATGAAATATTTTTTTTCTAGATCATACCAATTGTGAGTCTATGAAAACAATTGAAAACTCGCTCTTTTTGCTATGTTTGGATGATGCATCTGCACCCAAAAAAATAAACACGCCAACGTCTACCGTTGCTCATTGTATCCATGGAAGCGGTCCCCGCTATAGCGGCTGCAATCGATGGTTCGATAAAACGTTACAAGTCTGTAATATTTTATACTAAAACACTACCATGATCTGGATATATACTGTAAAATTATTGATTCTATACTATATAACATAATTTTAGTTTATTATAGGAAAAAATGGAGAAGTAGGACTAACTTATGAGGGAAGCCCAGCAGAAATTCAAGTAATCCTCATGATCATGAATTTTATAAACAGTTACATGTAGGTACATGTAATGATTTTTTTCTAGTAATATTACCGATATATATATATATATATATATATATATATATATATATATATATATATATATATATATATATATATCAATGCAAATCTCTCGGTATATATATCATAAGTATTTACACCGAGTCGGTATATATATATATATATATATATATATATATATATAAGTTATGATTAGAATGAACACTTGACTTAAAAAGAAGGAAAAGTAGGACATACAGACACTCGCGCTGTTAGTAGTAAACTAAACTTTATTTCTAATTTGTTTATTAATTGTTATAATTTTTAAATATTTTTAATTTGAAATTATAACAAGAGTTCCCTCATACTCACTAGCGCGTGTTTCGATTTCGGGACCCTGCTTTGTCTTAACACGTTCAAGCCGGCGCTACCACCGGTGGCCCGCACTAGACCGTCTCATCGGGCGGCGTGTACCACCGGTGGCCCGCACTAAACTGTCTCATTGGTATATATAATATATATATTATATTATATATGTGCGTACCACTAAATATTGTAGGATTATATTTTTAGTTAAGTAAGAAAGTTGAAGATACTGCGGCGTCTGAATTCAAGCGCCGCCTCACAGAGAAAAACATGAAAATCGGCCCCGTCGCGAACGTGTTAATGACTAATTGCCGCTGCTTATTATTAATAATATCATCAGACTCAGGTAATTCTATGGGACGATTTGTAGAACCTGGACTCTCTTATGAATTTTGCCTGACCAACGGAATTTCCGGACCGCTCTCTGCCCAAACGCGTAAGTAACGTAAAGCGAATGGTTCTGTGGGGACCACCTCATCATCCATCGTATTGCCTACTAATTCCCGCGACATCGAATCGGCAACTCCATTTTCCACACCCTTCTTATGCACCTCCCGAAGGTCATACACCACAAGCCGTTCCTTCCAGCGGGATATTCACTGCCCGGTTTACCGACCGTAATCCTTTTAATGATTAATCCAAAAACACAATAATCCGATAGTATTGTAATAAAGGTATTCAAATTAAAGAAATATTCAACACTAATAATATAAACTATCCAATGTGTAATGATAAATTATATCTTTCATTAATTATTTTGTAACCTACTATATTTTAGGGAAACTGCCAAACCATCTTGTATTATGTCAAACTGGAGACCCAAAAAGCTTAATTTTGAAATTGATTATTGTATTGGAGATCGAATAAAAGAAGCATATTGTAATTTTGACAGGTTAGCATTTAAGTGAAACAAAATCGTAATGCCCAATTAGTTTGGGCTCAATGAAGCAATAATTTTGTTTTCAGATTAGTTGCTGACCAAGACCTTTACTGTTTTAAATTCCATCCCTACGGCAACGATTTCTTAAAAAGTAATGGGATAAGTGCTGATAGTTATATACAAATGGCTATTCAATTAGCATATTACAGGTAACGTAAGAAACTATCAATGTGGCAATAAGCATAATTATACAACTTTTATCAGGGCATGCACGTATCATTGTGTCCCCTCTACTGCGGGCGTAGGTTCCGAGGATATTCATTATTTTTCTGAAATATTGTTTAAAAATGTGGTTACTTATTTTAATCCGATTTCGTATTAAAATTAAACCAAAAATTATCCATCTTGAGCTAGAAATGGTATGGCTTATTGTAGCTGACAATTTAGTAAGCAACCTACACGATTCCTCAAGCTGCTATATTTTTACATTCTATTATAGTTACTTTGCGTTTGACTCTGCAACCCTTGGACTTCATTTTGGACCTGTTATTATTATTGTGTTTTATACACGGCTAGTTTGGACTTTCTCGGGTTTATTTATAATTATTTGACTCTACAGTGGCTAGCTGTAAATATGGACGAACATATACATTTGCCCTCTTATCAACCAGATTAGAACCCAATCGAATTAGTCTAGGATGAGGTGAAAAGGTTAAAAATTACGAATACTTCGTTAGAAGAAAACACAAATTTATAGAGGAAACTTTTTAAGATTTTCCCCTGAAAAAAGATCAACAGATGAGGGCAAGTTAAGAAAATAAAAAATCATTACTGGGATGGAGACGGCCTCCTGGAATATAGAACCAGGAAATAAATAGAATAGAAGAGGATTCCATCTTAGATTTCACTGATATTAGGGACTCGAGCGAAGACAGTGAACTACATATTATTCACTCACTCACTCCTTGGCACTACGGTCCTACAAGGACCTGGGCCTCATCCACCACTGCCTGCCACTAACTTCGGTACCCAGCAAGTCTTCTCCAATGTCAGATTCCCAGCTGGTGAAGATCGGCCTCCACATCATCTATCCATCTCGTACGGGGCCTTCCTTTGTGTCTTCTATCACCGAGCTTCCCAAACTACAGTCTTCTGGGCCCTCTTGACTCCGGCATCCTCATCACATGGCCCAACCATCTCAATCTAGCTCCATTTACGAAAGAAACTTAGCCTGGCTCTCCGTGAAGTTGTCAGACTTCTGCATTGTTACGGATCCTCCATGTTCCCTGGTCGTAGATGGGTCCATAAATCCGCCAAAGTAATTTCCTCTCCCAGATATTCACCATTCTTTCTGCTTTTTTGCTCAGGACCCAACTTTCACAACTATATGTCACTATTGGCCTGACAATGGTTTTATACAAGGTGATCTTGGCCCTTTTTAACAATTTCCTAGTTTTAAGAGCCTTCTGTATTGCATAGTAACAACAATTACCAGCGACAAGTCTTGCTTTTATATCTTCCTCTATCTGGTTGTTGTCTGTTACTATTGCATCCAGGTATTTAAAATTCTGCGTTTGCTTAAAGCTGAACTCCATAAAAGGGGCTTGTTCTTCTACCTCTACGTTCCTTCTTGAGCTACACACGTACATGGTCTTGGCCTCGTTTATATGCAAACACATTTTTTTTCTCCTGCTTGGTGGAATTCCTGGAAGGCTTCTGAGAGTGCTGCTTTACTCCTCCCAGTTAGGACAATATCATCCGCATAGGCTAAATGTTGGGTCATCCTATTGCATATTGTTCCACCTGGGTTTGTTCGGATCGCACGCGCTGCTGTTTCGAGGGCTAAATTGAAGAGGACTGGCGACAGTGGGTCACCTTGTCTCAGACCATCAACCACCACGAATTCCTCAGAGAGCATGTTCCCTATTTTAACTTGGCATCTCGTGTTTGTGAGGGTCATCCTTGCAAGGCGAACAAGTTTTCTTGGTAGTCCTAGCTCCAGCATGGCATGTAACAGTTTGCTAAGATTTATGCTATCGTAGGCCTGCTTAAAGTCGATAAAGAGATGATGCAGGTCAACATTATATTCGTAGCCTTTCTCCAATACCTGTCGTAGAGCGAATATCTGGTCATTTGTTGATCGGCCCGGCCTAAACCCACGTTGATAGTCCCCAATTGTTAATTCGGACCACACTGACAGCCTTCTGTTCAAAAGTATTGCAAATACCTTGTACGTAGTGCTGAGTAATGCAATACCCCTGTAATTATTGCAGTCGGTTTTGTTACCTTTTTTGTGAATCGGTACAATAGTCGCCAGGCTCCATTCGTCTGGGATCTTTTCTTCCGTCCAAACATCCCATATTAGCTGATACAGTTTTTCCCAAAGTTCCTCACCACCACATTTCAGGAGTTCAGAATTCTAGAGGTTGCAGAAATGCTGCTTCCACCTTTCCAAGAGGGCGGAAGGATCCGCTGCGAGCTCTCCAGTTTCCTGTCTGCATATATTTGTTCTTGCTTGAAAACCCTTCTTCAGTTCGTGTATGCCCTTGTAAAACTTTTTGGTTTGCTACGTTTCATTTTGTTCTTGCAGTTTCTTTATTTGGTCATTTTCATAAGCCCTTTTTTCTCTTCTACAGAGAATCTTTGCCCTTCTTCTTTTTGTCACATAGTCCTATCTGTTTGCTCTTGTTTTTCGATTAAGCATTTTTAATCTGGCCTCATTTCTCACTTCAATGACCTTGACGCATTCCTTATCAAACCAACTGTTTCTTGCCGGGGTTTCATATTTCCCTAGGGCGTCTTCTGCCGCACTTTTAACTGCCTTTTCGAGAATATCCCATTTCTTATTTAGACATTCCTGATTCCCGCGTTTTTCTCTCAAAACGCTGCTCACTTTTTCTCTGAAGAGATCTGCCACATCTTCCTGTTTCAGCCTTTCAGTTGCATATCTTACCGTTTTCAAGCTTTTTCAGTGGCGTTTTAAAGCTACTCTGAATCGATAATTTACTTTAACTAGAAAGTGATCAGAGTCACAATCAGCACCTCAGCAAGATCGTACAGTTGTCACGTCTGAGGAATGTCTTCTGTCCATCATCACATGATCAATCTGATTTCTAACTGAGCCATCTGGGGATATCTATGTTTCTTTGTATATATCCTTTCTAGGGAAAATAGTAATTTTTACAACCATTCCCTTTTCTGCTGCAAAATCAGTTACACTTAATCCATTTTCATTGCTTATTTCGTGTTTACTGTGACCGCCTGTTATTGATCTGAATCGGGGCTCTTTTCCAATTTTTGCATTCATGTCTCCAATTATCATCTTTACATCATACTTTGGGGGCCTGATCATAGGTTGCTGATAGGAGTTCATAAAACGCGTCCTTTTCTTCATTCCCGCCTTCGGTTGGCGCATGTGCACTAATAATCGTCATGTTAAACAAACGACCTTTCATTCTAATTGCACATATTCTGTCATCAACTGGCTTAATTTCCATTATAGCGTGTTTTAATGTCTTTCTAATCATAAAACTTGTTCCGCGGATGTTAGCCTGGTGCCCACTGTTGATTAGTGTCTATTCTGTCAGGTCCATTATCTCAACTTTCCTCCATTTTATCTCTTGTATAGCTGCAATATCTATTTGGTACTTAGATAATTGCTGTTCTAGTATCTTGCTGAAACAACATATTATTAGTTTGTTATAATCATCATGTTTGTTTATTATTATTACTATATTTTGGTTTTATATCATTATAATTATTATGTTGTTATAATCACTCATATTAATAAATAAAGTGGAGTATTCCCAACGGGGACACAATCCCTTTAAAAAGTGCCTTGTCTCTATCAGTATGGCAAAGCCTGCCCATGACCCTCAGTCTGGTGGGGAAATTCTCTTCTTCCTACACCTCCCAAGCCCCTCCTCCGCTTCTACAAAAGGACTTTTACTAAATTGTCAGACTGTCTATGGTTTGTTCGCTTCTCATGTAAAATGGCTGACGGACAGAAATTCGTATTGTTTGGAGCTACCACAAGCACGGTTTTGTCAAAACTAAATTAGTTGTTTGGAGCCACTACCATGGTTTTGTCAACACTAAACTATAAGCCATAATCCAGTGAATTTATTTACAAATGGGAGCAATAGACCCAATGATAATTGGTTAAAAATGTATACAGAAGATTAGCGTTACTTAATTATAATTTTAGCGTTAATTATATCATATAATTTCAACAGAAGCCCTTCCCAATGTGACTCTACTAACTTCAATTATTATTTCTATGAAATAGATTACACCAAACGATAACACCGCAATTTCAATTAGTATCAATCAGACAATTCAAAGACGGGAGGAACGAAGTAATTCGTTGTTGCTCAGAAGAAACTGGGAGATTCGTATGTGCTATGGAATGTTCTTCACTTTCAGGACAAAGCAAAGCAAATGCTCTTTATACAGCTATTAAATTTCACCAAGCATTGGTCCTTGAGGTAAAGAATTTATATACTATTTTTTGTTTTAAGAAATATATAGATATGCACTGGGAACGTCTTTTAGTAAGAACGTATGTCTTTTAGGCGATGGAGGGAAAAGGAATAGATAACCATTTATTTGGTTTGCGTATGATAGCATGTGAAAATGGACGGCCTGATCCTCAAATTTTTTGCACTCCTGCGTATCGAGAAAGTCGTCACATAAATCTGAATACATATCAGGTATGAGACGGTGTATTTTGGTTTTAACTAACTACTTTATATTCACTTTTAAAATGTGAGTTTTGATAGATGTAAGAAATATGTTAAATAGTTATTAGATTGTCCGGCAGTATTTTATGTTTTCTTTAAAATATCCCTACAAATAGTAAACACATTATTTATGTTTGTTGGAGTTTTGACTTTAATGAATGTAAAAACTTATTAATCCTCTTTCAAACAGAAATGTTTTTACCTCAGTATCATTTTGCTAATTGAAATCAACTCAGTCTTTGGCATAATTTAGTTTTACGAGTTCAAACTCCGCCCGAGAAACGAGGCCCAAATAAATATCAACGAAGTCTGGGGCGAAGGCAGAATAAGTAATTGGGCTTTTCAACGGTGGTTCCCGAGATTTCGAGATGGAAACTTGAACCTGTAAGACAAAGATGGGCATTGAAGAAGTTTTAACTTTCAAGCTTTTTCACCTTCCCAATCGCTTTGAGACGGCCATCGACGGTTGATTCCCTGATTTCGAATTGCCCTTCCAGTTTTGGAACAGTTGTTGTTATTTTCTTCAGTCAAAGGTCCCAGAACATCGTCTTTGTCTGGGGATGTAAATACTCTCATTAACAGTAAAGAAATAAGTGAAATATCTTCGACGGAACAAAATATAATTATAATATATAAGGAACCTTTTTGAAGGTAGAGAAAGACTTTATAGAAGAACATGAAATGACAGAAGCTATGAAGAAAATTGTAATGGATGACTGAGCAGTTATGATATAGCATCCTCCCTGAGTTCCAGAAGAAAATAGTGACAAAATAACGATAAACGTTTTATCATTTTATTCGTTGAACAAATGCAACTAGTGTTGGCACACAACCAGTCGGAGCTGAAGATAGTGTTTCCCACCATAAGAAAGAAAGGTTATCAAGAACTGGCGTTTAGAATCCTAATACACTTAGGATTTACCTGCAACTTATTTCCGATTCAAGATATATTTTATTTATTTGGGGTTTTTACAATTAATGTATCCCGATACCCAAAATCTTTTCCCGCCAATCCTTCCTATCGGCCCATTACACAGGCCAACGATGAAAAAACTTTTTTAATGAAAATACCTTATTCTTATGTTGTTTAGGTTGCTGAATCCAAATATGATGCTTAAAAAGTTGTATCACCCACCATTTATTCACATTTTATAGTTAAATTCATGAAATAAAGAAATATTTTTAGAATTTAACAGCTTTTTCATAGTTAAGATAACATGAAAAAATAGGTCTAATGAACAAAGATGATGTTGGCAGCACTGCTGAAACACATGCTAAACAGCTGATGTTTTGTTTATTTTCAACATAACCTCACTTTTACGTTTCCTGTACATGTGCTCAGTGCAATGTCTCATCGCGGCTGTAAAAACTCTGCTGACAGTTTTTGTTATATTTGTGGTGAGTTTGTTATTAAAAAGCACCAAAGAAACATTACAGACTTTGTGAAAAAGGTTTATCTAGCATACTTTGGAACCAAACTTGGAGACCAGGATAAACCTTGGGCACCGCATAAGGTATGTTATGTATGTGTTGAAGACCTCAGGAAATGGTCAAAAAAAGAGAAAAAACACTTTAAATTTGCTGTTCCCATGATATGGAGGGAACCAAAAAATCATTCCGATGACTGTTACTTTTGCAGTGTAGATATTACTGGTCATAACTCTAAGAACAAGAAGGTAATAAGCTACCCTAACCTTCCGTCCGCCATCCGACCAGTAGGGCACGGTGTAGATTTGCCAATCCCGGAACCACCAGAGGACTTAAATTCTATTGAAACAGAAGTATTTTCTGATGTACAGTCGGAGTTAGATGAACACGATGAAGAATTCCAATGTGTTACAGAAATGTAGAGCCTAAATTGTTCACTCAGGTCGAGCTTAATGACTTAGTTAGGGATCTGGGCTTAACAAAAGAAAAAGCTGAACTGCTTGGCTCTAGGCTAAAAGAAAAGAACTTGCTGGCGGCTGGAACCAGCATTCATGTGTATAGGAAGAGAGAACAACAATTTTCGAAGTATTTTGAACAAGAGGGTGATTTGGTGTACTGCTCAGACATTCATGGTTTAATGAATGAGTTTGGAATTGAATACAAAACAGAAGATTGGAGGTTGTTTATTGATTCATCCAAAAATAGTTTGAAGGCAGTTTTAGCACACAACGGTAACATGTATACCTCTGTACCTGTCGGTCATTGTGTACATATGAAAGAGAGTTACGAAAATCTAGAAATAGTGTTAAATAAAATAGGTTATTCTGCACACGGTTGGATGATATGTGGTGATTTGAAAGTTACGTGCATGCTCCTTGGTCAGCAAGGGGGTTTTACCAAATTTCCATGTTTCTTGTGTGAATGGGACAGTAGAGCTCGGAATCAACATTGGTGCAGAAAGAACTGGCCTGCTAGGGAGTCTTTAAAGCCTGGCGAGAAGAACATTTTACGCAAAAACCTTGTAGATCCAAAAAACGTGCTCCTACCACCACTACATATTAAGTTAGGTCTCATGAAACAGTTTGTAAAGGCTTTGCCTAAAGATGGGCTTTGTTTCAAATATCTCTGTCAGAAGTTTCCACACCTTTCAGAAGCTAAACTGAAAGAAGGCGTCTTTACCGGGCCTGATATTAGAAAAATGATGTTTGACGTTAACTTTGAATCCACAATGACCTCAAATGAAAAGGAAGCATGGGTTTCATTCAAGCAAGTTGTCACCAAGTTTTTGGGAAATGAAAAAGACCCAGAATATAAGGCTATTGTTGCTAACATGTTAAAAAAATTTGAACAGTTAGGATGTTTGATGAGCCTGAAAGTTCACTTTTTGAGCAGCCACCTCGATTACTTCCCGGAAAATTTAGGAGATGTTAGTGAGGAGCAAGGTGAGCGTTTTCACCAGGACGTTAAAGTGATGGAAAAACGTTACCAGGGCCGCTGGAATACCAACATGATGGGGGATTACTGTTGGTCACTTCACCGGGAAGTTCAGCAAGCTATTCATCGCAGGAAAAGCTACACAAGAAGCTTCAAGGAAAAAAGGGAAAGAAAATATAAACCAATTCCAGTTGACAAGTGAACCTTGTATCATCACATAAAATTACTATTCCAAGTATTTTACTGTAAATACAAACCATTTTTACGATTCTACAGTGTTTCATTGATTTCCCTATATACTGTAAATGGGTATTAGACTATATAATAAAATACATTTTGCTTGGAAACTAAGGGTGATACATAAAAACTACGAGCAGATTTGGATTCAGCACATAAAAATCTATCAAGATCAGCTATTAAAATTAAAAAAGTTTTCAAAAAGGTTTTTTTTGTTGGCCTGTGTTATTGTTCTTCCTCTCGCAGCTCTCTTGCTGCCATTCCTTCTCTGACATCCTCCATCCATGTCCTCCTCTCTTTCTTCTATAATTTGGTTTAAACCATTGAAGCCTTCTGGTCTCTATTTCGTATAATATATTTTTCTCCTGCCCTATAGTTTCTATTATAACACTATTGGGTATGTTTCGGAGCTTTGAGATGCCAGCAACATCTTAAAAAGTCCATCTCAAGAGCAAGCAGTTTACGGGCATCTTGTCTTTTTACTGTTCATGTTTTGGTCCCATACAGGGTTGTTCCTAGAAGAAAAGAATGATTTATTTTCTTTTTCATTCCTAAAGACACCCCTTTATTCCAAAGGACTGAGTTGAGGATCCTAATAATTTATCATCCTCGGGATATCTTCATTTCTACATCCTTGTAGAGTGTCTCATTTATATAGACATATAAGTACTAGCTGTGGGCTAGAGTCCAATCTTCAATCGACAATGAAGAAAAGAAAAGGACATGTACTCCGTTTTCTCCTGATTTATGACCAGACCCCATTTAGAGTACTTCTCTAGGAGCTTCGCCTGTCATCCATTCTGTCCGTACCTTTTTTCTCATACACTCCGTAAAGAGGTCATACATAGTTTTCATAAGATCAGTTGGTCCTGTCTTAACCACTTCGATGGGTACATTTACTGGTCCTGGCGCTATATTATTTTCATTCCTTTCCCTGTATATTATTTCATGCCTTCTCAACTTCCACAAGTTGATACTGGTTCAACAGCCAAATCATTTAGGGATTTTTGTGATTCTGCTAGTTCTATTGCTTGATATTTTATGAGGGAAGATTTTAATAGCAGAGGCACCTGAATATTAAGCGTTACATGTTTATAAATTGTATAAGGTAAATAGGCTTTAGAGTAGTTAGAATGTAACTGTAATGATTCTATGTAATATATTAAAATACTTTTTGACCCTGATAAAATTATTTATTTAAACATTGATATGATAAATAATAGAGAATTTAGATCAATCCTTAGGTAGATGACTCATCTAAATCATGGTCTAAACCAAGCTTAACAATTTTTGTCAACTGTCACAAAACAAAAAACATTGCTTTTGTTTTAAGATGGTTATATCAATTTTTCCAATTATTAAAATATTTAAAACAACAGGAGGAAGAAATCATCTGCAGTAAGTAGGATACTTTTATTGCTATCAAATTGTTAATAAAAAGATTGGTCCAAGGAGATATCCTAATGTTTAATATTTTTAAAAGTGTTACAGTATACGCTTTTGATTTTTAAATTATTTTTCATTTGTATTTTAATTGTGTAACAAATATGGATCCCCAAAATGGCACTTCAAAAAATGTTGGAACCATTAAAAAATAAGTTTCACTTATTTTGTGCCAACTCTACATCCCCTGACCACTCAATCCATCAAATCAAAAATAGTTGTTTGGAATGATGATCCAAGGTTTTATGATAAAATTCACCTCTTAAGATGACGGAGAAAGAAGAAGCTGATATTTTCCAATCAGATCATGAGGATGGGCCCTACATTGAAAGTGATTACAATACAGCGTCAGAGTTCGGAAATGATTCAAAATGAGAGTGACTATTTTTATGATGAGAATAGAATGGTCTAAAACAGAACCTGATAATAGTTCAAGTTTCATCATAAAATATTCTGTAATTACCAGAACGACGGAATGGCGAAACAGAAACCAACTTACTGAACGAATTAATGATTTATTATATATAAATGAAATCACTCCTTTTGTTGAGGAAAGAGGAAAACTTCCAAAAAACGAGTAAAAGCAATGCTAAAAAAAAAATTTTTTCTTTGTCACAAACACAACAATCCCAAATGCTTGTAGTGCTCCTACAAACTGAGTGTCAATTGCTTGAGATAATGACAATTTTAATTTTTAGTTTCATTAATTGTTTAAAATCAGAATTAAATATATTGTAATTAATTTGTTATAGTTACACAAGTTTTAATTTTTACTATTTCCTGTATTGATCTTTGTTTATTTTACTGAAATTTGATTAAATATATTGATTGTGATTGTTGGAAATGCAAGAATGTTCATTTAAGTAATAACAAAAGATAAAATGTATAATACTATGTCGACTTAATGAATAAAAAATTAAGGAGATAAAAAGTGATATTTTAAAAAAAGCAATAGTTGGAAATTGCGACCAAATTAAACTGTTAACATGGTATTACCCACATTTTATTTAAAGTTGACTTATAATTTATCATGTGTCCCAAAGTTATTTTTTCTACATTCTCTATATTCATATCTGCTTTTCAGATGGCTTCTAATTTTGATGGATTTATTTCAAGTGGAGCTTCATCACCACATGGCTATTCATGTTTTTACAAAATTGGAAAAAAATACATAAACTTCTCTATTTCAACGTACCGATCTTCTGGAACAACAAATTCCTATATTTTTGGGCAATCTTTAATCTGTTCTCTAATTGATATGAGAGAAATTATTAGTGAATCACCAAATAGAATATAAAGATCTCTAAAATTAAAAAAATATAAATATATATATTACTTACATAATTTATACAAAAATTTAAAACTAACTTTCTCATGAAGGTGGTAATCATCACAAGATAATTCAAACCAGGATGATTCTAGAGGACAATGTAGCTGATAACATATATCTTAAATTTTTTTCATTCTTTAATTGTTTCTAGAGTGAGTTGCCCTGTGTCTCTTCAAAATCTTTGTCTCAAGTTTTTATGGCTTCCTCTGTAAATTGTCCTATGGGTAAATTCTGTAGTTGCACTATGATTGACTAAAGATCTGTGTAGTAAGATTTTTATGTATGTATATTTTGTATCTTTTTTTTTTCTTTTGTACAAATATGGAATCATATTTCACTGCGTTGAGCTCAATTAATTCCATCTTATAACACCACTAAGATTACTTTGAATCTATGAAAAACATCTATATGAGTAACAGAGATTTCGGAAGATGTTTTTATATTTTTAGGAAACCACATGCAGTGTTCCCACCATTTGTACTGCAATACGAGTAAAACCTTTTTGGGCTTCCAATGATGATGAAACTCTTGATTTATTTAATCTGTCAGTAGCCAGGAATGCTTGGTGAAATGATTTTAAAAGTTTCAATGTTGAAATTATTTATATTTTATTTTTATAGTGAAGTAATTATTATTACTTCATTTTTATTATAAGTATTTGAGACAAGAATACTCTAATTTAAAAAATATGTCAGTACATAGTATTTTTTTATTTACTTTTTTTTGGAAATACACTAATGGCTGCTCATATCATAAATGATTTAATATTTGTATAAAAGTGTTCATTATTTTTTTAAATAATTAAGAATTAACGTAAAAACAAACAAATTTTAGAAAACAAAATAGATAAAAATAAATGTATTTTCTTTATAGGTAAGAAAAAAGCAACCAAGAGAACCTTTACAATTACGATTTATTAACAAATTTAAAATTTCAATAGCTGATAAATATGACTTAGATAAATTATTTAATATTAATAAAATAACCATACAAAATATATTTAAAAAATGAATTGTCAAAATTACATCTAAATAATTATGCTCTCTTATGATCTGTAAGTACCCTGACAATACTCCCAACACCCCCCACTGAATAAACTTTTTCATGCCAAAGTAGAAGCTGGCCACACCTTTTCTCGGAGGGAAATTCAAAACCTTTGTAAATATACTTCATCAATGTATCAATCATTTCTACATCCAAAGAATTCACAGCTTCATCAACTTGAGAAGACTTGAAAGACATCAAAACCTTCATTGTTAAGTTCAATGCACTTTCCTATTCAAATTAATAACAGAATTATATAAATAAACATTTCATTACAAAACAAACATGCAAATATTTTAAATTATAAATTTGAAATAGTATAACTCTAAATAAGTTAATAATAAATTTTTTTTAATTATCAAAATAAAAATGTTTCTTACTTTCACTTGTGGATTTCTGGATGTTAATGGAGCATTTCTAAGCACAACTTTTAATGCTTCTAATGAATTTCCTCTAAAACATAACCAAATAAAAATTGATGTTTAAAAATCTTAAAGTACCTAATTATTGAATATTTTAAAGCTAAATTTTGAAATGTTAAAAAATGACCTTCCAAAAAAGATTGAGGAGTTATTTCCTTTGGTAAATAAAAACACGACAATAGTTATTGATTTAGAAAAGAAATAAGCAAGACAATAGAAATAAAAGTACACACCAGAAATTTCTTGGATGTTTGAAAGTTAAACAAATTAATAGAATTGAAAAGTAACTTCTGGGACTAAGTCATATTGGAATAACAAACATGAACAGAAAAAGAAACATAATATATCTGGCCAGAAAGCTACATTATACAAATAAAAAAATATATAAAAATGAAAAAAAGTAAATTAAAAGAACGAATCATTACAAGATATTAACCAATATAAGAGAGTAAATAAATTAATAACAACAGTTAAACGCAAGAGCTAGGATGCAATAATTTTTGACATAATGTACATCATCTTTGCAAAAAACAAAAACGACTTAACGACAAAATCAATTATTCAATATTGATTCATTTAAGCATATGATTAACCTGCTTAGAGAGCATCTTTTTGTGAAGTCAGGAGATGTTGAAAAGTAAGGATTTAAATGAGGATAGTGAAGAAGCATGCCGAATTATAGGAGGGATTGAGTTTACCACTGTGGTAGAGCGGGTAACAAAGGAATGCTCGAATGTTTTGGTTCTGTGGGAACCAGTATAGAGATCGGAAAGACTAGACCTTCTTTTATGGTGCTGGACTGAGGATTTGAATTGGAGATTGTTGACAATTAATGGATTGGTATTAGAATTCGAGCAAATATTGCCTACGGACGGGAGAGAAGAGCCACTTTAACTCATCCTAAACGGGACACTCCCAGGGTACCAAGGACAAATCATAGAGAGCAGTTCATTATTCGCTTAAGTCTGTCCTCAAGCATATTTAAAAGGCCCCCTCCCCCTACACCACACTACTGCAGTCAAAGTGGGAGAAGATGAGAGATGATATGAGGAGCTTATGGATGGGTTGCATAAAGAGATGTCGGGAACGATGGAATAACTTCAGGGACCTTATTGACAGTCAGTATATTTGGGCAATGTGGAGTATCCAGGAAAGATTTTGGATAAAAGTAATGCCTATATTTTTGATAGAGGAGCTGAAAGTGATGGGGTGATCGTTTAAGAATAAAGTTGGGAGGGTGTGGATAGAAGTAAGAAGGTAATTGGAACCTATAACAATGCCCTGAGTTTTCATTGCCTTCAATTTAGTTTTTCCCAGGCACACCTGAACCTGTCTAATGGATGTACATGAAGAAGCTGTACTGTTAAAATTGTGAAGATTAAAAAAATAACTTAATCTGGAATAAAAAAAAAAAAACTGGAACAAAGAGTTTAACAAATTAATGTTGCAGTAAAGCAAAAAATTAACTGGACTCAAACACGAGAATACACTTTCAGAATACGCTTTCACTCGATCAGGCGTAAAACAAGGACATTTGCTGAGTTCCACACTCATTTCAATTCTGGAAGTAATCTAGAAGATGAATTAGGATGCCCTAAGAAATAAATGTCAAATAACACTTCAAGTAAGTATGTAAAAACTTGTGACAACTCGAAGCGAAAACCTGCAGAACTTATACCACCCGATATTATAACAAAACATAATTATCAAAACTGCTTAGAAAACAATAAAAATATAAAAACAGTATTACTGTATGTTTGATATAACATATTTATGTGAATAAAATAATATATTCATTTATGGTTAGTATAAGTCATGGTAACACATTTTTGCATTTTCAAGAACTGCATTTCAAATCTAAGAGAGGAAATCAAAATCATTCCCTAGAACTTTGAATAAATTAGAAACACAAAAACATAGAGGAAATGATCAGTAGTTACAGCATACTAAGTAACGCTTGGCATACCACACAGAATGCCTTGTTGAAAATCACGTTTTCTAAGCATACATTGAGTACTTGGTATATTAATGAGAAATTAAAACTATTTAGTAATGAAATGGCCATTCATAATTCAATGGCAGTTAGTTAATGAGATCATATCATAACAGTTGGCCTTATAAATCAAACCAGTTATGCAATTGAATAATATGTTAACTGAATATAAACAATCTAATAATAAAAATAGTAAATAATACAAAAGGACAAATGAAAAATAGAGGTCATTTGCCAAGGAAAGCAATCTTACTGATTTAATAACAGTGTGATTTCATTCTCATCAGGTGCAGCAGGTGGTGATTGTGAGTCTACTACTTCATCTTCCCTATAGTTATCTTCATTATACTGATCAACGTCGATTTTTCTAAATGCTGCACTCAATGTATTCGTTGCCATTTCTGAAAGATAATCTACCACTAAATTTCTTCAATTCAATTGAAAACGAACAAAGGTTCACAATAACAACGCTATCACAAAAACAACGAGGTTCAGACACAGCTTGCTTTGCTAACAGTGTCAAAATGAAATTGTTCTTTTAAAAAAATCGTATCACTGATTAAAGAAAATGAAATAAACCGAAATTCACTGAAGCAATAATCTTTCAAAGGTCTCATCAGCGTTTTGCTGATTTCAGAATGGTAAACCAACTTTACTGTTAACAAAAGTTTATATATTCATCTTACTAATATTATAAATGTGAATGTTTGTATGTTTGTCTCTCTTTCACGCAAAAACTACTGGACGGATTTGGATGAAACTTTACAGTAATATAGCTTATACATCAGAATAACACATAGGCTATAGCAAGCACGGATTTATGGGAGGGTGCAAGGGGGCACGTGCCCCCCCTGACAGTATTTTAGGTACTGTGGAGAATCCATTATTGTACATAAATAAAGGCAAATCACATGATAATAGTTGTTAAAATAACAGAAAGAACATGAGTGAAACTATTTGTTTTGATATCCTACTAATCGTACTAATATTATAAATGTGAATGTTTGTATGTTTGTCTCTCTTTCACGCAAAAACTACTGGACGGATTTGGATGAAACTTTACAGTAATATAGCTTATACATCAGAATAACACATAGGCTATAGCAAGCGCGGATTTATGGGAGGGTGCAAGGGGGCACGTGCCCCCCCCCCGACAGTATTTTAGGTACTGTGGAGAATCCATTATTGTTCATAAATAAAGGCAAATCACATGATAATAGTTGTTAAAATAACAGGAAGAACATGAGTGAAACTATTTGTTTTGATAGCCTACTAATCTTACTTATATTATAAATGTGAATGTTTGTATGTTTGTCTCTCTTTCAAGCCAAAACTACTGAACGGATTTGGATGAAACTTTACAGTAATATAGGCTATACATCAGAATAACATATAGCCTATAACAAGCACGGATTTATGGGGGGTGCAATGGGGCACGTTCCCCCCCTACTACTGTGGAGAATCCATTATTTTGTTGTCAGTATTTTGTTGTCCATTATTGTTCATAAATAAAGGCAAATCACATGATGATCTATGTGGGGGCACGGGGGCATGTGCCCCCCCCGTTATAGTACATAATTAAAGGTAAATCAGGAACTTAGCATCTTGAAATTTGTAGTTAGGTTCTGTGTATAGTTTAAGAAAGAAATTCGGATAATTCCACTCCAAGGGTTTCCCCTTTAATATAATAGGTGTTCAAAGGTTGTATAGAATTCGTCAGTTTTGAAGTTAGACATCTGAAATTTCGGATGTTCGAGTAACTTATATTTTTAAAAAATAATTAAATTATTTATTTAAAATGATCTTTTACGAAACTTTACGTGGCAGACCAAATTCCACGCGTGCGAAGCCGCGGGCATAAGCTAGTCTACATATATATCAGAAGTAAGAGAACTAAAGTTCAACTGATTTTCATACAGTGTGTCGTTATTATTTCCAAAATCTGTTTTTGGAGTTTATTCCTTAAGAAACGATTTTCATATTTATCCCGCGGTATGAAAATTTTATGAGGAGTAAAATCGAGCGTTAACTGGAAATGAGACGTTACGTTCCTTTGTGCACCTTCCACTTCTATCTCGATAAGGTTGTATTATTTTTTTTTACATAACAGATAGAAACTAAATGTACAAGGTACCAAAATAACAACCGAACCACTTCCATCAACCAGTCAAACCATGCACTCACCACCACAATCAGTGCCAGCTCCGGCTCTAATCCATGTCGCGCCTTGTGCAATAGTTACCTAGGCGCCATATAATAGGGCTGGGTAAATTCTGCAGGTATCGCAACGGCGCCCCTTGAGACCCGGCGTCACACCCTGCACATACGGTAAAGCCGGCCCTGATCAGTGCCTCTACAAACATTCACCTATATACCTCAACCACCGCAGAATATCAAAATAGCTCTTGTCAATCATGCCACAATTTACTTCCACTACTATGCGAGAACTTACAACCACTGTTCAAGAATTAACAGGAAAAAATTTAACCAAATGAATAAATTCACAATATTAAATCTCAACTGTTGTGGATTAGTCGCAAAAATCGATTAAATAGAGGCCCTATTAGCTCTAACTCAACCAACAGTGGCTGTCTTCACCGAAACTAGAATGAGGGGTCGCCGACCATACTTCTCAGGATTTGCCGTAGTTACTGACGACTTAAATGATACTCATGGAGGTCATGCCATTGCTGTCAGGAATGGAATTACTTGGAAGAAAATGCCTAGCCCTATGGACACCAGGGACATCCGGATAAGCCATATTACTGTCCAAGTGCTCATGACGCAGCCTACTTATATAACAGGTATGTACAGACGACCTCGTGGGTCGTTGAGAGAGCTAGGAAAATTCATCAAGAAGTGTGGCACAAAGACGATCCATTGTTGTAGTTCACCCTGGACTCATACTTTTTGGTATGCCGTAGATGGCTCAACATCTAATTTCGACCTACTGCTCACAAGACAGCCTCACCGCATCACTGGCTTTTTACCTTTTCATAATGTTTTTCTTACTCTTTATATTTCTTTACATTATCATCAATTCTGTAAACATATCCTGTTACTCATACATAATCCTATTATGATTCTATAAGATACTCTGTATTTCTTTACTTTACTATAAATTCTGTAATTCTTACTTGGTACTGCAAAGTTTTATATAGTTATTTTCTGTTTCTTTCTTAGCCCTGAAGATGGCCTACCTAGTAGGCCGAAAGGTTGGGACTATTTAAAAATAAGTTCTTCTTATTTTTGTGTAATCATTGACTGCACCCCCTGACGAATTCAATCCATCATTAGAATTATCCGGTCAACTATTTTCCAAGCACGCATCTATTTTTTTTATTTACTTATATATATATATATATATATATATATATATATATATATATATATATATATATATATATATATATATATATATATAAGTGGAACTAGGACAATATCATTGCTAATACCATTAATGTAAATATAAACACTGCAAAAGATATAAAAGCAGGATTATGAGAGAGAATAAATCAGTATTGTTCTAAAAGTCTAACAGTGAGTTTCATTTCCTTCCTTTTTAAATCTCTTTTTTTTATTATTGTTTGTGTCACGACACTTAAGTGGTGCCGAAACCCGGGATATTGGGAAGTGAAAACCGTGGTAAAGATTTTTTTTTTTAATTTTTCTTTCAAGCACCCTTATTGTGACTATTAAAAAATGCCTGAAGGAAACAATATCTTGAGACCAGCTGTGCTTACAATGGATGCGCAGCCCCAACCGCAACCTCAACCTCAACCAGCACCACAACCACCGCTAGAAGCACAGGAATCAATCGCAGATTTAAATCCTAACTTTCCATTACTGCCGACAACTACATTGGCGTTAGCGCGTGCGGATATAGCCGCGAGGGAAGCAAATGAGTTAGAACGCATGAAGCTTAGGAAGAACAACGCGCGGGATTTGAGGAGAGAAATAAGCGAGCTCGAGAGATTTGATGGTGAAGTCGGTGAGCTTAACCATTTCCTGAAAGGAGGAGACCGGATAATGTATTATATTCACATTCAGGCCGAGGCAAAGGACATTGAAGAATTGGATGCCACTAGACTAAGGGCAGCTCTGGTGTGTCGGGTCAGGAGGAGCATTCTCAACCTAATCCAAGCTGATGAGGAAACGCCGTGGCACGCAGTTAAAGAAAGGCTAAAAAAAGCATTTGGTGGGGGACGATGGGCTCCCGAGGAAGACATGCTCCAGATGTTCAGGGAGTATCGGAAACCTGGACAAACACAAGGCCAATACGCTGCAGTACTGCTAGCGAGATATAATAAAATCACAGAAAGATTACGTGAAGTGATGGAGACGGAGGAAGTAGAAGCGAGAATGGATTTTCTGTCAAGAATCCTGAAAATCCAGCTCGCTAGAGATACTGGCAGAAAAGATGGACTACCAAGGGACAAGTCCTTCCTAGAATGCGCCCAGGAGATGGTTGACTCAAGCGCAAGAGAAGAGGAAGCCAGACACTGCGAAGAGGTAGAAGCGGGATGGAGTAGGGTTACGTACCGTAGACCCGAGATACACCGTAACCGGCCAAGACTAGAAGCAGGTAGAAGAAGAGAGACCGAAAGGTATAGGAAGGAGAGGCCGTTTGCAAGAGATAAGCGACCGGGGACAGATAAAAGGAATGGACGAAGAGAAGAAAGGAGATGCCACGAGTGTGGCAAGACGGGTCATCTGATGGCCCAATGCCCTCGCACGAAGTGTTTTGAGTGCAATAGTGAGGGGCACATGGCACGACAATGCCCTTATATAAAGCGCAGAGAAGTAGACCGGGGCGAACCTATGGAGGTGAATATGCAGAGGCTGCGGAGGAACTCTGGACGAAGCCGCAGAGTGGGACGAGCGGATGAGACGACAGAATCTTCGGGTGTGTCAGAAACGGAAGGGCGAGAGACACCTTCAGACGATAGTTCAGCGGCTGACAGACCGGAGAGTATGGAGGAGATAGACGACATTATCAACGACAAGAGGCGGCAGGTAATCTGGAAAACGCGGACATCTGGGTTACTGAAGATTGACTTCGCTAAATATGGGTCGAGCAGCGTCATTACGGTATGGTCCCAGCCTGGGGTTGGAGATGAACAAATTTGTCGAGTCCTCAAAGATGTGTCGAAGCAGGGGAAAGTGCACCACCTCTACGTGGGTAATGCCACTATTTGGGATAAAATCCAACGGGTATGGAGAGCTGAGCGTATAGGGTTGGACCGCAGCTTCATTCGCTGCAAACGAATGGTGGAGACAATTCGGGAGGAGGAGCGGCAGAAAGAGGTAACCCTAGCTTACCACCAAGGGAAGACTAACCACCGTGGCATTTCAGAGACCATGATGGCGTTGCGGCGGCGGTATTTCTGGGCAAACATGAAGAAGACGGTGAGTGAACTCATTGGCACGTGTCAGGTATGCCAACGCACGAAATACGATCGACATCCACCGAGGGTCATGCAAGAAGAGACAGCCACAGCGGAAGCGCCTCTCATGGACATCCAAATTGATACATTCACCTGGAGGGGATTTAAATGGGTGACAATGGTAGACCTATTTAGTAAGGTGGCTATGGCGTATGAAATACAGGAACGATCGGCGGACGCGGTGTTAGCAGCACTGCACAGATGGTTTCAGTTCTACGGGGTTCCAGAGCAAATCTCATCAGACGGTGGTCGTGAGTTCGACAATGCAGCGATTCGGGAGGAGATGCGCGTTTTAGATGTCAACTGGCACCTAAACACGCCGGGACACCCCAAAAGCAGGGGATGCATTGAGCGTCTTCACGGAACCCTCAGCGAGCATCTGCGGGTCTATCAAGGAGAAAAAGGGTTGGAGCCAGACGTTGCCATGGTCAAAGCCATCGTCACGTATAATCACTCTATCCATGCGGTCACGGGGTTCTCGCCGTTCGAGGTTCTTTTCGGCCTGAGGGAGCGTCGGAGGGATTTTAGAGGGGCCACGGAAGACGAGAAACAACTGGTAAATAACCGCATGGAAATGCGAGCGATGTGGAAAAAGACTCAGAGCAGGATTCGAGCCGAGAAAGAGAAGAGGGTGGCGCGAGGAAATTTGGCAGTGCGTGACGTGACAGGGGGAGTTTCAATCGGGACGATCGTGTACCGAAAATTAGGGTCTAATAGAGGAAAAGAGCTGTCGAGATACGAAGGGCCATTTAGGGTGACCGTTATCAGAGAACATAATGTGGTTACCATTGAAAGCATGACCGCGCCACACAAGCGAAGGACGGTCCATATAGAACAGTTAAAGATTCCAGCACGAGAATCGCCGGGCGGGTAGTGTACTGGAGTATCCTCCTGCACGTACCGATACCAAACCATGTATCAGCCATATTTTAGTTTGTAAGGTTGTTCATAGAAGTGTTAAGATTTTTTGTTGTTTTGTATTGTACCAAGTGCATTCTAAGTTAAAGCTATGTATTATGTACTATATTTGTAAACGTTTTTCTTTTTTTTTTATTCTATCTTACTGTATTATAGGTCGATTGGTAGTGCGTGAAGTTTCTAGTACTTTATTTTTGTTTTCGTTTTAATCCATTATAAGATTCTATTATTTTTTTCTATTTATTACTATTATTTTGTACTGCATTTCAGAGTTTCCGAGGACTGTTCGGAAACTGGTAGGGGGGAGTTACAAGTGGAACTAGGACAATATCATTGCTAATACCATTAATGTAAATATAAACACTGCAAAAGATATAAAAGCAGGATTATGAGAGAGAATAAATCAGTATTGTTCTAAAAGTCTAACAGTGAGTTTCATTTCCTTCCTTTTTAAATCTCTTTTTTTTATTATTGTTTGTGTCACGACACTTAAGTTATATACACTAGCTGACCTGGCCACGCGTTGCTGTGGCTGTTGTAATAAGTTAAGTTAAGCACCACCACAGATAGGTGGGAGACCCGGGTTCGAGTCCCGGTCCAGGTCATATCTTTTCTTTTCAAATAAAATGTTGTCTATAAACAATTGTTCCAATTCTAATTCTGACCATGATATATTTTACTTTTAAATTTTCCTTCGCGATCCAGCCCGTTTCTCCCTTTTTAATCTATCCTCCACCTTGTCCCACAATTTCCCGATTTACACTCGGTTATTCACCATCTGGTCCCTGAATTCCCCCACTACACTTGTACCTCTAATATCCCTACGTCGTTGCCGTAGCCCGAATAGAATTTCAAAGGGGGAGAATCCCGTAACCGAGTTATATGCGGCGATCGCTTTGTCAATGGTCGTATCCGTCTCTAAACCTTTCGACAGCTGGTAAATGCGCAGGTGGTCACTGAGTGTACTATAAAGACGCTCAATTTCACCTCTGCTCTTGGAATGTCCTGGATTGTTAATTCGCCATACTATGTCCAACTCTTTCATTTCCGCCCTTACATGCGCGTTAACAAACTTCCTGCCACCGTCAGAGGCAATTCGGTCGGGGATCCCATATACTTTGAACCGCGCGCGCAGGGCTCTAAGCACCGCGTCCGCCGATTTCTCTTGGATCAAATGAGCCGCAGCAACGTTACTGAAGAGATCTACTATAATTATCCATTTATAACCTCGCCCTGAGAATGTGTCGACTTGTAGATTAGACAAAGGTGCTTCCGCTGTGGAGGTCTCCTCTTGCATTCCTTTAGGGGGATGCCTGTCCTACTTGGTGGTCAAACAGACTTCCACAACCTCTCGGACAGTCTTCTTCATGTTCCACCAAAAGTATCGACGTTGTAACGCCTGTGTTCAATCCATCTATTTTATTTGGCGATACCCCTGTGATTTGACTTGCATGGTGATATGCGTGTGTGATGTCTTTTTGCTAGTCGATATCCTGAATCGTTTCCACAATAAGAGTGCATCGAACAAAATTGCGGTCCATCCCCAACTTCTATACCCGCCATAGCCGCTATATTTTGCCTCATACTGTAGCTTTCCCGACATAAAAATGGAATGTCTTCCCCGGCCTGCATGCATCTTTCAGAGCACGGCAAATATATTCTTCACTAACCCCGGGTTGCGACCAGATGGTGATAATGTCGCTCTTATCATCCATTTTCAGCGAACCTGAGGTCCTGATTATTTATAACTTCTTCTAGCTGTTCCATCTCCACCGACCTGTCTTCCTCAGTGCTTTCTCCTTCTTGCGAATCGTCACCTTGTTCATCAGCTCCTGCACTTCGGGCTACGCCTTCTCCCGGCGATATTCTTGGTGGAAATCCCCAGCAAGAACTGGCGGATAACCTTGGACGAGCCTTCCCCATGTTCCTCTATCGCATTGATCATTATACCACGAGACCAGTCTACCACCACATTCTCTTTGCTGTCTTTATATTTAATTTCAAAGTTATATTGGATGAGAAATTCCTTCCACCTCGTGACTCTAGCGGACGATTCCTTAAGATTCCCTACCCACTGTAGAGGTCCGTATGTACTGTGAATTACCTCCCGAATATGTATGGTCTAAAGTGGTCTATCGCCCAAACGATCCCCAGCAGTTTTCTTTCCAGCGCGCTGTACCTCGTCTCCGTTTTCGTGAGACAAACAACAAACAAACCTATCCATTGTTCCATTTTCTCCCAGCCATCACTCCTTTCTACCCGATACCTGGCTAGACTTGTTTGTCATTGATTCACGGCAAAACCTCCTTTCTTCCTCTCAATTACCCGTTCCATTTCTGTCTTGGGTCTGAAACGAGAACCTGACACCACAGAGGGTCAGTACCACCATCTAATATTCTCTCCGAAGGACGGTATCACCAAAGATTTTTTACTGCCTTGAAATAACCCTAAAGCAACTTACCGGATTACATACGCGCGATCTTGGCCATGGTTGCAATGCTAACCACTTCAGTACAAGTGACCCTACACAATTTTGTTTAAATCAGCCAAAGTGGCACCCATTGGGAAGTTATAATGTGGCTTCTGAATGCCCTCTTTAATTTTTTGTGCTTTCTGTTGGGTCCAAAAACTTAGTATCGATGGTGCAAAGAAAAGACACAGCACTTCTATTTTTTTTTTTTTTCGAATAACCTACTTCAACTTCACGGACATCCTTTGGTGCCTTGTTCAGTCCATTTTAAAATCGATGGGAAAACTGTTTTCTCGTTGATTCATAAATGTTGTCTTTCAAATCGATTGTAATAGGCAAATTTCGGTATTTTACCATTAATTAATATTATATTTGAAATATTTTAAATTAAACATTGCCCCTCTATTGAAAAATATTTTTTTTTAAATATTTATTTCAAAACTACATTAAAGATTTGATTTATTTGCCAAAGTATTAGTAGTTATAAATACTATTTTATTCAAATTATTTTCATTAAATGTAATTAAAATAAATAAACTTCCACTCAAATTGAAAGCAATTATTTTTAAAAATACTGAAAAAGTATTTATTACAGAATACTACCCTGTGATGTATACGGTTTCCTTTCAAATCATATGTTTGTCAGCCATTGTTTTATGTGTTGTCACAAAGGAGTTATCTTATGATATTTGATTAAATGTTAATAATTTGACGAAATATTTACGTTGTTGAATTAGAGTAGCTTTATTTATTCTAAAGTTTAGTTAGGAATCAGATCACTGAGGTAACAGACGATACAACATTGCTTTAAATTATCTTTACCCTCCTGTTGATACTAAAATGTTTACACTTTATTCTTCAATCCAAATACAATGTTATTTATTATAAGATTTTTTATTTTGTAGTTTCTATTTCATTTTAAAACTTGATGCCTATTTCGTATGCAGGAAACATGTCTGGAGGACCTTACAGTTATTCTTATATTTTTAAATACATTATTATTGGGGACATGGGTGTTGGGAAATCATGCCTTCTCCATCAATTTACAGAGAAAAAATGTAAGTGTTGAGTTGTTGAATACTGTTTCGACATGAACATGATATTTTATGCTATTTTAATTGTATTTGTTAGTTATGGCTGATTGTCCTCACACCATTGGTGTTGAGTTTGGAACTCGAATAATAGAAGTATCAGGTCAAAAAATTAAACTACAAATTTGGGATACAGCGGGACAAGAGCGGTTTCGAGCTGTTACACGGTAATAATCGTCAATAACTAATGAGTGATGAAACATTGAGTTAGTTTTGATTTAATTATGTTGATAGATCTTATTATCGTGGTGCTGCTGGAGCACTTATGGTTTATGATATCACAAGACGTTCAACTTATAACCACCTTAGCAGTTGGTTGAGTGATACACGAAATCTCACTAATCCAAGTACTGTAAGTTTCGTTCATTGTACTGATTCAATTCAAAAATTGATTTTTAATATAGTTGTTTACTTTTTTATTCATAATGTATTGTTTGTTTGTGATTTGCATTTATTGATCTATTTACAATGGAAATATAAAGTGTTTATTTAAGTTTGATCCTGGAACATTGTTTTCTTTTTTTTCAGTCACATACAAATACTTCATACTTAATTATTTAATTTGTAATAGTACGTACAATAATTCTCAATTATTTTCTTCACATACGGATTGATGTACTCAAGAATGACTAAACTAAAGTTCTTTCTGTTCCCTATATTGTTGCTGTTTTGAAAAAAAAATCTATTAATTAGTTTAATTAATAAATATTGATGTGTTATTCATTATAAATATAATTTTAATCACTTATAACCTTTGTTTACTAAGTTTATAACTCCTATCGAAGATAAAGTTTATCTTAGCAGACAGCAGTTGGATGCTCTGGTGTGTTTAAAGTTACAATACTGTAGAAATATCAAATAATGTTAGCATTATTGCAGGATTAGATCTTTTTTTTTTATTTGCTAGGTTTGATTTCGCAGTTGCATTCTGTTGCCATAGTTATTATTTGATTAAAAGCTTGCTCAGAAGTATTAGTGAAGAGGCAGTGGAGGTTGTTCTCACAATTATAAATTTTATTTTACTGTTTTTCCCTTGAATGATACATATCAATAATTTTTTTCAGAATTTTTCTAATATTCTGCTATTAAACAAGTGTCCTATTATTGGCTATTATGGATACAATCTTTGCTTGTTTTAAACTTAATCTTTGTATTGTGGTTTGCTTCTCACTAATAGTATTTGCAAACTATTGCTTCAAAAGCTTTGTGTCCTCTATTAAAAAAATAATTCTAATATTTATGGCAAAGAAGTAATAAAAATAAATTAATACTTTTGTTTTTTTATTGCTTCGTTGACCAAGTTCTTTGCTTGCTCAAGTTCTTAAGAATAATTTGAAATTTAGGCTGTTATCTATCCTTGTTAAAAACTGAAATGTTATTTATGTTTTGCAGTATTTTAGTCCCATAAGTCGAACTGCCCAATTAAACCATCTCTGAACCCATTTTCAACATAATGTCTGTAATTACCTTTTTAATCTTGTATTACAAAAAAACCATTAAGTTTGAATTTAAGATTTATGTAAAATCTGATTTGCAATTCCCTTTTTGGTCACTGAATAATTACCTGAGATGGTACTTTACTATTTAGGTTATAATAGATTTTTATGAAAAATTATTCCCTCTTTCACTGTTTAACAAGATTTTTTTTCTAATGATGGAATCTTAAGCAAAATTGAGATAGCATTGACTAATGAAACTTCAATTATTTCCAAATTTCATTTTTAGCAATGTTTACTCTAACACTATCTAAGGGATCAATAATTAAAGAAATTATATAAACTTAAAAATTGTATAGTTTTGCTTGAGGTATTTGTGGTCATATCTTTTAATCCATTTGAACCCAATACGTTTTGGGCAAAAATGCTTAATTTGATTTAGAAACCAAATATTCAAAATCAGTGCTTTTCACTGTATTAACTTCCTTCTTTTTCTTATTTTGTATCCATTTTTTCCTTATTAATTTGTTTTGGTATTAATGTTATAGGTGATCTTTCTTATTGGAAATAAATGTGATTTAGATGCACAGCGAGATGTTACTTATGAGGAGGCAAAACAGTTTGCCGAAGAAAACGGTCTAATGTTTGTTGAAGCTAGTGCAAAAACGTAAGACTTTTGAGTAATAATTGTAAATTTATTTATATTTATGCATGTATATATATATATATATATATATATGTGTGTGTGTGTGTGTGTGTGTGTGTGTGTGTGTGTATATATGTGTGTATATGTATTTACACACACATCTGCATATGTATATTTGCCTTTTTATTTTAGAGGAGAAAGAGTTGAAGAAGCTTTTCTGGAAACTGCCAAAAAAATATTCCAGAGCATTCAAGATGGAAGGTAAGTGAATTATAGTCAAATAAAAATATTATAATATATGATTATACCTTAATATATGAATTGTAACTTTGTAATATTGGTGTATCGAAGATTACAGACATCCAAGGTTCGTTATGGAATTAAATGAAAGGTCTTCAATAATTTAGATTCGATCTGCAATTGATTGTCTTAGTTCATTTTTTAAAATATGTCTCAATTCATGTAATTTTCAGTTATAAAATTGCAGCAACAAGTTGTACAATTAAATGAACAGTTGTATAATTAGTAAAATAGAATTTGGCTGGGTCATTACGCGGATATGTCAATGTGTATTATTGAGCTTCTCATAAATTTTATTATTCAATCCTATTAAATAATTAATTCAAATCCAACCCTCCTCCTCTCTTCTTATAATTAATAATCTTTAGAGGGATTATTCAGCCAATTGATTTGCTAATTCCAAAAATGTTTTTCTTATTTCATTTTTAAGTTTCAGTATTGGTGAAGGAAATATTGTTATCAATAAATTTATTAATGAAATTTGTTCATCAGTTTATTTTAAATTTGCTCTTCTTAGTAAAACTGGCAACATTTAATCTTTAAATTTTAAATTTAAAGTGTGAAAAAAAAAATAAAAAAAAGATGATTTATTCAAACCTTTCTATAATTAATAAGCTGAGTCATTAATGACTTTATGAACAGAAGATATTAACAATGTAATTTCTTTTAATTCTAATTTCTGTTATGGCGATTATTTTGCTTTGTATAAAAAATGATTTATTAGAATATATGATGATAAAGTCAAGTTTTGTCTAAAATGAGTTATTTGTACTGAGGGCCGTTCTCGTAGTGCTTAAGTTGCTAAGACAGGTCTTGACTTGAAATGTAGTGATTAATTATATTTTAACTCCATTTCAAGCCAAAACCTAAGAGAGTGGTACAATACCACTTCCCTTAATACAATAAACTTGTGGAAAAAATTAGACTTAACTACTTATTCTGTAGGGCTGCATATAACATATGTAACTTATAAAATATGTTAGTATAACTGAAGGCTTTGTTATAGCTTTTATATTTATTGTTTTTTCTTTAAATAGACTTGATCTCAATGCTGCTGAATCAGGCGTACAGCACAAACCTTCTCAAAATCGACGCACTACATTGTCAAACGACCAACAGCCCAGCAAGGATACTTGTTCTTGTTAGGTAAAATGACTCAGTTATTTTTAAATTTTGACATTTCTTTCAAATTATTTTGTTAATGAAGTCTTTTATTTCTTAAATGAAGTTAACAGGCTCATTTGGTCAATGTTTATATTTTCTTCTAAAAAAATTGTTTGATTTTTGCAAGTATATTAGATATCAAAGATGTGATCTACATTATTGGAAGGAGGCCTCGATTACTTTTTTAGTTTTTTTCCACATTTTCTTTCAGATCATCATAATAAATAACATCTTTTATATAATAACATCTATAAATGATAATCCTATAAACCCTTCCAGTATTTGATATTATTTACCATAAAAACTCTTTTTAGGTTTTATGTAAATGAAACAGAAGCCTTGGAGCTCTCTAATTCTCTCCCAGTATCTTTCCTTGTATATAAGCTGAGCCTACCCACTTATTGGTGGCAGTCACCCCTCTGCAAATATTGAAGTCAGTTTCCTGTCACTTTACCCATTCTAATACATACACCGTTACCGGCGATAGTTCTATCTAAGAATATTATTTAATTAATCGTGTTTATAATATATGCATTATATATACATGCATACATATATAATGTATGTGTTTTAAACAATATATTGTATAATTTACATATAAATATGTATACAAAATATTTTATAGTTGTTTGCTAATAATTATATTAGTGTGCAAAAGTGCTTTGTTAAGTTAGGTAATAAAAACTAAAATCTTGTAGATGATGCTGTTTAGAAAAAAAAAAAAATATATATATATATATATATATATATATATATATATATATATATACATATATATATTAATAAATGTAAAAAAAAGTGAAGTGAGTAAGAGTTTGTGGATTTGTTTCAACATAGCTACTCAGCATTATTTTAAATCATTCCATTAAGGTATTATTAGAAATATGTAGAAACTTAACCCACAATACTTATTCAACACTTGATAACTTTTATCATTGTTATTATTATTTGTATATGTGATCAAATAAAAATCATAAGAAGTTATGTAATTTATTAATTTCCCAGATTTATAGCTATTAATTATCTTCCTTACTGCTTTTTTTCTAATAAGCCTCTACTTTCAGAATAATAGTTGTCTGTTATATTCCGTAGTATAGTTCTCTTTTAATAAAATGTAATAATTGTGATCAAAAACATTATAAAAAGGTATTATTATTTTATATTGATAATAATTGTTGATTGATGAATTTATTATTATTATTTTAATTTTTTTGTGCTCGTTCATTTTGTTTGAAATTCAAGAACCTGTTTGAAAAAAGAAAAAAGAAAAAAACTAGGTTCTTTTTTGCCAAATGTTTAATTTTATTTAATTAATTCAGTTAATTTAGGAACATATATTTACAAAGCATTTATTATTAACCAATATTTAGCCCACCAAGTAATTTAAATTGCTACTAACATCTGTTATTATTAACCATAAAAACTGCAATAAGGAACATGTATGCTTTTTAAAAGAGCCAAAATCAATTAATTAAATACTTTATTAGATTTTGCTTTTACAGTAAAATCTCAATAATTTGTATATTCCGCTAATCTATGGATTCTCTGGTCCTTTCTCATTAATTCATTCAAAAACAATATGAAACTGTCTCTTTCATCATTTATATTTATTTTTATTAACTTAATAATGAAAATGTTTTATAATTCAAATTTCCAAATAAAAAATCAGTCAACTTGTCATACATTACAAAGATAGCAATGATTCTTTAAATAAAAAAACTACCACAACTTTCTGAGATTTCGTCCATATTAATGGGAATCCTAGCTGATCAGTAAATTTTCGTATTGTCTCATAAACCATTGAAGATGGTGTGCCAACAATCAGTTCTAAAATGATAAAACAATATATATTACATTTCTTAGCAAAATCAGATGCCAACTATGTGTTTATTATTGTGAGTATGATATTAAGATTGGATCAAAATAATTTTTTTTGCAAATTATGTATTTTAATTTGAGTTTGAGAGGGTGGATAGCTCAAGCTTGCAGGGCAAAGTAATGAAATTTTGTGCAGGTACAATGACCTCGACAGACTTGGATCTATGGGTCACTTGTTTATTCTCTAACTAGCCTATGAGCTTATGTTAACCAAGTATTTCTTTGCACTATATCGTATAAAAACTTCCACATTCAACCATCAATCCTCTATTAGAAGGAGTAAACTTAATTATAGTCTGTCTTTCTTTAATATCGTAGATAAAGTTATAATAGTATTTTTATCATAATTTCATCTAGGTATTAAGAAAAACCTACTAACACTTTAAAAAGGCATATATGTGCTCATACTCCTTACCGATTGCTTTTGCCTGACACATATGTATATGCATCCATAATAGCACTTAAAGGTTTAACAATGTGGTCATTGGAAAATGGAAGAAGGGTGGAATTTTTATAACATGTTCAAGAAAACAAGGAGAGAATATTTTCAAGCCTTCCCAGGCTTTTGATTACACCTACCTGAATTATCATTTTTTATTTTTGTTTAATAATATACAATAATTATATATATATATATATATATATATATATATATATTTTTATATATATACATACATACATACATACATATATATATATATATATATATATATATATATATATATATATATATATATATATATTTTAATTTTAATATTCAATATGAAAGAATTGCTGCCATTAAGAAGTTTTTCAAGTGTCCACCTGTACTCCATCTTAAATTTCTTTTTCATCACCTGTAATATTAAAAGTGTGTTACCTGTTGGAAAGAATATTGGGACTGATTAGTTTAATTTAACAAACATGAAGCTGTTGTTTTATTTTATCAACATCACGATTTCCAAAAACAGTTTATCTATACTACATAACAATAATTTTAATTATAATTGATTATTATAAACAATTATTTATTCAGATCAAGTTTCCAAGGTCAAGGCTTTTAGAGAATATTAAGAAAAACTGTTATGTGTAGTTGTCATGCTTCCAAATAGAACATCTTATGAAATACTTGAGATCTTTTTTTGAAATGTTTTTTTATTGCAAAACTGCTTTTGGAAAAGGGTCATAAGTTACTGTTTTTCTAATTGGATAAGTTATCAATAATCAAAGCTTAGTTTAGTTTGTTCATTCAAGGTCCACTTTATGCTGCTATGGCTAATCAGATGATGCTACACTGGGAGCTCTAAATTTTGACTATCCAGGTTTAATTAGAATAGGGATTTTTAACGAGTTCACGTCCCTTTCGAAGGACGGCGTAACTAACGATTTTTTACACCCTTTTAAAAAAAAATCCTAGGGCCACCTGCCTGGCTAAGAACCCGCAATCTTGGGCTTAGTAGGTTGTTACGCTAACCACTAGACCACAGGTCGCCCCCAATAATGAAAGAAATATTGATTACGTAAATTTAAGTTCAGGGACTTAGTGGCTTACTCTATCGTCTACCTCATAAACAATCAGAAATTGTTTATTTACGATATTTAAGATCTATATAATATTATTTTCTTAATAAAATTTATAAAACATAGTATTTAATTTCGACCTCTTTGTTGGTTGGGTATCCTGTTATTTATATATATTTTTAATGGCACTTTTCCAATCTAACGACGACCTACCCCAGCGCCCCAAGTGTCACTTTCGTTAACTACCTTCTACTGTTAGCGAAACCTTCCTCAGTCCTTTGTTATTGTTTGTGTCTAGTGGACGTTTAATTGTTTTCATGTTAATTATACAATATGAGTTGGAATTTGATGAAGATTTTTCGCGAGGTGATTGATGAAAAGTCAGCTGTGGTATTTCTACAGGAGCGGAACGTCATATTGTGTTTAATCAATATTGTTTATAATAAATGTTTTATTATATTTTATTATTAATTTTCTATTTTAAATATTTAAATTTTAAACATAAATAATTATATTTAACTACAATGTGATGTTTTTTGGTTAATTGTTTTGATTGTTCTGTATATACGACACCGTTTTGATGTGATATTGTTATTTTTAATGAATTTTGTTTACAATAAATGTTATTTTTTATCTTCTTATTTATTCAGTAGTTTATATATTTTAAATTTAAAGAGAAAATCTGATATACAGCTAAAATATGATTATTTTTTTTGTATTTCTTTTATTTTTAGCTATTTTTTTTTTAAAGAGAAACGATTTGCCAAGGCAATCTCTTTAAAAGAAAAATAGCTAAAAATAAAAGAAATACCAAATCGCTCTTTAAAAGAAAAATAGCTAAAAATAAAAGAAATACCAAAAAAAAATCATATTTTAGCTGTATATCATCTCCTATTTCATTTCCTAACAATCTTCTTGTCTGTTTACTATTTCAAATATATTTCAGGCATCATAACCTGACAGGCTGCAAATAGTTGAGGTAAGTGCCAGAGGAGCGTGCTGGGGTAGGTCGTCATTAGATTGGAAAAGTACCTTTTTAATTTATAAGTTGATACATTTAATCAGTAATTATCATATATTTTCCTTATTTATGAAAAGCCATGTTTATCAATATTTTTGTCTCATCCTCTATATTTGTTTACATGATAAATCTGTTATTTATTTATCACAGATAAATATCATTTATTTATCTTATATATTTATTTATCAATGGAAAGTGAGATAAGCATAAATAGATCATTATCTACACCAAAACCCGGCTGATGAAAATACCAAGATAAGATGAACCACCCACCCATAGGTATTACCGTTCTGCATCACATTTATTTCTTTTGTTAACCCATAGTTTGTTTGTTTTTCATTCATTTAACGTCTGTAAAAGTTTGAAATTTTACTTTTAAAGATTTTTATTTTAAAGAGAAAAGATTTGTCCTGGCCGGGATTGGAACCCGGGTCGTCTGGATCTCTAGTGCAGTGCTCCAACCACTGAACTACCAGGGGTATTAACTAAGTCAGACAAATCCAGTCTCTTCACCGATCCTATATTCCCGTGTTCTCGCAATTTTTGCGATGTATACACGGGGAAGAATGTTTATTGAACATTACTTTAATTGGGATCCGGTTGACTTACGTCAATTTTATATTTATAATTTATTTTTATTTATTGTTCTTTTGATTGTGATTATATTTAAATATTTTTATTTTGAATAGAAAAGAATTGTCCTGGCCGGGATTCAGCCAAATCCTAGTCAGACAAATCCATTCTCTTTACCGATCATAAAAATCACAATAAATATAAATTATAAATATAAAATTTACGTAAATCAATAAGATCCCAATTAAAGTAATGTTCAATGAATATTCTTCCCCGTCAATACATCGCCAAAATTGCGAGAACACGGGGATATAGGATCGGTGAAGAGGAAGGATTTGTCTGACTTGGATACACCACTGATAGCTCAGAAATGCTGACAACCCTGGTTCGAATCCCAGCGAGGACAAATCTTTTCTATTCAAAATAAAAATATTTAAAAGCCCCTACTAATCCATAGTTAATATATATTCACCAATAAAGTTTTAAGTAAGTTAGAGAAGAATTGGTTGACTATAACTTCTAATGTAAGGAAGAAATAGTTGGGGGTGCATTCAATAAAAACACCTTAATAAGTGTATACTTATTTATTGTGTGCCGATGTTTCGGCCTACAATGTAGGCCATCTTCAGGGTTAAGAGAGAGAAACAAACAAAAAAATAAAATAAAAAACGTTGCAGTAACAAGAATATGGTGACATGTAATGTGGAAATTAAAATAGTGACTAGATATGATGAAATAGTGAATAGATATGATAATTAAAGATAACAAATATTAAAGTGGTTACAGAATATAATAAAATTAAAGTAGTGACAGATAATAATAAAATTACAGATGATGAACAGAAATTAAAATAGTGACAGATATAATAATAAAAGAAAACAAATATGAAATACAGAAAATAAATAAACACCTGACTGGGTGTGGGTGGGTTGGTTATTATGGTCATGGATGAGTTTATTGATAACGTGGGGAGGAAAATTGTTTTTTAATAGGATTTCTACATTAAATTATTAAACATTACATTTTAAAACATTTAGGCTTTTTTTTTTATTTGTATGTATATACATATAATTTTTCGTTGGAAAAATATCAAATTTGCCGATACCAAGTTAAATATTGACATTATAAAATAAGGAATTAAAACTATGAGACAAAAATATCAATTTTCTCTTTTTAAAAGATCATTTTTTTTTTTAATTTTAGCATTTCGTACACCTTAAGAAGAGTGGTTTGAAAAATTAATTGTACTGAAGCCGGATATGCAAAAATATCTATATATTTTTCTGGCTATAGTACTGCTATTTCAATAAATAATTTCCGTATTCGGAAGGGGATGAGGGTAGCTATGAGGCATCCAGGTAGATAGGTATCTCTCAATCCGATCGGGTTTTGACTTCTGAGAAATATGGCCTCTAGATGCATCCCAACAGCCTGGAGGGAGGTTCAGGTCACATTTATTCCCAAACAAGGGAAGGAAACATATGTTGAACCTAAATCATATCGCTCCATTTGCCATTTCTGCTGAAGACAATGGAGAAGATTCTTGATAGATTTATCAGGGACAAGCATCTCAAAGATAGATCAGTACTGATGCATCAACATGCATAGAAAGAGGGCAAATCCTGCGACACTGCACTAAATGCAGTGGTGGAAACGGTGGAAGAAGTTCAGCAGTGTAAACAGATTTCTAGATATAGAAGGGGTATTTGACAATACCCCTACTCATATATTAATCAATGCCCTACAAAAGTATGGTGTCAAACCAAATATTATCAAATGGGTCATTACATACTAAAGAATAGGATTATTCAGGCCAACATGGGCAAGCATCACCAAAAGGTTAAGGAAGCTACAGGCTGCCCCCAAGGAAGGGGGCTTCTCCACTACTGAAAGGGGTGATCATTCACTTTAGCAAGAAGGTTAGAATAAAATAGAAAAATAATTTTATTCTGGGACCAGGTCCCTTAAGAATAACAATATTGTACAGAAATTAGAAATATTTCTGGCCAAACGGCTACATTATTGGAATAATACAGTTAAATATGAACTAAAACATATGTTTTCATAGCGAAAGAGAAAAAAAAATATATATATATATATATATATGTATATATATATATATATATATATATATATATATATATATATATATATATGAGTTAAGTGCCATAGCCGGGTAATAGTGGAGCTTAATCCTACTGAGAATATAAACAACTCCCAGATCTTATATAAGAAGAATTAAGTTATCAATAAAGTTAGTTATAACCGATCTCTCTGTGCGTTATCATTCTAAACCTTTCCTTTTTTTTTATTTAAAGTGTCTCGAACTCGTTAAGTTATATATATATATATATATATATATATATATATATATCTTTTATATTTCTATATTTTTTTCTATTATTTTTTGTCTTATGTACATATACATATATATATAAGTTAAGGGTTAGGCCCTGGTAATAGTGGAGCTTAATCCTACTAAGAGTGTAAACAACTCCCAGATACTATATAAGAAGGATTACTTAATAAATAAAGTCAGTGTTTTACCAGCTTGCTAGTGTGTAGTTTCTTTCCCAATTTACTCTTTTTTTTTATGTTTCGCGAGCCAAAGTACTTAAGTGGTGCCGAAACCCGGGAAAATTATTGGAAGTCACAAGAATAATTTTTTTTGTTTGTTTTCGTGAAGTACTTAAATTTTTTTTTTGTTTTGTTGTTTCTGTTGTTTTGTCACTTTCTTCTCAAGAAACCGGGAAAACAAATTTCAATATGAATGAACAACAAGGACAAAGCATTCTCAGACCGGCAACGTTAACCTTAGAGCCACCGCAGCCAGAACAGGTGAATCCAGAGTTTCCTCCATATCCATCTACCACACTAGCAATGGCGAGAGCAGACTTAGCAGCTCAAGAAGCGAACAGGATCGCACAAGAGACAAATGAGCTAGAGAGGATGAAAATAAAAAAGGCCAATGCACAAGATATCAGGAGAGAGATATCGGACCTGGAAAGGTTCAATGGTGACGTGGGTGAACTTAACCACTTTATTAAGGGCGGAGATGGTATCATGGCCAGTATTCAGTCCCAGGTGGCAGCAGATCTGTTGGAAGGAGCAGACGCGCAGAGATTACGAGTTGCCTTGGCGCGTCGAGTAAGGAGGAGCGTTCTGAACCTGATTCAAGCCGACGAGGATACTACTTGGCCAGTCATCAAGGAAAGGCTGAAAAAGGCTTATGGAGGGGGGCGATGGGCCCCGGAAGAAGACATGCTCCAGTTATTTCGGGAGACCAAGAGGGCCAATCAGTCGAATGGTCAGTACGCTGCAGGACTCCTCGCAAGGTTGAATAAGATCAATGAGAAGCTGCGAGAGGTAATGGACACGAGTTCTGTTGAAGCCTGGATGCTATTTATGACCACTGTGCTCAAGGTACAGCTGGCCAGGGATACTGGCAAGAAGGATGGTCTTCCTAGGGATAAGGCGTTCGTGGAGTGGGCCCAGGAAATGGTAGATGCAAGTGCTCGTGATGAGGAGGAACGGGAGGTTTTTGAACCGGGGTGGAGTAGAGTATCCTACCGCAGAAATGAAGTAAGGAAGTATAGGGGAAGACAAGACCCAGGGAAGAAGAGAGATGGAGAAGGGGGTAGAAGAGAAACGATACCCAGAGACAGAAGGCCGTTCATAGATAAGAAGAACGTTAGAAAGGAGGAAAGGAAGTGCCATGAATGTGGCAAGGCGGGACATCTGGTAGCACAATGCCCTCGCACCAGATGTTACGAGTGTGGAATGGAAGGGCACCTAGCCAGGCAATGCCCATACATGTTCCGCAGGAAAGATGCATACCACGGAGAGCCGATGGAAATAAATGCGCAGGAGATGCGAAAAAGAAGATACTCGGCCAGGCGAGGTGAGGCTTCCAGGGACTCGACCAGTGGATCTGGATCTTCAGAGACGGAGGAGGAGCTGGGGAGCAGTGGCGGCGAGGGTAGCTGGAGTAGCGGCCGGAATCGGCAGAGGAAAGCAGCTCAGGATCAAGGACGGCGCCAGGTGCTGACGGTGAGACGAAAGCAGACGTCAGTATGAGGAGGGTGCGTCGAGAGTGGCGACCGAGCTTTCACCATCAACAATGTAGAAGGTAAGCTTAAGAATTGGTTGCCTATTATCAAAACTAAGTGTGGAGTGAAGTGCCTTGTGGACACAGGGAGCTCGAGCACCCTGTTGTCGAAAATAGCGATAGAGAGTCTATGTGTTAGGGGGAAGGCACTTCAGATTCAGGAATGCGATTGCAATTTAATTACTTTGGGGGGGGCCGTGTAAAGTAATGGGCGAGACAACCATTGGGTTGGACGAGTGGGGTAAAGCAGGGGCGCAGTTGCGGGTGCATGTGGTAGAGAGTATGCCCAGGGAATACCAGGTCATAGTTGGGTGTAATCTTTTACAAAAAGTGGGCGTGGAGGTAAAAAATATGCAGGGCAAGTGGTTCGTGAGATTAGCCGGTAGGTCATTCGCATGTCATCGGGTAGTTAGGGGCGCGCGAGTAGGGGCCGTAAGTAGGGGGGTAGAGTGGAGAGCAAATTTATTGCATGAGTTCCGCGACATTTTTTTTTCAGGAAGGGGAAGTATAAGGAGTTACGGGTAAAACTGTACATGAAATCCCGCTAAAACAGGAAAAAGTTACTTACGTGAAAGAGAGGCGTTATCCTCAAGCGTTACGACAACATATTCGGGAGGAGTTGGAGGAATTACGTAGGCAGGGAATCATCATCAATAGTTCATCCCCGTACAATAGCCCCCTGTGGGCGGTCAAAAAGAAGACTCCGACGGGGCAGGAGAAATGCAGGGTGGTTGTTGACTTTCGTCAATTGAATGATAATACAAAAGATGAAGCGTACCCGATTCCTCGTTTTGACGACATCATGGATAGACTCAGCGGAGCCACAGTTTTCAGTACTCTGGATTTGAAGGCTGGATATCACCAAATCCGCCTTCATCCTCGGGATCAGGAGAAAACGGCCTTCACATTTGAACGGGGACACTATGAGTTCACCAGGATGCCGTTTGGGTTGAAGAATGCCCCCCTTACGTTCCAACGCTTAATGGACGAATTCCTCAGGGGTATCGATGAAGGGATCTGCCAGGTTTACATGGATGATCTCCTGGTGTTCAGTAGATCAGAGGAGGAGCATGAACGACACCTGAGGCAGGTATTTGAGAGGGTTCGGGAGTTCGGGTTAAAATTGTCTCCGGAGAAGTCCACTTTGGGTAGGGCGGAAATAAATTTTTTGGGTCACACCGTGTCAAGGGATGGGGTGAAGCCGGATAAGTCCAAAGTGGAGGCAATTACCAAGATGGCAATCCCCCGCGATGTAAAGGGTATCAGGAGGCTGCTGGGAGCGCTGAACTATTACCGGAGGTTTGTACCAGACATGGCCCGATGTTTGGTTCCCATTAACAACCTACTGAAGAAGGGAGCAAGGATGATTGTCACACCCAGTATGGAGGACAATATACGGCGTTGTATGGAGCACCTCAAGGGAGAACTCGTGTTGGCATTTCCCGACTTCACCAAACAGTTCACGGTAACCACAGATGCCAGTGAATATGCCTTGGGTGCGGTGTTGTCCCAAGACAGTACATGCGGGGATCGGCCCATTGCATATGCTAGTAGGCGGTTATCGGATGCGGAGGCAAGATATAGCGCATTGGAGCGGGAATTGCTAGGCATCGTCTGGGCGGTTGATCATTTCCGGCCATACCTGTTCGGTAGGAGATTTCGGGTACAAACTGATCACAGACCGCTGCAATGGGTGGGACAATTGAAGGAATCGTCGGCGCGAGTGTCACGCTGGAAAGAGAGGCTCAACCAGTATTCGATGGACGTCGTCGACAAGCCCGGCAAAGAGAATGTCGTCGCTGACTGGTTATCCCGGGCGCTGATGGTAAATGCCCTAGAGGAGGACATTGCGGGGCCATCGCAAAACATCCGCCAATTTCTTCAGGACTGGTCACCAGGAGGCGAAGGGGAACAGAATACCACAGCGGCGGAAAGGGAAGAGGTGCCTCAGCCAGTGACGGTTGTACAGACGAGAGACCAGAAGATTTGGAAGAAATTGACGAGATTGTCAACGATAAACCGCGCCAGATCATCTGGAGGACGAAGACTTCGGGCATGCTGTCCATAGAATACTCCCGTTACGGAAGATCGCGGATCAACGTCGTGTCGTCACAACCAGGGATAAGGTTGGATCTAGTCTGTAAGGCCCTGAAGGACGCGTCAAAACCAGGTCGCACACACCACCTATATGTGGGAAACGCCGCAATTTGGGAAAAGATCAAGCAAGTGTGGAGGACGGTCCAGATTCCGGACCGCGTCTTCATTCGGTGCAAGGTCATGGTGGAAACCATTAGGGATGTTGAGCGCCAGAAGGAGCTAACAGGGGCGTATCACCAAGGCAATACCAATCACCGCGGGGTCAATGAGACGTTACAGGCGCTCAGGAGACGGTATTATTGGTCAGGGATGCGGAAAACGATCCAAGAGGTCATAGGGGCATGCGAGGTCTGCATGACTACGAAATACGACCGTCACCCACCGCGAGCCGTACAAGAAGCAACACCAACGGGCGATCGGCCGCTCCGGGACCTGCAAGTTGACACGTTCACCTGGCGGGGGTTTACATGGTTAACGGTCATCGATGTGTTCAGTAAAATCGCCACGGCTCACCTGATCACGTCTAAAATAGCAGAGTCCGTGTTGGCAGCTCTCCGGACATGGTTCATGTTTTACGGGGTACCGGATAGCACAACGTCTGATAAGGGGAGGGAATTCGACAATGCGGTGGTGAGTGAAGAAATGCGTAAGTTGGAGGTCACGTGGCACTTCAACACTCCGGGACACCCGAAGGGGAGGGGAGGAGTGGAACGTTTGCATGGTACACTCAGCGACCATCTCAGAGTTTATCACGTCGACCAAGGGCTGACTCCAGATGTAGCGATGCGGAAAGCGGTTGCGGCGTATAACCACTCGATTCATTCCGTAACAGGGTTTTCTCCGTTTGAGGTGCTGTTCGGAGTTCGGGGGCCTAGTAGGGATTTCGGCGAGACAATCGGGGACGATACGGTTGCTCGCGATATTGTGGCAAACCACGTGCAAATTCGCGGGGCTTGGGAGAAGGTGAGGAGAAAAATCTGGAAGGAAAAACGGACCAGGGTGACGAGGGAGAACGCGAGGTTACGAGACTGCACGGGGGCGTTGAAACTTGGGATGATTGTATACCGGCGGATTGGGTCCAATAGGAGTAAAGAACCGCGGAGATACGAGGGGCCATTCCGTGTCGTTGTCTTGAGAGAACACAACGTAGTCACCATCGAGAGCGTTGGAGACCCAAGAAGACGACGAACCGTTCATATTGAGCAGTTAAAGTTTCCTTTGGGATCTGGGGTGCCTTCGCCTGTGCAAACGGAAAACTTGTAATAAACCAAGAGCTGTCTTAAAAATTTTTTTTTATCTTTTCTCTATATAAGTCCGTCATGTCATATAAAGATGTCACCATGTTAATTGTATATATTCAGTTTTGTGTGTTACCCGCAGTTTTTTTTTTGTGTGTAAAGACAATGATTGTTTTTTTTAATATTCTTATTGTATGTGGTTATTTTTCTTCATTTCAGGATGCTGCAGTTTTTTTTTTGCTTTGTTATTTCCTTATTGAATGTAATTATTTGTGTCTGGGAGCTGTAAGTTGTACAGGAGCGAGCTCTACTAATTGTCCAGCCTAGTCACTTCTTTTAGTTTCCAAAAGGTGTCTGGAAACTGGAGGGGGGGAGTTAAGGGTTAGGCCCTGGTAATAGTGGAGCTTAATCCTACTAAGAGTGTAAACAACTCCCAGATACTATATAAGAAGGATTACTTAATAAATAAAGTCAGTGTTTTACCAGCTTGCTAGTGTGTAGTTTCTTTCCCAATTTACTCTTTTTTTTTTATGTTTCGCGAGCCAAAGTACTTAAGTTATATATATATATATATATATATATATATATATATATATATATATATATATATATATATATATATCTACATAAGACAAAAAATAATAGAAAAAAAAATTACAATAAATAGAAATCGGCTAATGGAAAAAATAATAAAGTAGATAAGAGCATCTAATAATATGAATAATGAGTGTGGAATATTTACAGTATTTACTCAATCTATTATGTTGAATATAGCTCATTTATTTTATTGATTAGAGAGCATCTGTTTGGGAATCAAGGAGATGTAGGAATCGTTTGGATTTGAATGTGGATAAAGAAGATGCATGACGGATATCAGGTGGGAGTGAGTTCCAAAGAGAGGTAGACCGAGCTAGGAAGGACCGCTCAAAAGTTTTGGTTCTGTGGGAACGGGAATAAAGGTCGGAAAGGCGGGATCTTGTGCCCTGGGATTGAATATAGGATTTGAACTTATGTCTAAATTGGTACTCATTTAGGAATATAACTACTTATAACACACACAAATAGTAATAACACCATTTATTCAATAAGACTGTACACACTGTAACATTGTTGTTGTCGATAACACACTAGAGGAGGTACTACCCAAAAGGGCGGGACCTGAGACTCGATCACATATAATCGATAGATCGATTGATACACAACAGAACTGTAGGAGATTTTAGATATAAGATGGATGTTGTGAGTTGATGGCTTGGTATAAGAAAGAACCTAGGAAATGGAGTCTACGGATAGAAGGGAGAAGCCACTTTAACTCATCATAGAGGTGGGACACATGAGACTTCCTCGGGGCGTCGAAGACAAACCGAAGAACGCTGTTCATAATTTGTCTCAGTCTTTCATCAAGTTTGTTCGAGAGCCCACCATAAGCCACACAGCCATAGTCAAAGTGTGGAATGATGAAAGAAGTGATGAGGAGCTTACGGATAGGTAGTGTTAAAAGATGCCGGGAACGATGGAATAATTTTATGGAGCTTATTGATCGACGGGAAATTTGGGCAATGTGGGGTTTCCAGGAAAGGGTCTTGCCGAAAACGATACCGAGGTTTTTAACAGAGGAACTGAAAGTAATAGGGTGATTCTTTAAGATTAGTTGGGGAAGAGAGTTGATGAGTTTAAGGAGCGTGTTGGAACCAATTAGAATGGCCTGAGTTTTAGCAGCACTTAACATCAGTCTATTCAGGTCAGCCCAGGCACTGATCCTATCCAGGTCATCCTGAATTTTAGCTGATGCAGCTATTGTCTCAGAGGGAGGAAATGAGAAATAAATCTGAAAATCGTCGGCGTATAGATGGTGGGAACAATGGTGGATTGATTAAGGAAGGTCATTAATGTAACAATTAAAAAGGATTGGGGAAATACTAGAACCCTGAGCCACTCCTTTGTTCAGCGGAAGGAAAGAGGATAGAGGTTGATTTGGGATGGAGACTGCTTGAGTCCTATCCGAGAGGAAAGCTTGGAGCCAGAGTATATAACTGGTTAAATACCTCGACGTCATTATGGACAGTAAATTAAACTGGAATGAACATATCGATTATGTCACCAAGAAAGCCACTAGAATTCTGTGGATTTGTAAGAGCCTTTGTGGTAACAGATGGGGAATGAGCCCCAAGATGGCACGGTGGATGTACACTGGAATAGTCAGACCCGTGTTAACTTATGTTTCAATAGCCTGGTGGCACAGAGCTGTTGTCCAACGAAATAGACTGAAGTTAGAGAAGGTGCAGCGGCTTGGGTGCATCATGATCACTGGTGCCATGCAACCACCCCTACCCCTTCACTTGAAACTATACTTGATTTAACTCCTCTTGACATTCTAATTGAAGTTGAGGCATTGAAGACAGCCTACAGGCTAGTGAAAATAGGAGGGTTTTGACTTTGCCATTGGACACAGAAGTACCTTTGATATGATTGAGCGAAATGCAGAGTTGTAAAAGCATTCACGCCTAATGCTGAATAAATATACTTTGACAAAAGATTCCACGTTAATACACAGGCGATCTGCAAAAGCAAGAATGTTTGCTTTAACCCACCCAGTGGTCTAAATGTGTATACTGACGAATCTAAAGGGGAGGATGCTGCCGATTCGGGATTTTGGTATAGGAGATGCCGAAGTATAGGTTATTATATAGCTCTGGACACGACACCGACTGTCTTCCAAGCGGAAATATGGGCATTACTTAGGCGCCTTCGCAATAAAGGACCTCAAGAATAAGGTAGGTGTAGTGCACTACAAAACACAGTGACAAAATCCAAATCAGCGGAGGAATGCTGCATAACACTTGATGAATTAGCTGTTCAAAATATAATATATTTATTATCAAAATATAATATATTTATTATAATTATAAAATATAATTTATTTATCCTATCAACTATTTTTTCAAATAGTTATTGTACACAATTGTTACTGTACAATAGTAATACTATTATTCACAATAGTTATTGTACATACAATTCCATACTTTTCATTTTGTTTACATTTCTAACTGTCATTCTACGAGATACCTTTCATTTCTTTCAACATATTCTTGTATTATTATGTCTCATACATTTACTTATGTAACCTCTATAAGTCCGTTATCATACATTTTATATCTTTATTTTACTAGTTTTTCTAAATCCTTCATGTTCCAACCTTCTTTTATATGTTAATATTCTCATTTTGTATCTTTGGTTTACCTCCTCTTTTTATTTCCCTTTATATTATTTTTACTTTTCTATCCTTTCTGTACATTTATTTTCTGTATTTTATTTTATATTCGTTATTTTTAATTATTATATCTGTCACTATTTTAATTTCTGTTCATTATCTTTAATTTTATTAAATCTGTCTTTATCTTAATTTTATTATATCTGTCACTATTTTAATTTCTTTTCATTATCCTTAATTTTATTATATCTGTCTTTATCTTAATTTTATTATATCTGTCACTATTTTAATTTCTTTTCATTATCTTTAAGTTTATTAAATCTGTCTTTATCTTAATTTTATTATATCTGTCACTATTTTAATTTATTTTCATTATCTTTAATTTTATTAAATCTGTCTATATCTTAATTTTATTATATTTTGTCACTTTTTTAATATTCGTTATCTTTAATTTTCATATCTGTCACTATTTTAATTTTCTACATTACATGTCACTATTTTATTGTTACTGTACGTTTTTATATATTTTTTGTTCTGTTTGTTTCTCTCTCATAGCCCTGAAGATGACCTACACTGTAGGTCGAAACGTCGGCACATAAATATAAGTCCAGTACTTATTCAGTGTTTTTTTTTACTGCACCCCCCAACTATCTCCGTTCTACATATAATATATTTATTAATATATTTTAGATCCCTGGACAATGTAATATACCAGGAAATGAGAGGGCTGACAAATTGGCAAAGAAAGGATCAGGAATTGCTCCAATAGGACCAGAACCATGGTGCGGGGTTCCCCCTTTTCTGACTAAGGATATAACTAACGAACTAGCCAAGAGGAAAGTTAAAACGCGTTGGGATAGGGAAAAGTCCAAGATAAGGCACACAAACTTTTTAACGATCCCAATGACTAACCTTCTGAGAAAATCAAGAAAGAAGCCGCTCGCATGTCCAGAAACGATCTCAAGAGTATGGAAGAAGCTATTTTACTGGGCACTGCAAACTCAGGAAGCATATGCCGCCTGGGCCTCGAAGAACAACCCCGGTGCAGATAGTGCACGGAGGAGGACGAAACTCCCTGGCACGTTCTCTTTGTAATGTAACTATGTCGGAAGAGAACATTTGGCATTGGCCCTGAAGGACACGAGGAGATTTCAACTGAGGGACTGAGATTAAAAGATTACCTAATATATCTCAGAAGCCAAGGCATATGATAGTAATTTTAGGGCTCGAGCACAATGGGCCCTTTAGGCCGAGGTGCATGGTAGAAGAAGATCCAACCATTATTATTATTATTTATTCGGAATTATAAATACTTATTTTTTCTGTATTCACATCCCTACTTCTTATATTGATTATGAAAATGAATGTGCCAACAGTCAATTTATTTCTCGTCAGCAAAGAGTGGTAAATAGTAAATGGACACATATTACATATATAGCATCCATAGAATGAATTATCTTATTTTTATTCCATTTGTGTTTGATTAACCATCTACCAAAGCTAACTCCAATTAATATGGCCCAACATGTCTAGGAAGACAATTAACTCCTGGTAAAGAAATGTCCGCTCCCTTCTTCTTTGTTCTGAACTAGTTCATTCGGGAATTACACTCTTCTAATGCTTCTCATAAGTGCTTGATTTGAATCGTGACATTTCAATATTCACAGTTGAGATCACATTCAAACCCATTGATTTTTGTTTGATAATTGATAACTTGTTGTTAAATAAAATATAATTATTTGAACTTAATCAAATAGATCTTTGATGTTTTGTTCCTTGTTAAATACTTATGAGCTTTTTACTTGGTACCGAAAGTTGGTTGCTTATTAATCTCAAATATGTCACCTCGTAATCATTGGATCAACAAGTTTAAAATAGTTATTGTGCTGTTCTCAGTTTATTTTGAATTAGCTAATGGTTATAAACCAGTGATAATTGTTCATGGCGTTATGACAGGAAATGAAACGATGATACCGATGGCACAAAGAATTCAGGAGGTATGAGGATCACTCTGTTTAAAAAAAAAAAAAAAATCTACACCTTTTTGAATACCAATTAGTCCTCTTGGTGCTTTAAATGTTTTGTCATATTTTTTTTTTATTTGGATCGTTTCATTTTCATGCCTTGTAATCATTTTTAACTTTTTTCGAGTCTTTGTTTACTTGTAGGCCTATTTCTAAATTGGGCACCTTAGATTTGTATCAACTTACAGGCCATTAGGGGGTTTCAGTGCAGCGTTAATTTCTTATATTCAGTAGTATTGGTAGACCCTAGAACCCCAAGATTTAATAAATCTATTCAGGATTAATTATTAGTAGATACATAAAATTAACATCCAACAATGAAATAAAACTCGTTTGATTCATGATAATATTAATTAAAATATTAGTTTTCTCATCATAGTCTTATGAAAAACTTACAAAAGCTGTTAAGTATTCAAAAAGGCTGTTAAATCCATAGAAATGAGTACTCATGCCTATCTGGGTGTTTGATATAATAACTATCAATGTAAAAAAAAAATCAGCAAAAACTATCAGTTATCTATCATCCACTATGAATTTTTCTTTGTAAATATCTATGGGCAAAAAAAATTTTCTTTTGTACTTTTTAATAAGCCAAATATAAAAAGTTGGCTAAATTAGATATGTTCACAAGATAAAAGAAAAATATTGAGCTTTTTTTATTAATTTTAGGAATTTGGTGTTAGACTTCTATGTTCTTAAATATTAATGTATCATTTCATCTCCATCTCTAATCATTGACTTAAATAGAAGTTTCAATGTGGACCATAGACTCCTGATTGAAGGAATTAAACTTTTTTCTTTTATATATTGTTGAAAACTATGAATTAATGTATATCACATTTTGAAACCCAGATGATCCTTTCTTCATTTTTGAGAAACATTTGCCTTTATAGTCCATCACCATACCAGACCAGGAATACATTTTAAAATATGGGTGCCCTTTCTATCCATGCCTCGATTAAAAGGAAATATTTGTTTCTGGGATATTTGGTTTCAAGCTCTTTTCAAAATTTACTGGATTAATTATTTCTTTAAAAAAAATGAGATCCAAACCAAAGTGGTTACTTTCTCTTTTGAAAGTTTTTTTAGTTGGTTAGATATACGTGTCATTCTGATGGTAAAAACCTCTGAGTCTAAACTTTCATTCTCAACTGAGTTTGGTTTTGAAAACCCCTCTACTTTGTTGCAAAATCCTCTTAGGTTGTATCTCTTTCCCCTTTTAAATCTGGAGGGGAACACCATAGCCTTAGCTTCGCCTAGTTGTTTATCACCCACTAACATTGGTTGGTCTTTTTTTATTGAAATTATTTTTTTAACCTATCATACATCTGTTAAGTTGTAATAAATCAAACCTGTATAAGAGGGAGCAAAGTGGCAGTGCTGAGGTGCTGTGCCGAAGGTCCTGGGTAAAAATCTTGCTCACCGGAAGACTTCTTTAGTCTGTAGGCTCTAGGACCCTCCTGGGTCTCATCCAGCCTCTATAAAGTGGGTACCCAAAATAAGGTAGGAAATCTGGCGATTGAGCATGATCAAGGACAAATCACCTCCCTTTACAATTGTTTTCCAAGAAACAGTACAGTCTCTAACCACATACTGAACCAAAGATTATCTATGGGTTGTAATGGTATTGGTAGATAAACCTGGATACGGATTGTTCAAGGCTTTTTTGTCCTTAAGCCTGGGCTTCTAGAGAACCGCTCTATTCTCAACAATCGGTGGCACATCCATAATATATGAAATTATAATAATAAATTGAAATAGAGATAAGATGTAGAAAAGTAGACAAGGCTAATTCTTTTTTTTTTTCCTAAACATATCAATATTCCATTGTTTCGAACTAGCTTGTTAAGATTATTTTAGTTTTTTATTTCAGCAATTGATAGTATTCGATTATTTTTTTCATGTTACATTATTGCGATTCATTTATATATTTTACTTTTACCAGAATATTTTACTTTTTCCACAGCTTCACCCTGGCACAAAAGTATTTGTGACTGACAGATTTGGTGGATGGTCTAGTTTGAGACCAATGTGGCTTCAAGTGATGGAAATCGGTTCAGATATACTTCAGTTTATGGCTTTTCATCCAGATGGTGTACATTTAATAGGTAAACTGATTTAAATTTTTTTTTAAATATACCATTTTAGTAATTTTTTTGGTATTTTAAAGTAAACAAATTTTTTATTTACTTTATTTTATTTACCTTCCTATATAGATGTGATAACATTAGTGTCTCTCTTAATAAGAATCCTTAATCTCCCCACCCATCTCTATTAGCATTGACACATCCCTTTCAATTTTTGTTAAATTATTAATGCCAAGAGGAACTGGGAGGAGTTCGGCCAAGAGCTGTAGCAAAACTACAGCTAAAATGTCAGGAAATTTTGTGATATTGCTAAAGCTCTGAGGAGTAAAAAGTCAATGCCGGTCAGGAACATTAAAGATGCAGAAGATCGTGAACAAGAAAACGGGGATGCTAGATGTTTGGAAGCAGTTCTTTCAGGAAAAATTCAGTATGAAATAAGGTCGACATGAATAATGCAATCAAGAGAAAGATGAAGTAAAATTAGCGGTTGCCTTAGTCCATCTTGGGAAGGATCTGGGACCAGATGGCGTAGGCCCCAGACTTTATTAAATATAATGGTAATGAAATAACAAAGGATTTGGGACCACAAACAGATATTTCCGAGGATGGGAGAACAATTTTATAGTACTAATAGACAAAAAAGGCAAAGTAAATATGGGAACTATAGGCCAATATGCCTTTCCCCAGAAGTTTATAAGCTATATAAAAGAATTTAGGGCCAACGAATATGGCATATTAAAAAAAGACATAGAAGAGGAGCAAGCTGCTTTTGACCTGATAGACTGGCCCAGGACCACATTTTCTCGCTCGTGAGAAATGATTGACGTGGATGAAGCATGAACTGTGGCAAGGCAGTCTATCTGGCATTTCTTGATCTGAAGATGGTTTTGACACTGTTAAGGGACAGAAAATACAATAATTAGAAGAAAGGTGCCAGTAAACCTAGTCAGTGCAATTAAATAAGACTTATCAGGACCTAAAGGGCGTTGTAAGGGAAAATGGTCCGACATCCCAACCCTTTCATTTTTGTAAAGGAATGAAGCAGGGTGATAGTCTTAATGCTCTGCTTTTTATCCTTCTTATTTATGAAGTTTGAAAGGTATGCTAAAGAATAAAACCAAAAACAGTTGTGGGATTTTGGGATCTAACCTGGTGCTTGCTTAGGCCATGACTATGTAGATGATGTGGTCCCGATTGCAGACTCCCAGGAGGCTCTCCAATCATCATTGAATGAATGCAGTAAGAACTGCAATTAAGAGTGTTGCACATAAATCCAACTTGAAGCAAAATCATGTGTTTAGGTAGAAACAGTATGGAACCTACAATTTCATATGATTACAAACCCCTACTACTACTATTCAACGATGTTACAACACTTCATGGCCTTTTGCCTCAGATTTTTCCAGTCTTCTCCATTTTTGCAGCCATCATCCAACTCCTGAATCCCAGGATATCCCTCGCGTCTCTGTCCACACTATCTGACCACTTCAGCTTCGGTCTCCCCCTTCTGGTCGTGCAGTAGGGAGGTTCTGTGAAAATATTTTTAGGAATGGCCTCATCTTCCATTCTAGCCACAGACCAGCCCATTGCAGTCTACTAATCTTTAAGGACTAAATAACATCTGTTTTGTTCTACATGGTGTAGACTTCGTTGTTTGTTCTACTTCGCCAGTTTCCATCTAGATAAACTCCACCGAAAATTCTTCAGAGGATTTTACTTTCAAAGACTAGGAGATCATGCTCAATCAGCTTGGCCTTTTTATTGTTTCTAGGGGTCTTTGGACAAACCTCTAGAAACAATGAATATTTATATATATTTAGGGACAGTTATAAAGTGTTCAAATAGACCAAAAGGTTTTAAATCGGGTGATCAAAGCCAATGGGCTATACTGCCAGATAACAAAAACAATCAGTGTAAAAAAAGAAAACAATGATACTAGCAGGAGGTAAGTAGAGAGGCTAAACTTAGACTCTATAAATTGTTGTTCCTTCCCGTGCTGCTATATAGATGAGAAAGTTTGACAGCATTGATAAGCTTACAAGTAAGATTTAAGTGGTTGAAATGGGTTTCCTCTGAAGAATTGTGGCCAAGACCAAGAGAAACTGTTTCGGAAACGACAGAATTCATAAGGTTCTAGGAGTGCAATTAGTGTTTGTTATCCAGTTAGAGTGGCAATTGAAATGATATATGATCTTATGCAAAATGGATGATACCCAAAAGGCCAGGGGATTCTTGGGATCCATATTGGAGGGCAGATGTCCTCATGGCAGTCAAAAATAAACATAATATACATCTGGCCAGAAGGCTACGTAATAATGCGAATTATGAAATAATTAAAGTGACAAAAACAAAATAAAAATAGAAATGAAATAACTAAAATGTACGAAACTTGACAGGATTTTAACTAATTGTCGAAAATAAATATATTAATACCAACAAAATAATTATAAACAAAATTAATAAAATAGGTAATATCAAAATTACTAAATAAAATAAATGAATGGGTTAGCATGTAATAAAGTATTTACACAATCTATATCTTCTTTGGGAAAAATTAACATAACACGTAGGCAACAAAATTGATTATTCAATTCTAATTTATTTAAGCAGAAGATTGACCTGCTTGGAGAGTGTCTTTTTGGGATGTCAAGAGAGAACTCATTGCTGATGAACTCAAGAGTAATAACAGTTTAGTAACTCTGGAACCATAAGAACATGGTGACTGGATTTTGTGTCACATGAAGGTTGGTTGCTTTGGGTAGTGGGAAGCGGAGGGCAGAGATTTGATTGTCTTCCCCTGACTTAATAGCGGTGCAACAGCATACAGCAGTGGATCTACATTTGTAGTGCTCTTTTTCTTCTTCTTCTTCTTCTTTCGCATCATCCTTGTGGTGCCTTTCAGCGTAGGGGAGCGTTTAACCAGGACTGCCCATCTTCCCTGTTCCTAGCTAGCTTCCTCGCCTGGCGGATATTTTTGCCTCTTTTCCTGCACAAATGCTCGACATATTCCAGATAGGACATTCTAGGGCGTCCTCTTGGTCTTCTACCTTCAGGGACGTAGTCCATCGTATTCAATGGGTCTCTGTAGTCCTCCATCCTCAGAACATGTCCAAACCATTTTAATTGGCGGGCCTCGAGCATCTCCTTCATTGCTATGATCCTGAGTTCCTCCCTGATCGTTTCATTGCGGATACGATCTCTTCTTGTTTTTCCTAAGATCCTTCGAAGAAATTTCATTTCTGCAGCCGTGACTCTACTCTCCAGCCTGTCTGTTAGTATCCAACTTTCGGCACCATACAGGAGCACAGGCAGATATACTGACTTGAAGATGTTGAACTTCACTTTTCTGCTTACTTCTCGCTTCCCAACAACAGCATTACACTTCTGGTAGTAGACCAAGTTTGCTTTGTTTATCCTGTTAAAAATTTCAAAGTCTAATTTTCTAAGGTAGGTATAGTCCGTGACTGCTTCCATCTCTCCTCTGTTGCAGTATATATGGATTTCTTCCTGTACCCTTCCTACTTGCAAGATCTTGCTCTTGCCGGTGCTGACCTGCATACCTTTCCTTGGAGCTCTTCATCCCATTCATTCACGGCTTGCTCTAACTTTTCTGTGTAGTCTGCAATGAGAACAATATCATCCACATAAAGCAGAAGCTGATTCACTACAGGCAGGAGGTTTCTTCCCCCTGGAACATCCGTTCAGTTTGCCTTTTGCACATTGCTGCTATTTCATCCATATAGAGTATAAATAGCAACGTGCTTAAACTGTCACCCTGTTTTACTCCTTTTGCCATATTAAAGTGCCCAGACTCCTTCCCATTCATTCTAATGATGCCTTTTGGGTTTTGATATATGGACTTTACAGCATCCGCCAGGCTTTTTGGAATGTTCTTAACTCTGAGTGTTTTCCATATTTCATTTCTTGGAACTGAGTCAAATACTGCTTTAAGATTGAGAAAGGCGAAGTACATGTTCCTATCTCGTTCCCAGGATTTTTGGATGACATTTCTTAGAGAGAATATATGGTCTTGAGTTTGTCTTCCTGGTCTGAAACCGGCCTGTTTCTCTCCGATGTGCGGCTCCACTATATTTCTTAATCTACTTTCTAAAATGGACGTATAAAGTTTGTAGATAACTGGAGAATGACATGGGTCTATAATTGGAACACTCAGTCTGGCTACCCTTCTTGTGTATGGGGATTATAATATTGTATTCCCATTCTTTTGGTATCCTCTTCTTTTCCCAAGCTTTTTGAAAAAGCATTTGAAGAGACCTGACTAGTTCCATGCCTCCATACTTTACAAACTCTCCGACTATGTTATCCCGTCCTGGAGCTTTTCCCATCTTCATCCTTTCGATAGCCTGTTTGACCTCCTCCTCCTCTATCACCTCATCGAGCCCTGTCTCATTCCTTTGTCCACCTTGGTTATTCATTTGGTTCAGGAACTCATCACTGAATTGTCTCTCATAATGTTCTCTCCAGACCTCCAGAATGCCTTTATCATCTGTGACCGTTTCACCTTCCTCATTTTTAATATTTCTGATTTCGTTAGATTTACGGCCCCTTAGTGATTTTATTTTACTCCAAAAGAGCTTTATATTTTCACCATGAAACCGTCCTGGTTAAGCTTTTCTCCAAATTCCTCCCAGGATTTCCTCTTAGCCTCCTTTACAGCTTCCTTCGTCCGGTTCCTGACCATCACATATACCTGCCATTTTTCAGTGTTTTTTTCCTGGCAGTAATCCTTCCAGGCTGTCTTCTTTTCCCTTATCTGTGCCCTCAGTTCTTCATTCCACCATGATGCACGTTTGTCTTTCTTGATTATCCTTTTCATTCCACAGACTATTGTAGCTGACTCTAAGATGCTGTTTTTATTTGTTTCCACATATCTTCTAGGCTTGCATCTCCTTCTAATTCCTGTAGTCTTCCTCGCAGTCCTCTTCATACTGGGATTTTTTCTCATGGTCCTGTAGCTTTTTCATTCCGATCCTGTCATAAGTCTTTGACTTTATCTTGCGTTCCTTTAGTACTTTTGTGTCCGCTACCAGTAGCATATGGTCGCTTCCTATCTCCGCGCCTCGGATAACTTTTACATCTGTAAAATATCTCCTGATGTCCCGCCCATAGATGAAGTAGTCAATAATACTATTTACATTCCTTTCTGGGGCTGAGAAAGTTATCTTGTGTACTAACTTGTGCGGAAGTAGGAATTCCCTATGAGTAAGTCATTGTCTATGCAGAATTCAATAAAGCGCTGCCCATTGTCGTTCTTTGTACTTTGACCTCCATGTAGGCCCATTGCTCCATGTGCTCTCTTGTAGTCATTACCTATTAGTGCATTGAGGTCTCCCATAATCAGGATGCTCCTATTATTATTCCTGTATTTATTTACTATTCGCTCAAGGTCACTATAGAACTGCTCTTTAGTTGGCATCGTTTGTAGGGGCATATACTTTTATTAGGGTCCACTTCCCAATCTGCATATTTATATTGACTGCAAGGATTCGTGAGTTCACAGGCTCCTACTCTACCACTTGCCTTAAAATTTTGTCTTTCATTATTACTCCTACACCCTCTACAGCTCTGTTTCCTGGAAGGACTCCTGAGTAAACCAGTGTGTGGCCTCGGTCTAACTTTATCTCTCCAGTTCCCTTCTTCTTCATTTCACTAATCCCAAGAATGTCCAGCCTATATGTCGTCATTTCTTCAATGATTTCTACTTCTTTACCTGTGAAATATCTTATATTCCAGGTTCCTAGCTGTATGTCCTTTTCCATGCCAAGTCGTTTCCCTTTTTTACGTCCAAATCCGAGGCTATTCGCTAAATTATTTTGAATCGATTATACTCCCTTGCGGGTGATTAGCCCAACAAGAAAGGCCCCGTATCCTTGGGACAACTGGTTGTTTGGCTAAACCCCCAAACTTGGGTCTTCCCAGGGAAGGTGGCCCTGAGGTGGGTACTGTATGTGGCCTTATGTCTGAATTAATGTTGAGTGTACTGTTCTGTGCTGTGTGCTTGCCATCTATTGAACTCGGTTACCCGGGGGGTCGTTAAATCCCCATTAGCCTGGCTTTTGGACTAGTTCCTGCAGGAGTGTAGTGCTCAAATGGAGCAATATTGCATTTATACTGGTCTTATTTTACATGCATCTTAGAGCGAAATTATACGCCAACATCACTACCATGGAGGCTATTATACTTTAGCATTGAAACATGATAGTCTGCATATGAGAGGCAGGATGGTGGAAGACAGTGTTACAAGATGTCTACTTATAGTGATGAACCCTCTTTAGAACCAGAGGGCAGTGTTGGATAGATCTGACACTGGTTTTGTCCTACAGCCGGATACAAGCTCTGACTATGTAACCATAAGCTTTAGCAGAAAACATTTATTAATATTATAAAGCATTGAGAAAAGGGGGTGATTATGTAAAAGGAACACAAATAAAAATACCGCAGAGGGTCAATTCCAGATTACAGAGAAAAAAAGGATGATTAGAAATATGGATGGGCATTTGTTCCCTGTGGGATGTTCAGGAACTTCGTCTGGAGATGGGCAGACAGAGGACTGGATAAGCCCCTGGATATATGGGGTCGATATGGAGATCTTGAAGAATTGGAGGAGTTCCGTATCATTTTCATTCAATGCTTAGATAGAGAATACTTATTGATGCAATGAAAGATTGTTGATTTGTAAGTTCAGATCGGTGATCTCTTTATACTCGCCTTTACCTTTGTATATAAGGAAAATAAGGTGTCAAATGTGTACTGACCCATATAAGTATATAGGGTAAGTAAGTACTCCTTGTTGTAATTACTATTCTGGAAGACCTAAAAAGTACAAGTTTTTTTGTGAGTTCTACAGGCAGCAAGCCCCACCACAATTCAGTTTGAAAAGATAAAAGTGAGCAGCAGATATACTGAAATGAGTGTGAAGGAATGCTTAAAGAGGGTGGAGAAATATTTGTTGTACGGTGATCAATACATACTCTCTTTCTAGTCAATGAAAATATTCAGATACACAAATTTTGAATCTGCTTCTGATGAGATTGGAATGTAAAAAGTGTCAAATTACTATTGTATTTGGTGGAACATAAAATTTGATACTCTGAAAATCAAGCTACAGAATCATATAGAAGTTACAAATTACAAAGATTATTCATATGCAAGAACCTCTGTTAGTTTTTGATAAAGTAGGAAATAATTGTGACATTAGTACTCAGTACTTATTAAATGAAGAATTAAATGTCACTTAATTCATTTTACTAATACACTGAGTACACCATTTAAAAATTGTAGTAAAAAAAAAGTACGAAAATTTCGAAGTTTTATTCGCTTACCAAAGGTCTGCTTTAGTCATCCCTGTTTTTGTTTTTACATGTTTGTACTCAAATAAACAATTTATACAAATAAAAGCTTCTATTCCTATATTTTACATTGTGTATCTCTGTTTTGTTCCTCTATGGACTGGTCTACATTCAAAGTCAGTAAATCTAGAGTTGTTTTTTAAGATATCAGAAAAACATTTGTACTTTAGTTTAGATAGGGTTTGAATATTGAGTTTTCGATAAATATTCCCACTTAAAATAGAAGAACTAAAACAATGAGTTTTACTAATTTTTAATGTAGTTTATTTCTCTTATTTTCAGGATATTCTCAGGGTGGTTTGCTTTCAAGAGCGATTTTAGAATACTATCCTGATCATAATGTTAATACCTTTATTTCATTAAGTGGTCCCCAATGTGGTCAGTATGGTAGTAAGTAATAAATATTATATTATCTAAAATACTTCCTAATTGTGGATGCTTCCATATTAATGATTATTTAAAAATTAGTGTTTGTTTCCTTTTTATAGTATGAAAAAAAGAATTGTATTGTCCTCTAAGGTTTAGAGAACTTAATGATAATATAAAAAAAACAAGTTTAATAGAAAAAAATGTGCTAGAATTAGTTATAAAAGGAGTATGAATTGTTTCATAAAGAATAGAGACTTCTATTCTTTGAGAATTAGAGAAATTGTCAAGTAAGTATTGAAAACAATCAATATTATTAGTTAAAATAATTACTAGTTACTTAAATAATAATTTTTTCTCAACCTCTCAACTAGCCCCCAACAATATATGCAAGGGACCATGTCAATAGAGTACATTCATATGGAGTGATATAGTTACACTTATTTTGTCATCATTTTTTCAGAAGAATTTATGCAGTAATAACAACGATTTAATACTTGTATAATTATTATGTAGAAATGAGTGTTAAATTATTTTGTGTGATTACGTCCAAGATTATTTACTGTGATTCTTTGAAAGCCTGTTTTTTCACTGTTGGGGTATGAATTAATATACAAGGGCTATTCAGAAAGTTAAAAAATGTTTAGGGTCTTGTTTAGATTAGGCCCGCCAGTTATTTTTTAATGATATTTAGTAACAGTTGTTGTATAACCTGATACCATTGATATAGAAATAAAATCACATGTTCAAATATTATTTAATTTAGTATTGTTTGTGTGATTGCGGTTATAAAGTGATAAAATGATGAATATTTTTGAAGTTTACAATTTATGCAAAGAAGAGGAACGAGCCAGGATTTTCTTTGAAGAAAGAGGAATTCTACCTCAGGAAAGATATTGTAAAAAAGGCCACATTATGAAATTTAACGAAGAAAGAAAAAAATATAGGTGCACAAAAGACAATGCCGATATAGAATGTGGCATGTATACGGGTACGTGGCTATGTGACAGCAGGTTACCGTTAAGTAAAGCCCTTTTATTCATTTACTCGTGGACACAGGAGTATACGACGTTTAAATTCTGTTCCAAAGAATTCAATATGAGCTCCGCTACAATTGTAGATAGGAAAAATTATCTGCGGGAGGTGTGCGCAGCTAGTTTGCTGAAAAACCCAATTGTTATTGGAGGGAAAGGACTGACAGTTGAGATTGACAAGTCCTGTTTTTCTCGTCGAAAGTATAATGTAGGACGCACCTATCCACAGCAGTGGGTGTTTGGCGGGATCTGTCGTGAAACTAAAGAGTGTTTTTTGTACGCAGTGCCCGATAGGAGAAGAGAAACCCTGGAGGAGTGCATAAAAACATCAATTAGACCGGGTTCCATTATAATGTCTGACCTGTGGAAGTCCTATAGTGGGATAGAAGGAATGATTGGAAAGGATTACAGGCATTGTACTGTAAATCACTCCAAAAATTTCGTCGACCCAGAGACTGGTGCTCACACTCAAAGAGTTGAGTCTATGTGGCCAAAAGGAGAAACAAAAAGGAATGTGGGACTCATCGCTCTATGGTAGACTCGTATTTATGCGAGTTCATGTGGAGGCAGAGAAACTCAAATGAAGACGTTTTTGATAAAATCCTTAAGGATATAGTAGAATTTTGGCGAGTAACTCATTAAAAGTATGTTAGTGTTTTTGGTTATGTATAAAAAGTTCCTATTAAATAAATCATATGTTTCTTTAACCCATATTTTTTAATTTATGAATAAGTAACTATTACTAGAGAAAATCACTGGCCGGCCTAATCTAAACAAGACCCAATGTTTCAACCTGATGGCCGCCAGGCGTGCACCAATAGCGTATACATTGGTGTGCTTGTGCTCGGCACCTCAGTCAGCGTCCAGCTGTGACAACGGAGACATCTCCGTGCTACCCCCTTTTTTTTATATTAAAATTTGAAATGTGTACTGCAATCCAAAATCCCGCTAGTTGTTAGGCGCGGTCTGTTATTCGGTTTTTGTTGGCAAAAAACTTAAAACCAATGAAAATTCATCGGGAACTGTCTGAAGTGTAGGGGAACAACGTAATGAGTGACAGTTCTGTCAGGAAGTGGTACATTCAGTGTTTAGTTCTGTATTTGATATTTAGGAAGTCTAATTTTTTTATATATAAACCCGGGTCAGTCTATTTGTTCACTGCCTACTAAATTAGTTTTTTTGTTAACGGCTTCAAAAACAATTGCCATATGCTGTGAATTTCTAGAATTGAATTGTTTTCCAGTTCGTTAGTTAGTTATCCCGCTTGTCCTATACCCCTTTATCTTCTTCTTATATCTTTCCGAATTGAGAGGACCGGCATTGACGTACGCTACGGTGAGCTCACCTACGAGACGTCAGTGAAGAGAGGAAGACAAGTTTTTCGGTAAGTTTTATTTCCTTTCTTCATTGTAAAATTGTCCGAGGACGACTTATCGAGTAGTACCGTATCAGTTTAATATTGTTATTCATTAGAACATTTAATTTAATTTTTTTTAATTTTCAATTTTGTTTTATCATAATTTTTCCTATTTTTTTTTTCCATTTTATTTTTCAATCGCGTTTCATACAAAATGTATGGTCCTCCGGGGCCGGATTAATTAATCAAGAAAATTAGTCAATTATTTTCTCAATTCGGAATTTAACCAAAATAAAATTTTATTTACTATTTCTTTGATATCTCGCATAGCAACCACGGGGCCGTTTGCTTTCGCCTGATCTAATCTCACCTCACGCTGCTTCGTTTAGTTTCGGGAAGAAGCGAACTGCAATTTTTATATAAATTTGTAACAATTTAGCAAACTCATTTTTTTTCTCCATAAAATAGTACAATTAGCAGTTGAGATTTGAATTTAATTAAAGTTAAACGTTGTTTTTTCTGAATATTTTCAGTACTATTTTCGTCACATTTTTATTTTGAATTTTCAAGATGGCGGATGATAAAATTAAGGTATTAATTAAGAAGAGGGAAAAATATTTTCATAAAATTCAAACTGTTAATGACTTATCAAAAAATCTTACAAAGGAAAACTTTCCCATTTTTTTATCCCGAATGGAACAAATTGACATGGATTACAAATCGTTTGACGAAATCCAGGATCAAATTATGGAAATGGCTTCTAAAACGGAATATCCCGAAAATTTCGACACGGCCGCTAGGTCTCAAGCCTGCGACGAGCTATACTATTCAGCAAAAGCAGTAGCCTCGCAATATGCTGAGCCAGCTGGCACTAGCCTGTCTACGAAAAATGAGAGACCAGATATAGGGCCTGCGAAACTACCAAAAATCAATTTACAAATATTTTCCGGCGATCTTCAAGAGTGGCCCAATTTTTACTGTCTGTTTCGGTCCCTTATTCATGAAAATCGACAAATAGCCTCATCTGAAAATGTTTACTATTTACGCTCATTTTTGAGAGGCCCACCTTTGAAATTAATCGAATCGATTCATTTGTCCGATGATAACTATCAGATTGCATTCGAAACTTTAGTTGATCGGTACCAAAACAACCGGTTAGTGGCAAATTTTTACTTGGAAAAAATTACGTATTTTAAACCGCTTTCCCAAGAAAATCTTCAAAATTTGCAAAGGTTATCTGACGTTTTCCGAACAAATGTTGCTGCACTCAAGGCATTGAATCTACCAGACTTATCTGATACACTTCTACTTCAGTTTGGTCTTCGTTGCTTGGATACGGAAAGCATAAAATTATTCGAAGCCAAGTATTCAGGGGTTCAGTATCCAACGTACAAACAATTCTCGGAATTTCTAACAGCGTTGCAAAATTCTCGAACTAAGTTCTCCAGGTAGGACCGAGTCTAATCCAAACCAACGGGCAAATTTCCCACGAAAAGCCACTCTGATCACGACTAACGCGCATCTCAGCCGAACTTGTTCTTCACCACCAAATAAATCTGCTTCCACCGAATGTTCCACTGCGCATATTGTATGCCCGCTTTGTTCAGCTTCACATAAGCTACCTCATTGTGAAACATTTTTTAAGCAAAATGTAGATGCCGGCTGGGAGACTGTGAAAACCTTGAGAAAATGTTTTAATTGCTGGGAAACCACATGTCAAAATGTAACTCCAAAGGTAAATGCATCTCTTGTGGCTCCTCGAAACATCATTCACGTTTACACCGCTCTACTTTCACAGTCCCACCCAGGGAATCACTTGAAAATCCGCCTCCTACGCAAGCACTATCCTGCAGTGCCCGTACTTCCCCATCCAGTACTGCGTATTCCACGGTATTGCTGGGCTCAGCAGAGGCTTTTCTTACAGCTTTGGATGGTAGGAAGGTTCCTATACGCCTTGTTGTAGATCCTGGCTCTCAGGTGTCATGCATAACCAGGGAAATGGCCCAACGGTTAAATTTAAAGCTTCAGAATTGTCCACTGAACATCACAGGGATTGGTAACCATGCTGCAACTAGCAAGACGCAAATGGTTTCTTGCACGTTGACCCCTAAACACCGTAGAGCCAAATCTATTTCCGCAGAAGCTGTGGTGCTCCATGACATTTGTGCTGACTTGCCGGTTACGTCGCTCTCAAATGAACTCAAAAATCGCTTTTCCTCCATTTTATTGGCCGAACCGGCATTCCACGTAAAAGGGAAAATAGATTTTCTTCTGGGTGCGGATCTCTATCCCGAAATCCTTTCCGGCGACAATAATTCCGTCATCAGGGGTAACCCGTCAGCTGTGAAAACTTCCTTCGGGTGGATTTTATTGGGGAAACTTACCGAACTAGCAGAAAATAGGGTCTTATCGCTTTTTGGTTGCACCTCACCACTTGACATTGCTCTTCAACGTTTCTGGAAGACTGAAGAGGTCGCACCTGTAGCACCACAGAACCCTAAATTTGATGAACACTTACCGCGAAATAACCTCTGACCAATATATAGTTTTTCTTCCTTTTAAAAACATCAAGGTTCCAAGGCTGGGAAATAACCGCGAAACCGCTCATAAAGTACTCCTGAACATGGAGAGCAGGCTCAAGTGGAAAAATTTAAAACCCCGATATAACGCCTTCCTCCAGGAGTATTTGGACACGTCACACATGAAATTAGCTTGCCAACTCTCACCATATGCCATCTCACATCATGCTGTGATAAAAGGTACCAGCTCTACAACGAAACTCCTCTTAGTTTTCGACGCTTCGGCCAAGGATTCGCTTGGATTGTCATTGAATCACCGCTTAAACACCGGGCCGAAACTCCAGCGGGACTTGACGAATATAAAAATTAAGGCTAAAAGTAGAATCGTTCCCCTTAAACCAAGCCTTACTATGCCAAGATTGAAATTCTATACAAGTTTGCTGTTAGCCCGCCTTATTGAATCCCTCGAAGAGTTCCGAACCGCCATTACCATCACTGCGACGCATTTACTTACGGACTCTACAGTCGTTCTCTGCTGGATCCACACTCCACCACACCGATTAAAAACTTTCATCGCCAATAGGGTAACCGCCATTGTAGAGATCACACCACCTGACCTGTGGGGCCACTGTTGCAGTCAAGATAATCCAGCTAATTGTGGATCCCGAGGTCGGATGCCTCGCACGTTTATGCAGTTTCCTCAGTGGTGGGAAGGACCACCATTTTTGCAATTACCTCTAAACAGATGGCCAGATTCTGACTTTGATCAACTACAAGAAATTCCTGAAATCAAAGACGAGACCACTGTGATGTTAGCCACCGCCGAACCGAACGAACTTGTTACCACCATCAGCTCCTTTTCATCGCTCCAACGCCTCAAAAACGTATTCGCCTATGTTCTTCGCTTTGTTAACAATTGCCGCACCGCAAAATCTCATCGTAAAACCGGTGTACTGTCTGTTTCAGAACTCCGAGACAGCATGAATTTATGTGCCCGCCTATCCCAGGAACAATACTTCCATACTGATCTTAAGACTACGTCCAATGAACAAATGTCTCAAGCTATTAAACCGTTATCACCTTTTATTGACAAGCTGGGTTTTCTCAGGGTGGGCGGCAGGCTTAGGCATTCAGATCTAACGTATGATGCCAAGCACCCCTCATTTTGCATAAGAAATCGCATTTAGCAACCCTCATATGCGAATGGTATCATCAAGCCACAATCCACGGCGGCCCACGCGTAATGCAGGCGTTCATTCAACGAAAATTTTGGATACCAGGACTTCGTCAACTAATCAGGAAAATTTAGGTGCCTGTCATGCTATAAACTCAAGGCCAAGGCAAACCAACATGTAATGGCAGATTTACCACCTTCCTACAAACTTTCTCGGGGCGTCCCGCGCACTAAAGGAAGTTCATCAATTTCTTCAGAGACATGCTGAAGACATATACGACAATTTAGCCAAACGTGAGATTATTTGGCATTTCAATCCGCCCGCGGCTCCAAATCTTGGTGGTATTTGGGAAGCTGGTGTTAAATCCGTGAAGCGCCACCTAGTTCGCGTTATGGAAAGTCGGACACTCACCTTTGAAGAGTTCACCACGCTGATCACCCGCATCGAAGCCGTTCTTAACAGCCGTCCGCTTTGCGCTATTTCGTCCGACCCCAACGACGATGTCGACTATTTGAGCCCTGGGCACTTCCTCATTGGAGGACCACTATTGGCTGCGCCGGAAGAGGACTTGACAGACACCAATCTACACCGCTTATCCCGCTGGCAAGTTCTCCAACAATCGCTCCAGAGCTTCTGGAAGAGATGGAGTCATGAGTACCTCCAGACTATGATCGGACGACCTAAATGGACCTATAATTCCCCGAATCCTGTCATAGGCGATGTGGTTATGATTGTTGGTCAGAACACTAAACCTTTGCAATGGGCCCTGGGAAGGATTGAAAGACTTCTACCTGGTCGCGATTGAGTAGTACGGGTGGTGCACCTACGAACCACCTCCGGTTCTGTTACACGGCCTACCAATAAATTGGTACCCCTTCCAATAAATTAAACTTTACTTTACTTTTCATATATTTATATATATTTTTTTTTGTTGTTTGTACATTTTTCCCATTGCTAGTTCGCTTCTTCTGTTCTTAAGTTTCATGTTACCTAATTACAAAATTGCTATCAATTTTGGGTGGGCGGTATGTTTAGTTCTGTATTTGATATTTAGGAAGTCTAATTCTTATTCTTATATATAAATATCACATATGTTATGTAATATTTTATATTACATATAAAATATATAAATTCTTATATATAAACCCCGGTCAGTCTATTTGTTCACTGCCTACTAAATTAGTTTTTTTGTTAACCGCTTCAAAAACAATTGTCTTATGTTGTGAATTTCTAGAATTGAATTGTTTTCCAGTTCGTTAGTTAGTTATCCCGCTTGTCCTATACCCCTTTATCTTCTTCTTATATCTTTCCGAATTGAGAGGACCGGCATTGACGTATGCTACGGTGAGCTCACCTACGAGACGTCAGTGAAGAGAGGAAGACAAGTTTTTCGGTAAGTTTTATTTCCTTTGATTTTATTTCCTTTCTTCATTGTCAAATTGTCCGAGGACGACTTATCGAGTAGTACCGTATCAGTTTAATATTGTTGTTCATTAGAAAATTTAATTTAATTTTTTTTTAATTTTCAATTTTGTTTTATCATAATTTTTCCTAATTTTTTTTTCCGTTTTATTTTTCAATCGCGTTTCATACATTCAGTTTAAAAATGGCTGAACAAACGTTCATGATGAAAAGAAGAGTGGACATCCGAGCATTGTGACTGACAATCTGGTCGCCAAAGTTGAAAATATTCGTGAAAACCGCCGTTACACAATAACTGAGCTTTCTCTATTTACCCCACAAGTTTCACGGACTTTATTGTTTGAAATCATGGCCTCAATAACCTCACACAGCAAACCATACACAAGAACTCCTGAACTCATTCAACTGGGAAGTTTTTCCTCATGCCCCTACAGTCCTGATCTTGCTCCAAGTGATTTTCACTTGTTCCCGCAAATGATGAAGACCTGGCTAGCAACACTGCGTTTTGACGACGATGAGGAGCTCCAGGTACGCGTCACTTAGTGGCTAAGATCACAGGCCGCTGAATTCTATGACAAAGGAATTTCAAAGCTTGTCCACCGCTATGATAAGTGCCTGAATTTGAATGGTGATTATGTTGAAAAGTAGTATTTTAGTCCCTATTTCACATGTATATAATAAAATGTTTTTCTTGTACTTGGTTTTTTTTTTAATTCCAAAACGTTCCTTACTTTCTAAATAGCCTTCATCGCACTAAGACATAAAGATGGGCATCACATGTGGTGTAGTAGTTAGCATAACTAAATCCCAAGATCACGGATTTGCAGCCCGCCAGATGTCCTTAGGATTTTTTAAAGGGAGTAAGAAATCCTTGGTTATGCAGCCCTTTGGAGAGGTACTCTCCTCCAGTAGTTCATTTCAGTTGCAAGTAGCTTTTTTCCTAAATTGTCTTTGTCACTGGTCCATATAGCAATTTGCTTTCAATTATGGACTTATATATGAGCTTCTTGGTATCTTTCAGATTATCGGTTCCAAGGACTGAGTTAAGCATACCAATTGCTTTGCTGGTTGTATTAATCCTTTGTTTTATTTTTTTTTTTTCAGGCATTCCATTCATTTCCATTGCAGAGCCCAAATATTTAAAATGCTCCAATGTTTTTATTACATTTCCTTCAACAACAAGGTCCTCCTGAACATAAATGGTCATATATTCAGTTTTGCTGAAGTTTATTTTAAGACCCCAACTATAATATGTTTCCCATAGTTTTCATAGGATGTATTCTGCAACTTCATGGTCTTGAGTGACAATTACCTGGTCATCAGGCATGAATATGAGAATGATAAATTCTCGAAATGTTACGAAAAGATAATTTATATCATGGATATATTTTTTTAATATTAAAGAAAATGGTGCTGAGATTTTTTTTTGGTATTCTTTTTGCTCTCCTTTGGTTCTTGCTTTTTATGCAAGTTATTGGCAGCTTCTTTTATTTATGCTATCATTTTATTCAAAACTCCTCTTATTATTAGATTGGTTTAAAAAAAAATTCATAAATAAAAAGTGATTGCTATGTTTTAATTTTAAAATAATATCAAACATATAGCAGGAAAAAAAAAAGGAAATGCATAAATACAATGTATTATACAATAAAAAGAAAATATTAAATAGAATTTATAAATTATAATACTCTTCTTTTTATTTCATCTCTTCCACTATTTGCACTAATTGCCTGATTGCTTGATATTATTTTCCTCTCATTGTGATAATTTAAAATTATTTGTTACAGCAAAGTTTCTTCATATTTTCTTTCCTACATTGGCATGTGAAACAGCATATGAGCTCTTCTATTCATCCATAGGGCAACATACATCAGTTGGGAATTATTGGAATGATCCATATCATCAAAAACTTTTTTTTGAATACAGTGCTTTTCTTCCTTATGTAAACAACTTGGTTCTCTCCGAGAATAGCAAGTTATTTAAGAAAGGATTTACAAAAGTAAAGAAACTTGTTTTGATAGGTGGACCTGATGATAGTGTCATTACACCATGGCAGTCAAGGTATATAAACATCTTTATTTACATTACAAGGTTAAAACATTTATTTTTAATGACAAACTACGTGGTAAAAATAGTATCATGTATGTATGTAAACCATACAAACGTAATGATGATTGATGTAAGTCCTCAAGGGATTTTCAGAAGTGTTGCAACTTATGGGAGGGAAAACATTTCAAAATACTAATATATTTTTTATAACAAAGAATGAGCTTGGGAAATATTGGTATGCTTTTTAATTTATCAATAATTTTGTCCATTGGTTTTAATGTAAAATGCTTTTAAAAATCAACTAAGGACAGCTTATCTACTAAAGAACAAATAAAAACTTGTGACGTGTGTTCCTGTTACTGTCTATAATGGCTTTAAGCCATTGATGGTTTTTGTTTAAGGAGGTACATTTGGGGCAAAAATATCGATATATATACCTTATCGAGATTTTTCAAATATTGAAATACTATTTCAATATATAAATAAAAAATATCAATATTTCTTTGAAAGCAGAATAAAACCGGTTTTTTTTTTGTTTTGTTTTTTATAGTTAGAGGCAACTGGGATAACTATCTTTCCGCTCTTTCTTAACCACTGCTTAGGAAAATGTAATGGGGTTTATATTAAAAAATGACCGTTTTTCAACCAAATATTTGTACTATTATTTTTTATCTGCCCTTTTTTGTCTACCCTCATTAGCCATCTGCTTGTCAATAGCTCAATTCCACGCTGATACCATTCCTCAGGATGGCTGTCAAAGAACTCTTGTACCGCAATTTTAACTTCTGCAAAATTATCAAATTTTTCCCCGTGTAGAAAATGGGCCATGGATCTAAACTAGAAGTAATCCGATGGTAGGAGGTCTAGACTATATGGTGGATGAGGCAGTTTTTCGAAACCATGAAACTGTCAATTCTTTAAAATTTTCTTTGGTTCGATGAGAAGTGTGAGGGCGAGCATTATCTTGTTGGAATAAAACTCCTTTTTAGTTGATCAAAGCAGGATAATGGACAAATTTGTGTAAAATCTTTCCAGTTGTTCGCAGTAGAGTTCAGAATTTATAGAGTATCCATCAAGAATAGATTCATAAAGAATAACACCTTCAAAGTTCCAAAAAAGGCACAGCATGGATTTTTCAAATGTCCCCTTGAGGAATCGGAAAAGCAGTTTGACCATGATCTAGCCATTGCTCACGGGTATTCGGATTTTGCCAGTAAATTCACGTAGAAGAAGGGTTTTTTAATAAATTTTCACAAATTTCTAACCTCTTATCTGATTGGTGAGGATTAAGTTCTTGAGGTACCAGTCTACAGTGCTTTTTCATCTTCCCAATGAACTGTACTGAAGGTATCTTTCGACACACCACACTCCCTGGTAAGTTCATGAGTACTTGTGGATTTGACTCAACAGCTTCCTGCAGAACCTCTTCAATATCCATTGATGCTCGCCTGGAGCCCTTCTTCCATACCACCATTGTACCTCCTTTACTAAATTTTTCAAACCAATGCTGCGCAGTGCGCTGGTCAAGATTTTCTCCTTCATATTTAATAATTTCACATGTTGCTTCTGCAGCTGTGAAATTTTTTTCCCAGTAAAGTCTTAAAATGGTGAGAATTTTGTAGAACATTGTTATGTTTCTATGAAAGAAATAACTAAACTGAGGCTTTTTTCGAAGAAGTCCAGTGGGATTAAACAAGCTTAGAGAATGCTCTAAAGGGTTTATTAAGTATTGGTAAGTTTTAATAGGATTAAAGTATTTACAGTCCTTTGAAATCTTGAATTTAAATAAACGGTCATTTTTTTTTATACACCCTATTATTTTAAATGTGGGAGCCATACACCACCCTTTTTTTAAGCCCTTTATAAACCATGAATATCACACTGACTTAATTCTATATATGTTCGTCCACAAGTTCTTTCCCAATGTATATTCTTCTCTTCCAATACTTTTTTTTTTATGATCTTATTCAACATCCTGTTTTTGTTCCAATCTTCTACATTCTTTGTGCTGATCCATATTCTAACTGCTTCTTTTTTCTCATGGACACATACCTCTAATTCGCCATTTCACTAATCTTCTTTTCTCCTCTCCTAACACTTCCTTGGCTGTCTGATATGCACTTTCTTCTGGTAAAGTATAAAGATGGCTAGCATCACCTTTATATACTATTACTATTTTCTTTTCAAGTCTTGTTTGGAACAGATCTTTCCTCTCTTAACAACCTCAATTTGTTCTTTGTTCCTTCAACAATTCTCAGGAGCTTGTATAAGCTGAGCAGGTTCCACTAGTCAAATTCCAGAAATATAACTTTTGCTTCTACAAGATAATGATTCGGTACCACATTCTGAATCTCTAAAAACAGACAAATCTTTGCCTGGGAATGGAATAAACAGTCTCAGCTGATTATTCCATAACCATATGGTGCCATGTAAATTTATGCACATGTTTATGTTGGAAGAAAGTATTATGGATTTTAAAGTCAAAAGCCTGGCGCATTTTTAAACGTTCTTCGTTTTTGTTCTTTACATCTTCTTTGCACTATCCTATACACACTACAGCTATTTTCATTCTGGCCGACTGTTTTAAGGTGTTCAGTTCAAATAATCCAATTATCATAAACTTACTTCTGAGAATTTTAGGGTGCTTGAGTAGTTCTTTCATTCACCTCTGTTCATGATTTCCTGTTCATGATGATGCCCTTCTTAAGTTATTATTTATCAATGCAGACATACCTGCTCTTGCACTCTTATCCTTATCTATTCCCATCTAAATATGTACTTATTCACTCCTGTTTTTTGCCTCTTTTTTTCCATCAGCACTAAAATATTGAAATCCCTTTTTATACTTTTAACATTCTACGTTCTAAATTTTAAGGTCATTTTCCGGTTTGGCAGTCGTAACCTATTAAGACATCCGTTTTCTTTTGATTGGCTTCATTTTTAGAAGGTGGCTTCTTTACAAAGATAGGGTGCTGGCCTTTCGTACCTCCTACAAAGGGGCTGGGGTTTAATTATTTTCCCATAGACAAGTTGCTTTCGCTGCAGCTTAGTGTCTTGTCCACCCTCTGCAGATAAATACTCAATAACCCTATTATATTCAGAGGCTTTTTGGAGCACACAATAATCAATAACATAGCAAGATATATATAATGATGTCCGATTCATACAACAATTAATTACTTAACATTTATTGAAATATAATTAATTAACTTTTTTATAATTATTGGTCATTTTTTATGAGTTATAAATATTTTTATTTTTTAAAGAGAAAAGATGGGCCCTCGACCGGGATTTGAACCCGGAACCTTTGTCTCACCGTGACATCGCTCTGCCAATTAAGCTATCCAAGGCCCCTCCCGGTCGAGGACAAACCTTTTCTCTTATAGATCCTAAAGCCCCAGTGTGCTCCCGCCATTTTTGCGATGAATACACTAGAACGAAGTTCTTTGAACATTAATTTTAACTTAGGATCTTATTGACTTACGTCATATTATTATTTATAATTTTTTTATAATTATTGGTCATTTTTTATGAGTTATAAATATTTTTATTTTTTAAAGAGAAAAGATAGGCCCTCGACCGGGATTTGAACCCGGAACCTTTGTCTCACCGTGACATCGCTCTGCCAATTTAGCTATCCAAGGCCCCTCCCGGGCGAGGACAAACCTTTTCTCTTATAACCTTTTTCTCTTTAAAAAATAAAAATATTTATAACTCATAAAAAATGACCAATAATTATAAAAAATAATAATAAAATGACGTAAGTCAATAAGATCCTAAATTAAAATTAATGTTTAAAGAACTTCGTTCTAGTGTATTCATCGCAAAAATGGCGGGAGCACACTGGGGCTTTAGGATCTATAAGAGAAAAGGTTTAACCTCGACCGGGAGGGGCCTTGGATAGCTCAATTGGCAGAGCGATGTCACGGTGAGACAAAGGTTCCGGGTTCAAATCCCGGTCGAGGGCCTATCTTTTCTCTTTAAAAAATAAAAATAATTAATTAACGTTTTTTATAATATTTTTGTTCTATTTGTTTTCTCTCTCATTGCCCTGAAGATGGCCTACAAGGTAGGTCGAAACGTCGGCACACATTAAATATAAGTCTTGTACTTATTTGGTGTTGTTTTTTTGACTGCACCCCCCAACTATCTCCATTCTCCATTGGATCATCCAGTCAACTATTTTCCTCTCAAACAATTAATTACATTTAAAAGTAAATGAATATTTTTACAATGTTCTCCTTTCTTTTCAAGTCTTACTAGTTATTGCATATGCTACAACTATCCTTTATATTTCATTAACAATTTGTATGCATTATAGTCCCCATTATTAGTTAAATGTATTTCTCATTTTTTTATTACCGTATGTCTCAATTTTTATTACTTAGTGTATAGTTTATTATCTTCCTTGTCACTTTGTTATCAATACTCTAAAATGGTTTTACAATGTTCTCCTTTCTTATCATGTCTTACATAATGTGCTATAACTATCCTTTATAATATTTCATTAACAATTTGTATGCATTATCGTCCTCGTTATTATTTACCTGTATTTCTCATTTTTATCATCATTATTTCTTATTATCATTTGAATTTTTATTACCCTATTCCTCAATTTTTATACTTGATTTATTACTTAGTGTATTGTTTATTATTTTTTATTACCTTCCTTGTCACTTTATTAATAATACTCTACATGGATTAACATTGATTGCTCTGTATATATAGGTTCCTCTCCCCCATTTTTATTTTATTTTCCACCACTCAGATACCTTAATACTTAATATTTACCATATTTATTAATTTTTAACAATTTAGTAATTTCCTATTGTCTGTATTTTGCATATTTAGCCCTGAAGAAGACCTGCAAAGTGGGCCGAAACATTGGCTATTTAATAAACATTTCTTTCTATCTAAGAGAAATTTATTGACCTCCACCGGACCATTCTCTTCCTCATATATAATCCAGTTCAACTATTAACATTCAAGATAAATAAATATATATGTTTATACATATTCTTTTTTTTTTCAGTCAGTTTGGTTGTTTTGACAACAATGGATCTGTAATTGAGATGAGAGATCAGTTATTTTATAAAAATGATTCATTTGGACTTCTGGCCTTGGACAAACAAAAAAAAATCGACATTGTTACATTAAGTGGATTGGATCATTCAGACTGGCATACAAACATGACTGTTTTAGATAATTATATTATTCCCTATTTAGATTAGGTTGAAATCTTAAACAAAACTACCAGAATAGAGATGTATCTTACTACTCTCACTAAGATGAAGTTATTATTGTTGAATTTATAGAAACCATTTGTGTAAATACGACAATTAAATAAATGTATACTGTTGTATATTTAATCTGTTTCTCTATTTAAACTTCTAACATATTGATAGACATGTTACGAAGCATGGTATTGCTAAACAATGTTTAAAGGGCCTAGAACAGAAGACTTTTTATTTTATTTTTTTTATTCTGGGGCTACTTTCTGGAAGATAAAGGGCATATATTTTAAAATAATATTCATATGATATATAAAATAAAAACAATTACCAATGATATTTATTACTTAACTTAGTATTATAGAAAAAATATCAATGTTAACAATAGAATTTGAATAAAATAGTGACAGTTGTTTTCCTCATTTAAATTTTACATAATTAAAAATTCTTTAGCTAACAAAGATCTGTAATGGTCATTACATGATTTAAATAACAATAAGCTCGTCAACCAGTTTCAGGTAAAGAGTAAATTGAATTTAGGCTGGATTTTCATAAAGCCAAGAAACCTTTTGTAACCTCTTTCAAATTCAGTCAATAACTTCTGATTTTAACATTTAACACTTTCTGCTTCCATAATAAAAGGAAATGACAAAAATTGCCTGTTTTCTGAGCTCATAGACCAGTTTTGCTTTGATGATTTTGCATGTGTCCACATTTCTATGAAATTTTGATGCATGTTAAATCTTTATTTCTGCAATCTCAAATTCAGTTCACTCAATTTGTTATATACATCAATTAGGTTCATTATCCATTAACACACTTACATCTCATTCCCCTTTCAAAATCATGAAACTTTGCCACTTTTTCAAGAGAGGATCAGGTAATCAGGGCATAGACCTACAGAACAACAGCTGAAGAAGAAATTGTTCATGTTGCAGGTCTTCATCAGGACTTGAGTCTATATTAATATCAATAAAAAATAAGCTTATATCTATCTATCTATATATATATATATATATATATATATATATATATATATATATATATATATATAAAAGAGAGTGGCATTAGTTACTGACCTAATAACTCAAGAACCCCAGGACCGATTTCGATAATTCGAGCCATTCAGGACTGATTTTGGCCAAAAAAGAAGAATAACCAAGAAAAATCGAAATCGGTCCAGGTGTTCTTGAGTTATGTTTATATATACATAATATATTTTTGTAACCTTCACAGCTTCTCTATTAATTTTATATCAACATATGATCTATGACTTCCTGATCAAAACTTTACAATATTATTTATATAACAAAACCCATTTTTGAAAAATTTGCACTTAACACATTTGTGAACTAAGGCAACAACTTTTGAAAGCTGATACTGTAGAGAAAAAATAATTTAAGAATTTGATCATTTGAATTTTCTCTTTCTAGTTCACGTTGCCAATCGAATGCAATATACTTAATTGGCGTTTCGTCGCATAGAACGGAGGACCATAGTAATATTGTAAAAATAAAAGAAATAAATTTAGTCTGGAAAAGGGTAAGAAAAAAATCAACTCACCTGAATATCTGCATCTTCTATAATCTAATGGTTTCTCTAGCAGGTTTACGTGTATAATGAAATGTACCAGGTTCTGAGTATTACAGGAGAAAGGTGTAAAAGGAGTAAAAAATACCTGTACGCATCCTCATACACATAAAACAGATTTCAGTTGGTGAGATAGAGGCATAGTTGAAAACAGAAGATGATATCTAAAGGACGGCCCAAATTAGACTGACGGGGTTTAAAAACTTACACCCGCCAAACAGCGGGAGAACAAATAACTAACGGCGCTAGTAGTACAAATTATAAGAGGTGGGAGTTTAAAACTGGAAAAAATTAAATTAAAAGAAAAACTGCCGAAATACGGCACACCGGCCCCCCCCCCCTGAACAACTGTTCAGGAGAGGTACCTGGAAAAGACAAAATAAAGGTGCCGCAGCGAACCCCGCCGAGCACAGACTCCGCACATCTAGAAACCTAGAAAAATAACTGAAAAAACAAAAAAAATAATCTTTTCAAAAAAAGTAAAAAATTAAAGTTTAATTGTAAATAGGAAGCTTATAAAGCTTCACTACTGGTCGCAAATACTTGCCTGTCGGAGTTAAGACCTCGGCCTGCCGAACCACACCATCCTCCCCAGCGCGCACAGCATATATCCTACCTAAAGGCCACGTAGAAGGAGGTGAATTGGCTTCATCGATGATAACTAAGTCGCCAACAACTAAATTGGGACAAGAAGCGTTCCATTTCTGCCTTGGTTGCAACAAGGGCAAATATTCAACTCTCCATCTCTTCCAAAAAGACTGGTGCATAGATTGCACCCATTTAAAGTTGACAGGAGTATAATGAGATGGATGAACCTCAGGCTCAGGTAGAGAAGTTAGAGGACGACCAATTAAAAGATGACCAGGAGTCAGGGCCTCAAAGTCAGTAGGGTTGCTAGACATAGGAGTTATAAGTCTCGAATTTAGAATTCCTTCTATTCGGACCAATAAAGAGTTTAAATTGACCCAAGTGGGTACTTGATTATTTAACATTCGGGTAAGATGATGTTTAACAGAACGGACGGTACGTTCCCACAGTCCTCCTTGGTGAGGAGCTGAGGGTGGATTAAAGTTAAAGTTGATACCCTTTTCATCGTAAAAAGATTTAACTAAGGCTGAAATATGAGGATTATTGAAAAACGATTTCATCTGTCTGGCAAGGAGTATAGAGGAACCTATGAAATTAGTGCCACAGTCGGAATACAGCTGTGAGGGACAGCCACGCCTACTTATGAAACGGTGTAAAACATCAATGAAGGAAGCAGTAGAGAGATCAAGCGAAAGCTCTAAATGTACTGCTTTAGATGCCATACAAATAAAAACGCAAAGATATGCCTTAATAATAGGTGCCTTGCGCAAGTGAAGACTTCACACTAAAGGGCCCAGCAAAATCCATGCCGGTGTGAAAAAAAGGAGGTGAAGGATTCACCAGTGGGGGAGGTAATTCACCCATTAGTGGAACTTTATGTACAGGAGCAGCTCTAAAACATTTAATACATTTAAAGATTCGAGATCGTATAATTTGGCGAGCAGATAAAATCCAAAAATTTAAAGAAAGATGGTACTGAGTAAAAGTTAAATCTGCATGAAAATAAGTAATGTGGTAATGATCAATTAGAAGGTGTACAAAAGGATGTGATTTTGGTAGTAAAATTTGATGTTTCGATTTTACAACGTTAGAATGCGATAGTCGACCTCCGACTCTAATTACACCAAATGAATCTATAAAGAGGTTTAATCTTTTAATTCGTAAACTTGGTGTTTTATTTTTAGTTAAGGCTTCAATTTCATCAGAAAATGTACAATGTTGAATGTAATAACAAACTCGAATGCTAGCTTCAGAAAATGTTACAGGTTTACGATTCCTAAGACAACAACGCCAAGAAAGAATAACTTTGGTTACACCAACAAGGCGAGTCCAAGTAGAAATATATTTGGAGTTTTTAAATAAATCAGAATTAGGAACAGGTTGAGTAAGTAAAACAGGCGTTAATTCTAAATCTGTAGGATCGGAAATTAATTTAGGAGATGATTGAGGCCAAGAAGTTTTTATCTGAAATCAATGGAGGTCCATGCCACCATAGTTCATGCCCAGCTAATATGTCGGGAGAAGCTCCCCTAGAGGCCAAATCGGCCGGATTATTTTTACTAAGAACATGATGCCAGGTAGAATGAGACGTCCACTGAGAAATTTGAGAAACACGGTTTGCAACAAAAGTCTTTAATTTGTAAATTTCTATCTTCAGCCAGCTCAAAACAATTTGAGAATCGGTCCACAAATGTGAAGCTGAAATTATACTACTAGGGCCAAAAAGTTCAAGAAAATGTTGTACCAGAGAAGCTAACAAATGAGCTGCACATAGCTCTAAACGTGGGATCGACATTCGCTTTACAGGAGCTACCCTACTTTTTGCCATAAGCAAAACGGGTTTATTTTTACATGATACTGACTGTAAATATAGAACTGCGGCGTACCCAGTTTGAGAGGCGTCACAGAAACCGTGTAAAATATATAAACTATTTGAATTAGTAGAAAAGGGTCTCGGAACTGTACATTTAGAGAGAGTAGAACAATCCTCAAAAAGAGCCAAAAAATCGTTAAGTAATTCTGAACTGAGAGGGGTATCCCAGTCAAGAGGTACGCACCAAAGGCGCTGCAAAAGTGTTTAGCTCTCAAAATAAAAGGTGTTAACCAACCACAAGGGTCAAAAATTTGAGAGATGTAAGATAATGCAATACGCTTAGTTATGGTTTTATTATTAGGAACAGAAATTGAAAGAGTATCCTCGCTAGGATCCCATAAAGTACCTAACAGAGGTATAGATTGCTGAACTACTTTGGTGGATGGTTCAAGTAAGTGATCTTCAGGAATATCCTTTAATAAAGAAGGGTGATTTGCAATTCATTTTCTTAAAAGAAAATTTCCTTTGGCCAAAAGAGAAATAATTTCATTTCTTAAGAGTAACGCTTGGTCTAAAGAATTAGCCCCTACAGCTATATCATCAACAAAAATGTTGGATTTCAATGATGAAGCAGCTAAAGGAAAATTAATTCCTTCATCCTCCACTAGTTGAGAAATTGTACGCAAAGCTAGATAGGGTGCACACCTAGTACCATACGTGACAGTAGTTAGATAATAAGTTTGAATTGGTTTTGAGGGGTCATTTCGCCAAAGTATACATTGAAATGGATAATCTTCAGGATGTATGGCAATCTGCCGAAACATTTGACGTATGTCACAGACAAAAACATATAAAAACTGACGGAATAAAGATATAACATCAGAAAGTAAAGGTTGTAATTTTGGCCCAGCATAAAGAAGATCATTCAAAGAAAGACCTGTAGTAGTTTTAGAAGTTGCATTAAAAACAACTCTAATTTTAGAAGTGTCACCATGTGGTTTAAACACACCATGGTGGGGTATAAAATAATGCTTGGGACCGTTAGCAAGAGTCATATGACCTTGTTGTAAATAATCGTCCATAAAGGAACAATATTGAGATTTAAATTCAGTATTAGAAGCAAATTTACGCTCTAGAGCAGTAAATCGCGCGTAAGCAGTTTTATAAGAGTCACCAAGGGTGTGAGTAGTAGAAGGCAGAAAAGGTAGTCTAACTTGGTAACGACCTGATGGAGTTCAAGCGGTAGTTTCTTTAAAAAAGGTTTCACAGAATTCATCCTCATGTGAAGGTGTAGAAATAGCCTTAGGAGGTTCTTCAACACTCCAAAAGCGTTCAAGAGATAAATGTAAGTCCGATGAAGGATCGGCATAAAAGCTACTAACGGAAGGAGGAGTAGTAGAAAACCCAAGAGGGGTTGCAATTAAGGCCGAATCAGGGTTCCTGGGGGCGGAGCCCATTAAAATATAACCGAACACAGATGGAACGGCAGTAGGAAAGTTTGGCCCTAACACAACTGGAGAACCACCTTCCAAGGCGATAGCAGCTATGTCTGCACCTAAGATGCAGTCAATAGGAGACGGCGAATCGAAAGAAGGATCCGCTAAACGAAGTTGAGTAGTTGCAGCACGAACTGCTGAGGATATTTGAACCTGTGGAGTATTATTTGTAAGTGAGTCCATAATAAAAAAGGGGTGATTTTCAGAAACAATTTTGCCTTCTAAAGTAAAAGTAGAAAGAAAAGATGAACCTTTAGTTTTAGATTGAGAATGACCTATTCCGCTAACGGGTATAGGAGTTCGAGAACGAGCACATTGTAATAATTGAGCACATCTTTCAGAAATAAAAGAAGCTCCTGCACCTGAATCCAGGAGAGCTCTAACAATAACAGAATTATGATGATACCTGTAATTTTACTAAACATGTGGTCAATAAAATTGTTGTAGTTTTGAACTGTGTTGAAGTTAAGGCAGTGATACCAGCAACACACGAAGAAGGAGGGGGAGTGGCTTCGGCAGTACCGGAACTTGATCCAGGCTGATTTACAGTAGTTTGAGTATTGTTAGTGTTTCCTGCAAAAACATTATTATTAGATTTCTTTGGAGTAGGTAAAGAACCAAAATGTAATAAAGTATGGTGAGGATGATGACATACTGTACAAGTCACTTTACTATGGCAAGTATATTTAGCAGGGTGCCGAAGGCAATTTACACATAATTTCTGTGCCTTAATCCAATTATATTTTTCTCTAGGAGATTTACGACCGAACTGGTCACATGTATAAATAGTATGGGATTTATCATTACAAAAGCCACATATTGAAGAAGAAGAATTAGAAGATGACTGAGGTTTAGACGAATTAATAGCGGCTGTTAAAGCCTGGGTGGTTGGTTTAGGTTTACTGAAATTAGAGCTAGGTTTCTCTGAACCTTCATTTAGTTCTAATGTTCTCACCTGTTTGGTGGAACTTAATTAATTGTTCATAAGACGGAATATTAGTAGAAGTGTTCTGGTCTTCAAACTTTTTTCGAAGTACAGGATCAAGATTTTTTAAAGTTAATGAAAAAAGTAGAAAATCTGCTAAATTAGGAATTTGAAGTGCATTTATTGCATTTACAGAAGTTTGATGTACATTAAGTAATTGTCTCAAATTATCTAAAGAGCTAGGTGGGTTTGAAGATTTAAAAGATAAAATTTTATTTATGTACATCGAAGCAATTCTTCTATTATTTTGGTAACGGTTAACAAGTGTTTGATAAGCTAACAAATAATTAGCCTCTGAAACTTGAAAACCTGAAATTAATGACAGAGCTTCGCCCTTAACTGCTGACCGGAGGTATTGAAATTTATGTATATTGTCTAAAGAGGTATTACCATGAACCAAGGAGTCATAAAGGGATATGAAATCTGGCCAATCTTCAATTTTACCCGAGAAACTCGGTAAAGGTATTTTGGGAAGCATGTATGAAGATGGTGTTAGATAAGTAGTAACTGGAGGAGCTGATGCTATTTGTGCCTCAAGCCTTTTTAAAAATGACTCTATTTCAACCACTAAGTCCAAGAAGGATGACTCCGGTCTTCCGTAGGGAGTAACTGGTCAAGTTCTTGTATATCAGACTGTACCTTACGGTACTTTTCCTCATAATAAGGAAGTCGGTTGAAATAGGCTTGGGCCTTTGCTATATTATCCACTTTAAGTGGTTTTATGGCATCAATAATAGACGTTACATTAGCAAAAATCGTTGATCTAAGTTCAACGAGTTTGTTTAATTTACCTTTGACCTCCTCTGGTTCGGCCATTTTTACAGAAATATTAAACAAAAAATTTTTATTTTTAAGAGAAAAAAAAGGGGAAAATTAAATTAATTTAGAATAAAATTTAAAATTTAAATTAAAGCAAATTAAAAACAATTCCACATCTTGAATATAACGATCACAGAATATGCATTATAAGGATAATAATTACTTGTTATTATAATTACTTGTATGATTCACTATAATCCTGTCAATATAAAAACAGATAGAATTATTTTCAATATCCTATATAACGTAAAATTTGCTCTTATGGTTTAACCCATTCAAGATGACGAATTTTTTCAAACACGGTCCCCAGGTGCGAAAATTTGTTTTCCTTTATATTTTTTATTTTTAATAAAAAAACGTTTACTACTCCCAAAATCACCCAATTCGTAAGTGAATTCACATAAATAAGATCATTGCACACCGGGTGTGCAGCTTGCTCCTCGGGAAAGTTTTATTAAAATTTTTACTAAGTGTGCAATGCAAGGTAAAATGAAAATACATCATTAAAAAATGTATAAACATTTATTTCAAAAATAGTTAGATAATATGAAATCGCTATTTTGTTTTCAATAATAAAGAACAGAATATAATGCAAAGAAATTTTTTAAAAAGTTTTAAAAAAATATGTTTTTAGATTTTTTGGTACACAGTAATACCAATGCCAAATTTTGTTTTCTTGTACTTTACTGATTTCATTAGTTCAAGAAAAATCTTATTTCGACTACTAGTTTACTCAGAATAACTGATAATTGCACATTACTGTTACTTGATGTTTAATCATTTTGTTTATTTAATTATTTAATAGTCTTGTAACGGGAGTGAAAAAAATGTAGTGAAGGTAACAACAGCCGGGTGCGTAACCTGACCCCATCTCTATTATTCTGCAAGCTCTCATTGTAAAAAAAAATTTAAAATTAATTCTGACCTAACTGAAATAAAGAGTTGTAACTTGAAACTTAGCTCTTTAAAGTCTCATTATTTTTAATTTTATAAACACTAATTAATTATAAATTAGGCTATGTAATAGTTATTTTGTTTCTGTGTAATAGTGATTTAGCCGGAAACAGATATTACAGAAATTGCTGAATCACGTATTTGTTTTTTACCCAACGTCGCTAAATACTTTACTATTGTCTCGCCTAGCGTGCCTTACCGACCTTCCTTTCTATATTTCTAAGCCAGCGACCAGGTGTTTGAAGGTCGCAAAAATTGAAGAGAGCTGCATTTTTGATATGTTGTAAGGACATGTCTGATTAGGGTAAATCTTAGATTACAACCGAAAAAAACGGATAGGAAAACTTTTGGTGGCCGGAAAACCTCAGGGAGACTGGGTGGACCCCCCTCCCTCAGGGGCGGATCCAGGATTTCTTTCGGGCAGATGGGAAAAAAAATCAACAATAACTTAGAAATAAACTTGTAGTATTTATAGAGAGGTTTCAAAGGTTTATTAAAATATCAAAACAATAGTTTCACTCATGTTCTTTCTCTTATTTTATTCATATATTCTAACAACTATGATCTTGTGATTTGCCTATAAGTATGTACTGTAATGGATTCTCCTCAGTACAAAAAAAAAACCGTCTGGGGGGGGGCACGTGCCCCCTTGCCCTCCCCCTTAAATCCGCCCTCCCCCCTACATAGTAGTACCTACTAATACTACCATTATTTTTTGTATAGGTAATTTAGAAGTAAATATTTATACTTTACAATAAACAAGCTGTAAATAAATATCTGACTTCCCCTTTTATTTAAACATTCAAATATACTTTAAATTTATTACTGAGCAGTTAATTTTCTACAATAAAATTAATTGAGTCAAATTAAGGTAGCAGCCTATCAGAGTTTATTACTATAGAAAAAGGTTTTCCAAGGGTGCAAATCCCTTACGACATTAATCACTCATTTCACCTAAATCAGAATAGTCACAATCACCCTTCTATTCCGTTCGCCGACGACCAGTTCCCAAATGCGAAGAACAGTTTAGAACTGTTGCTGTAGTTCTAATAACAATCACACTTCAATTCCGTTCCCCGACGACCAGTTCTCAAATGCGAAGAACAGTTTAGAACTGTTGCTGTAGTTCTAATAACAACCACACTTCAATTCCGTTCCCCGACGACCAGTTCTCAAATGCGAAGAACAGTTTAGAACTGTTGCTGTAGTTCTAATAACAACCACACTTCAATTCCGTTCCCCGACGACCAGTTCTCAAATGCGAAGAACAGTTTAGAACTGTTGCTGTAGTTCTAATAACAATCACACTTCAATTCCGTTCCCCGACGACCAGTTCCCAAATGCGAAGAACAGTTTAGAACTGTTGCTGTAGTTCTAATAACAACCACAGTTCAATTCCGTTCCCCGACGACCAGTTCTCAAATGCGAAGAACAGTTTAGAACTGTTGCTGTAGTTCTAATAACAATCACACTTCAATTCCGTTTCCCGACGACCAGTTCTCAAATGCGAAGAACAGTTTAGAACTGTTACTGATGAATTTCTAATCACAGGTAGACCTGTGACTTTTGAGTAACAGTGAAAAAGTAACAGTTCGTGATTTCTGGCCCATCACTAATGGAGTCGGTTCCGAATCTATGAACTGCCCAAAGTGCACAGCACAATACAAACAATATTTGGACTTATTTCATTAGAGGTAATTTCAATAATTGCAGTCTTTATACTACTCTCTCAAATTTTTATATTTTACTTGATCTTTGTGCGTTAATAAATATTGCATTCAAATACCAGTGTGATTCGTTTCTCATCTACTTATTTCTTTATGCTTTATGTTCGATTTTGGAATTATTCATACTGTAGCATGTTGCTCCCCACCAATTTCAATTGACTAGATCCTATTAACGTTATCCCTTAAAAGAGTAATGGGTAGATTTTGGTAATCATTTCACCAAGAAATAAAAGGGTATCTGTTCTACAGGTTGTTGTATCATGTTGAGTTACAAGTTTTAACTGTTTGTTCATTTCATCTTTAATATTTTCCATTAAACGCATGTTACCATACCATGAGGTTTTATAGGGACAAGATTATGTAATTAGGAGAAATGATTAGATTTCTCATTTCATTCAGAAATTAAATTTATTTTTGTAAAAATTAAATATTAATTATATCTATACTTGTATACTATTTTTCTGAAGTTTACAAACTAGTCTTTGAAATTAAAGACCTTAAAAAGAATATTTTCTGACCTCCACCTACACCATTTCCTTACTACATATATGGAATCAACTATTATTATTAAACAGGTTTTTAAAAATAGATTATTCTGTATATAAAAATATAGTGGAAATTGAAAGTATTAATAAGATTTTAACTTATTCTAGGGTATTCTTCAAATTAGATCAGAGTGCTCTCAACTTCTGTCGTAACCCTTCAAGTGCTCCTACTACGGTTTACGTGATATAATTGCAAGTAATGTCTGCAGCAACAGTCTTGTATTAAATGAATCATGAAGATGAAGTTTTGCATCCTATTTATTTCGTCTGCTGGATAGTTATTTAAGTATTTATTTATTTTAGCTTTGGATAGTTATAATAATCTATTTAAGAGAAAGTGAAAAGCACTTAAGGAGAAACTTTGTATTTACTTCAAAATAAGTTAGGTTTTTCATTGCTCTATGCAGTCTTTTTCTGTGTTCCAGAGAATCTTGATAGAATTTTTAGCTTTCATTCGAGTGAATATATTTAGATTACAGTGCCTCTTATGCTATCTTCTACTATTTATGACTATTTGAGCTTTATCGAATCACAGCTCTAGGTGTTAAATTATTGTTTATGTTAATTCATTTACTTATTTAATTATATCACGAGAAACCTAACTAAGGATGAAATATGTTCAAGTTATTCATTTTCAATATAGATTGATTAGATTAAAGTCCCCCTTGCAATGAAAATTATTCGGTCTTGTGATGATTCAATTTTTGTAATGTATTTTATCCCTTTAATTAATCTTTTTTATTTTATTTAGTGTTAGTTGATTGTCCAAGTTTTCTCTATTCTATTCTCTATCTATTCTTGTATTATAATCTATTTACTAGGGAAAATACAAGTTTATATACTGTTTTGTTAATTTCATAAACCTTAATAACAAATTATCTTAAGATATAAATTCTTTAAAAAAATCAGAGTTAGTCTAGAATATTTTTTTCATATTGTGCTACATTAAATCTATATATATTCCTTTTAACATCAAACATGTATTCATGTATGCATTACTAATTAATATTAAAGATTTTATATTTTGTGTGTTTTTATTTAGTTTATTAAATTTTTGGATGTTCATGATGAGCTTCACAATATACGTATTTCTTGTTATAAATTAAGAGAAACTAATTAATTTTTTTTTGTAAAATTATATATGCTATGCTATTAATTAATAATTTGTAGTAATTGTTCATCCTTTTTGTATTTAATTATCTAATAAAATCTTATTATTATATTTGCATTTTAATTTCATTATACCCTATCATAATCACTTACCTCCTATAATTTATTGTTGTACAGTAATTTTTTTAGTTAGGGTTTCTTTGGGGTGACAATGAGATAATTTAAACTCTCATATTTAATAATTTTTATATTTAAGATCCTATTTTAAGTATTTACAGATTAAATTACGTTGGGGATAACAGCAAAATTTTTCTGGAGGTCGGTTTCTATCTTCTTATTAAATATAAAATATGAATTAGCACGAAAGGACCATTTATATCAAATAATTTGTTTTTATTGAATATTTTTAAGTATTAAACTATTTTATCAGATTAGTGCAGTAAATTTAGAATTTATTTATGTAATTATTATTACAAAAAGTATTGTATTTATTAATGGTCATTTGTGTTTTGATTTGTGTATCTTTTGTGATGCTTTAAAGGGTTGGCTGGAATAAAATTTTCAGGATCTCCTAATGTTCAGGGTTCAAATAAAACTAATATAGAGAATATAAATAATGTAATTATGGCTCCTATTAAATCCTTAATTGAAAAGTAAGGATGGAACGGTAATTTATCGTAATTTGTTAACTTTAATATAGAAATCTAGATAAAAAAAGGTTTTTTGTTTATTCATATTTTAAAATAAGTATAATGAAGAAGCAGGATGTTGGAAGAACCAGGAACAGAACATGGCAAGAGCTATTATTCGGCTAATATTGACAAATAAAAAATAGGGAAGCCCCATTAGCATTAGTGTATCGTATTAGTCATCCATTATTTACATCTCGACAAATATGTACTACACTTCTGAAAGTAAGTTCAATATTTGCTGTATGATTGCTGCTATTGTGTTATTCTTAAGGGAACTGGTCCCAGAATAAAATTATTTTTCTATTCTATTCTATAATGCAAGGTCAGAAATAATACTCTAATAATTTGAATTATTAAACATATTCCTAATAGTGAACAAAAAATTAGTTATACTTAAATTGAAGTTGGGGATGGTAAATCAATTGATGATGCATTAATAATAATTTTGAATAATGGATGTGTTTTTTACTTTTATATTTATTCATGCTTTAACTTTTTATTTGTAAAGGACTTAAATAATTTCTGCAATATTGGATTCTACGATTATTGTAAATAATAAATAAATAATTATTATTGCTGTTAATTGGTCATTGGTTATATTTAAAATTTTGATTAGTCTTAAATTATCATTGTAAAAAATATTGTTATTGAAATAATTTATATTGTATAAATGTTATTATCATTAATATAAATATAGTGGAGATCATTATTGTATTAAGTTATTGAGTAGATTTCCATTTTTAATTAGATCCTACTCTTGCTATATAAATGTACTATATATATTATAGTATAGTATATTATAATATAGTACTATATATAAATTGCTATATGTATAGTGCCAAGCAAAAACTATTTTGTAAAATACACTTGTTCTGCTTTTCGCTAGTCTGAACCCTAAAGAAGCAGAAGTTACACTAGAAGACAATGCTATTTAATTTTAAATATATTGGTGTTTATTTTTTGAGGTGAGGATGATAAGAATAAGACTCTGCCTTAATAATTCTCCCCTTGATCCACCCCTGACATCACCAAGCCAATTCAAAAGTGGTTTCCCTCGCCTCTGCCTACTTTCAGTCATTTCTGAGAAGCTAATGGGTAGAAGTGATTTTTTGGAAGATCAGTTTAAATGGTTTCGTCAAAATTTTTAAACTTTGAAATGTGTATTTATAAAATTATATAACTGTTACCTTAGCTCCTCCGCCCCTTGTATGTAACCTGGAAAAACTGAAGTAATTAAAAAATGTGTTTTATAAAAAATGTTTTATTTGTTAAATCATAATTTACCACAGTAAACATTTCTATATTAAAAAATAAATTAAAACACCTCATTACAAAATTCATACTTGCTTTAATAAAATATAAAACCACTTTAATTTTGGGCGGGATAAAATCTTAACAACTACATTTACGTGATATCAGACACAAATTTTATTTAGTTGGTCTTTCATGTAAATTTTAAACATTATTAATTATGAACAGCAATAAACTATAGGGTTTTGTACGTTTTTTGAAAGTATTAAGATTAGTTAATATTACAATACATATAAGATCTGAAATCATAACATCGGGAAAAAACATACATTAAGATCAATATATAAATATTTTCTCTTCAAGACAAAAATATTTAAATAATCACAATAAAATAAAAATAACAAAATTAAGATCAATAATTTGATGGGGACCTCATACATTTTATATATTATTAACATCCTACTTAAGAATAATTATCATAATTGTTAACAGTTTATATTTTTTATTGCCAATAGGCACACACAAATAACAATAAAAATTAAGAAAATCTCAAAAGTTTTACATTCATTAATTTTGAGAGAATAGAGAAATGTAATATATATTTTAAAATTGATCTAAGCTGAAATAATTTCATAAATTAGTTATAAAATATTAATTTATCTACCACACAGTTTTTAGTCGACAGATAAAAAACTAAAAGGCCAATAGTTTTCACTTTCGGTGGAGCTACCTTTTTTGTGGATAGTGATAATTACACAATATTCCCTATTTCCTGGAATTTCCTTCCTCTCCCCAATTTGTTGTAAAAGTTGTAGGAGCAATTTGACAAGCTCTTGACCCCCATATTTTATCAGCTCTGGAGCAATGCCACCACTTCAAACTGCTTTGTCTACTTTCATTTTTTGAATAGCTTCCACCACCTCTTCATGAATGCGAATGCACTCTTCAATTTCTTGATTAATATATGATGAGACAACTGAACTGTATAGCTGATTTTGCTTGAGAACTACCCTCCATTGAATTTCTATGCGTGCCTTCTCTATGATTATTATAACTCTTGTTTCATTGATATTCCTCACTGTCTTGCTTCGTTATCATTTGAGTAACTTTATATTTCTCCAAAACATCTTGATACTATGTCGGTGGTCTTCTTCCAGGCTTCTTCTAAATTGCTCCCATGATTCTTTCTTTGCCCGACGAAGTGATAAAGATTTAACCTCTCGGGTTCTATCTTGCAAATACACTTTTTTTTGTCTACAAAGCGCTTAATTTCATTATTCCACCATTCCGAATATACATTACTTGAAATTTACGCAAACCATTTACGGCCTACATCCAAGACGCCTATTTTTAGAAAATTCCGCTGTTGTTCTATGTCCTCTTTGAGTTCCAAGGTTCTCAGTCCATCTTCTTACTTCTCTTACATTTGTAGGTAAACGATTCTTCTTCTGTTTCTTTTGTGATTCTTGAAGAATTTTTCTCTTTGCAATCAGGAGTAGATAGTAGCTGCCAATTTCAGCACCTATAACAACTTTGATATCAGTAAAGTTCTGCTTGACACCCCAATCATAAATGAAGTACCCCATCTTGGCTCAAGCATATAATATTTTCTATTCTCTTGTGGGTGTTGGAAGGAATTATTGTCGAAAATTTTATAAGTCATCCATTTCTTGTTCTCTCTCCAAAATGTATTCCCTCCAAGGACTCCATACCCAACTCTAGGATCATAAACAATTTTTGTGTTTAAGCCTCTATTCAGTATCGCTTATCTTCCAATGTTCTCAATGTAAACTCCTCGATGCAAGTCTGAATAGAATTATCTATATCTCCATATTTTTTAGAGCGAAAACAAATCTCAAAAGTTAAACTGTAATAGATAAAGACATTTTTTTTTTTTTTTTTATGGCTCCAACAATTATTTGAAAGTTGCAACTAAAAATTGTAAGTAAGTCTTACAAAAATTGTAAGTAAGTCTTACAAAGAAAAAAGAATATTTTAATTTCCAAAAAAACATTATAATTTCAAACTTCTTTATTTAATATTTAGAATTTGAATTGTTTTTGGTTCCTAATGTGGAGGGAATTACAGTTGATTATTAAATAATATAAACAAAAATAAAAAGTTCATTTAGCTTCAACTCTTCCATATTCATGGATGTAATAAAAGTGGTTTATTGATTTAAATGAGTGAAGTTCTTTCAATTCCTTTAATTTTGTGCTCTCGTAATATTTTATAGTTCAATATATATGTATAAAAATATTTGAAGAAATAAAAATTTGGAAAAAAATGAATAAACAAGGTTGATATTTGCATAGCATTTTTAAAAATATCTGGAATTGCTTAAGTCTTTGCGACTTTAAATATGTTAGTTAACTTCTACAAAGAAAACAAACATGATGAGCAAACGTAAACATTTATATAAAAACAATAAAGAGGTAAATAGCACTTTAAAAGGGGGAAGTATAAATCCTCTATTAAGATTAATGAGAAAAGTAATTTATTTTATGTGATGAATGTGTTGTAGCTTTAGGTTAATATTATGAATTGGTTGTAGTCTTATTTCTAATATGGTGTACATATAATTATTGCTGTTATGCCAATTATATCTGATGCTGTTTCTATTTTATTTTTTGTATTGCTACCTTTAAAATTATTCATTTTAAATTTAATAAATTAATACTTTTTAACGTACATTTCTTTATTCAGATTAAATGTCTCTGTTGAAGAAATAAAAAAATGGTCTACTTTAAGGAATTCATACAAAGGGGCACAAAAGAAAATGACTAATTCTAAGAGGAGTAGGGTATGATAATTAATATTTAGTTATCTTTTTAATGTTGTTATTGTATGTGTTTGTATATATGTATATGTATACTATATGTGTATTTATTTAATCAGTTAATTAATTCTTGTCATCGTATTTTGTAAATTCGTAATCATTGATGATGAAGCATCTATATTTTTCTTTTCTTATTTTTTTCAGAATAACAAGCCTTCCCTGTATTATTTTAAGGAGATGTCATGTTTAGATGAAAATGTGGAAGCAAAACCCTCCATATCACATGACCCACAATTTGAAATTGATTCTGGTGAAGACAGCTCAGTTATCCGTCCTGAAATAATACTTAATGAATAACCTACTTCTGAATCAAGCAAATCTTCCCACATCCTACACTTATTGAAATAATTGAGCACTGTATTGCTTCGGGTACTACCATCATTTCTAGTATGTGGGAAGGATATAATCCTCTCAGAAGCCATCCCGACTATCTCCACATAGTTGTGGGCCGTAGTGAGAATGTAGAAGCTCACACTCAGAACATCAGAAGGATGTGGCGACAAGTGAGGTCAATTGTTCCTAAATCTGCGGCGGAACACCTCGAAGGGTATATTGCTGTTTTATACAACACTTGTTTATTTGTATGCTTAAAATCTATTTAAGTTTTATATTTTTCTCAACAAATTTAATAACTACATCTTGATACTTATATACTTTTTTTATTTCATCTTATTTTACATTTAAGGTGTATTTATTCTAGATTTTAGGAATATTATGCATTTTCTATAAAATATTATTATTCTTTGTTTGTTCATTTAACGTCATTTTATACTGCTATGGCTAATCGGACGATGCTACAGTGGGAGCTCTGAATTTTGCCTATCCAGGTATTATTATATTATTATTGTTCTATTAATCTTTGAATTACAATATTCTGCATTATCCCTATTGATTAAACATTTTTACTGAATAATGAATAAATATATTCTATTTGGTATTTGGCAGAATGTCTGTGGAAAAAAGAGAATGAGTTTAAAGACCGTGTACATTATTTCTTGGTGGAAGTGGGAAGGCATTTTGACCCTAACAAGGATGATGATAGATAAGGAAAGGTATGAATAACAATATCATATCCTTAGTAATAATTAAAAGGACTTGTAATAAAAAATGGGGTGGGGTGGCTCAGTGGTTAACCACTGAGTTGCCATGCCCGGGTTCAAATCCAGCTGTGGCAGATAATTATTTAATCCATTAACAGCTGGGGTGGACCTTGTGGGATCTAGAGACCCTTCTCGGGCTCGCCAAGCCTCTAAATTGGGGAAAAACCTGCCGGTTGAGCATGATTTGGGACAAATCACCTCCCTGCACAACCATTGTCCTGGAAACAGTACAATCTCTACCACATACCCAAGACTCTTCATGGGTTGTAGTAGTACAGGTAAGTAATAATAAAAACCTTCAGGGTTTATATTAGTCCAGCTCAGGCAGATAATAATCGTGTTTATTTAATTGTTTAAACTTAATATCATCCATTTATTTATCTTTGTTTCAGACCTTTACTGACATCGTAAAACTCCTCTGCCTTTTTATTGGCCCCACATAATTTTTTTTTTTTCATAACCACTTCCCCCACATTATTGGCAAAATTATTTGTCTTTTCAACATCATTCCTGGAGGCACAAATTTCAGATAAAGTTTAATTCCAAATAGGAATTTATGGTTAATCATTTCAATATCATTTTATTTAATAATTTTTTTAATATTATTTGTTCTGTTCGCCGTTTCAGGCTACTTCAACATTTACTGGACAAACACTCTTAAGCTCTGAATTAACTATAAAAGACTCATACACAAGACAATCATTTGGCCCATCAAATTCCTCTCGTATTCAATGCTTACAATTCAAAATCCTCAATGCTCTCGACTTTGTTATGAACAAAATAATCCATATTGACCTTAATGTCCGATTTGTTGCTGATTTGGCCTGAATCCGATATCAATCTTTTCATGACAAACTTTATTCCCACTTTAACCAGTTTCAAACCTAGCAACTTCAATTCCTGATAATCCTCCTATTACACAGTCTTGAAAGAAGATGGCCTCATGACCTTCTAAGTTGAACTTTTGATTTATTTGAGTACTACCACTGGGTAGTTTCTCTATTTGTCTTTATTCATGCCAATATGCACCATTCCTGCCATTTACTTGTATTGTTATAATACAGTTGTAAACTTCAATGAATAAATTATTTAAAAAAATAAACTATTAGTGATTCTGTAATTATAGTAGTTATAATTATAGTAGTTCTGTATTCTGTGTAGTAGACATGCTTTTACTGATTAATGTTCTATATAATTTAAGGTATTAAAAAAAACAACAGGAATTTAGAGAGAACCCTTATTGGGCAAAGTTTGTCCAAAGGATAATAGATATGAATGAATAACAGATGAAATCATTATTCGAGATGTTCGGGTAATGGATGAAAATACAGTCTGTCATCTGTCATTCAAATAAAATTTATTTCATTAATGCCCAACTCTGAAGGGAGCTGTTAGAATACATATCAATCGATAAAAATCCTCCTCCCACCAATTAATTATATAAAATGAATCTTAGCATTAATAAAAATGATTTAGTTTTTTTAATGAGCCGAATAATAGCACTTGCCATGTTCTGTTCCTGGTTCTTCCAACATCCTGCTTCTTCATTATACTTATTTTAAAATATGAATAAACAAAAAACCTTTTTTTATCTAGATTTCTATATTAAAGCTAACAAATTACGATAAATTACCGTTCCATCCTTACTTTTCGATTAAGGATTTAATAGGAGCCATAATTACATTATTTATATTCTCTATATTAGTTTTATTTGAACCCTGAACATTAGGAGATCCTGAAAATTTTATTCCAGCCAACCCTTTAAAGCATCACAAAAGATACACAAATCAAAACACAAATGACCATTAATAAATACAATACTTTTTGTAATAATAATTACATAAATAAATTCTAAATTTACTGCACTAATCTGATAAAATAGTTTAATACTTAAAAATATTCAATAAAAACAAATTATTTGATATAAATGGTCCTTTCGTGCTAATTCATATTTTATATTTAATAAGAAGATAGAAACCGACCTCCAGAAAAATTTTGCTGTTATCCCCAACGTAATTTAATCTGTAAATACTTAAAATAGGATCTTAAATATAAAAATTATTAAATATGAGAGTTTAAATTATCTCATTGTCACCCCAAAGAAACCCTAACTAAAAAAATTACTGTACAACAATAAATTATAGGAGGTAAGTGATTATGATAGGGTATAATGAAATTAAAATGCAAATATAATAATAAGATTTTATTAGATAATTAAATACAAAAAGGATGAACAATTACTACAAATTATTAATTAATAGCATAGCATATATAATTTTACAAAAAAAAATTAATTAGTTTCTCTTAATTTATAACAAGAAATACGTATATTGTGAAGCTCATCATGAACATCCAAAAATTTAATAAACTAAATAAAAACACACAAAATATAAAATCTTTAATATTAATTAGTAATGCATACATGAATACATGTTTGATGTTAAAAGGAATATATATAGATTTAATGTAGCACAATATGAAAAAAATATTCTAGACTAACTCTGATTTTTTTAAAGAATTTATATCTTAAGATAATTTGTTATTAAGGTTTATGAAATTAACAAAACAGTATATAAACTTGTATTTTCCCTAGTAAATAGATTATAATACAAGAATAGATAGAGAATAGAATAGAGAAAACTTGGACAATCAACTAACACTAAATAAAATAAAAAAGATTAATTAAAGGGATAAAATACATTACAAAAATTGAATCATCACAAGACCGAATAATTTTCATTGCAAGGGGGACTTTAATCTAATCAATCTATATTGAAAATGAATAACTTGAACATATTTCATCCTTAGTTAGGTTTCTCGTGATATAATTAAATAAGTAAATGAATTAACATAAACAATAATTTAACACCTAGAGCTGTGATTCGATAAAGCTCAAATAGTCATAAATAGTAGAAGATAGCATAAGAGGCACTGTAATCTAAATATATTCACTCGAATGAAAGCTAAAAATTCTATCAAGATTCTCTGGAACACAGAAAAAGACTGCATAGAGCAATGAAAAACCTAACTTATTTTGAAGTAAATACAAAGTTTCTCCTTAAGTGCTTTTCACTTTCTCTTAAATAGATTATTATAACTATCCAAAGCTAAAATAAATAAATACTTAAATAACTATCCAGCAGACGAAATAAATAGGATGCAAAACTTCATCTTCATGATTCATTTAATACAAGACTGTTGCTGCAGACATTACTTGCAATTATATCACGTAAACCGTAGTAGGAGCACTTGAAGGGTTACGACAGAAGTTGAGAGCACTCTGATCTAATTTGAAGAATACCCTAGAATAAGTTAAAATCTTATTAATACTTTCAATTTCCACTATATTTTTATATACAGAATAATCTATTTTTAAAAACCTGTTTAATAATAATAGTTGATTCCATATATGTAGTAAGGAAATGGTGTAGGTGGAGGTCAGAAAATATTCTTTTTAAGGTCTTTAATTTCAAAGACTAGTTTGTAAACTTCAGAAAAATAGTATACAAGTATAGATATAATTAATATTTAATTTTTACAAAAATAAATTTAATTTCTGAATGAAATGAGAAATCTAATCATTTCTCCTAATTACATAATCTTGTCCCTATAAAACCTCATGGTATGGTAACATGCGTTTAATGGAAAATATTAAAGATGAAATGAACAAACAGTTAAAACTTGTAACTCAACATGATACAACAACCTGTAGAACAGATACCCTTTTATTTCTTGGTGAAATGATTACCAAAATCTACCCATTACTCTTTTAAGGGATAACGTTAATAGGATCTAGTCAATTGAAATTGGTGGGGAGCAACATGCTACAGTATGAATAATTCCAAAATCGAACATAAAGCATAAAGAAATAAGTAGATGAGAAACGAATCACACTGGTATTTGAATGCAATATTTATTAACGCACAAAGATCAAGTAAAATATAAAAATTTGAGAGAGTAGTATAAAGACTGCAATTATTGAAATTACCTCTAATGAAATAAGTCCAAATATTGTTTGTATTGTGCTGTGCACTTGGGGCAGTTCATAGATTCGGAACCGACTCCATTATTACCTAGAATAATTCCAAAATCGATCATTAGGCATAGAAAAAAAGAAATAAGTAGATGAGAAACGAATCACACTGGTATTTGAATGCAATACTTATTAACACATACACATCAAGTAGAATATAAAAATTTGAGAGAGTAGTATAAAGACTGAAATTATTGAAATTACCTCTAATGAAATAAGTCCAAACATTGTTTGCATTGTGCTGTGCACTTGGGGCAGTTCATAGATTCGGAACCGACTCCATTATCACCTAGAATAATTCCAAAATCGATCATTAGGCATAGAAAAAAAGAAATAAGTAGATGAGAAACGAATCACACTGGTATTTGAATGCAATACTTATTAACACATACACATAAAGTAGAATATAAAAATTTGAGAGAGTAGTATAAAGACTGCAATTGTTGAAATTACCTGTAATGAAATAAGTCCAAACATTGTTTGCATTGTGCTGTGCACTTGGGACAGTTCATAGGTTCTAAACCAACTCCATTATCACCTAGAATAATCTAAAAATCACCTAGAAACTGAACCTAAATAACATCTTGAGGAAATGAAGGTCTCAATAAACATTTGGAAATATATCGAAAGATATGACCTAAAATATCTAAACGTTTGTAATCTAAACATTTGTTAATTTAGAGTTAATATTATTAGTAATTATATAACGAAATAAATAGCGTGAGGAAATGAAGGTCTCAAGAAACATTTGGAAATATATCGAAAGATATGACCTAAAATATCTAAACGTTTGTAATCTAAACATTTGTTAATTTAGAGTTAATATTATTAGTAATTATATAACGAAATAAATAGCGTGAGGAAATGAAGGTCTCAATAAACATTTGGAAATATATATGGAAAGATATGACCTAAATTAGCAGTTATTAGTAGCAGTTATGCCATAACGTGTTATTAAGATTTCACTGTTTAGCCCATCACTAATGAGAACAGCGCCGTGTTAATATGGCGACTTCGTGCATCACAAACACAAGAAGAAAGACACATAGCAGTGAAACGGCTCAGTTGACAATGAGAAATCGTTGAGAAAATCAAACAACTCAACAACGTGAAAATCGAAATAAACGCGTATGAATTTCTTCAAGTGTTGATTTGAATCGAGTAGCATTTCATTACGATTGCCCAATTGTCTATAGCTCGCATCCTTCCGTTCAAATTGGCCCAATGGACGTTGTGTGCAACCATTGTGGGGCATTGAAGTTCGCTGGAGAAACGGCTGGATTGTACTGTCTCAGTGGCAAGGTTAAATTACCAACATTGCCCTTGCCACCAGAGCAATTGCATTCTTTGGTTCTTCGTGAAACACCAGAATCACGTCATTTTCTATCGAACACTCAGAAATATAGCGGATTCTTTCAAATGACTCTAAGTCATTGCTTATAATATGGAGTTCATTTATGGAATTCAAATTTAACTCTCCGTTTAAACTCTACATGGATTTCTATTTAAAATTAACCTGGACGAAGTCGCGGGCAAAAGCTAGTAATTAATAATTTACAATATACCACTAAAAATCTGGAAACAAAACATTAAATTGTTTAAGAACAACATATCTTTTCAAAATTAATTAATATATAACCCCCATACCAATAACATTCTTTGTCCTTATCTTGGTTAAAGGTACAACTAGCCCTGAGATCTGTGGTGGCCTCCTGTAATCCAGCTATGTCAAGAAACATTACTTGATTTTATTTTATTTAATCTAAGTTAAATATTTGGTTTTTTTCCTTAACTATTTTAAAACTTGTAAAAAATAAACCAAAATTTAAGAAAACTTCAATCTGCATTTACAGTGATTCATGGTTTTACTTCCAAGCTTTGAACATCCTTTATAAACTGAAGTTAGGTGTAACCAATGGTGGATCTTAAATCAATGCACTTTTGATATTACTCATAAACATTTTTAAATGATTATTTTTGGGAGAATAGTAAAAGAAAAAACTCTCTGTCTATTCTATGACTATATTTGTTTAAAAAAGAAAGAAAATATATATTTTATTCAAGATATATTAAAAAACTTACTTCATACAATTATATAAAGTCACAGCATTTATAATCACACATTAGATATCTAAAAATATAAACTAACAGAGGAAATGATAATAACTCTTTATAAATTGAGAATAAAGATATTTTAAAAATATACTCATCAATCAAATATCATGATGATATATTCATAACCAGTTAAGAATAACTACTATATCTTGTTAAAAGAAAAACTCACATACAAATTTTCCAAAAATATAATCGTAAGTTTTTATTTTAGAAAACCATACATGAATTGAATTACAGATATTTATATTTTAATAACTAAGAGTTCAGGTTGACCTTTTTAAAATAGATAATGGGCTGCAAACATCATAAGTGGGGACTGAAGGCTTACCTCACTAAAAGCATGCCTTCTAAGGAACAATACAATGCTTATCTTAGTAATTACATGAGTTAATACACAAGAAGATTTTGATTTAAATACAAATAATTTACTTATTAAGATTTAGACGAGTAGAAAGCATGTGAATATACAAATTTAAACTATGCATACGTAATATTAATCTGTTAACAAAATATCCATTTCAAATTAAAAATAAAATCAGAACTTCAAATGGAACACCTACACTTAAGTGTTCAATGCCTAGTAGCAAATCAAAAACAGATTTTTTTTTTATTTTATCATTTATTTGTTAGTGAACCATAAATAAAAATGCATGGACAAATTTATATATATAGATACAATTAATGTAGATAAATAATCTTTGCTGGTATAACTTTCAATTGTAGAGCCTTGATAAACAATTAACTAAAAAAAAATCTTGATTTTACAATTGTTACTGATTACATCAAGGTGAGTGATGTGAATAAATTGTTAAGCATCTATCTGGCTTGAAACTTTAAATCATATTTTATAAGATCTTTTTAATTATATTTTCTACAGGAAAGGGTAATAAAATTTCCAGCATAATGTATAATCACAAAATCATTAGAATTAAAAACTTTTATAAAATAAACTTATAAACCATTTAATAGCATCATCAATGAAGTAAAATATTACTTTTAAAAACATGGAAATGTATTTATAAATTGATAACATAATTAAAAGTTTGATCATTTAATATATTTAGATCTAATGGAAAAAAATCTATTTATCTAACAGAACGAATATATATATATATATATATATATATATATATATATATATATATATGTGTGTGTGTGATAATTTTACATAGATAAGTACCCTTGAGCTTGGGTTCTTCTTCTTCCAATAAAATAGCCTATAACAACAACTATAACAAGACCAGCTAAAGCAAGACCCACAATTAATGGAACAATGTCAGGAACTTCACTATTTGGACATTGCACAGCTGAAACATAAATTCAGATTTATAGAAAATGTTAGTTGAAAAAAAAATTATAATAATAGTAACTAAAATTAAGATTTCTTACTTGTTATCTTAATGCTACATCAAAATCCTGATAATTTGTTCTGAGTAAAAAGATTTTAAAAATGTCCTAAAATACATTAAAACAAAATAAGAAAATCTATGGTGCTACAACCCGTATCCCCATTTGGACCTCCTCCAGTCTTCACAGTTCTATGCATTTTGAAATCAAGTAACACACTACTAAGACATTCTGAGTACCGACTGCAATATCTCCATTTCCCTACCTATGTATATATTCTGAAGAAAGAGGGTGCTGAGCAACTGTTCCTCACCTAGGCCTATCGCTTGGCTCGACAAATCATAATCGGCTGATTTGACTACTGACAGACATTCTACTTATTAAATAAATCACAGATCCCCAGATTTGTATGTCTCATACATGCTCCACCCACCAGCTAATTATTAGCAAATAAAAACTATCAGCTACAGTTTCAGTATTTTATCAAAGGAAACTATGTAAGGGAAAACTATAACAACCTACCCCGATAGCTAGGCAGCTATTGAAGCACTTAAAACTCAAGTATACGTTGTTGAATAGTGGAAATCTCCAAATGCAGGGTGTGTTCAAAACGTTAGGTGACTTTGTATTTTTAAGAAACAATATTTATTTGTTCATCAATATTCATGTTGTCCCCTTCAAAATATTTCACCTTTCTGCTCCTTAAGGATAAAGATTAATGGATAAGGATTTATCATAAGAACTTAGTAGGTATAGCCTTGAGCTCTTTCAGAGATACTGTTTTAATTCCCTCTTTCATTTTCCACATTTTCATGGTCATGTCATGCCTGGATACAACATGCACTTTACCTTTTATATTTATTGTCATTCCTGACATTGTAACTGTAAGTGCTTTATCTTTCCCTGGAATATGCCAACTTGACTATAACATCAGCATAGTGAGAAGGCTCTGGTTTATGACAGGGGGCATCATATTCTATCTTTCAATGAATGTTGCTGATGTTCTTCTTTTGCATATTTTATGGATCTCATCCAGAAAGCATACAAATAATAAAGGGTTAAAGCTATCACCCTGCCTGACTCCTTTATCCGTCTGAGATGGGCAGCAGTGACCCAGGGGATTACTTTAAAACAAGAAATTTTTGGAGCAGCAAGAGATGTCTTTGGTATGTGCAGAGTGACGGGGACAGGTAAACACATCAGATGGTAGAATACTAACACATCTTAAAACTCAAATTTTGAGGGGACATGACTTAAAATCTTTTGATGACTTGATTTCAAAAATTCATTAATGAAAACAATATATAAAATCACTCATAAAAATTATACATGTCTTCAGAATTATTCATTCATTAGATTAAAAGAAAAAAATACCAGAACCTTGCACTTTTCACTTACTCACTTAAAATAAACATTTTAACTAATTGTAGAATAAAGCAAAATCACAGTACATTGTAAAATATATGTTAATTCAATAACTTTTATAATTTTTTTTTTCTCTTTATATTTGCATCCACAACTGTCAAATAAAACAATGAGAATCAGCAGATTGGCTGACAGTAAGGTAAAGTACAATGTCATGAGAGGCATGAAGAAGAACAGTACCCAGCGGTACCTCTCCCTTGGCATGATTCAATTTCCTATGATAACAAATCTCTCATCCACGTTGTTTCTTATCTCCTCCTAGTATTCTCTGGCATGAGAGTAGTGGCCATTTGTTCTATTAATGGGTTTGGATGTCCGTGTAGTTTTCCTTGAAAGCGTTTGTAGTATGTTTGTATGTGTTCGTCAACAGTTGGTATTTTTAAGTCAGTATGTAGAGTTTTGTTATTGACATACCAGGGTGCTTTTGTGACAAGTCTGAGTACTTTTGATTAGAAAGTCCCAGGTTTTGTACTTTGTCTGTCTGTGGGATGGGTGAGTTATTAAGGTAAATCGGAGGGCATGTTTCACGTCTAAGAGTAAAAGTGATGTGTTGTGACTTTTCATGGTTCAGTCTAATTTTCACCAGGCCTTTGTCGCGTCTTGATGTCGTCAGCGTAGGTTGCGATCAGTGTGTTAGGACTTTGTGGAATGTCGTATGTATATGTTATGTACAATAGCAGTACAAATATTGATCCCTGAGGCACACCGGCTAAGAATGGTCTTATTAAATATAGCTCTGTACCTTGTCGGAATGAGAAAAATCTGTCTGCAAGATATGATTGAAGAATTAAATAATAAGTGTGTGGTGGTATAGTCTTGAGCTTAACGAGAAGGCCCTGGTGCCAAACCTTGTCGAACGCTTGAGCGACATCCAGAAACACTCCAGTTGCATATAACTTTTGCTCTAGTGCTGTCGATATGTAGTCAGTTACTCTGTGTAATTGTTGAGTAGTCGAGTGTCATTTTCGAAAACCGAATTGATGGTGAGGGATTATATTTTTGTCAGTCAGTAACTTTAATAAGCGGGGATAAAGTAATTTTTCAAAAATTTTTGAACAAATAGGGAGTAAACTAATAGGTCGTACGAGGAAGGATTGCTAATATCTCTATCTTGTTTTTTGATCCTTGAAACAATAGAGTATTTCCACTGTATAGGGAATTTCGTAGTTCTAAGTATTGAGTTGTAGATTGTGGTAAGAAGCACTAGAGCTTTCCAAGGCATTTGCTGGAGCACCTCGGCATTTTTGGTAAATGTCTAATTAGTTCTACTACTTCTGTTGGAGTGAATGAAGGCGGTGGTAATGTTATGCTATGTTTCTACTCTTAAATATATCTTGAATATATATATTGATATTTGGGATGCCAGAGTCTCATTTAGGATGAGTACTCAAATTATTATTTATATTCCTTAATCTTAATTGGGTGCCTTTCCAAAGGGTATTATTGTGTTTACCAATTTACTTATCTATTATACCTTCAATATATTATTTATAAATAAATAGTGTATCTGGGGTATGTAAGTACCAAAAGAATTACAATAAGGATCGTTTATTTATTTAATTTCAACAAGGTTAATGATTCAGATTTTAATATATATAAAAAGGATTGCCGTAAAATAAATTACAGGAAATAAATTAAACTTATCTGTGGACAGGTGTAGATTGGGTTACAGGTTGGTCTTCTTCCTTGACATCTCCGCCCGCTTCGTTCGGCCGCTCTTCTCTCTCGGGGTACCCGTCCTTCTTCTTTCCGGCCTCGTCTCCCGAGTACCTTCCTGCTCTGCGTCTATCTCTCGAGTGCCTTCTTCAGCCTCGTTTTTCAAGAGTTTTCTTCTCTCCCCCTCTCTTTCCTTCTCCACCATCTTGGACCATAAAACTCCATAAGGGACCCAAAAGGTCTGTTCTTTGTCCCAAATATATTCCCTTTCATGTGTCCCGACGTGACACATTTTACCCGCACCGCATCCCTTTCATGGTGCCGGCAATACATAGCAGTTAGTTGTAATGGAGCGTCAAGTGTGATATTTACGGTTATTTCATGTTCTGTGTTTGCGGAGTTAGAATGTGGTGTAAATACGGAAGAAAGATGGTCGGCAAAAAGCTCAGATTTTTCCTAGCCCGACACAGCCCAAGCGCCGTATTCTTTTTTAAGAGGTGCCAACATCTCTCGGTGTTTTAAGAATCTTTTGGTATGCTTCCAGAAACTTCCATCGTCTGTCGAGAGGGATTTAATATAATTGTCATAGTTAATGTAATTGGCCTGTTAAACTTGCTAATTTGACGTTTCAGTTCATTATTCAGTTTGTTAAATGTCCGTCTATCAGATGGTTGTCTGTTAGTTTGCCATATTTTACGAGCTCTTCTCTTGGTTCTGACCAGATCTCTAATATACTGCGGGTTACCTTGGTAAATTATCTGCTTTTCTGTCCCTGGGTTTCGATGATAACCACGCTGCTTCTTGTATAAATGTGGTGAACTTTTCCACTACCTTCTCTATTTCTTCTTCATTCTTTATCGAAATAGGGATTGAAAGGTGAGAATTGAGATAATTTCTGTATAGATCCCAATCCATCATACCCTGTGTGAGGGTAGGTCTTTTTTGTGCCTCAGAAGGCTCTTCACCCAGAATCATATGCACTAGAGAATGATCAGAACAAAGGTCAGAACACGTATTTACAGTCTTGTGTACTGTTCATAATCCTTTTGTAATAAAAAAGTCCAGTAAGTCCGGGGTTTTACGTCTAGAAGTGGGCCAGTAAGTAGGAGAATTTGGGAGTTGATGGGTCTAATGAAAGTTTATGATGAGCATACAAGTTCCTACCTCTTGGGGTGCACAATCTTAAACCCCAGCATTGGTGTTTCGTTTTGAAATCACCTCCTGCGATAAAACATCGACCTAACCGTTTAAAATACTCAGAAAGCACAGAGGATGCAAGCTAGTACCTAGGGGGCAATACACAGCAGCGAATGTGATGTTTTTCTGTTTTGTATTTAATATTATGCCAGTCGATTGTATATGTAGTGTGATAGGTAAGTGAATGGGGCTGTGTTATAATGTCAATTTTATGATAATGGCGGTGCCACCATGTACCGTTTTGTCTGGGTGGTCAGTCCTGTAATCTGGTCCAGTATAATCTGGAATGTAGATTTTTTGATTGTGATGTAAGGTGCGTTTCAGTGATAAGAGCTATGTCTGTCCTTTTTTCATGTAAATACAAGTCAAGTTCTGTCCTGTGTTGCATCAGTCATTAGCATTCCATAGGAGAATTGACAAGGAGCCAGCTGTTGAAAAATTAGGCATGGCTGTGGCTCCAGGCTTGTGTAACTTGAGTTAGCTGTTGGAGGAGAATAAAAAGAAGGTGGATAAGGTTATTAAGACCATTTAAAATTTGAAATAGTTGAGGGACATTATCTAAAGGGGGTACAGGCTGAGTATTGTTATTCATCATACCTGGTGAAACATAATGTTGTTGTGGTGCTGGTTTCATTGTTGGTATCTGCTGAGATTCTCCGGTGTTCCCTGTTAGTCCTGGAAGATGATGCTGTAAAGGTTTTTTGAGGGTTGGAAACTGTTGAGCATCCGGCGGTGACTGAATCCTTAGGGTTCTTCAGCGTTTGACAACCTTTGTAATTGGCAGGGTGTTGTCCGCCACAATTGGCACAGGTAGCAGGAGTTTCTCTTGTTTTAGTAAAAGTGCTGCTGTCATGATGCCCGCCACATCTTATACACCTAGGTGGGTGGTTACAATAACTCCTTGTATGACCGTATTGCTGGCATCGTAAACATTGAGGGATCTCTCTTTTTTTCTTGGTTCTTCAATTAGCACTTTGGTATAATATATAGATTTTATGTTATAAATATTTTCGTTAAATGTTTCTTTGGTTATGTCCACAAAGAACATAGGAAGGGGATTTTTATACCTAGAAATTATGTTAATAATGTTTGTAGTTTCAAAACCTTTCTGTTTCAGTTCCTCTTTAATAGTAGAAATTGGTGTTGTATAATGGAGGTTCTTTATCACAACTCTAGGGCATCTGTCCTGTGGGAGCTGAAATGTGTGAAAGTCCGCTCCTTCCCTTCTTAAGCTTGCATTTAGCTTTCTGTATGTTTCGGGTGTGTCCGGGTAAACAATCACACCTTTAATTGTTGATTTTACGGCCGGCTTTTTCTTCAAGAAATGAAATCAGAACCGAATAATTTTCCACACCATTAATATAAAGTGGAGGTGATTTTTAATTTATTGTTAGTCTAGTAGTACTTTTTACATTCCTCAGATATTGAGGTTAGGGCCTGAAAACTATTTTTTATTTAAATGGGTGCTTGGCGCTTCAGCCTCATGAGGTCCTTATCAATTGGTAAAGAACTTCTACGCCCAGTTACTAGTTCCCAGGAGCCAGTTGTATTACTAATTGTACTGAATTAATTGTGTTTTGTGAGTCCATAGCACTTAACTCCTGGGAAGATGTAGACGACTCGTCCATTGTTGGTAGTAAAACCCACTTACTTACCCAATTTACTTGAGTTGTAAATTCAGTCTCTCCGTTCGGATTAAACCACTTTTTAAAAGAAAAAAAAAATGGATATTTGAACCTTAATTTAAGCTATTTTTATATCACACTCAAACTAACCTATAATCACTTTAGATTCCGAACACATCGATTTAATGATTTATAGATTTTTTTTAACTACCAAGTTTCAATTATTAAGAACAACTGAGTATAGACACTAAGTTTGAATTAAATACAAGTTTTTATTAATGTAGTGAAATAACTGACAAATAAGAGGCAATAGAGATCTGGTCATTTGCTGAAGATTTATACGCAGTTTTTTAAGAAAATAGATTTAATACATTTTGTTAGGTAAAAAATAAGGTTCAGTATAGACCAGACTCTAAACACCTTGCAGACAATTTCCGTATTACAATCTGCTATAAAAGACAACAATGAAATGCAAGTTTGAATACTGACGCCAAACTTAGTCATATAACAGACGTGAGATAACCTTCAGAGACAGATGTGAGCAAGGTTATAATAGACATTATAGACTGCTATTGTAGAAATTAAGTATTGAGTGTAATTACTGAATATTGACTATTGTGTTGATTCAGGTATGTTATTAAAGATACCTGGAGTTATTTAGTTAGTTATAAATTTGTAAATATGCTCTTTTTAATTACAGTTCTGAACTGCATCCACAAGAGTTTTATTCTATCACCTCATTGGTTAAGTCGTTGAATTCACGACTTACAAATCAACACAATAGAGATGATTAAGGCAAAATTTCATTTTGTAGCGGAAGCTGGAGCAAACTCTAAGAGCACATTAGTAAAGGTAAAAACTATACAATTGGTAAACCAGGTAGAAATTTTTGCTTCCCAAAAGAACAACAAACTTGTGAAGCACATAAACAATTATTTGCCACTAATGTTGTGAAAAGTTTGAATGTGCGGGGTACATATAGAAATGTCGTAATATCACTAAAAGATGAACTGAAATCTATTTACATTGACGAGGAAGGTAATGTAGCCTTTTATATTTGGATGAAGTGCAAGAAAAACAAATAGTAAATGTACCAAGCATCAACACAGAAAGGTCTATGCACTCTATAGCTAAGGATATGGTTTTGGAAAAATTTGATGGGCATAACTGTAACGCTAAAACATGGATGAATTTATTTATTCAGGAGTGTAAAAGGTTAGGACTGAAAGAAAATAAATATGCTGAGGCCCTAAGGTTATTTTTGGAAGGATCTGCACTGACATGGTATACAATCTATATGCAGACAAATTCATTAACTCATGCATGGGATTTTTGGAACTTTTTTGGATACCTTTGATGAACAGTCCTGGGATAAAGTCGAATATGCTTACAGCTTTAAATACTCGAATGGATCATTTCTAGATTTTGGTTTAAAGAAAAGAAGTCTTTTGATTGAAGTTGATCCAACCTTAACTTTAACGTCACAAATAAATTTAATAGTAGTGTCATTACCACAATTTATTAAAAATAGGCTAAATAAAAAAGAATTAGTGACCATAGAAGATTTAATGTCTAAATTAAGACTTTTTGGTCAGTCGAATAAAATAATAAAACCAAAACAAAATATGAGTGAGAAGAAAACTTGCATCCATCGTGAAAAATTAGGGTATAAAAATAGATTTCATCCTGAAAATTTATGTCGTAATAGAAAAGTAAAAAATGAGAATATTAAATTAGTAAATAATTCGGAAATTCAAGATGCTGTTGCCCATGCTGAAGAAGCGAAAAACGTGTAGTCACCCCACTTATAAAATTGAAGATATTAGTCGATAAAAAACCGGCAATTGCTTTGTACGACTCTGGATCTAATATCTCCTTGATGAATTACAAGTTTTATAAAAAAGAAAAAATGAAGAAAGGAATAAGTGGGGGTAAAAACATAGAAGGCTTATCAGGCGTTGCAAAATCAGAAGGTATAGTGTCTGTACTAATTAAGATTTTCGATATTGAAAAATATGTACCAATTTTTATAGTGAAAAGCAGAAGATTCAAAGACGACCTGTTATTAGGTTTAGATTTAATTCAAGCTTTCAAATTGCGACAAGATGAGAATTTGAAGATTACACAAAATTATAAAATGTTAGAAGAGAAAAAAGTTAATATGAATGTTTTTCAAGAAAAAAAGGAACATGCTATTAACAACTTAGAAGACATGTTATTGGAATATGAAGAATTGTTTGCAAAAGATAAATTCGATATTGGTAGAATAAGAAACTATGAAGCAACTACAAGATTAACTGTAAATAAATATACAGCGAAAAAACCTTATAGATGCACATTAGAGGATAAAATAGAGATTGAAAGGCAAATCAAGGAATTGTTGAAAGCAGGACTAATTCAAGAGTCTTGTAGCCCTTATGCTGCCCCAATAACATTAGTCTATAAAAAAGAAGAAGGAAGAAAATCTCATTTATGCATAGACTTCAGAGAACTAAACAAAATAGTCGTTCCAGAGAGTCAACCATTCCCAAGAATTGAAGATTTGACGGTACGTGCTGGAGGCTGTAAGTACTACACTAAACTAGACATAAACTCAGCGTTTTGGTCGATACCAGTACGAGAAAAAGACAGATACAAAACGGCTTTTGTGACACATCATGGACACTGGCAATGGACATGTCTCCCGTTCGGATTGAAATCGTCACCAGCTATTTTCCAAAGAATATTGTCTAGTGTCTTAAGAAAAAATGGTTTAGATGCCTTTGCGGTGAACTATATAGATGATATACTGATTTATTCCGAAAATTATGTAGATCATATTAAACATATAGAATTAACACTAAAAGCATTGAAAAGTGAAGGTCTCAAATTAAATAAAGCAAAATGTAAATTTGCATAAACAAAAACTGCATATTTAGGACACGAAATTGGTGATAATTCAGTAAGACCATTAAATGATAACCTGGTAGCCATAAATAAATTTCCTAGACCACAAACAAAAAAACAAATAAGACAGTTTTTAGGAAAAATTAGTTTTTATTTAGAGTATATACCAAAATACTCTATATCATTAGAACCATTATATAATCTATTGAGGAAAAATGTGGATTATAATTGGACAGAAGATTGTGAAGAGAGTTTTAATAAAATAAAAAAAAATTTATGTTCGGATCCAGTATTGGCAATTTTTAACCCACGAGCACCGATATATATTTATACTGATACTTCTATAAAAGGCGTTGGTGCAATTTTGAAGCAGCCACAAGATGATAAATCTTTGAAGCCGGTATTTAATTTTTCCAGAAAACTGACAAAAGCCCAAAAAAGGAAGAAGGCCATATACTTAGAAAGTCTGGCCATAAAAGAGGCGATATTATATTGGCAATATTATCTATTAGGAAAAAGATTTATCATTTTCACAGATCATAAGCCACTGGAAAACTTCAACGTGAAAAACTGCAAAGATCCAGAATTATTGCAAATATTGAATTACATTTCACAATTTGATTTTGTTATAGTTTATAATCCCGGAAAAGATGATTTAGAAGCTGATTGCATTTCCAGAAACCCAGTTTTAGAATCAAATGAAGAAGAAAATGAAAATGAATCAGCAATCAAAATAACAAATTTTTTAAAATTGAAAGACGTAGTAAACAATCAAAAACAACTGAAACCGGACAAAAATAGTTTTTTGGAAAATGATGTCATTTATAAAGATTTGAACAACAGAAAGAAGATTTGGCTAACAGAAGAATTTGGAAAAAAATTGCTAAAAGATGTACATATTAAACAGGGACACGTTGGAACGAAACAATTAACGTTAAAAATAGGTCACAAATTTTATTTTAAAAATATTTACAAACATATTAAACAAACATGCCGATCTTGTGAAACTTGTATTAAGAATAAGACAAGAATAGGTTGTTTTAATGCACCTATGTCACAATTGGGTCCCGCAAAAGAACCTTTTGAAATTGTATCTTTAGACACAATTGGTGGTTTTATTGGAAATAGAAGTACAAAGAAATATCTGCACCTAATTATAGATCACTTTACTAGATATGCTTTCATTGCTACATCTAAGACACAGATTGCTAAAGACTTTATAAAATTAATAAAAACAGTGGAAAATAAAGGCAAAATCAAAACTTTGTTAACAGATCAATATTCTGGAATCAACTCCACACAATTTAAACAATATGTGAAGTCAAGAGGGATAAATTTAATATTCACAGCAGTAGACTGTGCATTCTCAAATGGGCTGAATGAAAGAACAAATCAAACGTTGGTTAACAGAATACGGTGTAAAATATATGAAAACAAGGAACGTCCATGGACTATTTTAGCAGAAAAGTGTGTTGAAGAATACAACACTACAATCCATAGTTCAACGGGTTTCACACCAAATTATTTGCTAACAGGAATTGACAACCCAATCTTACCAAAAGAATTGGAAAAAAATAAAAAAGAGACTTAGAAGAAAATAGATCAATAGCTTTTGAGAACTCGAAAAAAATACATGAACAAAATAAGAAGTATTATGACAGAAATGTAAAGAAAATCATATATAAAGAAGGTGACTTGGTTTACATTCAATATAGTAATGGTCTAAACAGAGGTAAATTGGAAGTGATTAGATCAGGTCCTCACAGAATAAAAGAAAAATTATCTAACGTGATGTATATCATCGACAGTGGATTCAAAAAGAAAGAATCAAATTTATTTCACGCCAGCAAATTGGTTCCTTATCGGGATGATGACGGTAGTCCTCTTCCAAAAAGGGGGGATGTAAGTTTGAATACTGTTGTATAAAACTTATACATATGATCATATGTAATCATATGACAGACGTGAGATAACCTTCAGAGACAGATGTGAGCGAGGTTATAATAGACATTATAGACTGCTATTGTAGAAATTAAGCATTGAGTGTAATTACTGAATATTGACTATTGTGTTGATTCAGGTATGTTATTAAAGATACCTGGAGTTATTTAGTTAGTTATAAATTTGTAAATATGTTCTTTTGAATTACAGTTCTGAACTGCATCCACAAGAGTTTTATTCTATCACCTCATTGGTTAAGTCGTTGAATTCACGACTTACATAAATAATATTATTTTTTTTAAATAAATATTAAAATTTCTAAAGGTAAAGTTCTAATCTACTTACCTTGAGAAAATTTGGTTGTATTAGAGAGCCTGAAAGCTTCTACCTGTATGTTACCCATACTTAATTTAACTGTTGTTTTATTTTTTGGTTCTAGATTCAGCATATATGATGGACAAGAATATGAAGTGTTTTTTCCAGTTTCATAAAGGGTTACATTTTTGGTTTCATCAACTGAAAAATAAAGGAATAGAAGTATTCAAAATATGTATCATCCAGCATATGTATCAATGTCAGTAATTGCTTTTGATGATTCCATGGCCAAAGCCTTTGGTCTAACAGATAGTAAAAAACACTTTGGCTATTAATTTCTATACGATTATTGTATATAATATTCAAACATTCTAAATACTAAACTTATGAAAACCTTAAGAGAGGAGGGGAGTGTTAAAATGGGTAGGCAAACAAGAGGAGTCTTCTCCACTGTTCGTGGAATAATCGAGTGGGGAATAATAATTAATAACCCTTAAATAACTATTAAAATAATACTTAATGATAGAGAACTAGCAATCCTCTCTACCATTGCAAATGCCTAAAGTCACCTCTTACTGTTGCCCCCAGGGAATTCAATGAGACTAACAGATGGCAATGCCACAGTTGAGCACTGATCTAGTAAACAATCAAATGGGTCGGCCCTCTAAATCACTCAAATGTACGGTGCACAAGCTGAGGCCAAATGAAAGTCTACAATTGGAACTATCATGTTCAATGATAAGGGTATAAGTGAGCATTTGGTTATGGTTCTGAGCAATGATCTGTCATCCTCACAGATTAGGGATCAACATGAAGTCACATAAACTCTAATAACAGTTAAGGTTGACAAAATTGATAAAGAGTGAGAGGATCACTATTTTATTGTGTGAGCTATAAAATCGTAGAGTTTATCCCCTTTGTTCCACGACTCCTCCATTACATGGTTTAAAAAAAAAATCCCTAAATTCCGGAGGAAATCCTTCAGATTGGAGGCACTGGGGGTTATATGAAAAAATGAAAACTTGGCACAATCTACCCATGGAAACGTTTAAAAAGTTTTGCAATGCCAGAATGATGACATTACAATCGTACCTCTATCATATGCATGAAGAAACAAAAGGTTTTTATGATAAAATATCTAAAAGAAGCAAAAGCAAAATGAAGGAAAATGGTATTTAAGCAGTCTTCGGTCTTCAATATGCCCATGTGACCTTTAAGATCGTAAAAAGCAAAATGAATAATGAAACTACACAGAAGTGGCACATAAAAAACTCTAATGTATGCTTCATATAGCAAAGCTCCTAGAGCTTAGCCACCTAGGTGGTTTGGATAAGCTTTCACTGAGTTTGTTGAGCTTAAATTTTTTAAAAAAATTTATTAATTGATATTTACAACTGTATTATAATAATACAACAAGTACTACTGTGATCAAAATGTAAGGTGAATTTGTTTATAAAATGTAAATTCTTTACTTATCCTTCCAAATCAATTTCATCCCCTTCAAAGTAATCCCTGTCCGATAAAACACACTTTTTCCAGTCCTCGAAACAGTCGGAATAGTCTTTTTTCGGTATAGCCTTCAAGACCTACTTCGATTCGGTTTTTATCTCCTCAATCGTGTCAAAACAGCCTCCCCGCATTGGCCTTTTGAGTTGCTGAATATCCAGAAGTCGCATGGAACCAAATCAGGCGAATACTGTGGTTGCGGAACGATATGAATCTAGTTTTTGGCAAAAAAGTCACGAAGAACCAATGCAGTGTGAACCGGATGCATTATCGTGATGAAGGAACCAAGAGATGTTCGCCCATAATTCCAGCCATTTCAGAAGAACAGCTTCACGCAAACGACGCATAACACTAAAATAATATTCAGCGGGATCTGTAATTGTCAATCGACGATTTTCAAGCACCAAATCTTTGATTTTTTAGACGTGGCCCTCGTCGGTAGACGTTGATGGTCGTCCAGAGCATGGTTCATCTTCAACGCGTTCTCGGCCCGCTTTGATCTAATTGTACCACTTATAAACTTTTTTGTGCCATAGTTTGATCATCAAAGGCCTTCTGCAACATTTTCAACGTGTCCACACAAGAATATTCGTTCCGCAAACAAAATTTGACGCAAGTTCTTTGCTCAACAAAATCACCCATTGTAAAAATCCAAAAATTCACTTTTGGTTGTTTACAAAAACACGTGTAACTCAGAGATAATCAAACCTTTTGATATACAGACGCTTGGCAAATGCTATAGACAGTCCTACCAACCTAGGAAAAATATTTACCTGCCTTCCTAATGCCCAGGAGTTTTAAATGACAATTTCACCTTACTTTTTGATCACAGTAGTAAATAGGATAAGTGATACATAATGACATGAGAATGACCAGTAGAGAAACTACCCACTGGTTGGGAGTAAAAAATCCTAAGTTACGCCGTCCTTCGGAAGGGACGTTAAACGGGGGTCCCGAGCCTGTACGATGTCAGGTACTCATTAAAATTCCCTATACTAATTAAACCTGGATAGGCAAAATTTAGAGCTCCCAATGTAGTATCGTCCGATTAGCCATAGCAGCAAAAGTGACGTTAAATGAACAAACAAACTACCCACTGGTAGTACTCAAATCAAAGTTCAACTAAGAAGGTCACCAGTTTCGGCTCACCGCAGCTCATGGGAGTTGTACACAAAAATTGAGGCCGATCGAATTCGCAGTTGCGTGACTTAATGTCACCCATTAGTATCAGCTACGCTAAAGGCAGGATTGAGGATATCTACCATAGGAAAGCGAACCAGAATTGGTGCAATCAAAGAAAATTAAAACATTCTAAACTATTCTTTGACAGCTACAATGAGAAGACAGGCAAAGCTCTTTTGTATCTGGACAGGGAAGCACTAAAAGCAATCATAGCGGCATACACGGGGCACAGCAGGTTCTATGCACATATGTACAGACTGGGACTGGTAAATGTTCCCGTATGCCGTTTCTGTCAAGCAGCGGGCGAAACACCCTATCATGTTATCTGCTTATTTGATAAGTTTGCTGACCTAAGATTTACTACCTTTGGTCAAGACAGTCACCAACCTAGGCAGAGCGAATTAATCAATCCAGCAAATATAAGCAAATTTGTTGGACTGGCTAAACAAAGATTACAATAACCACAGTCAACAGGGGCGCACAATAGATCAATGAATGGCCACAGTGCATTGTTAGGCCCACTTAATAAAAATAAAATAAAATAAAATAAATTAAATGAAACATATGACAATGGTTAAGCCGAAATGTAAAGCATAAATTTAAAATTTGGTAGTGTTAAGGGAAAAATACACAATATTTTAAAAGAAAATTGATTTAAATCAGAGGTTCCCAGACTTTTTTTCTCATGTTCAAAATTTAGCTGGTTCCGGTGGACCCCCGCAGCTACATTTCTACCATATTCCCAAAACTCGACAAAAATTGTTAAGATTAGATCTAACTATGGAAATTTGCGTTGCGCCTGAGTTCCAACCACTAATTATTTAGGCAGGTAAATACTTACTTTTTCTGACACTGGCAAACACTAACATTACTTTACATTCGCATTACTTTACTTTTCGAAATTCCGGAAACAAATGAGTAACGTTTATCCTTGGCATTCATACTTATATTGGTGAAGAATCAAACAAGTTCATGCAAGATAGCAACCACATACACCATAGGTCGTATTTCATCCCTTTGCTCGTCTGAACAAGCGTTGTGGCCAGTGGCGGCGCTTTGCAGGTCTTGACATGATGTACTGAATATGGAATATGCAAGTTTTTAAAAGTAATAGTCGCTGAGCTTCTTAAAATATTATCTGCCTACATTGATAGGTGAAGTCAAGCCAACATTTTAGTTCTTCATTATTGAAAGCAGATAAATTTTTGTGGACCCTCGCTTACGAATTGTGAACCCTCATTTTTTGTCACGCCAACGTAGACCTCTGTTGAGTCTCCCGTGGTCCACTTTGGAAACTAAGGATTTAAATGATCAAAAAGAATAATATTAATGTATAACCAATTTACTTAATTAACATGTTGAATGGTAAGCACATAAAACCATAAATTCACTAAAACAAAAAACAAGAACTAGTTATACAACAACTGTTGTTTTTTTTATAGCTTTTAACAGCTTTTCAGTGATGTGATTAGGCAGAGATCATGCTCAATCACCATGTTTTAATTTTCCCAAATTAAGGGTACCAACATTTGAAAGGCTGGTTAAGCCTTCTATCCCAAGTTCGATCTGTAAGTAATAATCTAATATATAATTCGTATGCCACAGCCAGGACATACAGATTAGGAAAACAGAATGAAAGGTGTTAAACCTCAAACTTAGCAAGCAATATTCCTTATTTTCTCACCTGAATCTGAAGTGTTAAGAAGAATCTTTATTGAGAGGGAACTAATGAAATATGCCTTCTCAGTTTCCATGAAGTTAAACATAACAATGGCAGAGTTGTTATCTTTTTGAGGCAAAAATATCTCAAGTGTTTGTTTGCCTTTTCCACATGTTCCTTTAGCTTCCGATATTTGTGGATTGCCTTTCAGTGACAAACTCTGAAACATATAAATCATTCAAAAAGTTTTCATTAACCCGTACCATTAAACCCGTGAATGGGTCTGGGGTTCAGTATATGTTAGACTGTACTGTTTCATGGACGTTCTGCAAAGAGGTGACCTGTCCTAGGACAAGCTCAATGCCAGATTTTCCCCCTTATTTTGGGTACCCTATTTTTATAATATTTTATAGAGGCTGGGTGAGCCCCAGGAGGGTCCTAGATACCATATTATCCATCTCTGACTGCTAACAGAGTAAATAAAAGTCCTGCCTACAGTGGGATTTGAACCAGGATTTCCGGTTCAGTGATTTCCGCCGGCAACCCAGCGCTCTACCACTGAGCCACTCTGCTTCCTAATATGGAATATATACCTTTCAAAAGGAATGTTTTCAGAATTGGCCAAACATCATACTCTTAAAAATGGACACAAAAAAAATCATCTATGTCTTTTGCCAATTCAGTAGAAACGAAAAAAAGAAATTTATGACAACTTACATATTTCTAGACTTATGTTGTATATCTATTTCTTGCCTACCTTAGTGTTTTAAACATATTAAGAAGAGTGTGAAATGGTGAGGGGATACAGTCAATGACTTTTCCATAAAATATGTACAATATAACTTACTTTATTTGTGCCAATGTTTCAGCGTTTGAGTTACAGTTGGACTCTACATCCCTCTGCTCTGATGATAATCTAAAAATTATGCCAAAGGCTACCACAAATTTTGTGCAATATGGTTGCAAAAAATGCTTACAAATCACCATTAACACTTTAACTGCCATATCTATATATTTGATACAAATTGATTCAACCTTATCAAGCCATAAGTATCATGTGTTCATTAGAGAATGACATAGCGAGGCCATATATATCAGTCTGATACAACGGAGAGGGTGACTTTGGATATGTAGTATAAACTTGATACAAGGTTTTGTATTATTTTGAGTGAAGAATGACCTTGAATGGCCTGTGTGTCATAATCTATGCCCATCAGCACGCATATTCCATAGAGCTTAATCTCTTGGTTATATCTATCTATGCAAGAATATAATAAAGCATGGCCGAAATTATGCTAATTATAATTGAAAGTATTTGTTAATTTTTTCAAACACTTTATGTTCTTAGTAATTTATTTAGGTACAAAAGATTCAATGGCTGAATTTTAACAATAAAGAAAACAAATTATAGCCATGGCCTGGGGGAGCATAGAGGTGAAATGCGTCTGACCTGAGAGAGCATACCACTAAATCACACTATGGCAGTTAAAGTGTTAAGAACAATGAAGAGGGGCAGCTTTTACGTTTTTATAGGCCTACCACAGTCATGGTGATGCACTACTGGATCGAATCGTAACAGGAGACGAAACCTAGGTGAAACATGTGAATTGTGAGACAAAATTACAGTCTATGGAGAGGGGCACACAAATTCCCCTAAGAAACCAAAGAAATTTCTGCAAACTTTGCCGGCAAGGAAGATCATGGCAACAGTGTTCTAGGACAGGCAAGGTGTTCTTTTTATTGATTTTCTCGAGTGTGATGCAACAATAAACTCTGAGCAGTACTGCCAAACATTGCAAAACCTTTGGAGAGCTGTCCAAAACAAGCGCCGAGGAAAATTGTCATCCAAAATTTTGCTTCTAGATGACAATGCCCTACATCACACGGCAAATCGTATGCAAGAACTCCTGAACTCGTTCAGCTGGGAAGTTTTTCCTAATCCCCTCTACAGTCCTTATCTTGCTGCAAGTGATTTTCACTTGTTCCTGAAAATGAAGACATGGCCGGCGACACAACGTTTTGACGACGATGAGGAGCTCCAAGTATGCGTCACTAAGTAGCTGAGATCACAGGCGGGAAAATTCTATGACACAGGATTTCAAAGCTTGATAAGTGCCTGAATTTGAATGGTGATTATGTTGAAAAGTAGTATTTTAGTCCCTCTTTCACATGCATACAATAAAATGTTTTTCTTGTACTTGGGTTTTTTAAATTACAAAACGTTTCTTACTTTCTAAATAGCCCTCATATATACCTTGTAAAATAAAGTTCTCTGCCGTGTTTGTCTATCTGTTCAAAATAAACTCAAAAACTACAGCACGAATTTCATGCGGTTTTCACCAATAGATGGAGTGATTCAGGAGGAAGGTTTAGGTATATAATTTGTCTAGGTTTTGTGTAAATTGGTTTAAATATAATGATAATTATTGGAATTGTAAAAAAAAAGTATAGCCGCCTGGGAGGTTATTTTGAATGCAGTATTTGGCAGTATTAATCCTTATCAATTTAAATAATTTAGTTACCTTAAGCATTTCATACACATTATTATAATATTTTACACCATATAATTTAAATGAGCATCCTAGGATTTATCGTAAAAAATACACAAATGTGAAAATAAATGTCTTTAAAGAAATATTTTATTTTGTTTTTATTTTTATAATATCTACACAATAAAATATATTGAAATATTTCATGTAGTGTAGGCATTATATATATTACATTTATGTCTAATCTACATGTTCGACTCACCAAACTTAGGTGTTCCTAAGACAGACAAAGCATGTAGACATAATCTGCTCTACTCCCCTTGCAAAGCGGTGCAAGGGGCGGGGTCGCTAGTCCATAATATATTAAGATTTATAGCTATTGATATATTATCTGGCCGGGGAAATAATTAATTACCTGCCACAGCTGGAGTCAATAAAACTAGAGAGAATAGTGGCACAGTGCCTTACTGCTGAGTTAAAAATTCTGAAAATTGCAAAAGAAATGAGAGCAGCTTTACTAAAATAAATAATATTAATTCTGTTGAATGATAATTGTTGGCCTTGATAATATATGTGTCTATAAATCAGTCTGTGTTTCAAGCCAGTGAGGACCTACCCCCCAGCACTCTCCCAGAGCCCTGAAGAAGACCTACAAAGTAGGTTGAAACGTCGGCTATCAATAAAGTTTTTCTCAAATTACACGAGAAAATCATTCAGTGACCTCTACCCGGACCAATTTCTTCCACAAATATTAATTCTGGTATCATTTCCTAAACAATAACTAAAATCAATATTATTTTGTCAATATTTTAAACCTGTTTAAGACAATTTTTTATTAGAATACATTCCTTTACCTGATTTTCTTGATGCATCTCCAACTCAATATTCATTCTGGCTACAATACAGGTTATATTACTAGTTGAATTAGTAACAGTCCAAAATTCCGGAGGAACTGGTGCTGATGTAGTAGAGGGAGAGGTAGGGGGAAGTGTTGGTTGAGAAGTAGTAGGTATGGCTGTCGAAGGAATGGTACTTAGAGGAGAAACACTTGAAGAAGGTGTAGCAGAAGTAGAAGTAGTAGGCACGGTTGGAGAAGTAGAGGTAGATTTAGGTCTGGTTGTAGATGTTGATGGTTTAGACATTGTAGTTACTTTTGATTCATCTTGCTTATCAGATTCAGTTTTATCCGGTGTAGTATCAACATTTCCAACAGTTACTTGATTAGAGTGTTCACCTAAATAAATAGAAAAAAATATTTTAGATAGGTTTAATTGTATAGGCTAAATTTTTCATTTAAAAATTCAATAAAACTGCAAATCTCAGAAATAAATAAAAATACAAAACATTGAATTTCACCATTTTGCCCTAGATAAACTGAGGAACCCATTGAGTAATTACATTGTGGGGTTTCTTCATTAAAATGGATAAACAGGTTTAGTTATTATTGGAACATGTAAAGATTGTGTGAGTTTTTAAATGGTAGAAAACATACAAGACGGAATAGGTCAAGCACTTAAGATTTTTATGAGAAAATCCATTATATTGTACAATTCATATAATATACAGAAAACCAAAATTACTTCAATTTTTGCAATACAAAATGATATCTTTTATGTACTGAATTAATACAACATTCTCAGGATTGTCAATTTTGAGTACTGAACTTGCTGATTTTCTGTTTAATATTCAGTAGATGTAGCATTCAAGGCTGTATAACTTCCATCATATGAATTTTTCTTATAACTTTGCAAGTTGTTGAAGAAATGGAAGGGTAAAAAGTGAGTTTTATGACCATGTTTTTCAACTATAACTCTTAACCAAATTATTTTGTAGAGGTATTCAATGCAGAGCTTAATAATAATGAGGCTTAGAGAACAGAGTAATAATTTTTGTTCACTTAATTTCAACTTTAGCAAGTCAGCAATTGCATGTACCGTTGGAGTCACTATCATAAATAACCTTAGTTTTAATCTTGTCTCATATGATTACATTAAGCTTTATCAATGGATCTAATTTCACCCGGTTCTTCAGTTTAAATGTTTGTCATCCAGGTCTGTTTGTAATATCTCTATGTCGTCAATTTCAGAAGATCCTTCAGTCATGTTTGATTTTAGTTTTCCTGAAACTTTACTTCGATTGCGGCATTCCGCTACGAGATGGTATCGATTCGGAAAACCAATAGCTGCACAAATTGAACATGCTTTCCTTTGAACTTCGTTCTTTGAGTGAAATTCATCTCTCTGAAAAGTTTTCGGGCCAGAAATTATTTTCGATCTAGGACTTTATGGATTTTCCTTCTTCTTACTAGAAAACGAGTCCTCTAGTTTTCGGAGTTCCGCATATAAGTCTTCAAGGTTGTTAATTTTCTCTCTATTAAGTTCTTCTTGAGCTTTTTTCGGCAATCCAAAAACAATGAGGTTGATACGGGATAAATCAGTACCTTTAGGTTCTACTTCTAGGCCTAACCTCTCCTTTATAAGCGCGTAATCAATTAAAGACCCACCCAAATATTTGTGGTTGAAAGCTTTCCTAACAATGTACCAGACTTTATCTACAAAAACATTCAAGAATGACTCTTTCCTGATATTCCGATGACCATTTATACCTACTTTCTTTAGATATATTTCAAACCAATCTTTTGCTGGGCCCATGACAAAAAAAACACATAGCTTGAATCTTACCACTATCGGAATTTACGTTGAAGCGGCTACACTCTTCTTCAAATTTAGTTAACCATTCTTTAGGATATGATTAATTTTTTTCAAATTTTTCTATAACAATTTATTTTTTTGATTTGATGAAGTTATATTTCCTCTTGTTTTAAATTTAAATATAATTGGTTTTCTAATTGTCTAATCAGACTTTTTAACTCTATTTGTTCAGCTCCAGCAACCCGGAAGTTTGATATTGGGTCACATTCTTCTAACAGAAACTCTCAAAAACAAACATTACCAGCTTCATCGAAATATTCTTTTTTTATATTTTCATCGATTTTTACAGCAAATGTTCTATAACCTTTTTAGATCTTAATAGCAAACATTGCATTTTTTATGGGTTTTTTATTTAATAGAGAAATGTGGATACTAACATCTTTAAATTCTTCTGGTACTAAATACCAGTATTCCAATCAATGGATACGCATGGAATCACAAATTCTTTCTCAGCTTTCTTAACTACTTGAACATGAAGTAAATCCATTTCTTACTAATTGAAATCTTGTAATTTAATTTGTAAGATTGTTTTGACGTGATTTTATTCTTTATTTATTAAGGAATTAGATTACAGGTCCTTTCAAACTAGTATTTAAACACAATAAAATGAATTTAACTAATCAAACTTTAGAACACATGTGTCTTATCAAAAGTCTAACACAGTGAAGGTTGCAACAGTGATGTTATCACATGTAGCAACCTTACATATATAGTCTCCTACAATTTAAATCCTCTATTTCTAGCATTCCTTTCTTCATGTGTTTTCTTTATCCACATTTAAATCTAAACTTTTCCTACATCTTCTGAATTTCCAAACAGATGCTCAAATCAATAAATTAATAGCTATATTCAGCATAATCAATTGATGAATTACTTATCACTTATGTAAATATTCCTTACTCATAATGATATTATTTTTTATATTATCAGATGCTATTATTTATTTATTTTTCTATTAGCCTATTTCTTTTTTATTATAATTTGTTTGCTATTTTTTTTCTTTTTGTATTACCTTTTCTAATTCTCTATCAAAACATACCTTTTAGTTATTATTTATTTTCAAGTTATTATGTAAATATTATTTTAATCTAATAATGTAGCCCTTTGGCCAGATATATTTTAATTAAATTTTGTTCATTTTTGTTATTCTTAAGGGACCAGGTTACAGAATAAAATTATTTTTCTATTCTAAATATTTCAGTTCCCATGTTATCTTTTAAAAGAATTTTCTTCTAAAAAGGCTATTAGAAGACAGAATAGATGGCAAAAGTAAGGGATAGATCCCAATAACTGTAAGTACCAAGGGGAATTTGGGGATTGAGAAACTACTTTAAACTGGGGGCATTGTAGACAAAAATTTCAAGAAAGGGATACTAAAATTTAAAGCCAATTTTAACTAAATTTTTTGTTTTATGAAATTGAAAATTGCATTGTCACAAGATTGTGTTTCAATAGAAAAAAAAGAAATTTTTGTGAGTGTCATCAATTGCAATTGATAAGTGAAAAGTTCAAACTCAAAAGGATTAGGGAAAATAAAATTATTCCACATTAATAATTTACTAAATTTCTAATTAAATCATACTTAAGTTAGCTGGAAAATCCTGCCAAAACTATAATCCCATTCTTATTTGGCAAAGTAAAACCTTCAAGCAAAGTTATTAGCAATTTGTTTCTACAAAAGAGTAAGCTGCAGTTGACAGAACACAGATCACACATTTCTTCTCAATTCACAGTCTTTTAACTGCTCCTCTGGAATTTCTCATTAACAGTCACACCATTTCAATCATTTTGATTCTATTGTATAGAAGATAATTTTTATCTTGATATACGTTCTACCTAATTGTACTGTTAGAAACAATTTTCACACAGAAAAAAATTCTCAAAATTGAAATTTTTGGACACAAAACCAAGCAAGACATAAATATAAAGGGGTTTAATAAGGCATGTTGAGCATTCTAAGACAGCCAACCAGAGAACAAGAGTATAAAATGTTTGAAATATGAGTATAAAATGTTTCCTAATTTGAAATATGTTAATATTTCGTTCTTCAGAAAAAAATGTCTAAAATTGTCCAGAAATATTAATCGTAAGAATAAGAAAAAATAATTGTATAATGATATGACTCTGTTATAGATTAAGGTTTTAATTAATAAAAGAGCTTTTCTCTTATTTCTTACTAAAACAAAATACCTTCAAAGATAAATAGATTTCAATTAAGTTTCATAAAATCATCAAATATGGTTTTCTTAATTTACTGTATCACTTTAAATATGACTGCATCAAAATGGAAGAAACGTTTTAATTTATTTTTTAATATTTTCTTTGAAAAGAAAAGATATGACCAGGACCGGAACTCGAACCCAGGTCTCCCACTTATCCGTCGTGGTACTTAGCCACCTCAGCCATCCTGGTTCGCTTCTCAGTCAGAAATATCCCTTCTTTTCACTGATCCTATATCTCCGAGTTCTCGCAATTTGCGATGTACACACGGGGAGAATGTTCATTAAACATTACTTTTATTTTTGGATCTTGTTGACTTATGTCATTATATATTATTATAATTTATTTCTTTTTATTTTATAGTTAGATGTTATAATTTGTTTAATACTTTTAAATATTTTATTTGAAAAGAAAAGATATGACCAGGAATGATAGTTTACATTTATAGATTATTTATAGTGATTTTATAAATTACAAAAAATAATAATAATAATTATAATTTATTTTATTGTTATATGATATTTGAATGACTGTATGTTACTCCTTGCAACCTTAATTTGGTTTTATTAGACCAGCTACTATTTGATTTTATTCAAGCAGTTCTAATTTAATTAATTCCAGACATTATCTGGCAACTTAAAAAATTGTTTTCAAGTATCTGGTAAACAAAACCAGAGGAATCTACAGCTTAATAACCACAGACATTATTAACCAAATAGTCAATAAATAAAAGATCTATTAAATAGTTATTATTTGTGAGAGAAAAACATAACAAAATAAAAATTAATTAATGTTCTTCCAAATTCCCTCAGATAAAAAATAGAGCCAATTTTTTCAACACTATTATTGTTTAATTCATTGAATTTATAAGTGTTAAGTTATGACATCAACACTGCAAAATTTAATTAAAATATATCAGAAGTGTTTGATAATTTAATATATTCATTTGCCTGTAAAAGCTTCTTATCACTTAAAAGGTCGTTCAAATAAACCGTTTCAGACTGCTTTAGATTTCATATAATGTGAGACGAATCCTGAGCAGGGTTAATAGCAACAAATTCCTTAAAGAAACTCAAGCTGAAATTTTCAGGTTACACCAGGTAAAAGGAGTGGTAACTTGAAAATTACTGACTAAAAGTAACTATGATCCCAAATAAAATAGGTTATGAAATATCAAATAATCAAGTTCAAGAAATGTTTTTCAATATAAATATACAGGCATACAATTTCATTAAACTGAATAATTCCTATGGCTATAGAGTCATTCATAGTTGAATTAACGAAGCTAATCCTATAATTACATCAAAGCAAAATTAATTTTAAAATTGACTGAAGAAGCCTTATTGGTACAAAAACTTCAATAAGATTAAATTGATTTGTAATTGTTTAAAATTCAACATCCAATTTTTTAAAGAATATAAGTTTTGCTACATGCACATACTCTTTCATTCAATTATATTGATAAGTTTGCTCAATTCATAGTTAAATAATAATAAATAATTTCAACAAAATTAAAAATGTTGTGTATGCCCATATAATTGTAAGCACTCATACGTACATTTATATTTATATAACCTCTAATAACCAACTACAACCTAAAAAAAATTAAACATTGCTACATCAAATTCGCTTAACATAAATTTTTTCAAGTATTTCAATTTCACTGAAGTTAATAACAAAACAATCACCGACATTAATAGGAAATAAAACCATGAATTTAGAATCTGTTTTATTTATTAAACATATGTCAAACAAAATAATAAATCCTTAATTTTAGCACTTGGGGTAATAGGTATCTAACTGAAGAGAATAAGATGTTTTCTTCTATAATAAACAATAAACAATGGCTCATCTAATTCAGCTGTGACTATAAACAGTATTTTTTAAATAATCCTATTTGATACCTACAGTTGCATAAACAAATACACCTAGTTTACTAGATATGCTACACGTAAATACTAAAAACACCAAAATTAATTTAAACAATAAATTATCCTTAAAACATATTAGATGTTAACAATCAACACCTTGGAGAATGATCTCTTTAATTAAAAAATATAAAACACATCCAATTTTGAAAAACATGAATTCCATTGTTTTAGTAAGTGCATCATGTTATGAAACTCTGAAAATGACAGACAAATAATAATTGGAATTCAAATGGTTTGATCACATTGATGAATTACAAATTAAAAGAAAGTATTTGTAAAAGATAAATGCGTTGTACATTCATTATATCTACATATCAGCTGACCTTCACCTAACACAACTAAAGCTATTTATAACAAACAAAACTTAATAGAATAAACATATAATACTAAAAGATACTACCTGCCAAGATGAACCCGATAAATAAACTAAACAAAAAAATATATTTAATGTACATGACCAAAAGCCAACAGAAACAGTTTAGAATTCAAAGAGAAGGAGAATGATAGTGATCCGGAACCAGATAGCAATACACTGCATAAAGATAAAGACATCCACAGCCTTCGAACAACAGAATTAGGTTGTACTTATGTTCATAAGAAAAACTGGTTTAAACGTCATATTTTAATCAATAATATACAGTTTTAACGAGTAAAACTATTATTTTAATATATTATACTATTATTTAAGAATTTTACAAAAGACAATTAAACCCAATAAGACAATAATTTTAGACTTATGCATATTTATACATATAAGTATGTATTTAAATTCAATAATTAATTCTTGATAAATTTTGATATATAACTTTGGGGAACCAAAAATTGTATTAGTGTTAAAACACTGGAATAAATTATTCGTAAGGTAGATGATCTGTTAAATATAATTAAGAAAACATTAAAAAAACTGATGTTACAGTAATCATCAAAGACAGTTCAGATATTTGGCAATAAAAGTAGATATGATATTATAATTCTTTTTTTCTTAGTAATTGAATTAAAGTTCCAACAAAATATAAGAAAAATATGTTTCATAAGATAACAAATGAAAATGCAGGAACAGATATAAGAAATACACAATATCTTAGTATTAAAAGTTAATTATTTTTTTAATGCACTATCTTATCTCTTAGTATTTATCTTAAAACAGTTTAATTCTTTATTAAATTGAATTTATCATAAATAAGAGATGTTTCTTTTAATTAAGGTATTATAGATTTCTATGCGATAGACCAAAAGTTATTTTGTTCAGTTCAGATGAGGCATTTTTATGTTTTGCTTACCATATCAAGTTAAAATTATTTTTTTTTTAATTTGCTTTAAAGATTATATTTTTTATGGAATTTTATTTAACTTTTCTGAAGTTTTGTTGGATGTGTCCCCGGTACCAATGCCTTTTCAAGTTCGAATAGTTCTAAGTTCAAGTAGGAATCTAGATACATATATATTTTTTCCATTTCAATTTTATAAAAGTTTACATTTACAAAAATGTTATAAAAACTCTATTATTATTATATATATATATATATATATATATATATATATATATATATATATATATATATATATATATTACATTGTTTATACCTTCTCAATTTGATTTCAACTTTTCAAAATCAATGCTATTATAAAATTTGATGAATTCAGGCAGAAATTTATTATATAGTTCTCGTTCAGACCCTTGCCAATTTTTTCTTTTTAATATTAATGAAATAATTAATTTAGATGTGGCAGAAAGTGGTCCGGGTAGAGGTCAAAGAATTTCTCATCGAATATGAGAAAACTTTATATGTGTAGCTAACGTTTCGACCTACCTTATAGGTCTTCTTCAGGGCTGTGGGCTTGAAAGGTCCTACACTAGCATAACACACATGATTAATTTTGATCTTTGCCTTTCAAACATTTGGCAATCATGAAGTACATGTTTAAAAGTATCTTTTTTTTTTCTAGAGAACAAATATTGTCATCGAATATATTAAATCTATTTAAGTTCAGTTCGTAATTTATGGATTTATTAATTTGTAGTTGTAAACTACCAGTCTTAGAATAAACCTATGCAAACAAGAGATTTGTTTGAATTAACCCACCGTTCATTCTGCTTAAAAATTGATTTCCCGCTATTACTGTAGTTTCGAAACGATACAACTTGTGTCATACAAGTGTTTCGTGAAATAATGGGGATAAATCACTTTGTGCTGCCTCTTTTGGTATTTTACCAACTATCTCATTTCGTTAAAATCCACGTTAAATCGGTGCTTCTACGGTCTTCATTATTTAGAGGTTATAGTAACCCTATCGTTTTGCGTCTTCAGCTCTCCTTCACCACTATATCCCCAAAACTGACTATCTCGTTAACGTATTCTCTAGCAAAAGAAAATTGCACGAAACAGCACTCAGTTTTTTGTATTATTAATTCAAGCCATAATTCAATCGTGGATAAAGAGTAAACAACCTTTTCGCCTAAAATATGGTGATGACTGGACGAATTATTATTATTACCTCGGCACAACAACTTGGTTACGAGTCTTGGCCTCCTCCAGTCTTCTCTGTTCTGTGCAGCTGCCATCCAGTTCCTCACTCCCAGGACATCTCTGGCATCTCTCGCCACACCATCCGACCATCTCAGCTTCGGTCTCCCTCTTCTCCTTTTGCCATGGAGAGGTTCAGTCAAGACCCTCTTAGGTATTGCCTCGTCCTCCATCCTAGCCACGTGTCCAGCCCATCGCAATCTCGCAAGCTTCATTGTCAGAACAACATTCTCTTCATTAAATATTGCATATATTTCGTTGTTCGTTCGCCTTCTCCAGTTCCCGTTGAGGTGGACTCCTCCGAAAATTCTTCGGAGGATTTTCCTTTCAAAAACTAATAGGTCCTGCTCGATTCTTTTGCCTGTCGTCCATGTTTCAGATCCATACAACAGGACTGGGCGGATCAATGCCTTGTACAGATGGACCTTGGTCTGCCGTGATAGAAGGCGGGAGGTAAACTCTTTGCGGAGGACAAAATAACACTTGTTGGCCATCAATATTCTTTTCTTCACTTCATCCTCAGGTGCATTATCTTGAGTGACCAGTAACCCTAAATACGTGAACTGGGCCACTTTCTCAAAGTTGAAGGGGCCAACATTGATGGTTTCGCCAGATTGTGGGTCCTCTCCTGTGGCTATGTACTTAGTTTTTCCTTCATTCACCTCTAACCCAAGTTTTCTGGCGGCATCCATCAGAGCCAAAAAACCCTCTCTCACAGACTGAAACGACCTCCCCACGATGTCCACATCATCTGCTTAGGCTAAGAGCTGGACCATACGGTTGTAAACCACCCCGCTAGTCTGCAGATCAGCGTCCCTAACTGCCTTCTCAAGTGCCAAGTTAAACAAGAGACATGCTAACGCATCACCTTGGCGAAGTCCTTTTCTTGAAGAGAACTCTTCCGTCCTTTGCCCACCAACCTGCAGGGTACACTTCATACCACACATGGTCAGCTTCACCAAGCGTATTATCTTATTCGGGATATTGAATCTTTTAAGTGCCTTGTATAGTTCTTCCCGGTTAATGCTGTCATAAGACGCCTTGAAGTCCACGAAAAGATAGTGAGTTTTAATTTGGTCTGTTGTAGATCTTCCCTTTCTAAATCCACATTGATATGGACCAAGTTTCTGCTCTGCAAAGGGTAGGAGACGCTGAAACAGGATATTAGCCAGGATCTTATATCCGCAAGAGAGAAGAGAAATACCTCTGTAGTTCTGACAGTGAAGCTTGTCTCCTTTTTTGAAAATGGCCATGTAACTGTCTGTCTCCAATCCTCCGGCAAAACTTCTTCCTCCCAGATGGTTAAGAGAAGATCCTTTATCAGCTCCCCACCTCCGTACTTGAAAAGTTCGGGAGGTAGGTCATCAGCTCCAGAGGCCGTATAATTTATTAGCCGATTAATGGCGTCCATTACCTCCTCATCATCAGGTGGTTCAAGGTCAGACTCCTGGTTCCCTACTGCCAGGACTTCTCTTGTGTCTGATCCACAAGGGGCTGAGTTGAGAAGCTCCTCAAAGTGGCTTTTCCATTGCAATAGGACTTCATCCTTGCAGGCAACTATGTTCCCTCTCTTGTCTCTACAAGTTTCCGGGATAGTAGTCCTGGATCTTCTCCTAATATTGATGCTCCTGAAAAAGTCCCTTGATAGTCTCTCCTTCCAGTATTTTTCAGCTCTCTCCAGTTCATCTCTATCCCTTTTCCTCTTCTTTCTTTGATGGAGTCGCTTTTCCTCGCTCCTCTTTTCCTGATATTCCTCGACAACTCTCCGTTTTCGTTAGCATATTTTTGTACGCTATATTCTTTGTATTAGTGGCTGCTTCATATTCTCCGTCGAACCATGGTGACCTTGTCTCCTTGTCCCAACACATTATCTGCCGTCTCACGCATTGCAGTCACACAGCTGGTCCAGAGTGATTCTATGTTTATCGTACTCATAGTATTGGCACGGAGGTTCTCATCTAACTGTTCTATGTACCGCTGTTTGGTATCTGGCTCATGTAGCTTTCTTATGTTATAATTCTTAGGTTTTATTGCTGGGTCTCCAGACCTTTTGGATGAGATCTTAGGACTGATGTGGGCAATACACAAAAAGTGGTCCGAATCCACGTTGGCGCTTCGATACGTCCTCACATTTTTAAGGCTGGATATATGCTTTTTATCAATTAGGATGTGATCTATTTGAATGACATGACCCCTATCTGGTGTGGTCCAGGTGCCTTTATGAATATTCTTGTGTGCAAAGAGGGTACTTCCAATGATTATATCCCTGGAGGAAGCAAAATTAATAAGCCTTGTTTCATTTTCGTTGGATTGTTCATGGAGACTGTACTTTCCTATGGTTGGGAAATATACCTCTTCTTTTCCTAATTTTGCATTACAGTCACCAGCGATTATTTTCATATCGTGCCTTGGGCACTGATTAAGAGTTCGTTCTAGCTGTTCATAAAAGGAGTCTTTATCTTCCTCACTTGAAGTTTCTGTGGGGGCATGCACACTAATGATACTATAGTTACAGAACTTCCCACAAATCCTTAACACGCAGATGCGAGGGGTTACAGGCTTAAAGCCAGTAACCAGTTGTCTAAATCGCTTTCAACAAATCCTACGCCATATTAATGTAGGGAGGGCATCGCTGCAGCTGTAGTATATGGTGTATTGTCTTTTCTCGAGAGTATCCTGGCCAGTCCACCTGATTTCCTGGATGGCAACTATGTCAAGTTTGAATTGATCAAGGAGCAGTTTCAGTGCTCCGTGTCTGTTAAGTGAAAGAGTGTTCCAGTATCCGAGTTTTAAGGTCCTAAAGGGTTGCTGGGTTGTTTCCGTTTGTGACGATCGATTTCCGAGGCTGACTTTGGTTTCTGCGAAGTTTAAGCTTCAGGTAGGGGGGCTTCTAACCCTCACTCCGTACCCTAGTATACTGGTGGGGCTGCCACCTTGGTGCCTGTATACTTACACCCTCATCCGGGTCGGCTACCTAGGGTGTGTAATGTAAGTGACCTTGTCTGAAGAGTGAGGGTGAATGTAGTGTGCTGTGATTAGTGTATATGTCAGTATACTGTTCCCCCAACCTGGAGGGCCAGTGGCTGTCTGCGGTCCTACGACCGGGCGATGAGGCCGCCACCTCCCTACGCCAAATTACACCATATATATATATATATATATATATATATATATATATATATATATATATATATATATATATATATATAAAAATCTCTGGGGCGAACGGTAATTGACTTATACAACTTAATTTTTTGGGATGCTAACTTCGTATTGATATCGCAAATGTCTTTAAAATAAAGAAGCAGATATTGGTCATAATAGTGCATTATACATCATAGAATCTCTATTATCAATTTAGTCATTTTCATGATGGTATGCATCAATATCTAAAACTTGTATGTAGCTTGCAAAGAAGAGGCAAGTTGGAACCTCTTGTTGGAGTATACAGCTTAACCCTGGTTAAGTTCACATTAAATTGTCTTATAGACAAGAAATATGGCTAGAGGCATTTGGCTACTGTTAGTGATCAAACTGAGGAGATTATAATATGATTGAAGAGACCATAATACATTTCCCCTTAAGTCCAGAATATCAATTGTGTTTGAAGGGAAATCTACCAAACCACACCTTGGTAAGGAAAATTTAAAATACTTTTTATGGAAAGGGAGAAGAATATTTAAATCACATAGTTGATTCCAATTCTGTGAAGTTTAGAATACGTGAAAACAATATTATTAGATTGTTTTTTTGATACAATATTTTTAATAAATAAAACCTACATTTATTATTACAACTTACTTCTATGGGCATTGGTTCAATATTACAAAATATAAATATGGTACTTATGACAAAACAATATTAAAATGGTACAATTAATTTTTCATTCAATTGTAAGATTCCAATCCTGTTGACCTCCACTGATTAGCACCTTAGAGGGAAGTCAATAACTATGGTATAATTTAAAAAAAAACTATATCACTACACCCAAGAAGGATTGATGTTAGGTTCATGGTAAGGCGATTGTTTCTAAACCAGTAGTTGCGATTTAGCTAGATGATGTTTAGGTTTTTGATTGTTGGCCCTTTGATCAAGGGGAGCCATTTTATATAGTCTGATTTTTGAATTAACTTATTTCATTATTGATTCAAGACTTTCTGGTGGTGGTTACTATCTGTAAATAGGGTGTGAAAATGTTAGAAATAGTGTTGAAAGGACTAATAACAGATCATCTAAGCGTTTTGTAATGAACATAATATCATTAGGAAATATAGGTTCTATGGAATCAAGGAAATTGTTAAAGGTAACGGCAGAGAGGCAAGGAACAAGATAATTTACAGGTAATAAGCTTAAGCATCCTGTAGAGACTAGTCTAAGTGACAGACTAGTGGGAAGTAACACTCCCACGGATTCTTGATTTCAGTACAAGACACTATCACACAACAGAACAGTACACTTTAATCTTTATCCATAAACAAGGCCATATAAAGTATTCACCATGTGAGTGGGAAGACCCAAGCATTAGGGGGGGTTCAGCCTAACCACCAGTTGTCCTGAGGATATGAAGCCTCTAGCACTGGGCCAACCCATCTGGAGTATACCAGATGCAAAAAAATTTACCTAGCCTCTGTAACAAAAAGGATTAGAGGCTCTTCGATGCTAGAAATGCCATGAGAGGTAGAAAAAAATATAAAGTAAGCAGAAAATTATATAAAATAATAATTGGTACCTGTGACAGCAAATAAATATAACCAATAGTGAAAATGAAAAAAAAAAAATATCTATTACAAAACTGACATGCATTAAAATTCTTCACAGATTAAAATATAATTAACAAACAGAGGAGACATGATAAATCAGATAAATACAAATGCTAGCATGTATAAAACATAGTTGGTTAATATATGTTATTTCAACGACAATAATGAGTAGAATAGGATCAATTTATACATGTTATAAACAAACGTTATCCTTACATAAATACTCATGTTTGTGACTAACTAGATTTTTCAATTACTAAAATAGAACAGCAATCATAAATGAAAAACAACAATTACAAATTTTTACAATAGAAACACAATCCTTTTCATATTGAAGTTGTCCAAGCTGTGATTGATTACACTGCCCATTGACAAAGACCTGTAGTTGGATATGTTTCAGAAGTAATAACTGGAAGACCACACAACTGTCTCCTGTGGAAAAAAAAGAAATGCACTAGTCAGGTAAATTATTAAACCATTTGATCAATAAACAAGCAATAAGTATTATTCCTACCTTATAATTATATCAGCTCTAGCAGACAGGGCTTGTTTGTTTTGTAAAATATTTGATGAAAGATCAATTGTTTGGCTATTGAAAGTATTTTCTTCACCTAAAAAAAAGTAACAAACTTACAAAAAAAAAAGAAGCACATTTTGTTATATCGCAAATAAGCTTATATTATAAATAGATTAAAATTAATTCACATTATAAATTACAATACTAAAAAAGCATTGACATAATAAAAAATGATTTCAAAGAAGTTGGTATACCAATTAAACATACAACCATCAATTTCGATTTTTGAAATTAAGCCTTAATTTATTTTTTTCAGTAAGCTACTTATTTACCCTGACCACATAGGAATATTTTTCAAAACTAATTTGAAAATTAAACTTAAATTATTGATTTTCAAATTAATTGGAACCTAGCCCTGAAGGCATTGTAATCCAAAAATTAATCCTTTCATGATAATACTTGAATACAATAATTTATTTATTAATATGTAGAACGGAGATAGTTGGGGGGTGCAGTAAAAAAAAAAAACAACACTAAATAAGTACTAGACTTATATTTATGAGCTGACGTTTCGACCTACAGTGTAAGTCATCTCCAGGGCTATGAGAGAGAAACAAACAGAACAAAAAATATATAAAAACGTTACAGTAACAATAATATAGTGGCATGTAATGTAGAAAATTAAAATAGTGACAGATATGAAAATTAAAGAAAACAAATACAAAATAAAATACAGAAAATAAATGTACAGAATGGATAGAAAAGTAACAATAATATAAAGGGAAATAAAAAAGAGGAGGTAAACCAAAGATACAAAATGAGAAGATTAACATATAAAACAAGGTTGGAACATGAAAGATTTGGAAAAACTAGTAAAATAAAGATATAAAATGTATGATAACGGACTTCTAGAGGTTACATAAGTAAATGTTTATATTATTTTTACTTTTCTATCCTTTCTGTACATTTATTTTCTGTATTTTATTTTATATTCGTTATCTTTATTATATCTGTCTCTATTATAATTTCTGTTCATTATCTTTAATTTTATTAAATCTGTCTATATCTTAATTTTATTATATTCTGTCACTTTTTTAATATTCGTTATCTTTAATTTTCATATCTGTCACTATTTTAATTTTCTACATTACATGTTACTGTAACGTTTTTATATATTTTTTGTTCTGTTTGTTTCTCTCTCATAGCCCTGGAGATGACCTACACTGTAGGTCGAAACATCAGCACATAAATATAAGTCTAGTACTTATTTAGTGTTGTTTTTTTTTTTACTGCACCCCCCAACTATCTCCGTTCTACATTTTATCATCCAGTCAACTATTTTCCTCTCATATATTTATTAATACATTTATTAAATACTGAAAACAATAACTTGAGTAGAGAAAAAGGACTAAAGGTAATATTAAATCAGTCAGAATATGCCAAAGTAAATGTTTAGTAGCTTTTCAGGGAAAACAAAGCTGGTACTCGTAAAGTATAAGTGGGTCATGGTACAACAGGTTCAAAAATTGCCTAACAAATGCCTATCAGTTGTAGTTATTAATAATAGCAACTAATCTATCATTCTTATTAACTGCATTAATAATAAAATGGAGTGCAGTGGAACAAAAGTAATGTAAACACTTATACTGTTATATTTGCTCATAAAATAGCGATATCTAATGGTAAAGTACTAGTGAGTCTATGATATACTGAAGGGCCATGTCAAACCAACAAGACACTCAACCTGAGCATTTCAGATTTGGCTGAAACTTGGTTTATTTATGCTTTCTGGCATCCTGAACTCAAATATAATTTTCAAAAATTGTATCCCTGATAGTTTTTTAGTTATAAATTTTTAAAAATCACAAAATATGTATAATTTTGTGACTACACCATAAAAATTTCAGAGTGGGACCATGATGGGATCAGGAGATATGTTAAAAATAGGTCACTGAAGTATCACAAAATTTTTAGTGCTAATAGCCTGGTTCTGGTACATAGGCTATATGAAACATAACTTTGAAAATGAAATACAAAGATTTTTCTTTTTTTTTTTTACATCTTTATTTTATTCTTTACATTTTCAATTGGAGTTTCTTCATTGCCTGAGTGCTTTCCAACTCTATAAGATGGTACACTCTTCTAGTTTGGGTTGTGGGATCTACTTTGGTTAAGACATCTGTCTTATTTACTAATAAAATGTCTGGGCACCATAGGATATTTAAATGAAGGTGATGGACCACGGGGTACCAGAAAACTTAGTTTAATGTCTTCGTTTTCTGTATTGATGACACCCTAACCACCATTCCTCGTCGTACAAACATGTGACAAAACCAACAATTTCATCCAACTCTAATTCACATTCAAATTAGTTTCCTCCGGTTCAGTTTCTGGTTTCTGTAATAGTAACTGCAAAACTGCTTTGCGACAACTGTCACATATTTTATCACCTGCAGGCTATTCCTTCATGACGTTTTAAAATACTTTCATTCACAATTCTTAAATTTTTTTTGTGGTAGTCATGGCCTGCATGTTTAAATGGATTACACCAATATATTTTAAGTTTTGATCGACCTGCTTCTTCCATATTTACTACAGCTTAAGGAAAATTACTAACACCATACTAACTATAACTTAAAATATTCTGCAGTTTTTAATCTCTAATTGTAAAAAGAATTACCTTAAAATCAGTTCATCAAACTTAAAAACACAATTCTATCTTACTAATTTGAAACAGTTTAAACTTTTTTAACACTTGTTCACTCACTGAAAGCAACAGACAGACTGAAACTAATAGCACAACAATGGAACACAGTCATCACTTGTTCATGTTAGGACGTGAAAGGGACATGTCTGTTCAGGTATCAGCAGATCAACAAACGCAAACTTGATAAACAAAATCAATTTTTATATCAATATAAAATTTTATATTTTTGTATCAATATTGTTTCTGTAGTAAGGTCCAACATTTATAAAAACATTAGAATTAGGCCTACATAACTTAAATTATTCAACATTAAATTGAAATAAAAAATGTTGTGATACTCCAGTGATATATTTTTAACATATCTCCTGATCCCATCATGGCCTCACTCTGAAATTTTTATGGCGTACTCAAAAAATTATACATAAAAACATATAAATTTGAAAAAACACCAACTCAAAAAATTTTCAAAAACGATTTTTGAGTTTTACTCAACAAATATTTTTTCCCCACATGTGTTGTTATGTGTTTCCCCGTATGTTGGGTATCAAATTAAAGTCCATTAAACCCTCTTTAAAATGAGCTGTCTGTCAGCTCTCTAGCACTAATAGAATCAAAGTTGTAGCAGATTTTAGATTTTAGCGCACGTTAAAAACACAGCATTTTGTGATTTTATAACTAAAAAACTATCAGGGATAGAATTTTTTGAAAATTATTGGTTGATTTGATATGGAATGACACTGAACCTACTCTGATACTGTCAAATGTGTAAAAACTATAAACTTTAAAGCAGTTATATAAAAGAATAATGAATAAAACTTTTACTATCTAATGATGATAAATAACCTGTAACCATTATAAACTTAATCTAGCCCAATAGTGGTTTCTAGTTATTGCATTTGAATATACATGGGAATGACAGGGAATAGGCATACAAACTGATAAACTCATAATATTATTTTTCACAAATTTAAATACAGAATCAAGAAAAGTGGAACTAAAGGAGAAATTAGAGAAATATGTTAATTGGAATAAAATAAAATATTAACAAAAACAGTTATTTGGTGGAGCTAAATAGGTAATAATGAATAAGTTGAAGTAACAGTTAGCTGAATAAATAATTAGCTTGCTCAATCGAATAAATCCCTTAAGTTTAACAAACAAGCAATAATAACCATTTCCTAATTTTATTTACTTCCACAACTCTCATTACTGCACATGTTAGCTTCCCATCAGAAAGCAAATGACAAAATAAGACTCTGCTTTTACTACTCATAAGCTAAGTCCTACTTCAGAATCATAAAATTGGTCCTTTCTGTAGTATAAATCAAATTAAGAAAAAAAAAAACGAAATCGAAAAACACAACAAAACATATCCAAATTCACAAAAATTAAAACATATTTAAATTATTTATATATATATATATATATATATCTAATATATAAAATTGTCGTATCACAGTGTTTGTAACAGAACTCCTCCAAAACGACTTGACCGATTCTTATGAAACTTTGTGTCTATATTCAGTAGGTCTGAGAATCGGATGTAAACTATTTTTCATAGCCCTAAGTTATGCTGTCGGCCATTATTATTGATTATATGTAATTTGAATCCACCAATTATGGAATCTTACATGTTTGTTCATCTAAAATATCACCGGGAATGTTATTTAAGCAGCAATGTTGACTGGAATCTTTAAAGGAGAAGTCGTCCTGTAGCCACATATTCCATTAATACCATCAGAACCCATAATACCGTTCAAAAGACTTCAATTCGATATAAGTTTGGTTTTTGCTATGAGCATCAACAAGTCTCAAGGCCAGACAATGCCTATTTGCGGTTTAGACCTACAACATCCATGGTTCTCCCATGGACAATTATATGGTTGCATGCTCATGTGTTACATAAACCATCTAATCTATTTGTATTAGCAAAGGGCAGATTAAAAAAATATTGTGCATAGATTAGCGCTCAATTAAATTGAAATAAACAGTTATAATTTAAAAAAATATTATTAGCCATAATTAAAAATCAACCATGATATACCTCATTCATTAATCTAATGTTAATATTTTATCAGTTAGGAATTTTGTATATTATTTGTTTACTATATACTGTACTTAGATATAAGATGAATAAAATGTATAATCAAAAATCTATTTAATTCATTTTTTCCATTCCTTCATTGTTTCTTAAAAATTCAAATTTTAACGTAATCTTTTTTTAAAACTATTACAACAGCCACAGCAACGTGTGGCCGGGTCAGCTAGTGTGTGTGTATATATATATATATATAAAAAAACTTTCCAAAATATTTAATGATGATTTTATTAACAATAATTTTGTCTTAGATACACAAATGTTTGTAGTTTAATCCCGCTAATATCCTCAAACTGTCTACCCTTAACCTGCCCATCCACTTTATCATCCTCAGCCTGATGAGCAACAAGGATATCACAAAACATCAAATGATAATTTTTTATTAATATTTGCAATGGCACATTAAAATTTTCAAACTTTACCTGATGAACGCTTTTTTGATAAGCATGTTATTAGTTTATCTCCAGCAAAATCCTGAGAAATTTTGATTCGTTTAAATATGGCCGATGAACTCCAATTTTTTCTGGCAGATCCTTTTTTTGAAATTTCTCGAGATGGTCTCCATTCTGCCACCAAGCTGGCCCAATCCACCCCAAGAGCATCAACAACACTTATGCCTGAATAAACACACGACAGTTCAGTGTATTATTTTATTTGGTATTTTAATTATTAACCCTAAAATGAATGTTTTCAAAACTATTGGTCAAGCAAGGAATAAACTAGTTTGCCAAACACAAAATTACAGAAATCCAACATGATAATGGTTGTTTCAGGGTTATTGTTCAGGAACTTAAAGACCTAAACCAGCAAACATCACAGTAAGGTAATATTACTGCAAGATGAGCAAAATAACCCTGAAATTTCAGGGTAAACACCAGTCATTTTAGAGGGAAGCACAAATGTAAAGATTATCTGAAGTAGTACAAACACAATTATAGTAAGTACATAGTACTTTTTATATATACCATATCTCGCACTGACTTGATTATCTGTTTTTATCTCTATTGATATAGTTATGTAACCTTTTATGTACTGAAAAATTCTTAAACAATAGATCTAAAACAAACTATTTTAGTGCACTGTGTGATTATTTTAGTGTTTTAATTCACTATGTAATTTATCACAATATTATAGCGATTTTTCAAAATATAGATGCAAATGCACCCTTTCAACTCCAAATCAAACATGTTTCAGCATATTATTATAAACAGAAATAAGAAGCAAAAACAGGATGGTTGGAAGAAATTCATCATTTCAAACACTGAAAATACATCTTAAGTTGAGATTTTTGAAAATGGACAAATATAGTTCCAAATGTTTAATAAAATCAATATTGTAGAAGTTAAAAGCTATTTAATTATACATATATTTATAAAAGAATATGATACATTAAAAACACATACAAAATTAAAACACATTCTAATAAAAATGTATAATTTTTTTTTTTAAAGAGAAAAGATAGGCCCTCGACAGGGATCGGGCCTATCTTTTCTCTTTAAAAATAAAAAATTGACCAATAATTATAAAAAATTAAAAATGTATAATGTGTTGTAATAAAGATGAATATATTTATTTTAATGAATAAGTTTTTATTTAAGGTAACTTTCATCACTCTTTTTTTTATTAGTAATTCTATTACAATTTTTCATAACTATTTCCATTTGTTTTTGTATTTTTCTTAAAATATATAAATTAGATTAATCTAATTTATTTCAATATAGTATGTATGTTATAACCTATAATACAACTTATGTATTCTATAAGCTTTATAGTTTTATATATTCTTAAGGGATATTGTACCAGAATACAGATTTTTTCTATTATAATAAATATGACCACATATTTGGTGTCAACAAACAATTTATGTTGTTGGTTTCTTATGAACAAGAAAGAATGATGTGATTAATAATGAAATGGTATTTAGTCTTGGTTTGATTTTGGAAATTCTCTTTAAATTTGATGAATGATTTATTACCCCTGGTAAACATTAAATTTGAAAGGTTAGAAATGCAATTATATCTTAAAATTGCTTTTTTAATATACACATGAATAACATGATGTTGGTGAAGAATTATGATCCTAAAATCAAATATAATTTTTTAATTAACAACTAACATCAAATTTGCCGGTTTCAGACTGGTTAATTTTTTCCTAACATATACACCCTAAGTGAAGGGTTAGTAGAAAACACTAAATAAGATATAAATAAAAATGATTAATCTGTAACATTGTTGGTCTCAAATGGTATATTAGCAAATTTTACTATTCAACAATTCTCACCCTTTTAAAGTTTAACTCAAAAGAGAAATGACTCCATAACTGGAAAAGTCGATACTTACATATTTTTAAAACAAAAAAAATAAAGAAAAAAGATTTTTTAATTCCACAAAAATTAGTGCATAGTTAATAAGTATAACATTATTACCTAAGCTATGAAAACAGTTGAGAGCGGAGTGGCTCAGTGGTAAAGCACTGAGTTACCATGCCGGAAATCGTGGTTCGAATCCCGCTGCAGGCCAAGACTTTTATTTAGTCTGTTTCCAGCGGGAGATGGATCATATGGGATCTAGGACCCTCCTGGGGCTCACACAACCTCTATAAAATGTTATAAAAATAGGGTACCCAAAATGAGGGAGAAGAATCTGGCGGTTGAGCATGGCCTAGGACGTCACCTTCTTGCAGAACCATTGTCCATGAAACAGTACAGTCTCTACCATGTACTGAACCCGAGACCCGTTCACAGGTTGTAGTGGTAGAGGTTTATGAAAACAGTTGTTACTAATGGAAATTCTCTACTCCATATCAAAACTTATTTACCCTTACATTACATCATATTAAAAAGTGTTTACCCTTATTACATTTTGATTCCTCTTCTAGCTCTTCATCGGAAATTTCTTCAAAATCTAGGGATACGATTCCATCATCTTCAGTAATCCTTGAATCCATATTCCTTAAAATACAAAAGTAATAATAATAACTAGCACAATCAGGTTAAAATTTTATAATACAGAAAAATGATTTATATTAATGAGGCATTGTTTGACAGAATGTGTCTTGAGCAATGTTCAAAAGGGTCAGGCAGAGAGGGTGGGAGAGCAGTCAATAAATTGTGTAAAATTGATTGACTGCATCCGTAATTTACCACCTGATAACCAAAACCGATCAAATTAAATAAGAAATCCATTTCTTTCCCTCAAGCTATTACTTTATAAGTTTACTTGAAAAATTAAAACTTATGAAGAATGAAGACTTTAATCACATATCTACAGTTAAGCAAGTAGCAGGGATAGTTAAAAAATTGGGTACAGAAACAGTAGATCCTCCCCTTAAAAATATTACAGAACAGTCTCTATCAAGTACTCTATCCTAGACCCTTCATGGGTGGCATTGGTAAAGGTTTTTATTTCGTAACAAAAAAATGTTTTGTTTTTTTAATATATATGTAATGTACAACTTTCTTCTTTATCTTCCTTACATGATAATTTCTAATGGTTTCACTAAGACCCAGAACAACTTAAAAGTATTTTATCAAACATTAAAATTTTCACTTTTGAAAAAAAAAATCACTAAGAAGACATTCCATAGATAATACAATTATTTTTTCAAAATTTTAATAGTCAATATCTTTTTTGAAATATGTATATTTAATATTTGAAATAAAATAAATAATTTTTAGAATGCAGAATTTTAATTTGCCTTAAAAATCTTAATTTTTGAGAAGTTGTCAGTTGTAATTTTAATTAAGTCGAAACTGTTATGAGTAATCTAAAAATTTACTAACCTTTCTCCTGGTGGAGTAAGAGGCCGAGGATCTTCTTCATGACCATGAATATGTTTGCTAGTTTCAGTAAGACTACCAGTATCATCCTCCATCATTTCATGATCCACAAATTCAGTCTAAAATCATATTTCTTTAATCTCAAGTGCAACAATGATAAAAAACCATATGATGATTAAAATAATCTTAAATTCATAAACTATGTTATAATGAATTGCTAACTAAAAAAGATATAGTAGTGGAAATTATAGTACGACAATAATAATGTACAAATCTTTTTAATAATGTTTAATTTATTGATAAGTGAATTTAATATGGACTAATTTTAAGAAATTTGGTTAACAATGGAGTCATTGTTAGACCTAAAACTATGGGTACTGATAATAGGGCAGAACCAATTTGAAACGTTGAAAAAATGTTAATTTTTTGTTCACACTAACATCTATACAAGTATTTTGAAGTAGACACTATTATAGACAAGGATAATAGTAAAGCACAAGCCCTAGAACAATGTTCAGGAAATTACCAACTCTGTGAGCAGCATTATATCATAAATGACCAAATAAAAATGAAAAACTTACATCTTCTCTATTTAATATATCATCAGGATCATCACTAATATCGCTTAACTCTTCTTGCAAAGATACTTCATCAAGTCTAGAACGTTTCATTTCCATATCTACATCTTCGCCTGACCTTTTAGAGCAACTCGACATATTGACTTCTTCTGAAACATTATTTTAAAAAAAAATATATTCCAGCAATTAAATAGAAAATGGAGACAAACAAGCTATTTTGAAAGGAATAAACATAAGTGAATTAGAAGGTTTCAAAGCTGAAATGACCAGTAATCATTGTCTAACTAAATCATTCCAGAGATGACAATCTATATCTGCCTTAAATTCAGCCATCTCCTGAAATTTTGGTAATTTATTGATGAATACATAAATTTTTGCTTGCAGCCTCAAATTTTTTCAAGAAACCAAAAACTTAACTCTGAGATGCATTTCTGGTTCCCAACTGTTTTTTATTGTTCTATATTGCAACACACAGTAAAATCTGCTTTTTAGCTACATCGTTCTCTCATAACTGGGTTGTTCTATATTAAAACAGTAGCTAACTTGTAATGAAATGATCAAGAAGCTGATCAGGTATACAAAGTGAATGAAGGAAATAACAGCTTTTGAAACAATTTTAAAAAGGCATACAAATACGTGACAAATTACTCCGCATTTACTAATATTATTACTATAATATTTGTACAAACATTTGTAAGTGTAATTAATAAGATAATGCAACTTCTAGCTGATTTAATAAAATACTAAAAAAATGGTTAAAAGAAAATGGCTGTATTGATATAGAGATTTTCAAGATCCTTATCAATGTAAGTAGCATTTTGAAAACATTTCGACAGTAACCTCAAGGCAGAGGAAGAAAATATCAAAATATGTATACCAGCATCCAACACACCAAAATAATTTTTAAATGCATCATCATTAAAATCATAAAATTAGTAGCAAATCATGAACATAAAGCTACATTGGAAGACAACTGGCACAACTCAAAAAAATGTGATTATGTCTTAAAGAAAAGAATAATATGGTAAATTTTTATGTGGAAGAGTGTCAAAAAAGTAACTGCTAGAGTGCAGTTATGTCAGTGTTAAATTATCAAAACCTACTCTAGTATTCAGGGGAACAGCTATGTTATCTGTTAACTGGTAATTTTGAGTTCAGATGGGTTTCTTCCAAAGGATGCTACTATAAAGCTTTTTTAAAGAAATGGCAGTTAATATAAATAAGGAAATATTTTTCCCAGCTTACTTTGTTCTTTTTCTCCCTTGGAAACATCAGTGGTATGGTCTTTCTCTTTATCACTGTGATGATTTCTTCTGAAAACAAAGGGAAACATGAGTAAAAATGATAAACAGTAATTAAGTGATAAAAAAGTGAATATTAGACCAACCTATCATCATGATGAGATAAATGAGATCTTGACCTCCAATCACCATTTCCAGATACCGAGCCACTATAGGAACACCACTCATCACCTCTTTCTTCACATCTGATATTCAAAAGTAGTTAGACACAAAATAGTAGTCGATAGACAAATATAATGAGTAAAATGAATACTCACTAAAAATAAACTTAACTAAACATAATAAAAATATATCTCAACATTATTATAATTATGTTGGTTGTACAACCAGCAAGCAAGTCCTAGCCTCCTCTAAAATCAATCTCGGCATGCTCTTCTATTGCCATCCTGTCAACAGAATAAATTCTAGCAACATGACCTAAGCACTTAAGACGATTTAATTTTATCACTGTGCAACATCTATATCGTTGAGCAGTTCATAAATTTATTTATTTATTCTCTGTTGCCATTCCCATCTAATATTAATACTAAGACCGTAGGAGTACTTTTCTTTTGAAAATTGGTAGCTTTTTATTTTCCGATTTTGTGATATTAAAGGGTCTTATACAGAGTTAACTTAGTGCGCCTCGAGATCAATTTACTCGATATGATACTCCTCATTGCAAAGTTGAATTTGTTGGCGGCCATTAATCTGTTTTTAATTTTTGCCCCTATCCTGTTGTCATACGTTATCTTTGATTCAAGGTAATTAAATTGTTCAAACTTGTATGTTCCAATTGAAGCTTTAGCCGCTTCTTGATTGGGTGCCTCTTCATGTTTTAATAGATCTTATGAGACCACTTGGGAGCGGAGTGGCACAGTGGTAGAGCACTGAGTAGCCATGCCGGAAATTCTGCTGCAGGCAGTTACTTTTATTTAGTCTGTTTGCGGCGGGAGATGGATTATATGGGATTGAGGACCCTCCTGGGGCTCACCCAGCCTCTATAAAATATTATAAAAATAGTGTACCCAAAATAAGGGAGAAGAATCTGGCGGTTGAGCATGGCCTAGGACGTCACCTCCTTGCAGAACCAATATCTATGAAACAGTACAGTCTCTACCATGTACTGAACCCCAGACCCGTTCACGGGTTGTAGTGGTTACAGGTTATGAGACCACTTCAATCTTCTTAGAAACCGAATCGTTATTTGTTACTGATCGGTGTTTGAATCAGTATTTGCAACTGATCATCGAATCAAATTTATTCTATGTTTCCCTTAAAGAGTATGGGATGTAATATAAAAATAGCTGTTCGGATTAATAAATTTGAAAAATTAAAAATAATGCTTATAAATATGAACTCTTTGATTACCAAAATATGATGGATGCCAAAATGATAAGGGAGAAATAGGAGAATTTATAGTGCCAGGAATGGAGAAAGGCTACAGAGAAGATATAAATAATAAGAAAAGTACGCACCAAATGGCAGATGGCTGGGTGGACCGAGTAACAAACACTGAAAAATACGTTACAAAGCAAGGAAGCGTTAGCAGTGATCTCTAGCGCCCATAAAAGTATAGGAAAATGAATAAATAGGTAAATATGTTGACAAGTAAAAAATGTGTAAAAATATTAAAGATAATGATGAAAGAGAGATATTATTAGCCCATCACTTAGAACATCGTATTTTCCTCCTAAAATGCCGATCCAACTCCTATTTCCTAATTTTATAGCCAATGCCCTCAATCACATTACCCCACCAAAATCCCTAAATTCCACATTATGTTTCTTCTCATTGTAATTTAAAAAATCTCTGCTTAACCTTAAAATACGTACTTCACATACACTCATTGAATCTACGTATTTCTTCCCTCACCCAATTTTTAATCAGTCACCTTTCCTATGACCACATGAACAACCTTTCAACTCTTAATGCATCCACTTTCTCCACAACTAGGTCAAGTAAAAAACTCCAACTTATCTCAAAATTTAAATCCCTTTACCAAAATTCCCTCATCTCCAAAATCTACACAAAATGAGATGACCACTGGGTCCACAATATCTCTTCCATCCACATCCCCACTCATGTTATTAATATTCTATCCTTAGGACCCAATTTTTCTGCACCCTCCTCCTCCTTCAAAAAAATTATACCTGATCTTTTGACTAACCTAGAATATATCCTTAATGACCCTCTCCTCAACCGTTCACATGTTCAACCAGATCTTTCACGTGTCTTTGTAGCCAATATCATTTCCAATTTCCTTCAGCACCACTATTCCATCCCTTTAAATTTCTCCCCACAGTTTTTCAAAGACCTTTTTCTCACACGTTCTTTTCTTCAATCCCATGACGACTTGATTGTCACTAAAGCTGATAAAGGCAACTTAACAGTAATTATGAATCGTTCTGAATATAACCTCAAAATTAATTCCCTTCTTGTCAGATACTTCCACCTACAAACCTATACCCCGAGATCCTACCTCCTCTCTCCAAAGACAATTCAATCTCCACCTAAAAAGCCTTGTCATTTCAACATTAATTACATACCTTGTATACAGAAACCTCATTTCCTATAATACCTTAGCCCCCGCTTTTATGGTCTTCCCAAAATCCACAAACCCAACGACCCCCTCTGTCCTATTACATCTAACGTCAATTCACCATCTAAAATACTTAGCAAATTCTTACTTCCATCCTTACAAGTCCTCAGCCGTAATAACCCATATGATATCCAAAACTCTTTTCATCTTTGATCTTTTAACATCCCTCACCATTCCTGATCATTACATACTCACCTACTTTGATGTTAAAAGCCTATTTACCAACATACTTTTAGATAAAGCTCTCTTCATAATAGATAACAACTGGTCACTAATAGAACCCCATACCTCTCTCAACCGGTCCTCATACCTCCAATCCTTAAAACTCTGTTGTGAATCTGGCTACCTTACCTTCCATGGACAATTCTTTTACCAAATTTCTGGACTTGCCATGGGAAATTCCCTCGCTTCTGACCTCTCTACTAATATTGTCCTAAATGACCTTCTCAACTCCATTCTACCCCAGTTGCTTGACGATATTTTTTTCATTAAAAAATATGTAGACGACCTCCTTATCCTAAATCCCAACATTCTTCCAGATTTATTATCCTCCTTCAACTCATACCATCCCCACCTCCATTTTACCGTTGAACTCGAATCCATTAAGTCACTACCATTTCTTGACCTCAGTACCATTAAAAATCCAGACCACACCTTATCCACAGATTGGTATACTAAATCCACTTACTCTGGCAGACTTCTTAATTATTACTCCCAACATCCGCACCACCTAAAAATTAACGTCGCTAAAAATATCATTCACCGTGGCCTATCCTTCTCTGACCCCTGCTTCCATAAAACCAACACCCACCGTATCAATGAAATCCTTTTAAAAAACAATTTTCCTACCTATATTGTTAATAAACTCATCCATGACTAATAACCCCCTCACCCCCACCCGGTCTCCACATCCGCCATCTTTCCCTATATACAGATCCTTGCCATATATACCTTCCCTCTCTAATAACATTCAAAAATACTTTCGTTCCTTTATCCCCAATTTACTTATTGCCTTTATATCCCATAACAAACTCTCCCATATTTATACACGTATCAAAGATCCTATTCTCCTGTTTTCATGTTATCTATCGTATCCCCTGTTCTACTCCTAATTGCAACTCTTCCTACATCGGTGAAACTAAAAACTTCCTTAAAGATCAAATTACCAAATACAAATATGCCATTTCCTCCCATAACCATACCTCCTCTAAACTCTCCGAACATGCCCCTATCTTTAAACCACATTTTTGATTTCGATTCTATCCTAGCTTCTGTTCCCAACCATGACAAACGCATCCTCTCTGAAACTATCCACATCAATTTAGATTCCTCCGCTATCAATCTTAAGACTGACTCACATCATCTTTCCTCTACCTACTCCCAAATTTTTAATTTACTCAAAAAACCTTAAATTCTGTTACTTTTGTTACTGATGTTTCTTCTGTTACGGAACTCTTGACATTTATTTTATTTTATTGGTATTATCTTTCCACAATTTCTCATTTACTCAGTCATTATTACTCTTTACTATATCTCTTTCATCACTATCTTTAAAATTTTTACACATTTTTTACTTGTCAACATATTTACCTATTTATTCATTTTCCCTCATTTTCCTATACTTTTATGGGCGCTAGAGATCGCTGCTAGCGCTTCCATCTTGCTTTGTAACATATTTTTCAGTGTTTGTTACACGGTCCACCCAGCCGCCTCTCCCATTTGGTGCGTACTTTTCTTATTATTTATATCTTCTCTGTAGCCTTTCTCCATTCCTCACACAATAAATTCTCCTATTTCTCCCTTATCATTTTGGCATCCATCATATTTTGGTAATCAAAGAGTTCATATTTATAAGCATTATTTTTAATTTTTCAAATTTATTAATCCAAACAACTATTTTTATATTACATCCCATACTTATATTTTCAAATTTTACATTCCTGTCATTCTACAAGATACCTATTCATTTCTTTCTACATATTTCTTCTGTAATTATTCTTTGGCATCATATTTTGTATTATTTTTCATACATTTTACTTATGTAACCCCTAGGAGTCTATTATCATACTGTTACGGTCACAGAGAGGAAGACGGACACAAGGGATTAACGTCTTAAGCTGTCGGCGGGAGAAGTTAAGATTGGATTAGAACCTTCTCGAACGCCTCTTTTTGTCGGGAGAGATCAAGAAGGTTCTCGACATTCCCAGAACATTCTTCCCCTACTTCCGTGTTCTAGAATGTTCGGCCTTGCCTATCTAAACACTCTCCTCGCCTTGATCGGACAGTCATATAGTAGACCAGTCACAGTGATGTACTTGTAATAAGTGAGTGTCAGTGTGATAAACTATTCAGTGTTGAACCGGCCAGTGTAATAAGCGTATCTGGAACTGTGACAGTCTCGCGAGTGTAATAAACCATTCTTGTGTTTTAATTTGTGTCAGTTTGTGATATTTGGAGAATTTTACGGTCGATGGACATTAATTAGTGAACTGTAAGTGTTAATTAGTAATAGTTAAGTAGTAATTGTAATTTTATGGTATTTGTACAAGCTTAAGTAAATAGTTAAGCTATTTAGAATTAGTAATATCTTATATTATTGTAATAATTAAATAGGAGTTAAGCCTAGATAATAAATATTTAGAATATTGTTATTATAAATTTATATCAGTTTAATAATTTAATTGTATTCTTTTTATAAATATTATCTTTAATTAAGGAGTAGTTTAATTCATTTTAATACCCAGTAGCCCGATACAATACTTTTTATATCTGTAATTAAACTAGTTTTGTTCTAAATCCTTTACATCTCACCTTTTTATGTTTTGATCTTTTCATTTTGTATCTTTCTGTTTACCTTCTCATTTTTCTTTCTCTTTATATTATGTTTACATTATTATCCTTTTTGTACATTTATTCTGTATTTTTTATTCAATATCTTTAATTATTATATCTGTCACTATTTTAATTTTGTACATTACATGTTACTATATTCTTGTTACTGCAACGTTTTTTATATATTTTTTGTTCTGTTTATTTCTCTCTCATCGCCCTGAAGATGACCTACAAGGTAGGTCGAAACATCGGCACACATTATTATTATGTAAGTCTTGTACTTATTTGGTGTTGTTTTTTTTACTGCACCCCCCCAACTATCTCCATTCTCTACATTACTTTATGTTAGATACCCAGATAAAGAATAAAACTGATTATGCTGTATGTGTAAACTATGAAGATGTCTAAACAGTACCTCTGAAAAGACTGCACGACATACCAAGTTGGCTAAATAAATTGTATAAATTTTTGTTTACAGATCAGAAATCCATAAGAAAGTATTTGAGATTTACTCTATGAGGTAGCAAAGATTTGAAATTAATACCTGGAAGAACGATTGTCCCAATCTGTATGCTCAGACCATTCATGACTTCCACTTTGTTTATCTCGGCTTTCAACCCATCGTCGACCTCTTCTCTCATCTCTAGTTGAGCTACGCTCAGTACTTAATCTATCATTTCCATATCGATTTCTTTCTGCACCACCTAAACAAACATTATTAACATGATAATAAAAATTAAAATACATAATAAATGAAATTGAAAATGTAGCAATGAATATGAAATTTTCCTACTATAACCTTTTTCAATTATTTATCAGTCAGGCACGAGCCATCAACTGGTGGACACCGCTATTTTTCAATACAGTGAATATTCAGATTTGCCTTGATAAGTAATAAAGATTTAATTTATTTATAAACAGAATATTTGTCATGGTTTTTTGATGCATCGGACTAGGTCTTCTTATTGATTTGGAGTCACATCTAATTGATGTGGAGGCATAGGTTTTTAAGTCCACAACTCCCTAAAATCACGCATCCTAGTTTCTTCACCAGTGCCCAATTACCCTCACATAGAATTCCTTTTCGTCGACATGCAACTGAAGCCCTCTCCTATATCCCGTAGTGTTTTGCCCTCCTTTGGTCCCTTTTGATCCTATCTTTGAGTCGGTCCTTTACAACCATGTTCCTCTCTACAATAAAATAATAATCTCCGGTGACTTTAATGAAACCTTTTTTACTCTCTTCACCTCTCCATTGTTCCATTCTCTCCCACCCATCACACTCTCCTATCTGACACCTGGTTAGACTTGTTCATCATTGACCGATCGCAGAGACTCCTTTCTTACCTGCCCCATTTTTGTCCTTTCATGATTTAATCCAAATTTCATACAATATAGAAACTCCAGGATCCTACTGAAAACTATAACTTTTCGCAACCTAGATTAGATAGGACTCACCCCTGAAAATATATCACCTTCCCTCGAAATCCTGAATTGGAACCTAATTTATTCCTGTACCACCTTCGATTCAATGGTTGACATACACACTGCCAATCTCAAAAGTGTCCTGGATACCCATACTTCACTCAAAACTTTAACCTTCCGTGACCATCCTGCTCCTTGGATGTGTCAAAAAATAAAAGACCTGCAAAGGAAGCGTGATGCTGCCCATAGACGCTTTAGACATACTAGGCTTACTGATGACTACCAAGCGTTCAGGGCTCTTCGCAATTTAACACAGTCTACAATCAGAAAAGCAAAGTCCAAGTATTTCCACAAAGCCCTTTCCACTGCTCACGATCCTAAATCTAAATGGCAACTCCTCCCAAAGCTCTCCCTCTGTAATCCATCATCCTCCAGAGCCTTTCCCGCCTCACCCAATGAAATGAATTCGTATTTTTGTCTGCCTCAAATAACACATCAAAATCATCCTCCTCCGTATTTTCACTAATTCCATCTTTCAACTCCGAAAATTTTTATTTCTTAGACATTTCACCTACTGACATTATTTGCTCCGTTCTTAAATCCCGCTCCAGTTCTACTGGCTTTGACGAGATACCCGTCAAATTACTCAAACTATGCCTCATCGATATCCTGCCGGTTTTTCATCCCCAACCAACCCCTTTCCTCACTCTATCTTCAAATGTGGCATAGGGCTCAAGCATCTCTCCTCTCCTATTCAACAGTCACATCAACGAACTTCCTAAATATGTTCATCACTGTTCCTACCATCTGTATGCTGATGACTTCCAAATTTATTTATCCTTTCCTCCTTCTGAGCTATTATTTGCGTTCGCCAGTATTCAGCAAGACCTAGATAGGATCAATGCCTGGGCAAAGGTGAACAAACTGGAATTGAATGCAATGAAAACCCAGGCCTTTGCTCTAGGTTCCAACCCCCCCAACATTAATCCTAAACAACTACCCCACCAGTTTAAATTCTTTACACAATATACCCGGAAGCTTCTCATATCATCCCTCATCTTCCTCCACTTTGACTACTGTAGTGTAGTATACGGAGCCTTTCGAAAATGCTTGAGGGCCGCTTAAAGCGAATAATGAACTGCACCTTAAAATTTGTCCTTGGTACTCCGAGGCAATCCTGGGTATCACATCACTATTATGAGAAAGTGGCTCTTCCCTCCCATTCATAGATAATATTTCCTTAGTTCTTTTCTATATCAATCCATTAACTTGCAACACCCTTCATATTTCTACAATCTCCTCCAGTTCAAATCCTCTGTCCAGCCTCACAAAACACAATCCCGCCTTTCCGATCTCTAAATTCCTTCCCACAGAACCAATGCACTCTCGAGCGTTCCTTCCTCACCCGCTCCATTACTATGTGGAACTCAATCCCTCCTGTCATCCGCCATGCTTCTTCACTGGCTTCATTTAAATCCCTGCTTTTCCAACATCTCTTGACATCCCGAAAAGACGCTCTCTAGGCAGGTCAATCTTCTGCTTGAGTAAATTAGTATTGAAAACTCGATTATGTTGCTTTCGTGTTTGGTTTATTTTCCCAAAGAAGATATAGACTATGTAAATACTTTATTGCATGCTTTCCCAATCATTTATTTCACTTAGTAATTTTGTTATTATCTATTTTATTAATTTTGTTTTATAATTATTTTGTTAATATTACAGCAACTGAGTAAAACTGAGTAAAGTTAAGATAGGTATATTAAAAGTTAAGAATTGTTAAGGATCTCATTGGGTCCAATTCTGGAATCAAGGTCGGATATGACTCAGGGGGCTTTTGCACTTCTATCCCGATGCTAATCGAATATTAAATAAAATTAGAATTTAATTCAAGAAGGTTTTTCTAATTTTGTCCACCAGTAGCAGCACCTCCCGGCTCCAGAGGTAAAAATGTTTATGCTAGCTCGAATGAGCCGTTAAATACCTTATCGTTTTGCCTCATAAGTCAGAGTTAAAGACTGGTTCTAGTGAGAAGTATCGAGACCTGATCAAGAAGCCAGATGGATTCGGAAGGTATGAATTTTCCTTTATACTGTAGTCAGACTAGATTCTGGGTGAAACCAGATGGTAGCTCAGTTATTGATAGAGCCACTCAATTCAGACAATTAAATATATTATTTTTCATCATTCATTCATCACTTTTCGACCACAAAACAGATGGGAGATCTTTTACTTAAATTGTAATTATTATTAGTGCATATAGAATTATGGTTAGAGAGGATGAAACTTGTTTAAATGGTAATTATTATTAAGGTCTAAATGATTATAGTTATGGATGATGGATGATCTTGTTTTATATTGAAATTATTATTTTTTATTAGTGGCTATGGGATAATGATTATTGATGGTGAATCATTTTGTAGTTGTAATTATTATTTTTCTTAACGACTTAAGGACAATTTTTATTATCATTATTAAATGCTAGGTGTAATTGTATATTATTTTGGTTCAACATAGTAGAGTTTTATTTTTGATAAATGGATTTTTTGGGTTTATTTCTATACCCTGTTTCCTATGTGACCTCGACGATATCATGTCCTCACCCAGCCCTTTTCAGGTGTCCACGAAGTCCTAGAGAAGAGCCGCAGGTAACATTAATAAATTTATTTTCGACAATTAGTTAAAATCCTGTCAAGTTTCGTACTTTTTATTTTTTTCATTTCTATTTCTATTATATTTTGTCACTCTTAATTACTTCATGATTTGTATTATTATGCAGCCTTCTGGTCAGATGTATATTATGCTTATTTTGTTTTGTTGAAGATTGATATTCTAAAGGGACTTGGTCCTAGAATAAAGTTTGTTTTCTATTCTATCTCCACTTATAACTTTAAAAAAAAAGAGTAAATAAAAATAGTTGGCTAGGTATCCATCCAAGTTCAATTGCTATCCACCTCCACATTGAATGTGCTTCCTGTCCTCCACTGCTGATTGCTACCATCTTATCCTGTGAATAATAATCATGAAGACAGAATTCCAGAGCTACTCCCACTACTCCAAGGATGGATTTCACACTCACAGCTGTTGAACATTCCAATTTGAGTGGAGTCACAGCATTGGAGTGATTGTCTGTGATCCTATTTAAACTTAAAAAATAATCCACAAAATGAAAACTGTAGAAAAAACAAAAGGATGTAATATCTGAATTCAAATACAAATAACAGTGATATCTAGCAACTTACTACCCTCACACTCATAGAAAATGAAAAATTACCTCTATAAGATGGACTGTTTTGAGAATAAGGTCTTTCATAACTCCTTTCTCGAGAACTTCCTCTTCTTTCCATCACCCTTTCCAAAGCACGGTCACGTGCACGTTCCCTTGAGTAACTGCGTTCTCTTTCTGCCTTCCTACAAATATTAATAACTAACTAGTATATGATGTCACTATGTGGTTTAAGAAGCAATTATTTTGGGACTTTTCATTCAATTAAAATGGTCCAACATCAGCAGTTATTCTACTAATAGAGCAGAACACTAATTATCTATGAGTTTGTTATAATTGTAAATCAAAACTCCTGAACTTCAAAAATACTATTGTAGGAAAATAACCGATAAATTAATTTGTTTGTGTATATAATATATTATTGCATATAAATTTCTTTGAATCAGTTTTTATAAATCTACTCATACAATAAACTTTAATTCGTTATAACCTGAATATTAGATTAATAATAGGGGAAGTCTGAACAAATGTTGTAATAACAAACATTACTAATTCAATCCTTCATTTATATTTTGATAATATAAAATAAAAATAAAAAACCCTTTAATTAATAAATTTATCATAGTCATTGAATGCAGTAGTAGAGTATGATAGAAAAAACGTATGATATGTTAACGCTTCGGCCAAGTATTAGGTTATTATGAGAACAGATAGACATAGGGAGGAGTACCAATTAAATAAGGACTCATCTTAGATATTACTATAGTTAGCACTTCTCTATCACTGCCCTGGTGATGGGCTAAAACCTGCATCAACGAATTTTGAACAATAAGTTAATTTCTACTTGTTAATGAGATTCAAAATTTTGGTCTAATATTCTGGCCATCCTCAGGGCAGGGAGATGTGAAATCTAAGGGCAATGAACATAAGATTTGTCAAATTTGTGTTGGTTTCAAAATGAATTGCCTTATAATTAAATTATGAAATCCTATTTTAATTTTATAAGCAAAAGTGGGAAAATCTTTTAAAGTATATTATTCTATAATATTTTAGTTTTTTAGTTCATATTTTATTTCTTATATTTGCTGTTTGACTATTTACTTTAACTAGAAGGTTATTTAGAAAATTGTTACACTTAAATAGTTAACAGTGTCAATTTAATAGTTAGTTCATATAAGGTGTAGAAATTTGTTATTTGTAAATACTGAAATAACTTCTGTTAACAAACCTTCCTCTTGTCAGCAAACCTCTTGCAGGGCCACCATATCTAAATTATATTTTAAAACTTTGTTTGTTAAATCACATGCTGTTCTTAAACTTCTTATGTTCCACCGACCAAAGCTCTATTTTTTAACTAGAGCCCAGAAATTCCTAAAGTATTGCCTATTCAGAGACCAGAAGGGGAGACTATTTTAACTCTGAATTACATGGTTTTACCTCAGCAAGATCGATGACTACTAGTGGTAATATATCGTCCCTGCCATCGCAAAGTATCGAATGTGAAAAAAAACACGGTTTTCGTTCTCGACTTATAGCAGATGCTTTAGGATTGATAATTGATATAAAATTCATATAGAGGCATCTATCAGTCACAAAAACAATATAAAATGAACGTCATTGGTTTGACTATAGGCACTAATTTTTATTGAACCTTGAACCTGTTTTTTTAAATTCTCCTCAAAAGTACCGATTTTCACATTTGATAGCTGGAAATGGCAGGGACGATATGAACTAAAAAAATATGCGGGTAAGGCATTCAAACCTACATCACACCAGCCTTCTGTCACCCAGCTAGTCTGGGGGTCCACTTCAATTTTTGGTCACTAACTTCATCAAAACTAATCAGGAGAAACATAAAAAAAAAATTGCTCAATCATCCCCTCAACAGCTATCCATGCAATGCTCCTCTAAGCAGTAATGAGATCCGTGTAAGGTATGTACACTGATAAATTTGATTTGCTATTTTCCTGATGTGACACTTTAATGGGCATGGAAGAATGAAAATGCATATATTCATTACTGATTCGGTGCCTTAGTTAACGATCATTCAAGATGATAGAAATGAGATTAAATAATCTACAAAGAAGATTAGTTTAATATCTTCATTTGAGACAGAGCATTTTTTGAACAATTAAATAGAATTAACAGCATTTTTTCCTTCATATCATTGTGAAGCAGGCAGAAAATCAATAAGCTGCAACAAAGATTTCATACCTATCGTGCCTTTTTTCCTCTCTCGGAGGACTTCTCCTTGATGAACCATAACTCCTTCTTCTCTTTTCACGCTCTTTTCTTTCTCTCTCTCTTTCCTTTGCTAAAGCTTCTCTTTCTCTTTGCCTTTCTCTACATCTTTCTAGAGCTTCTACTCTTTCTTTTTCACGAGCTGCTTCTCCTAAAAAAGAATTTGTTTTGATACATTTATCTTGAAAAATCAATGAGAAAAGTTAATAACAATATAAAATTAACTGTGGAGAATGGAAATAGTTGGGGGGAGGGGGGGGAGGTGCAGTCAAGTTCTTGACTGCAACCCCAACTATCTCCATTCTCCATTATATCATCCAGTCAACTATTTTCCTCTCTAACATAAAATTAACTATGATTACAGAAAAAAAAAAGTTCATCCATCACCTTTTATATTAAATAAATGTATTATCCAAGTACATTACTTTTGATTACAAAAGATCAATCATTCAATACTTGTGTTGCAATCAGAATAACTTTTTTTTGCAATAATATTAAGTGATCAGTTTCAAAACCAGTTAGCAAAAGACAGTTGTAACACTTTCAAACCTCAAGTTGAAGCAATTTGGCTAAAAAATCATTCTAAGAATCAAAGGACATTTAACCCCTTTATGCTGGGTTTTCCCCCCACAAAAATGGAACCAAAAACATCAGTTTTTTTTATATTGTATTTAAAAAGTTTATATTTTTTTTTATTTGTCATTTTTGATTTATACTTTTTTGATTTGTCGTATGTAATACGAACATGTCGAACCCTGCGAGCAGCACTGGGGTTGGTGTGTTAGAGTATATCGACCGCACGCGAGTGCTGCTCGTTTAAAATCATTAACCAGTTAAGGGAAGTTGGATAAAGGAGCGGAGGAATCATTAAGCACATTATTGTAGCCAACAATAATGAAAATAGTTAATTAGAGTGTTTACAGTTCCTGCCTCAATCCAAAATAAACATGAGTTCAAGTTCATCTGGTAGCCTTGGTCATATAGTTATCCTAACATAATTTTTGATAATGAATTAAGATTTTTGATTCTGGATTTGAAACTAATTGGCTCATATATGTTAAATATTTTTCTCATAAAATATTAATTAATTAATTCTCGTTCTTTTAACTACTATAATACGGTTATGTTAGGTCACTACCCCCTTGTTACAGTCTAAAAAAAGCCTTACAGCCTAAAAATACAAGAAAGAATTGATAAAATATTGGATACAATTAAGACAATAACATTGGTCGTGACCAATTTTACAAGGATATTGCCTTAGCAAACTGTCTATAGTCAAGGAAGAAATGAGGTCAAACAGGTTGTGGTTCAGAAATAGGAACCTTGGAGAAACTGCCTGCAATAAAAGAGTCCACATAAGGAGGACAATATGTTAAAAAAACTGTGAAATAGATAATTAAGCTAGTAAAAGAGCAGATTCCAGATCAATGATATACAGGGTGTTTCAGGGTTAAATGGCCAAACTAAAAATTTGAACTAAGGACCTCAAAACAAGAAAAAAATTTCCTATGAAGGTTTGTCCGCAAACGCTTTGTTTAGGAGATATTCACATCTTAAGATTTTATTGTTACGAATTATTTAGTCATAGTAAATAAATAAAACTTATTTTATTTGTTCCAATGACTTTATTTATTAAATGTAAACCATTAACATTCATATTAAATGTTCAAAGTGATTTCCTTGAGCATTCAGACTGGCTCGGCATCTTTCAACAACAGCAGTGACCAAACTGAAAATATGAACTAAGGACCTTAAAACAAGAAAAAAAAATTAATAAGAAGGTATGTTTGCAAACGATTTGTTTAGGAGATAGGTTTAGATAGAATACTAATATGACCTTGTCTCCCTAACTGTACATAAACTATGGACTTTAGGATTAATACTGTTTGGAATAGAACATGAATAACAAATAATAATAAGAATAGAACTATCAATAACATTTATCAGTTTGTTTGAGGCTTTCGCAGAGTACTCATTATGCCTTCCATTTATAGTAATGCTGAATATGCCGATATGGTGTTTGTGTACTGTTTTTGCAATGGTAATGCCAATGCTGCCCGTCGTGAATATTCCATGCGATTTCCAAATAGAAGATTACCTAGTAAGTCTACCTTTAACTCTACGTTTCAACGTCTTAGAGAAACTGGTACATTTGCTGTCGTACCACATGCTGAAAGTATTTTAGCCCCTTTACGAAATGAAGAAAGGAGTGCGACCTCATTACAATATTTTGATCATAATCCATCTGCCAGTATACAAAGAGCTGGAGCAGTATTAAATGTTATGCCAACTACAGTATGGAGAACTCTCATTGCAGATGAACGTCACCTCATTAGCAACGGGTACAAAATTTATTACCACAAGATTTACGGCAAAGAAAAATTTTTCAGATTGGTATTTAAATCAAGCTGATCACAATCCACACTTTTCAGGAGAAATTTTATGGACAGATAAAGCTATCTTCACAAGAATGCGGACACATTTTTGGAATTTCTTAATAATGATTACCACGATTTAGTAGAAGATATTCCACTACAACTGAGAAGGAATGTGTGGTTTCAATTAGATGGTTGTCCTGCACATAACGGAAGAGTTATACGACAATAGCTAAATGCTAATTATCCTAATCAATGGATTGGCCATGCAGGACCAGTGGCTTGGCTTGCTAGCTCTCCAGACCTGACACCACTGGATTTTTTTGTTTGGGGTGACATTAAGAGTCTGTGCAAGGCAATTCTTTACGATGAAGGATAATTGAGTCTTCTGAAACAATAATACAAATCCAGTGCTGTTCTGCTACTGCTGCTGTTGAAGAAAGATTCCGAGCCTGTCTGAATGCTCAAGGAAATCACTTTGAACATTTAATATGAATGTTAATGGTTTACATTTAATAAGTAAAGTAGTTGGAACAAATAAAATAAGTTTTATTTATTTACTATGCCTAAATAATTCGTGACAATAAAATCTTTAGATGTGAATATCTCCTAAACAAAGCGTTTGCGGACATACCTTCATAGGAAATTTTTTTCTTGTTTTGAGGTCCTTAGTTCAAATTTTCAGTTTGGCCATTTAACCTTGAAACACCCTTTCCAAACATCTCTTTCTCCGGCTAATTCTTTTCTTCTTCTTTAATCTAATCTTCTGGCTATAAAGGCTTCCATAAAGTCTTCCTCCTCTCATCCTTTGCCTGTGACAATCAACCTGTGTCTGCAGGTTTCTCTAGCCATTCTATTTTCATCTAATCTGCTCACATGAACACAGGTTTCCTTTAAGACAGTAAGGGTTTTACTCTGAGGTTTGTTCTTATTGTTAAATTCTGTCCCATCTGGTCTTGCCTTTTATTCTCCAAAAAAATCACATTTCGGAACTTACAGTAGGAGATTTAAGTTCAGAAAGATAAAACAATTTATTCTAGTTCAAATTACAAAACAACTGAAAATTAGCTCATTAAACTAAATGTATACATATTGAATATAATCACTTACTTTTATCTCTAAAATCTGATTTTCTATCATTTCTACGGGGATCATCCTTTGTCTTTCTATCATCCTCTTTTCTGCGGTCCGGAGATCTAAGGGGACAAACATAAAAATAGCCAAATAAAAAAAATGTCCAGAGAAAGAATTAATGCAGCCTTCACGTCCACTAATGTCAGAGATATAGTTTAGCTTACTTTCCAATAAGTTGTCGCTTACTGTCTGTCCTTAGGACAATATATATGTCGGTCTATCTTTAATTCTCATTCTTTAGTTAATCATACCATAATGTTTTGTATACGAAGCACCATTTAGGAATAATATGTTTAAAAAATTTAGACTTTCAAGTTGACGTGCTATCCATATTCAAATGACAGATGTTTATTATTTCTTTTATTCAGACAGACAGAATAAATAGTATGAACAAAAACCTTTTTTAAAATTGGTCTTGTTTTATATTATCTAGCTAACAATATAAAGTGTCACGTAGTAACGGAAGTATAGGAAGAGTGCTAAGGAGATTTTTATATAGTACTCATTCTGAATGCTTTTAATACATTTTACATTTTGATGTATTCTGTAATTGCAATAAATGCTAAAATTATATTATAATAATTGATGCACTCCTTTATTTGAGGCTGTAATTTCTTATTACCTGATTAATACCCAATGGTAAAGGGAAATAATCATCTATAAGAATATTGCAATTAGGTAATTAGCCCACAGTAAGAAACACTAAATGGTGTGGGACCACTAGGATCTGTATAAATCCTATTTTTAAATCAAGACTCTGCAATACTAATGCGTTTCAAGAGAGAATATTGAAGGAAAGCAGACATGAGAATTGGATGAAATGTGTCAAATATACAAGATGTAAAATACAAAGCAGTGAAATGTGATATATATCAGATCCATATTAATTAACTAGTTTGCTGAACTTGATTCATAAAAAGGTATTATCAAATAAAGATAAGTCAATCAATCACAGAAGGAATTATAACCTATTTCTAGAAGAAGGTCGTGGTCTTGGACTCCTTCCTCTTCTTGCCACTGATGGCCTAGGACTTCTACGGCTGCTGCCACTACTACGACTGGCCTGCTTTCTATCAGGAGTTCTTCCTCTACTGCCTATTGGTGAATCATTTCTCCTGGTTCCTCTATCATTACTCCTGCCTAAATAAACAGCAAATGAGAGCTAAATAAATTAATGCAGTAATAAAAGGATGTGCCTTATATTGTTTTGTTTTTTTTTCCTAATAATTTATAATGTATTTGACTAAAGAAAACTTTTTTCTTACCAAAAATAAAGTCAATCCAATTAACTACAAAAATTTTATATTAACTTTTTCTGAAATGTTAATTGTTTATGGCATATTCACATCCCAAAGTGGAGAAAAGTTGCAAATATAGCTATTATACATAAAATAGTTATAAAGGGACTTGCATGGTCTGAGGAGAGAAAACTTAGGCATGCAAAGCTCATGAAGGTCATGGGAAAAGAGGAAACAGATGAAGAAGAAGCATTTGATTTATGATATTCGCATGGTCCTCTAGGCCTTTTCGTAAGAAAAAAAAAGTTATAATTTATGTAATATGTAAAGTATTTTCTACATAAAAGTAAAAGAAACTTTACATAAAAAATTATTTTTTTAAAATCAATATTCTAAAAATTAATCGACAAGTTTTGTAATCTAGCTAATCATACTAAAATTAAATACAGCACGAAGGAAAGATGTTTTATGAAAACTTTATTATAAAGGAAACAATTAAAAAACTTAATAATAAAAAAATATGAAAAGTTGAATACACATAATTTTAATATCACCAAACACAAAAATACACTGCCAAATAATAGAAGATTGAGAATTGATAAAAATAGAATGTTTAATTCTAGAAAATACTGTTCATTTACTCAAATAAATAACTTAACTAATTCTATAACTAATATACTTAAAAAGTAGATGCAGTAGAAACTTATCAACAAATTAACATATATATAAATATTTATAACAAAAAGTAATATCAATAGTGAAAGGGTGGTACTATTAAAGACATGAGTTGGTACTTGTACAAGTTAAAATAAATAAAACTTACTCTCAATGGTTAGTAGTTCAGTTAAAGTGGTCTTAATTGACCAGGATTTTGCAGAAAGAAAAGTATGCAAAAATGAGTTAGAAGTGGTTTTAAGTGAAAAATCAAAATTAAAATTAGAAATATAAATAGTTATTTCAACAAAATGAACAAAACAATTTAACATTTCATTCATATAGTAAGATAGTTTTGTGAAAGACTTTAAAAAACACAAATTTTACAAGCCCATTTAACTTTCAATTGAATTTACTTAAAGCAAGTAAAATAAAAATAGGTTTTTTTCTGCTGTCCTATAGAAAATAAATATAAGCATAATTAAATAAAGAAACAAAAATACTTGATGTCTTTAATTTAGATGGAGGAGATAATCCTGGTTTCCTGACCGGGGACAAGCTTTTTCTTCTAGAAGGTTTACGAGGTGGAGAAACCTTCTTGGAAGCAGAGCTTTTTCTTGGCGGGCTTTCTTTGTGCAGTCCTTTACCCCTATTCATAAGTAATAATTAAAAATTCCACCAAGAATTTTGATAATAAGATATAAAACACAGGTATCTTATTTGATAATAAGATATAAGACAAACTTACATATTTTTTTTAACAAAAGTTTTCTCTACACAAGTAGGACTCAAAGACCTTTGTTCAGGTTTCTTTTTAAAGCTCAAACTTGAATCACTAGTTGAACCAGATGAACTGGAACTGCTTGAACTACTTGATGTTTCACTTGAAGTTGAACTGCTGCGACGCTGCTTGAAGACAACAACATAATTAAAACATATTAACTTTCCAATAAAAAAATCTATCACAAAATATCAACCACACTCTCTCCTGAAGAACAAGGAAAAAGTTCTGAGCTCAGGAAATTTAATTTACTATCACAATATAAGAAATTAATAATTTATACGTGAACTAAATTAATGATATATACATATATATATATATATATATACACAAATAAAAGTTACAATTAATAACCTGAAAATTTATGTACCTAGTCAATTGCCCTTCTTTGGTTAAACAGTTGATCGAAGTCTATGTCTTTCATAAATGTTAGTAAGTCGGTTTTGAATTTAGAGAAAATTGTGTGACCTGTCTCAGGCCAAGCCCCTTGTTCGAGTATTATGTTCTTAATCAATTTAATTTTTTGTCTGTTTTATCGTGAACAGCCATATAGTATACGTCTATCTTCATCACACGCATCTGTTCTTATAATGTTGAACCGTTTCAGATAATGCTTTGTGTTTTCCTGTTCTGTTAAAAATAGTTTTAATTCGAAGTCTGAACTGTGTAATTTTTTGTAATTTTTCTATGCTATGCAAGGGATGTATCTGTACAGGCTGGGTGATTTTTACCCATTCTATCATGACGCTCTTTCCTATCGCTGTCTATTTTATCAATGTTAATCTAATGTCTTCTGTTAAGGAGTCGTGAATGACAGTATTATTAATGGAATGAATGATGTTCTTGTTGTCAGTGTGTATGTTAATATGTGTGTGAGTCTATGATGGATGCTCATATAGAGATTCTACAAACTTCAAAACAGCGCATTTCTCGACTTGGTTGTTTGAGCACCAGGAGCTCAATTTATACAGTTTTTCGATAGCCAAGCCAGATTTCCCCACCTTGTCGCCATCTTGGCTTCCGTCAGTGTACATGTGATACAGTTGCAGATTGGAGTATTAGTCTGTGAGTTTATGAGTGAATAGTGAGCTGGATGTAACCAATTACAACAGTCGGTTTTATTTTATGCTTTGTTGTAGATCATATTTAAAATAGTTTTTCGACATTTTTTAACTAAAATGATATAGCTTCTTCTATTTTTAACGTGATTGACACGATATCCGCAAGCATAGTTGCTGCCTTAAACAAAAATGCTCTAAATCCTTTGCAAATTTTAATTGCGATCAATCTTTGAAGCCTTTAGAGCTTAGTCACATTTATTTTACGGTTTATACCTTGATGCCATATATGAACTGCATATATTATTTTTTGGAGCAAAGATGCTTCATATACCGTTTTTAAAACATTAGACTTTAAACTCCATGTAACTCTTGCAGCAATTGACATCCGGTTTATACTCTGCAGTGTTTTGTTATATATGTTATCTATATGGCAGTTCCAATTGAGTTTTAGATCAAAAAGTAGTTTATATCCTCGAGTCTGTATATATCCTGATCTTACACGTGCCAATTTATACTTTAGTGTGCTATTTATTGCATTTACTACAAGCTCATTTTTTCACTGTTAGGGCATGAGTAGAAGACCAACCTAGTCTCGAAACGTTGCCAAAAGAAATTTAAGAACTGACTGGAACTCGAGAATCAGAATATATATTTCTATAACAGTCAAGATAAGTAGAAACCGAAATACATATATATATATATATATATTAACTCTAATTTGAATTTCAAAGATGTTTTTAGAAATACATACATAATAAATTATGCAATATTCCTAAATAACAGTTATGCTATAAGGAACAGCAATACCTAAAGTGCTTACTTTCTTATTTTAATAATACTTTAAGTAGGAACTATTAGTATTTATAATAAAAATTGTTTTTTTGACTGCCAATACAATGGGTAAAATAAAAAAAACCTGTAACCACTACGACCCATGAACGAGTCTGGGGTTCAGTACATGGTAGAGACTGTACTGTTTCATGGACAACGGTTCTGCAAGGGGGTGACTTGTCCTAGGTCACGCTCAACCGCCAGGTTTTTCCCCTTATTTTGGGTACCCTATTTTTATAATATTTTATAGAAGTTGGGTGAGCCCCAGGAGGGTCCTAGATCCCATATGATCCATGTCCCGCCGCAAACAGACTAAATAAAACTAACTGCCTGCAGCGGGATTTGAACCAGGATTTGCGGCATGGCTACTCAGGTTTCTGTATGCTGAATACAGTATTGAAAATACTATCCAATATATTATTAGAGAGCTTTATTTAATTTAGGTTTAATTATAAAGGGTTACCAGTGTTCCTTCACAAGAGGCAAATCAATGACTTATCATTCTAGAATAAAGCTGGAAAAATCTCAAGATTTTAGAATAAGTCCATGACAGTACCTTAACTTTTAAATTTTAAAGCTGCACGTGATTCTAAACCTGAGAAATGCTATAAAAAGATTTTAATTGAGTTGTATATCCCGCCAAAACTGGTACAAATGATGAGGGTAGTATCCAGCTCTAAATTTTAAATTAGTATCCAGTCCAATCAATTGGATTGCAGCTTTGGGTCAATAGTGATGAAATCGAGATAATATGAATAGCTTCAGAGCGTTTATGTTTTGATGTGAACCACAAAAGCAATGGTATAAGAGCTAAACAAAGACAAGATGAAAGTTTGGGCTAAGACATATGATCGGTACATTGGATTACAGGAATAGTTTGGGAATATTAAACACTGATTTAATATTTTGGAGCTCTGTGTACCTTAAGTAATCTGTAGATAATGAAAATAACTTTTCCAAAGAAATGGAGAAGATAATCTTCATTATTAAGGCGTAATTAAACTTTGTTGGACTGTTATTCTGATGTAGAATGTCAGTATTGATGTGCTATACTACACAGTTGGGAGAAAGAAAAAATGAAAAAACTTTGGACGAAATGGTTAGACCAGATTGGTAAAAATGCTATGTGGCTAAGAACGACAAGCTGGAGGGTGATGACATAAATATGGTGTGTACAGCGCAAGAGTGCTAGCAAAAAAGCATTTCCAAGTCTATTTGAACCTTTTCCAAGTCAACTTTAACCTTTTACAAATCAAATGCTACCCTTTCCAAGTCACAAGCAACCCTTTTTAATTCAAATGTAACCCTTTCCAAATGAGTTTAAACCCTTTCCAAAGCAAATGTAATGCTTTACAACTCAATTGTCACCCTTTTTATTTCAATTGTAACCGTATCCATTTCAATTGCTACCCTTAACAGTGTTATTTTACTTACTCCTTAGGAATAAACACTTTTTTTTAAATGTGATAATGTTCAGTTCAGTTAACATTTTTTCATTTTTTTTTTTATTATTTACTTCTTGAGAAAAAAAATCAACTTCATCAACAGTTCATCAAAAAATATCACTTCCACTGCTAGCAGCTAAAAGAAGATAAGGCCTACTGAGTTGTTCTGAAAGGTTTTCACAGTACCACACCTACTGACGCCATCAAAAGGGACTTGGAAGAGATCGGCCACAACATCAGAAACATATTGACGTCCTACATCCCGTTGAAAAGTTCCCCCTACCTTTATTTTTTGTAGATCTGGAACCAGCCAGAAATAATATTGATATATTTGATATTACTAGGCTGGTCTATTCAGTCGTTTGTTTTGAACAGCCAAGGCAAAGACCTACAATTGTGCAATGCACAAAATTAAATTAATTTGCAGCCCTCGAAAATGTACCCACAGAGCCTCCTAAACATCAAGAAACGTCTCAGATTTCCGAACCAGTTCCACCTCCCATTTTTGATTCAAATGTTCAAAACTTCATGACCTTCGGTCAAGAAATAGCCAACCTGATCAGAACAACCAATTTTAAATGTTATTCTCGAGTGAAAGACATAAAAATTATTACAACCACAAAAGAGAATTACAAAAAAATGGTTAATCATCTCACTGATAAAAAATATCACTTCCACTGCTACCAGCTAAAAGAAGATAAGGCCTACTGAGTTGTTCTGAGAGGTTTTCACAGTACCACACCTACTGACGCCATCAAAAGGGACTTGGAAGAGATTGGCCACAACATCAGAAACATATTGACGTCCTACATCCAGTTGAAAAGTTCCCCCTACCTTTATTTTTGTAGATCTGGAACCAGCCAGAAATAATACTGAAATATTTGATATTACTAGGCTGGTCTATTCAGTGTTTGTTTTGAACAGCCAAGGCAAAGAACTACAATTGTGAAAGTGAAAGAAAGTGAAAGAAGGGTCCAACTCCCAACTTTCTTTCACTTTCTTCTTCAAGAAGGGTCCAACTCCCAACCAACTTTCCAAGTAACACTGATCCTCCACCTCAACCTTCTGTCCAATATCCTATTCTCAGTCAAAATCCAGTAGACATCAACACAATCCTTTCGACCTTCTTATTTGACCTTAATAATACCATCAAACCACTCATTTCCCTTCTAACCTGACTCCTTTCCGAAATGCCATTTATTACCTCACGATGAATACCAAGCCCCTAGCAATCATACTGTGGAATGCAAATGGCCTACATAACCATCGTTTATGTGATGGGGTTGTCGAACATCCAATTCCCGGGGTAGCATCTTATCCCGAATTTCAACCTCTAATAGTTTCTCTATCCTCGCACCCATAAACCCTACTTATTGGCCTACATCGCTCAAAAAACGTCCAAATATTCTTGATATATTTGTTTCCTCACAGATTTCCTGTAATCAACCAACTATAAATTCCCTGGATGACCTTTCCTCTGATCACAGTACAGTACTACTTCAAGTACATTCAATTCCCATTCCTAAGCCCTCTCATCTCAGACTGATTTCTGGACGTGTAGACTGGGATAAATTTTGATCGAATCTGGAAAATAATTTAGACCTCAAAATTCCGCTTAAAACAAAAGTTGACATAAATTCTGCAATAGACAAACTAACAGAAGCAATACAAACCAATATAAAAGATAACACTTTACCAAGTAAAAATCATTATCAACAGAATAAGTGGCCACTTCATATTCGCGAGTTATTAAAAGAAAAACGATGGGCAAGAGCGAAGTGGCACTGCACGAGATATCCATCGGACAGGAGTACACCAACAATAACCAAACTAACCAACAAATTAAAATCAGAGACCAACATCAATCAGAAATCAACATTCAAAATTTGTATAACTGTACAGAAAATCTCAATACTACTGCCAAATCCTTATGGAATACTTTAAAAAAACTCCTAAAATATAAAAATTTCAACCATCCACTTTTAACCGAATCCCAAACCTGGACAAGATCTGATGAAGAAAAATCACAAATTTTCGGCCAGCAACTATTCAACACATTTAACCCTCATCCAGATATCCTTAATCCAACACACTCTGAATGCATTGAAGCCGAATTAACTATTCCTCTTCAGTTGTCCTCTCCTCCTAAAGCATTCCACCCTTCCGAAATATCAAACATTATTCACAGATTACCCGCCAACAAAGCCCCTGAGCACGACCTAATCACATCCCAAATTCTAAAACTCCTTCCTCGGAAAGCAATTCTACTCCTTACATATATATATACAATGCCGTACTCCACACCACATAATTTCCTGATTTCCTGGAAATTATCCATAGTTAAGATGATACAAAACCTAAAAAACCACCAGAACTCCCATCTTCTTACCGTTCTATATCTCTCCTGCCCATAATGGGCAAAATACTTCAAACTCATACTGAAACATCTTCATCCTATCATAGAATCCGATCAAATAATCCCAGATCACCAATTTGGTTTCCGAATATCATACTCCACTATCCAGCAATGCTATCGTGTGGTGGACGTCTCATCCGCATTAGAGCACGGAATGTACTGCACGGGAGCTTTCTCGATGTAGAGCAGGCTTTTGATCTAGTCTGGCATCTGGGTCTGCTGTACAGACTCCGTAAATTCTTACCTTCTACTTACTTCCTTATTATCAGTTCCTACCTCAGTAATAGAGCCTTTAAAGTAAACCATAATTTTTCCTAATCTACCCTCTTTACCTAGTCTGCCGGAGTTCCTCAAGGTAGTATCCTGGGTCCTATCCTATACACAATATATACTGCTGACATTCCAACCCATTCAAGCACTGTCCTCATTATGTACGCTGATGACACATGTGTGTTATCAGTAAATAAGGATCCATTTGTTGCATCCCAATCTCTTCAATCCCATATCTCAAACCTTCAAGAATGGTGTCAAAATTGGAGAATTAAAATAAATCCTAACAAATCCCATCAAATTACCTTCACTCTTAGGGCCGGTTGCACCAACACCGGTTTAAACTGAGATTAGACGATCTCAGTTTAATCTTAGATTAACAGTTAAACTCTAGTTCTCTGAACACCCATTGTTGGAGTACAGTTTACTTTAAACTGCGTTTAAAAGGGAGGTTACGCTTAGGTTTGTTGTTTTGTGCCGTTTTCAACAGGTAATACTACAGTTTTTATCCAGTTCAGAACTAAATCTTCAAATTGAAACTGAGAAAGAACGATATTAAGGGAAGTCATTTTAACTATGTAGTTGAGTTAACATAAAGATTAACAATTAAAAACTGAATAACTTGATTTATTATGAAATCGTCATCTATTCATTTCAAATTTCATCCACAGAAACCAATTATTGATAACCAAACAAAGTCCCAATAATTATTAATAATGAAACACAGTAACTTGTCTTTCCATTTGTTTTTTAAAAACGGCAAGTGCTTTCAATCACATTTCTGATGCTCTTCAGGCCAAAGACACTTGTTGATCACTCACCATCATTTACGTTTGGTAATCAGAGACAAACTTTACCTCTGATTGCCAAACGTAAATGTGGTTTGAAAGTTGAAAGTTCGAAACCGAGGGTCTAATAAATTAATTAAATCCAAAACAACTTGAACCGTGCTTTTTGAAAGTCTAAATCTGTCAAAAAATTCTTGATTCGACCATTGGAGAAAATGATTCTGTCGAGCACGAAATACTTTAGTACTCATCAATGAATGAGCAACTAATTGAAAAAACTCTTCGTCATCTGCCAAATCGTCAATGTCTATATTGCCAACAATATCCATTTCTTGAAAAATAAATAAATAACAAAAATTGAAAACAAAGCCAGTAAAGAAAATTAAAAACAAAACAAAGCCAGTTAAGAAAATTAAAAACAAAACAAAGCCAGTTAAGAAAATTAAAAACAAAGCCAAAGGCGACAAGAATGAAGTTTGAAATGTGAGAATATGGTTATACGAGTTAAATGTAAACGAGGTTTAAACGGTCATGTGTGGCCGGTAAGGTTTAAACCTAGATTCGAGTTTAAACCTACTTTGTGCAACGCTTAATAATCGATTTAAACTGAGATATTGGAAATCCCAGTTTAAACTAGGTTGGTGCAACCGGCCCTTAGTTGTAAACCTATGAATTCCTGCCCTACTGTATCCTTTAATAATATTCCACCGATCCCTGTCGAACAGATACGTTACCTAGGACTCTATCTGGACAAACCTCTAACTTGGAATCCTCATACAAGACTGAAAAGACAAGAAACTGCTCGACGTTTTCGCCTACTTCAACATTTACTGGATAAACGCTCTAAGCTCCCAATTAATTACAAAAGACTCATTTACATGACAGTTATCAAACCTATTCAGACATACAGAGTTGAGCTTTGGGGCTCTAATAAACCATCCAATGCATCTCGTATCCAATCCAAAATCCTTCGTAAAATCCTCAATGCTCCTTATTATGTCACAAACAAACTCATCGATCATGATCATAATATCCTATATGTTACTGATTTGGCCCAAACTAGATACCTATCCTTCCGTGACAAGCTCCGTACACACTTGAATCCACTAGTCTCTCAACTTGCTTCCCATATTATTCCTAATATTATTCCATCTTCTGAAAAGAAGATGGACGCACTTCATTGGAGTGCTACCGATGGATAGTTTCTCCACAAGTGTTTTCATGTCATATTGTACATATTATCAGATTTACTTGTAATATTATTATAGTTATAAATATCAATAAATTAAATTATAAAAAAAAAATTGTTTTCCTTAATTTTTTGTAACCAATGAAAATACTATTGTTAAGTTCAGATTACATGTTTTTACTTTTTTAAAATAAACTTTCTCAGAAACAAAAAATCAACTATTTGTTTTTTTAATTATTTCCCTCATCTTTATCCTAACAAGAGTTGTGAAGAAAAAGGTTGTGATGACTTTATCCTGGCGAGTTCTGAGGCCCTAAATTCGTCCATTTCCTAGTATGATAAATTTTCAAAACATTTTCAAGGGTGACAATTGAAATGGGAACGGTTACAAAATAAATGTGATGAAATGTGAATGAAATAAAATGGGTGACAATTGGGTTGTAAAGCATTAAATTTGCTTTGGAAAGGGTTTCAACTCGTTTGGAAAGGGTTACATTTGAATTAAAAAGGGTTGCTTGTGGCTTAGAAAGGGTAGCATTTGATTTCTAAAAGGTTACAGTTGACTTGGAAATGCTATATATAAATAAATAAATAGGGTTTAGTAGTTATCATAATGATCTCTTCCAAGCCAGTGCAGTGACAGGTACTCCCTATCCTAATTAGACCTTGATAGGCTAAATTTAGAACTCCCACTTTAAAATCCCGTCGTTAAATGAATAAACAATAAATAAATATGTGCTGGTGAAATCAGTTGATTTTATCCAGGCTTATTTTAATATCAATAATCATTTATGTATAAAATGAAGAAAGTAGAACTTAATTTTACAAAAAGGAATATCAAAGTAAATTCAAAGTTGACATTTATGGAATTTTTTCATGATAATTCTTATTCACTTTGTCTTTAGTTAATTTTTGAAATTCAAATTAGAATAAATTTGAGAGCTATAAAATGAACAGTGCGGGGAAAGCCCTTCCACTTTTCAAATATATATCCAGTGTTTAGATCTCTAAACCCTCATTGCCTCCATTAATTCTACTCACCTAGAACCAATAAATATGTTTTTACTTTACTGAATTTTTTTTTTTAATATCAGATTTTTTTATAATAGTTTTCAATTGAGGAGACCAATTTATTTCCCAATAACAATTCATAATCGGGCTTGAAATAATTTTATCAGAAGTGAAGAAGACATGACTTGACAACAATCTAGTGAGCGACAGATCACGTGAACACATTTGATAAGGTTTAATATTAAATTAAAGAAATAGAGAAGTGTCATACTTTGTTTGTTCCTTGTTTCTGGATCTCTTTTTTTATTTGAAGTTCTAATTCTCTTTGCAATAATTGTCTTCTTCTTTCAAGAGCCTTTTCATCTTCATATTCCAATTCACTTTGATCCCAACTTTCCCAATCAACACCCACTTCAGAAGGGCTAGCTCTACACAAAATTGAGTTCTGCACCCGTTTCTCTAAATCAAGATCTTTCTTGAAGCTTCTTTTGGAAGGACTTATTAATACATGACTATAAGATAACCTGAAAAACAATTAAATAACTTACACATAAGCAAAAATAACACTTACTCCATCATTAGTAAATATACTCACTTGCAATTTTTACCATAGGGACAAGATCCATTTTGAGCCCAATTTCTACAAAACTCTGCTTGATTCGCGGTATTAAGTGATAAAGTGTTAACTGACAAGGTAGTTGCTTTTGTACCTAGTCTTTCAAAAACACTAGGGCGCTTGTGGGAGTCTTTAGTAGATAAAGATTTGTTGGTTTTACTAGAAGTTTCACTAGATTTTCGCTTACTTGTCTTGGACATTGTTGCCCAGTATGTTTTTCAATGTAGCACACCTTCTGAATAAAAAAATATATTTACTATCAAACACTGATAAAAATACAATGGCAGGCCTCTCCATTATAAATACAATTAATATAGATAACTAAAAGGAATAGTAAGAAATTATTTTCACAGAATAATTTTTGGCCATTGTAATAAATTGGAATCTTACACGGATATAATACAGTGAAGTAGTCATTGGTGTTTCATGTATTAAATGCTCTATAAGTAATCAAAAATTTTTCCAAGAACACTACTATAGACCAATCAATCTAGTCTTGAAAAATCATTTTGTTGAATCATATCACTAATAAACACCAATCATCCTGAATGTCACAATTTACTATGAAAAGCCTTCATAAAAAACAAAATAATGCAAATAAAAAAAGAACTTGTTCACCCAAAATAATGTTATGTATCCAACCCAAGCGCCAACGACAACTAACTAACAATCGACCGAATCACCAAAGAAAGGTTGAATAAAAAATCAAAATGATAACATGACATGGACGTATAGGTTTTTTTCCAACTCTCTGTTATATTTAGATAAACTTTTACAAAATAAAACATATCTTTAGTACATGTATTGTATAGATATATGATTGTATAAATAATAATGAAAATAATATATGAAAATAAAAAAGGAATTTGCCCCAACAAGATTTTTTAGTAAGTTACGAATTAAGATAACGATTTACATATTTAAAAAAAGTATATTTGAAATTAAATAATTACTTACACAATTCAAATAAAAAACTTCTCGCTAAGTCAAATGAAACTTAAATACTACAAAAATTCCAGGAAAAAAGTTTTTCCACACCACACGTTTTCTACATTTTTAAAAAATATTCTGTATGTAGTCCGTTAGCATCAATGACCGCTTGTAAACGTCTAGGATTAAGTTAAATAGGTTTATAATTAAATCTTGATTGATTTTTCCCATTCTTGTGTTAAAAGATTTTAGAGATGATGCTTTCCGGTTATATTTTGGTCTAACATATTCCATAAAGTTTAGATTATATTTGTCTGGTGACTGCGAAGGGGTGTACACTTGTACAGTTGTTAAAGAACATTAAATAATAACCATCCTTTAGCTTTATTGGTTGTATGCTTCGGATCATTGTCCTGCTGGAAAATTGACTGTAGCTGGATTCCAATTTACCTGCACTTAATATGAGAATGTGACACGAAATCCTCATATAACCTTCTGGATTTAAAATCACCTAAATAGGTGCAAGAGTTCCAACTCCATTATAGACTAGCAGTAGTACAAATAGGCGGGTTGAGCCGGAGCCGTGACCTTGAGGTCATTGTCTGCTGTAGTAGGGTCGTGGGCGTGACCTTGAGATGACCTTGAGGGTGGGAGGGGTGTAAGGAAGGACGAGGGGGTGTTGACCTTGAGGTAGGTCCAGGTGTGCAAAGTAAGATTTGGCAACGTCGCAGATGAGATGTGGCAACAGCGCAGTAGAAACTAGGTCATGGTTTGTTCTGAATGGATGATGCATGTCATGAATATGTCATTTTATGAATGGAAGTGTTGAATGGGCGTGTGACGTCATCTTATGAATGGTAGTGTGACGTAATTTGTCTTTATGAATGGGATAAGAGTTATGAATGAAGCACAGGTTCAGGTGTGCAAAGTAAGATTTGGCAACGTCGCAGATGAGATGTGGCAACACCGCAGTAGAAACTAGGCCACAGCGTAATGAAAGAGAGTATATTGTTTTCCGAATGGGAGAGTGTCATCATTTTGTCTTATGAATGAAGCACACGTTGTTGCTTCCTCAATCAGTTAGTTTAGTATGGGTCGGCTAAGGAGCAAGAACCTGAGGTACGAAGACGGAAGGTTGTCGACATTCGTCGGCTGGTCGTCACCGGTGAGTCCATTGAAACTAGCGGCTGCTGGGTTGTATTACTTGAAAGTGTCTGATAGGACAAGATGTCCATTTTGCGGAGTAATCTTGCATGAATGGAAGGAGTATGACGACCCTTTTGCCGACCATAAAAAATGGTCTAAAAACTGTTCGTTTATCGAGTATTGTGAACAATTGAATGAGCTGCAAATCATAGTGTCTGACGAGAATGATAGCGAAGAGACGGTATGTTGTTAAAAGGCTTCACAATTTTCTACATCGACTCAAAGATTTGCAATTATGCATTTCCTTGTATGAACTAAAAAGAAGGGAAATAAATGATGTGATAAAAAAACTAGAACAGCTGCAGCTTTCTCCCCTCCACTCCGTTATACCACACAGTCTTGTCGTTGATGATACGCGAGATGGATCGTCGAATGGACCTTGTGACCGAGTACCCACTCACCAACAGTAAATGTTTTCGGATCGGTTTGTGTAGACTATCGCCATTAGCGAAAAGAAGAAAACTGTCGTTTACATGAATGTTGAGGAATGGACATATATTACCACCCGAGCTCCGAAAATTTTGTTATTGCTGCAGAAACGAAAAAAATTCTATGAAAAAGACCGATCAAGATGTCAAAACGTGATTTGTGAACTTACTACAAGAGGACGCACTAGGGTGATGCGGATAGAGCAGGTAACGCAATGGTTTGCAATGTTTAATCATGAGACCCTTCCACCATCGTCTGCATCTGCATGTTTCAACAGGAACGAGACGGTCAAACTTTGCGCAAATATAGAAAAAATCAACGATTCACTAGCATTGATAACAAAGATGGTTGAACTTTATAATAAGAATGAAGCAAGTGTAGTTAGCGAACCAATTGATTTTAGCATAAATACAAATACACTGTTTTACAACTTAAATGAATTGAATTGTGATGATAATCAATAAAATAAGTTTCCTTTAATATGTTGTATTTTTTATTTGTCCCTTGAAAAATAAAATAGGAAGAAGAAATAAAAACACAAGTACAAATTTACTGAAATCAAATATTTTTATTTTATGTAAATATAAAATTTAATTAAAAAAAATTTAATAAATCTGAATCAAATACTGATAAGGTAAATATAAAATTTTTAACAATTAACAATCTTGTAATGTTTCTGATAAACAGCTGATTTGTGGGTTGATTCCAGGATAGGACTCAGTATCTTGGAAATATGATGAATCCTGTTTTCGAATCTTACCCTGTCCCTCGCATGTGTTTCCCATGGACTGATACGTGCTGCACGATGAGCATAATTCCATGTTACAAGAGTACGAGTTTCAACAAGGTCCTCATCAGGCTTGAAAGATACCTAAATAAAAAATATTATTACTCGATATTTTGTATTTTCCGAATCGAGTTCTAATTCGTTTATTTTTTTTTTGGTTGTACGCTCATTTTACATCTACTTGTAAAATAAAAAGAAATTAGTATACTCCTCTTCTAATAACCACAAAAAAAACAAAAAACAAACAGAGAGTCAGTACAATTTACGGACCAAACCCGTTCCCATTTCATATTCTATTATTTTATCATGTAAAATGAGGCAGTAAGCTTTAGTATTGGCTGGAAAGTTTTCTTTCGCCTCTAATAGTACTCTGATATCGATAGTCGCACTTTTGATTGCTTCAGATTGCTTAGAACAATCTATAATCACTAGAGGCGCTAGTTTCTCGAAATCGGATCTTGAAAGCAGGGGCTGAGAATGTCTAACGCCATAATAACTCGTTTGAAATTCGTTATACATTTCATACAACAATGCTACTTTTCCTTTCTCAAAATCTAAATTTAAGTCATCGTACGGATATTGTTCACTATTCAAATAAAGTTTCAAATTTTTTAATTTGCAACTATCGAACAGACTGCTATCTTTGTTAGAGGTTCTATTTCGATCACTTTGAAATGCAAAAATGAGATAGCGCGTTTTTTCTAAATTTGTTGAAGTTTTGACCGACCAATTTTCCTGCTGCGTCGCAGGTACATTGGGATATTCGTAAAGATCCCATGATCTGAATGGAATAGAAACGACCTTGTTCTTGTCTACTAGTTTTAATAACCTCAGACGTTCATAATCTGAAACACGAACATGAGGCATTCTCCACACCAATTTGTCAAGTTTTATTTGTACATCATCGTCACCTAGCACGCAGTTTAGGTCAGTACTTGATCTGATCAAAACGAGCTCTTGCTTCAGATTGATTAAAATTTTACGATAGTCCTCGCAAATCCCAAAAAGAATATCAAGTGGTAGGCATACGCTAAAAACGCCGTTTTTATCCAAAGAAAGAGTTTTACCGGGCATTGTCCACCCCGCATTTTCTAATCCCATTACTCGATTAGGCGAAAATGATGCATGCCCTTTAAGAGTAGTAGTTATCCCCGGATTTCGTACTCGATCGACTTCTATACCGTTTAGTTCATATCTAATTTCGTCAAACAAAAACGCGAATGCGTTATTAGTCAACTTTGGAGTGGCACCGATAGTGCCATCACTTTTTAAGATCCTCCCTTCGAGATAAATAAAACTTTGAGAAGGAAAGGTATAAATATCTTGTTGATGAATAGGAATTCTAATCTCGTCGGATTTGTTAAAGGTATTTCCCGTATAAGGCTGGTGCGAGTGATATTCAAATTGTGTAAGAGAATCGACGAATTTTATATCCGTCGTAACGTCTAGTATGTCATTCATAATGTTTGTTTAACCGAAAACCACACTGTTTTAAAAATATAGCGTTCGCAGTTGTTAGCGCTCTTGTTGATTTAGGTTTACTGGTTTTAACCGTTGTTTGACATCTCCTTTTATAATAATCGATGCAACAACTATCTCTAGAAGAAAAATCAATCCCCATTCTTTTTTAAATGTAATCTCAATGTAACCGTTTCTCCTCTAAAGTCGATAAGCTCTCCGTTCTGATCTACTAATCGAACGATGATATTGTCTACAGTCCTCACGTTGGTTGGAAAGTAAATGACCGGATTCGTGATTTCTATTATTTTATATCCTGGGTCTACACGCGGAAAGAATTGATGAATATTATGATCCGGTTCTCCGTTCACATAAGACCCCGATGCGATGTTACATTGAATTGAAATAATGTTTACGCTGAGAATTTTAACAATGTCATTTGATTCAGTATAGGAGCGATTCGGAGGAATGACATGATCGGATCGTGTAAAACCCAAAAGAGGATCAATAGAGTGAGGCTTCTCGGAATAGTTAAAGTATACTGCATGAGTTGTTTTAATTTCCGTTTTTAGCGTGTTGGAATTTCCTCTTATTATCACTACAGCGGTAGGGTCAAGATGAGAAATTTTTTCACGTAAAAAGGAGGCTATAGCATCGATATCGTACGATCCTTCAGGTATTTGGATCGAAAAATCACCAAAATAAAACATATCATTAGCGCCCTTTTTTATATTCGGAATAGTATTATATGTCTCAAATGATAACAACCCAATAGTATATATTGACCCCAATTCTAACGGTGGTAAAAAGTTTGCGGAAAGTACGCTAGAATTGCCCGTAAGCGTTACTGTATAGCTCATGATTAACAATGATCAAACGCTTTGAGAAGCATCGACTAAATACTGTAAGCAGAGATGTCCACAAACCGACGTATTCCACTCCTGATAACGCTCTCCATTATAAGTTATTTTTAGCCCCCTAAAGTACTCGAGCAACTGTGGTGGTGGTTTTAAGTTTCCAAAGGAATCAAAGTATTTCACAAAATTATTTTGTTTTACATAACAGACCCAATGTGAACCAAGTTCTGAGCTCGGCTCTAAATTTACAATAGCAGACTCGTGTTTGTTTGGATATCTAGGAAGTTTATCAATCATAAACACTCCTCGAAAATGTTGGATATTTAAAACTTTGACCAAATAATTTAATTCTAAATCCGTCAATGGCTTATTCGGTAGTCAGATCTTTCCAGATTTGTTTTCTTGTCGAGTTATAAACAGGCCGTAGCCTTTCCGATATGGTTTCAAATAAAGTCCATTTCCGATTTTCTGACTTTCCATCGCTAAATTATGCCTCTTTTGCTCATCTAATTTATGTTTAGCTTCTTTCGCCTCGTAGATAGCTTTAGCCACACTCGACGCTCCTCCCGCTAAAGATCCCACTGCAGAAAGCCCCGCCATTAACGGCACAAGAAATGGAAGAAATCCTCCCTCTTTTGGCAAAGGAAGAACTCTGGGAGGCAAAGGTTTTGTCTTACCACGTAAATGCATTTTAGCCTTTTTGTATGCCATTTTTGAAGCTTCGAGGATCGATGATACGTTAGCAACCTTTAGCGATTTAACTAATTTTTTGAAACTAATCTTTTTATTTTTTTTCTTCTTCTTAATACCGGCACCAATTTTACCTTTCGCTTTCATAGTATTTGTAACTAACCAAGCCGCAGCTTTTTCTCCCAATGATGAATCCGAAGCTTTAACTCGTTTCCAAGCGTTTTCAACCAAAATCTTGTCCGCTTTTCTACGACTTTGCATATCCTTATCTTTGCTATAAGCAATATCGTGTTCTTTACAAGCTTTATCAAGCTGGTTTATTCCACTATCTCCTCTATTTAGTCGTTTTTCGGTTTGTACCGGGGCCACAATACTGGTATCCTGGCAGGTGTAATTCAAACGGTAACTTATTTATGAGACTGTTTATCAAGCCTCTTCCTTTGTGAGTCTTACGAATCATACTGTAGTGAAAAATGACAATCGGCGATATATATATATACAGGAAATGAATGATTTTGCCTGCATTCAAAATGAAATTAGTCCAACAAGAACAACGTTTTTCTACTTTGAAGTGTTTGCCTGACGAATCTACTGAGGTGAAACATAGCACATTATTACCAAACACCATACGAGCGTCGATATGCGGATCAAGCGGATGTGGAAAGACGAATATTATGATTGGACTTTTATTAAATCCAACTGGTTTAAAATTTAAAAATGTATATCTATTCGGAAAAACTTTACACCAGCTCAAATACCAGTATTTAAAAAATGTTTTAAATATGGTTCCTGAAATAGGATTTTACGATTTTGAAGATGCAAAAGATATGCCTCACCAAGTTGAATCTAATTCAGTCTGTATATTCGATGATGTTACGATGGAGGATCAAGATATAATTAAACGATATTTCAGTTATGGAAGACATATGAATCTAGATTGTTTTTACTTAACACAAAGTTATGTTTGCATTCCTAGACATCTGATCAGGTGTAATTTTAACTTTTTAATAATATTTCCTCAGGACGAATTGAGTTTAAAACATATTTACGATGAACATGTGAGCACTCCTGCTATCGGTTTCCAACTTTTTAAAGACATGTGTTCATTATGTTGGAAAGAGCCTTTCGGTTATCTCGTTATTGACAAAAGTAGGGATTTAAACAATGGTCGTTTTAGAAAAGGAATCGATACATTTATTGTAGATATATAAAGGGTTTCCAGTCGTTGACGGAGCTCAGTCATGGACCCTAAAGTCACCCGTGAGATTTTAAAAACTAGCGAAATTTAAAAAAATAAATTTCGGACATTGAAACGCGGTCTTCAGGATGTTGATGAGGTTCGTCAAGCATTCTTTACACCTGTATCACAACCTTTAGAAGATATTAAAGAGTCGTTAAAGTTGCAAAAAGAAACCAAATCGGAGCCGTCAAGTAAAAAGATTAGAAACAAAAATGATGAGATTGAGTTTACAAAAGATATTTACAAAAGAGCAACATTGACACCAGAGTTAGCCCATTCGACTCATCCGACAACTCCAATACTTTCATCATCTAGTTCGGCGTTTCCTGAAATTAAAGTAGAAAATGAACATCATGAAACTGGAGATTCACTAGTAGAAACAGTTAAACAGTTTGGTAACCAACAAAGAAAATATTTGGAGAAATTGTTGAGAGGCGATAATAAAACCTTCGATTCACGTTATGGCATTAGAGTCATGCCCGATGGAGGATTCGCAATAGGTGACTCAACTGATATTCAACTACATACAAACAACGATGACATAACAATTAACGGGGTAACTTATGAAGGCACAGAGGGATTGTTGCAGTTACTTTACTTGAAAAATCCCGAAAAGTATGAAAAAAAAGACTTGGAAATGTATAAAAACATTTTAATCTCGACCAATGCTCACAAAAAAGGCTATAGTGAAGAACGAGGGAGACAAGGAATCAAATCAGAAAAATATAGAAAAGTTATAGCGATGCTTTTCACACCTCGTCATACCACACCCCCTCCTAGTAAAATAGCCACACTTCGTTCGCACAAAGGCACTGGTCTCATGAGAGCCGATAAACCCATTTATGAGTATTGGGATGATCCTAATGAGCTAGTTGATCGGCTGAGGTTGCTAATATCTTCGGCGAATGCAGGTCACGAAGGACATGAAAACGAAATAGAATCGATAATTGAAGAGCTACGAGAAATAAATATATTATATTAAGTGAATATCTTTTCACTGTGTGTGTGTATCTCGGTGATGCTAATAACGCTCGGTTATCTTAAAAGATGAATGCATCGTTGTTGAAAAGTGCTGTCGTAAATGAATTGCACAAACCAGCTCGAAGAAAATATCCACGTCGGAAAACTGTTTTGAAAGGAATTAACGATTTATGGCAAATAGACCTTGTGGAAATGATACCTTATTCTGGAGAAAATAAAGGAAATAAATATTTGTTAACGGTCATAGACTGCTTTTCGAAATTTGCTTGGGCTGTGCCACTAAAACAGAAAACAGCGGACAACGTGAGCAAAGCAATGGAGAGTGTGTTTTTATCGAGTAAATCAACTCCAAAACATATTCAAAGTGATCAAGGAAAAGAATTTTACAATTCAAAGTTTAATTCTCTAATGAAACAATACAATGTTAATCATTATTCAACTTTTTCTAATATAAAAGCTTCCATTGTAGAGAGGTTCAATAGAACATTAAAAGAAAAAATTTGGAGAGCATTCAGCCTGCGAGGAATTATAAATTTTTAGATATATTACCCCAAATTCTACAAGAGTATAATTCATCATTTCATAGGTATGAAACCAATCGATGCTCGGCATAAAAAGATGGAGAGATACTTGCTAAAAAATGTGTATTCTACAGTGACTAAATCGAAAGTACGAAAGCAGAAATTTATAGAAGACGATTTTGTAAGAATATCTAAACAAAAAACAAGTTTTTCAAAAGGCTATAAGCCTAATTGGTCAAGTGAAATTTTTAAGGTAGTCAAGATTCAGAAGACATATCCGTACACATATTTGCTAGAAGATCTAAAAGGACAACCGATCAGTGGTGCATTTTATGAAGAAGAGCTACAACAGGCTAAATATCCAAATATATACCTGGTAGAAAAGGTTTCAAAAAGGAAAGGCAATCAATTATATGTCAAGTGGTTCGGTGTTAATGAACGCAGCTGGGTTAATAAAAAGGATATCGTATAATGTTCAAGAAGAAGAAAAAAAAAACATATGCTCTTGTACTAGACATTTATTTTTATACATATATCATATACTTAAAAATTTTTGTTAATTATTGTTACTTTTCTTGAAAAAATAAAAAATCTAATAATCTGTTCACTGGTCTAATTTTCTAACCTATTTATTAATTTAAGTAAGTGCGACGTATTTTATTTGTCCCTTGAAAAAAAGAGGAATAAGAAAAAAACAAATTAACTGAAAACATTTATTTTTTTATAAATGAAAAATTTAATTAAAAATCATCTACATCAATATGTAGCAATTATAAGAAAAACATATTACAAAATAAATCTAAATGAAATACTGATTTAGTAAATACAATATTTAACATATTTTAATTAAAAAGACTCCTCCTCAAACCATAAACAATGCGGGCTACACGCCCTATGGTAATTGAGAGGGTTTATTAACGAATCGGTGTCATACAACAGTCCACAGTATACACATTTAACACTATTTTCGACTCCACGTATAAATCCAGCAATTGACAGCATATGATGAGGAGAAGGAGAATTGTCTCTATACGTTCGTTTACGAACGTCTCTTTTAGTGAAATCTACAGCTTCACTATTTTTATTTACCCATGCAGCCAGACGATGAGCTTGATTTAAAGAGCAAACGAATGAAGTGTCTAAATGATAATGACATGCTATCTTATCATATTCCAACTGTTTCAGATTGGGACATCCAAAGTCGTGCAAATCATAAACAGGTTTATCAATAAGGTCTTCTATAAACTTACACTTTTCTATTCCTTTTCCCCATAATACGTCATAGTTTTCTGCAACGGATAGTAAAACATTTTTCAAAGATTCATAATTTACATCACCATAGTCCCATTCCAGACCATGAAGATGTTTTTTTACCCAGAGATTTGTCTTTAGCCGATCAGCATTTTCGGCTTCTTGAGGCGGTTTAAAAATCCAATGACTAGAGTGCTCGTAATTTAAGCTAACTACTGACAGTTCTTTCACTATCAGCTTGTTCGTCTCCAAGCGATAAGCCTGTAAATCAAGAACTGCTGACGACATGTCTGGAATAAGTCTACTGACTCACTCAGCGAGCCCAAATACCGACTGACCTGATCAGCATCTGACGCAGCACCTTATCCAACTTATAAGCCAAGGCGTGGGGCTATCTCCTCACAGTCCATCAGTCAGCCACTATGCTAGTATAAGTTCATAGTCTCAACGTCTTCAGTTTCCATTACAACTGCAGTAAAGTAAGTTTTTTTTTTTAATTTTATTTTACTCGAATATCTGTTTACTAACTAAGTATATGATTTTAATTTTTTTTTTTTAGATGTCACTCCTGAAAAAATTAAATGAAATTAAACCCGCATATAAAAATATTGGAGAATTAATTATAGGACGGACGTATCAAATTCTACAACTTTCGAAGAAGGAGACGGAGTATGGCCCATCAATTGAAGCAATATTATTAGATGAAGGAGAAAAAGAAAAAATAAGAATCTTTCTACCTAAAAGATATGTCTACGCATTTACAGAAGAAGAAATATTCAACTATGAAGGTACATTCTTACATTTTAAACATATAAAGAAAAAAAGTTATATATTTTTTTTTTTTTACTTAGCCAAGTGATTATTTTCTGTTTTAGGACAGCTAAAAATTCAATATATGGGAAAGAAGAAAAATGCTTATGAAATAAAGTTTATGTAAACAAAAAAAAAAGGTTGAATCAGGTTAGGCTACAATTTTTTTTTTTTTTAATATTACTTTTAGGGGGTAGTGTATATATATTTTTGTATTTGTTTGACCAAGTATGTTTTTAGATTAAAAATGAATAATAAAAGTAACGGAAATAATTATTTATGTGCTCATTGTGGATTATTGCTTACAAACTGGCGACATAGATGTCAATCGTTGTTTTACTATTGTCGAGGCTGTAGGAAAGAATTTAGCAAAAAGTTTAACTTTGAACGGCATAAATTAACTTGTCAATTTGGGGTTAGTAGTAATAATACACCCGACGTGAACACAATGGAGATACCAATGAAAAAAAGGAAATATAACATGTTTAGTAGACAAATGCGAGGGAAGACGGTCGCTCAAGAAAATGGGATTATTAAAGCTTCCTTAGGAAATGCGGTTGAAGATGTTTACATTCCTAACGATAATAAAAAATTATTAGCTTCAGAATTTTTTAATAAGAAAAAAGAGGTTTTAGTAAAGTTACTAAATAGTTATGTAGATGAATGGAAAAATCTAAAATTAAACATAATGTTAGAATGTACATATATTAAGAAAAACCAAAATACTATTAGTGAAAGAACAGATTTTAATTTTAAATCGAAAGTTAGTACGATAGATGTTTCTATAAACCTCGAAAATTACATTGAAACAATTTTTGATAAAATTTTAGAGGAACAGGATGAGTTTGAAAAAAGAGGTTCCGGTTGGATGTATACCTCTGCAAACTGTATCTGCCTACATTTAACTAAATTTAAGCCTTTCGGAGGATCTCAATATATTGAATTACCTAAAAAAATACGAGACAAACGTTGTGTTATAAATGTAAAAAATAATACTAACGATTGCTTTCGTTTAGCTTTACTTAGTGATAATATTAGATCAAATGACTTTAACGCGTACAAAAATATTCATACTCCATATTCTTTTGATTCTATATCGTTCCCGACTCCAATTAGCGATATCAATCGATTCGAAAATTTAAATAACCTGTCTATAAATGTTTATGGCTTAGATGATAAAAATAATGTTTATCCAATTAGAATCAGTAAAAAGGATAATTATGATAAAACGTTTGATCTGTTGTATTTACAAAATGGAGAAAATTTTCACTATTGTTTGATCACAAATCTTTCACGATTAGTAAGTTCTCAAATATCTTTGTCAAAACGCGCTTATTCAATCTGTCGTAGATGTCTGACCGTATTTCCAAGGACGTACGTAAACAAGTATGGGAAAAAAGGCGATGAGCGAAAAGACGAACACGAATTATTTTGCCGTGATCACAAACCAATTCGATCTGACTTTCCGAAAGAAGAAAAAATTGAATTTAAACATGTGGAATATACACAATCCATTCCAATCGTAGTTTATGCAGATATTGAATCTCTTTTGATACCAATTTCGGGGCCTATTCCTAATCCGTCAACATCTTGGAACAAAGCTGTTCATGAGCATCGTGCTTTTTCAGTTTCACTTCTGGTCAAGTCAAAAATGTTTGAATGTAAACCGTTTGTTTATACGGGAGAAAACTGTATGCTAGCGTTTTTAGAAAAACTCGAATCTATAGTTGTTGAAGCGGATAAAATATACGGTAATACTATGCGAATGGAAGAAATGAGCAAAGGGGAAAATAAAATATTTTATTCTGCTAAAGATTGCATCTTATGTCAATACCCTTTAGACGAACACGATCGAGTACGACATCACTGTCACTTATCAGGAAAATTTGTTGGACCAGCACATAATGCTTGTAATTTAAGAGCAAAAAAGCCCGATTTTATACCTGTTTTTATGCACAACTTACAGGGTTACGATTCTCATTTTATAATCCCTTTCTTGGGCCGTTGTGAAAATATCAGCGTAATTCCTAGTAATTCTGAAAAATATATAAGTTTCAGCATAAAATTTAAAGGATGTAGTACAAAAATACGATTTGTTGACTCGTTTAAATTTCTATCATCAAGTTTGGAAACATTAGTGAACAATTTGCAAAATAAATCTAAATCAATTACTGATATATTTCCACATATGGCAAATATTATTAATGATGAAAACAAAATTAAATTATTGACAAGGAAAGGCATATTTCCGTAAAATTATTTTAATTCTTTTGATCGTCTAAACGAAACTCGACTACCTTCCAAAAATTCATTTTTTAATGATTTAACAAAAACATCAATTAGCGACGTGGACTATGAGCACGCGAAAAGTGTCTGGAAAGTCTTCAACATCCAAACACTAAAAGATTATGCGGAATTGTATATACAAACAGATGTAATTTTGTTGTGCTAAGTTTTTGAAGCCTTTCGACTTCTCTGTCAACAAATTTATCAACTAGATCCTGCATGGTTTTTTACTTTGCCACAGTTATCTTGGAATGCAATGTTGAAATACACGAAAATAAAATTAGATGTAATAAAAGATATTGATATGGTTCAGTTTTTTGAAAAGGGAATAAGGGGAGGCATTTGCCAAGTTGTTTCTCGGTATGCGAAAGCTAACAATAAATATCTAAATGAATATGACTCGACTAAACCCAGTAATTATTTACTTTACGTAGATGTCAACAATCTTTACGGTTATGCCATGAACCTTCCCTTGCCGTATACAGATTTTGAGTGGGTTGATGAAAAATTAAATGTATTAGATCTTGAAAATGAATCAGAAACCGGTTATGTGCTAGACGTTGATGTTGAATACCCCAAAGAAATTCATGATAATCTTTCTCAATTACCTTTTTTACCCGAAAAAAATAATCCACCTAATACTAAAACAGTTAAACTATTGACGACTTTGATGCCCAAAACACGTTACATAGTACATTATGTGAATTTAAAACAAGCTCTGCAACTCGGGGTAAAGATTTCAAAAATTCATAGAGTGTTGAAGTTTAAACAAAAAAATTGGTTGGCTCCATACATAGAAATTAATTCAATGATGAGAGCATCAGCAAAAAATACATTCGAGTCAGATTTTTACAAATTGATGAATAACAGCTGCTTCGGCAAATTTATGGAAAACGTGCGCAACAGAATCGATTTAAAAATAGTAACAAATGAAAAATCATTATTTCGTCAAATCAATAAACCAAATTTTAAAGGCAGGATTATATTTGCAGATAATGTTACAGCGGTTCAGCTGGAAAAAGAAAGCATTATTTTTGATAAACCCTTGTACGTGGGATTTGCAGTGTTGGACTTGAGCAAAGTTTTGATGTATCATTACCACTACAATGTGTTTTTGAAAAAATATGGTATAGAAAATGTTACTTTATGCTATACCGACACCGATTCATTTTTATACAATATTAGGACTGAAGATATTTATTCCGATATTTCTGGAGAGTTGAATAAATATTTTGATACAAGCAATTTTCCCACTTCTCATTTCTGTTATTCTGAAAAAAATAAAAAAGTCGTAGGTTTGTTGAAAGATGACACTTTTGGAGATCCTATAGTAGAGTTTGTCGGATTGAGGCCCAAAATGTATTCGTACATAACAAAGAATGATATAACGGTTAAAAAGTCAAAGGGAATAAAAAAATCGGCAGTTAACGATTTTACTTTTAGCGATTACCTAAACACATTTAAAGACAGCAAAAGTCTATATTCTTCATTTGATACAATTCAATCTAAAAAGCATAACGTTCAAACCACACTGATAAATAAAAAGTCATTATGCTCATTTGATAATAAAAGATATACATTACACGATGAAACCACTCTTCCTTATGGTCACTATAGGCTCAATGAAACAACGAATCTAACATTGTAAATGTATAAGAACCAATTAATGATTGTATACTAGTATTATTATTGTTTACTTAAATTTATATTTAGTTAGAAAAGACCTGTAATTAGAGTACTAGATTTATTTCAAGAATGTCTACTTGTAGTATTATTAATGTTTACTTAAATGAGAAAATTAGAGTACAAGAAAAGTAACAAAAAATATGTTTAAGAATATGCTGTATAAAATAAATGTTGTGTACAACTGTATTTTTTTTTCTTTCACATATCCTTGTTTGTCAATCCAGCTCCTTCAAAAAAATTTCCTATATATTACTAAAGTTCAGGAGGAACACATACGTCATCCAAGCTCATAAAAGCTAAATAATCTAAATCAATGAAACGTCATCCAATAGCCTATCTCAAAAGCAAGCCTAATCCCATTCATAAAAGCAACTCCCGTCTCAGTCATAATCTCAAAAGCATCCCATTCATAACTCATTCATAAAGACAAATTACGTCACACTATCATTCATAAGATGACGTCACACGCCCATTCAACTATTCCATTCATAAAATGACGTCACATGCGTCATCCATTCAGAACAAACCGCGACCTAGTTTCTACTGCGATGTTGCCACATCTCATCTGCGACGTTGCCAAATCTTACTTTGCACACCTGGACCTACCTCAAGGTCAACACCCCCTCGTCCTGCCTTACACCCCTCCCACCCTCAAGGTCATCTCAAGGTCACGCCCACGACCCTGCTACAGCAGACAATGACCTCAAGGTCACGGCTCCGGCTCAACCCGCCTATTTGTACTACTGTGGTTCATTCATAACTCTTATCCCATTCACAAAGACAAATTACGTCACGCTCCCATTCAGTTCATCCATTCATAAGATGACGTCACACGCCCATTCAACTATTCCATTCATAAAATGACCAACATCCATTCAGAACAAACCATGACCTAGTTTCTACTGCGCTGTTGCCACATCTCATCTGCGACGTTGCCAAATCTTAATTTGCACACCTGGACCTACCTCAAGGTCAACACCTCCTCGTCCTGCCTTACACCTCTCCCACCCTCAAGGTCATCTCAAGGTCACGCCCACGACCCTGCTACAGCAGACAATGACCTCAAGGTCACGGCTCCGGCTCAACCCGCCTATTTGTACTACTACTAGCTTCTTCAGTTCCTCATTTCTCCTTCACCAAATGCTCTTTCATCGATCAGATCAAAACTAACTCTCATCAGAAAACAGCGCATTTTCTCTAAGACTGCTTAGCATGTTAATGCATTCTCTAACAAAAGAAAGTCTTTGTTTGGGATTGGTTTCATTAACAAGGTTTTCCTCGGAACCCTGCCATAAAGAGTTTTAGAATTCAGAACATGCTTACCTTTTTCGTATTTACACACAACCCAGTAGTTGATTACACCATATTAGCTAAGGCACTTGCCCTTACAGCTGGATTTTTAAGCGCTTAAATTTTGATTTTTCTCTCAATTTTTTCATCTAGCTAACTGGGAAGACCTTTTCGTTGGTTGTTTGCAGCTAAGATTCGTTATTCATATCTCTTAATCACGTTCTTTTTATTTATTAATGGGCTCTACAGTCCTTGAAGAACCTTGACCTCTGCTAATTTCTTCCGCCATTCGCCTCTGTCCACCGCAAGGCGCGGTTTATCGCGGCCGATCGCCTTCAGGTCACCCTCCACATCGTCAAGCCACCTGAGACATCCTCCCTCTTAATCTTGAGCCCTCATTCGGTATCTCATACATCATCCTTCTTGGGGTTCTCGTTGGGTCCATCCTCTCCACATGCCCCAACCTTCTTAGTCTTTTGAGCTGGATTGTATATAAGGGTAAAATTGTTTTCGTATGTCTTCTCCAGCATTTGTCTCACTGAAAAAATCTGTTCAGTGGTTGGTGGGCTTTCTCGGTCTAAATCCACACTGTTAATCACCCAGAACAGTTTCTAACCAGTTTGTCAATCTTTTAGTTATTGCTATCGGCAAAACCTTATATACCGAATTCAGCAATGAAATACCCCTATAATTGTCACATTCCGTCCCATCACCCTTTTTGTGTATTGGGAAAATTAAGGATTCGGACCATTCTTCAGGCATTTTTTCATACCTCCATACATCATTTCCCTGTCATCATGTCGGCTGGCTCGGCTACAGGTAACCTAGACACACCTAACAGTGTATAATGAAGCAGTGCAAGAAATAATTGAAGATATTCGATCTCCTCTAGCTATAAACCTACTAAAAGTAATGAGAAATTGATCGATCTACCATATAGAATAAGGATTGAAATGAACTGAAAAAATGGAAGAAGAATATCTGTAAAAAAACAAATAACTGAAGAGTATGGGCGACGACCCTAAAGAGGGAGATAAGTAGCAAAAATAGTTGAATATGTACAATGGGATTCCTATGCCCCAGCTACAATGACCCGAAAATCGAAGAACATATATGTAAGTAATTAATGGAATTACTGACTTAATTATGAATTACTGAAGACCAAACTCCTAAGAAACTGAGATATAAATATTGTTATGGTCACAAAGAGAAAGACGGGCGGAAGAGATTAACGTCTTAAGCCCTTCGGAGGAAGAGATTAAGAAGAACTCTTAATTATAACGGAAAGATATCTCGTTCCGAAGATTTTTTACCTTAAGGTGGCCACCATTCTATAGTCGGGACGACAAGAGAAGGTGCACGGGGAGTGGGGAGGCCTGAAGCTGTTCCTTCCCCCCTCCCCTAACCTGACTCCGCCTGGAGCCGACAATTGTACTACAGCTCTTACTCGCTTTTCATTCTTTATAGACCAGCAGCCAGGGCCCAAAGTAATGTATCATTTTAAGACAATTTGTATTACGAAACATTGAAAATATCCACAATAGTCACTGGATAGCTGGCCCGAGAGGGGTGGAGGGGAAGTGGGACTAGGGTGGGGGAAAGAGGGCGGAGCTCGTGGAGGGGGATGCTCCGTGCACCTTCTCTTATCGTCCCGACTATAGTCTATCTTCTACAGCTGATGACAAAATAAAAATGGGATACAAAGTTGTGTATTTTATGTTGCATCCAAGCAACTGAACGATCAACTTAGATGCTCGCTGAAATTAACTTGGAGGAAGCAATCAAAGATAAAAGGCCGAAACTGGTAAATCACAAAAGAATGGTGTTCAGAAACGGTAATGTTCAGCCTCACCCATCAATAGCAACACATATGAAACTATTGGAGCTTGGTTGAGAGTGATGTCATATCTCCCTTAGAGCCACAACCACCATCAATCATACTCAGGTGAATTAGAATAGAAAAAGTAACTTTATTCTGGGACTAAGTCCCTTTAGAGTAACAAATATGAACAGAAAAAGAAACATAATATTTATAATATCTTAAAACCAGAAATTTTATGATGTTACTGGAAAGATGGCTATTTGACCGAAAAAGTTTAGGTACTTGTCTAATTTGACGCCCATCGACCCCAGCGCCCCAAGTGTCAGTTTCCTTAACTACCTGCTACTGTTGCCGTAACCTTTCTTAGTCCTTTATTATTGTTTGTGTCAAGTGAACGTCTATTTGTTTTCATCTTAATTATACAATATGAGTTGGAATTTAATGAAGATTTTTCGCGAGGTGAAGATTTTATGTGGAGGACAAAGGTAGAGGGACGACACCCTGTTTGTTTGTTCATTTAACGTCAATTTATGCTGCTATGGCTAATCGGACGATGCTACAATGGGAGCTCTAAATTTTGCCTATCCAGGTTTAATTGGGATAGGGATTTTTAACGAGTACCTGACATCGTACAGGCTCGGGACCCCCGTTTAACGTCCCTTCCGAAGGACGGCGTAACTATGGATTTTTTACTCCCTTAAAAAAATCCTAGGGCCACCTGCCGGGCTACGAACCCGCGATCTTGGGTTTAGTAGTTTGTTACGCTAACCACTAGACCACAGGACGACACCCTTTTGATGTTATATTGGAAGATATTGTACTTTTTAATCAACATTGTTTATAATTTTTGTAAGATATTGTTCTTTTTAATTAATATTGTTTATAATTGTTGCTAGATATTGTTCTGTTTAATCAATATTGTTTATAATAAATGTTTTATTTTATTTTATTATTTATTTTCTATTTTAAATATTTCAATTTTAAAGATAAGATAAGATATTTAACTAAAATATGATGTTTTTTGGTTAATTGTTTTATTGTTATGTATATAGAAATAGAAATAGAAAAATAATTTTATTCTGGGACCATGTCCCTTTAGAATAACAGAGATGAACATAATTAAGAAAATATTTATCTGGCCAAAGGCCTACAACTGAGTAAAAACATAGACGGGCAAGAAAAATAGACAAAAATAAAAACAATAACAAAAATATATATTTTAGTTGTATATCATTTCCTAATAATCCTGTTGTATGATAATGAAAGAATACTATTTCAAATAAATTGTAGGCAGCATAACCTGACAGGGTCCAAATAGTTGAGGTAAGTGCCAGAGGAGCGCGCTAGGGTTGATGGGCGTCAAATTAGACAAGTACTAGTTTATTGAACAGAATGGAAAAATACACACACATTATCACATTATCTGTCACTATTTCAATAATTACTTCTGTCACTATTTCAATAATTTTGTTATATTTGGCTTTATCTTAATTTTTATTATATCTGTCACTTTTTTAATTCATTACTTTCACTATTTTAATTTTTTCATTATCATTAATTTTTTTAAATCTGTCTATATCTTTATTTTATTATAATCTAGCCCTTTTTCTATCTTCATATCTGCCACTATTTTATTTTTCTACATTACTTGTCACCATATTATTGTTACTGTACATTTTCTATATTTTTTTGTTCTGTTTGTTTCTCTGTTAGCCCTGAAGATGACCTACACTGTAGGTCGAAACGTCGGCACATAATATAAGTTCATCACTTATTCTGTGTACTTATTGACTGCACCCCCCAACTATCTCCTTTACATCGGAAAAATATTTGACTTAATGTTCATTTTTTAAAAGAAAAAAAGGTACTTTTCCAATCTAGCGACAACCTACCCCAGCATGCTCCTCTGGCACTTACCTCAACTATTTGGCAGCTGTCAGGTTATGATGCCTGAAATATATTTGAAATAGTAAACAGACAACAGTATTCTTAGGAAATGAAATAGGAGATGATATACAGCTAAAATATGATTTTTTTTTTGGTTTTCTTTCATTTTTACCTATTTTTCTTTGAAAGAAAACCAAAAAAAAAAATCATATTTTAGCTGTATATCATATTTTCTCTTTAAATTTAAAATATATAAATAATACTGAATAAATAAGAACGTAAAAAATAACATTTATTATAAACAATATTCATTACAAATAAGAATATCACATCAAACATTGTCGTATATACAGAACAATCAAAACAATTAACCATAAAACATCACATTGTAGTTAAATCTAATTATTTATGTTTAATATTTAAATTACAAAATACAAATTAACATCTGATAAACATTTATTATAAACCATCTTGATTGTTGATTCTTGAGCACCTCTCTATTTTAAATGTACACACCTCTCTCATAAAATTGCAATAATCAGTGACTGTTCCATGAGACATATGCAACTCTTGGTCACAAAACTTGATGGAAGTCAGTTCCGCCGACCAACAATATATAAAATGCACTATAGTATCTAAAGGTAAGGTACTATTTCTTAGCCATGTATTAACTCGAATACCCATGGTGTTATTGCATCCTTTAACATTGCATCTCCATCTAATCACATTCCCCAGTTGAAGCTTCATAATATGTCCCTTTCTACATGACATTTTGCGGGGAATGACGTTCCGCTCCTGTAGAAATACCACAGCTGACTTTTCATCAATCACCTCCCGAAAAATCTTCATCAAATTCCAACTCATATTGTATAATTCAAATGAAAACAAATAAACGTCCACTAAACACAAACAATAACAAAGGACTGAGGAAGGTTTCGCTAACAGTAGGAGGTAGTTAACGAAACTGCCACTTGGGGCACTGGGGTAGGTCGTCGCTAGATTGGAAAAGTACCGAAAAAAATTAGTTTTATTTTACACTAAAAACTAGTATTTACTTTTTTGACAGCCCCATAGTCCCTGGGAGTTTGATTGTCTCCATCATTCTCACCAAGTTGGGGCATACCATATCTATTTTGAGAGGTAACTGCGAAATTTACCTATAAGTTGAACGGAATAATGTAAAATAAGCATTTTGGGTTAGATTCCATTAAGGTTAATTATTAATTAAACTTAAATGTGGCAACCTTTGTCCTTCCTTAATATTTTCATTTGAGTTTATTTTACTTAACACTAGTTTTAAAAGTACCAACAACTATTGCCATGCTTTCTAACCATAGTTTTATAGTCTGATACTTGATATACTGCTATTACTATTCTTCATGCCACTTCCCCAGAAATAACATTATGTAATGCTGTTCTATCTTACAGTGGTATATCATAATTTGATTTGTTCTTCCATCATTATTTCCTTTTATTCTATCCTTAGCTTTTTAGTATTATTGTAATATTTGTATCTCTGTTCCAGTCTCAGGGATTTTTTCTTGAATGAGCGGTAAGATTTTTTACTTTCTTTTTTTCTCTTATAAGGTTTATATTGTTGTAAATCAAGCATATGTGCTATAGCTGCTGCATGTATACTAATAAAGCTTATGATTCATGGAGTTAAGTTCCACTAGAGCCCAGAAAGTTTTAATGAACTATCCTTACTCTTTTATAAAAGCAGCACTAGGTTTTAAGGTAGGTTTAATGGTGTAGGTAGACAACATATTAACATAGACAATCGTATTTTTATTTTACATTGAATAAATATTAAACGTTACAAACAAACAAAAAATAATATACTGAACAAAATAATTACTTTATGATCAATAAATATTTATAAAAATATTAATTTAAACTAGAAATATTGTAATACAAGATTATCAAAATAAATAAACTAACACTCAGGGCAGAGTAAAGTATTTCAAATACAATTTGAAAATAACACTAATTAAAAAAAAAATTAAAACCACAACACTTACACAGTAAAAATAATCAAATTAAACTAATGTAAACTACAAAAACAGTTTAAGGCCATTTTGGTTTGGATATACAAAATGAAGATTTTGAATAAATAAATTTATAACTAAGGTTGTGGAGTAATCCGTATATAAGATTGAGAAGATGGAACCTGAATAGTCTTGAAACCAGCAGGGAATAATTCAGTTGCTTCTTGATCACTCAGAGTTGGTAAAACCATACAACTATCTCCAAACTAAAATTTAAAAACACAAATTACAAACTTTTTTAATATAGCAATAGATATCAACTGACTGATCAGAGTAGTATTTCTAAAGTAACAAAACTCAAAAATCAGTGTTATTTCAGTGGTTAGCCATTTACCTATTTCTTCATGAAAGAAATAGGTAAATATCACTCAATCATTCATCAAACTGTATCAACCTATCTTTAAAGCTTGTCCGCTAGAAAGTACTTGTGCCATTCTTAGTGTCCAAATTTTATACCAAGCACTATTAGTTTTTCCAAAAAATGTATGTTTTTGGCTAATGTCACTTTGGAAATACTAGAGCGATATATTCATAGGAACAATATCCAGAATTTAAACTGGTTTCCATCTATAAGTCTTTTTTTAGAAGTTGCCTACTCCTAATCTAAGATTCTAACCTTAACTCTTTAGCGACCGAATACGGCCGGGCCAGAGCGGGCTGGCTGGACCGAGTAGTAGAAAAGTCAACAGTGCCCGCTTAACCGATTACTTTTTGACTCTAAAATCATGTTTTTTTATTTAATTCCTTATAGTTTCCCATCATCCTTTTTGATGCGAACTGGAATGGTGAATGGACTGGCACTGGTGAATTTAAAAACACATTTTTTAAAAATATTTTTTTTAATTACTGTAAATTAATTTTAATGATTTACAAAATTATACAATTATATACTTTATTTTTATAAATGTCTATATACAAATTCACACAATTAAAAATTCTTTTGAGTGTGATAAATTCCGAAACACGGCACCGCACACAAACACGTATCGCAGTCCTTGCAGTAGTATTTCGTCTGCGACCTTCTCTGTTTTTTTCTGCATACCACACAAATCCTAGTTTTCTCCAATAAACTTGGAAAATGTCGTTGGATTAATCTTGACGGGTTATCTGATTTTTTCCCACCTCCAATATTTTTTTTGATCTCCAACAACTCCTCTTCCGTATATAATTTTTTGGACATTTTAAAATCAAAAGCACAGTACGAAGCCAGAATATAGACTGAGGGGACCTAAAAGACTAGGTTTGCAGTTGATTTTTCTAGTTTTTTGGGTTGGTGCAGGTAGAAAAGGGTTGTTGTAGGTAGGAGACACTTAACAAAAATAATATAGACAAAAGTAAATTCGTATGACATCTATTGTCAAGAAAAAGTACTTCAGCTTGTCATGCAGACACCTAGAAGGCTCTAGGAACTAAACTACTATTCTAGCTGACGGTCTAGAAACGCCAGAGAAGTAAAACTATTATAATAGTCCATGGTCCGAGGGGCCCACCTGACACCGGACTATTATAATAGTCCAAGGTCCCCAAGGCACGGCGCGCTCGGACTATAATAGTACTCCACGGTCGCTAAAGGGTTAATGACTTCATGGGAGCAGCCATGGTTAACTGAATTGTATTGGGCAGGAGTGGTCAACCCAAATGATCTTCCAGGCCATTTTGCAAATGCACCATAACTCCATGGGCCGCATATAAATTTACATATTCTTATATCAGATTCAGACCCATCATAGATATTTTTATGGAAAGAAAACACTTTTTTTTTTTTAGATTAATTTATTGATATTTACAACTGAAATAATATTACAACTAAGTAGTGAATTTTCTAATATGAACTAATGACATGAAAAAAAAAAACACTTGTGGAGAAACTACTCTTTGGTAGCACTCCAAAAAGTTAAGAAAACACACACACACACACACACAAACACTGAAATGATAGTAAGGAAAAAAAATGTGTGTGTCAGCTCTGACACGCGACTGGATTTTACCCCTTTCCATTTTTAATTTTAAATGTGTTCTTGCCAATTAATCGATCTCTACTGATAATCATCACCGCATATCCTCTCTTCTTGAAAGCGGGGAGAGAAGAATATGTGCTCTGCGCTCTCTTCTGCTCCTGAACAGAATGTACATACACCTGTTTCATCGAGCTTAAACCTATGTTTGTAGGCTCGAAAGCGACCATGTCCTGTGAGAAACGGAGTGATGTAATAGTCGACCTCCCTGTGGTTCCTATTCACCCAAGCCTCAATGTGGGGCACCAACCTGTGCGTCCACTTTCCACCGAATACCGTATCCCAACGACGTTGCCAATCCCTAACTGTCTGCTATCTTAATTCGTCTCTGGGAATGGGGTCAGCACTACTATAAGTGGGCCTCCTCTCTTCAGCGATCAGCTCAATCGGTGACATCCTTGCCACCTCGCAGGCCGCTTCGTATGATACTGTTTGAAGTAATGATTCGAATAGAAATGCGAAGAGAGCAGGCTGAAGCTATAAAGGTTAATTTCTATAAAGGTACCGGATACTGGTAACTGTCCACTGGGATGGCAAACTTTTGCCGGCTCTAGATCCACGTAAATCTAAAGAGGAACGCCTACCAATAGTTGTTTCCTATGATAATAACGATCAACTTATTGCTGTACCAAAATTGGGCAAACCATCAGGAGGCGAACAGGCACAGGCAGTTTGGAACGCCATTTTTGACTGGAATCTTGAGGACAGAGTGCAGATTCTCTGTTGTGATACTACTGCTTGAAAACACAGGCCATATTAATGGTGCATGTGTGCTCCTGGAACAAAAACTGGATAGAAAAAAGCTTATTTTTGCTTGCCATCATCACGTCTACGAATTGGAATTAAAAAGTGTGTTTGAAGCCAAAACTAGCCAAGTAACTACAAGCCTTGGCATTCCGTTGTTCAAAAAGTTCCGAGAAAACTGGAAAAATGTTGATGCCGAGAAAATACAAATCTGTAGAGAGAAATTATCTTGTTTGAATGTTTCAGAAATTGATAAACTGCTAGAATTCTACCGATGTAAATTGACTGAAGAAATAGCTAGAGATGACTATCGCGAATTAATTGAGCTGTCAATAATATTTCTAGGTGGTGATACAGAGAAGAAATTTATGATTCGGCCTCCAGGTGCTATGCACCAAGCTGGGTAGATGGCGAGAGCCATTTATTCATTTAAAATATCATTACTAAGCTCCCAATTCAGAATTTCAAACAAGGATAATGCAGTCACTGCTGGATGACATCCTATGTCAAACCCTGGCTCCAATGCATTTTAGCAGTAAAAACACCTTATCAGGATTTGTGCTTTTTAAAGTCCATGAAAGCTAAAGAGACGATAGACAAAAGCATTTCCAAAGCAGCTTTTCAGAAGTTTTGCCATCATTTATGGTATTTGACAGATGAAGTGTCTGTTTTGTCTTTATTTGACGATGATGTTGATCAAGAAACTAAAGTAAAAATGTTTTTATTTTTAAAGAGAAAAGATAGGCCCTCGGCCGGGATTCGAACCCGGAACTTCTGTCTCTCTGTGACAGTTCCCTACCATTTGAACCACCAAGGCCGCCTGCCGGCATAGGACAAATCTTTTCTCTTATCCGATTCTATGTCCTCGTGTTCATGCAATTTTTGCGATGAATACACTAGAACGAAAGTTCTTTGAACGTTAATTTAATTTTAGAATCTTATTGACTTACATCATATTACTATTTATAATTTTTAGTCAATGTTTTGATTTTTAAATATTTTTATTTTTAAAGAGAAAAGATAGGCCCTCGGCCGGAATTCGAACCTGGAACCTCTGTCTCTCCGTGACCATGCCCTACCATTTGATCCACCAAGGCCGCCTGCCGGCAGAGGACAAATCTATGGTCTATCTCTCCGTGGTGACGCCTCAACCATCTCGGCCATCCTGGCTCGCTTCATGGCCAGCCATATCCCCTCTTTTCATGAGGTGATATGGCTATGAAAGTCCCGGTCCTGGCCATATCTTTTCTTTTCAAATAAAATATTTAAAAAATTATATCATATAAAAATAAAATAAATTATAAAGCAAAAATGGTTGCTAACTTAGCTAAAGAACATCCATCAGCCCATGATAAATATTACATCACATCCAAAGAAGAACTGTGTGGCCCACTTTTTGGTATGTAATACAAGCAAATTATGCTTTGATTTTCTTTTATAGTTTATTATACAATTGTTAACCTATCCCTCTATTTTAATTTCCATAGAAAAACATCGATGAATTTGTCTCTGTCAAAAGCAAGTTCTTATTTAATCGACTCAAAATTGGTGACAGTTTTCTGAACAAGAGCCCTTCTTCATGGTCAAATGATTCGTTCCAACAAGATAAAATGAAGCTTCTGACACTGAAAGAAGTTAATGTATGGCAGAAAGAGAGGTTAAATTAATGCAAGACTTCAATGGTTAAATCACTGTTGAAGAGCAGCAAAAGAAATTTTTATTATGGTGCTTACAAGAACACAGAAACGTATATCCTGACTGTAAAAAACTAACTTTGAAAAGAAAATTTCATGATTAATTTGTCTTTTACAATAAATAAATATTAAATAATATTATAATTACATTGTGTTTCATTTACTGAATTTAAACAATAAACTATATAATCTCCCTACAGCTTCCACATTAACTTTTATATTTAAACTTTGGCGTCAAGTCGGCACGGGATATCGTTATCCGATCACAATAATATTTAATATTTACGGTTTTGGATTGAAATAAAAAATTGAGAGGGTATGCGTTTCGAAATTCGAAAAAGAAATTGTCACCCCTTGTAGCCTGGGACACCCTACTGGGATACCCTAGTTGATGTTGTATCCAAATGATATGAATGGACCCCTACAGCTTAAGGCGGAATCTAAATCAGAGTAGTAATAGTGTTTGTTTGAATAGGTGTCTTTAAAAAGGCTCTTATACAAAAAATTATCACATTTCAACAATGCGAGAATAAAGCAATAGAATACACTGTTACCATAAATACCATAAGTATCTCTTCCCGACTAGTCTCGGAATTTAACCTTTAATTTCTATCTATTATGTAAAAGAAATAATACAATCTTATCGAGAAAGGAACGTAAGGTGCCAATTTTAGTCAACATTCAATTTTACTCCTCATAAAATTTTCACACCGCGGGCTAAATATGAAAATCGTTTCTTAAGGAGTAAACTCCACAAATTTTCCAGTATTTTCATAGCATTGGAAGTAATTAATCATGCCAGTAGGATAGAAAGAGGAATATCTCAAAACTGGGGAATGGTGGGTTCTATTAACGATGGCAGTTACTATTTTCCACCTGAAACTTTCATTTATAGTTGTCAAAACATTTTTAGCATTCGCTCAAATCGCAGGGAGGAAGTTGCCTTAACCAGGCTAAGAATAGGGCACACAAACCTTATTCACGTTCATATTATCCTAAAAAAGCCACCTCCGAAATGTCAGCATTGCAACAGCATCCTTACAGTCCATCATATTTTTCAAGAATGTTCTTTTTACACCTCTAGGTTAAACAAACTCTTAGAAATTTCAAATGTTTAATTCATAAAATAAATAAGTCATAATTCACAATTATTAAACATTTAAAAGAACGTAGATGAATAATGGAGAAATTAAATTAAAACTGAAAATCTTATTATTGGAATAATCAAATATTAGAATACACATATGGTTTTATGGACCGTATGGTTTTATGCCTTACAAACCCAAACAAACAAACAAACAAACATTTTTAGCATATTGCTTCTGCAGTAAAACTACCTTTTCAAGACACTACTTTTTAACTGAATTAATTTGCATTGCATTAGTATTCTACCATAATTAATTGCATTTAATTTAGTTAAGTTTTCAAACTTCATAGGACAAATTATGATATTAGGAGGAGAGAGAAAGCAACACATTAACTCAATCGAATCATAATAGGAATAACAATAGAAATAACCCAAATTATTTGGAAATTGAATTTAACTCACTTTCCAATCCACTGGAGTAGCAACTTTTTTCTCATCCGTTAACTGAAGTGAATCCAAAACACGTAATATCTCACTGGAAAACAGACGTAATTTTTTTATGTTGTAATGAAACTGTTACTTATTTATAAACAAAAATGAAATATGTGAAATCACCTGAAATTACGTCCAGTTGTAGCAGGATATAAAATTGAAAGACGAAGTTTTTTATCTGAATCAATTATGAAAACTGCTCTGCAAGTAACAGGAAGTCCATCTTTGTTTTTCTCTGCTGGGTCGATCATACCCAGCTGAACAGCCAGACTACGGGACTCATCAGCAATTATAGGGTATGGAAAATTGCCCTCTATTTTAGAATAACTTTTAATATCCTAGATGAAAACAAAATAAATAAAGTTATGAATAACATAACAAAAAGCATAAGAAATTCAAATCACATTGAAAGTTATGTTATCACATTGAAAGTGGTGATATTGGTGTTACACATTTTATTAACAGGGGATAATACTAATACAAATCAATACAATTTATTAGCACTCAAAATTATAGTTCTGTAATGATTTTTAAAATGAGAAGCTTTAATCTGTTGTGATTTATGAAAACAATGCATAATCATTCGCTATAACTACAATCTGCTGCTACTATTTGCCATTTTTAACTATATCGGATTCTGATGTAAGAATTTCTATCAACCATATTTCATTGATGCGATTGATATTGAGACTTCTTATGTATGATGCGAATGAATAAGCTTCATAATCGATATCTTGAGTAATTTTGGCCAGAAAGATTATTTTTTGTATCTGTTCTGCAGGATGTCACTTTGAGTTGAGTTACAACAAGTTTTAACTGTATTCATTTCATTTTTAAAATTTTCCAAAAATACAGGTTACTGAGAACTTTAGTATGGAAAAGAGAATAATTATAGATAATGAGTAGATTTCAGTAATAAATTCATCAAGAAATAAATGTTTAAACTAATACTTTGAATAGAGATGATGTAAGCTTATTGAAATGTTCATTTCTTGATGAAATGATAACCAAAGTATACACATTTCCTATAATTATATTCTCTTCTCCCTACTGAGAGCTTGATTATTTTTATTTTTGGTGAATAATAATAAAAATGGAAACAAATGAAAAGTTATAACTTATTGTGACTCAACTCAATTTGAGAACCTGCAGAATAAATACCTTATTTTTAGCTAGATTCGTCTCCATGGAGACAACTCTTCAACACTTTTACAACTGAAATATATTTCTTGAAGAATAACTGATTGAAAGTTTTTTGGAATAACAAGTTACCCACACTTGTCAACAAATATGTTATTCCTATTTCATCTTTGAAACTAAAATACTTCTGAGCATCCTCTGGAAGTTACTTGAAAAAAGTTTTGGACAATGCTGGATCTCTTTTAATAGCTTCTGTCAATTACTTCACTCTGGACTTGATTAGTGGGACTTTTAAAAGAATGATAATGTATGAAATAAGCTTCATTGATCTGACTCATCACAGCAAATAATAATTATCTAAGACATTTCTACAACTTTTTTTTATTATTATCTAATTTTCAGATTATTCATCAATGTTATATCAAAATATTAATCGTTCTGACCTGGCTGGAGCTTAATGTTTTTAGGCATATTTCCAATTGGTTTACAGTCAGTTCTAATAGTCTGTAACCAGAATAAAGAATATTTAAGAAGTCTCATATAAGAGTTGCCAGATAATTATGTCTAGTATATACTGAAGTTGGCAAAATATAGTTCTAATAAAATGAATTAGGAGGTTATCATATATTCATTTAATAATATACAATAAATTTAATTAATAATATTGCTATCAAACCTCAATCCATTCCTGTTGAATTTCTACTCCATCACATGAACAGCCAATAACTTTACAATTTCTTTTAGCAAATTCAGGCATTAGTTGAGCAACTCTGCCTAACTCTGTAGTACAAACTGGAGTGAATGCGTTTGGATGGGAAAAAAAAATACACCATCTAAAACAAATATTCAACAATTGGAATTACAAGTACCTAATTTTAAGATATAATACAAGTACCAAATAAAATCTTACGAATTTCCCAGCCATTCATGAAAAGTAATGTCACCAATAGTAGTTTTTGCATTGAAATTAGGAAATTCATCTCCTAAATTAACCATAGCAATTTATTAAAGTACTGGGATAAATGATAAGGATTACAAATCAATACCACACCTAAAGATAAAACATCACTTCAACATTCCTAAATGAACGACTAACATTCAAAATTGAGCGGGTCTGATAGAGGATTAAAACAGTGTGGGGACTAAATAAATCCCCATAAACAAAAATTGATATGATAAATTTTGAAAAACTGTGAAGTATGGTTTTGATACGTTATACGAGTTTTTAAAGAAATATCAAATTCAATAATATCTTACATGACGAGAGAAGTCCTAGTTATGAAACAGAAAGTTAAAGAATGATGAAACAAGTCAATAACAGAAATTAACAAGGAAAAATTCTGTTTATTAGTTTTTAATATATATATTTATATATATATCTATACATATAAAATGCTTTGTCCTGAATGACTGAATGACGGATCAACGCACAGCCTAAACCGCTGATAGTAGAGACCAGAAACTTGGATGGTGTGTTCTTTGTATGACGTAGGAATCCGAAAAAGGATTTTCCAAAATTATACACTTGAGAGGGTGAAGAAGGGTTTTTTTCCGTACAAGGAACTCAGAAGTAATTCTTTTCTTCGAGAATAAAGTTTTAGGCAATTAACAATCCTTTCCCGTAGAATTAATAATTTTTACTTTAACATGATACTATGGTACTTGGAAAGTTTTAATGATATAGGATTGTTCTGAAACGTTCTCAATGTTTACAATAGGTTGTAATTTTTTTAACAAGCATTTATTACCTTCTCCTCAATGTATGTATTTACGTAAGTAACGGAATCGTTGAACTCAATTATTGGCAACTTTAAAACATCCATTGAAATCGAAACTTTGCTCACTCCTCAATGACCGATGAAAATACAATAATTTAATATGCTTATCTCATTATACTATCCAGGATCTTCAGGATATGCGATTTTTCATATCCTAAGACACGGTAGTCCTTATATGGAATATACGGGTCGAATATCAATATAAATCCGTTCTCAATATAAAATCTCAGTGATAAACACCGATGATGCCATTCATTATCCGATCGAGTTCCTGAATACACTGAAGCCTCCCAACTCACTTATTAAAATTGAGAGTTGGCGCGCCAATTATGTTGCTGCGTAATATAAATCCACCAAAATTATGCAATGGCACCAGATTGCAAGTGAAAACATTTCATCACAATGTAATCGAGGGAACAATAGTGACGATGATTAACAATCTTGGGACTCCAATGGGGACCCATCAAGGGATATTTTCACATATCGTATTAAGCCAATATCTTCAACCATATTTACCTAGAGAATCGTCTTATCGATTATAGCAAGGATCCTTTGATCCAGTAGGCTACATTGCCCCAATTGTATTCTATGCCGAGCATATACTGCAGAACCTTTGGAAGGAAAAATTGGATTGGGACGACAAACTCCCTTTACATTTACAACAGACATGGTCTCCTTTCATTTCCCAACTTCCGTTTTTAGGTGATGTATCTATTCCTCGTTATATAAGGACGTATGCATTGGTTGAGTGTGATGTTATCGGTTTTAGTGATGCATCAGAGCGCGGTTACAGCGCAGTCATTTATTTACGAGTTGTTAATGACGATAAGGTCACTTCTCATCTGATAATATCTTTTTTTTTTTATTTAAACACTTTATTGAAGCATTACAAACTGCCACTTGTGGGCAATAAGTAATGGTGCTATGTAGCTTACAGTCATTCCATAACAAAACAATAATATAAACAAAATAAAATAAATATATATATATATGCGGAAAAATATATACATGCGTAACAAAAATAAATTAATGCGAAAATGATAATAAAATAAAGTAAGAAAAAAATAATAATTATAAAAAAAAAATAAAATGTACACATTCATACCCTATTTACAATTTGCCTGGGGTCCCTGAACTGAGCTTTTTCCTCGGGAATGAGGGCAAAGCACGAGTCCGTGAAGCCCCAGCCCCCTTTCCCAGCCGCGTCACTTACATTAAACGCCAATGGAAGCTGGTTAAGGGCGCTTCACACACACACACAGATCGTGAAGATCGTGAACCCCAGAAAGGGGTTGGGATGACAGGCAAGGTTTTGGTGAAAGTTTCATAATTTAGTAGGGATGAGGTCGAGGACGAAAGGAATGTTGAGATCATTATGGAGGGTTTTGTTGGAGATAATGGACATAATAAGGAGCATTGACAGTAGTTCTCAGGACTTTGGATTGAAAGGATTGAATGCGTCTGATATTCGATTTTTTTGCGGTCTCCCACAGTTAAGTCTATGGGCCCAAATAGGTTTGATGATGGTCTTGTATTAGTAGTTTATTGTCTATTGAAAGACAGGAGGTCCTACATAGTATTCTGTAAAGTTGGCTGAATCGTCTGTAAAGTTTCTGTCTTTTGGGTCTGGTATGAGGATTCCATGCAAGTCTTTTGTCAAGGAGGAAGCCAATGTATCGTACTGTGTCGGAAATAAGTAGAACGGTTTCATTGAATTGGACAGAAAGACATGTTCTCCGGCGAAGTGTATAAGTCACGTGTTTGCATTTTTCCTCGTCGACTTTTATCCGCCATTGGTTACAGCAAATTTCAATGAATGAAAGGTGCCTTTGGAGATTTGATGAAGCCATTTCGGGATCTGGATGAGATGATAGGATAGCTGTGTCGCCTGCGAACGTTGCATGGAAGGTTTCAGGAACAGTTAAGATATCAGGGGTGTACAATATGTATAGGATAGGACCCAAGACGCTGCCTTGGAGAACTCCGGCTTGAATTGAATTGGAGTATTCATTACCACAGCGTATTTGGAAGTAGCGATCAGAAAGGTAGGATCGAAGAACTAGGAATAAGGATTGAGGTAACTGGGTTTTGAGCTTGAACAGCAAACCGGCATGCCATACCCGGTCGAAAGCTTGTGCTACGTCCAGAAATGCGCCTGTGCAGTACTGTTTGCTTTCAAGAGCAGAGGATATGTGATCGATAACTCAGAGACCCTGCTGGACCGTCGAGTGCCTGGGATGGAATCCAAACTGATGTGAAGGAATATCATTGGATTCTATTATGGGTACGAGTCGTTTCAGGAGAATTTTTTCAAAAATTTTGGAAAGAATAGGAAGCAGGCTGATGGGTCGGTATGATGAAGTGACATTAGGTGGTTTGCCAGGTTTAGGGAATAGGATGATGACGGAGTGTTTCCACAGCAAAGGGAAGTGAGTTGTACGAAGGATACAGTTGTATATATAGGTACGGAAAATAATCGCTTTTTGCGGAAGATGTTAAAGGATCTGGGTGGTTAGAAGATCATGTCCAGGACATTTGCGGACTTTTAACTGTTGTAAGAGAATTTTGGCCTAAGAGGGATTTACAGCTTTAGGAGGTATTATAGGATAGATGCATATAGGTGCTATAGGAGGTAGAAGAACAATACATTATGTTATGTGTTGGAGATCGATTAAAAAACTCCAATCTTCCTGAGAATCCAATCTTAATTCCAAAATGTCACTACGCCAAACTCTTAATCGATTATCACCACCGAGCTTACCTTCATTTAGGACCATCCATATATATATATATATATATATATATATATATATATATATATATATATATTTTATTTTTATTTTTTCCCTTCACGCAGTATCTCTACGCGCAGGACGTTTATTTTTCTGCATGTTCCGTACATTTATAGTACACTAGCTTATGCCCGCGGCTTCGCTCGCGTGGAATTTGGTCTCCCACTTAAAGATTCTTTTAAGTTCATTTTAAAGAAATAATTTAATTATTTTTTTTTAAATAAAAGTTACTCGTTCATCCAAAATTTCAGATGTCTAACTTCAAAACTGACGGATTCTATACAACCTTTGAACCCCTATAATATTAAAGGGGAAACCCTTGGGGTGGAATTATCCAAATTTCTTTCTTAAACTATACAAAGAACCTATCTACAAATTTCAAGAGTTCCTGATTTGCCTTTAATTATGTACTATAATGAATTCTCCACAGTGCCCTGGGGGGGGGGATATGCCCCCTTGCCCCCACATAAATCTGCCCTTGCTGTAGCCTGTGATGTATAACCTATTTTACTCAATAAGTTTCATCCCAATCCGTTGAGTAGTTTTTGCGTGAATGAGTAACAAACATAAATACAAACATTCGTATTTATAATGTTAATAGGATATCAAAACAATAGTTTCACTCATGCTCTTTCTGTTATTTTACCCACTATTATCGTGTGATTTGCCTTTAATTATGTGCTATAATGAATTCTCCACAGTGCCTAAAAACTGTCGTGCGCCTACCCCCCTAAATCCGCGCTTGCTATAGCGTATGTGTTATTCTGATGTATAACCTATAATACTGTAAAGTTTTATCCAAATCCGTTAAGTAGTTTTTGCGTGAAAGAGAGACAAACATACAAACTTTCACATTTATAATATTAGTAAGAAGTAAGATTGGCAGGATATCAAAACAAATAGTTTCACTCATGTTCTTTCTGTTATTTAAACAATTATGATCATGTGATTTGCCTTTATTTATGTACTATAATGAATTCTCCACAGTACCTAAAAAACTGTCGGGAGGGGGGGGCACGTGCCCCCGTGCGCCATCCCCCTATGTGTTATTCTGATGTATAACCTATATTACTGTAAAGTTTCATCCAAATCTATTCAGTAGTTTTTACATGAAAGAGAGACAAACATAAAAACTTTCACATTTATAATATTAGTGAGATTACATACAATTGTACTTTCATGTTGTTGTTTATTTCTATTATTTACATTTTTTTTTATTATTTATATATAAAACTAAACGCTAAATTGAAAATACATCATTAAAAACAAAACTTAAACATAAAAATATTGATCATAGTAAATATTAAGCCAGTTGAACAAAAACAAAAAAAAAAAAAAATAGGAAAAAACACAAAATTACATCAAAGTAATTGAAAACAAAACTAAAATTCTTGTTCACCTATAATATTGATTTCGTGTAGTGATGATTAACCACACTGCTTTAGCAAACACCTTGAATTGCTGAAAATACTCCCAGTATAAGTCCTTAATACTGATTGGCCAACTGTCCTTCTGTGTCACATGGTTGATAAGTTTAGTCCTTGGTTCATCGGTTAGTCTGCAGTCATATATTAGGTGTAAGTAAGTTTGTTCGATGGTAAAGTCACAAGGGCATGTCTTATTGTCTGTAAGTTTAAATTTATACAAGTAGGATTTTGTGGGTCCATGTCCTGTCAACATTTGTATGAGGTAGAAGTCAGTTGTTATTTTGTTATTCCTAAAATATTCATGTAAGTCATTTATGTATAGTTTAAGATGTTGTCCTTTAGTTGTCGTATCCCATGTGTTTTGCCACTGATCCATATTTGTAACTGTTTGTCTGTGTTTCAAGTAAGTCTTAGTCAATTTACTGTAGAGTATTGAAAGTGACCCGTCTTTGGCAGCTGACTTAGCAACCTTGTCAGCTAATTCGTTACTCACGTTGCCAGAGTGCGCTCTCACCAACCTGAAGTTGATGTTGTATCCTGCATTTCTAAGTGGAGTAAAGTAAGTCTGGTTTCTTCAATCAGCGGTTCATGAATTTTGCGATTAATGAGTTTGTATAACGTACTTTGGCTTTCAGTTAGAATGCAAATAGATGTCCTGTGGAAATTAAGTGTCTGTAAATATTCTAGTGTTTTCAGTATAGCGTATTGTTCAGCTTGATTGTTTGTGCAATTAGGTCCAAGTCTGTATTTCTTTACATCAGTCAGTACACCGTCTTCAAACAATACCGCTGCACATCCCACATTTCCACAATCTTTACTACCGTCTGTATACATTTCTGCTTCAGCATAATCTTCTTTTGTAGGTTGTTTGATTTCTGGGAAATGTGCAGGATGCTTCCAATTTTTATAGTTAATAGGTCGTTCAACGTCATCGGCAAGTATCCCGTCACAGTCTTGGTTGGTCCGAAGTAAGGTATATAATGTAGTGTACTGTTGAGCGATCAAGTCGATGGGGATCAGTTTTGGAAGTACACAGGCTGCTTCATAAGATAATGTCTTGAAACCTTTTACCATTTTGAGTTCCATCTTAATTTTGGGTCAAATGTTACTCCTAAATATTTTAGTTTATTTGTTTGTTGTAGAAGCTGTCCTTGAATTTTAACCTGTAAAGTTGGTAAAGTCCTTGATCTGGTAAAAATCATGTATGTAGATTTTATAGTATTCAAAGTTAGTTTGTTTTCGTGTGCCCAGTTGTCAATTTTTTCAGTGTATTGATCTATGAATTCTTGAAGTGTTCGAGCATTGTCAGCTTGTATAAGAAATATTAAGTATGTCAATATTTAATGTAAAATTTATGTCATCCACAAATGCCTGCACAACCACGCTCTCCGGATATTCTCTCATCAATAATCCATTTACGATTAAATTCCACAATAACGGAGATAGTGCAGACCCCTGCGGAGTTCCTAGAATCTGTGTTTTTCGTAGTTGACAATGAGATGTTACAATACAAGCCTGTCTGTCTTTGAAATAGTCTGAAACCGAGTTGTAAATGTTCCGTGGACAGTCCATTGTCTGTAAGGTATGTAGAATTGATGGCAACCAGGCATTGTCAAACGCTCCCTTAATATCAATAGATATTAGAACAACATGTAGTTTTCTACTCAAGCCATATTGAATAAAATCAGTTGCATTTTTTAGTGCATCTGCCGTAGAAGTTTGGGGGGTGAAACCAAACTGATTTTTGTGAATGTGATCATTTGTATACAGATAGTGTGATAATCTTCGATTTATTAATTTCTCGAGAACTTTGCCTCCCGTCGGAAGTAGTGATATCGGTCTTATGGCAGATATACTATTATCTTTTCGTCCTGGCTTAGGAAACTATACAAGTTCAGATTTCTTCCAATCAGTTGAAAAAATTCCATTAGAGAAACACTATTTGTACAACTTAGTGTGAAAATTGGGAAATATTTTAAAAGTATATTGAAATATTTCGGTGGTTATGCCGTCTAAACCTGGAGTTTTCCTTGTTTTTAAGTTATAAATCGTATCAGCTATTTCGGAATTTGTAAGAGGTAGATCATCTTGTGTTACTCCATGAGATATAATCGACTGTCTAATTTCTGTGTGATATGGTAAATCTATACTTATCAAGTCAGTTCTAATGAATTTTTCAAGAATATATTGATATGTGTCAATAATGTTAGTTGTATATGTCCCATCTTCTTTCTGAAACTTCTTTAGAGTGTATTTGTCACGTAGTTTGTCAGCAGCATATTTGTAAGGCCATTTCCAAGGGTTCGTAGGGTCAATGTTAGTACAGTAATCTCTCCAAGAAGTCAGTTTGCTCCGTCTGATGAGCCTCACGTATTGCCTTCTGATTTCAAGGTATTGATTCTTCCTTGCAGTATGTAAGTCATTGTCGTCCTTAGTCTTTTGGTAAATCTTTCGTAGTCGGTTTGTTTCTTTCCTGTATTGCGTCAGTTCGTCATTCCATCAGGGCTTGGGCATATGAATCCTAGTTGATTTAAAATTGCCACCTCGAGTTTTAAAAGATTTTTTACATGTTTTATTCAGACACGAGGAGAACTTTGCTAAAACTAATTGGATATTGTCACTGTTTAAAATATCTTTCATGCCAATATCGATATCACCTGTTACTCGAAATATTTTTTCTGTTTCTAATTTAAGTATATTACCAAAATATTCCCAATTAGCTCTGTCGGTGTTAAATCTAAATTTAGAATAGTGATGTATTCGTCTTCGTACGTAGGTATTAAGAGTGTAAGTCGATGTCAAGTGATCCGAAAAATTTTCCTCTGTCCTGATTTTCCTGTTATAAATGTTCTGCATTAAAGATAAACTAGTCAAAGTCAAATCAACATTACTTTGTCCTCTAGGTCCGTCAAATGTCGGTAAATTCTGATTTTGGTTAACAATATTAAGATTATTATAAAATTCTCCAATTTTCGTCCTCGTCTGTTAGTGTGTCTGTCAAACCATAATGTAGATCTGCAATTACTATCGACTGCTATTAAAAATTTTTTATGACCAAATTTATCAATTATTAACTGTAATTTATTAATTTCATCATCTATGTCCCGTGTTATATCTAAATAGGCATTTACGATAACCAAATTAAATTTATATATTGATAATTCTAACACTATACAATCCCTATCACTGCAATCGGTATGTAAAATAGCATCTATCATACGATTGTTGATAAGAGCAAGGGTACGTGGATTGCAACCTCCTATATAGGTGGTATAAATACCATATGATTGGTGTAATTGTTTGTTGTAAACATATGGTTCCTGAAATAGTGCTATATCTATGTGTTTATAACTGAGATAATCGATTATCGATGATGTAGATCTCGATGAATGCTTTACATTAAGTTGTAATACGTTTATAACAGAATCATTATAAGTTCCTGAATTAACAATCATTAAGAATTAAAAAGACATTAGCCCACCTAATATTCTGTGTTAAGGACCATCCTATCAATAGTGTTACGGGCGCCGGCAGGAAGACGGAAGCAAGAGGATTAGCGGCTTAAATCCGTCGGCGGGAGAAGTTAAAATAGGATTAGGACGGTTCTAGATCGTCTCCTTTTGTCGGCAAAGGATTAAGAATATTCCAGAATTGTCTGGCCCCTCCGTGTTCTAGAATGTTCGGCTTTGCCTATAAAAAGACTTCCCTCACCTCGAGTCAGTGAGTCTTAGCCTAAGAGTAGACCAGTGAAGATCTGTGATAAGTGTAATAAGTGAGTGTCAATGTGATAAACTAGTCAGTGTTGAACCAGCCAGTGTAATAAGTGTATCAGTGAACTGTAACAGTCTCGCGAGTGTAATAAACTGTTTCTATTTGTTACTGTGTGTCAGTTTGTCATACTTGGAGAATCTTACGGTCGGTGGACTAGTGAACTGTAAGTGTTAATTATTAGTTATAAATTGTAGTGTAATTTTAGAATATTCATAGAAACTATTGTAACTAGTTAAGATATCTAGAATTATTTATACCTTATAATATTGTAATAATTAAATAGGAGTTAGGCCTAGATAATAAATATTTAGAATACTGTTATTATAAATTTATATTAGTTCAATAATTTAATTGTTAATAGTTTAATTGTATCCTTTTTATCATTTTGTTAATAAATATTAGTATTTTTAATTAAGGAATTGTTTAATTCATTTTAATACCCAGTAGCCCGTAACAAATTGGTGTCAGAAGTGGGATGATTGTGTAATTGCTATTATTTTGCATTTAGTCTTGTATTTTGTAAGTATTGGGCTACTGTATGAAGAATGGCTTCTAAAAGTGTTAAATTAATTGATTTAAAAGTTGCGGATTTGAAACGTGAATTGGAGGAACGTGATCTTGATTGTTCCGGAACTAAAAGTGTACTGCAAGTGCGCTTGCGTCAATTTTTTGTAGATTTTGGGGAAAATCCAGATGACGTCCTATTTGAAACTGATTTAAGCAAGTTGTTTGCAACTTTTAAAAATGAATTATGTCCTGTTAAAAATGAGTTAAGCAATGTTAAAAATGAGCTAGGTAATGAGTTAAGCAATGTAGAAAATAAACTAGGTAATGAATTAAGCAATATAGAAAATAGGTTAGGTAATGAATTAGGTACTGTCAAAAATAAGCTAGGTAACGTACAGAATGAATTAGGTACTGTTAAAAGTGATTTATTGGATACATTAGAGTCTAAGTTAGGCACATTAGAAACTAAGTTAATGGAAAATGTAAATAATGAAGTAGCTAATGTAGAATCTAGGTTAGGAGAAAAATTGAATTCAATAGAAAACGAACTTAGGTTAAGAGTAGAAGCTCTCGAGGGACGTATGACCAACCCACCGACGATCGCCACCGACCGTTCCACCGATGGTAGCCTTCATAGCACCATTATGCCCGCCAATGCTGGGACGCCACCAAATCACAACACCATTCCAGTATTCGACGGAAAGACGCCGTGGGAGGACTACATGACTCTCTTCGAGACAGCGGCTTCGATCCACGGGTGGTCAAAAGAGACAAGCTTCAGCGTTGTGCCTGGCCTTGCGTGGAGACGCCTTGGGAGTACTGCAGGGGATGCCCATGTCGGAGCGGTCTAACTACGGGGAGCTGGTTAGAAGACTGGAGATGCGTTTCGGCCACCGCCACATGGACCAGCTATATCGCTCACAGCTGAGAAGCAGGATCCAGAAGACCAATGAGACGCTACAGGAATTTGAGGCAGACATTGCACGGCTGGTGAGGAATGCTTACCCATCGGTCACCGATGATGTCTACGAGAGCCTGGCTGTCGACAAATTCCTGGACGGACTTCGGGACCCCGAGACGCAACAGGCAGTGAAGCTCGCCCGGCCAAAGACTTTGGGAGACGCATTATCTCAGGCCATGGAGTTCGAGGCTATCAGGCAGTCAGTACGGAGCCATGCACGAGTTCGAGCAGCAGGAGCGGAGTCTAAGACATTCTTCATAGGAGGTCCCTAGCGTCGAAGACATTCTGACAAAGGTTTTGGAGGCTCTCAGGACCCGTAAGAAGGAGATACGTTGTTGGAGCTGCGGCCAACTTGGACACCCTAGAAGCAAGTGTCCATCCAAGAAGTGTGAAAAGCCACAGGAACGAAGTAGGGTTGATGGGGAGGAACAACTATCAGCCCGCTACGTCAGAGGCCCGAGGAAGACCAGTAGAGTTGCGTCATTAGGGAGCAGAACGAACAGCTTCTACGTTGATGGGAAGGTGAACGGGCAGCTGCGAAGTCTGCTACTGGATACCGGCGCAACCAAGACAATCTTGAGCTCAAAGACAGTTTCTGCTGAGAAGATGTTGCCATCGATTTGGACATTACGGACTGCCACAGGAGAGCCAGCGAAGGTCTACGGGGAGACAGTTGCCTACTTCATCATCGGGGGTCAACATCTGAAGCACCGCGCTCTCGTGGCAGATATTGATGAAGATGTCATATTAGGCACGGACTTGATGATCACATGCGGGATCAAGCTGGATATGGCAAGAGGGGTGATGACGCTGGGAGACGAAGAAGTCATCCTGAGGCAGGGAAAGGACATCTACGCACGAGTGCGCTTACCGGAAGACACCACTTTACCTGCACGGAGCCAAATCATAGCGCATGGGACGATCGAAGAGCCTCTACCTGAGGGTCAATGTGTGCTACTTGAACCGGGAAGGCAAGAAGAACAGGAGATCGAACGCGGCGTAATGATTGCAAGGTCTCTCTTCAAGGTCGGACGTACCACTCCGATTCAGCTAATGAACCTGAACAGCTTCCCAGTAACGCTGAACAAAGGAACACCGGTCGGGAAATGTGCAACCGCAACCTCAGTGGTACGTCAGCTGCAACATCATCCCACCGAGCTGCAAGGACTGCCGGAAGAACTAACTGGATTTGTGGACGAATCATGCCGGGACCTCTCGCCTGAATAAAGCGAGGAAGTGAAGAAGATGATTACCCGATGGCAGGACGTTTTCGAGATCAGCCCATGGCCACGGGGTAGAACGGATATCGTCCAGCATAGGATTGACACCGGGGATGCTAAGCCCATCCGACAGGTCCCGCGGAGGCTGCCGTTAGCCAAACGGGAGGACGCCGAGAAGATCATCAAGGAGATGGCGGCTGATGGTGTCATTGAGCCTTCAAGTAGCCCCTGGATGTCTCCTGTTGTATTGGTGAAGAAGAAGGACGGCACAACGAGATTCTGCGTGGACTACCGCCTTCTGAACAACGTCACCAAGAAAGACAGCTATCCGCTCCCCAGGATTGATGATACGCTGGACACCCTAGAGGGGTGTGAACTTTTCTCTACCTTGGATCTCCGCAGTGGATATTGGCAGGTTGGATTGAAACCTGAAGATAAAGAGAAGACAGCGTTCTCGATTGGGACTGGACTCTGGCAATTTACGGTAATGCCATTCGGGCTTTGCAATGCTCCTGCAACATTTGAGAGACTGATGGAAAGCGTGTTAAGAGGTCTCTCTTGGGAAATTTGCCTGGTATACCTAGATGACATCATTGTGCTGGAAAAGTCCTTCGCTCACCATCTGAAGAATCTGGAGAAGGTCTTCGAACGACTGCGTGCAGCGAACCTTAAACTGAACCCGAAGAAGTGTCATCTCTTCCGAAGGCAAGTCCACTATCTGGGGCATGTTGTGTCGGACAACGGAGTTGCCGTTGACCCAGGGAAGATTGCAGCGATCACCGACTGGCCAGTACCTCGAGATAAGCACCAAATAAGAAGTTTTCTCGGCCTCTGCACCTACTACAGGAGGTACGTGAAAGGATTTGCAAACATTGCAAAACCTCTTACCAGGCTCACCGAGGAAAAACGGACGTTCCTTTGGGATCACGAGTGTCAGGCATCCTTTGAGGAGTTGAAGAAGAAATTGAGTAGTGCTCCTATTCTGAGCTATCCCCGTCCCGAGGGCAAGTTCATACTTGATACAGACGCCAGCAACACCGCTATTGGGAGTGTCCTCTCTCAGCTCCAAGATGGAGAAGAAAGAGTCATTGGATATTTCAGTAAAGCGCTCTCAGCTCCGGAACGCAACTACTGTGTCACAAGGAAGGAGCTTCTGGCAGTGGTGAAATCTATAGAGCATTTTCACAAATACCTATACGGCAGAAGATTCCTCCTGAGAACGGACCACGCGGCTCTATTGTGGCTGCTACGATTCAAGTCACCAGAAGGACAAGTGGCGAGGTGGATAGAGCGCCTTCAAGAATATGACTTTGAATCTGCTCATCGTGCTGGAACGAGTCACAGAAATGCGGATGCGCTCTCAAGGAGGCCTTGTGGCGAAGACTGCGGGCATTGTTCTCGACAAGAAGAGAAGCAGGCATCATTGTTGAGGACAACGGTGGTCATGGATAGTTGGCAGGATGCAGAGGTGTCAAAGGAACAGGACGAGGACCCGGACTTGAAGCAAATAAAACAATGGAAACTATCGGGGCAAGGAAGACCAACCTGGCAGGATGTTGCTCCAATGTCGAAGAATGTAAAGACTTACTGGGCCCAATGGGACTCCATTCTAGTGGAAAACGGGCTGCTGAAACGGGCATTGGAGAACACGGAAGGAGATCAGCGCAGACTACAGCTCATCGTCCCAAAGAGTAAAGTGCCCGAAGTACTCAGGGAACTTCATGACGAAGTATCTGGCGGCCACCTTGGAGTTCACCGTATATTGGAAAAGGTACGTGAACGCTTTTACTGGGCGAACCTTAAGGACGATGTGTTGGACTGGTGCAGGCGTTGTGCGACTTGTGCGGCTTCTAACGGACCCATAAGAAGAAAGAAGGCCCCAATGAAGAAGTACAACGTGGGAGCACCGTTTGAGAGAATAGCAATTGACATCGCTGGCCCTTTCCCTATGACGGATGAAGGTAACCGGTATATTCTCGTGGCCATGGACTACTTTTCCAAGTGGGTGGAAGCTTACGCCCTTCCGAATCAGGAGGCAGTCACGGTTGCGGACGTACTGGTGAAGCAGCTCGTCAGTAGGTTTGGAGTACCCATGGAACTTCACTCTGACCAGGGACGAAACTTCGAGTCTGCAGTCTTCTCCGGGATGTGCGAAGCACTGGGAATATGGAAGACCAGAACGACACCTCTTCACCCTCAATCCGATGGCATGGTGGAGCGCATGAACAGGACTATGGGTCGATATTTGTCGAAAGTGGTCTCCGACCATCAGCGAGATTGGGACCAGTATCTTCACCTGTTCCTGCTGGCCTACCGCAGTTCAGTCAGTGAGGCAACGGAGCAGACTCCCGCAAATGTGGTATTCGGCAGAGAACTTCGGTTGCCTTGTGATCTGAAATTCGGTTTCAAGCCTGATGAGGAAATTGCCGGAGAGGAGTACGTCTCGGATCTACGGAAGCGAATGGATAATATCCACGAGAAGGTTCGCACAAACATCCAGGGAGCCAGTGACAGAATGAAGGAGCGTTACGACATCAGGGCTGAGAAGGGTGGCTACCAACCTGGAGACTTGGTCTGGCTACATGATCCTCGTAGAAGGCGAGGCTACTCACCTAAACTGCAGAACTCTTGGGACGGCCCGTTTGAGATCGTCAAGAGGATCAACGACGTCGTATATAGGATCAGGAAGCAGCCTAAAGAAAAACCCAAGGTAGTCCATTTCAATAGACTGGCGCCGTACAAAGGAGACCATGGCCCGGCAGAAGACCAGCAGGTTAGGTACCTAAACAATGTGGAGACAAATAATGACCCAGTTGCAAATACTAAGGTACCAGGGTTTCGTGGAGTAACTCAGGTAATCTACACGGATATCTTCTCGTTATCAGTGGAGTATTCTCTGGCCCATTGCGTTGCCGAAGATCTGAGGACTTCTCGAGGGATTGCAACGGTCTTCAGGAAGAAGTTCGGCGGAACTGAGGAGCTGGAACGCCAACAACCAAGTGTCGGGAAGGCACTCCACCAGCCGCACGAAGGACGACACCTGTTTTACTTGGTTACCAAGCGTGCCACTGATCAGAAGCCGACATATGACGCACTGCGGCGAAGCCTCGACGACCTTCGGAGTAAGCTTCTGAGACTGCGTGTCACTAAGCTCGCTATTCCGAAGTTGGGCTGTGGATACGACGGCTTGGAGTGGAAGATTGTCAGGGACATGATCGAACAGACATTCGCCACCTCTGGAGTTGCCATATTGGTGTGCACGTTCAACCCCTGGAAAGAAAGTGCGTCTCCATCAGTAGAAGCTCATAAATGCCCGATTTCTCCGGACTTGCTCTGGGGCAGAGCACTTTTAAGGAGGGGGCAGTGTTACGGGCGCCGGCAGGAAGACGGAAGCAAGAGGATTAGTGGCTTAAATCCGTCGGCGGGAGAAGTTAAAATAGGATTAGGACGGTTCTAGATCGTCTCCTTTTGTCGGCAAAGGATTAAGAATATTCCAGAATTGTCTGGCCCCTCCGTGTTCTAGAATGTTCGGCTTTGCCTATAAAAAGACTTCCCTCACCTCGAGTCAGTGAGTCTTAGCCTGAGAGTAGACCAGTGAAGATCTGTGATAAGTGTAATAAGTGAGTGTCAGTGTGATAAACTAGTCAGTGTTGAACCAGCCAGTGTAATAAGTGTATCAGTGAACTGTAACAGTCTCGCGAGTGTAATAAACTGTTTCTGTTTGTTACTGTGTGTCAGTTTGTCATACTTGGAGAATCTTACGGTCGGTGGACTAGTGAACTGTAAGTGTTAATTATTAGTTATAAATTGTAGTGTAATTTTAGAATATTCATAGAAACTATTGTAACTAGTTAAGATATCTAGAATTATTTATACCTTATAATATTGTAATAATTAAATAGCCTGCCACCAGGAAGGTACAAGGCAGCCAAGAATGAGTTTATGCAGATGATGGAAGAAGGTATCTGCAGGCCGTCTAACAGCCCCTGGGCCAACCCACTGCACATCGTGGAGAAGAAGGATGGCGGCATAAGGCCCTGTGGAGACTACAGGCAACTAAATGCAAAGACGGTCCCCGATAGCTTTCCGGTGCCTAACTTGGCTGACTTTAATGTTAATATGCATGGAAAAAATATCTTCACAACGCTTGACCTCAACCGTGCATATTACCAAATCCCGGTAGCAGAGGAAGACATCCCGAAGACGGCTGTGATCACACCCTTCGGTTCGTTCGAGTTCCTCCGCATGTGTTTTGGGTTGAGGAACGCATCACCAACCTTTCAGCGATTTCTGGATCGGGTGCTAAGAGATTTAGATTTCGCGTGGTGGTACCTCGATGATATAATCATCGGCTCGAGAGACGAAGAAGAGCACATAACACATGTGGAGGAAATCCTGCGTCGTCTCGAGGACAATGGCCTCACTGTGAACCTGGCGAAGTGTGTGTTTGCTCGTCAGGAAGTCGAATTTTTGGGCCACACAGTGAATGGATGTGGTGTCTGCGCTCTTCCTTCGAAGGTGGAAGCCATTGCTTCCTATCCTAGGCCAGAGACAATAAGGGACCTGCGACGTTTTCTGGGTATGTTTAACTTCTATCGCCGTTGCATACCCAGGGCGGCGGATAGGCAAGCTCCTTTGAACAGGTTCCTGGCTGGAGCGAAGAAGAATGACAAGAGGCCGGTGGACTGGGATGTTGAGGCCACTTCAGCATTTGAACGCTGCAAAACCGCAATCCAGAACGCGGCAGTGCTTGGACACCCGAAGGAGAATGCTGAGCTCGTCCTGGTATGTGACGCCTCCAGTACTGCTATGGGAGCAGTTTTGCAGCAGAAGGATGGCAGCGTTTGGCGACCTCTTGGGTTTTTCTCCAAAGCGTTCGCTCCAGCCCAGAAGAAATACGCCACGTACGATAGGGAATTGCTGGCTATCCACCGAGCGATCAAGCACTTCCGGCATTACCTGGAGGGACGGCATTTCACGATTTGGTCGGACCACAAGCCCCTGGAATATGCCTTTCACCAGAAGCCAGAAACTGCGACGCCCATGCGGATTCGGTTGGTAAACTTCATCAGCCAGTTCACCACTGACATCCGCCACATACCTGGGGAAAAGAACCCAGTAGCCGACGCACTCTCGAGAATAGAGGACATAGACTCGACCGAGGACTATACTCATATGGCAAATGAGCAGAAGAAGGATCCAGCAATTCCGGATCTACAGAAGAACACTCGTCTTCAGTTCCGCTGGATCAAGCCTCCCGGTACAGAAGCATTAGTCCTCTGTGAGACTTCTACCCAGCAGGCACGGCCCTATGTCTCTGAATCCATGCGAGAAGAGATTTTTCACCGCCTACATGGGCTCAGTCATCCCGGGATACGAACCTCGAGGCGATTGGTCACACAGCGTTTTTTCTGGCCAGGTATGAACAGTGACATCTCGAGGTGGGCTCGTTGTTGCATTCCTTGCCAGCGGTCTAAGGTCGTCCGACATACAGTCACCCCTCCAGGTACCTTTGTACCCAGTAGCAGGTTTGAGCACCTGCATGTGGACCTCATTGGACCTTTGCCACCGTCCAACGGTATGCGTTACTGCCTTACAATGGTAGACAGATTCACACGTTGGCCCGAGGCATGTCCATTGGACGAAATCACCAGCACGAAGGTGGCAGAAGCAGTAGTCTGCTCGTGGATCTCTCGCTACGGTACGCCGGCTAGGATCACGACCGACCAAGGGCGTCAGTTCGAGTCAGATCTGTTCATTAATCTCACTCGCGTCCAAAGGAACAGGACTACGGCATACCATCCTCAGTCCCACGGATGTGTAGAGCGGTGGCATAGGTCTCTCAAGTCATCCCTCACGGCTACGTTGAACACGGCTGGATGGGCGAAGATACTTCCGACTGTTCTTTTGGGTCTCAGGTCGGCGGTTAGAGAAGATATAGGAGCCAGCTCTGCGGAAATGGTTTTCGGTCAGCCTCTGCGTCTCCCGGGAGAATTTTTTGAGCCATCAGGACGCCGAGAGGACGCTGAGTCAACGCTCAAGAATTTACGTGACTCAATGAAAAACTTGCGGCCAGCGCCACACCGCAGCAGCTCGGCCAAGTCTTTCGTTCACCGAGACCTAAAAGATTGCACCCACGTGTTCCTGAGGGATGATACGGTGAGCAAGCCGCTTACACCACCGTATACAGGACCCTACAAGGTAATATCCCGACAGGAGAAAACCTATAAGGTGGAGTTGCCTTCAGGACCGAAGACCATTACAATGGACCGTTTGAAGCCAGCGCATCTCCTGACGGAACCGGCGGTGAATGGCGAAAACAGGGAGCGACCTTCTACATCGCCTGCAACTGCGACCAGCGCCAACAGGGATCAACCCACTCCTTCACCTGCGGCAGACGACCCTTCGAATGACCTCGACGCAGAACAGAAGCAACCGAAGCCGGTTTACCAGACCCGCTCCGGTCGTGTAGTGAAACCCAAGGTTAGGTTCTGTGCCGATGCCATTGGGGGGAGTGATGTAACGGGAGTAAAACACCATAGTGAAGGTTATAAACAGCCATGTGATCAATGAGGTTTTCGTGTGAAATGGATTTGCCACTGCCTCAACCATTTAATTTATTTTATTGCATTAAATAATTATTTCTTGACCAACATTGATTAATATTCATTTTTTAGTTCACTATAGCATAGTTTTTATTTATTTGTATTACAGTGGCAAATCCATGCGTAACCTGCACCCAGCTGTTGATAACCTTACATATATCTGATTCTAAAAACTTTGTAAAGAGACGCTTTATTGTGAAATAAATTGATATTGTTATTAATGCTAAAATAAAGAGTTATATTTGAAGCCTAGCTCTTTAAAGTAAAAATTGGAATGTGTACATTTTGTGGTAGCCGACTAAAGGTAGAAATAATGTAAAAAATTAGTAAAAGCAGCATAAGGCGGAGTAATTCAAAGAAAAAAAGGGTTAGATGATACCTGAGTGGTCTCTCTACCAGGTTCACGCGTGTGAGGCTTTTAATAATAATATAGGAGAAAAGGTAATGGTGTAAAAGGAACAAAAAGGAATAAAAAATACCTGTACAAATCTTCATACACACAAAATAGATAACTGTAGGTATGTGGCTACCACTTGAAACATCGTTGTGACTGAAGCTCTTACCATCACCACGGCTCAAATTAGACTACGCTGTTTAAAACAGCCCAACTGCCTAAAGTGCGGGAGAAAAAGTAACTAAGGGCGCTAGAGTTCTAATTAAAAGAGGTGGGGGTTTAAAACTAGGAAAAATTGCACCTTAGTTAAATTGACTGTAAGTCTATGATATCTATCGGAGATTGCTAGGAACTAATTAAATTAAAAGAAAACCTGCCGAAATACGGCACAAAGTTCGTTGTCCATACGGACCATAGACCCCTGCAATGGGTGGGCTAGCTGAAGGAATCATCCGCTCGCATCACTCGGTGGAAGGAATTCTTAGGGCAGTACAACCTCGAGATTAAATATAAACACGGCAAAGAAAATGTGGTAGCAGATTGGCTGTCCCAGGCGATAATGGTGAATGCATTGGAGGATGCGGGGGAAGGTTCGTCGCGAGACATCAGACAGTTTTTACAAGAATGGACTCCGGAGGGGGAAGGGGCCCAGGGTTCGGACAGCAGAGAGCAGGTAGATAAAGAGCAAGCCGAGGAAAGCTCCACCGATGACAGACCGCGAGAGATGACAGACGCGAGAGTTAGAGGAAATAATTAATGACAAACTGCGTCAAGTTATATGGAAGACAAGGACTTCGGGTCTACTGAAAATGGATTTTTCGAAATATGGCAAGTGCGACATATGCGCCGACAGGATCGCCTCCGATGGCGGACTTGAGTTTGACAACGCCAAGATCAGGGACGAAGCGAAGGGACTCGGCATGGTATGGCGAATCAACACCCCATGACATCCTAAGAGTAGAGGAGTCATCGAACGATTACACAGTACCCTCAGTGACCATCTACGCATTTACCAGGTGGATAAAGGGTTAGAACCAGACGAAGCTATGGACAAAGCAATCGCGGCGTATAACGAATCTATAAAACGATGACTCCGTTACCGGCTTTTCCCCCTTTGAGGTTATTTTTGGGTTGCGACAACGACGTAGGGACACCAGGGCTACAACCGTTGCGGGCGAGGTAACGAATCAAGTGGTGGCAAATCGGATCTTGATCGCAAAACTGCGGGAGAAGGCTAAAGACAGGATAGAACGGGAGAAGCGGAGTCGGGAAGCGAGGGAAAACCTCAGGGTCAAGGATGTCATGGGGGGGGGATCAAAATCGGTACGATTGTTTACAGGCAGAAAAGTTCCAATCAGGGAAAGGAATTGATACGCTACGAGGGGCCATTCCGAGTGGTAGCGATCAGAGAACATAATATTGTCACTGTAGAATTCATTAAAGATCCCAAACGGCGTAAGAATGTTCATATTGAACAACTCAAGCTTCCACAGGGAGAACATGCGTAACGGCCTGGAGTGTCCTGACCGTCATATAGCAGTGTACAATTTCATGTATTACTATTTTCATGTCTATAGTGTTAGTGCATATATAGTGAGAACCGTTTTTAAGGTGATTCTGTGTATCTGTTCTAAGTTTTGTAGATATAATTTTATTTTTCTATCATTTGATTATCATTCATTTTAAAGGACATAAGTGGTGCGGTGAAAGAGGGAATTTCATTTATATGTTAGCAAGTTCATTTTTTTTATGTTTATTTTGTAAATCATTCTGTATATGTATCTGGATGTTGTTGGCCTTTCGGCCTTTGGCAGACTTCTCCTTCAAGTTTCCGGAATTTTCCGAAAACTGGTGGGGGGGAGTTAGGTCGTGGAGACCAACAATATTCACTTTAATCCTATTGTACTCCTATGTAAACAAAGAGAAGATATAAATGTAGGATTACGAGAACAATAAAGTCAGTTATCATTCAGAGTTCGTGGTATTCATTTGAAACCTTTTCCTTTTTTTTAAAGTTTGTCTTTCGATACTCGTTAAGTTATTTATGTATATATATATATATATATATATATATATATATATATATATATATATATATATCTTTTTTTTTTTTGCATTACAATACTATTATAGTGTTCCAAAAACGTAGTGAAATAAAATAAATAATAATTTTTAAAAAAATCCTTTCGTACCTAGCCAAAGTAAAAAGTAGAAAATGAACATCAGTTTAAAAACTAAAGAACCCTTGTTTGTGTTCAATAGAACTAAATGGTATAAAGTAAATGATAATTTAAAAACTCGCTTTAATAGGAAAAAAACTAGAAAGTAGAAAATAACTTTCCATAACTTTAAAATAAGGATAGAGTGGTGAAAAAAACATGGTGTGCTTGTTAAGATATTTTCATAATGATTCTACTTTTACCTATATCAGTCAACAAAACATCTACAGCAATCAAGATCAAGCACTCCTCGATTTTTTTTATAATATAATTAATTTTTTTTTCGTCGCTCTAATCTTATTTGATCTAATCTATTCAAGCATGTTTTTTTAGTTTTATAAACTATTATCTATTTATGGTTTGGATATCACATTTTTGACTTTTAATATTATTGTTTTTGATAGCAACTTATGTATTTAAAAAAATTGATCTACTTAATTTCTAAATAAAACAAATAGAAAAAGATAGAATAGAAAAAATACACTCCCATTAAAAATATTTATTATTTCCAAAATATGAACTTTACCATTGAGTGAATAATGAAATACATTACAATGTTAGTTTCAAAAAATCAGAATGGTTTATCGTACACAAAACGTGTAATTAAATCAAGTGCCCATTTTGGCTGGTCGCCAGGTACCATATGACCAGCATTCCTAACTAATACTTCGGTAAAACCTTTCACAGATTTGGAGTAGCCAGCAAGTTCATTTCCCACCATCCATTTTTTTCGAGAAACGGTTTTATATATATTGGCCCCACTCCATTTCAATCGCTGTAAAAAGTTTATTGTTAAAGGATATGGAACAATTATATCTAATTGGCCATTATAAAACAATACTTTATATTTCTCAATCAATTTTTCAATCCATGGTTTAACTGACTGCATTACGTCTTCCTTTAAAAACCGCTCGACTTTAGTGTCGGTTTGAAATGTTAAATTACCAACATGTAAGCTTCTCCTCATTATATCTTTTTGAACATATGTTGCCATATCTCCATACGGACTATCATCTTCATTATGCAAGAAATTAAAATAAAAGTCAAAACCAGTCTGATTGTAAAAATAGCTTTTATAAGGAGTCAAATCCCCATTGAGTAAAGCATCAAAACCATCAAAAGCTTTTATAAAATTCTTTGCTTGAATATTTTTAATAATGTCATCCTGTTTTTTTTGAAACGCCATCCTAGTGTTACTGTCTATTAAACCAATCTGGTATAAGTAGTCTCCGTAGTTCATCATATTTTCCGGATCTGATAATCCGTTGCCAATAGATATTCCCTTTAAATTTATTTTTTGTGGGTTTTTTAGATTGTTAATGTGAATTTTGTAAGCAATTGCAGGTACATATTTTCCGGCATATGACTCACCAGCAACAAAGAAATCATTTTTTTGTAGATCAGGAAATAACTTAAAAAACTGTATTAGAGCTGAGTAAAGATCATTTCCAACACCATCTTCATCCTTTACATAACCGTTATCATTATCTGTAAAACTAAATCCTGTACCAACAGGATTATCAATATATATGACATTAACTATCTGCGACCAATAATATTTTCTAGATTTTAGACCCCTTTCCTTCTTTACGTAGAATGGCCCATTTTCATTAAATAACCCATATAGGGATGATGCACCTGGCCCTCCTTGTAGCCAAAGCACCACAGGCGCAGTTGTTGAGTTGTTTTCTGTAGGAAAATACCAAAAAAACATGTTGGAATTGTATTTCTTATTAACTGTCAAGAAACCTGCATAACTTTTAATATTAGATTTTACTGGTTTCACAGTAGCAGCTGCTTGAGCTACTGCAATTGATCCATTTTCGATAAATGGAGTTAAAAAAAGGGGTTCTCCTACGTTACTACCAGCAATGTATGGGAAATTACTAAAACTTCCCGATTGAAACCCACTTGTAAAACTAACACAATAGTACACACAAATTAACACCAAATATGACTTCATTATGTAGCTTTCTTCCCTACCAACAAAATACATACTGAAACATGAAAGACCTCTTACATAAGTTAATAGATAGAGTTCAATTGATAGCTATGCGGGATTACAGTTGATTAGATAATGTTTATAATGTCAGCGTCTAGGTTTGATTATAATTCCTTTGATGAGTCTAAACAACTATTAAACTTTATATATGATTTACTAATGACTTACTTTATAATAGGGGGTTAGTTCACAATAGATACTATCCTATAATTATATTAATAAAAACTGAAAACAAAATTTGTTAGTAAATTTCCAGAAATTGATAATAATTTACATTTTTATTAACGAACTTCACCTACCTTTGATTCATACATTTAAAAATCAAGAAAATGTATTATTAAGGTATAATTGTATTATTGTTATTATAATTATTGGATTTCTTTGATTTTCTTAGTTATTTTATATCTAGAAACTCCAAGTGGTCAATATATCACCAAGTATGTATTTTTTTTTTTGCATTTGTGATGATTGTTTTTCTTGGGACAAGGAAAAAAAATGGACCAACAAAAGCCATATTAGTAAAATCCACTAGTATAAATTCTTACCAAATTTCCATATTACTAAACAACGTTTTAGTAGTATTAGAATTTGGTAATATTTAGCCATCTTCAAGTATGTCAAAATAAATTTGCAGAAAATATATTTGTTAAAATGCCTGTAGTAATATTTTACACCTTGTTTAAGTTTTAACTTGACTGAGTCACTTATTCTAGGTTGTCGAAAAGTTCTACTCACCATTAGGGAGCCATCTCTGTCTAAACTCTCATACACATGATCATCATTGGAGGAAGCTACTACAGTATATATTAGCTTTATATACTAGTTATTATCATTTCCATTACTATTAATAATCAATCAATATCAATATCAATTATTTTATATAATTAGAAAAATTAAAATAAAACATTATTATTTATTCTTTAATTTTGATTTACACCTGCATAATTTTGCATCCATCAAATTTGATCCAAGTGTTATTATCTTTACTTTTCTACAGGAAACATCAATAGTTGAGCACGTTTCTTGGCCATTGTATTTTTATTCTTTTCCTATCAAACCCGGGTAGCAGAGAGTAGGAAAGCGGAAGAACGAGTGGATTTCGTATTGATGAGTGGAATGTTATGTATTTGTTGTGAATATGCATATGATTTTATAATGGAAATGTGCATGTCATAGTGTATGGTGTGATTCGAAATATGCCATGGAGCATTAACAATTTTTCTGAGAATTTTTAGAACCCCAAAGTTCTGCTCCTTATGTCCAAATAGGTTTTAGTAAACTGTTATAGATAAGTCGTTTGTTTCGCAAGTCAAGTGAAGAAGTCCAAAAGATTTGATAGTTGTTTGTAGCGTCTTGTCAGTTCTTGTCTTTTTAGTTTTGTATTTACGTTCCATGTAAGTCTTTTATCTAAGAATAGTCCAACGTAACGTACATAGTTTTTGGAAGGTACTTCGTCGCAGTCAATTTTGACTGTTGGACACAAAACTTTGCGGAGGGGGAAGCTTACATGGCTCGATTTTGAGGCGTTTATTCAGATTTGCCATTAGTAGAACTACTTCTCTAAATCAAATAAATGATTTTGAAGAGCTATAGAAGCTAGGTTTGGATTTCTGTGGGAAGAAATAATGGCTGTATCGTCAGTGAAGGTATATATAGAGGTGCATGGGTAAAACATTATTGTGGGAAAAAAACAACTGATACTTATTAACAGAACGAATAAATAATCTGGATTGAAATAGGATTCAACCCTACTATGTTGGCTTCACAACGCATACAACGATCTCAGGGAAAGTTAAGATCGTTTGATCTGAATAATATTTAAATGATAAAATGAGATGCCACCCTGAGACCGTTATAACTAAGGTAGGTACAGCTATATTATACCATAAACGAAGTTTAGAGTAGTTCTCGGTATTTCTTGATTGAGAACTACACCATTTTAAATTATGAATAAATAATGATGATATTCACAATTATAATGTTTGCCTACAGTGGCAGGTGTGGATAATCTTAAATATTTCTGAACCTCAAGGGTTAACTACAGTTTCTCTGTTCATATCACAACAATAAACACGTATTATGTCGATTTAATTAAAAAAATCACTTCAAAGGACAATTAAAGAGTATGTTGTTAATCATAATTCACAGTTTTTTTTACATTACGGATAAAAAACAAAGATCAAAAGCAAATAAATAAAAATAACTGCAGGTGGATACTCAAGTAAAAGAAGTCCAGGCAGATTTTTACTGATTCCCGTCTCTTTTCAGATTGGCTTCTGTTGCTCACATCGATGAAAAAAGATGTGTATATCCCATTTTCTGCCAAATATTCAATTCATTCTATTTCGAAATTCAATTCTTCTATTGATGGCATAATTCTTCGAAATGTAAAATTTAATTGTAATGTATTATAACCACTCAATACCCTTTCACCTTGTACCTTCATGCCGAACAGTCACTAACGAAGGTCTCAAATTATTTCTACATCATTTACGTAACAATTTAAATCATTTATAGATGAAGCCATTTATATTTTAGTCCAACAGCATTTGTTGGCATGCATCTTTGAGATCCTAAAATTGAAAATTCCTTAAAGACAGTGCAGACATGATGAAAAGTTCTCAGATTAGTCGTCTTCTTCGAGTTCACGACACTACTATGGCAACAGTGGTGGCTTTCCAGAGGAGTGTGTTGTTTTTTATTAGAGCTTTCACTTTCATGCATTTTAGCTTTATCTTTGTAGTGGATAACTCAAATCGATCTCAGTAGGTCTATCATTCTTAAATTCCATCACGTCTTCATCACTTAATATCTGTCCTTCACTAAACAAACTACCTCGCAAAATTTTTTTATTTCTATTCTTTTATACACCGAACCATTCAAACTTACGTGACAGAGGACGGACTTTTATATCTAAGTATACCTTTTTTCTTCCTTTTGATGCATTGAGGAATTTCTTAAGATTCTCTCATTGTATCCAGGATGATACAATCTTAAAAATGTCTGGCTTCATTTCGATAGGTCACCTTGTTCTATTTTTTCCCGAACATAAGTTCCGCCTGGCAGTATCCACTCTCCATTGTTATGACATCCAATATAAAAGGGGTCTCGTTCTTCTTCAAGCAGCTCTTAAGTATTTTAAAATCCGAGTAAATCTGGTCCATCTTAGTCTGTGAAAAATTTGGCGATACTCAGCGAAAGTTCCAAGAATTTGCGAACACCGTTGAAGCAAATTGTATTCTATTATCGACTAATGAACGAAAGAGAACTCATTTCTAGCAAAGATATTTTTCTTTGTGAGGATAATCGTAGATAATCGTATCGAATATTAGAAAACAAATACATCTCCATTAATTTAGAAAAATAATCTTAATAACTACTAAATAGTTCTTCGATTGAATCTCCAAAATGTCAGCTCCCACCGAATTTCTCAGGAAGATCAATATAATGAATAACATTGGGGAAATATAATCCTAATTCATCTAAGATACCTTGACCCACCCTTTCCAGATCAATCGGATGTCATGACATAGCAACCGCAATTACGAGATCATTTCCGGGAACGAATACTACAATGTAATCTAACGTAAAGAACCTCATCTGACAGCTCTAGAGGCTAGGCGTTAAATATTGTACAGTTGCTTATAAACTAAAACCTGGGCTAAACATTTATGATTCGTCCATGAGAAAAATATCCCAATATTAAATTTGGCATGTATTCGTTCTACTGTGCTCAGATACTTGCTATTTCTAAAACTCTACCAACACCAGAATAGCATGCTTAATGAGAAGATTGTTAGTAATCCTATAAATAGATTCTAATTGTGTTTTTAACAACTTCATCAATTATGTTTTCTTTAATTCATTCACTTTTAAATAAAAAAACAAACATAACATATAGTATACTTAATAGAACTTTTATCTAAATCTTTTTAGGCCAGAAGTTTAAAAATCCCCTTTTGATATCAAGCCATTTGATGTTGAATTGGGGGTTTCAGCTAAGATATATCTGTAAAATATTTTATTTCTAATTCAAGAAACATAGAGGTAAAAAGTTTCTAACTTTTCTACAGGCGATTATTAAGTTTAATGTTTATAAAATATATTGTAAACATTATTACAAAGATACAATTAAATGAGGATTAATTTCAGTGAATAATTACCCGATACCTTGAAGTGAAAAACTAAATTTAAGCAATTGTGATGAAATACAATAATGAAAATAAAAAGCAGCTGACATTACAGGGTTAACAGATAGTGTGAGGTTATTCCAGTTATTGTATGCTGTTAAGTTTATTAATGTGCTGGAGGTATTAACTAAATTGTATTTTGTTTTAAATACTTGTTGGATGATTTTTATGTTTTTATTTATTCGCTTTTCTTGCATATCCGAATACAAAGAAATGCGGAGGATCCTGGAAAACATATTATTATTCCAGGTAATATTTATTTATTTTGTTTGTTATGTGTAATTTCTGTTACCTGATAGATTATTTTATTTTTTTAGGGAACTTGAGTTTTGACTTTGTCAAAACTCATCCCTTGTATGGAGTTTCGACAACTAGTTAAAAGAAGAAGTGGTAACAAACTTTTGTATTGGACAAATATGGATATGATGTTTGAAGCTTATCTTGCACATGAGTCAGGTCATTTAGAAGATGATATTCCCCAGACAAGAGAGCCTGTATGGATTCTTGGCAAAAAATATAGTGCTATTCATGGTAAGATTCTTATATGTACCCTATTATGATGTTTCAGTTTTACATAGCAGTATACAACGTTATTACTATATTATGAAAAATTAATTTATAAATGCATTAGTTTATTTGTTAGGCTTTTGCTTCAAATTAATCTAATATCCCCAGAGTTACTGAAGATGTCCTTGTGTATCTTCAATATTTTGATATTTGAAGATTATAGAAGAATAACAGTATTGCTCCTTTCTTCAAACATTTTCTGGAGAAATTCTTCTGTTGTCCCTCTTTTTTATTTTTTTTCAAAACTAGAGTATTTAGACTAGACTAGTTAGTTTTCCTAGGCAGTACACACAATTCGATTTGTTTTTATTTATTTATTAATTTAAGATTTTTAGTTACTCTTCATATCTTGTATGAAAAATAATGTAAAGTTATAAACTTTCTTTAAAAGTCTATGCAGTGTTCAAGATCCTTTGGAATCTTTTAATGTCCAGATTAAAAAGATATGCTGAAATACAACATTCAACTATCAATGTTGATTCAGACTAGAATGTGTCATGACCAACCAAATATATCTCATACAGATATATTTCTCTTGAGAAATGTCATGAGAAGAATATTGATTTACTTTTGTTCTTTATAGATTTCAAAAAGACCTTTATAGATTTTGTTAACAGAGCACAACTAATTTAAATTATGAAAAAGTTTAATATTCCTAATAAACTAGTAAACTGAAATTGGTAACCAAAATAGCAAAAGTTTGTTACTTAATAATTGTTTAAAATTATTGATACTCTTACTACGATGTCACTTCATCTAGCACTGCACAGTGCCTTAGGTAATATTGATTTAAAAGACAGGTTAGCCATTCTTTGAAGAAATGCAGCATGTCTATGTGATAATTTAAAGGTAATAGAAAAGGAATGTTAAAAGTTTGGTCTTCTGATAAACAAGATATATGGTGGTGTCATCCTCGAATGTAAGAATACTACTGAATAATTTTGAATTATGTCTTTTGATACTGTGGAGCAATTAATTTACCGTGGAACTGAGATAAACAGTGAAAACAGGGTAAGTGAAAAAATAAGAAAAATTCTAATAGGAAATAAAGTGTATTTCAGCCTCTTCTAAATGTCTAAATTTTTGTTACTATTGAGGCCAATAAAGGCTAAGCTATACGAATCCTTAATTAGAGTTTTCATCTGCTATAATCATGGGCACTAAAGGATGCAGTTTATTTGTTTATGTATTTGTACACCCTGCGAATTTCAAAGAAAAATGACGAAACCCATCTTTGACCCATTCATACATAAAGAACTGGAAAACGTTTAGTTCATCTAAGAAAGTTTAATAAGCTGGTTTGGCTATGTACTGGCATGTGCAGGTAATGATAAAGTAAATGATAAAGACAATTATGCAACAAGATTAAAGAAAATAATGCACATGACTTTGACGCGACCTCTTTCATGCCAAATTAAAAGCTATTGAAGTACAAAAAACTAAATTGTTGGCTGAAAGAGATGCTCGACACACGCAATGTAAAAATTGCCTATGAGCAGAAGAAAAAATGTAAAATTATTGCAAAAGATCAGATCAAAATCAAATTTTAAATTTTTTAATTAGATTTAATTTTTCAAATTTATTAATCCTATCAACTATTTTGCAAATAGTTATTGTACAATAGTAATACTATTATTCACATTAGTTATTAACTATAGGACTATTATAGTAGTTCACGGTCGCTAAAGGGTAAGCCATCAATTTCAGTGCTTCTAAAAGCACCAAATTTGTGATTTTAATTCACCTGTGCATAGTTTTGACAGCCCTACTTAACTTTAGTCTGTTAGGAAAAATTATAAGTCCTTACTTACTTACTTACTAATGGGCACTACGGTTCTACAACGACCTGGGCCTCCTCAAGGATCTTAAGGCAGTCATTCCTGTTCTGTGCTCGCTCTCTCCTTACTCCAACCAACTTGAGGCATCCTCATTATAAAAAATATATTAATACAACAAAATAAATTGTATTAAATAAAATAATTAATACAATAATTATCTGTTATTTATTTATTTTTTATACAATGACTATTTATGTATTTTTTATGTTTTTAGATTTTGAAGCAATTCGAAGGGATATAAAATCCAGATTATGGTTTTCGTATAGAAAAGGATTTGTTGCTATTGGAGACTCTAGTTATACTACTGATAAAGGATGGGGATGCATGTTACGTTGTGGACAAATGCTTATAGCTCAAGCTTTAATAAATTTACACTTAGGTATTATTTAGCTTACATTATCATTGCATTAGATATATGATATTTCTATTTTTATAACCTAATCTTTAAACTAATCAACCCAATCTATATACAGGGTGTTCAAGATTCCTTAAAATCCTTAATTTTTGTTCCTAGTTCTCTTTTTTATTTCGTGAGACATATTGTTTGAAGAGGTCACAATACTTCCAAGATAAGTAAAGCTATCAACCTTTTGAGACTTGTAAGCACCTATTTCTACAAACTCCTATTTGAAACTACATAGCTTTTAGATTCATCTGTCTCATATATTTAGTTTTTTCTTCATTGATACTTAGATCCATCTCTTCTGCCATCTCCATCAGTGATTAGAATGCTGTCTATTACTACTAAAAAATATCTTAAACCCGGGATAAAACTGGTTATTTGTTACCTCTCTTTCCATTACTGGATTCTCTGGATCCATCCTCCTACTCTTTGCTCCTGTTTGTCACATAGAGAAATGATATGATTAATTTTTTTGCAAGCCTTATATATCATTAGATCTGAGTGCTTCTTATATATTTTCCTCTGAAATACTTGTATAACTGGGAGGACTTTAAAATTTAATATATCTCTCAGGATTGTTAGACACAGCTCTAATTTTCTGGATCCAACTTTTGGCCGTTACGAATAAGAGACCTTCACGCATATCGCATAAGTAAATATTCTATTTTTTGTCACTTATTATTAACCTGAAAAATAGAGTATTTTGTTCTGTAGATAGTCTTTTTGTTATTGTTTTCTAGATATTTTCAATTTTGAGCCAGCAGGAATTGACTATATAATGTTGTGTGTAGGAAATTTATGAAATAAGGATTATTTGAAGATGATGTTCAGTTAGAACAAGAATGATATAATGATTGCAAAGAATGGGATTATGACCAATTTGGACAATTCCAATTTCCACAAAGACTACAGCCATGATTAGGATTTATACATAACTGAAATAGTGAGTCAACACTTTCAATAATTGGAACTTTCACTGTCTGAGGTGCATAGAATAATGCAAACTCACAAAACAAGACTTCTTAAAAATGGAAGAAGTGGAATTTAAGTGATGAGAAAAACCTAGATTCATGTTAGAAATAGGAGATGAAGTAGAATTAGTGATAACAGAAAAAATAGCTGTGAGTAGAACTGCGAATCAAGTACTAGAAAAGGACAAATCAAAAAAGAAAAATCTAAATTAATAAATAAATTACTAAGAAAAATATTACATTAACATTTTTCTTAGCTTGATTAATTGCAAAATGAAGTTACTTCAAGTTTTTGATCAAGCCCTACTTAACCCTAAGCACTCCTTCCCTTTAACACTATCCTTTCTGAATAACACATTTTAATTATCATTAATTAACAAGGTCTATATAAAGTTGAGTCTGTTTTCAGGTATCATATTTTTCAAACTATGCTTCATTCCTTTTCTCCTAACGGGCAGATTTTTTTTACTGAGTTCTGCCTCTTGAATAAAACGATTTAGGCTTGAATACTAAAATGGACTGGTTTTCTTTACTGTTGATTAATAATTATTAAAATTTACTAAACTTTAAAATATACCAAATCCTGAAATTTATTAAAGTAATTATTATGTAGCTGTAGGTATAATAAATGTGATTTCAGGACGAGATTGGGAATGGACACCATCTTGCCATGATGTACGCTATTTGAAACTACTGAAAATGTTCGAAGATCGTCGATCAGCACCATATTCCATACATCAGATTGCACTTATGGGCGCTTCTGAAGGAAAGCAAGTAGGAGATTGGTTTGGACCAAACACTGTTGCTCAAGTCCTGAAGTATCTAAAATTAATTTTTTTTTTAAAAACTCTAATTTAATGTTAAGACATATTTTTATTTTATCAATATAATTCCATTTTTTTTTTCCTTCAGAAAATTGGCTGCATATGATGAATGGAGTAACCTGGCTGTTCATGTAGCTCTTGATAATACAGTTGTTGTTAATGAAATACGTAAGTAGCAGATTAGCCAATCTCTATAGTTTATATTTAACACCAAGTAGATTTTTACGTTTCTAAATCTATATTTTTTTGTAAATTTATTAATAAATTTAGGCATTAGTTTGATAGTTTATTCATTTAACATCACTTTGAACTGCTATGGCTAATCGGACAATCCCACAATGGGAGTCCCCGCAATCTTGGGCATAGTAGGTTCTTATGCTAACCATTAGACCACAAGTGACCCCTAGAACAGCCATTGTATCTACTGATTAAAGCCTGTAAGGATATTATAATGTTTCTTGTATTGCAAACAAGAAAGTATTTGCAATGCAAACACTAAAGAGTGGTGAGAATATTATGGTTACAAAGTCCGATCTTGGAACACATGGTGGAATTGAAAATCTAATTCTCTAAATTAACATGTTGACTGCTGTTGGGGTCACCGGTGACTGGCACTCGACTTGACTTCAGTGCCATGGGGCTACCCGTGACTGGCGACTCAGCAAATAATAAAAGTACATACATAATTAGAGTAAATATAGATACTGATAAATTTTTCAATAATACCATTGTTACTCTAATGGTTTGAAGAAATTAATGCAATATAGAACATACAAAAATAATTTTATTACTACATGAAAAATTATACAACTTTGACAAAAACTAATAATAAAAAAAAGAACAGAAAACCATTTTCATTAGGAAAATTTTGATTTAGATAAATTGAAGAACCCTTCAATTAAAACTCAATCCACGTTAGGGATCAAGAATAGGTTTGAAGCTTAAGGGAAATTAGACGATGACAACGAAGATACAGAAAAATTGTTGGTAGAGATTAGGTGGAGAATTTTCAACAAAAAGGGGAATGAGACAGGGTGATTCTTTAGCGTGCCTTGACTTCCTAATAGTACTGGAAAAGGCTGTTTGAGACTCCAACATTCAAACGTCGGGCATGCTATTTAACAGGATGGTCCAGATTCTCGCTTTTGCTGACGACATTGATATAATTGGACGCTCTCGACAGGTGGTTACTGAACCCTTAATGAAACTGGAGGCTGCAGCGAGATATCTGCGTTTGATTGTCAGTGAGGAAAAAAAAATACATGGTAACCCAGGAGATCCCTCACCAGGATTGTGATAGAGTAGATTATGGCCCCAACTAGTTTGAGCAGATTAAGAATTTTCTTACCTAGGTTCGCAGATAACCAGCGATTACTGGATTGAGGTAGAGGTAAGGAAAAGGATTTTGATGGCTAACCATTGTTACTGTGGGTTGAAACAGCACTTGAAAAGTCACTTAGTAACCCAGCGTACCAAAATCATCCTATATAAAACACTTATCAGACCAGTTCTGACTTATGGATCCGAGACATGGACAACAACAAAGGCTGTGGAACATGATCTAATATTGGAACGCAAGATATTAAAAAGGATTTGTGGTCCAGTTCTTGTAGATGGAGAATGGAAACGGAGAAAGAATCAGGATATCTACAAGCAGCATTAATTTATAAAAGCAGCATGGGTAGACTCAGATGGGCAGGCCATGTTGCCAGAATGAGAGATGATATGATCCCAAAGAAGCTTCTGACTGAGATCCTTCATGGTGGGCTATGCGTCGGAAGACCCAAGTTGTGATGGAGGGACTGTGTGGACACTGATGCAAAGAAGTTTGGAATGAGAGACTGGTTTACCATCCTACCGCAACAAAAAATAGGGACGCCTGGCGGTTGCTATTGGCGGGGGCCATGACTCACTAGCGGATTGTAGAGCCAAGAAAGAAGAAGAAGAGGTTAGGGATAATATTAAAGAAGTTGGTAACTAATGTATTGGGAAAAAAATAAACCTTGGTTTGATGATGAATGTAAAAATATGTGTGAAAAAGGAAAAGCCGAAAAATTGAAAGCTCTTAATAATCACGTCGATAACAACATAGTCGATTTCCGAAACAGTAAAAATGAAACGTCGAAACTCCTCAAAAATAAAAAATGGGAATATCTTAAAAATAAATTAGTAAAGATAGAAACTAATAAAATCGAAAGTAACATAAGGGACATGTACACGGGTTTAAACAGATCGCGTAAACGGTATGTTTCTGCTATGACTGCAATTAGAGATAAAAATAACAATATCAGCTGATCCTACGGGCATTCTGAGTGAGTTTAAAAATCACTTTGATAGTGTTTTGAATACTGGAAGAAATAATCAAATCCCTCTTTCGGAATATCAGAGTGCCGAACCATTTATTGAAGGACCGAGTAAGGAGGAAGTCGAAATAGCCATCAGAAAATTGAAATCGTACAAAGCAGCTGGGGTCGATAATATTCCTAGTGAACTGATAAAAGCATGTGGGAAAGCAGGAGTCTCAAAGATACACGTTTTGGTTACAAAGATATGGGAACAAGAGAAAATGCCTGAAGAATGGAAAGAATCTATACTTATTCCTATCCACAAAAAAGGGCGGAGGACGGACTGCTATAACTACAACGGAATCTCACTCCTACCGACTTGCCATAAAATATTCTCATTAATCCTAACTAGTAAAATTACAGAATACACCAAGGAAATTATCGTAGACTATCAATGTGGTTTTAGACAAAAACGTTCAACTATCGATCATATATTTTCTTTGCGCCAAATACTAGAAAAAAATTAGAATACAGCAGTGTCATTCATCAGCTTTACATTGATTTTTAATAAGCCTATGATCCTATTGACAGCCAGATTATGTATATAATTGATTGAACCGGGTATACCAAAGAAATTAGTAAATCTTGTAAGGATGTGTATGAGCGAAGCTTTCGATAAGGTTAGAATTGGTAATAATTGTTCAGAGAAGTTTGAGGTTCACTCAGGTTAAAAACAAGGTGATTCGGTATCACCTCTGGGTCAATCCATATGAAGTGATCCAAAAAAAAATAAGTTGGTTGCTTGAATGTTTTAAAAAAGATTAACATTTTTATATGTTTTTACCAAACATAACAGAAGTTCAAAACAGTAAAAAAAAATTTTTTATCTCACATCGTTTATGTGTGGCGGCCATTTTTGTTCTGGAGCGCGCAACGTTTTATGGCTTTGAAAGCATTAGCGATAAATTGATTATCTCAGGCTGGGTTAGTGCTACAACATTGCAAATTGTACCATTTTTTTCAGAATTTTCTGCTCTACAACATTGGTTCCTACACATTAAACCATATATTCATTATTTACACTCTGTACCAGTAAAAGGAACAAGGCAGTTTCACAAGTTCCATGGGATCACAGAAAACTTAATTCGGTGCTACACAACATCAGAAACCAACATTTTTGAAGATCACTGTGTTAATAAAATTACATCTTTGACATTGAATGTGAGGGACATAGTAGCTTATGTGTACGATAATCAATGGTGGCTTGCAGAAGTTGAAAGTATAAGTTTAGAAAATGCAGATGTATTTGTGCACTTTTATCACCCTGCTGGACCGAGAACATCATTCAAGAAATCGAACAATGACCGAGTTTGGATATCTTTGAAGAATGTGCTCAGAAAACTCTCTGTTCTAGAGCTTACTACTGCAACAGGAAGATCTTATTCCATTCCCCAAAATCTTTCTGAAGAAATAAGTGTGCTTCTTACTAATCACTTGGATTAAGAAATAAAAAACGTGAAGCAAAATGTCCTGTAAATACACTTGTATATGTGACAATTGTAGATTTTACAAAACAAATATTAAATAAAAAACCTGCAAAGTTTACAATATAGTATGTTTAAAAATGTTTCAAATGCCTTAATAACTCAAAGCCTATTAAACTTTAACAATGACACATTTGATTAAGTTTAACGCAGAAATTAAATCAATTTGTAGCAAAAGTGAACATTTTTTAATTTTCAAAAAAATTTTATTTTTATATAGGACATGTCAATAGTGTGGGTGATTTGTAAAATTGCCAATATGCCCTTTAAAATAAAAAAATAACAACATTTTAATGGGTAAAAACACATTCTAGATCACCTATTGTACCAGACATTTCAGTATAATTCGCGCCATTTTTCCTTAAATATAAAAATTCATAACTTGCTTAATAGTAAGATATCAAAGTTAAAATTTTTACCCCACTTTGGCATCACATAGGTCTACATAATGTGCAAAAATGGGGACTTTTCATCCAGTCCCACCAAAGATATTGAACCTCAAAATTCCAAAAATTTCAAAAAAATGAAATTTTAAAAATTCATAAAGAAATAAGGACAGCATTGCTGAAGCTCAAACTCAATTCTCAGTAAGTACTTTATGTTATCTAGCTACAAAAAAAATTGTAACTCTGATAAATCATTCCTTCATGGTTTTTTGTAGTCTTAAAAATTGGAATTTCTGAATTCTAATCACTATACTTTGAAGAATATTTTGAGGTGTAAATAATGAATATATGGTTTAATGTGTAGGAACCAATGTTGTACAGCAGAAAATTCTGAAAAAAATGGTACAATTTGCAATGTTGTAGCACTAACCCAGCCTGAGATAATCAATTTATCGCTAATGCTTTCAAAGCCAAAAAACGTTGCGCGCTCCAGAACAAAAATGGCCGCCACACATAAACGATGTGAGATAAAAATTTTTTTTTTACTGTTTTGAACTTCTGTTATGTTTGGTAAAAACATATTTCAAATATCAATCTTTTTTAAAACATTCAAGCAACTATCATTGGACCACTTCATATGGTTTGACCCCTCTGCTATTCAATTTAACATTCGAGTATGTTATTAAAAAGGTGATACAAAACGAAAAAGATTTGAATTTGAATATGAATGGTAAAAAATCTGTGCTTGGGTTTGCTGACAAATTGGTTCTGTTGGGTGAAGAGGCGGAAACTATAACAAAATTCAAGAGGAAATAAAGGTGGGAAATGCTTGTTACTATTCGGTCACGAAATTACTAAGTTCTCGTCTTTTGTCCCTAATTCTAAAAATCAGAATGTATAAAACAATCATCCTTCCATCTCTTCCTTATGAATGTTAAGCTTGGCCACTATGCTGAAGGATGAACAACGTCTTCAGGAATTCAAAAATAAGGTGTTACGTAGAATATTTGGTCCAAAAAAGGATAAGACCATTGGGGAATATAGGAGATCACATAACGTGGAATTGTGAAGTATGCATCCGGTAAATATTATTCAGGTGATAGCGCCACGAAGATTAAGATGGGCCTGTAAAGTTGCTGGGCTAATTTGACGATGCTACATTGGGAGCTCTAAATTTTGCCTATCCAGAGTTAATGGGGATAGAGATTTTTAATGAGTACCTGACTCACTACATAATTTAAAACCTTAATGCCATATCTGTGACGTTTTTGGTTTATATATTGGCAAAATACTAAAAAAAAAAACCCTGTTACACTACAACCCGTGAAGGGTCTGGGGTTCAGTACATGGTAGAGAATGTACTGTTTCATAGACAACGGTTCTGCAAGGAGATGACTTGTCCTAGGTAACCTATTTTTATAATATTTTATAGGGGCTGGGTGAGCCCCAGGTTTCCTAGATCCTATATGATCCATCTCTGGCTGCAAACAGACTAAATAAAAGTATTGCCTGTGGCGGGATTTGAACCAGGATTTCCGGCATGGCAACTCTACCACTGAGCAACTCCGCTCCCTTTGACGAAATACTATGCGGCTTCAAAATGGCTCTAAGGATTCATCCACGCATAGTATCTTATCTGGTTTATAATATTTCTTAAAATTAATGTTCAAACGATTGGTAATTTGAGCAACTGCAGATAATTTATTTTCAGGATCATTTTCTTCTTTATTGCTGAAATGAACAAACTGTAATAACAATTTGAATCGATTTCTTGGCATAATTGTGCATGGAATTGTCAGGTTATATATATCCTTCATATTTACTCCAATACAGCTCAATTCTGGTAATTGCACCAATCCCATCCACATAATGAGACCAAAGAAATATTTTATTTTATTAACATTTGTTTCATACCATTGATCTAAACGATACGATTACAGTTCTGATTTTCCTTGCATAGCGTAGATGTTCGTTCACTCTGCATTAATTTAGAATATTTCATCAGTAAAAAAAAAGGAAATAAAAATCATGTGGTTCCATAGAAGCAAAAATTTCTGATTAACATGGGTTGATTCCTGATGAATCCGAAAATGTGATATTGGTTTTATTACCTAATGGAATATGCCAATTCACATCTTCATTGTTATTACTATCTTCAGCTTCAGTTTCACTGTCAGAATTAATTCGGCACTGACGTACCGTGGAAGCTCTTATCATATCGGATGAACTTTTCTCGCTCTCTGATAGCAGTCAAAATATTTTTGAGGGTCTTTGTATAACTGGACCGTCAGATGATGTACTTGATGAATAATCATCATTTGAAGCCACATTTTTAAGGGCTAGTTAAAAAATTGAATGAAAGATATAAAACGTATGTAGAGTGAAGAAATATAACAAACGCACTTACTTGTTTGTAGGACGTAGTGAATAAGACCAAATAATGAGAGTAGCCGCTTAGCAAATGAAGTACGATTGTTTTAATAAAGGACAATTGTATAAATTGTTTACAGCACCTTTTAATAAAGGACAATTGTATAAATTGTTTACAGCACCTTGGGGGGGGTTACCTGTAAATCCCCCACCACGAAAATTGTGTCAATCATGAATTTATAACTCACTTTATTTACTGCAAATAATATTTCAACATAATATGCGTCGCATAATATAAAATCACTTTGGCGCCTTGGCCAAACCATTGAAAATACATGGCATTCAACGTTTTAAGGATAGGGCTAAATCGATAGAGAGGTGTGGTAAAGACAGGGAGCAGCTGGAAGAATATTTCATTCTATTCAGAAAGGTTTCCGCACCAGGAGAGAGATGGCAAAGAATAAAGACTTGAATAAATGGAGAGAGCTGGTGCAAGAGATGGGAAACTTTGCCTTAGTGCTTTCGAGGACATCCCCACATTGTACAGTACTAGAGAGATTGGATTTTGACGAATGGTCTATAGTAAGTACTTTATGGGGTATGCACAGACTTAAATTTAAATTTGATTCAGAATCACTTTTTTAGCAATCAATGTATAGTTTAATAATTAGACAAAGTAGTAATGGGTTGTCTACATAAGGTATTTTTAATTAAAACAACAGATTCATTCAAAATTTATGTTTCTCTGTTTAGTTGTTGAAAATTTATCTAACCAATGATTTGTCATATTTATTAAAATTTCCAAATTTGACTAAGTATATCCATTATTTTTCGATAATATATTATTTCTTAATATTGTGCGAAATATTAAAAAATCTATTTGATCTCAGATTTTTTTCTTTATTAGGCAGCTTATGTACACAAGATAAAAGTGGAAGTGTCAGAGGAAGGGAGTGGAAACCTTTAGCTCTAATTATTCCCCTAAGACTAGGAATTAATGAAATTAATGCTGTGTACATTAATAGCCTGAAGGTAAGCTTAATAGCACAAAAAAAGAATATTTTGTTAATTGTTGGAATGCATTAATATTCATGCAGACATATAATTCAATTCAAATTTTAGATTCTGAAAGAGTTCAAAACTGTGAAGATTTATCGAATTTCGTCCAAAACGATTTCTTTGTACTTAGGGAAGCGGGATCATGTTATTCTCATAATGCATAAGTGGATAAGTCAGGTATTATCTTGAAATGCAGTTATTGCTTATATTATAACTCCATTCCAAGCCAAAACCCACAAGAATAACACGATTCTGCTTCCACTTGTAATTGTGTAGTTAATTGTAACTCCCTGGACAAAATTCGACAACCATTTATTCACTGAGACTACGGATATATATATATATATATATATATATATATATATATATATATATATATATACACACACATTTGTATTTTTTGTTTTAAATATGCAGACTTGCTTCACGATGCGACAGAGCATAGGTGTTATTGGAGGAAAACCGAACCATGCTCTCTATTTTATTGGCTGTGTTGGGAATGATGTGATATTTCTTGACCCACACACTACACAGAATATAGGATTTGTTGAAAGAAAAGAAATGGAGCATGAACGCAAAATAGATGCTTCTTACCATCTTTCCCAAGCTTCCCGAAGCCATATACTTCATATGGACCCTTCTATAGCTGTTGTAAGTGCCAGTGTGTTAATTGCATCTTATAAATTATATTTTAAGATTTTATTTATTAAATGTGTGTTTATTATTGTATATTTTATTTTTTTAGGGATTTTTCTGCAAAACTGAGAATGATTTTGATTCTCTTTGTCATGACATAAAAGAGAGGTTTATGTTGGAAAAACAACCTCTCTTTGAATTAGTTGAAAACAGGCATGTTCATAAAGGCATGTATATTCAAATTATTTTAAAAAAAATACACCATTCATCAGTTAAATTAAAAATTAAAAATGCAAATTTTCAATTACTGAGAAAATAACTCTTAAAACAATGCAATGTTCCTGGGATTAAGTATAACATTTAGTTCTTATGTTTTGTTTGTTGTATATGAAATATGGTTTTATAATAATAATAGGGCTTAGCAAACCCGAAATGATGCTGATACCACCAATCTCTGAGTACAAACTTCTCTCCATGGACCACTACACAAACCCAAATCCGCCAGATCACTCTTAACGCAGTCCTCCCATCTATGCCTCAGTCTACCCCTCAGACGCTTCCCAGTCGGAACAGCTTAGAAATCTGTTCCTTACTAAGCCCAGAAATTTTACAGGCCCATCTTAATCTTCATGGCGCTACTACTTAAATAATATTTACTGGATGCATGCTTCGCCATTCCGCTTTAAGTAGTAATAATAATAATATCCAGCACAACAACTCGTCACTGAGTCTGGGCCGCCTCCAGCATTCTCCGCCAATCAGCTCTATCCTGCACAGCATCCCTCCAGTTTCTAGCATTAAGAAGGGTACATGCATCTTTCGCTACAGCTTCCATCGACCTCACATTTGGTCTCCCTACTCTCCGTGTGCCATGGATTCCCTCTGTGAGAATCTTCTTGGGAATCCGAGTGTCCTCCATCCTTGTCCCGTGATCTGCGCATCACAGTCGGCCAAGTTTGATTGTTCTGACAACATCTGAGGTCTTAAATCTCTCTGTTGTATCGCCTTCTCCATATTCCTCCCACTTTTATTGGTCCGAAAATTTTCCTCAGGATTGTCCTCTCTAAGATTAAGAGACTTTTCTCGTCAGCCTTTGTTAGAGCCCAGGCCTCTGAGCCATATGTGACTACCGGTCGAATCAGGGTTTTGTAGATCAGCAGCTTTGTCTGCCCAGAGAGGAACCTGCTAGTTAGTTGCTTCCATAGCCTATAATAGCACCTATTAGCAGAATTAATACTTTTTTATCTCTTGAGACATGTCATTTTGAGGATTAATTTCTGTTCTTAAGTAGACAAAGCTGTCAACGCAATCGAATCGGTACTGACCAACTTCGAAGTAATCCTCTTTTTCTTGGGTTCCTCCTTTTCGCGTATACTTGGTCTTCTGTATGTTGACATTCAGCCCAAGTTTCTTGGCTGCCTCTTCTAGTGCTAATAAAGCTTCCCTCAGCGCCCTTTAGGTCTTGCCATGATGTCGAAGTCATCGGCATACCCTAGGATTTGGACTAGTCTGTTAAACAGGGTTCCATCTTTCTGGATTCCAAAATTTCTTATGGCCTTTTCTGCTTCAAGGTTGAAAAGTAGGCAGGCGAGGGCATCAGCCTTGTCTCACTCCCGTATCTATGTGGAACTCTTGTGAAAGATCTGATTCGACTTTTACTAGACATTTTGATCCTTGCATTGTCATTTTCGCAAGACGAATCATCCTTAGTGAGAATATCTGGTCCACAGTAGACTGCTCTCTTCTAAAACCTGCTTGATATTTCCCCAGCTCTTTCTCTGCATGTTGTGAGAGCCTTGCAAATAAAATGTTCGAAAGAGCCTTTATGTGCAAGATAGCAGGGTGATTCTCTGGTAGTTCTCACATTCGGTCTTGTCTTTGAAATGGACAAATGACTGCCTTACTCTATTCAATAGGCATTCGCTCCTCTTTCCATATATCGAGGATGAGGTTCTGTAGTGCTTTCTTTAATTCTTCTCCGCCATACTTCAAGTGCTCTGACTGAATACTATCCATTCCGGGGGCTTAATTATTTTTTAGTTTGGCAATGCCATCATCGAACTCATCATCATCCGGGGGTTCTGCATCTTCCACATGGTCCCACTCATTCTGTTCGAATATGGGTTCTTCTCTACTCAGGGATTTTTTGAAGAATCTCACCCATCTCTCAAGGACCTCATCTCTTTGGGTGAGGAGGGTTCCATCTTCATTCTTGCACATTCTTTTCTGCTATTCTAGTTAGTTAGTTCATTTTATGTCACTTTATGCTGCTATGGCTAATTGGACGATGCTACATTGGGACCTTAATTAAATTAAATTTTGCCTATCCAGGTTGAATTAGGATAGGGATTTTTAACGAGTACCTGACATCGTACAAGCTCGGGACTCCCGTTTAATGTCCCTTCCGAAGGACGGCGTAACTAAGGATTTTTTACTCCCTTAAAAAAATGCTAGGGCCACCTGCCGGGCTACGAACCCGCGATCTTGGGCTTAGTATGCTGCTATTCTAGTAGCTTTAGGTAATCTCATATATTCTCAGTGGTCTCCTCCTGTTTTGGACCGAATATTCTATATAACACCTTATTTTTGAATACCTGAAGACTGAAGTTAGTTCATCCTTCAGTGTTAGTGGCCAAGTTTCACATCCGTAAAGAGTTGGAAGGATGAAGGTTTTATAAATTTTGATTTTTAGATTTCGGGACAAAAGACGCAAGCTTAGTAATGTCAAGACCGAATAATAACAAGCATTTCTCACATTTATGGCTTTATAAACATGTTTTTATTTCTTGCTTATATTTATTATAATATATTGTGAAGCTTGGAATAAAAAAAAAAACCTAATTATATGATGATACAGTTTGTAAGTAAAGTAAATGTTGATACTAAAAATGTAAAAAAAAAAAATAAATGTAAATTTAATTTAAACATTAATTTTGTTTGTTTGAAGATAGACAAGAGGAGTTAACAGCTTATTATCATATAATTTTATATTAGTGCATGAGTCTGTTAATATCACTATGCTTGTATAAGTGTATTTCATGGTAACTCAACTTCTTTTATTTAGAAACCCCTTTGATTTGAATTGTTTAAATTATCTAGTTCATATTGATTTAGAGTGGTTATGTACTTCTATTAAACTGTGGGGTAGTAAATTTTGTTGGTTGGTTGGTTTGAAGCCTCATTTTGTTGTAGAGAATCATTATTTTGCGATTTGTCAAAGCTGGCCTTTTTTGTTTGATTGCTTCCTTTAATTTCATAAGTTGTAAGCAGCTCAAATACACACCTCTGTAATCCCACCTAATTGAGAAGACAATCTTTTCCTGATGCAATTTAGCTTGCAATTAGCTTTAAAAGTTCAAATGCTGTACATTTGGAATGTGTATCATAAATATTGATTTGTCGTGATAAGTAATTTCTTTCAATTTGTTTGAAAGAAATTGAGTTTTATAACTATTCCAAGAATTTCAATTATTGTGTGTGATAGATCTAACTGTTTTGTTATCCCTGCCACTCTTGTATGATGATTTAATGGCTTCCATTTTGCCATCATGAACTTCAAAAGGTCGACAAAAAGAGCATAAACTTCACAAATCTCTTTGTGAGTTTCAGCAACTTTCTTGTCTTCATGAAAATAAAAATGAAAAATGTGTCGAACTGTTATTTTTGCACTCCATGTTAAAATTGACCTTATACTGATGACAGTGGTCAATAAAATTACATGAAATTTATTTTTATAGCAATCCATAGGTATCAACTACCAAATCTCAAAAGAAAAAATAATTGCTAAAAGAATAATGTGCCATCTTCTGGTGTAACATAAACTCACCTTCATGGTGTAATATAACTGTGTTAAAAAGAAATTGAAGATTAGCACTCATCCAATTTTTACTGACTAATATTCCTGTTTAGTTATGTACAATATTCCATGCTAAAAAAATGGAACACTTTTACCACTTCAACTCATCGATGGTCTTCGGTTCAGTACATGGTAGAGGCTGTACTCTTTCTTGGACAATGGGTGCAGGAAGGTGATTTTTCCTAGTTCACTCTCAACTGACAGATTATTACCCCTTATTTTGAGTTCCAACTATATAAAGGCTAGGGGTACCCATTTTATAGGGTCCTAGATCCCATAGGATTCGTCTCTATCTGCTAGCAGATTGAATAAAAATCTATCAGCGAGTGGGATTTGAAACCCAGACCTTCGGCTTTGCAACTCAGTGCTCTACCACTGAGCCACTCACCTTTTTAGTTAGGTGTTGAAATTATTATGTGCCAAAATGTAGGAATATGTTCTGTGGCTGAAGTTATAATTTAATTAGACAAAAACTGTACATCAGAAAGAATCCAGTTAAAGGGTATATTTTTGTTGAAAATTATTAAATGTTTTTTATCAATGAGTGGTTATAATGACTATTTTAAAAAATGACGAAAATAAAGAACTAAAATTTATTTTGGAGCCATAGTTAGTTCAGGTATCACATACATAATACAACTGATGTTTTGTAAGATAATAAAAAAAGCATTTAATTAGATTGAAATTTCTTGGACTATGCATATTTGCATTATTAACATGTGAAACACCATAATTGCTTCTAGATAGAATGTAGGAAATTTTCATTGCATTTTGGTTATAAAAAAAACAATTTAACTTTTAAAAAGGACTGTCAAGATAGGAAATCTCATTAAAAAATAAAAATATGGCCAAACAGATCTCTGTGCACATAAGAAAAAAAATATATTACTCAATTTTCTTTTCTTGTTGTATCCTTTACACAATCAATTTAGGTTTGATGAAGAACTTTATTAAGGTTATGAACAAAAATGGTGAGAGATTTAAATATGTTAGAACAAACTTTCCTCTATTTAGGAAAAAAGAACATTTTTGTTTGCTCACAAATCAGAAAGCAGATAAGAGATGGAAACTTCAGAACTGTATCAATGAGAAAGAAACTAGGGATTCTTTTGGTTATGGGATTTTGAGGTTAAAAATTATCTTCAGAACATAAATGAACTTTTGGAGAAATGGCATTAGTTAAAATGCAAAATGACCAGCAATTCATTTTCTCCACTCTTAGTTGGATTTATTTCCAACAATTGTGACAAAGCTCACGTAGTGAAATACTTCATCATGACATTGATGACTTGGAGAAAAGTTATCGGGGCAAATAAGATTTTCCATGCTTGCAGGTTTTACAACATTTATGTTTCAATTATTGATCTTATTTTATTTAACTATGTTATTTCCTTTATAAACTATTCTGATGTATATTCATTTATTTCTATTTTATAAGGTTAAGTCTAAATGCCATTTCTTGTTTTGGATACTGTTATTTTGTGTATACTTAAAACCGTGAAATCCTACAACTATGGAAGCTTAGAAAAACTTCTGTTAGTTTTATTCTTTTTTCTTACCCAATGAACAAGCAAAATCAGCTTTTCATATTAAACATTAATTTTTTATTGTTGGCTGGTGTTATCAAAAAAGGTTCTGAGTAAAAAAAAAAAAAAAAATACATCGAACACTATTTCTCCCTAAGATGTGGTATTTTTAATCTTTAGTAAATTTAAAAAAAAAAATATTTTTCTTAATATTCTTCTAACATTTTACACACTAATATTTAAAGTAAATTGATTTACTATTATAATTTAACTAGTCTAATTTATTTTAGTCTGTTGTTTAACAAATATTATTTAGTACCCATTATGTTTTAGATATCTGAAAATTATGAATGTATTGAAATCTGTTTCAGGTCAACGATGTAGGCAGTTTGATGATTCAGATGAAGACTTTGAACTTCTGGGTTAATTTACTTTTTCTTTGTAAAATTCTACTAAAATACACTGGTGTTAAAAATTAACATACCATCTCCAAATTAGTTTTCAAAGTAATTTGTAGTTTCTTGACTATTTATTTATTTTATAAATCTCTGCATCTACCAAATTGGTTTTGAGTTTTTTGATTTTGTTTAGGATTGTAGTAAATAGATGCCTTATTAAATTAATATAGTGATTCACAAAATATTTGTTTATGAAAAAATATTTTAAATTGCATTTAATTTTTTTGTTTAATTATAAAATTTACTGTGGAAAGAAGGAACAACACAATTTCAATCAAAATCAGCATAATAGCTTACACTTTGTTTTTACATCAAGAATTATAGTGATAAACACCCTAGCATGCTGTTAATTAAGTTAACAACTACTATACTACTATGTCCCAAACTTTTGTAACATGCCCTTTTCTTCAAGAGGTCTATGAATTTGATTAAAATGCCATTTAGATTAGTGTTATGGCTTTTGAGTTATTATCTGAGGCCAACCTTGTTAAGAGACTCAATCTTCATTAATGTTTTATATAATCATTCATCAGCTATATCTGTATCCAAAATGAAGAGGTAGTGAAAGTGGTTAAAAGCATATAGTTCTCCAAATACACCAGAACCAGTAAATGCCTTCACAACTTCTAATACCATACTATGTATGACAGTTATACCTTTCCAATCCACTTATACAATTTTTAAGTTTTATAAAATTAGATGCTGTTATGATAAATTGATGTAATATAATAAGATTAAATAAATTGGGTGGTGTGTTCATGTTAACCAGTGTATTAGAAATATATTTAGAAAAAAGTGCCTGATTTTAATGGAACTTATTTTATGAGATTGTAAATAGCATATTAAATCTGTATTATTCTTGTTGTATATATGTAAGTATCTGATATTTGGATAAAGGGGTAACTTCATTAACAAAGTCATAATAAGAATTTTTAATGAAAAATAAATTGTATACATTTCTTTTAGGATTAAATTAGGAACAAAAACAAGCAAACAAAGAAAATTTTGGCACAAAGGTAATTGACAAAAAACTTTATATCTTATTACTATAGAAAATAATTTAAGTTATTGGTGTCTGATAATATTGTCATGTAAACCTTCATATCTGCTGTTATAGTTGATTGATGAATAATGTTTTTATCATTTCAAATCTGCCACTGAAAACATCAGACATATTGTTGGGCACTTAAATCTTTTTTAAATCGACTCCTGTTGTGTATTTTTCGAATAGTATCATTCACTTATTATTTGACAATGTCAGTATAAACTAATAATATGAAATTGTTTATCTGTTAGTATAATTTTAACTTCCTATAGAAGTTTAAATTAAAAGTTGTATATATTAATATGATGCTAAAGTATCTAAGCAGTTTTGAGTTAATATGTATCTTACTAAAATCACAACAAACATCTGAATTTCTTTTTTGAATTTACATTATAATTCAATAAAGGTTTTATTAATAAATATATAAATCCATTAAATATTACGTATTAAAAATTCAAATAGATAAAAATGGATAATGTAGAAGCTTATGTAATAATCATTGGCTTATCAGTAATATTAAAAAGATTTGTTAATCATAAACATCCAGAAAATTTAGCGATATTTACATTAAAGACAAATGCCACAATATTTGCACAGTAATGTATTATTATTAACAATCCACATCAAACATGTTCATAATTTTGTAATTATTAATTAAATACAAGGAATACAATGTGATTTAAGATAATTGTTATAATTACATTTCAAGAGGTTTTACATAGCAAAATCATTTTCTAAGTAAATCTAATGGTCTAACTCTTGTAGTTATATTGACACCAAAATTCAAAGTCTTGTATTTTTTACAAGCAAAATAAATATCAGTTTCTGTTTGGTTTGTAAATACATCACTGCAAACTGCATTGTTTTTAAATAGGAAATATAAGTAAAAATGAAAATATTAAATATTAAACTGAAAACATAATATATTAAATACATATTTTTGTTGCCAGTAATTTTTGAATTCTTAATGATTAACCAATATGTGATCTGGCTTCTTATAAGCTAATTACTAAGGATTTAACAATTTAGCCAACTTCCTTCAGGTACACATAACAAAAACTTTTCATTATCTAATAACATATTGTTCACTCCTATCTACAAACTTTGGATATGCACATAGGAAAATCCAGAATTTAAACATTTTTATTTATCATGTAGGTCAGATTAACTTCTTATGCTGGCAAAATAGGACTTTGATAATAAAGTCTTAAAGCCAAATGTTCGGAAAAAAAAAACAAAAAAAAAAAAACTTCGTATGACTAAAATATGAATTGTATTATAAATGTTAAAAGCCAAAATACACATATATGTGGTATGTTTCATAGACTATCTAATAAATTTATAATGGAATAGATAATGTATTTTAATGCCAATGTAATATTTCTATTTTATAATCATATTACTAAACACTCTTATCACTTAATAGTTTTAGATAAGGAAGATACCTTACTATTTCCAATTAATTTTAAGGATGTTGTTAAATTTAATAATGTGTTAATTTAATTTTATTATCTATTTTTATTCATTAAGTGTTCAATAATTGTGCTCAACTTATCTTGTTACTATCCATTATCACAAAGATCACAGTGATTTTATTACACTTACTAAAACAGTTCAAATTATGATGGTAGGGATTTGATACAAGACAATCTAAGTTATCCTTTTAAACATTTTTTTGAAAAATGATAATTCTGAATAATAAATAAAGTATTTTTTGTTTTAAAATATTTATTTTGCAAATTATGGTTGCTCATCATACTAAAAATCTTAATATAAGTATTATTTTCATTGTAAGGATGCTTTGAGATTAGAATTAAATTTAGCATGAGAGATAAAAAATGTCAGCCTCGTGCACATTTTTCAATATTGATATTCTAAGCAGTAAATAAACAATTGCTTGATCAGAAGGTATATAAATTTCATATAAAAGTTAACAAGGCGATCTTCATGCTTAAACATATTCCATCAATACAAAACTTCAACCATAATATATTGACTTTAAAAAAATGTATGGAATTAATAATTACAGCTGATTCAAAGTTTAGTTTTTTCATTTATTTTTATGATCTTATAAAACTGCAGCAGTTCACTTTAATGCAATTATTGTTTTAGTATTATAGTGGAATAATGGAATTAGTATACAAAATATTGTTTGATATAAATACTTCCTGAATAATCAAGGAATTCGATTAATCAATATTTAATGCATAAATTAGCAGTAATAAATATCATCAAATTTAAAGTGTCAAATATGAGCCAACCATGATATATAGTAAAACTACAACAAAAATAATTCAATCACCATACTTTTTCAAAATTTAATTTAACAGATTTAATAAAAATGATTTATTATCTGAACAAAGCCTTTTCTCTTTACAAGAAAGATTAATGTTCTTGATATTGATAAAGTGGTTACATTTAATGTTCTAGTTACAGAGGAAAAATTTTAAAACAACAACAATCAAAATCAGTTTGATTTAAAGTTATTTCATTATTGAGTAAATCGTCAATTTTGTCTACTCAATAATTTATTATTTGTTAGTACATACTACTTTTAATACTAAATTTTATGAAAATTGATTTTTTTATTTTTTCCCTCTTTTTGAAAAGTTTTTAATGTGGTTTCACACATTTACCAATGGAACAATATGCTTATCTTTAATTTAAAAATAAGTCTGTAATGATCCACATATATGATAGGATGTTATTGCTCGGAATTTTTTTTGTATTTTATACTTATGGCCATTTATAGTCAGTTAAATTTATGACTAGAACAGTGATATTATCTAATGATCCTCTATAATAAGATTGCAGTGTAATGGATTTGGCACCAAAGTGAGGCTCATGAAGACGTGTCCTACATAAGAACATCAATATTTAAATGTATTCATTAAAATCCACTTATAATATAAATCTAAGAAACATAATTCTGATTACTAAGTATATTTCACAGCTAAAGACTTGCTATACACTTTAACACAACTACCTATTTAAAATATCCATTGAAAAATGACTAAACATGACAATATTAATGTTAAGACCGTGGAAAAACTCCAACAAAAAGCCCTTAAGTCTCCAAACTAAAACAGAAATTGAAATTATCTGTCTGCGGATTTCAATTTCTGTTTTAGTTTGGAGACTTAAGGGCTTTTCATTGGAATTTTTCCACGGTCTTAACATTTATGTAAGGTCTCTTTTTACTTTTCAATATGACAATATTAATACAAGGCAAACTAAATAAATACCAAGCAAATACTATAACATTCAAATATCTATTTCAAACAATTTTCTTGAAATTTTAAGAATAATAAAAAAAGATAAATCTTTTTTTAATAAATAGACTGATGAAGATAAGGTACAAATGGTAAATACCTTTGTTTTAATTAATAAAGATTATTTGTTTTGGCAAACTAAATAAAATCACATGGGAACCACATCTAAACTCAGAAAGTTAAAAAATCATTAATTGGTAAAATAATCTTTAAATGTTAAGACCGTGGAAAAATTCCAACGAAAAGCCCTTAAGTCTCCAAACTAAAACTGAAAATGAAATTATGTGTCCGATATTCCGCCTATTCGGGCATCCTCAGGGTAGAAAGAGAATAACAGAAAAACAAAACATGAATAATGCACCCAAGAAACATCCCACCACCTCGAAGGCTCAAATGCAACTAATGAATCATAAGGAACATTACTCGACCCCAGCTGGTTAAGGTTAGATAAAAACAGCTGATAGATACTTCAGAAATTCAATATACAGTCACCAAACTTCAAAAAGCACCACAGGAAAAATAAATAATAGCAAGCAATACAAAACTTAAGACGGAAGACCATATGAAAAAATGAAAGTAAAAATGCAAGACAAAAAAAATATCATTATCAAGAAACCAGTGGACCTACGGCTATTCCACAAAACATATTAATATTGAAAAGTAAAAAGAGACCTCACATAAATGTTAAGACAGTGAAAAAATTCCAACGAAAAGCCCTTAAGTCTCCAAACTAAAACAGAAATAGAAATTATCTGTCCAATATTTCGCCCATTCGGGCATCCTCAGGGTAGAAAGAGAATAACAGAAAAACAAAACATGAATAATGCACCCAAGAAACATCCCACCACCTCGAAGGCTCAAATGCAACTAATGAATCATAAGGAAAATTACTCGACCCCAGCTGGTTAAGGTTAGATAAAAACAGCTGATAGATACATCAGAAATTCAATATACAGTCACCAAACTTCAAAAAGCACCACAGGAAAAATAAATAATAGCAAACAATACAAAACTTAAGACGGTAGACCATATGAAAAAATGAAAGTAAAAATGCAAGACAAAAAAATATTATCAAGAAACCAGTGGACCTACGGCTATTCCACAAAACATATTATATTGAAAAGTAAAAAGAGACCTTTCATAAATGTTAAGACCGTTGAAAAATTCCAACGAAAAGCCTTAAGTCTCCTAACTAAAACAGAAATAGAAATTAACTGTCCAATATTTCGCCCATTCAGGCATCCTCAGGGTAGAAAGAGAATAACAGCAAAACAAAACATGAATAATGCACCCAAGAAACATCCCACCACTTCGAAGGCTCAAATGCAACTAATGAATCATAAGGAAGATTACTACCTTAACCAGCTGGGGTCGAGTAATCTTCCTTATGATTCATTAGTTGCATTTGAGCCTTCGAAGTGGTGGGATGTTTCTTGGGTGCATTATTCATGTTTTGTTTTGCTGTTATTCTCTTTCTACCCTGAGGATGCCTGAATGGGCGAAATATTGGACAGTTAATTTCTATTTCTGTTTTAGTTAGGAGACTTAAGGCTTTTCGTTGGAATTTTTCCACAGTCTTAACATTTATGTAAGGTCTCTTTTTACTTTTCAATATTAATAATCTTTAAACTTGTAACACTACAGCCCATGAAGTGAAGTGAATTCCTCCAATTTTAACTTTACTCTTAAATATTTTTTCTGTATTTCTATCACAATGATAACTTCACAAATACTTCTAAAAAACAGAAAATGTTTTTCCTTCAGTTCATAATTATATTTTTAAAAATAAACTGACAGCACTAAGCCACAAAGAAAAAGCAATTATATACAGGATGATTTAGTGATGTGACCATTGAGCTAAGTAGCGGTCTCTTCATTTTGTGTTAGTTTAGTTAATAGAATTATTGTTAAAAAAATTATTGCTCTAAAGAACTATAATACCGTTGTAATTAAAGCATTCAGGATCAAAAGCAGATAACTCTGAAATTTCAAATATAGGCTTTTCACATTTTTTGCTATTTTAGTCATTCATTTTGTCAGGACACTTAGCCACCTTATTTCTCATGATTCCAGTTCGGTTTTGTTTCAGCAGCATAAAGCATTGCTTAACTAAACTAGTGAAAAAGTTAATTTTTAAAATTGGGATTGTCTGCTTTTGATTCTGAACATCTAAATTATTAAATTATTCACCTTAGAGGTGGTGGGATGTTTCTTGGGTGCATTATTCATTTTTTGTTTTGTTGTTATTCTGTTTCTACCCTGAGGATGCCCAAATGGGGGAAATATTGGACAGATAATTTCTATTTCTTAATAAATGTCAATTTATTGACTGCACCCCCAACTATTTCTTCCTTATATTTTCTGTTTTAGTTTGGAGACTTAAGGGCTTTTTGTTGGAATTTTTTCACTGTCTTAACATTTATGTTAGGTCTCTTTTTACTTTTCAATATTAATATATTTTGTGGAATAGTCATAAGTCCACGGGTTTCTCGATAATGTTCTCTTATTTCTCTTGCATTTTTTTATATGATCTTTTGTCTTATGGTTTTCTGTTGTTTACTATTATTTATTTTTTCCTGTTGTGCTTTTTGAAGTTTGGTGAGTGTATGTTTATTTTTCAAATTCTGGAGTATTTATCAGCTGTTTTTATCTAACCTTATCCAGCTGGGGTCCAGTAACCTTCCTTATGATTCATTAGTTGCATTTGAGCCTTGGAGGTGGTGGGATGTTTCTGGGGTGCATTATTCATTTTTTGTTTTGTTGTTATTCTCTTACTACCCTGAGGATGCCTGAATAGGCGAAATATCGGACACATAATTTTATTTTCAGTTTTAGTTTGGAGACTTAAGGGCTTTTCGTTGGAATTTTTCCATTGTCTTAACATTTATGTGAGATCTCTTTTTACTTTTCAATATTATTAAATTATTCATTTAATTTCTATAAACCCTAAAAATCCCAGAACTTTCTCGGTTGTCATCATTATGTAGGCTTTTGTAAGTGGGCCTTAAATTCTGATTATTTAATTATAGTTCATTTGCTACTTCTGTGTCATCTAGTAAACATCAAATTATTTATATTGTAGTAAATTCCTAGCTAGTAGATCTCTGTGGAGAACGTATTTTGACTGCGGTCATCCCTCATTATAGCACAAAGTTTTTCACTTTTTCCGATTTATCAGTAAATTAGGCCAGAATTTGAGGAAATTCACTAATGCAAGGTCTTTTTTTAAACAATTTTCTAAAGATATTCCCGAAACTTATATAACTTAACTCCTGGAAACATTTCTGAGGAGAACAGGCCTTCTCGATGGAATGTTGCAACAAGAGATCTTTCACCACACAGTGTGGTGGGACGAGAAACATTTTTATAGTTCTTTTAGTTAACAATAGAATAAAATACATGATCATCATTATTCAGAAATATGAAACTTGTGTTTATTTAGATGTATATTTTACAAGAAAATATGAATAGGGTGAAGATGACAACTTATCAAAAGTTCCCATTTTTTAACGCATATAATGCAACCAACTTATCCAAATGTAATTAACAGGTAAGATTTCTATTAATTATTGATCAGCTCTAGTGTTGCCACCATACTCAATTTTTACCAATGAAACTAATACAAATTATAATCTAAATTAGCTAACTTATGTATGATACCTTATGAATGAAACAGCCTCCTCATTCGAAAATGTGTCCCATAAACCATCTGAAGCCAAAACAATAAATTCAGGTTTATGGTCACCCAGCTCAAAAGTTAGTATGTCAGGATCAGCTATGACTAGTTTCCTATCCTTTAAGGGATAATCTCCAAGTGCCCGAGATGTAGCTAGGATTCCAGCAACACGCCAAACACCATTAAAACTTACACTGCCACCAGCCTCTTCAATGCGTTTTTTTTCTCGACTCTAGATAACAAAATGAAATCAAGAAATCATGAAAATAGAACATACTAATATAAAATTAGAATAAAGTAGTAAGTAAATATATCAAAGATTATATAACAAAGACTTAAGTATAAAATAAAATATTTTTTTTTTTTAATAATAGAATTTAAAATGTTGAAGAAATTGGTCCGGGTAGAGGTCACTGAATGAAATTCTCAGTAAGTAATTTCAGAAGATATTTATTGTTAGCCAACATTTCGACCTACGTTGTAGGTCTTCTTCAGGGCTATAAGCAAAATACAGACAATTTAAGAAAGCGGTATGAATATATTAAAACATTTTAAATATAGATAAACTAAAAGAAGGTGAATACAGGCAAAAAATTGATAATTATGCGTAATGATGATGATAAAAATTGATAAAGGTGAACAGTAAAGTAATTATGAAGGTTAAAATGTAGAAAATAATAATAAAACATGAAGAATATAATAATAAAACAGAAAGTGTTGACAGTTAAAAAATTAAGGTATTACAAATAAATAAAAACTGAATATACAATAGGAATGTGAAATGATATGGGTAAATTAGAAAGTGATAAGAATTACGCACTAAAATTATAGGTAATAAAAAAGAAGAAATAAAAATTGTAAAATTATAAAAATCTAGAAACGAATTATATAAAATAGAATAAAATTGAAAATAAAAATTATTTTAGAAAATACAGTATTAATATTAATAGGTAGAAAATACTTTATACTAGTGTAAAGAATATTAATTGCATAAGAGAATGTAAGAAGACAGTTTATAAAAGTGTAAAATATCAATTGTATAAAAGTAGGTATGTTTTAAGTAAAGTACGTGATAATACAATCAGGCTATATTGGACTAATTAACAGGCTATATTGGAATTATGATATATATTGATGAATATTTAGGGTGGTATATAGATAACTAAAACAAATAAACGCCTTACAGTAATAGTGAGCTTGGAAGTAGTGATAATAACAGTAAATTGAGTATAGTACTGTTTTAGGTTATGAGGGAAAGAAATTAAAATGAAATGGAGGAGGGAGGGTGAGTAAATAGTGCAAAACATAAGTTACCTGTGGGGGTGGGACGGGGGTGGGTCCTCTCTGGCTATGAAACACTGACTGATATAATTGAGAAGGAAGGATGGTCCCCCACCCTTACTAAGTGTAAAAAAAAAAAATTTCTCAGAATATAAAAGCCGTTACAATGGCTATAAGTAACGTATAAAGGGAAAGAAGCAAATAGTGTAGAAGCCTCATATAAAGACTTGAAAATCCATACACACACACTCACATACACATACTCGTATGTATATATATATATATATATATATATATATATATATATATATATATATATATATATATATATATATATATACACACACACACACATACACACACACACAGACATATACGCACAAAAGACAACAGATGTAGATACACGCACAAAACATACATACTTGTACACATACATATGATATTGGCACGCTGAGAGGGGGGGGGGGGAGGAGAAAGTCATTAGGAAGCGGGGGTGGTTAGTTATTTTGTATTAGGTCTAGTATGTGTCTGTAAACTATTGATAGGTTATTTTTGTCAGTCTTTATGTTTAACGGATTTTTTTCTAGGTTAATGTATAATGATTCTGTAATTAGTCTTTTGGTATACACAGAGAACAGAGGATTGGTCAAAGTTAAAGGTGTGGTTAAGGGTTAAGGCATGTTCTGATAATTTGGAAGCAGATATGTTCCGGGTAGATATAGAGGTCTTATGTTGTGATAGTCGTCTGTAAAAGTGGTTTTTTGTTTCCCCAATGTAGGAGGAGGTACAGTTTGGGGCAGAGCAGGGGATGCGGTAAACAATGTTGGAGAGATTTTTAATGGGGATCGGGTCTTTTAAGTATGTGAATAGTTGGGATAATTTGTGATATGGCTTAAAACCAAGGCGAAGGTTGGGAAAGGTAAGATTTAAGATTTTTTGGATATTGTCAGACAGACCAGGAATATAAGGAAAAGATCGGTATATGAAGGAACTTACTGAGAATTTCATTCAGTGACCTCTACCCGGACCAATTTCTTCAACATAAATTATCATAGGTCAACAATTATTATCAATAGAATTTAAAATATTAGAATATTTCATATTACATTAAAATATAAGACTCATGTTTAAGAGGAAAATAGTTGACTGGATAAGTTGAATTCTAATAAGTTGAATTTGTTATTTGAGTACTACCAGTGAATAGTTTCTCTACTTGCCTTTATCTCAAGCCATTACATATCATTCATTTTATTTAATTGGATTATTAAAATAAGTTGTAAATTTCTGCAAATAAAGTTCACTCAATGCAATTGACTTTTAAAAAAAGTGTAAATGCTACCTTCTTGTCATACTGAAATCATTATTTGACCATAATTTAAACGATTAAATTACATAACATAGTAGACAAGTGACCCAAAGGAAGGACCTGTACCTCAGTAGCCTTGTGCAGGTTCTGAGAACCCACCTTCAGCGGACTCATCTATTGTATAACTTAAAATACCCCTGGGTAGAAGAAGCATTTATGTTGTGTTTATATATATATATATATATATATATATATATATATATATATATATATATATATATATATATATACATATATATATATATATATATATACTGTACATATTATATTGTAGTGTAAACTCTTCTTAAATAAATAGAGGTTTCGAAACAAAAAAACATATTAATGTCACTGATATACTTTGTTATCTTATAATTATTCATCTCCACAAAAGAAGATCCTTTTTGGTGCTTTAAAACAAATCGAAAATAAATATTCTTTAAACAAAATTATTGTTATTAATACTTGCCTCTGAATTCGAGTACAAAGGATAATATTTTATTAAATACTCTTAAAGGCTCCGGCCCGGATGAATAGACACGATCGACTAACAAAGGGACCCGATGAACCATGAGTTGACCCGAGTGGCTATATAAGGCCGAGGGTCAGCGGAACATCTTCAGTCTCAATTCAGAATTGAGGAAGTCATTGGTGAGAAATTTAGCGACAGTCAAAACCAGAAGAAACCACTGATGTCTTTTAATATTTTTAATGTGCCTATGATTTTTCCATCTTTCACTTTTATCAATAATCAAAATCTGTCATCATGCATCAAACCAGGCGTATGGACATCTTACGGCCACCTATGATAACATTAATGGAGACAATTGACTATTCAAATTGGGAGGAGGCGATGTAAAGTTACGAGGGCAAAGAAGATAATGAAAACTATTGGTGGGACAATCCAGATTGAAGGCAGATCATAACGAGCAATACGCAGAAATTTATGCTTCACAAAAGGAAAATTCTAACCGATACAGAGGAAATGGTACATGAAATCCTGTTGTAGACTGATAGGGTGAAGGAAAGACCATATCCGCTGGCGTTACGGAAACATATACGGAAGGAATAGGAAGATTATGATGGTAACAGCAGCACCCACATGTGTACAGATAATATTTGTGACAGGGGAAATATAAGAGTTATGCCCTGTCAGGGAAGCATGCTTCTTTGTTTGTTTATTTTTGAAGAGGGATAAACACTATCTACAGCCAGAGTGAATAAGCAGTTATGTCCAACTTTGTCCAGAGAGAGTTAATTGTATTAAGGGAAGGGGAATCGTGCAATTTTCATAGATTTCGTCTTGAAATGGAGTAATAACACAGGCCAACAAAAAAAACCTTTTTGAAAACTTTTTTAATTTTAATAGCTGATCTTGATAGATTTTTATGTGCTGAATCCAAATCTGCTCGTAGTTTTTATGTATCACCCTTAGTTTCCAAGCAAAATGTATTTTATTATATAGTCTAATACCCATTTACAGTATATAGGGAAATCAATGAAACACTGTAGAATCGTAAAAATGGTTTGTATTTACAGTAAAATACTTGGAATAGTAATTTTATGTGATGATACAAGGTTCACTTGTCAACTGGAATTGGTTTATATTTTCTTTCCCTTTTTTCCTTGAAGCTTCTTGTGTAGCTTTTCCTGCGATGAATAGCTTGCTGAACTTCCCGGTGAAGTGACCAACAGTAATCCCCCATCATGTTGGTATTCCAGCGGCCCTGGTAACGTTTTTCCATCACTTTAACGTCCTGGTGAAAACGCTCACCTTGCTCCTCACTAACATCTCCTAAATTTTCCGGGAAGTAATCGAGGTGGCTGCTCAAAAAGTGAACTTTCAGGCTCATCAAACATCCTAACTGTTCAAATTTTTTTAACATGTTAGCAACAATAGCCTTATATTCTGGGTCTTTTTCATTTCCCAAAAACTTGGTGACAACTTGCTTGAATGAAACCCATGCTTCCTTTTCATTTGAGGTCATTGTGGATTCAAAGTTAACGTCAAACATCATTTTTCTAATATCAGGCCCGGTAAAGACGCCTTCTTTCAGTTTAGCTTCTGAAAGGTGTGGAAACTTCTGACAGAGATATTTGAAACAAAGCCCATCTTTAGGCAAAGCCTTTACAAACTGTTTCATGAGACCTAACTTAATATGTAGTGGTGGTAGGAGCACGTTTTTTGGATCTACAAGGTTTTTGCGTAAAATGTTCTTCTCGCCAGGCTTTAAAGACTCCCTAGCAGGCCAGTTCTTTCTGCACCAATGTTGATTCCGAGCTCTACTGTCCCATTCACACAAGAAACATGGAAATTTGGTAAAACCCCCTTGCTGACCAAGGAGCATGCACGTAACTTTCAAATCACCACATATCATCCAACCGTGTGCAGAATAACCTATTTTATTTAACACTATTTCTAGATTTTCGTAACTCTCTTTCATATGTACAGAATGACCGACAGGTACAGAGGCATACATGTTACCGTTGTGTGCTAAAACTGCCTTCAAACTATTTTTGGATGAATCAATAAACAACCTCCAATCTTCTGTTTTGTATTCAATTCCAAACTCATTCATTAAACCATGAATGTCTGAGCAGTACACCAAATCACCCTCTTGTTCAAAATACTTCGAAAATTGTTGTTCTCTCTTCCTATACACATGAATGCTGGTTCCAGCCGCCAGCAAGTTCTTTTCTTTTAGCCTAGAGCCAAGCAGTTCAGCTTTTTCTTTTGTTAAGCCCAGATCCCTAACTAAGTCATTAAGCTCGACCTGAGTGAACAATTTAGGCTCTACATTTTCTGTAACACATTGGAATTCTTCATCGTGTTCATCTAACTCCGACTGTACATCAGAAAATACTTCTGTTTCAATAGAATTTAAGTCCTCTGGTGGTTCCGGGATTGGCAAATCTACACCGTGCCCTACTGGTCGGATGGCGGACGGAAGGTTAGGGTAGCTTATTACCTTCTTGTTCTTAGAGTTATGACCAGTAATATCTACACTGCAAAAGTAACAGTCATCGGAATGATTTTTTGGTTCCCTCCATATCATGGGAACAGCAAATTTAAAGTGTTTTTTCTCTTTTTTTGACCATTTCCTGAGGTCTTCAACACATACATAACATACCTTATGCGGTGCCCAAGGTTTATCCTGGTCTCCAAGTTTGGTTCCAAAGTATGCTAGATAAACCTTTTTCACAAAGTCTGTAATGTTTCTTTGGTGCTTTTTAATAACAAACTCACCACAAATATAACAAAAACTGTCAGCAGAGTTTTTACAGCCGCGATGAGACATTGCACTGAGCACATGTACAGGAAACGTAAAAGTGAGGTTATGTTGAAAATAAACAAAACATCAGCTGTTTAGCATGTGTTTCAGCAGTGCTGCCAACATCATCTTTGTTCATTAGACCTATTTTTTCATGTTATCTTAACTATGAAAAAGCTGTTAAATTCTAAAAATATTTCTTTATTTCATGAATTTAACTATAAAATGTGAATAAATGGTGGGTGATACAACTTTTTAAGCATCATATTTGGATTCAGCAACCTAAACAACATAAGAATAAGGTATTTTCATTAAAAAAGTTTTTTCATCGTTGGCCTGTGTAATATAACAACTCTATTTTAAGCCAGTGCCTGACTTGGCTACTTAGACACTATAAGAATAACAAGATTCTGCTTCCTGTAGTTGAAGAAACTCATTTTGGACAATATTCTACTTGACCACCTATACACCAGGGCTGCAGATATATTCCTAATCTCTATATGTTAAGATTATGCAAATAAATTCAATAGAAGAAAAGAGTTAATTAGAATCCTCTAAAATGGTCCTTCCACAATCTGTGAGATATGCTGGATTTAAAATAATGACATTAGTTAGTAGCATATGTTCTGATGATGCCATCCCAAAAAACAATATATGTATGCTCGTATTAATAAAATAAGTATTTGTATTAAAAAAATATATACTTGTTACTTGAGTATTGAATATAGCGATTAAGAGCATAATAATAAAAAATTGATGGTATGGTTTTTACATTTATTACGATTAAAAAATTAGCACTAGTTGAGACCTTGATTCACAGGAAAAAAAAAAATATTAATGTTTTTGTTCATAACTTTTGCATTTAAAAACAGGTATTGGAATATTTGGCATTTTAGATTTACTAGTGGTTATCTAACTTGAACTTCTTTAGTGGTTTCGATTTTTTAAAGGAAAGTAATATTACTTAATAATATTAAGGAATCATATACGATCAAATCAATTAAATAATTGAAACAAAAATTATAATTTTTTCTCACCTGTTGAGGTTTGTGATCGAAAGACAATGGTATAGCTTTTCCTTTAGAATTACACATCACACCTCTTGAATCTCCAACATTAGCAACTATTAATTTTGAACCTTCCATAACAGCTATAAGGGCAGTAGTTCCTGGAATATAATATTTGGATTTTATTTTTATCTGCAATATTATCAACAATAATTAGTGGTTCAATGACACCAAATTAACATAGAGAATGAATAATTAAAAGAAATAAAGAAAAACCTAAAGCTCCACATGTTTTGTCACCAATAAGGCCCTCGGAATCTATTGCTTTCACAATGGTATTTAATGTCAAGATGTATAATGGTAAAATTACTCAAACATCCTTACAAAGTTTAAAGATAAAATAATAACAGAATTTAGATGAAATATGAAAATTATGGCAGTTCAGTTTAATAGTTGAGCAGCTCTCATGAGATTTTACCACATCTGTAACAGTCAACATAAGAATAAAGTAAGGATGTATACATAGGCATAAGAGCTATTATAAGTATCATGGTTAATATCAATGTGTACATCAAACTTTCTTTCTTCAAGAAAAAATGGTGAAAAAAAAGCTTCATGCACCTATGGGAAGAATTTTGATACTAAACATTTTCCACCCTGCAATGATAGCAATTTTCATCATAATAGGATGTATAAAAAAAGATCAAATTTTCAAATTCAAGATGCCAAAGGACTGTAAATATTTTAATCCTATTAAATACTTACAAATAATCATAATATTTAATAATCCCTTTAGAGCATTTTCTAAGCTTGTATAATCCCATTGGACTTCTAAAAAAAAAGCCTCAGTTTAGTTATTTGTTTCAAAGAAGAAACACGATAGTGTCCTAGAAAGTCTTGTAATTTTAAGGCACTACTGGAAAACACAATTCACAGCCGCTGAAGCAACTCTAGCTCGTGAAATTATTAAATATGAAGGAATTTCCTTGACCAGCGCATTGGGCGGCATTGGTTTGAAAAGTTTACTAATGGAAATACAACACTGGAAAGGAAGAAGGGCTCCGGACAACTATTAATGGGAATTGCTGAGGTTTTCCAGGAAGCTGTTGAGTCAAATCCATCCACAAATACTCGCAAACTTGCCAGGGAGTATGATGTATCGAAAGATACTGTTAGTTGTCATCTAAGCTCCATTAGGAAGGTGAAAAAGTGCTGTAGACTGGTCCCTCAGTAACTTACTCCTCAGCAATCAGCTAAGAGGTTAGAAATTTGTGAAAATTTATTTAAAACCCCTTTTGATATGAGATTTTACTGGAGCATTTTCAACTGTGTTGAAAAGTGGGTTTACTGGTGATATCTGAATACATTTGAGCAATGGCTAGATTACGGTCAAATTGCTTTACCGATTGCTGCAAGGAGCCAATTTGAAAACAATCCATGCTTTGCGTTTTTTAGAATTTTGAAGATTTTATCATTAACATTACAATTCTAGTTACACTAGCAAAAATAGCATAGTATTGTTATCAGTAAATGACAACCTATTTTTGTTTTGAACAGAGCATAACATGTATACTAAGGAATAATAGAAGCTGGATCTGTCTTATGCACACAGAATGTATTGTAGAAGATATTGTAATGATAGTTATGTTGTCCTTAGATGTACCAAAACATAATGATAGAAAGACATAAGTGCAATACAACATGAAACAATATCACAGGAATATTCAAGAATGGTTGGGACGGATATTTAACAATAATTAATAAGAATTAATTAAATTTAAGAAATTTAAAGCAAAATTCATTAAACTAAAAACTTTAAAACAAGCCAACTTTATTATCACAGTTTGTTTCTTCACTAATAATTTTCACTCATACAACAATATTTGATTTCTTATTTGTTTGTAATTTGATGGATAGATATTTGTTTTTTAACGAGGCAGAATCATAAAATAATCAAACTGGACCATGCGAATGAATATTACTCGATAATTGACAATATATTGGTATATTTTAGAGAGCAACATTATTTCAACTTCACAAACACGCACAGCCACACATGATAATTAAAAAATAATACCAAACTTGATATGAAGTAATTACCTGCAACATCAAAACTTTTTTTAGCAGCTTCCACAAGTAACCGATCCACAGCTAGAACTTCATCTGTTAATAAACGACCATAGTTAATGGAACTATTGCCATCGATATAACTAGTTAATTCAGGAGCTGGATACTGAACAATGGGTGTTCTAGATGGCTTAACATCTCGCGTAATAGTACGAGAAAAAGATTCTAATTTTTCAAGAAGTAATGGATCATTTAAACCACCAGCTCTTTTTATAGCTTCTTCAGCTTCAGTACTACCTCTTTTGAGACTAGATTTTCTTTCTAAAATTACACTTTTTCTTAGAACAGGTTTTGGAGATGGTGGAGGTTTGCCAAGTACTGGTTTTTCAATTGAACCACTTGTAATTAATTTCTTCAATTCTTTGATTTTTTTACTAAGATTTTCAACCAAGTGATCATGTGCATAATTTGCCGCAAACTACAAATAAAATAATAAACAATGACCTTAACAAAGAAGAAATTGTATATTCTTTTATAAAATTTAATAATATATAGGTCTGGAAGAGTTGAGTTGAGAAGTGCTCCTTAAGTTGTCATTAAAAAAGAAACCTTTACCACTACAACCTATAAAGGGTCATGGGTTCATTAAATGGTAGAGGCTGTACTGTTTCATGGACAACAGTTGTGCTCGCAGATGATTTTCTTAAATCACACTCAACCGCCAGGTTTTCCTCCAATTAAGGGTACCCACATTATAGAGGCTGGGTGAGCCTTGTAAATTTGTTGCATAAAAAACAAAAACATCAACAACATAAAATTGAATTTTGATCATTTGTACACTGAAGAAAAATTTGAATTTAGTAGTATGGAAAAAATAATGTAATTATGGGAAATCCATATATTTCGGTATTATTTCATTAACAAATAAATGTTTTAACAAACATACAATCAGTGATAAATTTATTTTTATTTTGGAGAATAGTAACATGTCATTGAATGAAAATTTAAAATTTTCTGTAACTTGACTCGAAGCAACAACCTGTAAAACTGATACCAGATATTTCATCAAAAACCACATTTTTTCCTAAAATTTGCATAAAAAAACAAATTTTTGCTTAAAAATCCACGTTTCGTCATCTTCAATTCGAGATATAAAATAAAGCATTTTTGATCAGCTTATTACTTTTTTCTCAACTTCTAAGGCCTTAATAAACGCATTTTTTTTTTTAGTTTTTCTTTAATGTGTGGATTTGTATAATCAACGGCGGGATATTTACTTTGTTATTATGAATTATTGGTTATTAAAATGTTATTTCTGTCATAGATTTTTTCTTCAGTGACATCTGAGATCTTCCTCAGTGATAGGTCTGGGGTTTAGTACATGGTAGAGACTGTACTGTTTCATGGACAACAGTTGTGCTGGCAGATGATTTGTCCTAAATCACACTAAACCACCAGGTTTTTCTCCTCTTAAGGGTACCCACTTTTTAGAGGCTGGGTGAGGCTTTGTGAATTTTCTTGCATAAAAAAACAAAAACATTTTGGGTATCTGATAAAATTGAATTTTGATCATTTATAGGTTGAAGAAAAATTTGAAACCTAAAGTGCTTGAATAATGTATTAAACTACTAATGAACATAATTTTACAAATTTCTATTTCTGATAAGTCAAAAACAAAGTGCATATTACCTACCCAAAGACCCATATTACCTACTTTCCCAATGTATGGAATAAATAAGTATGAATATAAATAAGATATAATAACATGAAGTATATAGATGAAAAAATAAACATGTATCTTACATCGCCACCATGCCCATCAAAAACTGCAAAGAGAGATACACCATCAATATTTTTATTTATGACAAAACGATCTTCCATTTTAGGTCTTCTACCTTGAACGGCATACACAGCAACCAAATCTTCTCTTAATTCCCAACTAGAACTTTCAACATCTACATTAAAGAACTGTGATTTGTGGATTCTAGACTGGGCAGAACGACTCAAGGACAACCGAAGTTTATTAACCAAACTACGACTCCAAACTTCAACAGCTTGAATGTAAATGAAAACAATTATCATTAACAAACCTATTAGTAGAACTTCAGGTTTGACAATGTATAATCTTAACAATCTCCAGAAATGGTTTAGGTGGGATGAATTCAGTGGGAGGCCCACCACAAATTTAGATAATAACTTCATATGTATAATAAATGATTGATAGAATATTCGGTCTTCTAACTCATCTTCCATTATGATTTCGTTCACAACATATCCTAGTTTAGGGTTCTTGTGATATCAATCAGATTTCGGACTAACCTGAATGTGGAGACTAATTGAAAAAAAACTTACAGAAGTTAAATTTAAACTAAATAACACAAATACAGAAGTAGTTAATTAGGAAAGCCATATGACTGCTGAATAAACACATAATTCAAGTTTAACTACAAACGATTATTTAAAATGATTATTCTGTAAATAAATAAACTTCGCAACGGCAAACAGCTGATGAGGCGAGTTGTCCTTGTAAAGTTTATAACTTGTAAACATGGTAGGTTATACTAGTGTAGACTTCGTATGAGTTCTATCTCAACAAACAATAATGAGTGAAAGGAAATTTTCTAGAAGTTTAGTGAAGCCAGGGATGGCAGCTCAACTTAGAGAGACTGTATCTCAAGTTGTGAGGGAAAGTACTTCTCAGGTAGGGAGATAGCCCTTATTTTATCATTAATACAGGTTTCTAAGTGTATGTTGGAAGATCTCAGTGCAGAAACCGAAGTTCCTCTTATAATTGTTACTATTTTACAAAAGTTTTAGCCAGTTAAAGTTGATTGTGTATGAACAAGATAATTTATTTAGTTATGAATCTTTTGGGCAATGCAATGTTAAAGTTTGTTGATAACCTGTTCATCTTTTCAAAATAACTAATTCTAACATAAATAACAGATTAGATAAAATTGCAATAAAGTTTCAGATTACCTGTATTAATTTTAAATTTTTCACATATTTTTATTTAAGTAATGATTTGTATGGATTTGTATGTATATATATATATTTTGTGCATACCTGAAGTAGTCTAGTATCATAATGTCCCTATTGTTAATGCTAACTTAGCATTTGTAAATGAATGAAATTATGGCTGACTAGCAAAAATAAATACTCAATAATTACATTAAATTTGTATGAAATTGGTATTGAATCAGGGTGTAACACAATGAATATTAGCTAGTGAACTTAAAATTCTCAAAAATTATGTAAAAAAAAAATAAGCCAGTTTATTCAGTCTGTAATTTATTTAACATTATCCACAGTTATTTTTTCATAATCCTCATTTTTTGAATTTTATAACCAGAGTTATTAATTAACCAAGTTGGATAAAAGTAATGTATTTTGTTCTGTATATTTTATTTTATTTTTAAATTTGAAAATGAGTTAGGACTTTATTAATGATTTTTAAAACTATCTACAAATTTGTTGCATAGGTGATTAATTTAGCTGGTAAATAAACAAAGTATGCTATTATATTTTGGTTCCTGGAAAAGCATTCTAGTACCTATATTCATTATTGGTTTCTTCCAATGATCTTTATTAATGCATTAATTCTCTGATAGATCTCTAGCCACAATATCTTCTATCAACTGTTTCCAAAATCTTTCTCCTCTATGTTTCTTCTTTATGTGAGATTTGAGTATAATCCATCTTGATAATTTGATTAAGAATGTTTACTTTATCCTCTAGTGTACTTTTTATTTCTCTATTTGGAATTCCATGAAACTTGCATATTATTTATGCAAAATTTCATCTCTAGAATCGATAATTTTTTGTCAGATGGTGTTATCTCCTTCCATGACTTATCATAATCTCCACCATGACCCTTATGTAATTGTCCCTGCGAGGAAGGATTGGTTTTTGGTGTCAATAATGCTAAAAAATGTTATATCCATTTTGAGGATCTTTTTGTTTATTCCTTGTATGTAGAGACCATCCATGAAGTTTTATGTGCCAACTATTACTATAAATATATATATACATACTATTACCATAACTATGTGAAATATATTTATATAAGATATCACATATCATATACATCAGAAGTCCACTGGAAACTTTGTGACTTTCTCGATTTCTGTGAGTTGCACATAAGGACATTTACTCTAAGAATGCTACTCAATCAAGTATAAAAATTAATAAACAGCTATATAAAAGAAAACGTCTGTGCTAGCTCAGTGTGTTTGTGAGGACGATTAACCAAAATTAATATGAAAAAAAATATTTAGGAGGGATTTATTAGTTATTTATGACTCCTTATAATTAAATAATAAAAGTGAATATGGATTACATATTATATGATCAACAAATTGTTAATATACAAACCTTGCTACTACAACTACTGCAGCACTACAACCCGATGATGGGTCCTGGCCTCCCCTAACTGCCTACGCCAATCATCACAATCCCAAGCACTTCTCATCCAATTCCTAACATCCAGAATGTTCCTCGTGTCGGTTACAGTCTATAGATTCTTCTTAGCTTAGGGCTGCCTCTTTTCCTGGTTTCCTGAAATGGCTATATAAGCATTCTCTTTGCTACTTCATTTTTTCCATCCATGCGAGATGGCTTGCCCATCACAGAATACCTAATTTTAAAATCTGGACTAGTCAGGCTCTCACCTGGTAAATTGATTAGTCTGCCCTCTTTAAATCTCATCAATGAACACCACCAAATATTCTTTGGGTAATTTTTTGTTTGTTTGTTAGGAGTTATAGTTGGAGAGTTTGTTAAGTCTGGTAAGATGGAGATAGTGAGGTCTCTCCAAATACTTTTTCAAATAGCCTGGGATGAGAAAAGAATTCCTACAGAATTGGAATACATATAATGTTATAATTCCCATACATTAAAAAGGTAGCCAGGCGGAATGCTCCAACTATAGACCGATATGCCTGTCTCAAGTGGTATACAAGTTGTATACATCCATGCTTCAGAATAGACTGAGACCTCTTCTCTGTGTGAAACTACACATTTTTAAGGCAGCGTACCTCCCTGTACTCCTATATGGGGCTGAAAGCTGGGTGCTCATGGACAACCTGGAGAGAAAAGTCACTGCTGCAGAAATGAGGTTTCTCCGAAGGATCGCAGGGAAAATGAGACGTGACTGCCTCCGCAATGAGAGAATCAGGGAGGAGTTAGGGGTTCCCCTGATGAAGGATGTCCTTGAGACTCGGCAAGTTAAATGGTTTGGACATGTCCTCAGAATGGAGGATCACAGGGATCCATTGAAGTCTAAGGACTACCCTGATGGTAGAAGACCCCCTGGCAGACCGAGAATGTCGTACCTCGAATGCGTCGACTGTCTGTGTAAAAGAAAGAAACAAGGATATACACCAAGCCAGAAATCTTGCAAGGAGCATTGCAAGATTGGAAAGAACAGGGAACGTTGGAAATCCTTGTTAGACACTCCCCTAAGCTGAAAGGAACTTAAGGGTGATGCAAAAGTAGAAGAAGAAGAAGATGTAATGGCTTCCGATACATATAGCTGGACAGGAAAAAACAGGGATCGGCAAATATGGTCTTAGTCTGTCTACATAGAATGTGGTGCATGGATTGTTTTCTTTTCCCAAAGTAACAACAGTTGGCAGAGATAATTCTCCTCCTCACTTCAGCTCTGCTGTGGTTATCTTGGGTTACCAAGGAGCCCAGGTACACAAACTTATGGGCCTTTTCAAAACTTCAGACCAATGGGACCATCTTTAACCATATGGTACAGATCCTGGGATATGCTGATAATATCGACATTATTGGGAGGTCAAGAGCTGTTGTGGAAGAGGTCTTTTTGCCCTTGATGATGCTGCCAGGAAGTTGGGACTTTCTGTCAATACTGACAAAACCAAATATATGACTGCTGGTAAACAAAGAGGTATTAACAAAAGATTTCTCCAAATTGGCAATTACTCTTTCGAACAGGTTGATGTGTTTGTATACCTAGGATCTCAGGTCAATTCCATCAATGACGTCTCTGCTGAAATAAAGAGGCGAATAGCATCGGCCAATAGGTGCTATTTTGGACTGCGTCACCACTTAGGAAGTAGCTTGTTATCAAGATCATACAAGATTATATAAGACGCTAATTCGACCACTGCTGACCTACGCATCAGAAACTTGGGTACTTACGAAGTCTGATGAAAAGGATCTCCAAACATTTGAGAGAAAGATACTCAGACGCATATACGGCTCAGTAACGGATTGATTGGTGAGCCTGATGTCGGAAAAATTGTGAGGATTGGTAGGCTGCGCTGGGCAGGCCATGTAGCAAGGATGGGAACTGATGAGATCCCAAATAAACTGCTTAATGAGCGCCTACAAGGAACAAGGCCGAGAGGCCACCCTAAGCTGCGATGGTTGGATGGTGTTGAAGAAGATGCAAGGACCCTGCTCGGAGGACGGCATTGGAGAGCAGCTGCACTTGACCGGTTAAGTTGGCGGAAGCTGCTTGAGGAGGCCAGGATCCAGTAATGGGTTGTTGCGTTGATTGAAAAAAAAAATTACAGTTGTAAATATCAATAAATTTTTCTAATCTCTAAAAAAAAATAAGTTTCATAATTACCACCTTTAATAATCTGATAATGGACCTCGTGTTACGTTGAAAACTCCCGCGAAAATCGCCGTAACAAAATTTGCCCCAAGCTCAGTGGAGAAGGGTGGGATTCAATCCTATGTGCGGGGATATCGCCAAAACAAATGGAAACCCCAGTAGGTTAAAAATATTAACTACAATAATTCCGTAGGTAGCTACACCTAAATAAAATAATAATGTGTAACAAACATAGCTACTCATTAGCATTACCTGGACGCCACGCTATTTAAAGAGAAGTAAATAAAAATAAATGAATATCTAATAAAAAAAAATAGAAAATTTCTAAAGAAAACGCTTGAGAAAAATAGCGAAACCTCAGACTGTTTATATAATAGAAATAAATAAATAGATAAAATAGAAATAAAATACTATTTATTGATTTAAACATTTTCTTCCTTATTAGATTGAAGTTTGATTAAAAAAAAAAAAGAGAGAAACAAAGATAAACTCTAAACTAATATACATAAAGAAAAATTAATAGATAAAAATATGTACAAAGAAAAAAAAAATTAAACTCAAATAAAATAACAAGCCACTTCTAAGAAAAAAAAAAACATAAGAAAGAGGAAAATCACAAATATCTTCCATCACAAATTAATCTCTATTTAATTATTGATAAATTACAAATTTACAAAAAGATATGAATTCCAGCTCGGGATTTGAATAGAATACAATAACTAGCAGTCTTTTGTTACATACGGCCAATGGGTGGTGTTGCCATCATGGCCCTGGTGAATTTCGAAGCTCTGGCTTCTTCCTTCTTCCTCTCCTTCAGATTCTCGCAAGACGGGAGAATACCTCGATTCTCGCACGTCGGCAGGGACACAAAAAAAAAAAAGGTCTGTAAGAAATCACGTTTCACGTCAAACACTGGGCCCAGCTCTCGCTTCCCTGACGTCCAAGAATAGACTGCCCTATCTCGAATTCCGGGCTTAATCCCAACTCTCTCTCTCTCGTTCAAAACAAAGGCTTACACACCGTTTCACAACAACAACAAATAGAAAACAAAAATAATACCTAGTACTATGTCTTATTTTAACATTTGCCTTAAATCTAACTTAAATTATCATATATCTAAATACATTTGACTATCAATTTTCTCCTAAATAAAAAAAATTAACAACGTTAATGGTTACAAAAATTTAAAAAAAATATTCGTCACAATTCCCTCACCTCCCCAGGAAACGTACTCGCCGTATGTAAAAATCCGTATCCGGCCCGGAGGACCAGAGTGGAGAAACGCTTTTAATTCGGGCTAGGCTTGAGGTCTTTAATGTGCCATGTTCCCAGACCTACTCCATCTAAGTCTTCGAGTTCGTAGACCAGTCACAAAGGAGGGAGCTAACTTCTGAGTGAAATAATTAGTGGCGTCTGATTGGGCATGGGATCTTTTCCGAACTATGTGGCCAACTTCAAAAGTATGAGGCCGCCTTCTCAAATTATATGTATTCCGACTTTTCTCATACGCTTTCCGGAGCCGGTCCTTGACTTCGTCGAACAATACCGACATATCGTTGAACCGTTTAGCGTATACATCACGGCCCTCTGCTGCAACTGGATCTCCTCGCTGTACGATTTTGTGAGAGCCCTCTTTCCCGGAACGTGCGGGTTTCCTACCAAAATTTAAGTACGCCGGAGAGTACCCTGTTTCTTCATGCACCGCTGTGTTCAAGGCAAAAGACAGCTTATGGATATCGGTATCCCATTTCCGCTGGTTATCTTTGATATAGGCTGCGAGCATCGTCTTAATAACACGATTCGTCCTTTCCACTGGGTTAGCCTGTGGGTGATAATATGGAGTATACCACAATTCCACGTCGTACTCCCGTGTCTTCGCTTGGAACTCCTTGCTCTTGAATTGAGGACCGTTGAACACCCCTGTTCAGCAAATGACCACCCATTTCGGACAACATCGGGAATTATCCTCATTTTGTGCCAAAAGTCTATACCTAATATCAGGTCATTGGTCAGCGATGATACAACTAGGACCTCAAAAATTTTCACTCTTCCTTCAAGTGCAATAGGCAATTTAACTGAACCCAATACGTCCATTTTGTTCCCATCAGCGGTCGTGACATTAATCGGTTGCTCATTTCCCTGAATTCTGTAAGAAATCACGTTTCACGTCAAACACTGGGCCCAGCTCTCACTTCCCTGACGTCCAAGAATAGACTGCCCTATCTCGAAGTCCGGGCTTAATCCCAACTCTCTCTCTCTCTCGTTCAAAACAAAAGCTTACACACCGTTTCACAACAACAACAAATAGAAAACAAAAATAATACCTAATACTATGTCTTATTTTAACATTTGCCTTAAATCTAACTTAAATTATCATATATCTAAATACATTTGACTATCAATTTTCTCCTAAATAAAAAAAATTAACAATGTTAATGGTTACAAAAATATTCGTCACACTCGGATCGATAATATTTGGAAAAATTCTAATCATATCAATTTAATACTTCTTTTTAATGTATCGTAGCTGTAATTTTTATTGGAAATCGGATATTGTTCAACCGTAGAAAAAGCCCAAAATAACATTTGGGCTGGAAAGTTCGTAGGCTAACATAGTAAAAAACATGTTTTTGGTAAAATTCGATTTTAGTATTGAATATAGTTAGTTGCCTTCGAGAGTGACTCAACGATTATGAAATTTTTCAATACCACTTTTATTGTAAGATTTATCTTAAGCCTCAAAATAGTCCTCAACCTCGGCGATTACTTCTTCATTAGTGCTGCATTTCTTTCCAGTGAGCACACAGGGGCGACCTAGTCTACTGGTTAGCATAGCAATCTACTAAGCCCTAGATCGCGGGTCTTTGCCCTGCAGCTGGCCTAGGATTTCTTTAAGAGAGTAAAAATCCTTGGTTATGCCATCCTTCGTTAAACGGGGTTCCTGAGCCTGTACGTTGTCAGATACTCGTTAAAAATCCCTATCCTAATAAAACCTGGATAGGAAAAATTTAGAGCTCCCACGGTAGCATCGTCCAATTAGCCATAGCAGCATAAAGTGGTGTTAAATAAACAAACTAACAGTGAGCACACGTACAGAAATATCTATATAACTTGAAATATGTATGTATGTAACTTTGAAGGTTATTTCTTACTAGAAATCATATAGTATTGATTCTTAAGTATGATTGGTATTAATTCCAGTAATACCAATTATATTTCAGCTGTATGAACTTTTCAGCCGACCATGTAAGATGGCTGGGACATATCCATAGAATGAATCGTGGTTCCAAAAATGATGATGGAGGGATTTCCTGGTGGAAGAAGAGACAGAGTTAGACTTGGTAGGCTGCTGGATGTTGAAGACCCGAATTAGTTCATTGGGTGTTGAAAGATGGAGAAAGGCAACCGAAGATAGGTCTGTGTGGAGGAGAATTGTTGAGGATACAAAGGTCCTACATTGATCATTGTGCCTTCAGAGATAGATAGATAGCTTTAATTTTCTACATCCTGAAAATGAAAGCAATGATATGACTTTTTGATGTCAAATATAAATAAAAGTTATTTCTTCTATTTCTCTACTTTTATTCACCTGAAGAGAAAAAAGTTATTTGGCATCGGTTGTAGTGATGGGTTTGTAGTAACAGAGAACAAAAAAACATTTGTAGAGCTTGGTTGATTGAACAGTTGGCGAACTAGGTTTCATGTATGTTCCTATGGGGATTTTCAGGTTTTAAAATAGTGTTATTGCTTATAGAATTCTTAATATGAATTATAAATATTATTTTATTTTTCAGAACAAAATTCATCATGTGGAACCACTCGATTTTGAAACATATATTTTAAAAAATAAAACTATATTACAAAATGATCCCCAAAGAGAATTGTTGCTTTATCCTTCTGATGATATATCGGTAAGTTTATTTATGGTATTTTATTTTATTATTTATATTTTTTAATTACTAACTATAAAATAAACATTTTTTTTCTAGCAAGTTGTGCTTCCTAGAAAATTTCGGACTGTATCATGCAATATACCCCCTATTAGTGATACAAAAGATTGCTCTCTTTTCACCAAAGAATGTCTTAAGAATTATACTTCCAATTGGAATTTAATTTATTATAAGTATAGTGCCTACTCTGGCAGCTATTTAGAATTACCTAAGTGAGTATAATTATTATTACTTTAGTTAATATTTATTATTTATTCAATATTTAAATGTAAAGTATTTATTTAAGTACTAATGGGCTTCCTGGCAGGATTATCTGGAGGTTAAATATGTCGAAGTTTCACTATTTTAAATTGTTGACAATTCTTCGTACATGTTCACCAGCATTCCTCTCCCAGGATTCCGATTCGATTTGATAATCATTTTACCCTTTTTGTCATTGATGGTATCAAAAATTTCCAGTAACTGCTGGGGTCTATCCATGGAAGCCTCGTTCTCTTCTGATTCTGAGATACCTTTTCCTTTAATTGCGTTCACTATCAGATCTCGCTATTACCAATCAGCCACCGTGTTCTCAATTCCCTTTTTGTGCACTATCTGGAAATCATATTCCGCATACCGTTCTTTCTCATGACCCTCGTGCCGACGATTATTTAAGCCTGCCCAAGTATATTATGGGTTCGTAATAAGTTGCCGGCTCAAATTTTCATCCCTGTACATTAGGGCGAAAATGTTCTACAGTCTATCTATACTACAGCTAATAGTTCATGTTCGTTTGTGCTATTATGTTGTTATGCTTTCTACTTTTGTCCTGGGTATGCCACGGATTTTTCGCCTTTGTCGAAATTCTGGGATATAACAGCCCCAATAGCGATCCTTTGTTTGCCTTCGTCGAAATTCTGAGATATAACACCCCCAATAGCGACTTCACTGGCGTCCATGGTGATTTTAAGCGTTCTATGAAGTTGGGGATAGCAATTAAATGATCCACGTTATCAGAATTTCCCAACGTTACTGCATAAATGGCCCTTTCCTACTTTGGCGTTTAGAGATCCTACAATCATTTTAACATCATGCCTTGGGCTTTCAGAGCATATCCTTTCCATTAAGTTATAGAACTCGTCTTTCTCTTCCTCTGGTTTATCGTAAGTTGGAGCATGCACGTTGATTATGGTATAGTTAAAGAATGTACCTCTCACTCTTATTTTGCAAATCCTGGCAGTATCTGGTCTAAAATCAGTTAATCTTTGTTTGATTTTTCGGTTCACGAGGAAGCCAGTGCCAAATGTGTGCTCTTGGTCGTGACAGCATAGAAGACCAAGTAACTGTCCATCTCATCTTCTGTAAAGCCAAAATATCCAATTTATATTTGAGAGTCTTATTTGGTTAAATCTTTAGGGCTCCAGGTCTACATAAGGAACATACTTTCCACGTCGCAATTCTAATATCATTTCACCTTTTCCAAGTTTCAGTCCTTTTTCCAGTAATTTGTCATTTTTTTCTGGTTTCGTAACAATTTTTTTTTTATTTTGGCCGTTCACCCTACTCTCAGCCCCCAACCTGGAGGATCAGGGGATTCATATTCAGAGCTCCTGATTCCCAGAAGGTGAGCTCCTGATTGCTATCTTGACAGGATGAGCTATCTACCCGTTTGCAATAAACCACCTCACCGGGCCTGGGAGCGCCACTGCTGTCATACATAGATGTTCTTCCGCCGCGGCACTTATCATATACCCTGCTGCCAGCACATGATATCCTGGTAGGCCTTGGTTCCCAATTAGCTCAAGATTGCCCTACTAAGACCTCCATCTCTCATTAGTTCACCATTTTGAATCGGCTTAATAGGGCCACACGAGGGCCACCACGAGAGGATGAGAGTTGGGGTTGAGAAGGAAAGGCTATATAAGGCGCATCACTTTCCCTTCTGGGCTCCAATTTAATATTTACCTATGTATTTAAATCTTAACCTTGTTTATTTTTTGTTTTGTTTAATCCTTCCTTTTCTTTTTAGTACTATCATACCTATACTTAATTAATTTATTTTATCAATTGCACCATCCATTTTAGTTTTTATGATATACTAAACTAGATATGGGTGATAGTGCATAGATGTCCATTATGTATATTACAAAAGCTTGTTTGTTTTTCAATAATTAAATATTATTTGAGAATGTTCTTTGACCAGCTTAAGCTCCTAATAGTTTACATAGGCTACCAATAATTATTCAATATGAAAGATTTACTTTTAAAAAAAGTTTAATTTTGATTTTCAATAAATCAACTATAAAATTAAGTAATGCAAATATCTGTTTGACATAATAACTTTATTGCCTCTTGACATAATAACTCTATTGCTTATTTTTCAGGATACTAAAGAATGAAGAGCTTAAGGATGAAGTATATGAAGTGGATACTGATGTAGATCAAATTGATGAGGTATGGATTTTTATTTATTTTAGGTATTATTTTCTATGATAATATTGTATAATTTAAAATTTTGAAATATTGACTTCTTTTGTCATTGACATTATTATGTAATGTAATTAAAATTAAACTCTTTCAGTAATCGAAATTCGACCAAATATCAAAAATCAACTTTATTTGGACTTTCATACATTATGCATTTTAACTCATCATTCTATAATACTTCTTTTAAATTGATAAGGCTGGCCGAGAAACGAGCCAGGGTGGCCGATATGGTTGAGGCGTCACCACCGAGAGGTGAAAGACCCGGGTTCGAGTCCCAGTCCTAGCAATATCTTTTCTTTTCAAATAAAATATTTAAAAAATTATATCATATAACAATTAAATAAATTATAATAAAAATAAAATACCTTACTACTAGCTTAATCTACATTGCTATCATTCGTAATTAACAAAAAATATTCATATACAAATAAGTTAATTTACAAAAACCACCATAAGAGAAATTAAAATAAACTGTTCCACTGCACCTCTAACATAAGCTCCAAAAGTACTTCAGATAGCACATTAAATAAATAAAATAAAAATATAAAAAAGAAATGCTTCCTCAGCAATAACGTTAAAGACAAATTACGTAAAGTATACAGTTATGGGTTGGCTTCCCCAGCTGGAATCTTGAGCTATTCGATATGAACAGTCCTATGTTTTCTGGGCTCAGCCACACTCTGAATAGTGACTAAGTTATGTTCTCTGATAGCAATCACTCTGAATGGCCCTTCATAACGCGAAACCTCCTTAGCATGGTTCAATACAATTTTCTTGTACACAATGATACCTATCCTGATATTGCCCGTAATATCTTTTACTCCCAGGTTTTCCCGCGCTACTCTCTTTCTCTTTTCCGCGGCCATCCTTCCCTATACTTTCCCCCATATTCTTTTGAGTTCTATTCTATTGGCAATCAATCGTCCTGATATGCCCTCATCCACGACCGTAGCGCCCCCATCTCTCCGTCGTGCAGATAGACCAAAAAGGGTTTCGAAAGGGGAAAATTCAGTAGCCATGTGCATGGAGTGGTTATATGCCGCTATGACCCGGGGCATTGCCTCGTCTGCTTCCAATCCCTTGTCTGCGTGAAATACTCTGAGATGTTTCCCCAGAGTATTGTGAAGCCTTTCGATTCTACCCCTGCTTTTGGGATGCCCCGGTGTCGCCAATGCCAGGCGACGCCTATATCCTTCATCTCTTTCCTAAGCTGGGCATTGTCAAATTCCCTACCCCCGTGTGAGGAAATCTTATTAGGCACTCCATAAAACTGAAACCACGTTTGGAGGACTCTACTGACCGCTGCCACTGATTTCTCCTTCATCGGATGGGCCATGGCTATCTTGCTGAAGATGTCCAACACTGTCACCCATTCAAATCCCCGCCACGTAAAAGTGACGATCTGGAGTTCGGTTTAAGGTACCTTAGGTGTACATATCTCTGTTTTTATCCCTACTAGGAGGTGACGATTATACTTTGTGGTATTACAAATTTGGCATTCAGCCACAAGGTGTCCCACTTTGCCGCACCCGTGACATTTCCTTTTCTCTCGACGCCAGTTCTTTCTATCCAGTGCCCGTATCTTTTCCAGAAGTTGCGGTCTCTCTCTCCTAGTTAACTCAACTTCTCTCCGTCTTCCAATTTCCTGTCTTGACCGAGTTCTGCCTATTGGAGTTCTTCTAAAAGGAACCCTGCTCCATCCTGGTTCGACCTCTCCCAGCGTGCTTCTCCCTCCCAAGCACTCGAATCTACTATCACCCCCCTCATATGCTTTCCAGATCAGAAATCTCTCTTCTAACATCCTCTGCGTTAGCCCTTTTTAATTTCATCTGTTCAAGCGCGTTGGTCTCCTCTGTGATCCTGTTCGCCTCCCGGCTGCTAGGTCCGCTCGCGCCATTGTGAGCGTAGTAGTCGGCAAAGGCGGAAACTCAGGGTCCACCGGTATCAGAGGTTGTGGTGTTGGTTGCTGCAGTGGCATAAGCGTTAATGTAGCTGGCCTAAGAACGTCTCTCTGTCTTGGTTATGTCATTTTTATTTATGGCAACAAGAGAGAGAAGAAGAAATAGTAAAAAAAATATCTTTAAACTTCCCTGGTTTCGACACCACTTATATAGTTCCAGGAACAAAATATGTAAAGAAAGGAAAATAAAGATGAAACAACTCGCACGAGAACTGGTTTAATACTGACTTTATTGCCATCTTGAACCTCTGTTTATAGATTCTAATAGCTCTTTACAATGTCAGCTTGATAGCGACTATGCGATCATTGTCTTATCTTAACTTATATATATATATATATATATATATATATATATTATGTACTTATATATATATATATATATATAATATATATTTTATGTACTTATATATATATATATATATATATATATATATATATATATATATATATATATATATATATGTACATAAAAAAGTAGATTATAGGTTTGAGTGGAAAATAATTCACTAGATAATTCAAATGATGGATTGAATTGGTCAGGGAGTGCAGTCAATGATAACACAAAAAATAAGCAAAACTTATTTTTTATTAATCATGCCAACGTTTCGGCCGTCGTGGGTTCCTCAGTTGGTGTTAAATTAGCTAGAACGGTAAAGCTGTTCGATGTCACTACTGGTGGCGCTTCCTCTTTGAAGGGGGCCTCATCTTCAGAGTCCGGTAGAGGTCTATTTAAGCCCAGCATGATGAATACACCAATCTCATGGCCTAGCAGCACTGCACACTACACATTGTGCACAGTAAAATAGTCACTGCACAGCCTTGCTAGATAGCTAGTCAATTTCCTACTCTTATCAGAGCAACTCTGCCCTGTCGTCTGTTGGGGTAGTATCCAAGTGATATGAATGGAGCCAAACAGCTTAAGGAGAAATCTAGATAAGAGTAGTAATAGTGTTTATTTGGATAGGTGTCTTTAAAAAGGCTCCTATACAAAAAATTATCGCATTTCAACTCTTAGAGAATAAAGCAATAGAATACTGTTACCATAGATACCACACGTATCTCTTCCCGATTAGTCTGGGAATTTAACTTTTAATTTCTATCTATTACGTAAAACAAATAATATAATATTATCGAGAAAGGAACTTAACTCGCCACTTTTAGCTAAATTGATTTTACTACTCATAAAATTTTCATACTGCAGACTAAATATGAAAATCGTTTCTTAAGGAGTAAACTCCAAAATTGAAACAGGGATTTAATGGAATGGAAAAGACCTTAATGGAAGATTATGTGAACAATTTTTTTATTAAATATTCTTTTAGGCTTCCACGACCACTATTATTACAAAAATCTTTGTTTATTTCTTCTGGTTTAGATCTACACGGTCCAAACCAGAAGAAATAAACAAAGTATTTTGTAATTTTTTTGTTGTCTACATCTTTGCAGATTCCATTGATATGTCTATGTTCTTTCTATGACACAATGTTGTCCTATTTGACTTGGAAAAATTAAAGATTTGATGTAAACTGAATAATTTTCTTTTGTGAAATTTTAATTAATGCTAAAAAATCTTGTTTTTTGAGAAATTTATGCATTAAGTTTTGATTAAAAACTAAACTTGGTACTTTTTCTTTAACCGAAAACCTAGATTTTAGGACAAATCCTTTTGTAATTGTATTTGTATTTTTCTTACCTAGCATACTGTCTAATTTTCATTATAGGATGTTTTGGGGAAATCTGATGGGGTTACTAAACAAGGTTATTTAATGAAAGGTCCAGAAGTTGGGAGTGACAGAATGTTTTCAAATATTGGTTCTAAGTCATTCAAACGGAGATATTGCTATTTAAGGTATTTTAAAATTCAAATCTGAGAATTTTCTATCATTATGTATAATACTAACATTACAATACTATATAGTATGAGTTAAGTATAAGTTTATTATGTTAATTTTTTCAGACGTGAAGTTGATGGGACATATATTCTAGAATTGCATAAGGATGAAAAGAAAGGAGAAGCAAAAGTTACTATTGTGATGGACTTCTGTAATGAAGTTATAAAGGTAATTGATTCTTTTTGTACATAAACAGTTAAACTGTCATAACTTAACTTAACTTGTCATAACGAGTTTATGAAAAAGTTTAGAGAAAAATTTAACTCAAAAGCTCTTTTGACTAAAAAGGCAGCCATTTTTATTGGTGTGATATATTTTTTGCTATCATTAGTTATTTAGTTACTATCTGTTACCCATGGTTTTGACTGTCGATATTTCATTATATTTATAGCTTATATTACACAGCATGTGTGTGTCTGTTTGCATACGTAAATAACCTGTAACACCTAATTGAACAGAAAATGGATCCTTTATTTAAAAAATACTTATTCCTTTATTTAAAAAAAAAATTAATGAACCACTTAAGCTATAATGTCATGGCTGCAATGAAGCTTTTCCCTGTCAATTGAGAGGTCACCAATTTCAAAACATAAGTTGCGTGAATAACATAGTAAACTACTTAGCATGAGCACATCATGATATCCAGAGTTATCTTTTATATATATATATATATATATATATATATATATATATATATATTGTTAAGAATTTAATATTTTAATAAAATTGAAGATATATAATGTGATATTATGGATAGCTAATTAATTAAAATCAATGTTAATTTTATTTTATTACAAAATTTAAATTATTATAAAGAAAACAAAACAAAATAATACAATTTTTGATCTCCGTGGTTCAATGATAATTAATTTAAACGTCGGGATAATTAGAACAAATTTTAATTTACAAACACAATTTTTATAGTAAAACGATTCAAATAAAGTAAAACTCACAGATGTATGTACCAATCTTCTTCTTGAAGCTTCCTCCGAATCAACACATGATATAACGTTCTTCTTAATAACTTGAAGATGCTATCTTCTAAACACTCTGTACTCAAACAATGATGAGAAACTAGAAGGTCTTCTTCCCTGGACGCTCTTCTCACCAGCGTGACATAAATGGAGATGTCCTGTCCTTAAGACGCACCGAAACAGAGTGGGTTGAATTGAAAAGTCCTGTCTTTAGGAGGCGCTGAACCAGAGAGGTGTCGTCCCTTGGACGCGCCAAAAGAGAGTGAGTGAAATATGGCGGAAAGACGCCGGTAGGGAGCAGCAATGCCATTTGAATCAATATGAAAATCAACTTTACTTTAAAAAATTGTGTTTTTTCATTTAAAAAATCAAATATTAATTTAATAAAAATTTATTATATAAGTTTTTGTAATTATTTTTATTTACTTAAATAAATTGTTCAGTAATCGATATCAACTTTACGGTCGTCCGATTGATAATAACTATCGATAATTTTTTATTTATTTCTAATATATTTTGAACCTCAACATTCGCCTGTCTTATAAAAAAAAAATAATAAAAAAAATGTTTATTTTCCGGATTCTTTATGAATTATTGAATTTACATTAATTTTTGGTTTTATATATAATAATTATTAGTTTTGTTAGATTTAGTAGCCGGAGTGAACAAATTTAAACAAAGATTTTATTGCGATTTAGTCATTCTGTAATCCTATCAAGTTCCTTAAATTCCAACCAGCTTGAAATTCAACATTTTTCCTTAACCTTTCCCCGCAGGTAGTTTCGGATGTCTGCAGCTCTTTTCCAACATTTTATCCCACTATAATATTTACTGGCTGTTTTCTTGGTTTTTCTTTGTAAATTATTTCTCTTAGCTTTATCCTTTCTTTCTTTATTTTTGTTTTCAGAATGGTCAAAATTTTCTTCCATCTCATGATTACTAATTTTTATTTGGCCTTCATCAGAAGATACTTCAGCATCATAAATATCACTGTCTAAATACTTATTTTTCACGGTAGTATTGGGCTCATCAATATTATCTTCATTTGTTTTGTTTGGTTTATCAATGCCCCAAACATCAACTGCATCATAACAATTGTCATTGGTAGCTTTCTTATCATCATCATAATCAATTTCATAATCACAATCAGGTTGGTTTTTTATCAAACTCTTCTCCAAATTATTTTTAAGTTCATCCTCTGATGAGAAATCATTAAATTCCATTTTCTCATTAAAACACTGGTTATCTCTTGTTTCATCATCAATTACAAATTTTTTAATTGTTGAATTATCATCATCTGAAAAAGTCTGTTTGGATTTCTTCTTCTCTTTAATAGTGGTTTCCTTATCAATTTCTTCATCATTGGCAAAAAGTTCATTTGAATTTTTATTAATATCATCTATAGTATAAGCTTCTTCTTCATTAATTTCAAAAGAAATGATAACATTTTCCGTATTTTTTATATTCCTATCAAGTTGAGCACAACATAAATCATTTTGTTGATCTACAGCATTTGTTAACTTTGTAACCTTCTCATCGGTAAGATCCGTTACTTTAACCTCTAAACTCGAAATCCCATCGTCAAATATCTGTTTAATCGAATTAATTATCTCTGTTTTTAACCCAGAAATTTCTGTTCTAAGCCTTTCCTGACCTTTACCCATGTTATTAATCTCTTCTCTCATTTTATTACCCTCTTCACTCATTTTATTCATTTTCTCATTACTCTCTTCTCTCATTTTATCTATTTTCTCATTATTCTCTTCTCTCATTTTATCTATTTTCTCTTTCATTTTCTCATTATTCTCTTTCATCATTTTTAATAAATCAAACATTATGTTTGGCTCAGACGTATTTCCCGCGCATTCTTTGCTGGCCACGTTTTGCTCGTTTCCGGCGAATCCCTGACCGGTTTTTAAATCTAATACGCTTTGACTTCCGGCAGCGATCTGTGATTCCCTGAAAATTGATGACTCATTTTCCACTGCTTTATGGCACTCTTCCAACATTTCAACTTGACTATTATTTTCAACTAAATCGTCAATCCTATCACCATTTTTAGACATCTTTAATTTTGAAATTAAATTAATATTTTAAAAATAATTAGTTAATCAATATGGTATTATAATTAATAAAACCTTTATATTTAAACCTATTTTTAATATTTTTACCGGTTCTACTGTTACGAAACGTTGCCGCTGACGCAATTTTATATATTACAATTGTTTATTTACTTATTAATTCTGATTATTCTCCCTAATTATCATTGCCTATACGTTGGGCGCCAAATGTTAAGAATTTAATATTTTAATAAAATTGAAGATATATAATGTGATATTATGGATAGCTAATTAATTAAAATCAATGTTAATTTTATTTTATTACAAAATTTAAATTATTATAAAGAAAACAAAACAAAATAATACAATTTTTGATCTCCGTGGTTCAATGATAATTAATTTAAACGTCGGGATAATTAGAACAAATTTTAATTTACAAACACAATTTTTATAGTAAAACGATTCAAATAAAGTAAAACTCACAGATGTATGTACCAATCTTCTTCTTGAAGCTTCCTCCGAATCAACACATGATATAACGTTCTTCTTAATAACTTGAAGATGCTATCTTCTAAACACTCTGTACTCAAACAATGATGAGAAACTAGAAGGTCTTCTTCCCTGGACGCTCTTCTCACCAGCGTGACATAAATGGAGATGTCCTGTCCTTAAGACGCACCGAAACAGAGTGGGTTGAATTGAAAAGTCCTGTCTTTAGGAGGCGCTGAACCAGAGAGGTGTCGTCCCTTGGACGCGCCAAAAGAGAGTGAGTGAAATATGGCGGAAAGACGCCGGTAGGGAGCAGCAATGCCATTTGAATCAATATGAAAATCAACTTTACTTTAAAAAATTGTGTTTTTTCATTTAAAAAATCAAATATTAATTTAATAAAAATTTATTATATAAGTTTTTGTAATTATTTTTATTTACTTAAATAAATTGTTCAGTAATCGATATCAACTTTACGGTCGTCCGATTGATAATAACTATCGATAATTTTTTATTTATTTCTAATATATTTTGAACCTCAACAATATATATATATATATATATATATATATATATATATGTGTGTGTGTGTGTGTGTGTGTGTATATATATATTATATAAGATAATATATATTATATATAAAAAGCATTGGAAAAAGTGTATTTTATCGGACAGAGATTACTTTGAAGGGGATGAAATTGATTTGGAAGGATAAATAAAGAATTTACATTTTATAGACAAATTCACCTTACTTTTTGAGAGTTGTGTTTAGATCTCCGAAGAGGACGGACGTTGCTTAGAGCTCTGAGGGATTACCAAACAGCTAAGATAACTAACCAATAACTATTACATTTTTAATTTCTTTTTTTACAATTTAAGAAGAATAGATTTATTTTATTATTAATATTTAATTTTTTATCGATATTTGTTCCTGTTTTTAGTTTTCTTTTCTTTTCTTTTTTATTTTATATATTCATTAATATTAGTGCTTTACTAATCTCCTAAAATATGGGAGACCCAGATGACGCACTTAGTCCTTTGGCTAAAAGAAAACGAAAAAATAGAGGAAGGATGAAAGACCCACCTGATAGGACGTTTATACAGGAAGGGAAAAAAAGCAGTCCCACATTCATAACTATTAAAAGAGATGATGACGATGGGTTCACGAAAGTGTCCCCCTTTTTCATCAATAAATTTATAACGGGCCTGGTAGGAGAAGTTAAAAACATTAAAAAATTGAGGGATGGTTCACTATTAGTTGAAACATTTAAGGGATCTCATTCCGAATCCTTATTATCCTGTAAAGATTTTGGAGGACAATTTCCTATAAAAGTAACCCCCCCACGAAACTTTAAACTATAGTAAAGGTATCATAAAAGTTTATGATTTCCAATATTTGGAAATGGAAGAAATAAATAAAGAACTAAATGAAACAATTCACAATATCACAAGAATTAAAATTAAAAAAAATGGCACCGAAATAGCTACACATAACTACATTGTTACATTCCCATCACCTTTAGCCCCCAAAACAATCAAAATAGGTTACCAGAATATACCTGTCCAGCCTTACATCCCTAATCCTCTTCGCTGTTTCAAATGTTTAGGCTTTAACCGCACTGCCATTAAATGTAATAAGGCGCCTGTTTGCATACAATGCGGAAAGGCCAGACACAACGAAGGGAATAAATGCGAAGAGGCACAAAGTATAAAAGCACCTAACTGTATTAATTGTTGTGGTCCACATAACGCCCTTGATCGCTCATGCCCGATTTTCCAAATGCATAAAGAGATTAAATCTATTCATATAAATAATAAAATATCCCTAAATGACGCCAGAAAAATATTTAAAGAGAGATTCCCGAACTCCCAAAACAAATCGTTTGCCTATATAGTTAAAGGAAAAACACAAAAAGCAGAAACGAAAGAAATCGGCATTCAAGTCGATGTTCCCTTCTTCTTTGGAGAAATTAAAAAAGAAAACATAAATATCGAACATAAAAAAATGAATTGTTCAATAAATAAAATAATAGTAAAAATAATGCATGTCTCGAGCCTACCCGAGGTCGCACGAGGAGCCGCTCGGCGACTGCCCCACTCCCCCTACCTGTCACCCCCTCTCCCCCCCTCCATGGCATCCTCATGTGTACCTCCCGGAGCTTGCACTGAAGGAGAGAGTGTAGCAATAACTGACACTAATCCTACATCCTCTTCAAGCAGCACCATGATGCCTATGTCTGAAGACGATACAGGCCCACTTATTGACGAAGATGGCTACACTAAAGTGAAAGGAAATAGAAAACCGACAAAGAAAAAAAAATAATAAACTTCAATATGAATAACAACCATCAAATGCTTAGAGACCATCTTTTTGATTTTTTCAGCGGTTATACTTACATGACCCTATGCTGATTTTTTATTTACCTTCAGTATGACTTAGCATAATTACAATAACTTATCAAAAACTCGATCTTTAATTTATTATACTGTTTTTAATTTCATGAGATTTCTTATTTATCAAGCTTTCTCGATTGCTGAATTTGAGAACCCTTATATACATATTTTTTCAATTTAGGTCAGATACTTATTTTTATTTGACAATGTATATATACTTTTATTTTGTTTTATTTATACATATTTATGTCTGTATTATCTATATATTATTGATTGTAGTATGAATGTATATATGCTTTTATGTGGTATTCGTTTGATTTATAAATATTTATGTCTGTACTATTTATATATTATTTATTCTAGTATTAATGCATATAAATTAGCACCATCATTCAACCACAACAACTTTTATTTCTCCGACATTTCACCCACTGACCTTCTTTCCTCCCTATTGAAATCCCACTCTCATTCCATCGGTTCTGACGGCATTCCCGTCAAATTGTTAAAAACATGCATCCCCGAAATTCTACCTGCCCTTCTGTACATTTACAATTTTCCCCTACAAAATGCAGTTTTCCCTTCCTCCTGGAAAAAAGTAATAGTCCATCCTATTAACAAATCACCCAATCCATCAAACCCAAATGATTTCCGGCCTATTTCTATACTCTCTAACCTTTTCAAATCCCTCGAAAGAATAGTTCAATCCCAAATGTCAAATTTTCTGGAACAGTCCCAACTCCTTGATCCACTTCAATCAGGCTTCCGTCCTGGCCTTTCCACACAATCTGCCCTCGTTAAAATCACCACTGACATACATACTGCCATGGACGAAACTGACAGTACTAATTCTACTTGACTTTTCAAAAGCGTTCGATTCACTGAACCATTCCATCCTCTTCTCTAAACTAAAATCTCTTTCATTTTCCAACAGTTCCATACTCTGGGTCCAAGCTTTCCTCTCGGATAGGACTCAAGCAGTCTCCATCCCTAATCAACCCCTATCCTCTTTCCTACCGCTGAACACAGGAGTGGCACAGGGTTCTAGTATTTCCCCACTCCTATTAGTCACATTAGTCATTAGTAGTATTAAACTATTAGTCACAGATAAAAACCCAGCTGTAGTTTGCCTGCAGGAGACTCACCTAAAACCCTGTAAAAGCTTTTCCCTGAAAAATTATAAAATTTATAGAAATGACAAAGTCTCAAACAATAGAGGCTGCGGTGGCGTTATTTAATACATGCGGTGGCATTATTTAATACATGCGGTGGCGTTATTCAATACATTATTATGTCAATTATTTCTTGGAATAGCAATGGTGTTGCAACCCAATTTGAAGAACTTAAACTATTAGTCACAGATAAAAACCCAGCTGTAGTTTGCCTGCAAGAGACTCACCTAAAACCCTGTAAAAGCTTTTCCCTGAAAAATTATAAAATTTATAGAAATGACAAAGTCTCAAACAATAGAGGCTGCGGTGGCGTCCTCACTGCTGTCCTGAAAGATTATCATTCAGAACCTGTCGACAGCGATTGCGAACTTCAGGCAGTGATCACCAAAGTTAATCTTACATTCTCAATTACAATCTGTAATATATATCTATCCCCAACTGAAACTATCTACGAACCTGCTGTCATTCGACTCATTAACTCTTTGTAGTCGCCTTATATAATAACAGGTGATTTCAACGGCTCCCACCAAACCTGGTCACCTTCACCATCCAATACATATTATCAGAAGAATTATTGACACCTGTGACTCAGTACTGTTAAACTCTGGTAAAATAACCTACCTTAACCCTACTAATGGCAGCGTTTCCGCAATAGATCTTGCTATAGGCTCAGCAAACCTAACCACGATGTATTCATGGGACACAATTAATAACCAATATGGCAGTGATCACTTTCTAACTATCCTACAGCCCACTCAAACACTACTACCGGTAAGGAAAAACCCTAAGTGGATTACTGAAAAAGCTGACTGGGAATCCTTCTCTAGTAAACTTACACATTCAACTTGCCGATTGATAACCCTAATCTGATTCGTGCATTCACTCACCATGTAAAAGCAGTTGCCGAACAGACCATTCCCAAAACAAGCGGGCAACCAAAGAAAAATTACACCCCATGGTTCGATGCTGAATGCCACCAAATAGTAAAAGAAAAGAATGCAGCACTGAGAGCTTTTCAAAGAAATCCTACCTCCGAAAACCTGATTGTGTATAAAAAAAGAAAGCCTGGACACGAAGACTTATAAAACAGAAGAAAAAGAACTCATGGATAGCGTATGTAGAGTCCATTAATATCAATACGCCTATAAAGAATGTTTGGCAAAAGGTACACAGCATATCAGGCTCAAAATATATGGATGTCCCCGTACTAAAACATCAAGACAGCATAGTAACCGACTCACAACAGCTTTCTGAAATATTTGCAAACCACTTTTCCGACATATCAGGTTCTCTTCCAGACTCCTTGGAAGATATTAAATTCAACTCTATCAACTTTTCAATAGATCTGCCGAATGAAAACCAGCTACAAATGAACTACAATAGCCCTCTAACACTCCTTGAACTAAACTCTGCAATAGAAGACCTAAAAAATTCATCCCCTGGATATGACGAGGTTCACAATAGCATGATTAAAAATTTCCCACACGAAATAAAAATGCTTCTCCTACGTATTTTTAACAAAGTATGGGACACAAAGTAGCACACTTTCTAGCTGGAAGTAAAGGTATCCCACAAGGTAGCGTTCTGAGCTGCGTACTGTTTGCCATAGCCATAAATTCCCTTGATTCTGAAATCACTCCAACAATTAAAAGATCTTTATTTGTCGATGACCTACAGATCTTCTTAAGATTCAGCGATCTACAATGGGCTACCAGACTTCTCCAAAACACGCTCAACAAACTAAACTCATGGGCCAAATCAAACAACTTAAAATTTTCATTGAGGAAGACCAAATCTATCTTGTTCACCAGGAAAAGGTATCCTAGCACACCCCCTAATCTTACCCTCGAAGGTACATGCATAAACTTCGTAAACGAAACCAAATTCCTAGGACTAATAGTCGATGGAAAACTTACCTGGCTCAGTCACATCAAAAGCATTAAAGAGGAATGCATGAAGAGACTAAATCTCATGAAGGTCCTGTCCAAAACTTCCTGGGGTGCAGACAGACACTCGCTTCTCATCATTTACAAGAGTCTAATACAGTCCAAAATAGATTACGGTTCCATAGTCTATTCCTCGGCTAAAACCAGCCATCTTTTATCTTTGGACACCATACACCATACAGGAATCCAATTAGCAACGGGTGCATTTAGAACTAGTCCCATCACAAGCATGTGTGCTGAAGCTGGGATCCCTCCCCTTTTTATCCGACGACAACTACTAATAAGCTCTTACCTATCCAAAATTATATATCAGCCCTCGAATCCTGCTTATGATCACATTTTTTCACCAAAAGATTTACAGCTTTACCAACAAAAACCAAAACCTGCTCCTCTGGCCATCCGTCAAAGAAATTGTATTCTCTCTTTGCCGAAAATCAGCGTCGATGAAGATAATGTTAACTTCGGTGAACCACCTTGGAATAACTTATGAAACTCAATTAAGAAGATTCGAAAGAAGTTAAAAGGAGAAAAGCCTATGAAATAATGCTAAGGGTTTTATATAATTTGAGTTTTGTGCGTTTTGATAGTAGGGAAGATTTAATCAATCTAGAGAGGCCGTAATACGCTTTGTTGCCACACATTATTCTTCTCCTAATCTCATCACTCACCCTAACCACACTGTTTATTTCAGTGTCAAGGTACGTGAATCTATCAACAGTTTCGAATGTATAGCCATCGCACCTAAGATCCTGCTTTCTTCTTCTTGCCTCAGAGCCTGATGCTACCATGTATTTGGTTTTAGATTGGTTTATCTCAAGACCCACGATTCTATTTTCCTGCACAATCTTTGCCAGAATTTCCTTTAATGCATTCTCACTTCTCGCCAGAACCACAATGTCATCTGCGTACCCAAGTATTTGACATAAGCGAGATGCTAGACTTCCATCTGACACAATGTTTTGCTGAGCCTTATGTTGCACAAGATTAAACAGAACGGCAGAGAGAGAGTCTCCCTGCCTTACACCAGAAGCAAAATGGATTTTCCTGCTAACTCTATTACCAATGATTACACTAGCCTGTGTCCGGGACATTGTCATTTTTATCAAATTTATTAATTTAAACGGAACTTTGAATTCTTTTAGAGCATAAAACAGTTGATCCCTGTCCACACGATCAAAAGGTTGCTTAAAATCAATAAATAGCATGTGGACATCCGTATTAAGCTCATAACATTTTTCGAGTACTTGACGCAAGACAAAGATTTGATCAGTAGTACCCCTGTTAGGCCTGAAACTGCATTGGTAATCCGTGAGGATCTGTTCCGAATAATTTTTAAGTCATATGAAATAATCGATACATATACATATATCGCAATAAACAAATATTTTTCACCGACGGTTCCAAACAAGGAGATAATGTTGGATTATCAGTCGTCCTCAACAACACTGTCATCCAGCAAAGACTTACTTCCATAGCATCCATTTTCACTGCAGAAATGCAAGCAATTCGTACAGCCTTATACTATGCAATTTCCTCGGATCAAAAACACTTTTTGATATGTACAGATTCACTTTCATCATTAAAGAAAATGATTAAACGTGATAAACAGGGACCATTACTTCAAAAAATTTTACAATACATAAGCATGCTTGAAGAGCTTGACAAAAACAATAGTGTTTCTGTGGATCCCTTTATTAGAGTGCGCTTGGGTTCATAAAGGAAATGATTTATAAGATAAACACACATTTATTTATGACAGAACACACAAAGGCGAGAGAGAACAAAAAGCACACACACAGACTGTTACACACTAGAAACACACTCGATAAGAGAAATATCGATATGTGTAATTTATACATACTAACACTCCCGCCCAATTTCACATTAGGTTGATTAAATTCAATTTATTACAAAACTTTTCAAATTTGCACAAAGATAAGCCTTGGTCATTATATCTGCTAACTGTTCAGAGGTCTCTACGTAGTGTATCTTAGCTTTACCTTGACTAACCATATCTTATAATATGTTTTACATGTTTCCAGTGTAATTTTGAATAACAGTTCTGAAATCTGCCAAAGTATGAAACACTAAAGCATAAATCAGGCCTTGAGCCTAACATCAAATTCATTAGACTGCCAATTAGTTCTTTATAGGATAGTCTTGTATCACAAAAATCTGATTTAGTTAAATTTAGTTTTTGTTGAATTGGAATTTTATTAGGTTTACAATCAGACATACCAAATTTGCAAATAATTTTCCTAATGAGACCACTTTGGTTGACAACTATATTACCAGTTTTACTAAGAATAATGTTCATACCTAAAAATTGTAAATTACATCTAGAACTTAAATCCTTGATATCAAGTTTTGACATAAGTTGACATTTAACTTTACTTATTTCATTGAATTTGAAAACTTATTAAATTTACCCTTTCTCCTATAGGATGAAAATGCGTTATGAGACTCTTCCTCCTTTTTAACATTTCTCTCATAATCAGCTAACAGGGTGTTCTTGACATAATCCAAGCTTAAAGCTGATCTATCTTTATTAAATAAAATGTCCATAGCAGAAACAACTGAGTCAAAATCAGAAGGCATGGCAACAAGAAGTTGGTTAACAATCTCATCTTCTTCCAGATTTCCACCAGCCACTCTCCTCACCTCCATTGCCATAGATTTGAAGTCTTGTAGAAAATCTTGAAGATGCCTGTCATTCTTATATTCCATCTTTCTCCAAGCTTTTTGAGCAGTAACAAGAGACTTCATTCCTTTCTTCTCATAGGTTGTAGCTAGAGCATCCATAATGAGTTTAGCACTCCCTTTACTCATTGGTAGAATATTGTCGGCAAGACCCTGGACAATAATATTTCTAGCCTTCACGTCCTCTTGATTGAACACTTTGAGCTCAGCTTCGGCAGATGGGGGTTCTTTGTTCAAAACATGAAGCACTCCATTCTGCTCCAAAAACAATTTAATTCTGAAGCTCCAATTACCAAAATTGGTTCCATCAAATGGCTTGATTACAAAAGGAATATTTCCGGAATTCGCCATAACGAATCACAAAACACACGAACAGCCGAACACGTGTCACCTAACCTCGCACAAGTCAAAAATTTTCAAAAATCCGATTTAACTACAGACATCAAATTCCTATTAAGACACTCTGGGCCCATAACCTATTAGAGTGCGCTTGGGTTCATAAAGGAAATGATTTATAAGATAAACACAGATTTATTTATGACAGAACAAACAAAGACGAGAGAGAACAAAAAGCACACACTCAGACTGTTACACACTAGAGAAATTTATCATTTAATCTTTTGTCAGTCCTCAAATTAGAGGAAAAGGGATGTAAGGTAGTTTTTGAAGACTCAAGTGTCAAAATTATATCTGGGAACAAAGTGTTGAAAGGTCAGCTCTACGGAAAATTATATATTGTACGCTTTCATCTTGTTCGTGATCAAGCCAACACTGGTATGGTAACTAAACAGTTAGTGAATAGATCATCTACAAGAGTTGGAAAAAAACCAAATTATTTGGATGATTTTATGACAAATTTCGCCTTTGACCTATTTGCTTTATCAGCCTCGGCTGATAGTAATGTTTCCAACTCATTTTCTGAAGCTATCACTGATGAAGGTTGGAGATCAGCAATAAATGAAGAGCTGCAATCTTTGGAAGCCAACAAGACGTGGGAAGTGGTTGATACTCCTCCAGAATGTACCTGCATTATAGACAGTCGTTGGGTGTTTACTACCAAGATTAATGAAGAAGAATACAGGTGAAAGTGTAACTCCTGAAAAAAATTCTAATGTGATTTGTTACTATTGCAAACGTCGTGGTCATATTAAGAATTTTTGCCCAAAGTTGAAGAACAAAAGTTTATCTGCCTCTTCAAATGATATGACCAGTGATAAGACAGAGTTTTTGTTTACAACTACTTTGGTGGATGAGTCAAACCCTGTAAACAGTGCATTCGTTAATCAACAATCGAGCAGAACTTTTTTTGTTATTGACTCAGGAGCCAGTTGTCATCTGTTGAGAAGTGATTATAAAGACTATCTTAATAATGAATCTGCAGTGAACTTGGAAATTGGTGTTGCTAAGGCTGGTGAGTCTGTAAGTGCATTTACAAAAGGTGATTTATGGTGTTTATCTGATAATGGAGACACAGTTAACATTTCTGATGTATTAGTCTGCCATAATTTATACATACTAACACCCTTCACATACAGGAATCCTGGGAAATAAGAAGGCAGACAAGGCTACTAAAGAAGCTGCCCTAATGAATACAACTCTTGAAAATATACTAGAGCCGGAAGACATCAAGACATGGCTGAGGCGGAAAACTAACTTAGAGTGGGAAAACATGTGTAAATCCGAGTCGACTAGAAATAAGCTGCGAGCCATTAAGGGCACTACCAAAAAATGGAGCAGCTCTGAACGTGGAAACAGAAGAGAAGAAGTGGTGCTAACCCGAATGAGAATAGGGCATACGAACTTAACCCATGTTTACCTCATTAACAGGGAACCTCCGCCGAAGTGCCACATCATAGAAGAATGCTCTTCCTACCAGAGAAAATTATTGCAATTTTAAAGGAAACTGACCTATACTCCAAAATTTAATGCATAATCTACAGTCCTAGAATTAGATTATGTCCAATCAAGAAATCCTATTAAAACCGACTTATTCTGGTGAGTAGGATTAATGTACATAATATAGTTAGTTACCAAAATTGTCTACAAATATATATGCGTTTGAAAAGTTTTGTGTGTGTGTGTGTGTTTGACCTAGAAACATATTTATTTAAAATATCTGACTATATATAGTTATCATTAGTTAATTATAAGACATCTGATCTAATCTATTGATTGTGGATATAATGTCGGAGAATATTGAAAACATTGTATAACTCCTCATTATAAATGCAAGGGAAAAAAAAATAATAATAATAAAAAAATAAAATAAAAAAAAATAAATAAAAGATAGAAAAAAGAAAGAAAAAAAAATGGAGGGAAAAAATAAAGGAAAAAAAATGCAGTTCTCCAATACAAAGATTATTCCCTATTACTATTATATAATATTATATATACATTACTGTACAAGTAATAATAAGTATCATTCCACACAGCTATCACTTCGAAAGCAAGGGCGTAATAACCTTGCTGTTGATCGCCCCACAACCTGATCCTAATCCTAATCCCTTACTTTTTGATCACAGTAGTATATATATATATATATATATATATATATATATATATATATATATATATATATTGCTATGTTTTAACCTCTTAAATATGTTTTAAATATTCTGATTATGGGATGCCAGAGTATCATTTAGGATGATTACTCAAATTATTATTTCTATGCCTTAGTCTTAATTGGATTCTTTTTCAGAGGTCTGTTCTTGTGTTTACCAATTTACTAATCAATTATCCCATCAATATATTATTCATAAATATGTAGTGCATCTGGGTTAAGTAAGCACCAAAGGAATTAAAATAGATATACTTTATTAATTTGATTTTAAACAATATTCATATTAATAGTTTAGGGTACTGGACTTAATTTATGCTTTACTTTTTATTTTATAAATACAAAACCCTTTTAGTCCAAGCAGTCATTTATTTATTTTTTCTTTACATGTAAACATTTCGACCGATGTGGTCATTCTCAATACATGTTTCCAATCACCATTCAGTCAGTACATCTCAATCCGCAAAAGACATCTATAGAATATTCAAAAAAACACACAACATTACATTATAACATTTTTTTATATATAAAAACATGAATTTTCTTAATTTTTCATATCAGCCACACCACTGTACATGGCATTATCAAAATGCATTGCATAAAACTTACAATATTCATAATGATTCAGTATATACATTGAGAATTACACTTAATGTTTCAGATGTAATAGAGGATTGCCATAAAATACATAACAGACTTAAATTACGACTTATATGTGAAACAGGGGTACATTTAGAGTTCTTCTTGGTAAGGTGTGTCTTCTCCGGGTCTCGGCGTCTTCGGATACTCCTCCGCCCGCATCGTTCGCCGGCTCCGTCTCCCGCGTTTTCCTCGCTCCTTCCTCTTTGGGATCTGTTCAGAGTCCCTCTAAAAGTGGAGTCCTCGACCCCCCTTCTTTTGGTCATTTCTTTACCCAACTTGACCATGTTGTGGCTTCTTACCTGAATGACCTATTTCTTTTCAATCCAAACATTGCTCTTTGTGTAGAAACATATTTATTTCTATTATGCCGCCCAGTATGATATATAGCAATATATAATGAAACCCACTAATAAAACAGAATGGGAAAACAACCACCTTTCCAATATACAAAATTGTAACCTGTAATCATCCAGGTTACAATACACTTATTCATGGAATCTTTCGACAACCAGTTTTATTAGATTGCTCTGGTTGAATTATGTAAAAGTGAGCCTTAACGACTCTATCTCGGTATACATAAAAACAGTAAGAGATCTGGGGAGTAGGAGGACTACAGAGTGATTAATCATCTAGGGATTAACATTTCTACCTCAAAGAGATTAAATAAATGACTATTATTGGGAATAAGCAATTTTGGTTTTCACAATAGATGGATATAAAGTGGATGGATATATCTAGTAATACTAATTGGATTAAGCTATGCTATAATGCAATTGAGGTAACAGTTTATAGAACATTTTCTTATAAAAGTTGCATAATAAGTTTACTCAGTCAAAAGATGGAAAAGATCATTTTCTTTATTTTGCTTTTTTACTTCCGAAAATGGAAAAATGCAGCCCTGGTCCATTAAAAATTTAATGTTAATTTTATGATAAATGTTGATGGTTATGAGTGCTTAAGTGAACGCCAGTGCCAAAATTAGTTTGCTCATTTTCTTTTTAGAAATTTTAATGTTAAAGACGAATGTCGGCCAACCAATCAATGGAATTTAAAAAAAATAAAGGTAGATCGATTTATTTGATCTTAAGCTCAAGACATCCCTACAGAACTGAATATTGACCATAGAACAATTTTCAACCATTTACATAAGACTTGATTTGATTATTTTATTGAGTTGTACAACTGTAATACATACATCTAGTACAATTGCTATAAGAGTAAATAATGCATGATAGGACATGTAGAGATACTACCCATTGGCAGCACTCTAATACATAAGGCTAAATACCAAAAGTAGTTCGTTACATGAACATGAAAATTTTAACCGAGTTTTCATTGGCAATCACTGCTGAAATAAAATAAAATCAAGTATGTATGATTACGGGTGCTGAAAATTGGATCACATAAGACAATCATGTGGGAAAAAGATTGTGGTTGAAGCCAAGAGAAGCTTAAAAACAGCTGGAAAGCCCTGTAGACTCCAAGGAAAGTAATGGTGAGTGTTTGGTGGGATTGGGAAGGAATTGTTCATCATGAACTGCTCTATTGAGATTGAAGTAGGTAATTAAAAACAAACAGCTGGAATTAATCAATAGGAAAGGTGTTGTATTCCCTTGCGACAAGGGTAGACCACTTTCAGTATCTTTAGTGACTTAGGCAAAAATTGAGAGAGCTTGACTGTGAGGTTTTGAAGCCTTGTCCGTGTCCTATTGTGTAACTACCTTTTGTTTCTGTTTCTGTAGAACTCTCTTTGTGGTGTAGTTTCTTTCAAAAGAGGTTTGTGAATATTACTTGGTTCAGTTTTTCGTCCAAAAACCTATATCATGATTAATGTTTGAAATTTTAATGAATAAAGTTGCTTTGAAAAAACCTAAATTACTTTGGATTTGTAATTTACATTGAAGATTGCCTACAAGGCACCAAGCTAAATATATGTAGTAAATAATAGGGTTATAAGGTATAGAATAATGAAGAAGCAACGACCCCGGCTTTGCATAACGGACTTCACATTGGATTGTGGAATGTTCAGAGCTTATACAGACCAGGTGCTGCCCAAGTGGTTGTGTATGAAGTTAAAAAGTACAACATTCCGTTAACAGCTGTACAGGAGGTGGATGGCCAGAAGGTGGAGAAACAACAATTGATGGCCATATACTGTTCTACACCGAGAGAAACCCCAAAAACAAAACAGCTGGCACTGGTTTATGATTAGCAAAGGCGTGGAAAAGATGGAAAACTGGCAGCATCTAGCTAAGAGGTATTAAACATCTGGAATGAACATTTCTAGCAACTTCTAAACCAAGGGAACCACACAAATAAAGAGGACATGGACTACTAGGAGGACTTTAACCCACAAGAGGTTGAAAAACTAGACATTCTGGATGTTGGAATAGCTATCAACTGGCTTAAAAGAAGAAAGGGCCCAGGATTCACTATACAAACTCACGTTGTGTTTGAGACTGCTATGCAGCGCTTAACAAACTAGCTTAGCTTAACAAACAGGGTTAGCGTTTTGGGTACCTGGACACTCGAGTATCCCTGGCAACGAAGAAGCTGACAGACTAGCCAGACTAGGATCAGCCAACATCTCATGTACCCCTGAACCGGTATATGGTGTCAGTTTCAGCTATGCTAAGCTCTGAATAAGGGAAATTTACCTTAGAAAAACTAACCAGCTTTGGCACTACCAAAAGAAATTAAAACATTCAAAGCGATTACTTGAGGGTTATAGTGAAAAGAGATGCAAACCTCTTTTGAACCTGACTGGGACTCATTAAAAACAATTATAGCAGCATATACAGGGCATAGCAAGTTTACTGCCCATATGTTTATTGGTAAAAAAAGTACTGAAGAATATATCACTATCTGATTGCAGGATCATACACTACACAAAAGTGCGATTTAAAAAAAATGTATAAATTCCAAATTTGAGTTTTAAGAGTAAATTCTACTGGCTTAAACCACATTATCATTTTTTAAAATTACTCCAGAGGTGAATACCAGGATATGGAGGAATTGGGGGAGGAGGGTTGATCGTAGGTTGAGAATTAAGGAGCTTCAGGATTTTTTAATGTTATCAGAAAGGGAAGGGAAAATGGTAGAGATTGTGGATATTTTGTGTGGGTTATTGTTGCTTCGTATTTGTAATAGAGGAATAGGAATAGGCTGAGTTTAATTGAGGGAGCATTATTGTTGGATCTGATCGGATGGAGGGGATTATCGGGTTTTTCGAATTAAAAAAAAATTGAAGTCCACAAAAATGAGATATATATGAAAAATATGATACAAGGTTTCTTTAGGTTTGATAAATAACTTTTTTTTAAAAAATTATTTTTTGAAATTTACAACTGTATACAGAATACATCAAGTGAATATAATGAAAGATAAATCATGTCCCGACATAAAGACAAGTAGAAAAACTACCCGGTGGTAGTACTCAAATAAAAAGTTCAACTTAGGTCACGAGGCCATCTTCTTTTCAGACGTCTCAGAGGATTATCAGGAATTAAAGAGGTTGTGAGATTTGAAACTAGTGGGTTTGAGTGGAAATGAAGTTTTTCATGAAAAGATTGATATCGGATTCGGGCCAAATCAGCAACAAACGAGACATTAAGATCATTATGGATTACTTTGTTCGTAACAGGTAAGTAAGGAGCATTGAGGATTTTATGAAGGATTTTGGATTGTAAGGATTTAATATGAGAGGAATTCAATGGCTTAGTGGAGCCCCAAAGCTCTATTCCGTATGTCCAGATGGGTCTAATGATTGTCATGTATTTGAGTCTTGTAATTAATTGGGAGCTTAGAGTGTTTGTATAGTTAATGTTGAAGTAGCCTGAAACGGCGAGTTGTTTCTTGTCATTTCAGTCTAGTATGAGGATTCCAAGTTAAGCGTTTGTCAAGGTGTAGTCCTAAGTACCGGACCTGTTCTACAGGAATCAATGGGATGTTATTAAATGATACAGGAGGACAGGAAGTCATTGGTTTACGATAGAGGGTAAAGGTGATTGATAAATAATTAATTTTGAATTTAAAAGGTTATTAAGGTGTTGATTGAATTGACTTTGAAGTAAAGGGGTGGAGTGTTTGTGGGAATGGTGGTGTATGTGGATCAGGCTGTAAGTAAGTAATGATTATTGGTGTGTATAATTTTTCTACATAACTAATTAAAAAATGAAACAGGATTAAAACATTTTTAAGTAAATTACTTATGCTCAAATTTCTATTAATTCACAATTACCAGTTACAAAAATTAAAATATACACTCCCCGTCAAAAGTATCGCAACACTTTGAAATATTTGAATTTTACAAAAACGTCTGTCTTTTCATAATAAAGAACAGTTCTGAAGTCTGTATTAAGCATTTTTAAACTGGACATAAACAAATTTTATTAAAATAAATTATAATATCTCTTCCAATAAACAAAAAAGTTAGAAAACTTACTTTCTAAACTTTTAATTTCTGATAATTTTAACGTTTAAATCACAATTTAAATTTTTAATTTACATTTAATAAGACGTATTGCCACCTCTTGCTTGAATGACTGCTTCCACTCGTGTTGGCATACTTGTAAAAAGGTTTTGAAGAAAATCTTGGGGTATATTGTCCCACTCCTCCAATACAGCTAGCTGCCTTTAGCATTTCAAGGGTAGTAGGAGGTAAATCTAGTGACCGAACCGATCTTTTGAGATAATACCAAACGTGCTCGATTGGTTTAAGGTCAGGACTTCTTGCTGGCCAATCAATGGTGTGGATATTTGTGGTGTTCAGGTACTCAGAAACACATCTTGCCTTGTGTGGGTGGGCATTATCATGCATGAGCAACGATTTAGAGCCTATGAACGGCATAAAAGCCACTACATGATCTTGAAGAATCATTTCTACATACCTCAAAGCAATCAAGGCCCCTCCTTGGATTGGCACTAACTCGGTACGTGCCACCTAAAATATGCCACCCCAGAACATGATAGACCCTCCCCCGAATGGCTCAGTTTCTAACTTGCAGCATTGACTAAACCGTTCTCCAGGCCTTCTCCAAACTTCTTCACGTCCATCTTGTCTGTTAAGGGCCACTCTCGTCTCATCAGTGAATACAACATTTTCCACTCCTGCACAGTCCAAGATTGGTGTTGTCTTGCAAATCTCTATCTCTTTACGCGGCGTTCTGTGGTGAGAAGAGGACATTTCACTGGCCTTCTTGAGCTGAGGTTTGACTCCCTCAGTCTTCTAATGACTATTGAATCCGATATTGATACCCCTCAAACACCCGCGATCAAGTTTTTAATGGAAGAAGCTGTAGAATTAGGCTTCCGAAGAACTTGCATTTTAATGAAGCGGCCATCTATGGGATTAGCAATCCTAGGACGCCCTGGCGTTGGTCGCCTCGATTGACTACCAGTCTCCCTGTACCTTCTTATGGTCCCTGAAACGGAAGAATAGTGAATCCCAAGGCAATTAGCGTTGTAACGCAATGATTTGCCTTCTTCAGAGAGAGTGATGATTCTGACAGAATCATCGCGGCTTAAACGATTCATTGTGGATAAAATTAATTGTTTCAACTAGACTAAAGAGAAAAGAGGAAACAGACTTGAGACAGACGAAAGATAAACTTGGACTGAAAGGAAATTTAAAATGAAATATCCAAAATCTTATCGTTTGTTGGTAAACAGTGAATAAAAATTAAGTGTCTAGTCACTAATGTATCTCATTTAGTAAATAATATCACTGTAAATATAAACAAAGTACGGATTCAGGTCGAAACCAAGAAAATCTCGAGAATTATGGGTGTTGCAATACTTTTGACGGGGAGTTTACTTTTGTACTCTATTTTGTTTTGTATTTTGTTTTAATGAAAAATGTGTTTTTGTTTTGTTTTTTGTAGAATACAAAAAGAGGAAAACTGTGTTTTGAGCTCCACATGACTGCTGGTCATAAATCATTTTGTCTGGCTGCTGATAATGAACATGACCTAAATGATTGGGTATCGAAGTTGCAGTTAGTCCTACAGCATAATAAATTGCAGGAAGAAAAAAGAGCTGGATCTTTAGAAAGAAGTATGTTGATCTGTTAAACTACTTAATTAATATTGCTATGAGTATAAATATATATTAGTTGTTAGTGCTAATAAACAACAGGTTAACATTTAATGCATTGAAAATTATTGGAATGAATCTTAGCCTTCCAATAGAATAATCGACTAATAGCCTTCTATTGATCCTTCCATAGAATTAGGTTTATAACTTGTACAGGATCTGCTTTTTCTATCTTCATTGAAGACTATAAGGAACTTGAACTCAATAAGTGGAGTTTAAAGATTTTGTTTTGTCCCTCATGAGTAAGATGGTAAATTTACAGCTTCTTATATAATTATTATTATTAAACAAAATCTTAAAAAAAGTATAAAAAATTTAAGCAATAACAACTATGGCTTCATTTTCTAATCTATAGATATAAAAATGCTTTTCCTGACTGACAGACCATCGCAGAGCCAAAACGGCATAAGCTAAAGACTTGAAATTTGGACAGTAGGTACATTTTATAGGGCCAGTGCGCACTAAGAAAGGATTTTTGAAAATTCATCCCAAATGAGGGTGGAAAACGTTTGTAATAAAAATACATCATTTTTTAAGCCAGTACCATGAAACTTTAGATTTAGCTTCTGCATGCAAAATAAAAAATTACATATTTTTAATTTTTTGAAAATCAACCCCTAAAAAGTCATATTTTTGGCCTCACATACAAAAACTCGCACACGAAAAAAATATGAGGGTTTATTTAAGAGGTGACAATGACGACAATTGTGATCTTTGCTAATCTACTTTTAAAAATAGGTAACGGTATTTATACTTCACTAGAAGGTAAAGTTCAAATATCTTCTGACTTTGCCTTAGTAGTTAAAACTTTGCCTGAACTAGCTAACTAAATGTATCCTGATGTTGTAAATAAAGGAAAAGAAGTAGATTGGTTGTGTGAGCAAGCTATATCGACGCAGAAAAATGAGAGTGCATCTATAATCAATGATATGCTTCAAGGGGCATTCGAAGGCGAGCAGATAGAATACAAGTCTACAGATTCAGTAGTTCAAATTTACGACGCCGTGCACTATCCCACAGAATTCTTGAATACTTTAAATCCATCTGGTCTGCCAGCACATAAACTTTTACTTAAAATTGGGGTACCTGTAATGGTACTCCAAAATTTAAAACCTCCAAAATTGTGCAATGGGGCTAGACTGCAGGTAAAGGTTTTGCATAAAAATATCATAGAAGGTAATGTAATTATGGGATGTGGTCGAGGAGAAACTGTTTTTATCCCACGGATACATCTAATACCATCCAATTATACATTTCAATTCAAGAGATTAAAGTTTTTTAGGATATTAAACAGTGGATTCCGAATGAAATCACATAATTTCAGTTCTGTAATTATACCATTTAATAGGACATTTTATTAAAATCTATCAAGGGGAATAGAATTGGTAGGCTTGCTGATTTCACAAATGCTTTAAGTCATTGTGAATAATATGGAGTACAACTTTAATTTAAGTTGGAGTAGGTAGTCAGTTAATTCATCCTCCATTGAAACTCAACTTAAGTTTTTATTCAAAATCAACACGGACGAAGTCATGCGCAAAAGCTAGTTACTGTATACAAAAGAAATTAAAAAATAAATACTAATTGGACAAACAATAAAAATCATTCAAAATTATTCTTTAATAATACTTTATTTTCAGTTGTAACTGACTCGTTTATTTGGTTTTAACTATTTGGTGAAAAGCCAAATTATAAGATAACAAAACCAGGACAAAAGAAATACAAGATATTTGTACAAGCTTAATTTTTTGGGATAAATCTCTTTTATTTTTCAACATAGTCTTCTTTTAGGCTTATTATACATTTTTTCCAAGGCTTCTCTGCATTTTAGATCTGTTCCAAATAATAGAATTTGTCCAAGTCTGCTAAATAGCCATTCATTTTTGCAATCACCTCGTTTGAATAAAACATTTTTCCCCACTTCATATTGGGGAACAAATAATAGTTTAAAGGGGCCTAGTCTCGATAATAGGAGGATGTGAAACCATTTGGAACACTATTTCCATTAATTTAACAGCCACAACTGTTTAGGTGTGAACTGGTGCATTTTCAGAAAAGGTCTTTTTTGTGGACCAATCATGTATGATTTCTTGCAGCTTGGTATTTAAAAATTTCATTAACGATGAACGGATTTCCACCTGTAATAGTTTTACCATTTTACAGATTGTTGGTGAGGATTATTCCTTGTGAATCTCAAAAGACAGTCGCCGTAACCATACCTGCCAAAAGAATGGTCTTCACGTTTCTTGGCACAAAGTCCCCCTTGCCAGCCCATTGTTTAGGTTGCTATTTGGTCTCAGGAGTGTAGTGATGTATCCATGTTTCATCAACAGTAATGAAACAACGCCTTAAGTCCTGCAGATCCTGCTAGGGTTGCCAGATCTGGTCGAGAAAAAAACCCGGACAACTTCTTAATTTTTTTATTAGATCATAAATATTACAGAAAATGACAAAAAACCTTATAATCTACTTTTTGATATATTTAGCATTCGCTGACACTGCTTTTAACAAATGTTTATTGCAAGAAATGACATTGTTGAACTCAGTGCAACTAGCTCCAACGTGCCTGCGCAGTAGCGACATCTATTATCATCTGCTACTGTGTTAAATCAACTTATGTACTACAACTTCTTCGATCATTGAGTCTGTTGGGTTCAATTGTAGCACAGTGTATAGCGTGGTGGGATGTCAGATGTTTCGCTAAATTTTTTTGAACCAGACATTCTTTTGCCCAGTTTACCCAGATTTTCTTGACCGGGCAAAAATTAAAAAAACCGGACTGTCCGGTCGAAAACCGGACATCTGGCAACGATCCTGCTGGAAAAGTTGCAACGCTTTACACGATTTTGTTTTTGGCCAGTTATGAGCAATCGCAGCACCCATCTTGTGGATAGCTTTTTCATGTCCAAATATAATTATCCACTGATTCTAGATGCCCACAGCACCAACAATCTCATGCAGCTTCACTCTTCTTTCTCCCATCACCATATTATGGATTTTAGCGATGATTTCTGGAGTGGAGTAGTGACCTCAACAGAGAGTTCAGAACGCTCAGTGTCATTAGTGCCCTTATGGCTACTCTGAAAAATTTGAAACTTTTTATAAATGGTTCTAATCGCAAGTGCAGAGCCACCATGTTTATGAAACTTATCTCTAAGCTCTTGATGCATTTTGGCTTTCATCAAGTAATGTTTTACCAGCCCAAAAAGTTATTTTTTTTCTACTCTTTGAAAACCACTTGATTTCCTCCATTTAAAAACATAAAAATTGACCGATCTGGAACTTGGTGTTAGTTCTTCCAAGAGATGCTACTAACTGAAAATAACCGCAATAAGCATAAGTAGTGTCATCTCAATTTGCACGGACTTTTCAAATGACCCTCTTATTGTAGGTATTTAATTTTATTTGGTAAAAAATTATTTCTCAAATTTAAAAAATTGTCTCCAAATTATTTCTGTATACAGACCTTCCAATGTATAAAAACATTTTCTAGTGAAAATTCTCTATAGGCTTTTGACAAAAATAAAATTGGACCCTTCCCCTGGTAGAGAAAAATTCTATAATTATTTCAGCTCTTAATTCTGTTCCATTAATTAAACTAACCCCACAATCATCAAAACAGTGTTTTTCCAATTTTCCTCAAAATAACAATACTTTTTCAGAGTATAAATGGCAGTTGTCTCGCATCCACCAAAACCAAAGAAATTGAAATACAAAAATTAATACCGTTTGGTTAATTAGTATTTGAGCTAGTATGTATACAACATATGTAAATCTGTAAAAATTATTCATTGTACATATACTTACATTTTTTGTGAAGAGGTATTTGAATCATGACTTAAATCTTCAATATGACCATAAATTTATTTATGGTCATATTGAATTTAAATACTTCGTATCCTGTTTAGGACTTGCCTGATCTGTATTTTGCTGGTAAAGGTATGCTGTTATTCCTTAAGGATAATAGTAACAACCTAATTAGACAAAGATTTTTGCTTTGGAAGGTTTGTGATAATATATTTTTCTCAAATTAATTCTTAAAGTCATTGCTATAGTAATGTTTGAAATTGGTTTAATGAAAAAAGTAGTTATTGTTAGTCTAGTTATTGTAAGTACTTTTAATTTCTCTATTACTGTTATTGTTGATAGCTGGATCTACATCTTCTCTTCCAACAACCCCTGGGTCAGATTCCCGAAATATGTATGGCACATTACGTGGGCTTGAACAGAGTGTGAATCCTCAACTTATGAAATATGCTAGAGAAACAGACACATCAATCGCTTTGGCTCGTAGGGACAATCGAAGAAGGCTCTTTTCACTATATCCTTTCATACCAGTGAGACTTTTGTTTAATTTATTTATTTGTTTGTGATTTTATTGCTATTATACAAATAATTATATAGTGTTAATTATTTATAATAGCAACTACTTTTTAGAACTACTTGCAACTACAACCATTTAAATTTAAAAAATATATCTTTATTAATTATTCATGCAATAAAAAAGTAATAATTTTAAAATTAGTTTATATAATTAATTGATATTAATACCATTCTGAATTAAATTACCACTTAAGTGTTGTGAACTCTTAATGTATGGTAGAGTCAATACTTGTATACTTTATTTTTAGCCAGCTATGTGGTATTCAGTTTGTTTGAATGGAATAGACATTTTAAGGTATAAAATGTTTTAAAAAATAAACCTGTAAAATTAAGAAAGGTTTTGTATTCTTGAGAAATTCACCAACATAACAATCCTTAATTTATTTGTACTAAAAAGTTTTTTTAAAAACATGACAGAAAGTTCTTAAATTCGTTATCACCTATAGAATGATTGTACGCAATATAAATCAAGGGAATAAACTTGAAAAAACTTAGACTGAAATATTAATCACAGGGAATGATAGTAAAGGTGTTTCTTCCTCTATAACTGAAAGTCAGTTTAGGCATGTTTTGGGTTGCTGTCATAACATATATTGTTGGAAAGACTGTTATTGAGAATAGCTCTTGTTGTGTTCAGTGATCCTAGTGTTCTCCTTATAATTCTTTTTCTTCTCAATAGCTCATAATAATGAAATGTTGATGAATTGTCTACTTGGATTAATGGATTAAACATTAAATCTAACGAACTACAGTAGAACCTCGATTATCCGTCAGGGATGGGACCAAGATGGTGACGGATTTGGGAAATAGACGGATATGGGAGTGATTCATACGAGTATGTCTCATATATATATATATATATATATATATATATATATATATATATATATATATATATATATATATATATATATATATACATAAATTGAATAATATATTTCAAACATTCAACATTGTATATGTACTCGTAACTTATTTATGCACTAAGAAGGTATACGATGTAGTAAAAGTATTTTTTTAAATAATAATAATTACGTACATCGATGGCTAAAAGTACAATCATTGTATGTCCATTTTTCCCCGCTTGAGAAATTAATATCAATTTAAAGGCGGAGTTTAGCTCTTTCCTGGTGCATTAACGTAGTATGCCCCTTCTTAATAATCATTAAATGATTATATAGAAGGGACATACTCTAGGGGTCCCCCGCATGTTTTATATCATTAAGTGTCGTCCGAGGAATATCATAGATTTTTGCTAAGATTGAAGCACTTTCACCTTTTCGTAAACGTTTTACAATTTCAAACTTAGTAGCGATATCTAAATTTCCTTTGGTCTTTTTTTCCGACATTATTGTGCGTACTTTTAAGAAAACTACAAGTACCCGTAAGACAAGAATGAAGACTGAAGATAGTTCAACTGCGGAAGCTACATTAGGTAGAGATGAGGAGATAATTAATTTCTGAGAAATGTGTGCGAAGAAGCCTAGGTTTTTAGTAAACAATAGATTCTAGAAGACAAAGTTGTTAAGACACAACGATTGATTCTTAGCCGGGGTCTATGACTTCAGCAACCAAACAATATATATACATCTTTTTTCCCCCCTTTTACATTTTTTTTTTTTCTCAAACTGAGGTGACGGTTAACAGAGTGTGACGGTAAATAGAGTGACGGATAATAGAGGTTTTACTGTATTAAGAAATTAAATCAGTTAACTTAGACATTTGAATCAGTAAGAGCTGTTGTTTACTCGCACTAATCCTGTATTGGATATCAGTCCCAGTGTAAGCCAACAATGAGGTTGTTATTATTTACATCTATCTCATTCTTTTTTCTTTAAAAATTTGTTTTTCTATTTTATTTTTAAAGATGGTAAACTGCAAATATGCAACAAATCAGCTGGCCTTGATGAGAAGGCGAGAGTGGCCTGCCTTATTTGCCTCCAATTTTTTCATTTAAAATGTGCGAAAGTCGATTCCGGGGACTCTGAAATCATTGAAAAAATTGAAATGTCCAGAATGTTCACTAGGTTCAGATACATTGCCAGTTTCTGACCCTACACTTTTGATAAACATGCTACTGACACTTTCAGAAGAATTTTAAGAGATAAAGTTCAAGCTGCAATCTATTGACAAAGTTAAAGAAATTAAAGATACCCTATAAAAACAGTCTGAAATTTCTTTTGTAAATAATGATAAATTACTGAAAATAGGAATCCTAGAGGAGAAAAGCAGGCAACTTGAAAGGCCCACATTAGAGAATAAGTCCCTAAAAGAAAAAGTGTCCATGCTAGAGGGTCGCCTAAACCATGCCAAACAGGCTCACCTAAAAAATACAATTGAAATAAGAGGCATCCCAGAGAAGCAGGTTGAAACTATAGTTGGCATGATTCTAAGCGTGGGGGCAGGCCTGGGCGTGAAGTTGTGTCCGGAAGATGTTGACCATGCAGTAGGGCTCACGACAAGGCAAGAAGGTTCCCCTGGCCCCATCATCGCCAGATTCGTGCGCGGCAAACACTTAGGGACGAATTGGTTCAGCAGAAGAAAGTCAAAAGGGACTTTTCAACACAACACCTAGGCTGGGGAGATAACGAAGCGCACCGCGTCTACGTTAGCGAAGCCGTGATGCCCACCATTGAACACCTCTACTGGCTAGCCAGGTAGAAACAGGTTTCCTTAAAAATCAAGTATGTCTGGTTTAGTGGAGGTGCAGACAATTAGACGGTCACCCGGCAGTGACAATTAGCAAGCCTAGTGACCTAGATGTGCTCAGCTGAATGTCATATAATGGTTACCCTAATATTTTGCTTTTATTTTATCATATTTTATTTCTTTCATTTATACTTCTTTTATATTTTTATTATCTTTTAGGTACAGAAGTTGTATTATTTTATTTGAAACTTAATTTTTATTTAAGTAGTTTCCTTTATTTTAACAGCCATTATTTATTTTTATTCATTTTATCATATTTTATTTCTTTCATTTATATGAAAAGTTTTGTTCTATTTCATTCGAAACCACATTCGCATCATCATTTACTCATTATCATCATCATTTGTTTTATTTTAATTCTGAAAACTACTTGGAATATTTCTATTCTCTATCCCTCAATCCGTATCCCATTTTCCTGCCATTTGTTCCTCAGTAATGACTAGTACTAATATACTGAACTGTTGTCACATTAACGTTCAATTCCATATTGCACATTTTGATAAATTTCAGAAATATTTCCTGGATAACTTTTACCATTTCATAGCCCTATCCGAAACCTGGCTCAAACCTTCATTCTTCTATCCAAGTATCCCTTCCTAACTATTCTTTCATACATTATGACAGATCTGATTGCAGGGGAGGTGGCGTTGGATTATATATCTACGAAAGTCTTAAAGCTAAAATCCTCCTTCAATCTCCTAACCCTAGCTGTCCTCACCTAGAATACATATTTGTTGAAATCTCAACTTTATCCTCTCCTCTTGTATATGCCGTAGTGTACTGACCTCCTCATGTTCCATTCCACAACCATTTCGAATCCTCCCTTTTCCAACTAGTCTCTAACTACTCCAATATCGTGACTTTAAGATCAATATGCTTTCGAATTCCAGCAATAAATCCTTTTTTACAAACCTAATATTTTTCCTCAATCTTCACCTCGTTCCCTACTCCCCTACTCATCACATCCAATTTTTAGATATCTTTATACCCCTGATTCACCTCTTAAAATCTCCTCATTGTCCCAACATCCTGTTCCGTTTCTTTCTTCACACGATCTCATACAAATTTCTTATGATCTGCCTGTCAAATCCTTTATTCCAAAAACTGTGTCCTACCGCAGTTTGGACCTACTTTCATTCGAATCTCTTCAATCCGACTTAAGTTCCATCAACTGGAACGTCATCTACTCTTATAATACTATCGATCACCTGATTTCCACCTTGCGCTCCAATCTGAAAACTACATTAGATATCCATGCTCCTTTAAAAACTCCAACCTTATGCCGTCCTACAGCTCCTTGGCTGACCACCGAAGTAAAAGATATGATGAGGAAAAGAGAAACAGCAAGAAGAAAATTTTGTCACACACGCCTATCAGTAGACATGTTTCAAAATCCTTCGCAATAAAACTCAGTCTGCTGTAAGTCGTGCAAAATCCCATCACATCCATTCTATCCCCTCTAATGCAACCGATTCCAAATCTAAATGGAATATATTCCGTCAACTATCATCAACAGTATCTTGTAACTTAAGTTCACTTCCAGTCACTCCTGACGATTTTAATAACCACTTTGTATCTAAAACTTCTCCTAAACCCACATCCGCTGCAGACATTGACAATATAAACTTTAACCCTGACAGCTTCTTTTTCTCCCATGTATCATATGCAAACTATTAAACACCATTCTGAAATCCGAATTCTTATTTCACAATTTAATCATTACCAAGTACGTGTGTGCGTGTGTATGCACATATATATAAATAAGATAATGGCGTAAAAAACCATGCAGTTAAAGCACCTTTCCGAAAAATCCTAACCCTAACCCATTCTAAAATTCCACATCAATGACTACAACAGTCCCGACAACATTCCTCTAAAGTTAGTAAAATCCTGCATCCCAGTCATAATGCCCGTATCACATCATATTTACAATTTCTCGTTACAAAACTCCGTATTTTCCAGTCCTTGGAAAACTGCCTTAGTGTGCCCATTAAATAAAATTGAAAATCCCTCCCCTCCAAACGACTTCCGCCTTATCTCCCTCCTCTCTAACAGAGAACAGAACCAAATTTCGAACTTTCTAGAAGAATGTTCCATCATCAACCCAATCCAATCCGGCTTTCAACCAGGATACTCAACTCAATCCGTTCGTCTCAAAATAACCCATGATCTCTATTCCGCCATAGAACAACAAAAATTAACAATTCTTATCCTTCTAGATTTTTCCAAAGCCTTCGAAACAGTAGACCACAACATTCTCCTCGCCAACCTTCGTAACTTATCTCTATCCAATAGTGCTCTGCGGTGGTTCAAGTCTTTCCTCTCAGATCGCTCCCAATATGTTCTGATCCCTGGTCAACCTCCTTCCATAACCCTTCCTCTGTCCTGTGGTGCCCCACAGGGTTCATCACTATCCCCCACTCTATTTGCCATTTACATAAACGACCTTCCAGTTCTTACCCAACACTCCCAGTATCATGTCAATGCTGACCACTTTCAAATATACCTATCCTTTTTCCCTTCCGACCTATTACACAGGCTGAAAAAAAAACTTAAAAAAAAATTTTGATTTAGTTAACTGATCTTTATGTATTTTTTTGCGCTGATTCAAAAAATGACATTGGTTTTTTTTTCTATCACGTAAGGCTTGCTTACAAAATAAAGTTGAAGTTTTTGGAAAAAGTACAAAAAACAGAAAATTTTGGATTTGTTTTTATTATTTTAACATGCAGCAAAAAAAAACAACGATACCTAGCTAAAATAAGCATAAAAGTGATACACATTTGTTGTAAGTTATTATAAGTCTTTGTAAAAACGTTTTCTTTTTCTATCAAAGCTTCTTTTGGTACTTTTTCGGCTGTGTTCTTGTGAATTTTTCCTTTATAACATCCAACAGCAGTCTGCCATCATGTTGACATTCCATCGACCTTGGTATCTGCGCTCCATTTCTCTCATACCTTGATGGAAACGTTCTTCTTGTTCCTCACTTACAGCCCCAAGATTTTCTGGAAAGTACCCCAGATGTGAGTGAAGGAAATGAACTTCGGCACTCATGTTGCAGCCCAACATTTTGTAGTTTTGTAACAATTCAGCAACCAAAGTTTTGTAGTTTGGGTTTTTTTTTTTCCAAGAAAGCCTGTTACAACAAGTTTAAATGAATTCCAGGCATTTTTTCCCTGTTTCCATTTTAGTGACAAGCTTTCATCTTCGAAAAGTTTTCAGATGTCAGGCCCAACAAAGACTCTCTTTCAGCTTAGCATCGGATATACCAGGAAACTGTTCACAAAGATACTTGAAACTCTCTCCTTCTTTGGGTAATGCTTTCACAAACTGTTTCATTAGCCCCAATTTGATATGAAGTGGTGGAAGTAAGATCTTTTTAGGATCCACTAAACTTTGTCTTTCAACATTTTTAACTTCAGGAATAAGAGCCTTTCTAATTGGTCACGTCTGCTTGAGTTAGTGTTCCTTCTTGTCATGGCTATCCCATTCACAGAGGAAACATGGAAACTTTGCGTAACCACTTTGTTGACCTAGTAACATGGAAATAACTTTCAAATCTCCACAAATGGTCCATTTATGGTCAGAGTAGCCGAGCTTATTAAGAACAAACTCAAGATTTTCGTAGCATTCTTTCAAATGGACTGAGTGTCATACAGGCACAGGATCATATCAGTTATCATTGTGAAGATAACAGCTTTCAAACTCCTTTTTGATGAATCGATGAAAAATCTCTATTCCTCTGGTTCATACGTGATTTTGAACATTTCCATGATCCCAGGTACATGGTTGCAGAAAACTAGGTCACCCTCTTGGGTAAAAAAAGGGACCAATTCCTTTTCTCTAAATCGGTAGCATAAAAATGAAACACCAGAGGCTATCATATGTCATTCTTTAAGTCTAGACCTTAAAACATCCTTTGAGAGGCTCAGATCTCCATCGTACTAAATCGTTCAAGTCTGATTGAGATTAAAGTTTAGGGTCATTGGTACCTGGATAGTAGCTGTCCTCACTATCGCTGCTACTATGTGACATTTGTTCTAAATTGTCTAAAATATTGTCCAGGGTATCCGGAGGTGAAGGAATAGGCAAGTCAGGTCCATGAGGAACAGGGCGAATAGCCAAACTTAAGTTGGTTGGGTATGAAATGTCCTTCCTGGTTTTTAAATTGAAACCTTGCACTGAACAAGAATAAAAATAACAGTCATCTCTGTGATTGTTAGGCTCTCTCCAAATCATGGATACTCCAAAACGAAATGTTTTCTTCTGGTATGGAAATCTTCAAAAGAGGCGGATAGGCCCGTACCTATCCGTGTGTGGGATTTTTACCCACTAAAACCACCTCCCTACACCTGGGACCGCCGTTAGGCATTACTTCGGGAATGGCTGTGTGCCGCCTCATGACCCTTTCCAAATTGTAGCTTCTTGATTTTTTTTTTTTTTTAAAGTAGCTTCTTGATATAGATTCTTCTTCTTCTTCTTTAGGAAGGCACCTCTTTACTGATTCCCTCTCCTTGTCCTTTCCTCCTCTCTCAGTCTTTTGAGGACTTCTATGGCGAATTTTTTCACGGCTCACCACTGTTCATCTGACTTTAGCCTTCAACTCTCTAAATTTTCAGGAGTCACCTTCTTTACACAAGCCAGCTCCAATTCCCTTCTCTCGTCAATGAAGCGGGTACATTAAAAAAATATAGGGTTGGCAACTAAGTCATTGCCGATTTCAAATAAGAAGGCAAATTCAGAATTTTTGTTTAAAAATATAACTTTATTCAATTAGATATTGCCCGTTCTTGTCGATGACCTTTTTCCATCGTTCTGGCAGCGTAAAAATTCCCCGTTCGTAAAATGTCTGGTCTTTGCTATTAAAAAACTGAATTAGGTGTGATCTGACATCATCCGCGTTGTTAAAAATTTTACCATTTAAAGAGTTTTGCATGGAACGAAACAAATGGTAATCGGAAGGCGCAAGTTCAGGGCTATATGGTGGGTGTGACAAAACATCCCAACCCAGTTCCAATAATTTTTGCCGAGTAACCAAAGATGTGTGGGGCCTTGCGTTATCATGATGGAAAACAACACCCTTCCGATTTGATAATACCGGCCGCTTTTCTTCAATTGCATCCTTCAGTTTGTCGAGTTGTTCAACATACACATTTGAATTTATCGTTTGGTTCTGCGGCATGAGTTCAAAATACAAAATTCCTTTGTGATCCCACCAGACTGACAGCATAATCTTTTTTTGGTGAATATCTGCTTTTGATGCTGTTTGGGCTGGTTGATCTTGCTTCACCCACGATCTCTTGCGAGTAACATTGTTATAAACTATCCACTTTTCGTCGCCAGTAACTAGGTTCTTCAGAAATGGATCATTTTCATTGCGTTTCAGTAGCGAATCACAGATGCTAATCCGTTGCGTCAAATGAATTTCCTTTAGCTGGTGAGGGATCCATAAATCAAGTTTCTTGACACAACCAAGGGTTTTTAATTTTTTTTCAATGCATGTATGCGACACATTGAGCTTCTCTGCAATGTCTCGTGTTGTGCTGTGACGATCTGAATCGATAATGGCCTTGATATGGGTTTCATCCACTTCGACTGGGCGGCCAGATCGTTGTGCATTTTTCAGTGAAAAATCACCGGAACGAAATCTTTCAAATCAATTTCGACACTGCCTTTCTTTTTAGGCTTTATCTCCCATATACGGCACATAACTTGTTTTGTGCTTGCGATGCGTTCTTGCCTTTTCGGAATTAATACAATAAAATGTGCCGGAAATGCACGTCCTGTTCTTCCATTTTTAAATTGGGATAAAAACAAAACTAAAGAACTAATTAAAAAAAATTTTTTACTAATTAAACGTAGAAGTCCATACAGTAAGAAAAAAATATAGGTTATTTTTTAATTTAACAAAACAACACAACCACGTTAACAAAACAAAAGAAAGTGTAGAGTGAATCTATCGACAAAAACGGCAATGACTTAGTTGCCAACCCTATACATGTTCTGCAGTTTCCTCTACCACCATACACATTGGGCATTCAGCACTGTCGTCGAGTTTGAGTCTGTAAAACATCCATGTCCAGACAATAGTTGAAACACCATATCTACGGTCATACCACAAACGAATGTCAGACACTAACCTGTAGTTCCACCTTCCAGTATTAGCCATATTCCAACGCTGCTGCCAATGGACGATGGTGGTTTTCCTCTCTTCGTCTCTTGATCCTCGAGAACTACGATCGTACCATCTGTTTCTTTCTTCGACTAACATCTCAACCGGAGGAATGCGGGCAATTACACATACAGCTTTGTAGGAAACAGTCCGAAAAGCACTTGTTACCCTCAATAAACTTCTTCGATACACTGAGACGTTCTGTCTCCTGTACGATGCTGTGGACATGGCTTCTTTCCAGATTGGAGCTCCATATAAAAGAATTGAGGGGACAACAGTTGCTAGGAGCTTTCTGCCACTCTTTGGGTCCTCCAACATTTGGCATAAGGCGCGTCAATAATGAAGTAACTCTTGCTGCTGATATACTCCATGTGTGCGTTAAACTGGAGACGTGCATCAATGAGAACTTCCAGGTATTTCAAGTTGAGAACAAATTTCGTGCCTACCCAATGTGAGAGTAACAGTTTCAATCTGCTTCCTGCTACTGACCAGCGAACTCAGTCTTATGGTCAGCAAGCTACAACCCCACAGAAGTCAGCCATCTTCGGATAATAGCGACAGTCCGGTTGGGAATTAGGGTAATCTCCTCAATATATTTTGCCACGACCACCACTGGCACATCATCGGCGAAACCAACTACTGTAACTCCATCCGGCATGAATAACCTAAAAACTCTGTCGTACATAATGCTCCACAAGAGAGGACCTAAGACTGGGCCATGTGGGACGTTATCATTGACCTCATACATCCTGAAACCACTATCCGAAGCATAAAATAGTACCCTCTCTCTAAAATAGTCATTGATAACCCTCATAAAATACGAAGGGACCATCATCGTCCGTAGGGCATCCAATATGCAGGCCTAGTTCGCCATGTTAAATGCGTTTTTAACATCCAAAGTGACGATAGCTGCATAATTCTTCATACCCCTCTTCCACCTCACTCCTGCAATTGCTTTTCGGCAATCTCGGTCACTAGTCCAATAGCTTCTATCGTAGATTGCTGTTTTCGAAATCCTCATTGAGCCTTTGAGAGGCCTCTTTTACCTTCCGTAATTTCTTGAAGGATCTTCTCAAACACCTTTCCTTTACTATCCAACAAACAAATTGGGCGATAGGTCGACGGGTCGTAAGGAGCCGGGTACGACCCTTTATGAAGGCATGTGTGTTTTTACGTGGGCAGGTGGAAATCTTCAAAAGACGTGGTTAGGCCCGTACCTATTCATGTGTGGAATTTTTACCCACTAAAACCACCTCCCTACACCTGATAACACAATAATCCCTTTTGTGTGTGTGTGTGTGTGTGTGTGCGTGCGCGCCTGCGTGTGTGTGCATGTGTGTGTGTGTGTTTTCTTCTTCCTTTATTGGAAATAGTTTTCTTTAAATATTGTTTTAGGAGGTAATTCATAAATTTTTTTATTTCTTCCTCATTTAATAATCTAATTGTTATTAGTCAATTAAATGTATTATATTTTACTCTAAGACATTTTAGGTTAAACATTATTCATGTATTGTTATTCTAAAGAGATTTGTCCGAGAATAAATAAAGTCTTTATGAGCACTTTCTTCAAATGATAAAGTGATTTTAACTCAATAGACAGTTCTTGGTTTTTCCTAATTTTTTCGGTTCTGGTGTTCATTATGTTTGAATCACATGGGAATGCTATATCTATGATTCTACAAATTTTATTCGCTTTATGGATCAACAAAATATCCGGACGGTTATGTATTGCCCTGTGGTCTGTGATTATTTGCTCATCCCAGTAAATTTTTATTTCATTATTGTCCAAAAGTTTTTCCGGCTGATAGCAATAGTAAGGCACCTCATCTCCGCCCAACAGTCCTTATAGCCTGCATATACTTGGGTGATATATTTTCACCACATTGTTATGCCTGATCGTGTAGTCTGTCCCAGTCAGTGCTTCGCATCCATTTGCCACATGCTGTATAGACTCATGAGTTTTCGAGCAGAGGCGACATTTATCCGTTATCAGGTTCTCCTTAAGAATGTGCTTTCTGTTGACTCTAGTAGCAATTATCTGGTCCTGTATGGCTACTGTAAACCCTTCAGTTTCCCCAAACGGTTGCCCTTTCTTTAACCATTCAACTGAGAGCTCACTGTCAATCTCAGGCTGATGCAGCTGATGGTAAAATCTACCATGCAGTTCCTTACCCTTCCAGTAATATCATGGAGGATAGGGTCTTTCAGATTTAGGACAGTGTAATTTTTGCTTAATTGTCTTATCATGCCGATGTACTTGTCATAAAGTACTGTTTTGTGGATTTTACTTGCTTTCTGCATGAATCTTCCATTGAAATTTGCCCACGCCCAGGTAAATAGTAGCCACAGATGCCTTTGGGTAATGAATTTTACCATCTGTATTTTACCATCATTGTGCACACCATGCGATCCATCTGTTGTAGTTTGGTTTTTGACCAATTTATTATGCCAAAACTATATGCTACGACTGGTATTGCCCGTGTATTTATGGCATTGATTTTATTTTTTTCATTCAGCTGACTTTTAAGAATTAGCTGGTCTTTTTTTAAACTTAGCAGATATTTCGCTAAATACATCTTTCTTGGATATTTTTATAACTTGCTTGATGCCCAGGTATTTGTAAAATTCTTCCATCGATTGGTGTCTCAAGATAGCTCCTGAACTAAGTAGTATAGAGGTTCTGTCCCTTATATTTCCTTTTGTAATGTTGACGGTAGCGCCCTTTTCAATACCAAAAGACATACAGATGGAGTCGCTGACAAAATTTAACATAATTATTGCCTCGGACGAGCCTGTTACTGAGGTTGCATCTGGGGAGACATACAACAGCCTCCTTCAGGGAATGGCGGATAGCGAGTGGCGCCACCCTGTCGAATCGGACCTAACATTCATCAGTCCATAGTCTGAGCTTGCGCTTGGAGGGTCTCCAACTTGTGCTCAGCAACAGAGACCAAGAGCAGAATATCTTGAGACAAGCTCTATCATGTATTGTAGCTGATTCTTATTTCTGGCATATAACTTGAGGTCATCCATGTAGAGACTATAGCTAATGGTCGATTCTTTATCGCCTACTTTCAACTGGTAACTAATGTTTCTGCTATGGAGGATGTGACTTAAAGGCGCTAGGGCTAAACAAAACCACAGAGGATTTAGTGAATCTCCCTGGTCAATCCCCCTACAAATTTTTATAGCCTCAGTTTTGTGCCTTGTGGATCCCTTGTAGTACGTGCTGCATCCTCTTCTTTAATTATTGTGAGGTCTACAGGGCCAAGAAATTGGCCCTTCATAATTACTCTTGTCTGGCTGCTAGTCTTTGTGCTGTTACGTCAATGTTTGGGTATCTTTCTAGTTTGGATTCTTCTCAGATATCCTGTTCTATATTGTTCTAAATCTGTTGCCAAGTAGTAAGCTCGGCTGACTACTTTGTTCATATCTTATGTCCACTTCATCCTTTGAACTGCTCTTGGTCTCTGTTGCTGAGCACAAGTTGGAGACCCTCCAAGCGCAAGCTCAGACTATGGACTGATGAATGTTAGGTCCGATTCGACAGGGTGGCGCCACTCGCTATCCGCCATTCCCTGAAGGAGGCTGTTGTATGTCTCCCCAGATGCAACCTCAGTAACAGGCTCGTCCGAGGCAATAATTATGTTAAATGACTCCACATTAGTTATGGGGATTACATTTTATACCTTCGGCCAGGTTCGTCCGCAAGCATCCCTAACATGGGAACAGACCCTGACTAGGAAGCTGACCACTATGGGATCATTCACGCCTGGGTTTCGTGTTAGTTTTGGTCCGCCCTGGGTATTTTATTTCCCCCGTGCCCTCCATATCTGGTGAGCATTACCCTATCCGCCACATGTGGAATGGGAGACTAGCAACTCCGCAAGGGTTATTATTATTCAGAAGTTAAAATTGCTAGTATTTTTATTCACCTTCATTGTTTTAACACTCATAAATTCTAAAAATCATATTAAAATGATCAGTCTGTTCACTGTCCACTTCTTTCCTGTAGGCCATAGACAAGTTGTTTTGAGATTTGGCACCGAGGTAAGAGGTCACCTCAGGGTGATTCACGGAACCAAACATTACCTTTTAAAATAAAAATATTTTTTCACTTTTTGGTATTTCATAGCATATTTTGAATTTCTTGTTATTACTTATATTAAAGGAACAAAGAATGGTTTAACTATATCATAATACAAACTTAAGTGTTTTTTCGATATATTGCACCATAAATTTTCTCGAGTTTGCCATTGTTAAGCAAATTTGCATAGTTATGTCTTTATGTTTTAGCATACTAAAAATGTTGGTAGCTGTGAGGGCATTGAACCATACCGAGAACATTTTGGGCAACGAATTCTTATTAGATGTGTAAGTCTTAGATTTAGACTACAAGCACCTTTAACAACTGATAAAGAAGCACATTCTCAGGTATATAATAATTTCATGATATATTTTCTCACTTAAAATTATTTATTCTTGAATTAGCATGACTGAAAATGTATTTAACACTAATGAAGTATTTTCAGGGATACCCCTAATCAATATTTGTTTGTATTCTTTTCTATTGATTCTGCTGTTATAAAGTTCCGTAGAATATTTAGATTATCTTAAAAATCTTTACTTTCATCAATTTTAACATTAGGTGTGAGTACTATCACTGGATAGTTTCTCTATTTGCCTTTATCTTGGGCAATTTATCTTTCATTATATTTACTTAAATACATTGTATTTAAATTTCAATAAATACATTTTAAAAAAACATTAGGTTGTTCTGTCTATGCCAGGCCATGGGTCCAGCAACAAGTATGTTTAATCTTTTTTGCCGAATGATCTAATAAATAATTTAATTCATTATTTTCAAAAAGGTTGGAAGAGTGGTCAGGAAAAAAAAAATACAAAATACGAAAGTAAATTATATTTTATGCCATAAATGTATGCATAGGTTCAACATCTAACTGTAATATATAACATAACTTAGGGAATCGAACATAGCAAGAAAAATGTCATCATCATTGTTTATTACTCTTTAACTTACAAGTGCATGCAATTTGCTTAAACTCCTATCTGTATAATGCTAGCCGTTTGGCCAGATATATTTTTATTAATTTCTGTACACTTCTGTTATTCTTAAGGGACCTTGTACCAGAATAAAATTATTTTTCTATTCTATCTGTACCCCACTCCTCCACTCATCTTCTCTCTTCTCAACTAAAGATAAGGACAAATTACCTTAGTTGATTCTTGTGTTTGAGATCCTATCAGATGCATTCTGAAACTGGACGTTTTATCAATGTTACTAATTCTATCCTGTATGGTATTGTCTTTTAACTTCCTCATATACTACATTTCTATTGCTAGGATCCATACTTATTATATTATTTTTTTTATTACTGTTCAGAACTCAAGGAATATTTTAATAATGATACTAAGATGAACATATAAACTTTGAGTGGAGTGGCTCAGTGGTAGAACCTACTCTTATTCGTTAACTGCCTCTAGCCCTCCTGGGGCTCATCCAGACCCTATAAAGTGGGTATCCGAAATAGGAGAAAACCAAGGGGTTGAGCGTGATCTAGGATAAATCACCTCCCTGCATAACCGTTGTCCAAGAAACAGTGCAGTCTCTACCATGTACTGAACCAAATACTCTTCATGAGTTGTAATAGTAAAGTTTTTTTTTCCTTTTAGTCAAGTAAATACATAATATATATATATATATACTGAAATACATTATTTAGCGTTTTGATTATATTTTTAAAACTAGATGCATTTTATATTTTAGTTGGAACCATACTTTGTGGCTATAAGTTTGTTTGATGCTCGTGAAGGGAAGAAAATATCTGAAGATTTAGAATGGGAAGTGTCTTCTGAAGAAGTTTCTTCTATGATAATTAGGCCTGAAGGTCCATCAGTATCAGTAGTCACTAATGAATCTGGCATTCCAGAAGGATGGATTACAAACCCTTCACAGGTATAATTATTAAAATTATAATTAATAATAACTAACTTCAAAATGATTAGATTTAAGAGTCAGTTGCACCTATAAAAAAAGTTGGCCTCGGACGAGGCCAAGACTTGTAACCAGGTTGTAGCACCATAACAAAAAAAAATGTATGTATATTTTAAGATACTTTTTTTTCTCACATTTTTAGACAATCACTATCCAATCAGGATTTGTTTTTCTTTCTGTTGTCTTCTGTTATCAAATCTAATGTAACTCTTGTTTACCTATATTTTTGTGGACTTCCTCTAGTGTTGCTAAAGATCAAAACTTCTTGACCTCTAGCTTGGTTTGATTTTTAATTCGAAGATTCTTCAATTTATTTAGATCAAAACTTGGAGTAATTACATTTTTCTTTCCTTTATTATTACTATTATTTTTGAAGTTTTTGTTGAAGTTCCTTTATAACTAATTCATGATCTGACTCTTATTCCATCCCTCGATACAATCTCAGAATTTTATAAAATTTTGCCACCTATGTTATATCAACTCATGATTAATGATGTTTACTAAATTTAACTTTCTTTACTGATTACACTGGTCGACAAGGTTTTTTTCACAAGAGATCTGAATAGTGAATCTAGTGGCATTTTCCATCCTGAATTCAGATATGTAGTCAGAATTTTCCCATCAGGCATAGTTTTTCTGTAAAAGCTACTTTTCAAAATATGATTTTAGCGTTTTCTTTGACCTGTCATAGGAACCGTTACCTCATATGTAGCTATTTTACTCAAGCTGTATTATTGAAATCATTTGCAATGTCATGCTGAAGCGCAATAAAACATGACTGTGCAGGTTCATTGTTGTTGTTTATACATGTTCAGACCTCTTTGGCATTGTGATGTGTCAGTATTGAGCTGACTGTGAGATTGTTGAGTAGTGAAATATTTCCTTACTTTCTGTTTAGAAGTGTATTGTGTATGTTGTGCATGTTGTATTTCTGTGCTTTATTTTTTCATCATGCCAAGAAATTGTGTAAATCATGCAGATAATTTCTGCTATATTTGTGGTGAGCTGACCTTCAAGTCTCAGAGGCGAAATTTGATCCCACTTGTAAAGAAGTGTTATAAACTTTACTTTGGCTGTCAAGTTGGTGATTTTGATAAAAGCTGGGCCCCAAATACATGCTGTGTTTCGTGTGTTAGACTGCTGACTGGGTGGAAAAATGGTACACATCATATGCCATTTGCAATTCCCATGATTTGGAGGGAACCGAAGGATCATTTAACTGACTGTTATTTTTGTTTGACAAATATTAAAGGAATCACATCTAAAACAAAATATACAGTTAAGTATCCGAATTTACAATCTGCAATGAGACCTGTCTTACACAGTGAAGAGTTCCCCGTACCAGTATATGCAGATACAACCTTAAGTGATAACTCTGGTTCTGACTTGACTGAAACTTCAAATGATTCAGATGAAAATAAAAATGATCTTACATATGAAGCCAGTAGCTGTTCATCAGAACCATACTTTCCTAATCAGCAAGACCACTAAGGTCCTAAGACTTGATTCGCGATTTAAATCTGTCTAAACAGCAAGCGGAAGTTTTAGCTTCCAGACTCAAAGGGTGGAATCTACTCCAAAAAGATGTAAGAATTAGTAGATATCGTAGCCGCCATAGTGTTTTCAAAGTATACTTCTCTGAAGAAAATGGTATTGTGTTTTGTAATAATATTTGTTCAGTTATGGGAACTCTTGGGTTTCAACACCGGCCAGATGAGTGGCGATTGTTCATAGACTCCTCTAAAGTAAGTTTGAAGGCTGTGCTGCTACATATTGGCAATAAACTTCCATCAATACCGGTAGCGCATGCCGCTGATATGAAAGAGACATATGAAAATATGAAACTAGTTTTAGAGAAAATTCAATATGGAAAATATGAATGGAATATCTGTGGTGATTTAAAGGTCATTGTTTTATTGCATGGTTTGCAACTTGGGTTCACCAAATTTTGCTGTTTTTTGTGCGAGTGGGACAGCAGAGATAAGAAGTCTCACTACGTTAGAAAGTCATGGCCAAAATGTGAATCTCTTATCCCTGGCCAGAAAAATGTGGCATGTGTCCCTTTAGTGAAGCCTAAAAAAATATTTTTACCTCCATTGCATATTAAGTTAGGAGTTATGAAAAATTTCGTCAAAGCTATGGATAAACTTTCTGATGGATTCTTGTACTTGAAATCGAAATTCCCCAAAGTCAGTGATGCTAAATTGAAAGAAGGAGTTCTTATAGGACCACAAATCCGATCATTAATGGCTGATGAACATTTCGAGGGACTGTTAAATCCACTGGAGAAAGCAGCCTGGCAGTCTTTCAAAAGTTTGTGTTGCAATTTTCTTGGAAACCATAAAGCAGAAAACTATCGTGACATAGTGGCTGATCTTCTGCATTTTTATAAAGCTATGGGATGCAACATGTCTTTAAAAATTCACTTCTTGGACTCTCACTTGGACTTCTTCCCCGAAAACCTTGGAGCTGTCAGCGATGAACACGGTGAGCGTTTTCATCAGCAAATTTCTACAATAGAGAAGAGGTACCAAGGCAAGTGGAGTTCCAATATGCTAGCTGACTACTGTTGGACTAAAATGAGAGACGTTCCAGATGCAAAATATACCCGAAAATCACTATCTACCACTTTCTAGGTAAGTCAGAATCAGTAGTTATAATTTTGAGTTAGATAGCTAGTTACGGATTTTTTGGAATATTATAAAAAATTCAAATGAATATCACACAAAACTCCTGCCCGATGGGGAAAAACTGTAATTATATTTGAATTCAGCACGAAAAATACTTTTAGAATCTGTTATTTTAATTCTTGTGAAAGAAAAAAAGTTAAATTTTGTCGACCAGTGTTATCGGATAATAAATGTCTTTCCCTCCCACTGTGGTTACAATGGTTGGGATTTTAGTTATTTACAGTGATTTTCATGGCAAAGTTGAGAATCTTTTTATATTGTTAAGAATTTTATATTTTCTATATATAATATAATATGGATAGTTAATTAAAAGTTGACATTATTTACAAATTAATTACAATTACATTATTACAAAATTTCAATTATTACAAAAACAAAACAGTTTGTTATCTTACAATATTTTATTAAACATGAAATCTTTTATCTCCGTGGGTCAATGATTATTAATTGCAATTAGGGATAATTAAAGCAATTAAATTCAAACACAATTTTTATAGTAAACTGATTAAAATAAACACTCACCTGTATCTCATCCAACATGTGTCCTAAAACTCCTTCACAAAACAGCTTACGAATCAAAATTCCATCAGGCTTCTCTTGATATTCCTTAGACTGCCAATGATATTGTAGAATATCTAGGAGAGATCCTATCTTCGGAACATCCAATAGTCAAGTAATATAACTTGTTGAGGTCAATAGTCAAGTAATATAACTTATTGAGGTCCTCACTCTAGGACCTTCACGCGGAGAGAGACCATTTGGAGATGCTCTTCATGAAACTCCACGCCTAGAGAGCTTGAAATATGGTGGCAGTAGCTTGCCGGTAGGTGGGAGGCAATGCCATATGTATATTTTGAAAATCAGTTACACATATATAAAAATTGTATTTATTAAACAATCAGTCTATTAAATTTTTAAATACGTATTTTAAATAAGCTGTAATAAAATTTAGAATCATTTTTATTTACTTAATTTACTCATAAATTCACGTCAAGTTAATATTGGTCCACTATTGATACGCCAAATATCGATAATTATTTTGATTTATATTATATAACAAATTTTGACCTCAAAAATATTTAGCCTCTAACATTTCATAAGACTTATTTTATCTTTACTCGTATCTTCAGTCGGGACTTGTATGATCAGAATTGCGTGAAACTACCATCTTCCTTTGCAATACTTACAGTTTACTCTGATTCAGTCTTTTGAAGTCAAGCCTATTTGTGTCTTCCTTGATTTATATATCAAACACAAGTTTTGCAAAAAATTCTATGGTACAAGTAATAGCATTACAAATTAGATATAGTATTCATGTAAACAATGTAGTGCTAAAGTAATTTAATAGGCTAGAGGGAAAAAAATAAAGTATTTTTTATATCTAAATCTTGAATGAAGCGTTGTCATTACCTATAATTGTCTCACATTTCCAATTAATGTTAATATGCATAACCCATAAATTATAGAAAAATACAGGAATGACTTGAACTGATTGGCTGGGTCCAGATTCTACTCTGATTTAGTTTCTTCTTAATCAATTAAGAAATTTCCTCAAGGTAGTATCCTTGGCCCAATCCTTTATACAGTTTATACAGCTGACATCCCAACTCATCCTAATACCATCCTTACCACGAATGCTGATGTTACATGTGTATTACCAGTCAACACCAATCCAGTTATTGCATCCAAAAACCCCCAATCCCATATCACCGATCTTGAAGAATGGTGTCAAAACTGGAGAATTAAAATAAATTCTCATAAATCACATCAAATCACTTTTACCTTGCGTCATAAACCAATGACTTCCTGCCCTTCAGTATCCTTTAATAATATCCCTCTAGTGCCTGTAGAACAGATCCTATACTTAAGGTTGCATCTCGACAAATGTTTAATCTGGAATCCTCATACAAGACAGAAAAGACAAGAAACCGCTCGCCGTTTCAGGCTACTTCAACACTTACTACACAAATGCTCTAAGCTCCCAATTTACTACAAAAGACTCATCTACATGACCGTCATACGACCTATTTGGACTTACGGAGTAGAGTTTTGGGGCTCCACTAAGCCATCGAATTCCTTTCGTATCCAATCCCTACAATCCAAAATCCTTCGTAAAATCCTCAATGCTCCTTATTTTGTTGAGAACAAAGTCATCCATAACGACCTTAATGTCCCATTTGTATCTGAATTGGCCCGAACCCGGTATCTATCCTTTCATAACAAACTTCATTCCCACTCAAATCCTCTAGTTTCAAACTTAGCTTCCTCTTCAATTCCCGATAATCCCCCGAGGCGTCTGAAAAGAAGATGGCGACGTGACCTTCTTAGTTGAACTTGCGATTTGAGTACTACCAGTGGGTAGTTTCTCTACTTGTCATTCTTATGTCATTATGTATCACTCAGCTTATTTACTTGTTTGATTATTGTAATACAGTTGTAAATATCAAAAAATAAGTTTTTTAAAAATTAAAGAATTAAATCACATTGATCTGTCATCTAGCATATGCCTCTAAATGTAGTCTCTTCAATTATTAAATATTTTTCAATTGTTTCATTAATTCAGAAAAAAATTGCAGGGTGTCTTTAGTGTAAGCAATGCACATAGTGAAGTATTCCTGGTTGCGAGGATAGAAAAAATTCTTCAAGGAAGCATAGCTACTGCAGCTGAACCCTATACAAGGACAGGAAAGGATCCGAGATTAGGCCTTAAAGTTCATCGAACAGCCCTGGCTGCAGCTCAAAGGTACAGTTTTTTACCCTCAAATTGATAATTCAATCTTTTAGCTCTTACTATCCATTAATTGTTATTACTCTGTCTATAGGTTACATCATAGTTTCTTTTGAGGTTTTATTTTATTACTTTTTCTTCTTTCTTTATCTTTCAATGGTGGTTAATATAAAGACTGTAATGTAGTTTCAAACCTAGCTTCCTCTTCAATTCCCGATAATCCTCCGAGGCGTCTGAAAGAAGATGGCCACATGACCTTCTTAGTTGAACTTGCGATTTGAGTATTACCAGTGGGTAGTTTCTCTACTTGTCATTCTCATTTCATAATGTTTGATTACTTGTTTGATTATTGTAATACAGTTGTAAATATCAATAAATAAATTTAAAAAAAAATTATAATAGAACAATTAGGCAATTGGTGGATCAGGAAACAACGATTCTCTTTGCAATAGAAACGAGAAGATTGAAATGGTATGGCCACTTAAAAAGAATGGCAGAATACCGATGGCCAAAAATAATCTTCGAATATTGCTGGAAAGGAGGAAAAGAGGACGACCCAAAAAAAGATGGTTGCAGAATGTGGAGGAGAACATTGCAGCGAGGGGTATTAGAGAAGGAGACTGGCTGGAATGACATCTATGGCACGAGCTTTTAGATACAAAAAACAACTAAGTTGTACAAAATTGTTTAATAAAAAAAATTAATAATTATTAATGATTTTATTGCTAATTTTGGTTTTTAAAAGCGTTTATCTCTACAAAAAACAACTAAGTTGTACAAAATTGTTTAATTTAAAAATTTGTTATAATTATTGATTTTATTGCTAATTTTGGTTTTTAAAAGCTTTTAACTTTATTATTCAAATTTTGCAATAGGGTTGCAGGATATGTCTGATTAACCACCAATCTGAAATTTTTATATAAATTAATTAACTTTCAGTAAAATTATTTAACTTAATGATTACTATATTATATTGTTAATTAGATGATCTCATGATGTAACTATTCTGAATAGAACAGCTAATTTTGAGAGATCACGGCATTCATGTTTCTTCTAAGCTTCTTATGATTTTATTACTTAGTACTCATAGAAGATAAGGTCAAAGGTAAAATATACTCATTTAAATTGTATGGTATAAAATATTCTAATAATGCACATGGAATACTTAAGGTAACTAAAGTATATAAGTTGATAAGGATTAATACTGATCTCGTCTAATAGCTTTCCAAATACCTCATTGTACGCATACATTTTTTAGAAGATAAAATAGGTGTAGTAAGCTGTACTTAAAAGATAGATATATGCTATCTCGGACTTTTTTCTAGATCCATAAAAGAGCGATATACCGCCATGCATTGTTTCTTTATATGACAAAGTAATTGGGCAGTATCATCAAGGAAACCTCCCAGGTGGCTTTACTTTTTCCAACATTTCCGACAATTATCGTTATATTCCAAGCCATTTACACAAAACCTCGAAAAATTATGTACCTAAACCTTCCTGGTGAATCACTCTATCTATTGGTGAAAACCGCATGAAAATCCATGCAGTAGTTATTGAGATTACTGCGAACAGACAAACAAACACGGCCACGGACTTTGTTTAGTAATGTGCATAGATTACTAAGTAATCATTTATTAAAGAAAAAATCTGAACAGATGATTTTTAACCTGATTCTTGCAAAAAAAAAGCAATTTAGAGTTTAAAATAAAGCATCACTTTTGATTTATAAATCATCTCTACAGTTAAATTTTATTTCTGTTTAAAATTTCAGATTATTATATTTAAAAATTGTTGTTAGCTCAAAATTTGTCCAATGCTCAATGTAAAGTGCATATCCTTGGAGATGTTCTTTTTGAGGGGTGGCCCTGATGGCTGCTGTACCTTTTCTCCTTTCTCAATTATATGGATATCATATTTTAAGAGTATGTGGGGGGATAAAATTGTTTTACATTTTTTAAAGAGATTTAGCTTTTTCAAATTATAATGTGCATTTTTTTCCAGATTAGGAAAATACAGAATGCCTTTCGCTTGGACTGCTAGGCCATTATTTAATCTTTATGGGTCAGATCCTGATGTTGTCTCCGATTTTCCTGGAATATACCGCCAAGATGCTACAAAATTAAAAGATGAAGAACTTCTTAAATATCTTTCAGATTTTAGAAAGTAAGTCTTTTACCTACTTTGAAAATATAGTATATTATTTAACGATTAATTGTGTGGTTCTAAAATAAGAAAGTATTAAAATTTACTACTTGTTATTTTGATTAAATTTATTTATTAATCTTATTAATTTGTGCTGAGTGTATGCAATTCCAGTTATTTTGATTTCTTAACATTACTATTTATTTATCACATATCTATAGTATTTTTTTATGTCTGTTTGGTGTAGACCTGATAAAATGAGCAAACTTCCATTGATACCAGGTTGGCTACAGGTTAAAGTAGAATCTCTTTCCGATCTTCCTCAAAGTAAGTTAATTCATTAATTTTATTTTCTAGAGAATTTGCTTAATACTTTATTATTATTGATGAACATTATTGATCATTATGAATAATTGATGATTATTATTTTAAATAATTATTTAGAATCCTTTCAGTATAATGCTTACATTTTTTAACTTTTTTACTTCAATGATTTCAAAATTTCCTTCATTGTTGTGGATGAGATTTCTAATTTGTTGAACCTCTTCATCATATTTTGCTTTGAATGAATTTAATATTCAGATAATTCAACATTTTAACTTCTTTTTTTTTTGTATATATATATATATTTCAATGATTATATGATATTTGAGGTTTATTAGTCATATTTTCATAAAAATAAAATTTAACGAAAAATAAATTTATTATATGACAACCCTTTAATATAATTTGTAAGAAAATGTTATTATAGTCAAATAGTTTGGGTAAAGTAAATCTAACATTTAAAATATGAACAATTATTTTACTGGACAACTCGATGGACAGAATTTTAACATTTAGAGGAGAGGGTGTTGTGGGTGAGGTAGAATAGACAATAGATATTACAATTAGAAATAAACTTGAAATTCAACCCCTTTTTAAGAGAGGTTTAAAGATTTATGAGGACTTAAAGATTGAAAGTCAATTGCTGATTTGAGTTGAAAAATTATAGGAGGGAATAAGATTGGATAATATGACATAGTTTGTTTAAAGTCACTTCATGCTCTAGTGGCCAAGGCTACAGTGGGTTTAAAATGTTTCCTATACAGGTTTAATTAGGATATTAATCATAATGCCTGACGATCCACAATCTAAGGCATAGAATAGTGATGTTATTCTAACCACTACACCACCGGTGAACTCAATAATACCAAATATAAAGAAAGTAAGAATGTACTTGTGTTAGTGGTTAGAGAAAAAACTGCTGTGCATGATTTTTTGAAGTGTGGGATGCTCCTGGGTATCTTGAAGATTAAGAAATATAAAAAAAATCCTTTATCTTTACAACTTAACTTCTGGTTCATTATAGATTTCCTTATCAAGGAAATAAGTTCTTTAAGTGTGGTAAGAGACAGTTTTTTATTATTGTTGAAGTAAAAATTTTATCAGCTACCAGGTATTAAATTGCCTTCTGTCTTTTAGTTTGGAATAAGGGTGCATCCTTGCAATTATAGATCTGCTATTTAATGATGACAGTTTCATATCTTATTAAATGGAAGAGACCAATTACCTTTTTAAATGAATAAATAACTAGTGTGTTCATGTTAAATACAGACCAATTACCTTTTAAAATTTAAAATTAATAAATAACTAGTGTGGTTTGATGATTTTTCCTATGTTTAATAATGAATTTTTTAAATAATTTTAAATGATGCTTCAAAAAATAAATAAATAAATAATAGTATTGCTCAGATATATTGCTCAGATATAAACCTTTTTTTTTTGTAAATTAACTGTTGATGGTATATAATAAAAAGGCATTTGAAAATAAAAGGAAATATTTAAAAAAAAGAAAAGAAGTTTTTAAAATTAAAATAAACCAGAAAAGTTTGCAAAACTATTTATGAAAAGAATAAAAAATTAACAGATAAGATACCACAATTATGTGAAAATAAAACTAGTGAAATCAACAACAATGCAAATTAAAGAGAAGCGGATGATAGTTTGAAAAGCAATATGCGCTAAAAAATATTAATGAGTTATGGTGACATCAATGGGGGGCCTCATATTCTTGTATAAATATTTTGGTTGATTGAATAATATCAATGTATTGGATCAGAGATGAGAAGTTCTTGATGTAAGGGTATGCTTCTCGTATAGGTCATAAGCACGATATAAAGTCACTTGTGAAATATATTATAGATGCTGCAGTATTTATCGAATGGTCGAAAAATTGGTGATCCAACATGTAGACTCATTCACAAAAAGCAAATTTCAGTAGTGGCCATAATGATCTCTCACATATGTGGTATGATAATTCAACTATAACGAATTGCTGACAGCGCACAACTGAAAATTAAGAAAAAGTAGATTTTGAGGTTATAAAATGGAAAAAAAGTCAGAAATAAAGACCAGGGAGGATACAATAAAACAGTAACTATAATAATAATAACAAAAAACTATAATAATAACAAACATAAGGGACACAATTATACTTGAAAATATATGATTATTATGAAGTTGTACTATCTTTGAACAATTAATTAATTAAAACTAACTGATTAACAACATATTTGTGCTAGTTATTTAAATAACTTCTTACTTTCTTATGGTTTTTAAGATTAGAAATTCATTACCCTTTCCTGTCCATTATCATTTCATCTTATTTATTTGAATACGATTTTTTTCATAAATAAGTATATTTTAATCTATGCTTTGTTATGATTAATTAAAGCTAATTTATTTTTTTTTAATTTATGTTTTGAAACATATCATACTTATACTTAAACCTGAATAATAAATTCAATGTTTTTTTTTCAGACTGCCTAACTAGTGGCCTGTCGCTATTGAAGCCATTTCCAGTGCCACCTACCTGCCCACCTACAGTAGAAGTAGCCGAGTTATCTCCACTTGTACATCCATATGTTTCATTTTCCAATCATCTTTATATTTATCCTCAAAGTTTGTCATTTGATTCCCAGAAAACTTTCTCTAGAGCTCGAAATCTTGCTTGTGTAATTCAGTTAAAGGATTCTGATCAAGAGGGATCTCAACCTATACCGGTTAGTATATATTATAATGCAGTATATATTATAATGCGGGTCTTATTTTATTAAGTTAATAACTCAGACTAGGATATAATTCAATTATTATTTTTTTCCCTATTTGGCTATTTGATATTTAGCCATGTTTTTTTATGATTTGGTACCAAGATTTGTTTGATATATTTCTGACTAGGGTATCATTGCTTTTTTTGTCCCTATCATAACCATGTTTATTTTATGTTAGCTTATCGCCCTTTGCCAGTTTTTTATAAATATTTATAAACTTTAAAATTTTTGTCTTTATGCCTGTTGGTTTTCTGGTATTAGATATTTTCATTTAGGGCTCCTTTTCCATTTAATTTTCCATAGCAGTTACATCTTTCTTAGCGGTTTTGGATTAGACTCAAACCATTCAGTCATTATAAGGATCATCTTGGTACTTGGCACTTTGCTCCATTTTTTAACAGTTTTCAGCATATCAGGTTAGTTCTCTATTTTCAAATTCTTCTGTCCATCTATCCCTGTTATTATCAGATGCTGATCCTGAGATAGTTGTTTAAAGTGAATCCATTAGCACGATGAGACTCTTTAAAGCCATTTACAGTTTAAAATGTGCTTTAAAAGCCATCCTTGGCATCTTATGGATCTCTCGTACCATATAATGATATTTCTGCTTATCTTCTACTTAATGTATTATATTTTATTTTATAAATTTTTATTTTAAAATCTAATAGATTTAATTGTAAATTCATTATTTGTACCTGAAATGATTCAATTTTTCTTCATCATTTTTTAAAGATTAATTTATTGATATTTACAACTGTAATAATATTACAACAAGTAAATTTGATAATATGAGCAAATGACATGAAAACAAAAAACACTTGTGGAGAAACTACCCATCGGTAGCACTCCAATAAAGTTCTGTAGTAGGCCATTACACATTTTGCATGGTCTTTACACTCATCAAATGTAACTTGTGGCCTGCACTGAGGAGTAAATGGCCGGTCTGATTGAAAGTAACCCCATCAGGAGACCTCATGTTTGTAGACCCTTTTTCCGAGCATTAGTGTGGTGCTAACTACAAAGTCACATTTTCTCCTTCAATGTAACTACCTTAAGAAAACAGTGAGCACTGGAGACAATTCTTTCATTTCCTGACCTGAAAGCACAAAATTGCGGATTCTGCAAACATTTTTATTGGATCTGAGGATGAACGCCTTCCACTGTGAGGGAAGTCTTCAATTGATTCACTTCCTTCTGAAAATGACTTAAACCAACTAACAACCTGGGCTCTCACCAAATCACTGTCTCCCTAAGCCTGACAGTTTTTCAAATGTTTCCGTTGCACTGTTTCCAAATCTAAAACATCAAAATTGATGTGATAGAACTCTCTAAACACTCCATTATCTCAACAAAATTCACTACAGACAAAGCAACAACTCAAACTTGTACTAGATGGGTATCAGATGTTTACCTACCTACCCTTCAGAAGTGAAGAATTTTCAAAATGAAAAGCAAATTTAACTTATTACAATGTCCTGGACTGTGTAATTTTTTTTTTTTTGAGGAATTATTGAATATAGATAATTTTACTCACACCATTTAAATTTGTATTGCAATGAAATCAAAAATACCTTCATCAATCAAATTTACTGAAGTGTCACAAACAGCTTCTAGCGCTTTTTCTTTGATCCCTTTTCCCATTTAGAGAAATAGCCTTGTGACCTATAACTTCATCAGCAGCCCACAACTAGTTATTATCTGAGATGGAAATGAAAAAAAAAAATCTCTCAAATAATAAGTTAAAGTCATATAAAAAAAAAATGTATGTTAATAGGGCAGAGTTTCCTGAAAGGCATCTTAGCAATTAACAATATTCTGACACATATAGAATTTAAATTTTCACAACTGTAGTTATTGATTCCTCAGTCAATAGAAAATTAATTTGGAATGGAAAAAGTAGAAAAAGTAGTTTACATAAGTTCACTGAAGCTTGTCATGTAAATGGGGATTGATGATATTAGTATTGAACTTCAGGTTCACCAGGCTTTTCTATTTATTATTTATTTAATAGTTTTAGTTGATAATTTGCTATTGAAAGATGATTGGTATGTTTTAGTGTACTTATCGTGGAAGCCGTAGTGAAAAATTGGTTAGTTGGTCATCTTGTACTGTATTACATCATAATACTAATCCATCTTGGTATGATGAAATAAAAATTCTTCTTCCTGTGTGCATAACTGCTTCCCATCATCTTCTTTTCACTTTTTATCATATATCAATACAAGGCTCCAAAAAAAGGGACTCCGGAATAGAAGTTCCAGTTGGATATGCCTGGATTCCACTTTTGGTTAAAAATAGGCAAGTATTTTATTTTATTTTATAATTAAAAATATGTCTGAGATGTTTCTTACAAATATATTTCTTCAATTCATTTTCTTTCTTTTTTTTAATTTAACATTTATATGTCCACTTAAATCTTATTAATATATTATGAAATTGTGTTGTTGCTTGTGTTCTTTCGAGTGAAATATAGTATTCTCTCCTTTTAAGCAGTTAAAAAAGCTGAATTGGCTTACTATTTGTTAAGTTTTTTATTTTATATTGAACATTATAATATTGTTTATGAAAAGAGATATTTACTACAGATCTTATTTTAAGCTCTTAAAACAGTAGTAAGTAATGGACTTCAAACAGGAAAGTTATCCATTCAAACAGGTTGAATACACCTCTGACCTATCCACTGTTCTTTCTTCCTATGTGCTCCAATTCAGGTCATCATTATTTTAGTTTTCTTTAGAGATATCCCCAAAAATAAAATAAAAATAGTAGTAATGCCTTAAAATTATGGCTACAGAACCTGAATATACCCCTGTGGGTAGGGGATAGAATTTACCCACGGAATCTCCGCCTGTCGTAAAAGGCGACTAAAGGGGCCTGTTGTCCCGAGGTTACGGGGCCTCTCGCGTTGGGCCAATCACCCACGCGAGAGTAAATCTGATTCAAAGAAATCTAAATGGCCTCGGAAATGGACTGTCTCAATGGCAAGAATAGGAGGAAAAAGAGGTAAAACCCTGGCTCAAATGAAGAGGAGTTGTCGGGACCGGGAGGAATGGCTCCATTGGATTGAGGCCCCTCTACGCTGAATGGCACAAAAGAGGTAGCGAAAGAAGAAGAGAAGAACCTGAATATGTTATACTTCAATCTATATTGATGGAAATTAATTATAACACTCATAAAGCTAAAATAAAAAATCTCAAAAAATGTACACACTATTAGAAAATATTACCATTACATTAATATATGAAAAATAAGATCGATAACTTGAAAAATCAAACTATCAGTTAAAAAAAAAAAGGATTTCAGAAGATAAAGCTTAATATAATAATATTTACTGTTCCTGAAAAAGATTACTTTAAGTTATAAAACTTGGTGAAGACAACTTTATTGAGCTTAGAAATTAATTTAGCATAAAAATCCATTTTTAAATATCTGTTAAAGGATTATGAACAAAATAAATGAAAAATCAAGATCCATCTAACATAGTTTCTTTAAATAGTTAGTTATTAAAACAATGAAAAAAACAAACAAAGGCTATACTAAGAGAGAATAAAATTTTGGTTAAAACAGCACCTCAATAGATTTCCGTTTTAACTGTACTATTTCGTACAATATAAGATTGGCAATAATATTGAAAATAAAACTATAAATTTGAGATCAAAGAATTACTATTACATCTTGAAAAATATAGGCTATCACCTAATTCATCATCACCTCAAACTAGCAAAAAAAAAAAAAAAACGTGAAGAACTAGAGCAGTTTCAATATTGTGACAAAATACCTTCAAAGCACAATCAGCAGCCTCATAATTCAGTATTTAGAACTATAAAAATGAGTATCGGGTTCTAATAGAGTAAAAATAGGTCTCGGTATGATGAAATGAATACCATCATGGGTTTCATAGAAATACTGAAATTAGTGCCATGCCTAGTTTCATGACTAGACAACACCTTACGATGTCAAACTTTGTTTAATAAAGAAGATAGCCCAGGTATGCCCGACCAATCTAAAATATTATTGTTTTAGATAAATGTCAATATTGGATTTTTATTACACTGTGAACAGAGCAGAAGAATACAAGGCAATGTTAGAATTACAGATCCCTCCTAAACTGATTTGTTTAGTGAAAATGACGATGGAGGATAATATATGCTTTGTGAGGAAATCTGTCAAGAGATTTTAGAACAGATTCGTGTTCAACTTTTCTCTTGAAAAGGTAATTAGAAGTTTGGAGATCCAAACCGAAGGAACTCTAATTATCAAATCAACACAAGTATTGGGATTTGCAGATGATCTGGACATAGCAGGAAGATCCCTCAAGGTGCATTGAAGGAGGCTTTTAAAACACTAGAAAAAATCAGTGGTATGCTTGGGCCTAAGGATAAATTTTGATAAAACGAAATACATGAGTACCCAACCAGAGGAAGGTGCAGAAAGATGTATAAAGATAGGTTCACACCGAATCGAACGAGTTCAGTCATTTATCTACTTAGGATCCCGAATCAACTACAAAAATAACATAAAAGAAGAAATAGAGCGGCACATTCTTTGCACTCCAAAAGCATGTAAGGAGCATCGTATTGTCCAAAGCCTCTAAAACTGTTTTATACAAGACGCTTATCAAATCTGTGCTTACGTATGGTTCAGAATGCTGGACGATGGCGAAAGCCCAGGAAGAAGCCCTTTTGAGATTCGAAAGGAAAGTGCTCCGTAGGATATATGGAGGTGTGTGTGTGAGCAAAGTTCCTGGAGAAGACGAACAGATGCCGAAATATGCATGATGTATAAAGACGTCAATGTTGTCACCTTCATCAAATTCGCCCGACTCCGCTGGGCTGGTCATGTCATGAGAATGAACCAGGGCGATATCCCATTAAAAATGATGTCCGACCAAGTGTATAGTACAAGGCGAGTAGGGCACCCCAAGCTTTGTTGGGAGGATTGTGCGATTGCGGACTCCAGAATGCTACTTGGACTAAGAAATTGGAAGGCAGTGGCGCGCAATTGATGTTAGTGAATTGAATGATAATTAGCCATTTTTATCACCGAACTGCCAAAAATTTTAAATTTATAAATTATTCCAAAGAAAAAGAATATAAAAATATAAAACCATGGTATGACAATGAGTTAAAAATACCGGAAAGGGATATGAGAAGAGATAGAAACTTAAAATACACTTTAAGAGTAATTTTTCAGATTTCACCAGTTGAATACACACAGCCTCTAACAAGAGGAGGGAGTGGAGTGGCTAAGTGGTAGGGCACTGAATTGCAATGGCAAAGATAATGGGTTCAAATCCCGCTAGCTGGCTTACTTTTATTTAACCTGTTAGCGGCTGGAGATGGATTCTAAAGGATTGAGGACCCTCCTGGGCCTTCCTCAATCTTCCTCTATAGAATAAGGGGGGGGGATATCTAGGGGTTGAGCGTGATCTAGGACAAATCATCTCCCTGTACAACCATTGTCCAAGAAACAGTACAGTATCTACCATTAACTGAACCCCAAACCCTCATGGTTTCATGGTTTGTATTGGTACAAGTTTTTTTGTTCTTTTCTAACAAGAGGTATTAGCACTTACTTTATACTAATCTTACACCACTGACCACTCTACATTTTGGTTTGTTATTAATAAATTTGGTGTAAGCAAAAAACAGTTGCTATTGTCTTTTCTGAATGGAAATCCTTCTTCAATGGTGTTTACACCAATAGAATAGAATTTACTATGACATTTTTTTAATTAAAATTAATTCACGCTATAAATACTTACATTCATGTTCATCTTTGATACATATATAAAACTGGTTGAAATTAAACTTTTGTTAAAAAATAATCTAAACCACGTAAATCTTCTGGACCTGATAATATAAATTAAGAACTCATAAAAATTTGCCTGACTGGCAACAACTGGGTTTTTAATGAAATTTCACTATCTGAAAAACTTACAAAATATTGGACCAATGTAATGAACTCGATCTTAATTTTTCTAGAGAATCAAGGAAAAGATATTATATTTCATAAACCATGTATGATAATAGTAACAAATATTTATTCTAGTTCTAATTTCAGACTAAATACAGAAGAACAGAGTGTCCCAGTAGCTGCCAATCTTCCTAGTGGTTATCTTTCTGTTCAGCCTTTGGGTCTTGGAAAAGGAGTAAGTACTTTATAGAAAGGAATAGAATATTTAAACAACTTTTTAACTTTAACAATTTGCTCAAACATTACTAAATTAATTTGTAAAAAAAAAGTATACATATAGAAAATTACAATTAGACAACATATATTAATTACATTTAAAAAATGTTAATTTTTTGTTTTTAGGTAAAAAGTAAAGTACTCTTTTGAAAAATTTATTTATCTCCCTTAATCATTTCCCTGGCAATCCTTCATTAGCAACTATTGACCTTTACATTGCCAATGATATCAACGTTATACATATGCACATTTTGATGTTATTCGATTTGGAATTACCTATTGAACAACAGATACTGATTCTTAAATGTTTAGTATAGGGTATTTAAAGAAGTAAGGTGTTTTAAGGTATCTTAATATCTATTGAACAATGTTTTATTTCTACTGTGTTTAACGAATAGCCTTTGTCAAACTATTAAACTTAAATAAATTTGAATGAAATTGATGTTAACCAATATATTAAAAATTAGTGGTCTATAGAGATATTTGTCTGTCATATCTTCGTTTAAGGGGGAAATAAATATTTTATTAATAAGGGAAAATAAATAGTTTTACGAATTATAAAAATTATTTATTAACTGTTAGTCTGATATAAATAATGGTGGTAGTATAAAAAATTATACCATTAAAATTAGAACAAATAGACCTGTCCATTAGAAAACTCTTAATTATCAAATTAGAAAACTTTTAAATTAAGAAGAGGAAATCAGTTGCCCATTTTTTTATTAGTTGAAGGAATCAAGTGGGCTAGCAGCTTTATTCAAGAAATATAAAATAATTTTACTCAAGATATTAATGAGACAAAAGCCCCCTAAATTCGGGATTACCTGTGTTATGATGGTTTGCAAAACAATCTTGTATTCCCAAGGTTGCAGGTTCACATCCTGGCAGATGGCCTTAGAAGGAAGTAAATTTTTTAAAGGGAGTAAAAATCCTTTTTTATGCTGTCCTTTGAAGGAGATGTAAAATGTCCCAGTTGTGCAGTGCCAGGTACTCTTTAATGATCCCGTTCCTAATTATACTTTGGTATGCAACATTTAGAATTTCCACTATAACATCATCCAGTTAGTAACATAAAGTAATGTAAAATAAATAAACAAGCCTCCTCAATTACAATGTTCATACTTATAGCATATTTTATTTCATTTTATTTTGTTGTCAGTAGAAATAGTTTGTAAATATAATTGTTTAATCTAAAAAAATTGATGGATTGGTCATGAGAGTTTTAGGTAAAAAGATATTCTTTTTTTAGCATTAGGCTGTTGACTGTTTATTGTACTAAATCCAGTTATTATAATTTTTCTATTATTATTATATTGATGGTTAACTGTAAAATCAATTTATAATTGAATTATTCAGTCATAATAAAGATGTTCTGATTTGTGGAAGACTTTTCGATATCAGGTCCAATATATATAATTCTAATGAGCGTGTATTAGAATAATTTTCTGAAATGTATTTCAGTTTGGAGGACCAGAAATTTCATGGATTGATGGGCAGAAACCAATATTCCATGTGAATTTTCGACTTTCTTCTACTGTTCTAACAATGGATCAACATCTTCACAACTTATTCACACATGCTGAAAAATTACAGCAACCTAAAGTTTCATCTTTTTTGCCTCCTGAGACCGAAACCTGCAAGATATTAAAGGCAATGAGTTTTTTTTTAAATAATTTTTTTTCTGGTTATGAGTTGTAGGTATATTAATTTGATTTATCTGCCCTAACAATTGTGGAAGTTTTTCTTTCTTGTATATGTAGTTTACCATTGCTTATATTTTAATTTTTGCTTTTTATACAAAATTTTAGCTCAATTATGTATGTAATAAATTGGATGCCATAATTTTTTATTTTATACCAAAAAGGGTGAAGACATCAATCCGAAACATGTGTTCAAATTTAATCAAATAAATTAATAAAAAAACCTCTTGCTTTTTTTCAATTGATTGCCATGAAATCCTTAAATTATATAGGAAGAAATTGATGTCATGTCACTGCATCCCCTCTATAATTATGAATTTGTTATTATGTATTATATTTTGTAATTAGATGTATTTATTTTGTTTAGGCTGCTCATGCAATGCAACTTTCATCTGCTGTTTCCTTTCTTCCAACTCTCTTGAATCAACTTTTCTCTTTGCTGGTGACATCACCTAGTTCAGAAGTAGCATTGAACATAATAAGGATACTTGTACACCTAGTTTCCATGGTTATAGGATCAGAAAGGGCTGATGCACTCAATACATATGTTAAGGTAGATTGTGTTAATTATATTTAATAAAATAAGTAATAATTCTGATTATGAAGTTTTCTTTCTGTCTTATTTATTAAAAATAGCTTTTGCTTTTGTTTAAACTCATTAAATTAGATGTGCAATAATACTAAGATAGTATGTCTATGGACATCATTTATTGATGGATCCATAAAAAAGATTTTATTGATGTAGCATTATTGGTGTTACCTAGCAACGGATAGAGGAACTAATTATAGTTTAATCTTTAGTCAACTCACATTTGATAGGAGAATGACATGGGGTCCTCACGTTAAGATGAAACGTCAATCACTAAATCACAAACTCAAATTAATGTACTCGCTATTCAGGAAAAACTCCAAATTAGATTTAAGACAGAAATTAAATAGGTACACTTACTTACTAAAACCAGTTTGGACATATGCTTTAAAAATCTACGGCATCACTAAACAGACTCACAGAAAACGACTACAAACTTTTCAGTCAAAAGTACTCAGACTTATCACTAATGCACCATGGTACGTCAATAACAAAACTCTGCATACTGACTTAAAACTATATAAATAAAAACGGACACATACGAACGTACTACAAACGCTTTCAAGAAAAACTATACGGACACCCAAACCCATTGATACAACAAATGGCCACTATTCTCATGCCTGAGAACACTAGGAGGAGACTAAAAAAGACGTGGATGAGGGATCTATGACAGTAGGAAATTAAAGCAAGCCAATGGAAAGGTACCGGTGGGTACTGTTCTTTGTCATGCCTTCCAAGTCATTTTGTATTTTTTTTTTTTCAGTCGGTGCTTTTTTGATAAAAAAAAACGTTGGTAATTATTTTTAATGTAGATTAAATTTTCTATAATTTGAGCCCTTCGCAGCTCTGTAGCTTTAATAGATTCTGAGTTATGTCCCTTTGAAAATTGGTCATTTTCTCTAAAAAATCCAAATTTTAAGTTTTGGTCCATTTTCATGGGGAACACCGGCTGAAGGAGTGATCCTACGATGAAAGACAGGTGAAATTATGTTGTAGCGAATTTAATTAGCTTTAATTAAGCATATAACGAGGCCTGTAGGTGTTATAATTCTCTTAATAATAATAACCTTTATTTGTTCATAAAACATAATAAACATATATAAACACTTTCTATTTTAACAAAAGACTTTGTTTATTTCTTCTGGTTTAGACCGTGTAGATAAATTTATCGCCAATGTTTCGTCAACCATGCTGCTGACTTCCTCAGGGTTGAAATAGAGAAACTTTCTATTTTTTCTATAACTATTCACATATGAACAAAATCAACCTTTAGTTGAGGTTTTAAGTTCGATTGTTTCTACTTATCACTCTTGCAATCACACTAAATAATATACCTGTCCCATCCGTTTCCACTCTTTCCTTTCCAATGCTACTCTGTTCCAGGCTGCCCCTCCGCAGCTCTTCTTCATCTCCTTGTCCCAGTCTTTCGGTCAACGTCCTCTCTTCCTTGCGTGCTCTCTTGGATACCACTCCATAAGCTACCTGGTCTATGTTACAGCATAATATTGGCATGATTGATTTTAAGTGGTCCTCAAATTTCCATGTTATTAAGTTTTCTGATTTAATTTTGTCGGATTTCTTATAATCAGATTCCTAGAATCCTATAATTCTCTTAGTAATTAAAAAAAAAAGAAAGGAAAATCGGGTTAATCTAAAAATCGATCTAAAACAGCTTTATTTGTAAAGTTTGTTTATTGTAAAGTATAAATATTTACTTGTAAATTACCTATAAAAAAATAAATAATGGTAGTATGTACTACCTTGTAGGCACTACTATGCAGGGGTGGAGCCACCCAGTCTCCCCAAGGTTTTTCGGCCACCAGAAGTTTTCCCATCTGTTTTTTCGGTTGCAAACTTGGATTTACACTACTCAGACATGCCCTTACAACATATCAAAAATGCAACTCTTCAATTTTTGCGATCCTCAAACACCTGTCCGCTGGCCTATATTTGGACTATTTGGAAAAAATGACCAAGGGGCATAACTCAGAATCTATTAGACCTACAGGCCTCGATCTGTGCTTAAATTAAAGTTAATTAAATTTATTACAGCTTCATTTCTCATGACTTTCATTGTAGGATCACTCCGGTGTTCCTCACAAAAGTCAGCCAAAACATAAAATTTTGATTTTTTGGAAAAAATGACCAATTTTCAAAGGGACATAGCTCAGAATCTGTTAGAGCTACAGAGCTGCGGTTGGGCTCAAATCATAGCAAATTTAATCTACATTAAAAATGGTTACCAATGTTTTTTTTTATCAAAAATGCACCAATTAGGAGATATAGGCCAAAAACTGAAACAACCCTAAAAATTTCATTAAGCCACCGAAAGTTTTCCCATCCGTTTTTTCAGTAGCAAACTTGGATTTCCACTCAGTCAGAAATGTCCTTTTTTTTCCTTATTTTGGGTGGGTATATAGTTGCACTGTGACCATTGCTGATCTATTGTGCACCCCATCTATGAACGATTGTTACAATTTCAAATTAGTCAAACCCACAAATTTTAGTATGCTTGCTGGGTTGATTAGTTCGCAATGCCTGGGATTAATGACTCTATCCAGACCAAAGGTTGCAAACCTTATGTCGGAAAACCTATCACATAGGCAGACAATGTGATAGAGTAATTCATCCACTGGATGGCAAAAGCGGCATGTGGGGACATCCACCAGTCCCCACCTGAAATACAGACATGCCCTTAAAACATATCAAATGCAGATCTCTTCAATTTATTGTGACCTAAAGCCCTTTTTTGGTACCTGGCTGCTGGCCTACTAGGGCAGGGTACAAAATAATTATTTAACTGAACTTCATTGTCGACAATAATATTGGGGTACTAAAATGTTCCTACCATAGTAAATTAAATGAACTATTTTTAACTTTTAGAAAAGGTTAAGATTCTTGTATTCAAAGTTTAGCAATTTCAAGCATAGTTATTACTCAAATGGATAGCCACCAAAATTTAACATCGGTTAACCCACAAATAAAACCATATGATGCCCAAGATTCTTCATTTGATTATTATTATCTTTATTTTTTTAATCTTATGCATTCAGTTCTTATGAAGACCTACAATATGGTTAAAACATTCGTTTTCCTTGTATATATTCTTAACATTTGTGAATATAATAATTGGGAATAAATGGGTAAATACGATTAACCAATAATTATTCAAGATTTACAATTTATTAATAAATTATAATGCTTACATTAGTAGTTTATTTATTTTAGTAATATTTCTTTTAGATTTTAATCTTCTTATACTTTTTTTTATTTCAGTTTGTGTTTGTCGGAGAAACAGTAAGTGGAAGAACTGTTCATGAAGAACTTGCTAATCATTTGCCCACTTTGTTGAATCCTAGTAATACAGATTTTCTTCTAGTTAACAAATTTCTTTCTCATTCTGGATTTTTTTTTCAAATTATGGTGAAGTCTATGGCACAACATCTTCTTTCTACTGGAAGGATAAAAGTAATTTTTTGAAATTTAATTTCATTATTTTAATCTAACACATTTAAATAAACCACTACACGAATGTATGCATAACCACTTCTTGTGATTAGAGAATCTTGTTCGGCTTTATGTCTAATGGATGTGTAAAATGTGTGATAGCAACATTGTAAGATAACAGCATTGTCCTTTAGATGTGATTTTTTACAACAGCCTTTGAACTTAATGTATCACGCAGAAGGCCAATTTTTTTGTTTGCAGCATTAAATATTTCGATCTGCATAGTAAAAAAATCTTTCAAAGAAACTTTTTTGAACAGATAATTTAAAATCCATGAAAAATTCATGATTGATGGATAAACATCAGTAGTGTTTATTAATGAACTTTAGAGAGGGGATTTGCATGCACTTGTAGCAACCTAGCACAGCATTCTTTTTTAAAATTATTTTCTAAATTGTATAATGATTAACAATAATGAAGTTAATATTATTTATACTCTTGATTTTAACTTAAAGGTTAAAGCCATTTATCATGATTTGGACTTATGAAACAAATTATTTATCAATCTCATTAGAAATAACATATATTTATCAACCTTGATTAGAAATAATCTGTAAAAAAAGAAAATAATTTAAAAAGAAAGATCTAAATATGTATATAATTATTGAATGTTTGTGACAAAAAAAAAAAATTAAAAGTGATTGATTAACTAATATCTTTTCTCTTTGGATATTTAATCATATTGATTAACAGGGAGCTTCCAGTTCATCTGTTCTAATTTTCTTTAATTTTTTTAATAATAAATATGTTTATTCAAAACTGTTTCATTTACTAATAAAGTAAATTGTATACTCTTGTGTGGAATATACAATTACAAAAAACTGAGTTTGTTATTGCAGTTATTGACTTACTTTTTATTGATAAACTGCGCACCAATTTTTATTTGGTTTTATTCATTTTAGATGCATCGTCATGAGAGATTTCAAACTGAGTTTTTAAATAAGATTGCCAATTTATTAAAAGTTCTAACTCCGTATTTAATATCAAAACATAGAGAAATGCCTCAAGAGACAAAGCAGCTGAACCAGAGCATTGCTGAATTCCTCAAAGTAATTATATCATCACATGTATAACAATTTTATTATTGGTATTAGACATTTATTTTTCCATTTTAGAAGTTTCTATTTTTATTTGTTTCTTTTATTTTCTTTCTAATATACAAGAAATCCTCACTCACACTTACACCTTTTTGATTTTAAGATTAAAAAATAAATTTGAAATGTATAAAACATGTTTATTTATATAAATATTTTTTACAACATAGAAATTTACTTTTTTTTAAATTAGTTTTGTTCAAAATTTGCACCAACACTTAAAAAAACTTTATAAAGGCTTTTGATTTGGAATCAGTATTAGATTACCTCAAACAAATATTTATCAAAAAGTTTTTAGTTTATTATTTTTAGTAATTAAACTTTGAAATCAACCTAAAAAAAAAAAGTTAAGACTACAAAATATGAGGTACTTCTTCTTCTTCTTCTTCCCCTTCCTCCCTATACCTTTCAGTGTGGAGGAGCCTCTACCCCACTGTGCCAGTCCAGTCGGTCCCGTGCCAACATTATCATCTGCTCCAGGGTTTTACCTTTTTCCCGTCCCAACTTGTGAACATATTCTCGAGTTGGAGTTCGTGGTCTTCCTCGCGGTCTTGTGCCTGTAGGTCTAGCTTCAAACACCTTCCTTGGGCCTTGATAATGACTCATTCGGCAAATGTGTCCAAACCACCTCAGCTGCCGTTGCTGCAAGGAATCTGTTAATGCAGGGATTCCTTAAGTCTTCCCTTATTTTTTTGATTTCTCACCCAGTCTCTTCTTGTTTTGTCAGGGACTCTGCGGAGGTATTTCATTTCTACTGCGGTAATTCGGCTTATATGCTTCTCCATTGTTACCCAACTCTCACATCCGTACATCAAGGTCGGGAGAAATACCGCTTTATAAATATGGAGTTTTACTTTTATACTTACCTCTTGTCTGCCCACAATAGTGTTGTGGTAAAAAGATAGTTAAAATCCAAAAATCAAATTAAAAAAATCCTCCTTTCCTCCTTCAGCAACTTGAATTTGTTTTTCCCGATATTAGACAGATACTTTGAAGTTTAGCACCTGAGTCAGAATTCATTTCAGAATAATCCTCAGAATTTGCTGAGAAATTTGATATATCCATAACTCAGCTATTTATGAAGATATAGTCTTATTTTTATTTTTATGATCAACATACTATTAGGTGGTTTATTATTTACTTTTATCTGAATTCTTTTTGAATTAGAAAAAAAAAACTTGTTCAATTAAAAAAAAATTAATTTTCTTTTTTAAAATACTGCAATAATGGATTCAAAACCTTCACGTGTCATAGTGTTAATATTTTTTTAATGATTAATATTGATAAATAATTATTGAAAAAAAAGTATTGTTATTGAATTGTCAATTGAAGCTTTTTGCTGAAATAAACTGAACAGGAAAACCAGTTCCTCATAAATACTGGTACAAAAAATGTTAGGTTAAGTTGGAACAATTTCAAATAATGATGTTTTACAGATATCACTTTAAAAATTGGGCTTCAAATTGACAGAGATTGAGTTAAAAACTCATTAACTTTTTAAAAATAATTCAACACATTAAAGTTATTGTAATCAAATTTTAAGTGGTTAGGGTTTTTGAAATTATAGTTTAAAACTATTCTATGGGTAATTAATATTGTATGAAATTCTGCGGATCTAGTATTATTGGCATTATTTTTATTAGAATGTTAAAAAAAGATTAGGAGTTGCTAATTTATCTTTTAATAGTGAAACTGTTGTTATTGTGTCAAGAGTTATAGGCATTTAGGGTAATAGAATTGCTAAGATATCGTACATTTTATTAAAAAAAAAAATTCAAGATCATTATGGATGTTGTTTGTATAACTGATAGCGATTGCCTATGGTGTGGATATATAAAAGATTGCTATAGCCTATGTGTTATTCTGCTGTATAACCTATATTACTGTAAAGTTTCATCCAAATCCATTCTGTAGTTTTTGCGTGAAAGAGAGACAAACATACAAACTTTCACATTTATAATATTAGTAAGATTTGATCTTCTTTTTTTAAAAAAAAAAGTTTCTTATTAGGAGAATTAATGAAAATCCTGAGAATTTGTAGAAATTTGATTATTCTCCCTACCATTACCTCCTAAATTAAATCTATATTAATTAAACATACCATTCAGACATGTGTAAGTAAACTAGAGTATTTTATTTTCAATCCCAAAAATATCTTCATTGAAAACCTTTTTACTTTAATTTCATGATTAAAATACACTAATATATATATATATATATATATATATATATATATATATATATATTTTTTTTTTTTTTTTTTTTTAAGAGATGCTTAAGCTTTTTAGACAGAGGATTTGTTCTTCGTTTGGTTAGCTGGTATGTGTCAATATTCACTGGTGAAGCAAGTTCATTATATATTCTCAAATTTGCATTCATAAGCATAATTTGCTCACATGAACATTATGTGGCTTTTAATCTTCCTATACTCCATGTTAAAGGCAGAAATGGTAAGTTTTAAAAATTTAACTTTTTTTTTATTAACTAAGTACTATTATTATAATTACTAAATAATACATCAGTAGGTTGATGTTTATGTAGTTATTTAATTAAACTAATTAATATAATTTTCATTATACTTATAAAACACTCTCATTTTCTAATATTTTCAATGTTCTAGACAGATGTTTACAAAATTTTGCTGATATTACGAAAAATCAATGAATTCCAATACTTTAAAATTCATATAAATCTTGCTTCTTTTAATGTTCCCACCCATTATTTATATTTATTTTTAATAGGATTAATAAATGAATGAAAAGAAATATTAAGCAATATTACTGAACTTGTTCTATAAACCTATTGTCAGCTTCTATTTATTTTCTAATACTACTCTCAACTTATACCAGTAAATAAGTATACAATCAATTTTATAAAAAAAAATAAGGGTTGAGATCAAGTAAATAACTTGATAAAAACTAAGTTAACAATTCCCTATTCCCATGTCAGAAAATTTAACAGTTCTCTAATCTGTCCTATTTCACACCATGATAGTGTGTCATGAAACATTGGGGATGCATAATAAATAACTGTTATCAAAACTTTGTTAACTTTTATTTATAGATTCTATAAATTCCTTTTTACCAATAACAATTACAGAATATTTAAAATATTCTATTGTAAAATCTTAAAACAGAATATGTATCAAAAAGATTTAGAATATTAATTGAAAGTATACTATCCCATATCAACTGATGGAAAAAATAATTCATTTGACATTATTATCCGTTGTAAATAAAACTTTTCATTATAATTTATCAAATTTTGATGTATGACATAATACGACATCTAAAAAATAAATTATTGTAAATAAAATATTCAAAAACTTTTTCAAACAGATATATGCAGTGAGTATTGGCTGTCAGATGAATTCTGCAAACATCATTACTTGGCAGGATTGTTGTTATCAGAAACAAGAGCATCTCTCACCCTAGAATCAAGTGCTCGGAAACTTGCCTTGATAACTTTAAGGGATCTCATGGCTAAACATGAATTGGATGATCGTTATCAAGCTAAGGTTTGTAGTTTAAACATAACTGGAAACTGAACTGTTTGTAAATTCAGATAACAAAAAACTGTTAGAATAATAATATAACAGCTTCTTGTGTGTAAAAAAATTAGTCATCCAAAGTGTTTCTCATATAAATCTATTTTGTTATAACATGTTGGGTCTTTACTGCCATCGTTGGTACTAAGATTATGATAACTGTTTTGTTTTCAATTCTATCTAGTTAATTTTAACCTACAAACAAAAAATAACTTATAACCTGAAAATGATTAATCTTAATTTAACTTTTAAGTTTAATTTAACCTATTAAGTCCAGAGAAGGTTGCGTTCACTGGTCTTAAACCTGAATTCTTCTTGAAACTGAGTAGGTGGGAGCTTTACTGGGGGAATCATTGAGTATTTATCAGTGGGTAAAAAATCTGGTGTGTGCATCATATAAAATTCCCTTGCCATCCTGTGATAAACCACTGTTTGTAGTATTTCACATAAGCACTTCTTGAAGCATTTTTTTGCAGCATGCAGTTCTCATCTTTCATCAATTACTATGAAATATTTTTTTTAAATAATCACAGTAAGACAATTCTCTGTGTGCCATATATTTTTGGTTTGCCTATTCAATTACAAAACTTAAAAGTTTCCATGATTTCGTTGAAAGTAAAAAGAGGTAAAAAGGATCAAGGATTATGGCTGTTTATTTAAGGTTAGGAGGAGCAAGCCACTCCTACTCCCAGCAGGTTAGTCCATCAGGAAGGCTTAATCTATACTGTTCTAATCTGTAGAGTCTAGCTCAACCAATCAGAGCAGGTCTCTTGTACCTCCCCCCAACCATAAGATAGTAAATACCTTCAGCCCCAAAAACTAGTCTTAATCTACTGTGACTGCTTCAACAGAGGCCTCAGACTTGAACGAAATCCTCAGAGAAATGTGACATATGAGCACAATGATCACTGAACTGCTATTCTTATGAAGAAGCTAATAACTAAGCATTATAAGAGTCCCCTGCTGATCAACTAGGTAGATGAATACGTATATAAAATAAAACAGTATAAATATAAATCATAAAACAAAGTCCTCGGCCGCGTTTGTTCGTGGTAAACTCAATAACTACTGCATGGATTTTCATGCAGTTTTCACCAATAGATAGAGTGATTCACCAGGAGGTTTAGGTATATAATTTGTCAAGCTTTTGTGTAAATGGGTTGTAATATTAATGGGTTTCACTGAAGACGCTGCATAATCCCGTGAAATTATCTAATTATATATTTTTTATTTATTAATTGGTTTTTTTTTACAATTAATGTATCCAAATTTGGAAAAAAAAATATACAAAGTTTTTGTACAATTGATATATGAAAAGATTTTGGGTATTGGGATACATTAAATTTGTATATGTGTGTATATATATATATATATATATATATATATATATATATATATATATATATATATATATACATATAAGGAAGAAATAGTTTGGGGTGCAGTCAATAAAAACACCTTAATAAGTGTAACTTATTTATTGTGTGCCTACATAATTTATGTAACAATGATAATGGATGTAACAATGTAGGCCGAAACGTCGGCACACAATAAATAAGTTACACTTATTAAGGTGTTTTTATTGACTGCACCCCCAACTATTTCTTCCTTATATTAGAAGTTACAGTCAACCAATTCTTCTCTAACAATTCATATGTAATATCAATTGTTTCTCTCTATAATTATTGCAATCTCATTTCTATTTTCTTTATTTTCTTCTTCCTTTATAAGAAATAAGTTTTCTTTAAATATTGTTTTAGGAGGCAATTCATAAATTTTTCAAATATTTTTTTTTATTTCTTCCTCATTTATTAATCTAATTGTAATTAATTAATTAAATGTATTCTATTTTACTCTAAGACATATTAGGTTATATGTTATTCATGTATTGTTATTCTTAAGGGACTTTTCCTAGAATAAATAAAGTCTTTATTATTATTATTTACAAACATTTACTGTTAATATATATGCAAAATTTTAACAGGGACAACTTGCAAGGATTGCTTCTTTGTATGTTCCTTGGCTAGGGATTGTTGTTGAAAATGTTGAAAGATTAACAGAAAGGCAATCTTCATCACCTTCTCCAAGTTCATTTATTTCAAGTCCTGGAAAAAATAGGTCTCATCACAGGTAAAATAAGTAAACTATATTAGTTATATCTTGTTTAATTTTAATTAAAAAATATATATGTGTTTTTTTTTACGTGGGCAGGTGGAAATCTTCAAGAGACGCGGATAGGCCCGAACGTATCCGTGTGTGAGATTTTTACCCACTAAAACCACCTTCCTACACCTGTTTTCCACACTCCACAGGACCGCCGTTAAGCATTACTTCATGGAGGGGAATGGCTGAGTGCCACCTCATTGATTACTGCTCCCTCCTGGTTCGCCTTTCTTTCTCTTCCTTTCTTAGCTTTTGTAGTATCCTGTGCTGCTAACCTTTGGCCTGCCATCCAATAATCCTGATTGATCAGCATAAGGTTGACAACATTATCTGCAGTGGGATCTTAGCTGCAGACGCCTCAGAACTCCATCCTCTCTTCTTGAAAGCGGGGACAGAAGAAGAATATGTGCTCTGCGCTCTTCTCCGCTCCTGGGCAGAATGTACATTCACCTGTATCATCGAGCTTAAACCTATGCTGGTAGGCTTGAAAGCAACCATGCCCTGTGAGGAACTGAGTGATGTAATAGTTGTCCTCCCCGTGGTTCCTATTCACCCAAGCCTCAATGTGGGACCTGTGCGTCCACCTTCCACTGAATGCCATATCCCAATGACATTTCCACTCCCTAACTGTCTGCTTTCTTAATTCGTCTCTGGCTCAGTCGGTGGCATCCTGGCCACCACGCAGGCCGCTTCGTATGATACTGTACGTACGTATGATGATAATGAAACGTGCTGATCACCCTTAGTGCACACCGACGATATACCGACACCATCAGTCTTCTATAAGCAGCAGTGTCCAGCGCAACTTTCCATATCGTGCGTAGAGCAGAATGGATAGGACCACACTGGATATCAGTATCCTGCGAATGTGCCTGGGTCCGCCTACTTTGGGCATTAAACGTGACAGTGTGGTGGTCACTCGAGCTGGTTTATCACTAACTCTCTGAATATGGTCTCTGAACCGGAGCTGATTCACAATCTCCTGGAGCAATTGTTTCCAGTATGTATTAAATAATGTGGGTGACAGAATGCATCACTGTCTCACTATTCTTCTTTTGTGAAAGTTTTCTGATAATTGGCAATCAAGGCCAGATGCCTCTTCTTTACTATGTTTTTATTTTTTTACCCGTTTTACATTTGTGCCAAATTTAATAAAGGAAAGCTGAAATTCAACCTTTATTTAGTTACCAAACATTCACCTAGATGAAAACTTTTTCATCTCAAAACTTCAGTTTTCTAATTAATAATTAATTCACCTTCTATTAGTGCTTTCCAGCTGGTTAAAGGAGAGCAGAATGGACTGTTTTTATTTTTTAAATTTCCTAAGGCTTGTGTCTTAGTTGAAAAGCATTAAAAGGTAGATGCTCTCTAAGACATAATTAAAATTAACTGTTTATCAACCTAATCTTAAATAGGCGGTCTACATTATTTCATTTTTGGCCTAGTGTATCACTTATTTCTGCAGAATGGGTACCACTGTTGTAAACTAATTAGCATTAGCATAGAAATTTGTTTATAATATTTTAGATGCATTTATATTGTATTTTATTGATAAATCTGTGTCCTCATGTTTATCTTGTTAAACATGTTTATTTTATTTTTTAATTTAGGTTTACATATCATCAAGACAATGCTTCTGGCCGAGCTTCCCTAAATATCCGTGATTCCACTTATTTAGTTGCAATAGCTGGTCAAGGTAAACATTTTATATTAAATTTCACTTATAAATATTTGGTAAATAACTATGGTTAAGGTATGCAATCGACAAGAAAAAAATTAATTATATACTATGTATAAATTAGCAATGATTTCTAAGCTACTTCTCTGTTTTACTTATTTCATCAGTTAATCAACATTTTACTTGATAAACAATGCTCCTTGGTTTTCAATTTTTTCAAGAAAAGCCAAATCTTTCCCTTTCAAAATTAGATCACTATTAGATATACTACTGTGATCAAAAAGTAAAGTAAAATTGTCATTTAAAACTGCCGGGCATTAGGAAGGCAGGTAAATTTTTTTTCCTAGGTTGGTAGGACTGTCTATAACATTTGCCAAGCGTCTGTTTGTCAAAAAGTTTGATTATCTCCGAGTTGCACATATTTTTGTAAACAACCAAAAGTGAATTTTTCGATTTTTGCAATGAGTGATTTTGTTGAGCAAAGAACTTGCGTCAAATTTTGTTTGCGGAACGAATATTCTTGTGCGGACGTGTTGAAAATGTTGCGGAAGGCCTTTGGTGATCAAACTATGGCACAAAAAAACGTTTATAAGTGGTACGAGTTCAAAGCGGGCCGAGAACGCGTTGAAGACGAACCGCACTCTGGACGACCATCAACGTCTACCGACGAGGGCCATTTCCAAAAAATCAAAGATTTGGTGCTGAAAATCGTTGATTGACAATTAGAGACCTCGCTGATAATGTTGGAATATCATTTAGCTCAGCCCAAACCATTTTGAAGGATGCTTTTTGTCTCAAAGGCGTCAAGTCTCGATCGGTGCCAAAATCGCTTAATTTTTTGGAAAAACGCATCGCTTTGATGTGTGTGTGTAACATTGCTGTCTGACTATCAGGACCACTTGAAATGCATCATTACTGGAGACGAGACTTGGATTTACGCATACGATCCTGAATCCACCGACCGATCCAGCAAATATCGTGCAAAAGGTGAAGCAAGACCGAAAAGACCACGGCAAAGTCGGTCGAAAATCAAGGTTATGTTGACAGTTTTCTTTGATTATCGCGGTGTGGTGCTCTATGAATTCCTTCCGCCGGGCCATACTGTCAACAAAGAATATTATTTGAGCGTTATGTGTCGTTTGCGTGAAGCTGTTTGTCTGAAACTGCCAGATTATGGGCGAACAGCTCTTGGTTCCTTCATCATGGTAATGCACCGGGTCACAGTGCATTGGTTATTGGCGACTTTTTTGCCCAAAACTCGATTCATATTGTTCCGCAACCACCGTATTCGCCTGATTTGGCTCCATACGACTTCTGGTCATTCAGCAAACTCAAAAAGCCAATGCAGGGACGCCGTTTTGACACAATTGAGGAGATAAAAACTGAATCGAAGAAGGTCTTGAAGGCTATACTGAAAAAAGACTATTCCGACTGATTCGAGGACTGGAAAAAGCATTGGAAAAAGTGTGTTTTATCGGATGGGGATTACTTTGAAGGGGATGAAATTGATTTGGAAGAATAAATAAAGAATTTAAATGTTATAAACAAATTCACCTTACTTTTTGATCACAGTAGTACCTCTTCAACTTTAAAAAAAACAAAATCTAAAAAACACTCCAATCTAAATCTTCAAAGGATCTTCCTCAATCACCACTACAACTAAAATTGTATTATTAAAAATTATATATTATTGCTATGTATTATTTTATCATATTGATTTGTTAGTACTCCACTTGTGTTTATTTAACACAAGTGGAGAGCTTCGTCAACAATTTTCTGACTAATGTTTTTTTCTACATGCAGTGAGTTGAAAGGATTTTGTCGGATACAATTTTTGTATGTAAGCAAAGCTTAGGGATTTGGATTTATCTCTAGGAAAATGATAAATTTTTTGAAGTTTGTTAAAAATCATTGTTAAATCTTTCAATTTTGGAACATCCGTGAGAAATATTTCTTTTAAGTATTGATTTGAAACAGTTAAAATTACTTTTCATTAAAAAATTATTTATTTCAGCACTTACCAATGGTGGCTCAAATATAAGTCTAGATTCTGGAGCTTCTACCGTATCGGGCGATGGAACTACAATCTCACAAGAAACAGCTATACACCGACAAGGAGATGTAGTGAACACTAGACATGCCAGGTTTATTATTGTTAATTTTTTATTTTTCCTAAATTTATTTTGATGACAGCTTTTAAATATGGTAGTTGCAGTTTTTTATTGCAAAAAAGTTATTTTAGACGTTACTTTTGGCCACATCTCAACTGGTGGTGGCAGAACAGATCATTGGCAATTCATCACTTTTAGGTAGTAACATTACAGCTTTAATTAGATCACAGTTGCCAATTTCTGCACAATGTGCTTGCCTAAGAGATGTATGAACAGTTGTGGTGAGGGTCTTACTGTTACTTAAGTTTGTGTAATGGATTATCATTTCAAATCACATAGACTTTTTTTGATAGAATAATGGAAATAAAATTCTAAGAAACCATATTTGTTAAATATAAATCACAAAAAGAAATCAGTAAAACTTTACATATTGTTACGGTCACAGAAAGAAAGACGGGCGCAAGGGATTAACGTTCTTAAGCCCTTTGTCGGAAGAGATTAAGGAGATTGTTCTGGAAGGTTCCAGAACCCCCCTCTCCTTGTTGGCCTTACCTATTTAAATACCCTCTCGGCGCGAGGCAGTCAGTGTTGAACCAGCCAGTATAATAAGTGTATCAGTTACTGTGACAGTTTGTGTGTGTAATAAACTGTTTCTGTTTGTTACCGTTTGTCAGTTTGCTATATTTGGAGATTCTTGCGGTCTGTGGACTTTAATTAGTGAACTGTAAGTGTTAATTATTAGTTGTAATAAGCTGTAGTGTAATTTTATAGAATTCGTACAAATTTATGTAAATAGTTAAGTCATTTAGAATTAGTAATATTTTATATTATTTTAGTAATTAAATAGGCCTAGGTTATAATAAATATTTAGAATATTGTTATTGTATATTTATATTTGTTTAATAAGTTAATTGTTTGTAACTTCATTGTATTCTTTTTGTCATTTTCTTAATAAATATTAGTATCTTGAATTTAGGAGTAGTTTAATTCATTTTAACACCCAGTAGCCGGTAACAATATGAAAGGTCATAATCAAAGCATGAGTAATAAAAAAGTCAATTGACTGTGAAAGCTGTACTATCATATTATTCGTTTTAATATACTGTTTTGTTTTTATGATGTTTAAGGTCAGTTAGTGGTACTCAAGCATTGGTCAGGGTTGAAAGACTTCAACCCGCTGAAGTTAAGGATATTCTTATTTGTTTTCTATTTATTTTGAAGCATTTGGCTCATGATCAGGTGATAGCCTGGTGGCATAACTGTACCCATGAAGAAATACTCAACTTTTTTACTGTAATACAGTAAGTTTTTATTATTATTGTAATTATATTTTATTAATTGGGAGTGATAAATGATGATTGACAATTAAGATAAATCAAAATAATTATTAAATTAAATGTGAAATATATACTAAACAAAAGATATTTTTTTTATTTATTAACCATTTTTTTGGTAAAAAATTTTGTTCTGTTTTGGTTGTATTTGGTATATTTATTTGTCGTAGATATACAAAACAATCACTTGAATATTTATAATTATTAATTAGTTGTAAAAACATATCTACAGTATTATGGCTGTTATATGCTTGCATGGGTGGATCCAGGATTTTTTTCTGAGGAGGACACAACTGGTAGATGGACAAAAAAATCAACAATAACTTAGAAATACATTTGTAGAGAAATACTTGTAGTATTTATAGAAAGGCTTATTTAAATATCTAAACAATAGTTTGTTGTGTTATTTATGTTATTTTAACAACTATCATCACATGATTTGCTTATAAGTATGTACTGTAATGAGTTCTCCGCAGTACACAAACAACTGTCGAGGGGAGGGGGGACACGTGCCACCATGCCTCTCCCATGGATCCGCCTATGTATGCTTAAACAGGTCTTCAACAAACAATGTGGCATTTCCCCTCCATGTTCAAAAGGCTAATTTTTTAATTTAATTGTCAATCTTTGACTTTGTAATCATTATTGATTTTAAATATTTAAAACAAAAAATACTAAAAATTATTTCTCTTGAATATAATAGTTGACCTTGTATATATAAGTGAAAGAAAATGGTCCGGGTGGAGGTCAATAAATTTCTCAAAAGAAGGAGAAATGTTTATTAAAGAGCCAAAGCTTCGACCCACATTGCAGGTCTTATTTTTTTTTTTCAATAAAATCTCAGGTCTTGCCCATGGGTAATTGCCTTGCTCCAGACATTTCCAACATAATTCTCTATGACCTTCTTGACTCCATCATCCCTCCATTCCCCCATGACATCATCCTTATTAAGGAATATGTTGACGATCTTTTAGTACTCAATCCCAACAAAATACCCGAAATATTAGCTGCTTTTAATGCTTACCATCCCTGTCTCCAATTAACCATTGAAACAGAAACAAACCACACTCTCTCTCTTTCTTGACCTCCCTCATTATCAGAAATAACAATGGCTCCCTGTCCTTGGATTGGTACACAAAACCCACATATTCTGGCAGACTTCTCAACTTTTTCTCACAGTACCCCTACCACAAGATGATCAACGTTGCCAAAAACCTCATCCACCGATGTCTTTCCTTTCAGAAACCCAATACCTACCCACCAACACCCAACGAATCAAAAAAATCATACTCTCCAACAACTTTCCATCCGGTATCATCCGTAAGCTCTTAGACCCCCTTCAAAATCATGTTAATGCTATTTACTCTTTAAAAACCTCTCCAACATAGTCTACCATATCCCTTGCTCATCCCTCAACTGTACTTCTTCCTACATTGGTGAAACAAAAAAACATTTTACAGAAGACTATCACAACACAAGACCTCTATCTGTACCCATAACCAATCTGCATCTAAACTATCTGAACACGCGTTGACACTTAACCATATCTTTAATTTAGATCGATTCTCCGTCCTTGCCACTGTCCCCAATTACAGCAAAAGAATCATTGCAGAATCCATCTACATGAACTGAATCCAGTAAACTTGAAAATCAATAAAAATCACATCTCTGTGGTTTACAGACATATAATAGACATAAAAAAGAGTTAACCTCCCCTTCCCCCTCCTCCCAGGGGACCCGCCTTGTTAACACCTATAAATACCCCTTTTTTCTCCATCATCTCCTTTTATTCATACCACCCCTTTTACTCATATTTTTAAAGTTCTAACATTTTGCTATTATTTTTTTTATGTTACCAATATTTATAAATTAAAAATTAAAATAATATATGTATTTATTCATTACTTGATTTATTCAATCCATCTTATTAATGATGGTATATAGTTAATACCATTAACATGCCCCTAACACTTATAGTTTATTGTTTTCTTTAAGTCATCTATTTTTCCCCACTTTTATCATGTACATTTGTCCCCTTTTGTAATGGCCACTTTTTTTATACCCAGTGAGCGTGGTGGGAGGTTTGGTATCTCTCACCCTTCTTTAAAGCATTTTTCCGATAGATAGTAATGTAAGTAGAACTAGTAACGGACTTAAACTGGGTAGACTTAATGTTTCGGGGGTCGACCCTGGTAAAGGAAGGCCCAGGATAGGGACGCATACCGAAGGTGTTCCGAGACTACTCCACCTTAGCTTATATATATTTGTCATTCCTATTAGATTTATCTGTATAAGAATATTCTTATTTTTGTTACCTTATTTTTACATATTGCTTCATTTTCATTTTTATTACCATATGCCTCAATTTTTATTACCTGATTTATTACTTATTGTATTGTTTATTATATTTTTATTGTTCCTTTCCTTGTCATTTTGTTATTAACACTTTACCTTATCCTTGATGATTATTCTTGCTCTGTATATATATATCTCAGGTCCCCCCCATCTTTATTTTCCAACACTCAGATACCTTGATACTTATGTATTTTAATTTTAATATTTAAAATTGTAATTTTTATACCTTCTTTTTTATTACTTTGTATTACTTATATTATTCTTTATTACTTTTTGTACTACCTTCCTGTCACTTTTTTATTTATATTCTTGATGCTTATACATTTTAACTTTAATATTTACCATATATAAGTAATTTAGTAATTTTCATTTGTCTATCTATATTTTTCATATTTAGCCCTGCAATGTGGGTCTTCTTCAGGGCTAAATATTCAACATCGGCTCTTTATTAAACATTTCTCCCTACTTTTGAGAAATTCATTGACCTCTACCCGGAACATTTTCTTTCACTTAAAAATTATTTCCTTTGCTCACATTTGAAATCTATTTTTGATTAAAAAATCTCGAATTCAAAAATGTTAAAATTTTCTCAACATTACTATTGACTGGAGCATTGATTTTCTAGGAATTGAAGGCGATACTGAACTGACACTAACAGTTACTATAAAAAGTGTTACTTACAAAACATTAACTTTGCTGCAAAGCTTTAGGATTGTAAACAAACCAAATTTCTGGTTTTAATTTGAAACTCTAAATACTATATACTATATACTAGTTTTGATATGGTAAATGAAAAGATCATATTATGGTGCAATTGGAAAAAGCCCAATGCAAAGCCTTCTGTTTCAAAATTCTCCAGTAAAACACACACTTACCGTTTGATGTTTCGCCTATTCAGGACAACAGGACAGATGATAATACCTGAATAGGCGAAACGTCAACCGGTAAGTGTGTGTTTTTGAAACAGAAGGATTTGCATTGGGGTTTTTCCAAACGCACTATAATAAATATTAGTGTTTCTTTTTGAGTTTTTGGCTCTATTTTATTGAAAAACATCATATTGATTAATAGAATAATAGTTAAAATACCTTATCTGTTAGTTCTTTTATTTATTATTATTGTTAATTAACAAAATATTTTCCTTGATGTTTTATAAAAATGTTTTTAGTTTTTAATTGCATAACTAAGTTAGCCCATCTTTTACATTGCCCATAGAAAACGCACATGTAAAAAATATATATATATATATATTGTATAATTTTAATTATAATTTTTGTTTGTAACTAGGCTCTGTTTACATGAATTTAAATACACTGGTAGAAGACAGATTGCTGGTAATAATACTAATAAAGGAGGAGCTAAATCTATGACTTTACCTGCCCGTATGCAGCCTCCTGATTTTATTGTTGATCCTCCTTCTAATCACCTCCCTCTTTCTGGCAGTAACAGTATTGGTAGAGGTGATGGGCAATCTTGTAGAGGTATTATTTAAAATTATTTATTTCTCTTTTATAAGATTTTGAGGCATAAAGATAATGTTAATTACAGTTTTGTTCATGGAAAAAATTAATCATCATCTTCCGATTGTAATATCTGTTGCTTGTATCACACTACTTTTACTTACTGTGCTAGTTAAAATAAATTTTAAAAGTTTACATTTGATCTCCATGAAATTGAATTTATTTCCCTAGAAATATTTACTTTGTAAGGATAGAGATAGTTGGGGGTGCAGTCAAATGAAAATTCATTTGATTGCACCCCCAACTATCTCTATCCTTACATTAGAAGTTCCAGTCAACTAATTTCTTCTCTAACAAATACTTACTGCCTGTTAATTATATTATAAAAGTAGAAAATTTATTTATTAGGTTTTTCGTTGGAATTTTTCCAAGGTCTTAACATTTATGTAAGGTCTCTTTTTACTTTTTAATATAAATTTATTTTTCTATAATCCTTGAAGTTTATGAGTTTTTTCTAATCTATAACCTTCTACGACTTTATATGTGGCATATTATTTTGTTTTTTAATCTTAAGCTTTCTTATGGTATATAACTATTCTTATTTCAAGAATTTTGTTTGAGGTCCAGAAAAATATTCCATATTCTTTTTCCCTTTACTTAGTGATCAAGGTCTGACAGATTATTTCAATGAGACTAAGACCTAGATGGGATATAAGATCACACCCTAAATATGTAACTTCAGTTTTTACTACTTTCAGCTGAACTTAAAACAAGCAAATAAAAAACAAATTGCACAAACACCATTTTATTTTGGAAACAATTTTTGAGGCTTTAAAATGTGTATTTCTGTAGAAAAACAAGGTTAGGAATTTTATGTTAACAGTACTTTCCATTACTTTATTTTTAAGTGAGTGAAAGTAAAAAAGATTGCAAATATATTATAAACACTTGAGTTCATTCATTTTAAGATCATGGTGATGTTTTTTAACATTAAATAAATCATAACATTGAATGCTTTTTAAACTTTTTCTTTAATAAAATTTATTAATCTTTTATTTTTGAAACAGAGGGAGAATCTAAATCACTGTATCAAGCTCTTCTTGAAGCTAATTTAGCCACAGAAGTTGGTTTGACTGTCTTGGATATTCTAGGACTTTATTGCCTTCACTTTCGTGATGTTCTCTTATCATCTGGAGGGGATAATCCTATTATGTCATCTATTTTTTCTCTCTACCTTTCATTTCTTCAGGTTGGGCAGAGTGAAACTCTTTTTAGACATGTTTTTGCTGCCCTTCGAGCTTTCATCAACAACTTTTCACTTCCTCTTTTTCAAGGTAATATAGTTTTTAATTACTTATTTTTGGCTTTTAAATTATAACTTAATGAAAAATAAAAGCTTTACAAAGGCTTGGTTATTATACCAGGTCTGCAAGTTTAAAATGTCGTTTATTTCTTAAAATATAATTTAATTTACAAAAAAAAGTATAATATATTTTATTCAAAGTACTGGCCCTCGCTTTCTACACATTTTGTCCATCTCTCGGGCAATTTATGGATACCATTCCAAAAGAATGCTTCATCTTTATTTGAAATCCATTCATCGAGCCATTTTCTTACATCCTCCAAATTGTTAAAGTGTTGCTCAGCCAATGAGTGTCCCATCGATGAGAATAGGTGATAATCAGAAGGCGCCAGGTCAGGTGAATACGGCGGGTGGGGTAGGAGTTCCCAACCAAGCGAAGAAATCGTTTCCTTAGTCAATCTGGCTGAATGTGCAGGAGCGTTATCATGCTGAAGAATGACTTTGGCGTGCCTGTGAGCCCATTCTGGGCGTTTTTCGATCAATGCGTGACTCAAATTGATTATTTGTTGTCGGTAGCGGTCGGTATTGACTGTTTCGCCGGCTTTGAGAAGCTCGTAGTAGACTACTCCCTTCTGATTCCACCACACACACAGCATTGTCTTCTTCCCAAAACGATCCGGTCTTGCACTCGATGTGGATGGTTGTCCTGGCGTTACCCATGATTTTATTCGTTTGGGATTCTGAAAATAAATCCATTTTTCATCGCCAGTTACAACTCGATGCAAAAAACCCTTTCTTTCGTGGCGTAAAAGCAGCATTTCGCACACAATTTTTCGTTTTTCCATCTGTCGTTCGTCCAATTCATGTGGAACCCATTTTCCAACCTTTTGAATTTTTCCCATAGCTCTCAGGCGATCGGAAATGGCTTGTCTAGTGACATTCAACTGTTCTGCCATCATTTGTTGGGTTTGGGTATTGTCTTCATCTAATAAAGATTGCAATTCGACGTCCTCAAACTTTTTTGGTCGATTTTCTCGTTTTTTATCAGTAACATCAAAATCACCACGTTTGAAACTTTGAAACCAACGTTCACATGTCTTGACGGTTGGAGCAAGATCGCCATAAGTCTCAACAAGAATTCGATGACATTCAGATGCCTTTTTCTTTTGATTGAATAAGAAAATCATGACATGCCGCAAATGCTCTTTATTTGGCTTAAAATTAGACATTTTTAACACCAAAGAAAGGTATGATACGTCCACGTAAACGACTTAAAAACAACTGACTTTTGTAAACAAAACAAAATAGCGTTTAGAGATAAGCAAATCCTTCAATAGGCTAAGAGCGCATTCTATTGGAATTAAAACGACATTTTAAACTTGCAGACCTGGTATACATTTCAATCAATGTCAGCAATCAAAGAAATAGTCAATTTCAATAAAAGCTTAAGCTGTATCAATCATGTACATTTTTTTCTTTTTTTATTCTTTTCAGGAAATGCTTCACTCTGTGGTGAATTATGTTTGGAATTACTTCGTTCTTGTAATTCACGTTTGTCAGCTATAAGGCAAGAGGCTTGTGCTATTCTTTATCTCCTAATGCGGAGTAATTTTGAATTTTCAGGCCGTAAAGGGCTAACTAGGGTTCATTTGCAGGTAAGATATTATGTAATCATTTTAACAGAAGTAATACTAATTGTGGAGAATATTTAGTTAGAATCTTGTTGTAATATTTAATGTAAATGTGTGCTTTTTAATTTCGGGATTGTTAAATTTTTCTTTGATTCTTTATCTGAAAACTCATTTATTTTGAATAATTTTTTACCTAAAGTAATTAACTATGGATTTTGATTAAGGTGTTGTTCTTCGAGGTTCGAGGTGATGAAATACAAAGTAGTTGTAGATTGTTTTTTGCCAGTTTTTCAAACAATACCAGAGGTTTTGGCCATAAACGTTTCTGATACTTCAATTTACTTCACTTTATTCTAATTCTCTTATTTAATTTCAAATCTTTATTTATCTTAATTTTGTATATGTTATAACTTTGTTTTTTATGCGCAAGGTTTTTGAGAACTAAGCCTTATGTATCTATAACCTTAAAAAAAAGGTATTGTTAATAAATCTTTTTAAATTATTTTTTCCAGGTTATTATCTCTGTATCCCAACTTCTTGGAGATATAGTGGGTCTAAATAATGCCAGGTTCCAAGAATCTCTTTCTCTTATTAACAGCTATGCTACTTCTGACAAAGTAATGAAAGGGACTGGTGAGGTTTTTCAAAAATTGATTTATTTATTTATTTTTTTCAATACTTTTCAAAAATTAGTGATGTAATATTTTAAGGCCAAGTAGATTTTAACTAGGCCATGGAACATTTTTTTACATATTAATAATGTTAAAGTAAAAAAAAAGTTTATGTATTGTTATTCTAAAGCTAAAGTATGTATCAGAAAATTTGTGAAACTATGAACGTTAGTTTTTGATTATGGTTACTGAATTGAGATATCTTATTTAAGTGAGTCTCTGTGATATCACATATACAGTTAGGTATTTGGATATTAGGAGGGATTAGAAAACTACCCATTAAAATACCATATGAGCCCTAAATGTTCAGATACACACTTTGGCTTCAGACCTATGGTATGTTCTTAATTTAAGTCAAGTCAAAGATGATAATTATGTACGAAAACATATATTATTGTATATGAATCATAAGAACACTGGAATATATTTATTTTTCTTAGTTGATGTTTCTATTTCTTATCTTTAATATTTTTTACTAATATTTAGCAATTTTTATTTGCTTGGAAAATATGAATAACACTGGTTGATAAAATGAACTTTTTTTCTTTCACAAGTACTAAAATAACATTTTCTAGAAGTATTTTTTGTGCTGAATTCAAATATAACTTTAGTTTTTCTCCACAAGGCAGGAGTTTTGTGCGATATTCATTTGAATTTTTATAATATTCGAAAAAAATCGATTTAACTCAAAATTATAACTACTCATTCTGACTTACCTAGAAAGTGGTAGATAGTTATTTTCGGGCATATTTTGCATCTGCAACGTCTCTCTTCTTGGTTCAACAGTAGTTAGCCAGCATATTGGAACTCCACTTGCCTTGGTACCTCTTTTTCGTAGTAGAAATTTGCTGATGAAAATGTATGCTCACCGTGCTCATCGCTGACAGCTCCAAGATTTTTGGGGAAGAAGTCTAAGTGAGAGTCCAAGAATTGAATTTTTAAAGACATGTTGCATCCCATAGCGTTATAAGAATGCAGAAGATCAGTAACTATGTCACGATAGTTTTCTGCTTTATGGTTTCCAAGAATATTGAAATATAAAATTATGAAAGACAGCCTGGCTGCTTTCTCCAGCGGATTTAACAGTCCTTCGAAATGCTCATCACCCATTAATGACCGGATTTGTGGTCCTATAAAAATTCCTTCTTTCAGTTTAGCATCACTGACTTTGGGGAATTTTGATTTCAAGTACAAGAATCCATCAGACTGTTTATTCATAGCTTTGACAAAATTTTTCATTACTCCTGACTTAATATGCAATGTAGGTAACAATATTTTTTCAGGATTCACTAATGAGACATATGACACATTTTTTCTGGCCAGGGATAAGGGATCCATGTTTAGGCAATGATTTTGTTACATAGTGAGACTTCCTATCTCTGCTGTCCCAGAGACACAAAAAACAGCAAAATTTGGTGAGCCCAAGTTGCAAACCAAGCAATGAAGCATGACCTTTAAATCACTCATATTAAATAAATAAATTCCATTCATATTTTCCCTATTGTATTTTCTCTAAAATTATTTTAGATTTCTCTAAGATTATTTTATTAGGGCTACAGGTATTGACGGAAGTTCATTGCCAACATGTAGCAGCACAAACTTCAAACTAACTTTAGACGAATCTATGAATAGTCGCCACTCATCTGGCCGGTATTGAAGCCCAAGAGTTTCCATAACTGAACTAATATCACTACAAAACACAATACCATTATCTTCAGAGAAGCAGCCCTTGAAATCAGTAAATCAACTGTTGGAGTAGATTCCACCCTTTGACTCTGGAAGTTATACCTTCAGCTTGCTGTTTAGACAGATTTAAATCCCGAATCAGGTCATTAAGGTCTTTCTGATTGGGAAAGTATGGTTCTGATGAACAGGTATTGGCTTTATATGTAGGATCATTTTTATTGTCATCTGAAGCATTTTCAGTTAGGTCAGATTCAGAGTTATCACCTAAGGTCATATTTGCTTATACTGGTACAGGGAACTGTTCATTGTGTAAGACAGGTCTTATTGCAGATTGTAAATTTGGACACTTAACTATATATTTTGATTTAGATGTGATTCCTTTAATAGTTTTCAAGCAGAAATAACAATCACTTAAATGATCCTTCGGTTCCTTCCAAATCATGGGAATTGCTAATGTCATATATATATACATATATGAAGGTCAGCTCACCACAAATATAGCAGAAACTGTGGACACGATTTACACACTTTCTTGGCATGATGAAAAAACAAAGCACTAAAACACTACATACAAGTTACGCTTCCGAAAAGAAAGGAAGGAAATATTTGACTACTAAACAAACTCAGTCAAAAAACAGTCAGCTCAAAACTGACACATCACAATGCCAGATAAACAGGTCTGAGCATGTCAAAACATGAATGAATCTGCACAGCCTTGTTTTATGGTGCTTCAACATAATATTAAAAATGGAATCGTGGACCATCTTGGGACTTACCCAGCCTCTATAAAGTGGATACCCAAAATGAAGGGGAAAATCGGGCAGTTGAGCGTGATCTAAGACAAATCATCTCCCTGCAACTGTCGTCCAAGAAATAGTACAGTCTCTACCATGTACTGAACCCAAAACCCTCTGTGGGTTTTAATGGTACAGGTTTTTTTTTTTTTTTAATTAAATCTAAAATTTTAAACTTTATTCCCATTGGAGAAATTAAAATAAAAAAATTATTAACAAAGACATTTGTATATTAAAAAATAATAATAGTATGAAGGAAGTTGAAATATCCATAGAAAAATTATAATTTTTCTTGGATAATAATAGTAGACCTTATGTATGTATGAGGAAGAAAATGGTCCGGATGGAGGTACAAAATTTTCTCTTAAGTAGGAAGAAATGGATATTGATAAACATATCTCCCTACTTAAGAGAGATTTTTTGACCTCCACCCGGACCATTTTCTGCTTCATCGAGAAATTATAATGTTTTAAAATTATAAAGCAGGTGAAAAAAAAATTCTTTTTGAACTAATGACGGCTTGCGAAAAATCTTGTATTTCTGAAATTTATCTTTTGGTTAGAAATGACAGCAACGAAAAAATGTCTTAGAAAAAGAAGTCAATATTTATTCTAAAATGTTTGGGGAGGGGGGGGGGATGGATTATAATAACTATTTGGTATTCTAGAACAGATATGATATGTCATGTCAGTTTCTTGACTGTAGCGTTCTTAGCACATCAACACCTGTTGTGCAACTACTATTATTTGAAAAAAATTATAGGTATTATTCATAAAACTATTTTTTTAAATTTATTAATATCTATAACATATATATCTACTTTGCTTTGACATAGTCAGAAAATGACTAACAGAAACCTCAGATCTAGAATGAACTACTTCAGTAAGAAATGTAATTCATAGTACTACTACATGTAATTGATATTTTTTGTGTTTAATGCCTTAGGGTTTCCTACAGAAGTGAAGGACCTGACAAAAAGGATCCGTACTGTTCTGATGGCTACTGCACAAATGAAGGAGCTTCATCATGATCCAGAAATGCTGACTGATCTTCAGCATAGTTTGGCTAATTCTTATGCTTCTACTCCTGAGCTTAGACTAACATGGTTGCAAACGATGACTAGAAATCATATTTCTCATTTTAACTATTCTGAGGTAACTGGTTTCAGTATAGTTCCCACAATTATTTTTCTATATATCAACATCATACTCACCTAAGTTTGATATCTTTGCTTACTGACTGTTAGAATCTATAGTTCACCAAAAATAATGGTATTTATAGTAATATTATTAATAATAAAATAATTAATATGATTTAATAAACCTAGGAGGTTTGATGCCCATTTCATCAAGAAACATGGACAAAGTACAGTAGATCAAAAAAGTATTGGCACATCCTTATTTTTTTCATTTTTTCGGTGATATTGTAAATTATTTTCAAGTTGGAATTTTCTAGTAAAAATAGAACCCAAATCAATCTTTTTGCAGGCAATTAAAAGATAAACTATTAATGTTACGATTATTAAGAAAAAAAAGTAGGAAAATCGACTGTCAAAAAAGTATTGGCACTGTTGTCCATTGTTATTATTTATAGAAAAACATCTCCTTTAATCCCTTAAATATTTCTGTTATTTACAAACAAATAATTCCTCAGTCTAGATTCCACCCGAATTGGTGCATTGAAAATGACAAAAACCAAAGAGTACAGAGTGCAAACCAGAAATCAGGTAGTGAAATTACATTCTCGCGGACTAAGTTACTGTCAAATTGGTGAAAAAGTAGGGATGAGTTTTAGCGCAGGTTCAGTTTTAAATAAAGTGCGTTCTGAGCGACCTCAAAAGTTTTCTGCAAGAGAAAAGCGGCAAATTAGGAGAATTGTTAAACATAATCCAATATTCTCGACCTCCTGCATAGCAACAGAGATGGTAACAACTTCCAACACAACCTTCTACCTCCAGACGGTTAGAAATGTAATACACAGTTTTAATTATTATGAGAGATTTCAAAGAAAAAAGCCATTTATCAGTGAGGTAAATTGCATTAAAAGCCTTGAGTTTGCCAAAATCCACATAATAAGTCAATTGAATTTTGTAAAACAATAATTTTCTTTGATCAGAGTAAATTTAGTTTTTTCGGGTTTGATGGTCGTAAATAAGAGTCGAGGAAACCAAACACCAAGTTTCAGCTGCAAAATATCAGACCGACAGTGAAACACGGTGGTGGAAGTGTCCTAGTCTGTAGTAGACTGTATCTCTTCGAATGGGGTTGGAAATTTGAGTTTGATTGAGGGGATTATGAATGATGAAAAGTATGTTGACATTTTGCGGCATAACTTGAAGAGCAGTGCTGAAAAAATGGGAATTCAGGTTACATTCATGTTCCAGCTAGATAATGACCCTAAACATACCCGCCATTAAAACAAAAGAATGGATGCTGTAAAATGTTAGAAGGGTGCCAATACTTTTTTGACTTGTCATTTTTGTTATTTTCCAAGTTAATTAAATAAATGATTTGTTTTAAGAAAGATTTCTGTTAATTTACTTTTACTTTCTATGTATACATTTAATAAAATTGTTGTGACAGTTATATCAGGCTTTTTCTTTCCATAATTCAGGAAAATGAGAGTGTGCCAATACTTTTTTGATCCACTGGATCTCCATGTTCTGATCTCATTTTAAACCTAAATCTACTGGATCACATATACTATCTATGTTCCATGTTTTTCTATAAACCTCTTCATCTTTGTTTTATTTTATATGGATTTATTTTGATTGCCATTCAAGGGTTTTAGAAGATGCCGAGAATGAAAAGCAACTATGGTTTCCATCCTTTGGCACACGCCTAGTAATTTTTCAACATAGTGTGTCCTAAAAAGTTTCATTAAAGTTTTGTTGATGTCACCTCATCCCTCAATGTCATTTTCAATTGTTGATGACCTATCCCCTTACCATATAAGGTCAGTTGATGTACTACTAAGAAAGGGTTATGAGGCATTTCACAAAACATGCATTCTAAGTTTCATCAAAATCAGCGAAGATGTTCTGAAATACTGGTAGACATCTTCCCTCATTATTATTCGGAGGTGTGTTTAGATTTACTTTACAATAGTCTTCATTGACTGATTAGGAAAATGTTATTATCATTGACCAATTTTTATCCGGCACCTGACCTATATTCTGATTAAAATTACAATGTTTCACTTTCCACGATAATTTTGATGCATTTCTTACAAATAATTGTATTCTACATAAATATGTCAGGATGAATATGTTTTCTAGTACCCTTAGGTAGCATGTATTTGATCAATATTTTGAAATAAAGTCTCTTTTGAAAGGAAGGGTGAAAATAACAAAAAATCGCTAACACAGTTTGATAATAGTGTTACGGGCTACTGGGTATTAAAATGAATTAAACTATTCCTTAATTAAAGATACTAATATTTAATCTAACAAAGGACAAAAATAATACAATTAAATTATTGAACTGATATAAATTTACAATAACAATATTTTAAGTATTTATTATCTAGGCCTAACTTCTATTTAATTATTACAATAATATAAAATATTACTAATTCTAAATAGCAGAATAAAATTATAAATTTGTGCAAATACCATAAAATTACAGCTACTACTTAACTAATTAACTACTACTAATTAACACTTACAGTTCACTAGTCCACCGACCGTAAAATTCTCCAAGTATAACAAACTGACACACAATTACACTCACAAACTGTCACAATTCTTGATACACTAACTTATTACTGGTTGGTAGATGTTCATCACACCGTTTGGTTTAATACACTCACTCCACTCGCGCCGAGAGGGTATTTAAATAGCAAGGCCGACACGGAGTGGGGAAAATCAGGAACATACGAGAAGGATCTCTTTGATCTCTGCCGACAAGGGGCTTTCCCAGAAACGTTAATCCCTCTGTGACCGTAATACTAGGCATTTAGTCAGTAAAATATTTCAAATGTTTGAAAACTTTAGGTGCCATTAATATATTAATTATGATTAATAAACCAGGTATTTGTGGTTGCTATATTTATTTTGTTAGATGCTTTCAACCAGAAAATCAACATATAAATAGTTACATTTCTAAAATAATATATCTTTTTGGGGTAAACTGAGGTTATCTCTTGAAAGTCAATATTTTGTTTTTTTGAATCTCGTAAAAAAGTTTAATGCAAAGAAAAACATTGCCTGTCATAATTTACAGCTCGATCAGTTCATAAACTCAGAACTCTTAATAACAGTTAGACTGAAACCAACAATGAAATCTGATTAGAAGAGGACTCAAAGTACAGAAATCATGCTTTGTTAATAAAAAATTATCAGAGATTCTTTTGTTATATCTTAGAACTGACCAGTATTCAATTTATAAAAAAAAAAAATTAGAGATTTAGGCATTCAAGAATAATGTTGTATAATTATCTTGTAGATAATATAATGATTTTGAAATAATCTACAATGGCTGTTTTTAATAATATTTTTAAAAAATACAGGCTGCTTGTTGTCAACTGCATATTGCTGCTCTAATGGCTCAGTATTTGAAACTCAAAGGTGAACAGCCTTGGGGTGCTGATGCTTTTGGACCAATTTCTTCAAACATTCCTACAGATGAAACTTCTCTTAAATTAGATTCAGGTACTAATATATTTATCAATAAAATAGAGCCAAAAACTCAAAAAGAAACACTATTATTTATTATAATGCAATTGGGAAAAACCACAATGCAAAACCTTATGTTTCAAATCCAGTAATACACCCACTTACCAGTCGACGTTTCGCCTATTCAGACATTATTAAGACACACACAAAAAAAAAAAAATGGTTATGTGGATCACATCTCGAAGAAAAAGGTGCAATACATCCCAACGATCAACAGCCCAAACAGGCTCCAAACATGAGACAGCATCCCACCACCAATATGTTCAACAATTACAATACAATTTTATAATTTTTATTATCAGAGTTGTATGTTGAATGCACCTTTTTCTTCGAGATGTGATTCACATAACCCTTTTTTTTTTCTTTTTTTTTGTGTCTTGTTAATGCCTGAATGGGCGAAACGTCGGCTAGTAAGTGGGTGTATTACTGGATTTGAAACGTAAGGCTTTGCATTGTGGTTTTTCCCAATTGCATTATAATAACTAATATATTTATGTTTTATATTTTAGTTTCTAGTCACAGAAGCTTTATGATAAATTGAATTAGGTATAAAATGAAACATAAAATAATAAAATAAAGCAAAATATTCCTGTAAGCAAAATAAAATAAAACTCCTAAATTATTCAAATGTATTGTGTTACTACATTCGCCTTAGAGACACAAAAATGTATCTACGAAATTGCCATTTTTCAGAAATGAATGAAATAGTGATTTATGGATGAAAACAAACTCCTTATTTCCAGTCAACACAGACTTAAGATCTTGTTACTTGTGACCGTAAAATTGAACATAAGAATTGTGTTACTGCACATATATCAAAAACATCATTTTTGTAAAAACTTTTTCTATCATTAAGGCAATAATAATTATATTATACATTACAAATTATATTTATATCACATATTGTATATGCATAAGTATGTGTGTGTATGTGTATATATATATATATATATATATATATATATATATATATATTCTATATTCTAATATATTTTGTTTATAGGAGTTGTTGATGTACAGTATACTGAACAAACACTCATTGACCAGCTGGAATCCTGTGCTGAGCAGATTGAGCGATCTGAGAGGTTTGAAATCCTGTACCACTTGTATAATCTATTACTTCCAATCTATGAAAAACGAAAGGACTATGCATCTCTTTCGAGGGCTTATTCTACTCTTGCTCAAGCAATGGCCAAAGTTACATCCTCTCATGGGAAAAGACTGCTTGGAAGATTTTATAGGGTTGCTTTTTATGGAGAGGTAGTTACTATTAATTTAAACAATCAATAAAGAGATTATATTTTGGAAATATATAAATAAATACATATTGTATTAGACTTGCCAAATTCATACCCATAAATTCATTTTGGTTTTGTTTATTTAATTATTATTATTGTTTGTCCGTTTTATTTTATTTATTCTTTACTAAATAGTATTAAAACTTAAAAAACTACATAGGTAAATATAATATATAGTATTTATTATTTTATTGATTTTTATGTTTAATATAATTTGTCTGTTTTATTATTATTTTTAGACTTGACTATATACTACTATATAAATATTAGTGAATAATGTATTTTTTAAATTTTTATTTAGATTTATTTTGACAAAGAGAGTGGAATAGAGTATGTCTATAAAGAACCTAAGGTAACCTCACTCTCTGAAATATCAGATAGGCTTTTACAACAATACTCTCAAAAATTTGGACAAGGCAATGTACGGATAATAATGGATTCGGCTCCTGTAAGTATTATAAATTTTTCAGATTATTATGAGGAAAAGGATATAAAATACATTATTTTTATTAGTAATTGTTAAATTTGAAAAAAAAATATGTATCCACTTACACAACTTTCGTAACCATATTTAATATATATATTTTTCTATTTGTTTTTATTGTATTTTATGTAAATAGAATAAATCCTAGAAATAAAAAAGATTTATGTGTACAGAACTAAATAGTCATCTAAGAATAATATTACTACGCATTGAGTTTAAGCAGACCGACCACATTGACTCTTGTGAAATAATTTAAATGTGTTGTAATCATCTAATTTTAGTAAGAAGTGTGAATAAATCTACTTTTCGGATGGCTGAAAAAGAAATTTACCGTTTACATTTGTGATCTCTAAATTTGTGTTGATAAGATTTTGGAAATAAGCTTCTGATAAACTAATAAAATTAGAGTTATTGCAATATACAGTTTTTCCAAATCTTAAAAATAATTGTATATTTTTATATCCATTGATTATATTTATTGCCAAATTTGCCATTGCTATAGATCTTTCAAACCCTTTATTATTTATTTATGCTCTTGACCAGGGGTGTCAAACACAAATTTTTGTCACTTAGAATGTTCTTAAGTAAAAAAAAACGTTATCACTACAACCCATAAAGGTTATTGGGTTAAGTAGATTTTAGGGGCTATACTCTTTTTAGGCTAATGGATGCGCAGGGAAGATTTTCTTTCAAGATCACACTCAACCACCAGGCATTTTCTCTATTCTCTCCTGGAAAAAAATAGCTTGATTCTCAGCTGTTAACTAAAAAAATAATTTGTTTGCCACAACCAGTCCCAAACTCAGGACATAGGGGAGATCAGCTAAGCTACTATATGTCTCATTCAAAGTTGTCAATTATTACCCTAAATTTACTTAATTAGTTTCTATGTTTTAATATTATAACTCTAGACTACTGTAAGTTTAGACAATTTTTCTTAATTATAATTTATTTTATTTTTATATTATAGAATTTTTTAAATATTTTATTTGAAAAGAAAAGATATGGCCAGGACCGGGACTCGAATCCAGGACCTTCACCTCTTTGTGGTGATGTGGTCACCACGGAGAGGTGAAGGTCCCGGGTTCGTGTCCCGGTCCTGGCCATATCTTTTCTTTTCAAATAAAATATTTTCTTAATTGTTTCTGCTCTAGACCATTAAGAGCTGTCATTTCTGAAACATTAATTTATATTGATTTTCTTGAAGAAATTATATTTTCTATTACTAGTTGATTGAATTGATGACCGGAGCAATGATGGATGTGTTGTTTTTTTTTTATTAATATTTTTTGTGACTTACTCTTTGGAGATTTAAGGGTTTCTTTAACTTTCTTCAATTAAATTATTGAATGTAAATTTATTTGTTGGAGAATTTAACCCTTGGCTTCATCATGCATTGAGTCACTGGAAACATTATTCTACTAAAAATAACTTGTTAAGCACAGTTTTATACTATGTTATATGTGCTATTTATATAACTATTTTAATTTATTATTTTTTAATTTAGATTGTTGAAGCTGATTTGGATCCTAAAATGGCTCATATTCAAGTAACCTCTGTTTTACCTTATTGGGATAAAACTGAATCTCATATAAGATCAACTGAATTTGAGCAAAACCATAATGTTAAGACATTTATGTTTGAAACACCATTTACCAAAGATGGCAGACCAAGAGGCACCCCAACCGAACAATATAAAAGAAGGACAGTCCTTACAAGTTAGAATATTTTTTTTTTTATAATTTCAAATTATTTTCAACCTGACCTATTTATTATATTTTACTATACCAGGCCTCAGGTGTAGAAGTTCCTAGCTGTTAGATTAGAATCTGAACTGTATATTTATTTTCAGTCTTTCCAATTATATTTTTATGATTTCCATTATTTTTTGAGCTTACTCAACTCCCTTACAATCTCCACAAGTTCCCAAACATTCCATGACTGACTCTCAAAGTAAAGGAAATTATGAAAGTAAAAGTCATGGCACAGCTTTCTATAACAGTAAGCTTGGTCCTCCAAATACAGACCATCATTTTAATATTGGATCCATCTTTGAGCTACCTATTTAATGACTTATCCCTATGTAGCGATGCTAGCAAGATTGAACAAATGAATGAAATAATTGTGATTATCGATATGTTATTGATCAACAATATGTTGGGAGGTAATAGTGTGAAGGTGTTATAGTGAAGTACTGTTGTTAATAACGAAATATTGCTGAACACTTTTGTATTTTCTTGTGTAATAAAAAGAAGTTGTAAAATTAATAAATGTGCTTTAGTTGAAATAATTAATAATAATAATAATTAATTATAACTATTTTAAAAGTCTTCATTGAGGTCTCTGGTGAAGAAGAATGTTTAATGAAAGCATCTTAGTTTGATAAGGAGTGCAGTGATGAATGTTTAGAGTTTTGTATGTCAGCAAATGACACAACAAATAAATTCAAGGATATATATTTAAAAAATTAAATACTGTAATGTTCTGTTAAAGATTACAGTTTAAAATGTGGAATAAAAAAATATTAGGTACAAATAAAAATTGGTTCTGAAGTTTTAGATCTTGAGAACATCAATGAAACTATAAAATTTTATCAGTAGGTTGACACCAGTCCAAAGACATAGGAATGAAAAACAGTATGCACAGTGGATTGAAATATTTTCAATGAAAACTATTCTACAGAAACCGAAAAAGTAAAATACAACCACATGGCAACTCGTGTTATAATTGTTATGATTATTTTTTTTAATTTATCTTTTATTTATTTTTTTTTTTTGCATAAAACTCATCTTTTTTCTTAACTTGATTAGTTTTTTTTAGTTAATTTATATTTTACAGTATAATTAATTCTTGGGAATCCAATGACTTATCATCAATGGACTTAATAATTGCCTTGATTATTTTTATGTTTTGTGTTGTGTCTCTGTTTTTTTAGAGCTTATTTTAATAACTGATTACTACATTCCATATATTACAAATATTTCATATATGTTTCTGAAGCATGTGTTTATTATTTTTTCAGGTGAATATTATTTTCCTTATGTGAAAAAGAGATTGCGAGTAGTGGAAAAAGAAGAATTTGAACTCACACCTATTGAAGTTGCTTTGGATGAGATGAGGCAAAGAGTGTCAGAGTTGGAAGAAGTTGTTTTTCTACAGCCCCCTGATGCTAAAAAGTTACAGCTGAAACTTCAGGTTTGTTTTATAGTTAAATAGTAATTTAGTTAGCTAACATTAGTTTGATTCATAAATATATTTATGTTCGTACAATGTTGTTATTTACACCTTGTTGTGTCTAAATTTCAAATTTTGTTCTCAATAATTCTAGGGTAGTGTTTGTGTTCAAGTCAATGCTGGGCCTCTTGCATATGCTACTGCATTTTTAGACCCATCAGTTTCTCATAATTTCCCAGATGAAAAAGTTGAAGAGCTAAAGGATCTATTCAGGTATTTTTTATTGGGCTTCATAATACTAAATAAGAGAATTACTACATAATAATAATAATAGAAACAATGTGCTCGAACCCGGGTATTTCACTTCTCCGTGGTGAGGTGAAATACCCACGGATTTCATTTCACATTCACGCATTTCACCACGGAGAGGTGAAATACCCGGGTTCGAGTCTCGGTCCTGGCCATATCTTTTCTTTTCAAATAAAATATTTAAAAATACAATTAAATAAATTATATATTTTTTTTATTTGTCATTTTTTATTTATACTTTTTTGATTTGTCGTATGTAATACGAATATGTCGAAAACTGCGAGCAGCACTCTGGTCGGTGCGTTAGATTATGCCGACCGCACGCGAGCGCTGCTCGCTTAAAATCATTAACCGGTTAAAGAGTTAAAAACCATCTTTTAACCAACTTAAAGATAGGTCAGGACTTCTAGCTATCAAAGAAAGATTGGGTTTCTCTGTATATTGTTTGTATGCAATAAAATTTATCCCCTTCACTTGATTTAAAAAACCTATGTGATTAAAGAAGTTGATCAAATTTAGACAGCGTCTTTAAAACCATTAGATTCATCCTAAAAAATGTTCTGTGTTTATTCAGTAATTTCTCTCCAGACCTTTATGATTGAAAATGATATGAACAAAACTGTTTTATCTTTTCTGATTTTATTTTATATTTAAAGGGAATTTGTACGTGTTTGTTATGCTGCACTTCAGCTGAACTCGCGGTTAGTTCGATCAGATCAGGTTGAATATCAAGCGGCTCTTCGACAAAATCTTCAAAAATTAGCAGAAGAGTTATCATCTATGTTTTCTGAAACATTATGGCCTCATACTGAACTGGGTAGTTTCAAAAGGAATTCTCAAGCTCTTTTCTCAGCTATTTCTGGTGCAACTTCAGCAACTAATTCAAGCTCAGCATGAACAGCATACTATAATTTACTTTTAATTGTTTAAGGTTAATTTCGTTTGAACTAAACAGTAATATATATTCGTCATTATTTGATGAATCATTGACATCCATTCGACATTAGCTAAATAATTGATCAATGAAAAAATTAATTACTACTTATTAATTGTAAATAATTTTAATTATTATAACACAATTTTTTAAGAAAACAAATATTATGATGGAAATGTTATAAGAAATGGACTGTTATGATTTTTATTAATATTAGTTTATCCTATGTTAGAATTGTTCGATCTTAATAAAATTTTAATTAGTGGTATACCTTTGATAGTTTAGAAACAAAAGTTATTTTTGCTAGAGTCATATGAATCTGATAATTTACCAGTTATTGTCTTTAGGAATTGTTTTATTTTAAGTAATATTTATTTTTGAAGAATTTTCATAGCTTTCTGTTATCAATTTATTTGTTTAATACTCCATTATTATGCATTACTCTTGCACGAATATGAATAAAAAAACAAAACAAAAAAATATATTTATTATTATTATTATTATTTGATACTGTAAATCTGTTAATCATACTTGGAGTATATTCTCAAAACACAATTGATGTGATTGACAAATCTAGGTTAGGAGTTGTCAAAAGTGTAAAACGTTGAGGTATTTAGATGCTATTAAATTATATTAAACTAAGTAAAATGAATATAGAAATGCTGAGGTTATTATTTAATCAGTTGCACAAGAATGAAATTTGAATATTACTATGAGATAATTGCAGTAATAAACTGCATTATTTCATATGAATTTGTGGTTTAGATATTCTTGCACAAAAAAATATTTATAACTTATCATTTAACTAGGTGATTTATCGACCAAAGGTAAACATTTCGCTAGACACTGTTTACATAAAGTATCTCGTCATCAAAGTTGAGGTTTTGATGCATTTGTATTAACATTGTGAAAAAATACACTAATACCATTGATAAATAATTTATTTTTTTACATTCGTAATTTTACAAATTAGACTCAGTATTTCATCAAATACTGTATTCAAAAAACTGTGTGGGTTTTAGTGATACTCACATTTTTAGTTCAATTTTACAACTTTCTTGTTATTAATTATTTAAATGATTTGTCGGTAGGTATTTATCAAATTACTTTCCAAATTTCCTTTTATAGCTTAAATATTAAATATAAATTAACATTATGGTTTAAGGTATTGGTCATATGGAATTTCCTAAGGAGTAAAAGTTTAGGGGATAAAATAAGCTCAATTTCTTTGTAAAACATGCTTCATTAGTCCCTTGCTAGATTTCGCTGTATAACCGATTAGAAATTAATAGCTTGGAATTAATACAACCGGGCACTGGAAGACTGATATAAAGTTTGGTAGATTATTATCGGTACTTAAACCAGTTGTTTCTATCCACATAGACATTTTGTAATTAATTGACTTCATATTTCAAGCTCTTCCATGAAATTTACTGTTTTTCATTTTTCAAAAGTGTATAGTATTTTACAAGACTGTTATTATTTATTTATTTTTATGACAACATGATGATGTTTGTGATGCTCTTTCTACATCAGTGGTGTGTGACAGTATTATTTAATACAAAATTAATAAATGTAATTATTAATAATATTATTTTAGTTCTATTGATAGTGAACAAAATTATTCTTAAATTTGTGTTTGTTGACCTCTTTGATTAAGTCATCTTGATATAAGTCATTAGCATAGTGATTAAATTCTTTCTCTATAATAAGTTTTAATGTATTTTCTACAAGATTATTGTTGCTAATATTGGAATGAGCTGGCAATGTTCCTTAACTTATTGTGTCATATTTAATTAGGCTCTCTTATTTGGTACAAAGCTTTATATTTAGAATATTTAAGTTGTAAATCTAAGCAAAGAAAGCTTTTGTGATAAATATGGTTAATATTTATATTTTTCAGTTTTTGATTAATTTAAATCATTATATAGAAACTGCATTTACTTTTTAGTAAATTGTATATAAATTATGAATATTTATTCTGTAAAATATGTTTTATCTGTATACATTGTTTATTGCAAGAGATAACAAACAGCCAGATAAATTGTAAGTATGGACACATCATATTCGAATGATTATAGGTCATATATTTATGTATTTATGACAATTTATATAATCTGTAATGGCAATATAGTCATGTATACATTGTTTTTATTTTAAATCTTATTTTCATTTTTTCTTTTTTAAGATATTTCAGTTGATTCGAACAAGTGTGTTTTCTCTGTTATTATTCACATAAGTCTTTCTTAAATTATTATTTCTTTTTTATCTATAATAGATTTTCTAAAGAACCTTTGTGGTCTTTGGTTATCAATGTTTTATTACTTCAGAAAAGTTACTTATTCTTGTGAATGTTAAAACAGAATGAGAATGCCAGATGCTCTTCCTTATTTTACTCACTAATTAATGGAGACAAATTCATATAATTATGCTAAAAATATACGTTTTATTGTTTATTAAACTAAAACTTAGTATCTCATTTCATGAAATTGGATAAGCCATTTATTTTACTCTTTTGTATATTTTTATGCTATCACTTCAAAATGAATTATAATTTTTAATATAATGAATATTTTAACTAATTAAAATAATTTACAATTATTCATTTAATAAGTATGTTTATTGGTATTAATATGAAAGATTCATTAGACTTTTATTTATTTATTTTTTAAGAGGAAAGAAAGAGTTATTTGAATGGTTATTTTAACACTGATGTTCTATGTTTTCTAAAAATGTGTAAATCTTTAAATTTGACTTTCAATTTTATTTATTTAAAAAAAATAAAATTCACCATGTGTTTTAATTTAAAAAAAGTAAGCATTTTTTATGTTTAATGTGTTGATGGTAAACAATTATCAGTGAAGAAAGTATTTTTAAATTTACTTGACATACCCAAAATGGCTATTTTATATATATACATTTTATTAAACTATAAATGCTATTATATTTGTTTGTACTTGTAAGAAAGTGTGCTCATACTTATATAAACCTATTCATTTATATAAATTTATTAAATATTACTGAAATGTGGCATTAAGTTGATTTTATTACTGCCAGATAAGGGAGAAAAGAACATTGTATAATTATAATATTAATTGTGTTAATACTGTTATTGTACTGTCCAATTTTATGAGTGTTATTATTTTAAATTATTAGAAGTTTCGTCATTAATTCAATAATTATAAATGTAGTAAGCCATTTAGTTAAACATGTCAATTTTCAAATTTCTTTGATACCAGTCATTGGGTTTAACTTATATTTAAATTCACACATTAAATTTTAGCTGAATGGATTAATAGCAATCATCTTAAGTGATATGAAATTAAATAAAATTTAATTAGATTTATTTGTATGTATAGAGATGGATAAATACTTAATCATTTTATTTGTTATATTCTATTCATTACTTATAAAGTATTTCAATTTACCTAATTGTATCATTTAGTAGAAAATATGTCTTAACTAGCATGGTATTTATTATTCTAATACGCACATCTCAGGGCTTTAAGTTGTTAATAATAGTGTTATACCTTTTATTGCCTTCATTTTAATGTAATATGTGAAATATGTAAATATTGTATGGTTTTATAAATACAAATAAATTGTTATAGTAATTATAATATTTGTTGTTGCAACTTAGGAAATATTATGCCACCCTTTTGTCAGTTTTCGTGCGTGCATGACCACAGTTAAATACATGCATTTTTTTGAGAAAATTCCTGGAAATGAGCCTAGTTAAGAGTAATGAGACTTGATTATGATGATTGTCTATATGTCAGCTATGAAGAGGTAAGTGTAAACCATTAATTTTTGCAAGCAGCAATTTTAAGTTCCTCATCATGCTCAAAATTGATGAACACTTTTGGGTTTATTACAGATTCCTGGATTGTTTTCTTTTTATTTATTCTAACTTATATTAAAGTTATCCAAAGTCCATTTATTTTTCATGTATGGGCTGTTTTACACCCGTTACTGTTTAAGAAGTGAATCTTTAACTTGAATATTTTTTTTAGAGATTTCTTTTTTAATCTATGGAGAATAATGCTATAGTTACGATAGTTTTTAGTAACCTTTCTGGCTAAGTTTGTTTTTGTGGGCCATGGAAAGATCATAAAGTTCCTCACTATAGTATCCAAGATCAATGTCAAATATTTATCAGTTGTCCGGTAGCAATGTCCACTCTGTTTACATCTTATTTTTTTCTTGTGCGCTCTATTTATTAAACTCAATCATTAAGGTCTTCTTCAGGTGAAGTTGCGTCCATTAAAAAATAGTACTTGCTATCTTGATGTTCTTTCTGGCCCTATAATAGTGATTTACTTCATGAAGGTGGTGTAGGTATAACAAAATAAAATTCCATTATAAAAAGAATAATCTGAGTAGAACATTTTATTGAACTCAGGATTGTATGTAAGGTCATACAAAGTTGGACTTGCTGTCTTTTTAGAAGGTACATTTTTAATATTTTATGTAAATTACTTTTGTGACCTCCAATTTATTTTGAACAGACCCTTCAAAAATCAAACAAAATCACTGCTTCTTGCCACAGTCATACACCAAACATAAAAATTACTTCAATAGTTAATCATATTTCTGTTTTTTGTTATTATCTTTCAATTCAGATATATAAACTTGCCTGTTCTTATTTTATTAATTAGTAAATAAATTATGATATGTGCCTGTAAATTTTTTATTACAATACACAACTATTGGATTACTTAAATAATTATTTTACAACCGAAAATTGGAGGATTAGATATGAGTGGACATTTATTGGATTTTATCCATTAATTCTATTTTTTCTCTGAATACTTTAGTGGATCACGTGTTTATTCACGTGGATAGGACGAGGAACTGCCATCGCAAGAATTTGAGACATATTATATATATATATATATATATATATATATAAGTCTCGCCCTTCCGATCTTTATAACCGTTCCCATATAACCAAAACTTTTGAGCGTTCCTTTCTCGCCCGTTATATCTCTCTTTGGAACTCACTCCCACTCGATATCCGTCATGCGGCCTGTTTAATCCAATTTAAATCAAAACTTTTCCTACATCTAAATTCTCAAACAGATGTTCTATAATCAATAAATAATTAATAATTAAATAGGTTTATTCAACTTAATCTATTGATGAATTACTGTAAATATCCCTCACTCATAATGACATAATTTTTTATATTATTAGATGCTATTATTTATTCACTTATTTTTCTATAAGCCTATTTCTTTATATTGTAAATTTGTCTGTTTTTTAATTTATTGTTGTATTACATTTTCTAATTCTCTACCAAAACATACCTGCTAGTTATTTACTTTCAAGATATTATGTAAATATTGTTGTATTCTAATAATGTAGTCCTTTGGCCAGATATAAATATTATTTAATTTTATGCATTTCCCTGAATAAAATAATTTTTCTATTCTATTCTATTCTGTATATATACATATCAGATACTTGATAAAATCACCTATTACCAAATGTTTTATTATTAATTGTTAACAGAAAGTTAATAAAGTGCAGTTATTTGTTGGCTATTAATGTGTAAACTATACAATATCTTTAGTGAATGAATATCTTTTAGTGGCGACGAAGTAAAAGAAAAAAAACCTCCACGCAAATGGCGGAGCAGAATGATGAGCAACTTGGCGCCGCCTTGGCCCAGCTCCTACAGCGACAGCCGCCAGCTTGTAGGCCACATCATGTACCGGACATTAAGCTAAGGTAGTTTGATGAGAGCCAGGAGCCGTTCGAGATCTACCTGCAGAGGCTCGAAAACTACTTCAACATACACTAGATTGCGGGAAATACGTCCGAATCGCAGACCATTCGCGCAAAGATACTTGTAGGTTGTATAGGGTCGCAGACCTATCAAATCTTTGCCAGTCTTACGGCTCCTAGCCTCCCTAGTTCTAAGCCTTAAAATGTGTTAATAAACCTTCTCAAATCATATTTCAGTCCAGTTCCCAATGAAGTTTTAGAACAACACAAGTTTTTATCAAGGGTCCACCTGGAGGGAGAGTCAATTTCATCCTACTTTGAAGGGTTACGGCGACTTACCTCTCACTGCAATTTTTCCTGCTCCCATTGTCATAGCTCAGTTAGTGACAAGTTATTGAGATGTCAGTTCATAAGGGACCTGAAGTACCACTGCATCAGGGAGGGCCTCTTGCAAGAGGTAAATCCGACATTTGATAAGAGGTACTGGAGGTTGCGCTAGCCGTAGAGGTTTCTCAGGTAGGAAGTCGGGAGATTCTGAGTGTCAACGAGATAGAAGAGAAGCTTTCTAGAAAAGCTTTCTCCCCGACTACAGTGTCAAAAACCCCGCCAAATAGTAATATTAAGTGCTTCAGGTGCGGTGATCACTTGTCTACAACTTGCACTGCTACTGGCTAAGGTATATTTAAGGAGACTTAAATTTAAAATTAAATCGATTCCTTTTCAATTTCAGAAGTGCACCCAGTGATTCCACGGGTAAATCACCTGCGAGTGTGATGCTGAACTTTCCGTTTCAGTCCAGACTCGACCTCCTCAAAGAAACACAGGAGCCGCCAGCGCCAAGGGAGAAACCAGACGTACAAACTTTTAATGAAGGTGACAGGTGACAAGGTCCAGGTCAGATACAATACGGTATACAATATCTTTAGTGAATATCTTATATACAAAAGTCGTGTCACAGTGTATGTAACTCCTCCGAAACGACTTGACCGGTTCTTATGAAATTTTGTGTCTATATTCAGTAGGTCTGGGAATAGGATGTTAAATATTTTTCATAGCCCTAAGTGATACGTGTCGGCCATTATTATCGATTAGGCGTCAATTGTAGCAGTGACGCTTGATGATGCTGCAATTTTGATATGCTGTAAGGGCATGTCTGAGTAGTGTAAATCCAAGTTCACATTGAAGCGGCTGAAATGAGATTATTTCAAGGGGAGAATTGTGGGAAAGAACAAGAGAGAATGTCAGAAACGAGAGAATTGGTGAGGATATGAGTATGATCTGTTTATGACATCTTAGAAGAGCGGTAATCGAATTGGTATGGGCATATTTGCAAAATGGATGATACCCGAAAGACCTGGTGGTTCATGGAAGCTAGAGCGGAGGGAATACGATATTTTAGGGTGCATTTAAAAAGTCTTATTTTTTTTTCATAGCCGGTGTTGGTTTCACTGAAAATTTTGTTTATTCTTCTTAGAAAAAATAGTTAAGTAGTTAAAGCAGATTACTATGTTATCCCTAAGACATAGATGACATTAATTATTAGGGCTTTAAAACAAAACTGCTTACGAAAAAAGATAATGCATTTTAAATGAAGATTAAAACATTTAATTTTAAACGCCCCCAGAAATACAAAAGAAAACTTCTTTCAGTTCCACAAAATCCAAACTCACAAGTTTGTTACTTGTGATCATCTATTTGGTCTATTTTAATTTGAAAAAATAATATTTCCCTGATATGACAAAGGTTTATTTTGATTTGAGCACATTTAATGCGATTATGTAGAAAAAAAAGCAATATCATTTGCATAAGAAAACTTGTATGCATACATTATCTTAAGAGACTTATAAGTTCAATTTCAAATGGTTTCTTTGAACCTGGCGCCGCCATACTAAGCCCACAATACCGTCAGGTTTTGCAGAGTAGCATCTATCAAGGTACCAGGCTTCATCTGCAGATAGGTACGACAAAACAAATCTACAATCGTTTGTTTTAATATTATTATTTGATATTTGATTTACCTCGGTCATGAATTATTTGTGAACAAAAACAGTCTACCAATATTTTGAATGATACATAAAAGCCAAATTTGTGTGTTTTGAAATGTTTTATGCACTTTTATTAATGTAAAATCGTAAATAATTAGAAAGTAAAAGAGAATTTTATTAAGATATTATTTGTGTTCTAAGAAAAAAGTTATTTTTTAAATAATACCATTCATTCAGCACGAATTTTATTATACTAATAGAAGAGAAGTAATAGAGAGGTAAAGAAAAAGAGAAGAAAAGCCATAAATGAATATTGGATGTAAAAATGAGAGCATATCGATCGATTTATGCACGGTCAAAAATCCAATGAGGCCTGAAAACAGCTTAGGTCCATTAAGAATACAAAGAAGGAAAATAAACCTACCTCTAATATATGAAAATTAATGGCTGAAATACGTTGCCAAATTACTGCAGGGGAATTTGTTTCAGAAAGGATGCAGAAGGACAAATATGAGGGAGATACTCCAGTCGCCATATCAGTTGAAGAATTAACATCAGCCTTAAAAATAATGAAAGTCGCCTGGTCAAGGTGATACACCAATTGAGCTGGTCAAACATGGTCCATTCGAATTGAGCAAAGCTCTGGCAAACCTTTGACCAGGAGTATGGAGCAAGGCACAGTTCTCAAGGAATGGAAGGAAGCTCACATCACTCCCATTTATAAAAAAGGAAAAAAAAGGATTGTTCTAACTTCGGAAGAATCTCTGTAACGAGCAGTATAAGTAGATTAATACGGCAGAGTGCTAAACAGAAGACTAATGGAAGAGTGTAAAGAGGTGTTGCCGGAAGAACAAGCCGGTTTTCGAACAGGTAGATCCTGTATAGTCCACAGTTTTACCCTTACACAACTTCTTGGAAAGAAGAAAGCCTGCAATGGAGAAGTTGTATTGCCGTCAATCCATTTTAAATCACCCAATATAAATATAATTTGTAGCTGAACATTTTTAATTTTCCTGATTTTTATCATGGTTTTCTTATGGGTAGATATTCACAAAAATCCATTTGAAAAAAATTTGTAAGCTATAGTTTTTATTTGGCAGCCATTTTTAGAATAATGTTTTAGTGAATTTAATGAAAAAAAGGGTTTTGCTGAAAAATTAAGTGCGAAGTCATTTTTAAAGATATCAGAACATATTAAAAACTAGTGTGTTAAACATGAAATGAACTTCAAATGACATTATTTTAATTTCCCAACCATGCAAGAAAATCAGTCATACTGTTTCTCTACAAACTTGGAAAAAATTTAACAATCATAAATTTTAAGGAAGGAAAAGACTCATTAAGAAAATTTTATTTCTGTGATTAGTATTCATGATACTACCAGCAGCTTAAGTTTTAGTCTTGAGAAAGAACTCCTTTTTTTTCTACGGATTTTCAAAAATGTAATTTGTAAATTGTACACAACATTCTTTATACTAATAAGAATATCTAAAAAAAAATTATGACTGAGACTCAACTACATTTTGAGTTATAGAGCTATGAGTTTCAATAGAAACGCTACCTTCTTATTACATTCGTGCAATGCTAAATTAGCAACTATAGATTTAAAATGATCTTAATTGACAAATTTAAATGATGTTTCAATCTATAAATTATTATTTTGAGTTTTAAAATAATTAACTAAGTCTATATTTAAATGCAAAACTTGAGTTAAAAATGCCCATTCATTAAAAAAATATGTAGGTACTAGCTTATGCCCGCGGCTTCGCTCGCGTGGAATTCGGCCTGCCACATAAAGGTTCGTGTAGGATCATTTTAAATAAATAATTTAATTATTTTTTTTAAATATAAGTTACTCGTACATCCATAATTTCAGATTTCTAACTTCAAAACTGACGGATTCTCTACAACCTTTGAACCCCTATTATATTAAAAGGGAAACCCTTGGGGTGGAATTATCCAAATTTCTTTCTTAAACTATACAAATTTCAAGAGGCTAAGTTCCTGATTTGTCTTTAATTATGTACTATAACGGGACGGGCATGCCCACGTGACACCACATAAATCTGCCCTTGATGTAGTCTATGATGTATAACCTATTCTATACAATAAGTTTCATCCAAATCCGTTCAGTAGTTTTTGCGTGAATGAGTAACAAACATTCGCATTTATAATATTCGTAGGATATCAAAACAAATAGTTTCACTCCTGTCCTTTCTGTCATTTTAACCACAATTATCATGTGATTTTCCTTTATTTATGTACTATAATGGATTCTCCGCAGTGCCTAAAAAACTGTCGGCGGGGGGGGGAGCACGTGCCCCCTCCCCCCTAAATCCGCGCTTGCTATAGCCTATGTGTTATTCTGCTGTATAACCTATACTACTATAAAGTTTCATCCAAATCCATTCAGTAGTTTTTGCGTGAAAGAGAGACAAACATACAAACTTTCACATTTATAATATTAGTAAGATTTGTAGGATATCAAAACAAATAGTTTCACTCCTGTCCTTTCTGTTATTTTAACAACTATTATCATGTGATTTGCCTTTAATTATGCACTATAATAGATTCTCTACAGTACCTAAAAAACTGTCGAGGGGGGGCACGTGCCCTCGTGCGCCCCCCCAAATTCCTCACTTGCTATAGCCTATGTGTTATTCTGATGTATAACCTATATTACTGTAAAGTTTCATCCAAATCCATTCAGTAGTGTTTGCGTGAAAGAGAGACAAACATACAAACTTTCACATTTATAATATTAGTAAGATTAGTTGGATATGAAAACAAATAGTTTCACTCATGTTATTTCTGTTATTTTAACAACTATGATCATGTGATTTGCCTTTAATTATGTACAATCATGGATTCTCCACAGTACCTAAAAAACTGTCGGGGAGGAGGCACGTGCCCCCATGCACTCCCCCCCTTAAATCCGCGCTTGCTATGGCTTATGTGTTACTCTGATGTATAGCCTATATTACTGTAAAGTTTCATCCAAATCCGTCCAGTAGTTTTTGCGTGAAAGAGAGACAAACATACAAACTTTGTTCACGTAGGCTTCCACGGTCTGCGGTATTGTCCATATAATCTTTTTCCGAGATGGACCGTGTGGTGTTGGTTTTGTTTGCCAAGCTTTCGCTCATCGTGTTGTGAGCTTCCTCAGGGCTAGTCATTCACTCAGGGCTTCTTCATTTACTGACTAGCCCTGAGGAAGCTCAAAACACGATGAGCGAAAGCTTGGCAAACAAAACCAACACCACACGGTCCATCTCGGAAAAAGATTATATGGACAATACAAACTTTCACATTTATAATATTAGTAAGATTAGTTGGATATCAAAACAAATAGTTTCACTCATGTTATTTCTGTTATTTTAACAACTATGATCATGTGATTTGCCTTTAATTATGTACAATCATGGGTTCTCCACAGTACCTAAAAAACAGTCGGGGGGGGGGGAGCACGTGCCCCCATGCACTCCCCCCTTAAATCCGCGCTCGCTATGGCCTATGTGTTATTCTGATGTATAGCCTATATTACTGTAAAGTTTCATCCAAATCCGTCCAGTAGTTTTTGCGTGAAAGAGAGACAAACATACAAACTTTCACATTTATAATATTAGTAAGATTAGTTGGATATCAAAACAAATAGTTTCACTCATGTTATTTCTGTTATTTTAACAACTATGATCATGTGATTTGCCTTTAATTATGTACAATCATGGGTTCTCCACAATACCTAAAAAACTGTCGGGGGGGAGCACGTGCCCCCATGCACTCCCCCCTTAAATCCGCGCTTGCTATGGCTTATGTGTTACTCTGATGTATAGCCTATATTACTGTAAAGTTTCATCCAAATCCGTCCAGTAGTTTTTGCGTGAAAGAGAGACAAACATACAAACTTTCACATTTATAATATTAGTAAGATGTTTGTAACTTAAAACCCTTTGTCAAATGTCAACTGACACATCAGTTCTCATGTTGCAACAAATTAATGTTAGTTTTAGAAGTTTAGACTGGAATTCTTGAACAGCCTACATCTTTCCTGTACCTACTACATGTCTGCAAGTGACGACATGAACACCTCCCCTCCCCCTCCTCAATCTTCATTTCTTTGGTATGGATGAGGCTCAGTTGGTGATAGTTAGTTGACTAGTGAACATGTTATAGTTTCGGAATATTATTTACTAATGGGTCATCTTTCACAAATAATAACTTTGTTGTCTGTATATGCGATGAGAAGTGGTGGCTTGGAAAAATTGAAGACAAAAGTGAAGATAATAATGATGTTTTGGTGCATTTCTTTCATCCTTCTGGACCAAAAACTGCGTTTCAACTGTCAAAAAATGGTATTGTCTGGGTACTTGCAAACAAAATAGTACGTAAAGTGACTCCATTGGAACTCACAATGGTGTCTGGAAGAACACATACTGTGCAATGAAATATCATGTTTGTTCAAATCTTTAATCAAAATTACAGCTGGCTCGTAGTTACAGGTAAAGTTTAACACAAAAATATAGAGAAAAACAGTGTGTGCACTTTATGCCAGTGTAGTACATGAAATATATGAGTAAGTTAGTTAAGTACAAGAATTTTACCTGCGGTATTATTAAAAAGAAGAAGTAATTAAAAGTGTTACGGTAATTTAGTGATTGAAGCACCATTTAACTTTGTCAATTACTTTAAGCCTATAGTGGCTAAGTTAGCATTGCACGAGTGGAACAAAAAGGTGGCGTTTTTACTGAAATTCACATCTCTATAACTCGAAATGTAGCAGGGTCTTAGTCATGGTTTTTTTGTGAGATATTCTTATTAGTATAAAGGATTTTATGAGCAATTTTCACTTTTATTCGTTCAGCCCCTTTTCAGATATTGACCGATGAATATTGGCATTAATGTGGCTTTTGGTCATTTTTGAAAATCCGTATTAAAAAAAGGAGTTCATTCTCAAGACTAAAACTTATGCTGCTAGTAGTATTATGAGTACTCAACCCAGAAATAAAATATTATTAGTGGGTCTCTTTTCCTACCTAAAAATATATAGTCTTAAAAATTAACGATTATTACATTTTTCTGAGCTTTTAGAGAAAGAGTTTGATTTTCTTTCTTGCATGATAGGGAAAATAAAATATAATTGCGTTGAAGATCATTTCATGCTGAACACGCTGGTTTTTAAATTATTCCTATATCTTGAAAAATTACTCGGCAATACAATTTTCCGCAAACCCCGTTTCTTTATCAAATTTGCCAAATCGCAATTTTAAAAATGGTTGCCAATTAAAAAATATGCCTTGTAAATTTTTTTCAATTGGAGTTTTGTTAATGTCTGCCCATAGGGAATCCATGATAAAATAATCAGGAAAAAAAATATTCAGCAACAGTGACTGGGTGATTCAAAATGGATTGACCCATTGGTATTTGTCGACCTACAGAAAGAATACGACATGGTACCCCTAAGTAATCTTCGGGGTGCTATGGAAAAATTAGGAGTGAGCGAATATATCATATCATGCGGATATATTATCAACGCAATGAAAGGTATGTATAAGGGTTCCAAAGCCAGAGTAAAACTCAAGAATGGTCTATCAAAAGAATTTGAACAAATAAAGGACTTAAACAGGGTTGCTCCTTATCACCTACACTTTTCTTTTATTAATTTATATGTTGAAAGTGTACTGTGTGAGTGGAAAAGGAAATGCCAGAATATGGGAATCATGGTAGGAAATGAATGCCTTTATAGTCTTCAGTTTGCTGATGACCAAGTGGTAATAGCGAATGATAAGGAGGATGCTTCCTATATGATAAGAAAACAGTTAGAAGCATACAAATTCGGAAGCCTAGAAATCAGCAAACAAAAAATAGAATATTTGGCTTTGTATTGTGCTTCCCTCATACTAGAAAATTGGAGCCTTACCCAAAGTGAAAATTTTAAATATCTTGGGAGGTAACTGGCTGCGATCTTGACATAAAGGGAAAAGGTCACTAAAGGAAGAAAGACAATAAGAACTTTAAATTCTACATTATGAAGTAAGGAAGTTCAATCGTCTACAAAGAAAAGACATTACCACTCCTTTGTGAAAAGTGTGGCATTATATGACACACATGGACCATCACTAAAAAGAACTCCTTGCGATGGAGCTGGACTTCTGGAGACGTAGTTGTGGTATATCGAAACTCCAGCACATCCCTAACCTCGTGACCAGAGAAAAAGTACAGGAACCCCACAATATCTTGTACACTATTGAGACCAAAAAGTTGAGCTGTTACGGCCATGTAATGAGAATGCCAGAATATCGATGGTCCAAGAGAATAATAAAAATCCTAAGAAGAGGAGGAGAAGAGGACGTCCGGCAAAGAAATGGTACGATGGTTTGCAAGAAGGAATGTCAGACAGAGAGCTTAAAGAGGACCGGGAAAAGTGGAAGAAATCAATGTCAGATTACGACATATGACAATTGTCATATTATATAAATCGTAGTCGTATTATATTTATATATATATATTATATATATATATATATATATATATATATATATATATATATATATATATATATATATATATATATAATAAAGATATTATAAATAAATCTATTTATTATAATATATTTTATCTAGCTATTTTCAACGAAAAAAGTAGAAACATTTTTTAATTTACACTCCCAAGAGGAGTAGCTCAGTGGTAGAACACTGAATTGCCATGCCGAAAATCCAGGTTCAAATCCCACTCCTGGCAAGACTTTTCCTAATTAAAATAGACCAAATAGATGATCACAAGTAACAAACTTGTGAGTTTGGATTTTGTGGAACTGAAAGAAGTTTTCTTTTGTATTTCTGGGGGCGTTTAAAATTAAATGTTTTAATCTTCATTTAAAATGCATTATCTTTTTTCGTAAGCAGTTTTGTTTTAAAGCCCTAATAATTAATGTCATCTATGTCTTAGGGATAACATAGTAATCTGCTTTAACTACTTAACTATTTTTTCTAAGAAGAATAAACAAAATTTTCAGTGAAACCAACACCGGCTATGAAAAAAAAATAAGACTTTTTAAATGCACCCTAAAATATCGTATTCCCTCCGCTCTAGCTTCCATGAACCACCAGGTCTTTCGGGTATCATCCATTTTGCAAATATGCCCATACCAATTCGATTACCGCTCTTCTAAGATGTCATAAACAGATCATACTCATATCCTCACCAATTCTCTCGTTTCTGACATTCTCTCTTGTTCTTTCCCACAATTCTCCCCTTGAAATAATCTCATTTCAGCCGCTTCAATGTGAACTTGGATTTACACTACTCAGACATGCCCTTACAGCATATCAAAAATGCAGCATCATCAAGCGTCACTGCTACAATTGACGCCTAATCGATAATAATGGCCGACACGTATCACTTAGGGCTATGAAAAATATTTAACATCCTATTCCCAGACCTACTGAATATAGACACAAAATTTCATAAGAACCGGTCAAGTCGTTTCGGAGGAGTTTTGTTACATACACTGTGACACGACTTTTGTATATAAGATATTCACTAAAGATATTGTATACCGTATTGTATCTGACCTGGACCTTGTCACCTGTCACCTTCATTAAAAGTTTGTACGTCTGGTTTCTCCCTTGGCGCTGGCGGCTCCTGTGTTTCTTTGAGGAGGTCGAGTCTGGACTGAAACGGAAAGTTCAGCATCACACTCGCAGGTGATTTACCCGTGGAATCACTGGGTGCACTTCTGAAATTGAAAAGGAATCGATTTAATTTTAAATTTAAGTCTCCTTAAATATACCTTAGCCAGTAGCAGTGCAAGTTGTAGACAAGTGATCACCGCACCTGAAGCACTCAATATTACTATTTGGCGGGGTTTTTGACACTGTAGTCGGGGAGAAAGCTTTTCTAGAAAGCTTCTCTTCTATCTCGTTGACACTCAGAATCTCCCGACTTCCTACCTGAGAAACCTCTACGGCTAGCGCAACCTCCAGTACCTCTTATCAAATGTCGGATTTACCTCTTGCAAGAGGCCCTCCCTGATGCAGTGGTACTTCAGGTCCCTTATGAACTGACATCTCAATAACTTGTCACTAACTGAGCTATACCGTATTGTATCTGACCTGGACCTTGTCACCTGTCACCTTCATTAAAAGTTCGTACGTCTGGTTTCTCCCTTGGCGCTGGCGGCTCCGGTGTTTCTTTGATGAGGTCGAGTCTGGACTGAAACGGAAAGTTCAGCATCACACTAGCAGGTGATTTACCCGTGTAATCACTGGGTGCACTTCTGAAATGATATAAAAAAAGATAAGACTTTTTAAATGCACCCAAAAATATCGTATTCCCTCCGGTCTAGCTTCCAAGAACCACCAAGTCTTTCGGATATCAACAATTTGGCAGATGTGCCCACATCAATTCGATTACTGCTGTTCCAAGATGTCATAAACAGGCCATACTCATATCCTCACACATTTCTCTGTCGTTTCTGACATTCTTTCTTGTTCTTTATCACAATTCTCCCTTAGGAATAATCTCATTTCAGCCGCTTAAATCTTATTTGTATTCTTATCAATGCTGTCCAGCTTTCTAATCCATATAGCAGCACTGGAAGGAATTATTATAACGCACATGATCATGGTTTTAGTCGGTTTTATCTGCAGCCATCTAAATTGTAGTTCTTTCTGCCATTCATTCAATGGTAACAGGAGATCTTCCTTGTTCTTTGTGAATATTTTTCCAAAATTCTACAACTGTTCTATGGTTTTCTCCTTTTTCATACCCTCCAAACTTCATTCATAAGAAGGACAAAGAGCAGAGAACTAAGACTCCCCTCCCGGTTTCACTCCTTTATAAAAATGAAAAAGTTGAGATGTCTGACCACTTAGCCTTCAGGCCCTGTTTCACAGATTTAATTGCACTAACTAGGTTTGCTGGCGCTCTTCTTCTAATGAGCGCATCCCATATCTCCTGTCTCTGAACAATATCAAAAGCCGCTCTGAGATCTTAAAATGCAGCATACACTGCCCTTCCACCTCATTCCCATGCTTTTACCTCATTCGGAGAGAGAAAATGAAGTCCCAGGCCTACCTACAAGGTCAGGATGCGGCTTGTCTCTCCTTAGTTCGATAGTTTTTTGTCCTCATTCCTATTCTTAACGTATTCATCCCAGAATAGGTAGTTTCGTTCAACTATATATTTTTCAAGCCTCTTTGAGTTTTACTGCTGTTCTGAATTCATCATTCCACCATTTTTTTTTTTTTTTTTTTTTGTTAAAGACCTTATGTTCTGTGTGCCACGGCCTTTACATGAAGTTTTGAGTTTGCAATTTTAGATTTCTTCCCACAGAACATCCAGTAGTTCATCGCCCCTTTTTACTTCCAGGAGGTGACTCTCAAGTAGTGACCTTACAGTTTTTCTTTATCTTCTGTTTTCTGTTTGCTGGCATTTATCTGTTTGTATTATTTTCTGGGCCTCTATCTTGGATTTATGACTTTAGTGTCTGTACCGATTATTGTACGACTTTAATGTAAGTGAAAAACCGATCGGCCATGAAATAGTCAATGATTTTTCTCCTTCTTCCTCGTTCTCCTATACTCTCAAATATTTTCTTGACAATCAATTTAAACCAACTGGTTAAACCAAGAGTTTCTCTACTTCTACACATCCCTGCAAAAGAAAACTAACTGCTATACTTATTCCTATCAAATAGCCGATAACAAGAAGGATCACAAAACGCATTCACAACGGGCTAAAACTTGAATAACACAAGAATCATTTAAATATTTTTCGACAACCTTCATGCGTGTTTTCCCCCACTTTTTCGCCCCATTTCCCCATTCCCTACTCCCGAAGCTTTATATATGTAAGTTTTTATCTAAATAAATTCATTTTCTTTTACCACTAAGGTAGAAAAATATATCTGCTTAAACACGGTCATCCTTAAATGGATGGAGTTTTAATTCATTGTTATTGCTTTCTTTGTTTCTTAAAGATAAAAAAAACCTTCCTCACTTTACTTAGAAATCATGAGGAATGGTCACTGTACACATTATTTACTTATTGCTCATGATCATTTTACCATACATTTTTTTTAAATGACCGTGTAGATATATTTTCCAAAGAAGGTTATTGTTAAAATTATGATTAATTTGTTATTTTACTTCATTATATGTTATTATCTAATGATTTTTAATTTCGCTAATTATATTTTCTATAATCCTTCAACTTTTGCTATGTTGAGGGGGCCGAACTAACTAATTTTAGAAAAATGAACGAATGTACATATTTTTAATAGAAATTGAAATTATTATTTTTTAAATTTATAAAAAGATACATTCTTTTTAATTATGCATTTTACTATATTTAAACAAAAATAGGGAAAAACTATTGGTTGGTGCGCGGAGGTTGCTGGCAGCGGTGGGGATCGGGGTGGCCGTGGAGGGGAGGTGCTTCGATCCCGCAGTCGAGGGTGAGATGGCGGACAAGGCGAAGGAGGAGTTCTACACAAGGCCGGCCAAAGTTGGGAATTGGGCTGCCTTCACGACTTTCCTATGGAACTCCGAAACGGGCCAGTTCCTAGGCCGAACCTTTTCATCTTGGGGTGAGTTGTCTCATTATTCACTCGTTCAATGCCTATCCTCATCCCGAGAACCAGGCTTCATCACCTATTTTTCCATCATGTTCTTTTCGAATTTCAGCTATAATACTCAATAATGCTATAAACAATTTTTTGTTCATTATTCTCGTTTGTTTTATTCGTCTGCTCCGTTTCCATCTGACTAGATTTCCCAATTGAAAATTGCCAGTTTTATCAGAACATATTTAAAGTTGTAACTATATAAGAATATCAATATTAGTTTTTATTTTATTTTAAATAAACCTTATATAGGTGAGAGTGGAAGGTAGCCATGGGGGCGGGAAGGTTTGCGCATGGATCAATAAGGGGGTGACGTATCCCCGGCCGCAGCCCCCTCTTCTTCTCTGATCAATACCACTTTTCAAGTCCCTATTTATTTACTTTTGTTTATATTTTTATTTATAATTGAATATAAGATTTGTGTAGTATTCGAAATCACAAACAGCTTACCATGAGAATTGCAACAGATATTGTTCGACTTGATGCAGTTTAGGTTGAGGTTTCTTTCCTGCGAGAGATAACAGGACCTTCGAAGCTAGATAAAACATATCTTACTCCATATCTGAATAATATTAATAAGACAAATGCAAGGCCAGTCTTCATATCATATCAGAGCTACTGAATCCCATTTATAAACTGTCTTCGAATTAATGACATTTAAAAAGAGGAAGAGTATTAAGCACCACGTAACAAGACATCGAAATTATCAGAAATTATCAATTTAATAATTTAAGAAATGAGTATTTTGTTAAAACTATCGTGAGAAAAATAACTTAACTCTTACCAAGTATTAGCAAAATTTGAAATAACTATTTTTTATTTATTATGAAATTCCACTTTTCTGCATTGTTATTCGAGGTTAGTGGTCCCTCTCATATTTTGATCTGTTTAAGTATTTTATTCATTCCTATAATATTCGATAATCATTTTATTATCATTTAATTAATTTAGCGATTGATTTTAAAGGTAAAATATTAGGATAATTTGGAGTTAATCAGCCCTACATCTTATCTCGTTTAATCTAGGTCAGTCAAATGGTTTTCGCTCTCCAGCCCTTTTTCCTTGAAAAAGGACACTCCCCTGGGAATCATTATTCTCATTTCGCCATGGGTATTTAACCTGTGGATGCTCATTAATCCATAAAACCGTTACTTTAATTCTTCCTAACAAAGTATTGTTATATTTAATAATACTATTTTTGCTTAAAAATAACAAAAATCTTTTTGAGAACTACTTAGTGTCAAGACGCAGGCGTCACTCACTGCGGCTCTTATTGTAAGCCCTTTGAAGACCTTTTGTAAAACTGTCCACTTCAGGCTTCAAAAATCTATGAAGAGATCATAGAGATCATTATATTTAAAAAAAATTAATTACCGAAATTATTTTACAGATGTAAGGTGTCTAAAAAAAATAAAATTTGATCAAATTACCTCATAAAAGAGTTTTCCTGTAAGCTTATTTTAAACTTTTAAGCATAGATTCCAAATCCTACAGTTGTTACAAAACATACTTTTAGCTCTGTTTTTCTGCATAGTGAATTGAAAATGATCAAACGTATACTGTAATAGGAAGCGGAATAAAATACAGAGTGGTATAAGTGATTTTAATTCTAGTCAGTTATCAATCTTCCTAATGAACTGAAGCGATCCACATTTCAAATGGTTATGTCATCCTTTCTAACCCATCAGCTGGCTTTATTTCTGAATAAAAAAAAATAGCAACTTGATTGAGAAATGATAATTTATTATAATTAGACATGAAATTATGGCAATGAAAAAGTTTTATCAATTTACTTGCAATTTTTATTTTATATATATATATATATATATATATATATATATATATATATATATATTATTTTTACTAGGGAAAAAAAGAAGAAGAAAAATTATGAGTTTATTGATAAGGACTTTGAGAAGCGCTTTAAGTTCTTTTATTCACTAACACTTATAATCATTAGTTTGATTTTTTAAATTTGATTATTTCTGTCCATTACTAGTATAATTTTTTCTCTCCTGCTTCATACCAACCATTTCTGCTTAACATTGCAATAGTTTCGTTGACTAAGAAGCCTGGTTTTGTGTTTCATGTATTTAAAAAAAAAAACTCAATTTTTGCAATGCCTATGCCTAAGGTCGTAGTCACTTAATGATTTTGACTAAATCAAAGAATGATTGGACAGTAGAAACAAGCTACTTCGTTTTTATCTTCTTTTTCCTTTTACTATATGGTACATTTAATCCAATAAGAAACAATTCGATTAACCAAGAATCTCTTTCTTAATATTGCAAGTTAAGCACAGAAACCTTCGTTCATGTCATAAATCAATATTGGAAAATATTTATAGTCTTGTCATCCTTTTATGTCTTCAATCATTACAATTCTCAGTATTATTAAAGAAGTAAAAGCTTAAAGCTTTTTAGTTTAAATCTCTAAAATTTATATTAAATTATTCAGATAGGTTATTACTTCGATGCCATAGGTATTTATTTCAATTCCTTTACAATGTAAACAATTATAAAATTATAATTATAAAAAATAATTTACTTCATTTATTAAATCTTTTTATATTATTTATTTTAAATTAATTAAATATTTAAATGATAAAAATATTTGAGCAGGAACATACACGTTGAAAACCATTTTAAGCATTTGGGTAACCTTTTCTAATGATTTTTCAAGAGGAATTGAGATGTAGTGACTATTTAAAAATCCAATTCCATTTATTTTATTGATATAAGTTTATTTTCGTTTCACTAATTAATTAAATTAGTATCATAATTTTTTTAAATTAAATTTTTTCAGGTGAATTTCAAGATAATTATGAAATTTAAGTATTATTAACAATTGATACACAAAGTATTTTCAATCATACCAGAATAAAACTATTTATTAATTGAAATTAAATGTAAAGAAGGGTGATCATTAATTATAATTAGCACTTGCCTATAATGTGAAAATCAGTATATATAATTCTTTACTCTATGTTTTGTGTTAGACAAGATTAGTGATTTGTTGGGTAATCTCATCTTATTACCAGGGTGACAATTTTTTTTCAAATCACTTTATTTGTCACATCTCATTTAACTGATGAAATTAATAAATGAAATAAATTGAGTTCATATATCTTAAATTGGCAATATCGACATTCTTAAAAATAAGAATATGTATTTAAACATCGGACTTATTTATTTCGTTCTCATAAAATGCTACGTCTTTTTATATATGATTCACTAAATCACAATTTTATTATCTCAATGTTCTGAAAGAAATCAATCATTATGCAACCCAATAACAATTCTTGCATTTTTGAAGTAGACACGAATGACAACTTCGTTCACCTTAATACTGATAATTTTAAATATTGCAATGTCCATTATTTAGATGTTCACGACAGTAGAATTATTTCGTAAACGAAACCATTTAATTTGTTTTAATTTGAGAAAATATTATAGAATCGTGGGCGTGGTTTTTGACCAAGCTACAATCATTCTACACAGGGCTTGATAGCATTCACAATCTCTTATTGTAGATTTTTTTTTTTTTTATCGAATAGAATTCATAAAGAAATTATTATACATACTCTGAAACTTATGTTTAATTAATATGAGATTTGATGAAAATTTCATTGCTGGTATATTTAGGATATTATTACTTAAGGACGTAATATACAGTTTGTGTTAATTTATTAATTCCAATTAAAGAACAACCTCACAACACCTCGGTTTTATTTTTTGAAAAATTATTTTAATCATCTTTTCAATATTTATCTTTATATGAAATTGTTGTATTTCTAACATGGAACAACTAAAAACTACTGGCTTGCTTATACAATCGAGTGAGCATATTTTAATTCAAGTCCCAATATAGATTGCTAACTATAAGGTATTCGGAGAGACGACTGATTGTGCGGAGGTACGAAGAGCCTTGGTGTAGGAGACCGCGCGGCACCGAATCAATAGCGACCCCTTAGGCCCTCATCTGTCGATAATCTGCCGGGTGTGTCTGAGGCCGCTTCGTATACCTACTTCATACACTTTTATATATTAACAGTATTATGTGTTTCTTGTTGTAAATAAGTAAATTCATATTATTGCTAATACATGAAATCGACGAATAATTAATAGTTTAAATAATTGATAGCAGAATACTATAATCCTTATGACTATAAAGCATGCTAAAAATATTATCATTATCAGGATCTAAGATTTCTTCCGTTATGGAAGAAATCCTTCTTCTGTGACAGTTTATTTTATTTTTCATTCTATCCAGGAATGACTGGGTATTTCTGACGTTTCCTATTTTATCTTGTATCTACCATTTTTTTTTTTTTTTTAATTAAGGGCTAAAAGCATCTTCATTTTAATGCTTAACTCTATAATATTTTTGAAATAGTTCAATTTTCATTTTTAAATTTTATAATCGTGGGCGTGGTTTTTGACCAATTCATTCTACACAGGCCTTGATAAGATTCACAACCTCTTATTGTAGATTAATTTTTTTTTTTTTTTGTCAAATGGAATTCATAAAGATATTATTATACATATAATATATAATACAAAATAAATAAAATAAAATATATACATAACATATAATATATAATAAAGCCTACGTTATACATTTATATACTTACGTTATACATTCAGTAACATGGTGATACAGAGCTCATAATCTCTTCCCCAAATCAATAATACCCATACGAAAAAATATTATTATATATTTTGTAATTATTAAATTAAAATCTATGTTTATCACCTATACAAATAATTAAAAACTTAAAGGACGCTTCTTTTTTTTTATTTTTTTTTTTTATTTTATTGAGTTGTACAACTGTAATACATACATCTAGTACAATTGCTATAAGAGTAAATAATACATGATAGCACATGTAGAGATACTACCCACTGGCAGCACTCTAATAAAGTTCTATAATAGAAGGTCCCGAGGCCATCTTCTCTTCAGACGCCTAGGAGGATTGTCCGGGATGGAATTGGATGCAAGGATGGAAACTAGTGGGTTTGGATGGGTTTGAAGTTTATTGTGGAATGATAGGTATCTGGAATGGGCTAAATCGGTAACATATGGAACGTTAAGGTCATTATGGATGGTTTTATTTGTGACAAAATAAGGAGCGTTTAGGATTTTGCGAAGGATTTTGGATTGCAAGGATTGGATACGAGAGGAATTCGATGGTTTGGTGGAGCCCCATAGTTCAATTCCATAAGTCCATATAGGCCTTATAACAGTCACATAAATAAGTCTTTTGTAATTGATCTGAAGCTTTGAGCGCTTATCTAGTATGTGTTGAAGTAGTCGGAAACGTCTAGCTGTTTCTTGTCTTTTCAGTCTTGTGTGGGGGTTCCAAGTAAGACGCTTGTCTAAGTTGAGTCCCAGGTAGCGAATCTGTTCAACAGGGATAAGTGGAGTACTATTAAAGAATACAGTAGGACAGGAAGTCAAGGGTTTTCGACGAAGGGTAAAGGTAATTTGATGGGACTTGCTGGGATTGATTTTAATTCTCCAATTCCGACACCATTCTTCGAGGCTTGATAGGTATAATTGAAGGGATTGGGATGCAATATATGGGTCGTTATTAACTGATAACACATATGTGTCATCAGCATACGTGGAGATAAAGGTGTTAGGATGGGTTGGAATGTCAGCTGTATATACTGTGTAAAGGATAGGACCGAGGATGCTACCTTGAGGAACGCCACGCTTCTTTTGAAATGAATATTTCCTACTTTTATTAACTGTGTTGTACATTGGTAATTTGATGCTGAGCTCATGATATATCCATCAATGCGATGAAATATTGAATTATGTATAATATCTCTATCAATCTATCTATTATCTATTAATGTTCAGTATAAACTTACTGATCGCCTTTTATTTTAATTAATAATTTTTTAAAATTTCAATTTAATAAGAACTGAAGTTTATTATTAATAATTCCAATGCGTGATAGATCGGAAACAATAATTTACCTACTTCATCTGGAAAAACGAGTTATTTACTTGGTAACTCATATTTTTTTTAAATTCCATAATTACTCTACGGTGTTAATTGCTTCTTCGACTCTCCAATTGAAGATGATCCGGCTATTTTGTATTATTTAATGAATAGTCAATTTTGATTCTATTCTATTAAAAATATTTATGGACAGTTTCGTGTGATAGTCAATATCAAAAAATGTTTTTGTTTTGTTTGCGTGCCCTTAGCTGCATTCTGAAGGGTAATGATCTAGGTCAGAAGTTATCAGTCCTAATAATTGCATAGAGTATTGATCCTAGGAGGTTGTAAGGGCCGTAGTATTCTGCATTAGGGCGTCGGCGGGTCGGCGGGCGCGCCTAGTTTGCTCGATGGTTGCTAGGAGACTCCGACCTGCCCTTTCTTTCCTTCCTTCTTCCAAATATAGTCTAGCGGCTGTTTTCTAACAATTGGCTCACTCATGCACCAAAATCGAGTGTTTCTTAACGCATATTAGAATTATTATAGTCATTAAAACCAATACCCTATTACAGTTTAAGCAAAAATAAATTGTATAAAATATTTTTTTTTCTTTGTTTCAAAAACTATTTATTTTATTGAAGAGGAAAAAAATTCAAACAACTTTTACTTCTCTCAGAATCACATGCAAAAAAGTTCCTATATCAATTTAAGCTAAAACTAATGGACCGATGGAAAGTCAAACTTTTTTTAAAACTGTTATAAGCAAATTTTATGTTTTCTAGAAATATGTCTATAAAAAAAGTTATGAGTAATCGTGATCTAGGTGTAATATTTTATTTTATTCCCAATTGATTAAATTTTTTACGCCTATTTTTATTTATCCATCTTATATATTTCCGAGAATAAGTCGAATTTTCCTAGAGAGTTAATTGTATTTAGGGAAGCGGAATCGTGTCGTTCTTGTTGTTCTTGCCTTGAAATTGAGTTGTAATATAAGCAATAACTCTTTTTCAAGTCAGTGCTTGACCTAGCCCCTTATTCACTATAATAATTGCACGATTCCACTTCCTTAAATACAATAAACTCGTTTGGGACAAAATTCGACCTAACCATTTATTCACCGAGGCTTTAGATAAATACACATCTATGTATAGTCCTCAAAATACGAGTGTACCGTACAGTCTTGCAGGCAGTGATGAATGGAAGCGAGGCCTGGGCGCTGACCCTTTCTGAAAGGCTATTAAATATTTGGGAAAAGAAAATCCTCAGAAGAATTTATGGTTTTAAAAAGGAAGGGGGCAGTGGGTGATGAAGTAAGTCAGAAACCTCTGTTAGACACCGGCCATTGTTTTCAACATAAAAAAGGCCAGAATAATAGGGATGGGAAATGTCCAAATACTTGAGCATTGTAGACTCTCTAAAATGGTGATGGACAACCAGCTGGAAAAAAAATCAGAGGTAGAACTAGACTTCGTTGGCTGCAAGATGTTGTTAACGACCCTCGTTATCGAAAAATGGAAAAGGGCAGCCTAAGATAGGTCTATGTGGAGGAGAATTGTTGAGGATATCAAGATCCTGCAATGACCATAGCGTCGTTTGAGATAGATATATATTTTACATAAATACAGAGCAACGCGAATTCGAGTAATTTGAACTATTATACAATTGGAACAAAGTATGTTGGTCCGACGCTAGGCAGACAGGGAATTGTCCCCTGGCTATAAGACAAAAAAAATTTAATGAATTTTTCCTTTCGGAGCTTAAGATTCCGTATAAAATTAAGACCCAGTTATATTTTAAACCAAGACCAACCGAACGCCAAACCTGTGAATTTGTTGGTATACCAAGGAAAACATACTTATCTCTAACTTTGCTCAACGTTATCATTGACTAATGTCATGGAGGGCCGAATCCAGGATTTTCTTTATAAGGTATTCCTTCCTAAATATTTCCACCTTTTCTTTCTTCCCCGCCCTTCAATTACAACAATTTTATAATTTCTTAAGCTCGACTTTTTGTTCTATGAATACTTTGCAGTATATTATTACAATAAACATTTCATATTTTTGAGCAGCTCTTCCTTAAATATTTTCATTTTTAAGCCCGATTTTTGGGATAGCTCAGCAAAAGGGACTACAAACTTCGAATACATAGTTACATCATCTCTTATTAATAATAAAACGACTGTAAAACAACAATCAGAATGAGAAAAATTAAAAAGGATAGCATAAACCTCACCTATAGCGAGGTTCACTGCAATCTAAAACAATGTTCAACATTGCCAAATAAATAAATAAACAAAAAGGCTTAACGAACCCGAAGGCTCAATGCCGATACCACCAATCTCTGCTTACAAACCTCTGTCCACAGACCACCACCCACCACCACCCAAACCCAAATCCTTCAGGTCACTCTTAACGCAATCTTCCCACATACGTCTCAGTCTATCCTTCAGACGTTTACCAGTCGGCACTGTGCTTATTAACTTTTTAGGAATTCGTTCGTTACTCAGTCCAACAACTTTACAAGCCCATCTTAATCTTCGCGACGCTATCACTTGATAATATTAACTTGGTGGATGCTTCGCAATTCCGCGTTGTGTAATCTTCTAAACAACATAACCAAATACAAGTTTAATTATTATTATTGTATTGTGTCGATTTTTCGAAAGGGAATAAGTTGTAACCTTTAAAATAGTTTCACAAACCAATCAGATCCAGACGATGATAGCTTCACATTTTTTAGGAAATCTCAGCGATTTTTAGTTGAATCCGAATTTATAGTTTGATTTATGGACTGTTGAATCATCCATGACCTTTTTATTATCCTACGTATCCAAACTAAAATAGACAAACGCGATTAATTCTGGACCGTTCATCTTCATCATTTCCCTTGAGCCTTCAGACTTCCACCCATTGGATTTAGGCATACATAAGTTAAATTTATCTTTACTTAATTATCTTTTTATGTCCTGCGAATACGAAAATATGAGATATCGTCAACTATTATAAAGTAGATTTACCTTATAAATCTTATGAACACAAGAAATCCAAAAAGAATTGCACTACAAACAAAACAAAAACTTAGTTCAGTATATTTATATATTCTTGGTGATTCCTTTTTTTTATGTCTTATTTATTTATTGTTTCTTGTTGGAATACATAATTATAGTTCTTTTTATAAATTTTAAATTTTAGAATACTTATAGAGTAAGTGAATGTTGTAAAATTATAGCAGTGCGAATTTGAATGGTTGAGGTAAGCAAAAACGTGGTGGGAGGAAGTAGAAATATCTTTTGCTACCCCAAGGCGTTTCTACTTATTTTTATACCCAGTGGTTATTCCAAAATAGGTTTCACATGGGATATTCCCAAGATCTGTTTGGTTTATAATCTATAAACCACAATATCGTCGCTAAAGGCACCAGCAGTCGAAGCTACGTTAAATAAAATCAAATAAAAAAAACACTTGCTCCAGTTAAGGGTTGATAATTTAATAAAATAAAGTTCACTTTCTGGGGCTAAAAATGAACTTTATTGTGTGATAATTTAGATATTGCATGTTGATATCTATTTTAAACAACGCCAAAATGGCTATCGAGTCTCAAGGGGATATCATAGTAGGAATATGAATATTACTTGGAGTTCGTACCGTAATTGCAACGTTGGTACTACTTTAACAATTACTTGGGTCAGAAATGAATTATCTTCCCCCAAAAAAACCTTGAAGAAATTTATTCAATATCAGAGTGTCCTTAATTTTCTGGAAAGAAAAAATTTTCAGTTTCCTAAATATTGTCTTTTTGAAAACTGGGCATAGGTTTGGAACCTTGAGTTTATATGTGGTCACATCAGGGGCTTGAATGCAGTCAGCAACAATCTTCAGGAAAAATCGAAACTGTTTATCTCACTGGTTTTCCATAGAATCTCGTTCAAAGGAATGAACACGCAAAGAGCACAAGGAGAGAGCCAATTTCTGATACGTTGCTATTTATAAAATCAATTTACTAGAATTTGTCAAAGAATATTTCGCTAGAGCAAGTTATATCAATTGTGACATATACTTCATGTTAAGGTGGCGCTAGCTCAACTGTACAGTCACTAATATCGGTTGGACCATTGAATACCCAAACAATCACCTCTGAAATTTTATGATTCGTCATAGACGTAAAAAAGTAAGCTACATGGATTAAGGGTCTCGACCTTCAAGATCTACTCATCAAGGAGAACCAAGGCTGTAATCGTCCTATCACTATTTTCTAACTTATAGGGTGGTATGGTTACCTCTTATAAGACGATGAACATCTATGTCCGAATCTTTTCAGAATAACCAAATGGCCCTTCCACCCAGGTTACATAAAAACATCCGGAAACCGCCTGAAACTAATAAGCAAATGATGGAACAGTTAAAAATTTTCACAAATAGAAAATCCTGTTTTATTTTTTTTAATTTGTGCTTAAATTACTCAGCTTGCAGGAATTTATATTAACGTGAACGTATCTCTGATGGTACTCAATGATTTATTTAATTTTAGTCTAACAACAACCCATACACCAATACACTCAAATGTATACTGCATTTGTCATAGTCAGAATACTCAATATATGGCAAAGAGATATCTGTAGAGACCAGTTTTCATTGTTCCTTGGTTTATTTGCACCTCGAGTTCTACATTGTTCCCATACATAAATGTCGACTCCCTCCTCACCCCAAACATTAAATTCCTCAAAATCACGTTACCTGTTCTTGGCTGTCGTATTTTCAACAGTAAGTGTTGCAAACTTTTACATGTTCACTTAAACGTTTCCGTTGAGTTTAATTTTACAGCAGACTCTATCGAACGCTCTGTTCTAGAGGAGTACTAGATCTCTGTAATCTACCCGATTCCCAAGGTTGCCAAATCAAGCTCTACAAGACTGCGTGATGGAGGTTTTCTGAATCTGGTAACAACTAATTAAGTCTTTATTGTATGTTGTCTCATTGCGTTATGCAAAGAAGCCTTAAATATTTCGGTTTTAATTTCGTTCGATTATTTTAATCTGTCCCTTCTTGGCCATCTTGTTGATAGCCGTCCCTTAAGATCTTCTATTTTCGCTATAAATACTCATATAGGCTCCCTACCTCTCTGTGTTCGCCGGAGAATCTCATTCATAAATATTCGTTCCTAATCAGGGTCCTTGAACGCCTGTTTAAGTCGACCGACTGCCTCACTCCAATCAAAGAAACAAGGCCGATTCATTCGAACCAAGCCAGTGCCGAACCAGTCAAGAAATCTGCAACTTGAAGCAGCTCTTCCTGGCTGATCCCTCGCTTTTCTTCGCTCTCCGTCTTTTTCCATTTATAAATTTTTATACATTTACAAAGATTACAGATTTGGGTTACTCCGTTTGAGAAATAACAGCTTGGGGTGAAGCTGGTGTTCGACCGTCTTTCCCCTCCAACATTTCACTAATTAAAAAGATTATTTGATTACTCTGCCGTCTTTCAATTCTGTTGGACAATGACGTCTAGGTGCCCATATCATGCGTCAAGACGGCTAAACTCCATCACATCATTAATCAATCCATAGCTTATATATCTGTTAAATGCTGGATTATGAGTCAACTGGCTTTATATTTAAAGTAATTCTTATAAGTATAGGAGTAATTCCTGTCCGCATAGCGGCGGAGTAACCCAATTTGTACCAATAGCACGATTGTTCGAAGCACTCAAACACCCACTGTTGTACAAGTGTTATATTTTATACTAGCAACCCAACCCAGCTTTGCTCGGGTAATAAGGCATATTCTGCCTACATAATTTGTCTGTATAATGTATTTTTGTTTTTTTATCAAGTACTGGCCACTAAGGACCACGTGAATATCATTGGTTAGGCCTCTTTGGGAGTCTTGATTTTCTTTCTTCCCATCTCAGCTAATGTACTTTATTATATAGAAATTAGAAAAATAAAAACAAAAACATATATTTTATATATATATATATATATATATATATATATATGTATTCATTATAATAAATATAACGTATTTATTATATAATATAAGCAGTTAGATAATTGCACGGGATTAGGCAAGCAGCGTCTTCGGTAAAACCCATCAAATTATATACTTAAACTTTCCTGGTGAATCACTCTATTAGTGAAAACCGCATGAAAATCCGTGCAGTTTATCGCGAACAAACGCGGCCGAGGACTTTGTATTATAATATGTATAGATGTTTCTGTATATTAAAAAAAATTAACACAAATCTTTCTTTCCAATTAATTATATATATTTTATAGTATCACCTTTTATGTAAAATAGAATTTTACACGGCGATCACTAAAAACGATTTTTTATTTAATAGAGAGATAAATTAAATTCTTAATTGTCTAGCATGACAATCTTTCATTTACGGGTTTCAAAGAAAAAGTATCCCCCAGTTTGTGGTAATTATAATCAGGAACTTTTTTTTAACAATGAGATTTCCACCCCAATATTACTACGTATATGTTTAGTCCGATATGTGCGTGAGCAGTCTTCTCTGATGACCCAGTTTTAAGATAAATATAGTTTTTGGCCCATGTATTCTCACTTTAAGAAGTTATCGATTATATCATCGTCAAGGACTGAAATGGACTTTGAAAACCTGGTCAACCAAAATTAAATTAAATATACCCATTAAAAAATATTCATTACTAGTTGAACCGACGGACTTCGTCCCGTCCAATATTTGGTGAAAACAGAGTAAAATCAAGTATTAATTTATTTGAATTCTATTCGTTTTATTGAAATCTAAAAAAAAAAGAATAGAACAATGACGGTATTCAATTTAAGGCTGCATGATACATAACATTTTCACTTGCATATATGTATATAGGGCAAGTATTGCATTCCCCTCATTGAAGCACTCTGTAAACGATATTCATCGTTTTGTTGTCAGGTGCAAATACGATCAAAGCGGATGGTTTGACATACATATGGCACATGCGACATACAGCTGACCGTGTGAAAAACATTCATTTTCCAGATTCAGGCCTCAAACACTCAATGATTGGCCATGTGATTTATTGATTGTCATGGCGATTGCGAGACGAATTGGAAATTGGATTCGCTTAAACTCGAATGGCATATCGTTTGGGATCAATGGAATTCTCGGAGTGAGAACTTCCTCACGTTTCATCTCTTCATAGTAAATGGTGCAGTGGCAAGCCAGGCACATCCAGTGAATTAAAAAACTCGGTTGGATAGTTGATTGCTTTGTCTTCGATTGTTACACAGTCGATATATTTAAAAGGAATGCAGGGTACAACGATTTGATTTTGAATTGTGCTCCATATCCACAGTTTAAGTGATCCACATCCTTGTTCTTTGCCGCTAAAATTGCTCTTTCACTCAAACAATCGTAGCTTTTGTGGTTAGCAATGATGTTCGGAAACACTTTGTTGATGAGCTCCTCTTTTGTTGAGACGAAATTGCAAAATTTCGGCTGGAACGAAATCAATCCATTCGATGCATCGACAGGAACACGACTATTACCGATAGTTAGCAGTTGATTAGAGAACACTTTGACAGATGTATCGTTTAGCAACGCAACTCGCATGTTTGTCGTCAGCTGCAGTTTTTTCACATAAGGCCACAATGTTGATCATTTGAGACAAGCATTTATCTAATCGGTAGCGGTCGATTGTGGTATTACTGGTAGTGTTTGCCGGAAATCGGCTGAGAGTAAAATCAATGCACCCCAAAACGTCTTGCGTCATTATGCAGATCTTTCATAATGCGATTCAGAGCTTCTAACGAACGTTTATGCGGCATTATGCATTCATCCCAGATAATGATTTTGCTTGCTACCAAAACTTTGGTCATCGCTGAATGTTTCGCTAAGTTGCATTTTGGTTCTTCAACCGCTTGAAGGGTTAATAATAATAATAATAATAATAATAATGTCTTTATTTATTCTGATAAAATAAGAATAATGTCTTTTATCCCTATAGAATAACAATACAGGCATTGTAAGCTATTATATCTTAGAGTGGTAAATAATTACTTTTAATTAATGATTACAATTAATTTAATTAGTGAGGTTAATGGCAATTTCAATGTAGAATGAGCGGTTCGGCAACTTTCCAGCAGCGTAGCCGCTATTCCAGAAGAAGCAACTGCTACAGCGATTTCTGATCTTGCGCAAACTGTAGCCAAAACCAATGATATAAAGAATGCCTTGTCAGTGCCACCAGGTGCATCAAGGAAAACGTACCAACATTTCCATCATCACCGTATCGTACACTTCTTTTTGTTGGGGATTCAACAAAGGTTCATTCGTTCGAACTAATTGGCTTTATGCATTTGTGTCGTAGTCACATTCACGCTGCAATTCTCGTTCGAAAGCGTCGTTTATTCCACGATCTCGCGATGCCATTCCTAACCTGACTATCAAAACTGCCGCACATGAGGTAACACATGTCTTCTATCAAAACCAAAGCCTGATTGTGCATCTCATCATTCATCTCAAGATGAGGATTCTCTGAATGGACATGAACTTGATGAAAAATGTCTTCTGACATGTCATCTTTGTACTTGTCCCACAATTCACGTGGATTCGATGGAAAACGTTTGGAAATAGTGATCGCAAATAATGTCCAGTTACGCGACTTAGAGATGCGGAAACAGTTGCTTCAGCGATTGTCGAGTCCCAATGCGTATCCTTTTCAAGCAAATTGAGCTCCTGACATGCAGCACGAAATGTTGGCAACACTACACCATTGATAGTTCGAAATGATTCAAATGATGTCGGCCCATCATTCGGATGAACAGTATATATACGTCCTACTACATATACAGACTTGACTCACAGACTAAGCATGGAGGTGTAGCACTATTAGTGCGCAACGACGTCCCCTCCAGACTAATTAACAACAACACACTCAACGATGACAAACACACAGCTATCACAGTACTTGTCAGACTTAAACACAATTACAAACTGACTTGCATTTACAGAAAACCGAACGCCAAACTCGACACTATCAAAACACTACTTCGAGAAAACGAAACTGACAGACAACATATCATCTTAGGAGACCTAAACGCCAAACACCACACATGGAACTGTACGAAACCCAACGCACTAGGCAACCACTTAACAAAAACAAAATACACAATCATACACCCCAACGCTCACACTTACAGACACCACTCGAACCCATCATACACTTCCACTCTAGACCTGCTCCTCACACAACAGGCACACAGATTTACAAACTGCATCACAATAGACTTCAGTGACAATGACCACATTCCCGTACTCTACGAACTAGGTAGAAACGCAACAACAACACCACCTACTGACTACAAATACAACTTCAAACTAGCTGACTGGAAACATTACAAAAAAACTAGTCCACACAAACATACCAAACATCACCCCACTCACAACCATAGAACACGTTGACATAGCCATAAACACACTATTCACCACTATACAAGACGCAGCATCAGCCTCTATACCTACATTTAACCCAACACCCATACACCTACGCAAACCACCACAACATATACTCGCTCTCATAAAACAACGAAACAACATAAAGAACTGTTGGTACAGGACAAAAGATCCACTTAAAGACCCATAATAAACAACATGACCAGACAAATCACATCCCTAATGTCGCAGTGGAAAACCTCCATATGGCATGACCAATTACGCCGGACTCACTACCATCCTCATAACTTCTGGAAATTAGTCAGGAGTCACAACACAAAGTCCAAATCGGTCAAAATCCACCGTGGCGATGAGCTTCTCACTCCCGCAGATCAGGCTACTATACTCGCAGACTATTACGTTGAACGTGACTCAGCACGAACAAACACACCATACCAACACCGCCCTCTGAGCGTTAGCTCAGAGAACATCATATTCTCAACATATAAAGAACTGACTGCAATTCTGAGAAATACTAAGGGAAACAAATCTTCTGGAAAGGACAACACCCTTTATGTCTTATACAAACAATTACCTAGGAAACCCCTCATGTTTCTCTTAAATATCTTTAACTCATGCTCACGCCTTAAATACTTCCCTACGGAGTGGAAACATGCTATTGTCGTTCCACTCTTAAAACCCAAAAAACGAGGAGCTGTACCGGAAGAATACCGGCCCATCAGCCTTCTCAACCACATCTCAAAAATATATGAGAAATTAGTCATCATACACATATGCAAACACTGCGAAACACATGACATTATACCCCCCGAGCAAACGGGGTTCTCTCACGGAGTAAGCTGCTATCACCACGTAGCGAAATTACAACACGATACAGCTCACAACTTAAATAAAAACCTCGCTACAGCCATGATATCCCTCGATTGCACTCAAGCATTCGACTCTGTATCTCATTCTATTCTGATAGAAAAACTCAGGCTTCACCAATTCCCAGACCAACTCGTCGACATAATAGGCTCATACCTCAGTGGCCGGACTTTCTCTGTCCGTGTCAAAACTGAACTATCTACAATACGCCCAGTCACTTGTGGGGTCCCCCAGGGCTCGGTCCTTGCGCCGATACTATTTAACATTTATACTGCCCAAATAGTGGGGCAGAAAATCGACAACGTGCAAATAGCCGCTTATGCTGATGACATAGCAATATACAGTGCTAGCATGAATGCTGATCAAGCCATGCGCAAGGCCCAAAGAGCAGCCCAACTGATCACAGAACAGTTACAAGACATAAACATACACATAAACACGTACAAAACAGACGCCATCACCTTTTCTTACAGGAAAACACTTAAAACACAACCAACACTAAACGGACAAACAATACAAAACAAAAATCAACTCACATACTTAGGCATGAAACTCGAATCACACCTTTCATTCACAGCTCACACACAACACAGAATACACATAGCACGAGCCAAAGCCAATCAACTCAGACATTTACTCTACTCACCGGGGCTGTCACTCAGACTCAAGATCCTACTTTACAAAGCAGTCCTCAGACCCACACTACTACACGGAGCCCCACTCCTTCATTACCTATTTCCGTCAGCCCTGAAGTCACTACAGACATACCAAAACAGCATCTTACAGAAGATCACGAGAGGCACTATATTAGAAAGACGTAACATGGAACACATACACAACGAACTACAGTTAAACACTGTACAGACTCACATCACTAGGTGTCACTTGAAATTCTTTGACATCCCCACACACTGCATCTCACAACCCACTCTTCCGAGCAATAACACCACCCCCCCTTCCTGCTAGGTGGCAGGGTAGGAAGGGGCCCCTAAACCCCGTCAACATCACATCCTAATTCCTCCCTCCATATTTTCTAAATCTTCTCCTACCTCCTTTCCTTTCCTTTATCCTCCTGCCACCCCCCCTCCACTCTCCTTTTAACAATAAGTTTTAGAATTAGTTTAGTCTGTAAGTTACTCAACTAGAGAAGGTCCCTCACCTTCAGATAATATTTTACCTGAAAATGATTAATTTCAATACTTATTCAAGTAAGTACACCTTCCATTACTTTTAAGTAGAATAAGGACAATTTATATCTATAAGTACTTTACTAATTACTTGTTTTTATTATGTTTCATGTGTTCGTTTACTGAGGGATCCGAAAAAAAAGAAAAAAAAAAAAAAAAAAAAAAAAAAGTAGAACGCACATCCGGATGACCAGGAACTACATCGCCTTGCTTTCGACGTTGAAATTTCTTCGATTCCAAGTATAATAACGCGGCATCTCTGAGTAAAGTAACGTACGTGCAACCGGATCACTTTGGCAAATCTAGAAGAAACTGATCAATGTTGTCGTCGGTGGGTTTTGAGCACGTTTAGCGCCATTTGCTGCAGTGAAGTAAACTCGTCGACCGTTCTCCAGATACTCTGCCAAATGTGTAACAGTCTGATAGCGTTCGTGAACGGGAAATGAGAATATACGCCAAATCGCCTTATTTCAGCTTACGTATCGACCAGCTTGATAGCGCGTGAAGTCATCATTGGGATCAGGAGCTTGAAGACCAAAAGCTGCCATTCGTCCCGATTTTGAGCTGCAGTTCTAGCTTCTGATCCGTAGCAGGTTCCGTGCATCCGCTACCACTCCATCAACCCATCGAAGCCTTGGCCTACCAGTCCATCGTGTACTGTGAAGGGTTGTGTCCACTACTTTTCTAGGAGTTTCTTCCATTTCCAACCTTGCGACATGGCCAGCCCAACTGAGCCTCCCATGTTTAATAAACTCCACAATGTCCACATCTCCGTACAGGTCATAAAGCTGCCTGTTCCTCCTAATCCTCCATCCATCTCCATCTCTCACTGGGCCAACTATAAGCCGTAATATTTTTCTTTCGAAAATTAAATGACTATTTTCATTATTTCTTGAGATAGTCCAGGTTTGGGAGGCATAGGTAAGAACATGGCGTATAAGTGTCTTGTATAACCAGTTTAGCCTAATATGACCAGTTTAGTGCCCCTGGTAAGAGGTCTGCTGCGAAGAGTTTTCAGTAAGGCAAAATATGCCCTATTTGCCGCCACTATCCTTTTTCTTATCTCAGCAGAAACATCGTTTATTGGTGTCACTAATGATCCCAAATACGCGAACTCGGTCACTCTTTGGAATGTGTAAGGACCTACAATCAGTGTCTCTTCACCACCAGTCCCTGTGTGCATATATTTTGTTTTCCCCTTGTTTATGGTCAACCGCATGGCTGAAGCAGCGTCCATGAGTTTCCCAAAGGCTTCTACCAATTCCGATTGGGTCCAGGCAACGATTTTCAGGTCATCAGCGTATCCCAATATCTGTACAGTACAGATAAATATCGTGTGGCCTGTCTGGATTCCTGAATCCCGTGCAACTTTCTCCAGTGCAAGATTAAAAAGGAGACAGGCCAGTCCATCCCCCTGTCTCAAGCCTTTACCGGAGGGAAATGCGGCAGAGCAGTCAAACTTTCATTATCAACTTCACGAGATGTATCAGTTTGCTTGGAATACCCATTTCTCTCATCGCCTGATACAGCTTAGGTCGTTTGATACTGTCATATGCTCTTTTAAAGTCGAAAAACAGGTGGTGTGTAGCGATTTTATATTCATGACGCCGTTCAAAAACTGTCCTTAGGGTGAATGCTTGATCAACAGCGGATCTGCCTTTCCGAAAGCCAGCCTGATATTTTCCGATTTCCCTTTGGGGCAAGTCTGCTGAAAAGGGCATTCGAGAGGATCATGTAAGCACAAGACAAGAGGAATATTCCACGATAATTTATGCAGTCAAGTTGGTCTCCTTTTTTATAGAGAGGACATATTATAGCACTAGCCCAGTGTCGTGGCAGTCTTTCCTGGTCCAAAATTGTCAGGACCATATCAGATAGTGCTATATGCAACTCATCTCCCCCCATACTTGAAGAGCTCGGCTGGCAATCCATCCTGTCCCGGCGCCTTATTGTTTTTCATGCGAAATTTGCATCCATCACTTCCTCAAAGCCCGGGGGCTCGATAGCATCAAGATCGTTAGGCTTATACTTATTTTCTAGTGCCAACATAAGCACCCGTTATATTCTTTATTAGATGAAAATAATACCAGATGGAATGAGTGAAAATATGAGAGGAGAGACGGAGTATATGAGTAAGATGATATTTCTAGATTAACTGGAAAGTAGGCCATAGTCTAGTTCCTAGTGGAGCAAAAGGTACCCACGAATTGTTGCTATTAGTTTAGATATTAATTTCTACCACAATGCATGTTTCTTTGTGGGGTGGTTTTCTAGGGGATTGACCAATATTTCCCTTTTCTTGATGACTTTGAAAAGAAACTAATCAACTATAGGCTGTAATTTATTTCTCTGAACCAGTCCTTGAAATTATTTTTATCCTCTTCAAGCTTCTGTTGACAAACACTTGAGCTTTTTCCGTATTTCTTACCGTGAATTTAAATGTTTCTGATGCGATACTGATCGGTCATTTGTTTTAAACTAACGTAATTTTGTATCCTGAAAAATGATCATGTTCTCACAGAAGACGCAAATACTCTGCTGGCTTAGCGCATTATATTTTCACCTATGATGCTTTCAAGATAAAGGAATGATGTGATTATATCTATGGACTTATCTCTCCCCAGACACAGCCTGTCATAAACTGCAGAGTCCTAATCAATCAACAATTTCTTTTATATAGGATCGGTGAAGAGAATGGATTTGTCTGGCTTGGATACGAGGCTTGGCGGCTCATGCTCTAACCACTGAGCTACCAAGGCTCGTATCCAAGCTAGAGACGCGGGCAACCCGTGTTCGAATCCCGGCCATGGCAAATCTTTTCTCTTCACAACAAAAATATTTAAAAACAATTTCTTTTACTTGAATTGTATGTTAGCTTATTAGTTGATTTATCTTTCAACCTTCTTGCTTTAAATTCATCATCTCAGAAACGCTGTGATGAGTGATAGATGATATCAGTGAATTCCTAACTATCAACTCAATCGGTAACTATCAACTCAATTTTTATTTCCCATGGTCCAAACCAATACGTAATAACTAATAATGGGAGACAAAATGCATCCTGAATCACCTACACCTACGGTTTAGAGAGCCCTTGGAAGTTGACGTTGAAGAATGAAGAACTCGTCTTTCTATTGTAAATCAAAAACAATTTAAGGAAGCGATTCTACTCTTTCTATACCTGCTCTTTTCCTAGCCTGTGATCGATAAATTTCATAATCCTATTTTTTATAATTTTTATAAATACTTTACTTGGAAAAAAGAACGATGCGATTCCTATCCTATTATAACAATTCGATGCATCCCTTTTTATGGAATCCCAAACCCTACTTAAATACGAAGCAATGTTTATTTAAAGAAGTACAGGGAGCTAGAGGAGGCGAAGGTGGGAGCGGAAAAAAACCAACAAACAAATTATCATGGAATAATAATAATAATTATTATTTATAATAAACACTAGTCCGACCAAACATGACATATGCACCTCGATTTTGAGTGAAATATCAGCTGAGCGTATTGACAGATTGTAAAGAAAAATATTGAGACGGATTTATGGGCCTATAGAGGAGAGTGGCTCGTTTTGGCTCCTAAAAAAAATCAAGAGCTATACACACACATTTTATAATGAAGTGTCTCACAATTTGTGAGGGTACAACGGATCAGATGATAGGGGCACGTAATCAGGAAGGTAGAGGAGAGGACAGTCAGAAGACTGTACTATGGAATAAAGCCGATAGAGTAAAACCTCCTGGAAGACCAAAGGGAAGATGGAAGGATGCTCTCACCGAGGATCTGGAGATAACATCTATATCCATCAGACGTCCTAACGACAGGGTATAATAAGAGCGGTTGAGCTGGCTAATGAATTCTTCAAGCATCTGCTGCGCTTTTTTTTTTTTTATAATTTATAATAAAGAATTTGTTATATTTCTCAGTAATATAATTAAATATGACTAAAGTGAGCTATAAAATAAAATACTCATTACTATTTTAGTAAAATGTTTGCTAATGCCAACAGTAATTTTTGCCTATTTTTATCTAAACATATCAATATAAGTATGTATATAAATACTCACTCGGAAGTATGGCTTCTTTTCTTTGAATAACTTGTATTTGATTCATGTACTTGAATGGTTACCTGTATTCATATTTTGTCGGCATCTTGTCAATAGGCGTAGATAACCTTAAATTGTTGGATGCGGTAGCAATTTGGAGTTTGCCCTGATTACAATTTGTCCATGCTGAACTACAGATCATATATTCCTATTACATTTTTTATTTAATTATGATATAACATTAAAACAACGAAATCGTTTTCTATGAGAGTATATTTGCTTGTCGTTTAAGACAGGAAGGTTTCACTGCATTCTTTTGTAATATTGCAGTACAATGTGCTCACATCCCGGAAATGCAGTGAAGCTAACTTTAATTATTCTTTATAATATTTATAATAACAGAAATGTGGTATCCGAATCTTTGAATTATCGGCTAGGGTCTAAAGTCCAAAAAGGGGCATTATCGAATTCATCATAAATAACAGCAAACGAGTATGTTAATTCTCTCCAGAAAACATCGATTGGATTTTTCATAAACTAGTTGAGAATCATTTTTTCAAACCTATCTATAAAATAAAAATTTATTTAAGATAAATAAAAAAAAGAAGATAATTCATTATTTATCGAAATATACATATATGCACCTACATAAGAGGACAAGCGCATGAAAAGTTGGATAATTTTCTCACTTGTGGTTTACCTCTAAATATCTGGAAAACTGCTTAAACCGCGAATATTGATTCATGAGTTTTAAGAGGAATAAGTGAATGAACAATAAGAACATTTCTATATTAGATCTTTTAATTTTCATCAATATTAACGTACTGATATACATTCCTTTACTTTTCCAACGAGAGTTTGTTGCTTTTAGGATTGAGAAAGAATGCAGATAGTTCTGCAAAACAGTCCCCAGTGCTCCCTACTTCTGTATCACTGCCCTTTACCACTTCCGTTAACAAGATAACAAAGCATATCAGAACCTTGCAATTCTAGGATGGAATACACTTGTCCACAAATAAATGCAAACTGATTTACAAAAGTTAAATAAAAAATAATATATGTTCAAAATCAAAAGTTAAATAAAAATGTATATCACATAACAGAAGCATTTTCATGATAAACTTACAAAAATATAGAAATGCGTATTTATTTATAAAAAATTTAAAAATTTTAATTTATTGTATTTTTACAATCGGAGCTTTGGATTGAATATATTTTAACAATTCGGTTTGATTGGACTGATCTTGATTTTATGTCCTCTTCAACACTGAGTGTTATCACAATTAAACTGAAATCATCCGAACTTATAGTTTAGATCTTGTTTATTCATCTTATTAGATGCACTTAATATTTTTTTTTAAATTGTTATCCATAATTGGATGCATCGACAATTACTTTTTAATCGTCTTAGTTTTTTTGCTTGTTAGAGTACAACATGAAATGTCTTGTGAACAATTTGAACACCTATTTTAGTATTCTCTTAAATACATTCAAAGCTTTGTTTTCTTTATTCATAAGTTTAATAGCTTTGAATCAAGTTTCTTCACTTACTGCCAATTGAGTACTCTGCTAGGTTTTGGGGCCTTACAAGTACATAGTTATAAATCTACTAGCTTTTGCCCGCGGCTTCGCTCGCGTGGGATTTGGTCTGCCACATAGTTTCGTGAAAGATAATTTTAAATAAAGAATTTTATTTGTTTAACTATAAGTTGCTCAAACATCCAAAATTTCAGATGTTTTACTTCAAAACTGACGGATTCTATACAATCATTGAACCCCTATTATATTAAAGGGGAAACCCTTGGGGGTGGAATTGTCCAAATTTCTTTCTAAAATTATGGAAAGAACCTATCTGCAAATTTCAAGATGCTAAGTTACTGATTTGCCATTAATTGTGTACTATAATGGATTCTTCACAGAACACAAAAAAAAGCCTGGGGGGCTCGTGCGCCCGTGCCCACCCATAAATCCGCCCTTGCTGTAGCCTGTGTGTTATTCTGATGTATAATCTTTGTAGTATACATATTACTGCAAAGTTTCATCCAAATCCGTTTAGTAGTTTTTGCGTGAAAGAGAGACAAACATACAAACTTTCACATTTATAATATTAGTAGGATATCAAAACAATAGTTTCTCTCATGTTCTTTCTGTTAGTTTAACAACTTTTATTATGTGAATTGCTTTTAATTATTTACTATAATGGATCATCAATAGTACCTACAAACTGTCGGGAGGAGGGACGTGCCCCCGTGCCCCCCCCCATAAATCCTCCCTTCCTGTAGCCTATGTGTTATTCTGATGTATAACCTATATTACTGCAAAGTTTTGTCCAAATCCGTTCAGTAGTTTTTGCGTGAAAGAGAGACAAACATACAAACTTTCACTTTTATAATATTAGTAAGATTTCTCGATAGAAACGCATTTAAATGCAATAAATTAAAAGTTGTGCATTATACAACACATTTTATTTGAAATATTGGAATCCAGTGTTTGTAACTGACACAATCCAATTCGAAAATATTTGTACTACACTCAGTAAATCAATACGCAGTATTGAAAAAACCCTCTTGTTTGGAAATGGACCTCTATTCCATATCTAGAATTATGTTAGTCATAAAACTTGTAATTTTTTTAAATTACAATTAAAGATAAAAGAAGTGAGAAGTAAGAATATCGAAAGATCTTAGTACTAGATCTTGCCTGGTATTACGACCTCGTACATTATTATCTACTACCAGATGTATACTTTATTTGTAGTTTCATTAATGGAACTCCAAGTTTCGGCGTTTTTACTAAGAAGCCCTAAATTATGACGTGATTTATATCTTAGCTCCTAAAGAATACGGACAATTATCTAAGGAAAAATCAACTGCCTATCAACCATGCATGTGACAACATCTTCACGATCACAAAGCTTGTAATTTGTTTTGAACTGAAAACTGACTATTTTAGGTATAATATTACCTAATGGCAATCACCTGAACTGCTGATTATTCATTGTTTATGAAGATTGAACTGTCGCTCTCCTATATATTCAAGAAATTCACCAAAATATTCTCCCCCTTTTCTAAAGAGTAGTTATTATTTAAGGGTTTTTTCTCTGATACCAAATGAAAATAGCAAGAAAAATACAAGTGTTACAGTATACGTCTTATAAATTTATAATTTAAAATGTAATCTACGGTTTTGTGTATAATTCTGACAATAAGTTAATATTAAACTGTTGTGCCCTTTTAATTATCCAGCTTTTACCAAATTGAATTGGACATTTCCTCATAGTTTTTCTAGACTTACATTTAGATTAATGATTAGAGTTACTATCACGTTCATAACTTTTTTACGATTTATGAATTTCTCGCGCGCAAAAAAAATATATAATAATAATAATAATAAATATTTTGCAGGGTAGGATCGGTTATCTAGTCCCACAGAAGGCCATGGAATAACTGTAAGCCATTTATAAGCTGATGAGATGAAAAAAAAGAAACTTTTTGAATGTTGACACATTAGGAGAGGAAAATAGTTGACTGGATGATCAAATGCAGAAAGGAGATAGTTGGGGGGTGCAGTAAAAAAAAGAAAACACTGAATAAGTGCTTGACTTATATTTATGTGCCGACGTTTCGACCTACAGTGTAGGTCATCTTCAGGGCTATGAGAGAGAAACAAACAGAACAAAAAATATAAAAACCTACAGTAACAATAATATGGTGACATGTAATGTAGAAAATTAAAATAGTGACAGATATGAAAATTAAAGATAACGAATATTAAAAAAGTGACAGAATATAATAAAATTAAGATATAGACAGATTTAATAAAATTAAAGATAATGAAAAGAAATTAAAATAGTGACAGATATAATAAAATTAAGATAAAGACAGATTCAATAAAATTAAGGATAATGAAAAGAAATTAAAATAGTGACAGATATAATAAAATTAAGATAAAGACAGATTTAATAAAATTAAAGATAATGAACAGAAATTAAAATAGTGACAGATATAATAATTAAAGATAACGAATATAAAATAAAATACAGAAAATAAATGTACAGAAAGGATAGAAAAGTAAAAATAATATAAAGGGAAATAAAAAGAGGAGGTAAACCAAAGATACAAAATGAGAAGATTAACATATAAAAAAAGGTTGGAACATGAAGAATTTAGAAAAACTAGTAAATAAAGATATAAAATGTATGATAACGGACTTCTAGAGGTTACATAAGTAAATGTATGAGACATAATAATATAAGAATATGTAGAAAGAAATGGAAGGTGTCTCGAGTTAGAAATGTAAACAAAATGAAAAGTATGGAACTGTATGTACAATAACTAATGTGAATAATAGTATTACTATTGTACAGTAACTATTGTGTACAATAACTATTTGAAAAATAGTGGATAGGATTAATAAATTTGAAAAATTAAAAATAGCGCTTTAAAATTTTTTGACTGCACCCCCTACTATCTCCTTTCTGCAGTTGACACATTATGATTACATGCAGAGTGTATTCATAATGTGGAAGAAAATGGTCCGGGTGGAGGCCAATAAATTTCTCTTAAATAGGGAGAAATGTTTATTATTATTCTCTCTATTTAAGAGATATTTGGGAAGCATATGCATCGACTTGGCATTAAACAAGAGCCTTGGTGCACAGAGGATAACGAAACCCCCTGGCACGTTCTCTTTGAATATAATGCACTATGTCGAAAGAGGACATTTCACCTTGGCCCTGGAGAGCACAAGGAACTTCAAGACCTGAGTTTTAAAGATTATCTAAAATATCTCAGAAGCCTAGACCTATGATAGGGATTTTTAGGACTCGAGCACAATGGGCCTCTGTAAGCCGAAGTGCGTGGTTGAAGAGTCACTTACAAATAATAGTAACTAGAGAAATTTATTTACCTCTACCCGGACCATTTTCTTCCACATATATACCCAAGATCAGCTATTATCATTCAAGATGTGTCTTGTACTATTACAGTTATATGTTCATATTGCTTTTAGGACTATATATTGATCTTGTATGCACAATTAATGTATGTATAATTAAAATTCTAGTCGCAATTATATTAAAGATAGTTGAGAATAATCAAATTAAAACAATCCAGTGACATAACAGATTAATGCGATTGCGTAGTTTTTTTATCATGATTTATACTTTTGGAATCATAAGTAACTGTCATTATTAATTTAAGATTATATAATATTAAACAACAATACTATTACATACTATGATGCAGAAAATAAAAAAGCATGCAATGTGATTTCTTTCAACCTAATATTTAAACGATTCATAATTTCGTTAATTATTCCGGCCATCTATTAAAATACAGCGTCATTTTATTGGCATTTACATAACATATTAAATTCGGTACAGGAATTACAGTTAAGGGAATTTTCAAGCACACGATAATAACACTTAAACAAAATAAGCCTAACAATCTGTCTCATAGGAATGCGTGAATGGATTTTACAATTGCAGCCTTCTTATTAAGTCCATGTGCGTTCATCGATATATCTGATAAAGAAGGTAGGGTTAGAAAGTACTCTGGGTGTATAACGTATTTATGAAATGAAAGTAACTGATGGAGACTCTGATGCCAAGTTTAGAAAAAAAAACATATAATTATGTTGGTATATTGGATATCGATTGTAGATTACGTATTTTTTATTCCATGTATCGATTATGAGTGTAGAAGAGGGACGCAGTTTGATCAAAGGCCTTCAATACTTACGTTCCTTTATCCCCAATTTACGTATTGCCTTTAAATCCCATAACAAACTTTCCCATATTTATCCCCTCAAACTACGTTCCCATGTCGTTTATCGTATCCCCTACTCTACTACTAATTGTAACTCTTCCTATATAGGTGAAACCAAAAACTTCCTTAAAGACCGTATTACCCAACACAAATATGCCATTTCCTCCCATAACCATACCTCCTCTAAACTTTCCGAACATGCCCTTTCTTTAAACCACACTTTTGATTTTGATAATACGTATATCCTAGCTACTGTTCCTAACCATGACAAACGCATCCTCTCTGAAACTATCCACATAAATTTAGATTCCTCCACTATCAATCTTAAGAATGACTCACATCACCTTTCTTCTACCTACTCCCAAATTTTTAATTTACTCAAAAAACCTTAAACTCTGTTACTTCGTCACTGATGTTTATTTTGTTATCACACTATTGGCATTTATATTTTTTTGTATTAATTTTATTAATTTTATTTATATTAATTTTATCCATTTATTCACTTTCCCTCTTTTTTCCTATACTCCAGTATGGTTACCTTCTATAGTTACCTTTTTGGCCGCTAGAGATCGCTTCTAACTCTTCCGCCTTGCTCGCTTAACGGTTTTTTCATTGCTAGCCAGCCGTTACATCTAACGACTTCGCTCTCCAAATCGGTACGTCTTTTCTTTATATTTTATTTATTATATCCTTTTCCCTTTATCCTTTCTCCATTCTTCACACTACCTATTTTCCTATTTTTTCCCCCTTATCATTTTGGCATCCATCATATGTTGGTAATCAAGAGTTCATATTTTTAAGCACTAATTTTAATTTTTCAAATTCATTAATCCTATCTACTATTTTTCAAACAGTCATTGTACACTATTGTTACTGTACAATAGTATTTCACTAATTTTAATTTTTCAAATTCATTAATCCTATCAACTATTTTTCAAACAGTCATTGTACACTATTGTTACTGTACAATGGTATTTCTATTATTCACATTAGTTATTGTACATACAGTTCCATACTTTTCTGTAACATGTAACATCTTTAAGTCCGTTATCATACATTTTATATCTTTATTTTACTAGTTTTTCTTTATTCTTCATGTTCCAACCTTTTTTGTATATGTAAATATTCTCATTTTGTATCTTTGGTTTACCTCCTCCTTTTTGATTTTCCTTTATATTATTTTTACTTTACTATTCTTTCTGTACATTTATTTTCTGTATTTTATTTTATATGCGTTATTTGTAATTTATCATTTCTGTTCATTTTCTTTAATTTTATAAATCTGTCTTACTTTATTTTATCTGTCATTATTTTCATTTTCTTTTCATTATCATTAATTTTGTTATATCTGTCTTTATCTTAATTTTATTATATCTGTCACTATTTTAATTTCTTTTTATTATCATTAATTTTTTAAAATCTGTCTATATCTTAATTTTATTATATTCTGTCACTTTTTTAATATTCGTTATCTTTAATTTTCATGTCTGTCACTATTTTAATTTTCTACATTACTTGTCACCATATTATTGTTACTGTACATTTTTATATTTTTTGTTCTGTTTGTTTCTCTCTCATAGCCCTGAAGATGACCTACACTGTAGGTCGAAACGTCGGCACATAATTATAAGCTTATTACTTATTCAGTGTTCTTTTTGACTGCACCCCCCAACTATCTCCTTTACATTAGATCATCCAGTCAACTATTTTCATCTCATATTAATATTTATGTATATACAAGTTTTATGGAAAACAAAACAACAAAATAATTTAAGAAATTAAAGAAACAAAAAACTATGATTCAGTTAGAAATTATTTTAAAAATAACTGTGTGTGCGTATTTCTATATATAACTTCTATATTTCTATATTCTACTAGATTGCATTGGATTCATTACTTCGGGCTCTTACTGACGAGATGAAGTGTGCCTAGCATAAACAAATATTAGATTTCTAGGTTTTGAATAATTGCTTACAATATTCCAAGAAAAAATGTAAACACTGTGGTCGGCCGACAGCGTCCCAGACGGTCGGGATCGACCACGGACGCGGCTGGTCGCGAGGGCTGCGCTCGCAACCACCGACGGTCAGGACCAACAAAATATTGGTCGGACATCAGACTTCTACACTATTTTTACATCAACTCGACCAAGGTTAAGCTGGTCGGTGGTTGGTCCCAACCGTGTAGAAGGTCTAATAGGAGGGAACGCAGTTTAAGGTTGGGTTTTACCACAGAACTATTCAATGTTCTGTGGGTTTTACACACAAGTTTGTTTCTGTATTTAAATTGTGATGCTATAGTTAGTAAATATTTTATTGAGTTAAATACTGATGTGTTTAATTTGTGTTGTTAAGACATAACAAATTATTTGACTGAAGCAGAACAAATAAGGTGCAATAGGAGGGGTTGAAGCTTTTAATTTTTAAACTTGTTCTTAAGAATACAAACATACTTGTCTAAGAAAATAGGAGTATAAAATAAAGACATTGCTAAAAAAAGAGTTAAATAAATACATTTTCTGAAAAGCTTCATACCCATCGTGCAAGGAACCAGATTCTTTCTAAGGAACCAGAAATTTTATCCTAACGAGGTAAAAACTCGGCTTTCGATAAAGTTAGCTAGCATATTCTTGAAGGTAGTAATCAGGTCTGTAAATTAGATTATTTTTATCTCAGCTTTCACCTACTAAATACTGGGTCGTCGTAGCTAGCAAATTCTTAAGACTAGATGTAATAACTGAAGTCGATATTTGATTAACAATGGCCATTCAGGTCTCAAAGCTTGATATCAGCGCTTGCAGTATCTGATTCCATTAAAGTTCTTGTTGTGTAGTCTATAAGCCAAGTATTATATTTTCACTTTACTCGTTTTGGAAGTTCTGGAAGGACACCTGCATAGCGGTTTGATTCGAAGTTGATCCGGACATGTGTAGCGGAATCTTTTGGAACCTCTCCTCCAAGTAGAGAAGTTAATTTCAATAAAACCTATCCTACGTAATGGAATCAGACCGCAGCATGACATCTTTGGATCAAAATAGTACCCTTATCTGCTCAATGTTTTATTGTAAGACATCCAAAGGAGCTTGACTCACCTCTCAATAATACTTTAAAAGTCTCAGGCTTTCGTTAGATCAAAATACTTCAATGGATATTTTGTCGTGGCATGAGTATACATAATCTGAGCTTCGTATACATCCACTGTTTATTGTTATTGTGATATATTTTTATAATTTCATCATTTTTATAATTTCATCTAGTTGCAAGTTCTAACTTACATCGAGTAAAAATTATTCTTACTTTGTGTCGTTATTGGTATGCTACCTCAAGGCAAAGCTCTCTTGGCATTTTTGGTTTTTTAAGTCCAGATTACAGATTTTGATTCCTTATTGCCACCACTTACTACTCCTCACAACACATTTGCTGAAGTCATAATTTATATATCGGTTAGTCCTTTAATTTATCGAGCAAACCTATAACAACTTTTATAATTCATTAGTAAATAGAATTTATTATTCAGATTCTGTAAGTTTTCTATTTATTTAAACTACTTTATTGTAGAAGATTTTAGGCTTTTTCCTCAAATAAATAATCAATTATAATTTTAATTATTTAAAATTTTAGAAGATTTTAGTTTTTTTCCTTAAATAAATAATAAATATAAATTTGATTTATTTAAAAAATTCAAGTTGATTTATTATTTTAATAACTATATTTTTATGTTTCAGCCAAAATCCTTCTCTTCTATGTGTGTTTTTACGCTTGCCTTATGGGCTTTTTCTCAGCCCTCCTTGCCCTGTTCTTCCAGACACTCGATTTTAGAGCACCGAAGTGGCAACTTAAAAGTTCATTGATTGGCGATAACCCAGGTAACGTCCATTACTATTTAATTATGCTAGTGTTTGTGACTTTGCATGATGTAATATTTTTATTTACACCCATATTTATTTAAAACTATGACAAAAAAGTACTGTGGCGTGACTATTTAGTAATTCAATTAAATCAGTTAGTGATTCAGTTGGAGTTCACGCCCAATCAAACGGAATACAGCGAAATGGATTATCAGCTTTATTATTATCCTTGTTTCCAAAAGGATTCCATCAACCGCTGTTATTCACCATACTGAAGACATTAACAAATGTAAGAGGAATGTGCCAAACTAGAAAATTCAATTAAGGTAGAATCGTTACTTATTTTTCAGAGAAGTTTGAAGTTTTCTCAAATTTGAAAAAAAAATGTATTTGTTTTCATCTGTACTATATGATTTAACACCATAATATGTCATTTGAACATTGAGGCACACCGAAAGAGAGTTGAATCGGAGTTGTAAAATATCAGTGCTAGGTTTTTTGAAGATTTAGCTCTGTTGGGTGAAAATGTGGAAACTACGAAGCTGAATACAATGCCATTGAAGAAAGTCAGTGATGAAGTAGAAGTCAATGTGAATTCGTGTATGACGGAACATATGGTTAGCAGAAATGGCATTGATTTTGGCGATTGATATTGGAGATAATAAGTTAGACAGCCGATAAGAATGTTTTGCTTGTGGTTTTATAACTGGAAGAAACGAAGTTTTAAAGGTAACAAAGGCTCTGTTTAAGCGAAAACTACTTTTTATTTCCGGCCTCGACATTATCTTGCTGCATCATTGTGAAGAAATTTAATACAATATATAAAACTAATAAAACAAGGATCCATCCTAATGCTCTATATGGGTGTGTGGCTGCTAACTTCAAGAGATGTACAAAATCATACTATGTAAAATAATAATATTTGGCTCATACCAGTTCACCTACCAGCTCATTGCCTTTTATTCTGAGGTTTATTATTTTCTTTGTTAATGACTGAAATTACATTAATCTGAATGTTAAAATTTGTCTGCGTGTTGGGAAATCTATTTTTACAAACTTTTTCGAATGCATTTTTTTTTAACTAAGAAGATTCTTGGACTGTTTTTATTCTCAAGTAGAGTAATACTTCCACAAATAGGCACGCTATTTTGAAATATTTTCTGCATGGAATTTAAGGAGTTTAAAATACCACGTCATTAGTACCAAAAAAGACTGACTACATGAACTGACATTTATTTGCAATTGATAAGTAATATCTTAAAAAGCGAATGATAAGGGTGCATACCTTACCGTAACAAAAAAATATTATTAATTAAATATTAGTACGATGCGCAAACAAATGTAGAACTAAAATGCAACATTGACCTAGATATTTACATTACAATATAAAGTAAAGAAAGGTAGGTCCATTTGGACTTTGCATTGGACTCCCCAGACTTACCCATGAAGGGACTGCAAGCTTCTACTTGTAAAAAATGCAGTGACTACATCCTAGTAAAGTACCCGCTCCAAGATTGCCTGGAATCCCCTCCTATTTACTAGAATTTGGCTGTTCTTCGGTAAGATAAACCTGTTAAAATCCTTATTTTTCTTTATAGGATAATAAGAATTTTATAGTTTGATTTTTAGTGAGATCAAATCCAAGTTTCAAAATCTTAGCCGTAGTTATTACATATACTAATTTTGTATGAATTACAATGGAACTTCTTACATAATTACAATTGTTTAAATAACATGATTTACTTCTTATCTATCAATTTATCTATATTGTACCAACTGCTGTTTCTTCCAGTGCCAATGTCCACTCCTGACTGAACATTGATCCTTAAACAGACTCTTTGGGACCGATTCTCCAATGTTGCACAAGGACAGTGACAATTTATCCTAGGACCAAGGATTTTGATTGTCCTGGGTAACAGACAGAGGAGAATCTATTTTCGTTCTGGATAGTTCTCGAGACATGGAAGACAAGGATATTAAAAATTAAAAGTAACAACTTATTTTCAACAACAACAGATAATAAAAAAGAAAGAAGATCGATGCCAAAACGAATTTGCTTTTAGATTCTGAGGCTTCTCTCGTTATTTATGTTCCCAAACAGTCCGCCACTCAGTTAAAGAATTGCTGAAGAGTTTATGGGACCAAAATTCGAGAAACAGTAGCTCGTGTATGAAGATTTCAAATGAATACTGATTAGGGAATTTATATTTATACTATGAGTATATCGTAAAAGTTCTAGATTTAATAGTGTCACTTTAGTTCATTTATTCTTATTGCATTGTATACCTAATTTAAGTAATGTGTATCATTCCTGAATGGAATATTTGTGTTATTTTCTGTTTCAGATCTTTTTAATTGAATGTCATCCATATTACAAAAAGTTATGGTTAACATTTAAAATATTAAAAACCCTGTTCGCTAATAAGTTTGCATTTTTTACTTTGTAGTATTTATTAAGTACCTGATAATGTTTACTAATAAAAACTATATAATTTCAGGATTAGGGTTCAGGCCAATGCCTCCAGAATCTCATGTAGAAAGTACACTTATCTGGTATAAAATAAGCGATAACAATTACGCAACATGGACAACAAAGTTGGATGACTTCCTGAAACGTTAGTAAATATTATTTATGTTGATAGTAATAAGTATACTTCTAGTGCTTTAGCATTATTAAAAAAAAAATTCTTGAAATATAAATTGGAAAACAATATATTTAAAACAATTATCATAAGGACACATTGGTGACCATCGCCGATGTTTGGTGTAATTTTCATGGTAAACTACTACTTTAATACTATTGAATACTTTAAACAAATATTTAGACCATATATCCATAACACAATGGGAGCTTTTTAATTTGAAATAATTAACTCTTATTAGATTGTTAGTTTTATTAAAGCTTATCAAACTGTACCAACTCGTTTATTTCCGACATATATATATACATATATTAATATTTTCGAGAAGAGTATCTATATTATCCTCTGCCATTCGGCATTATCTTCTGTGAGAAAAATGAATATCTATACACTTCCTCGAAAACTATATGGTAACGATGAAAAAAAAATAATGATTGACTGAAGATTAAGATAAAGGTTTAAGGTCAGCCATTTTACCCAAATTATCAGATACCCACGAAAATAACCTACATAAAAAATTATCCGATATAGACAGCACTGTTAGTTATATTTTCGCTAACTAATTATTCTTTTGCAATAGATGAATGAACTGTGTAAATCCACAAGTTCGTTCGGTTTTCTAAAGGTAGAACTAAAATAAGATTTTTAAGAAGAATAAATAAAAGAATACATTTTATTCAATAATGACAATGACCTCTAGCTATCTCTTTAACAATTTCATTAACCTGCTCTCCCTAGGCAACTGGGGCTTAGAAGCGATAGACTGATCGAGATACGTTTTCACATCTTTCTCATCCAGGAACGATTTCCTGTTGAGGGGGCACCAAAAGGAACGGAATGATTGGTATTCGGCTGCAAGGTTCGCAGAGAACGCTGGGTGTACTAAAACTTCCCAGCTAATTTGAACTAACTTTTGCTGTGTGATTATTGCGGAGTGTGGTCTGGCCATGTCATGGTGGAATACACCATTGGAATGAATAGTTCTGGCCGTTTCTTAGTCCTAATCCTGGTACTTGCTCCAATTTCGTTAGCTGCGTGCATTAGATCTCCGAATCAACCCTTTTTCTTTATGGAAGCTACTCGTTAAACAGTGTGCCACATCTTTTTCCGATTTAGGCCAGTTTTCGGGGTGAAATTTGGCGCTGATAGGCGGCTCTTCAGCAGTTGTCCACAATCTCCTGTGCACTACATTATCGCAGATGATCTATTTTTCATCCCCGATCAATATGCATTTATGTTTTCAATCAACAGCATTTGTTGATAACCATCTTTGAGATTTTAAGCTACCCAAAAATTAGGACAGGCATGATAAATATGAGGTAACGAGTGTTTTGTATCTTATACAGAAGGTCTATAGAAATGATGACTTCTATACAATTTAACTGCATCTGTCCTGAGCAGGGGTATAATTGGAGTTCTTCGCTATGACACTCCTGTTTCATCATTCCCCATCATATAATGTTTTTTAGCTTTATTACAGCTTCCTCTTTAAACGCTAAAAATAGTTGTCCGGCTCATTGATAAATTAATGGAATAATCTAGGAAGAAAAAAAAATAAACAAAATTCGTTGTCTGTGATGATGGTCCTTATGAATTTTAATAATTAAAAGTCATAATGAACATCATCATCATTATAACCTACACTATAGTTATTATAGTGTAGGTTATAAACAAATTAAAAACTTTATTTATATACGTAATATCGCCTTGGAGGTTTTAGATATTTTAAATAAGCACTTGGTACATAAGCTATTGGAAAGGGCTTTCTCAATATAAATTTACTCGGAAATTGTCACTATTAATGTATATATTTTTTGTAATTTCAGTCATTATTATTAATTTCAGTCAAAATTATTATTATCTGAATATTCCATTTATTTAATTTAGAATGATGATTGGAAACATGTATTGAGAATGACCACATGGGTCGAAACGTTTACATGTAAAGAAAAAATAAATAAATGACTGCTTGGACTAAAAGGGTTTTTGTATTTATAAAACAAAAGGAAAGTATAATTTAAGTCCAGTACCCGAAACGATTAATATTAAATTAAGTATATTTAATATTAGTAAGGGCATAAACAAAATTCTTAAACATAAGAATATGTTAAATATTTTATTCTGTTATTATTTCTGAAAACCTTTTTTCTTATAACACCATTATTTAGTTGTGATGAATAGGCGTATGGTAGTAAATATTAGAAATTTTGGTTTCTTGATATATAATATACTTAATGTTGAATAATATAGTATCAAACATTTCTGTGAATACCTACAGTTTAAAACTTTGTTTCTTAATAGTTTAGCACCCAAGAAGACCTGCAATGTCGAAACGTTAGCTGTTAGTAATTATTTTTTACTACGTTAAGACCTTACATCTTGATGTAACCCGTGTAGTATTTTACTTCATAAAACATATTATTGATAAAAAAAATAAAAAATCTTCTTAACTTCACTGATAACTAATATACTGCAACCCAACCATGTAAGAATATTGGAAGTTCGGTTTAAAAGGTCTTTGAACTGATAAGAATGCTTTTCCAACTGGATTTAGTGCCCATTTTGTTTTTAATTGTTTTGCACAGAAATTCTTCATTAAAAGCAGACATCGTTGAAGGTAATACCAATGTTTACAATAATATACCATCTAAATGCTATTATAAAAGTTTGTTTGTTTGTTCATTTAACGTCACTTTATGCTGCTATGGCTAATTGGACGATGCTACATTGGGAGCTCTAAATTTTGCCTATCCAGGTTTAATTAGGATAGGGATTTTTAAGGAGTATCTGACATCGTACAGGCTCGGGGACCCCCGTTTAACGTCCCTTCCGAAGGTCGGCGTAACTAAGGATTTTTGACTCCCTTAAAAAAATCCTAGGGCCACCTACCGGGCTACGAACCCGTGATCTTGGGCTTAATAGTTTGTTACGCTAACCGCTAGACCACAGGTGACCTTCTATTATAAAAGTTTTTTCATTGATCTTTCATTAATTTCAACTAGAAGTGATTCGGTACCATGAACGTTGTAAGTGATCGAAATCAAGGTGCCGATGTTTTCCTTTCATCTGTTAGTGAAATAACGTAAAGAACGAAAGTTACCTAAAACTGTAGTTAAGAGCACAACTGATATTTCAACCACGTCAATGCGTTCGACTGTTGTTGGATTTTTAATTGACTTTGGTAATAAGTGTTACTGAGAGTGAAAAGGGAACGAGTTATTTCCTATCGGCATCTATTTAGTGACATGTTACGACAGTCAGTCTAATTTCTTATAACTTGTTATTATAGGCTAAGGCTTTATTTCAATAATATACATAAACACGTGATTTTTTCATACGCATATTAAGCAACAAATTAGTGGCTAATAACGTGATCCTGAATCAATTTAAAACCTGCCAATATCTCTTTAAATATTATTAAATTTCCACTCATTGCATAAACTACCAAAAATATTAAAAAATAAATGATAAATATGCTGAAGTAATTCCTCTTATGTATTTAATTTGTATTGTATTTTAACTATTATATTATAGACAGGCAACACTGTAAAGTGGCCATTGAGATTATGTTGGCATGTACTCACACATCCTGTTTGTGTTCAGCCATTGTATACTACCTACATAAGTTTATATAGTTTGTATATCCAATAAAGCTGTGCCCGTATCGTAATAACTTGCACTTTTGTTTTCCCCGCACTTTACCTTTTCACTCTCTGTTAAAAAAATTTAATTATAAATAAAAATATATGGACGGATAATATTGGGACGATTGAAAACCGTTTGGCATGAGGTAAAAAGCCGTTTAAATTGGATTAAAGTATCTCTTGCAGTTTATCAACTATATCTAAAACTTAAAAGTATTTACAATTAAGTAAAACTGTTAAACATTAATATAAAAAAAAAATTTATTTTTACGAAAAATATACTAAGACAAAGAGGGGATTTAGGCGGACCAAGGGCACGGGATTTAGGCCCCTCCCCCCCAGGACGGTCTTTTTGTGTACTGTGGAGAATTGATTACAGTTCATACTTATAGGCAAACCATGTGATGATAGTTGTTAAAATATATTAATAAAATAACAGAAAGAGCATGAGTGAAACTATTGTTTAGATATTTTAATAAACCTTTGAAACTTTTCTATAAATACTACAAGCTTATTTCTAAGTTATTGTTGATATTTTTGCCCGTCTGTCCATTGCGGTCCCAGAAAAAAATCCTTTATCCGCCCTTGACTATGACCTCCAAGTGCTGTACCACTTCTGTTGATGAATTAGTTTCCAAAAGCAAACAAGCAAAACCAGATGTTAAATTAACAACAAATACGGAATACCAAGTACTGCGAGATGAAACAATTTACCATAAACTACGTACATAAAGATTTCGCGGTGAAATAGTCAAAATGAGTGCGTGTATGGTCAAAATGCATAAATGTATTGAATTCTGAAAATAAATTTTTTTCGAGATTACAGTATTTCCTTTACTGCGAACAAGAAAGTTTATATATTACCTGTACCATTCTTCTTGGGTTGGGAAGGATATGGGCTACTGTTTCAAGACAATCGATTGTGCAGGAATGAAATTCGACCTGAGATCACGCACTACCGCCCAATTAAGGGTAACAACTTTATATTCATTGGGTGAGGTCCAGGAAGCTTTCCATCGTTCTAATAGAATACATGATATATATATATACCATAGCCGATCACGAACCCACTATTATCTGTAAGGCCAAATAATAAGACTGTATTCTAAAAAAAAAGCTTAAAAATGGAATTTAGGAACAGATCGAAAAGAAGTTTATAAGCTCTATGTATTTTCGTTTACACAGCGAAAAAGGTTGGACCTAGCTTAAGATATTTATGCAAATTCTTAATTTCTTGCAAAAATGTTTCTATTTTTTTTTTTTGTAATGGTTAATGAAATGTTCACCCTTAAAATTACAAAAGGGATCAAAAAGGAATATGGGTCGTGATAGCATAGAGTGTTCTATTTTTGTAATATAAATTTGTCACTTAGAGCGTAGATGTTTTTAACTGCAACAAATACGAAAAAAAATAAGGTTTATTTATCATTATACGAAATATACTATTTTAAGATATGACTAATCGTTTTCGAGGAGTTAGTGAAAGAAAATGCCCATCTCCTCTCCTCTGTTTTCAGATTTAGCATGAATATTTTTTAACAAGTCCAAACAAAGCCCTGAAGTCAATTTAACCTATCTAAACTCTTTTGAGCTGATTAAAAGATTCAGTTAGTTATTATTTAGTTTGTCTGTTTATTTATTTGACATCATTTTACACAACTATGGCTAATCAGCCTATCCTACAGTGGGACTCCTAATTTTTCCCTATCCAGTATAATTAAGAAAGGGATCTTTATGCAGTACCTGACACTACATAGGCTCAGGAGTACCTTTTATGTCCCGTCAGGAGGATAGCATAACTAAGAATTTATTTCTCCTTTGAAAAATCTTAACCACTTTACAACCGGTGACCCCGTTATTATTTAGATTATATAACTTTCAAAGTGAGTAGAACTTATTTCAATTAAACTTAATTATAGTTGTTCGGATCCATTTATTGGAGTTTACTCCTTAAGAAACGATTTTCATATTTAGCCCGCGGTATGAAAATTTAATGAGGTATAAAAATTTAAAATCGAGTTTTAACTAAAAGTGGCCCGTTACGTTCCTTTCTCGATAAGATTGAATTATTTGTTTTACATAATAGATTCAAACGCGCCACCGTTAGCGACATCGAACAGCTTTACCGCTCTAGCTAATTTACCATCAACTGAGGAAGCTACGGCGGCCCCTCCGAAGATGATTCCTCCAGTTATAATGGACCGAGAAAACTTCATGTTAAATGAGGTGAGTGATTTGAACTAGATGAATGGACATATGCAAAATATCAGACTTATGTAGGTGATTTAGACCCTAAGGACCAATCGTTATGGAAGGCTACGCGACGTCTGATGAATAAACATGACAAAATTCCTAGTCTTATAGACAACGGTGAATTCATCACCAGCGATGTAGAAAAGGCTGAAATGTTCGCGGATTACTTTGAGAAAACGTTCTCCAACACAGAATGCGAAAGAAGTCCGCATATCGCTAATGACGTCGACGATTATTTAAACCACCCCGTTGCAACAGTGTAGCTTCCACCCAAATTCACGACCCCAAAAGAAATACAAGAATTAATAAATAAACTTAAAATAAAGAAAAGTCCTGGCCATGATTTGATTCCAGTCATAGCAATAAAGAAGTTGTCCAGGAAAGCTGTCGTTTTCATTTCGTCCATATTTAATAGCTGTCTCAGGATTGGATATTTCTGATGTATTCCCCAATACATGGAAAAAAGCCGAACTCATAGTCATCCACAAACCTGGTAAAAACGATAAACAAGTCAGCAGCTGTAGACCTATAAGCTTATTACCAATTATTGGAAAATTATTGGAAACAATTATAAAAAAGTACCTTTCTTCATTTTTTAACAATAATGACATTATCCCGGATTTTCAATTTGGTTTTCAGTATAGTCATTCCAACTCACACCAACTAGCCCGACTATCAGAATTCATAATAAACGGATTCGAAATGAACATACGCTGGTAACGTTCTTGGACTTCCAACAAGCGTTTGATAAGGTTTGGCACCGAGGTCTACTGTACAAACTAAAGAAAGTAGATACCCCGAAATACTTATACGTTATTCTGAACTCATTCCTGAACGGTCGAACATTCTCAGTTAGAATAAATAACACATATTCAACTGTGAGACAAATACATGCAGGTACTCAACAAGGTTCAGTCCTTTCTCCAATTTTATTCAATTTTTATCTTCACGATATCATCCAGTCTACACATACCTCCATAGCTATGTTCGCCGACGATACAGCCGTTTTCTCCCAACACAATGACATAATAATAGCCAGAAATACTTTGCAGAGCCACCTGGATGATCTCGAGCAATACTTTACTAAATGGAGGATTACTCTTAACATCGGAAAATGTACCTCTAAAGTTTTTACCCTTAGACGCCCACCAGACCCACCTGAGCTAACCCTCGTAGGTAAAAGAGTGAAATGGAACCCTGCCAGCGAAGCTATACGATACCTTGGAGTTCACCTGGACCGCCGCCTAACCTGGAATACCCATATCAATATTAAATTAACCCAAACCTACGCAAGTTTATCAATGCTCTATCCTATCGTGAATAGAAAATCAAAATTAAAACCAGAGATAACAATTCTCATTTATAAAACAATCCTAAGGCCATTACTGATGAACGGCTGTGAAGTCTGGGGAGCAGCATCCATTACAAAAAGAAAAAGATTGCAAACTTTTCAAAACAAGGTCTTAAGAATCGCAGTGGATGCCCCCTGGTTCATCAGAAACAGTCAACTGCACCGTGAACTACAAATAGAAACAATAGACGGCCTACTTAAAAAAAAGATTCAGAAAATTTCATGCCCAACTACCAGCAGTTAAAGGAGCAATAAATTACAACGTAGGAAAACAGACATCATCTCGAAGACTAAAGCCCAGGTTACTGCAGGACATCTTATTATGAGCTGTATAAATATGTATGCTAGTGACATTACTACCTTAAATTTATTTAACAGCTATTTTATATATGTATATTTTTTTATATGACACAATCCACTGTTTTACTTTTATCCAATAGTTATAATGATGTATTTAGTTAGGGGTGTCTATTGTACGGACTATACCCCCCCCCATAATCAATTCCTATTAACAATAAATAATCAATATTATAACAACCATGTAAAGACCCACCAGGCCGATCTGGGAAAAATAAAATATTATAAAAGGTGAGTGATTTCATGAAAAAAATTAATATTAATCAGTATTTGATCAAACAGACGAGGACTGAGATCCGTATTTACCTCCAATTAGAGACCGACCGACCCACACTAGAATCGCGGAATATCTAAAAACTCGTGGAATTGGGCACCATAGTTTTGCACCCCAAAACACGACAAAACTCTCAAACAAATTTGGGATAACAAACTAGTTCTTTCTATTCCCATATCTGATGACAGGAAGGCATTTGAATCTATTAAGGCTTCGGACACAAGACATAAGCAAAAGACTGCACAGGACGGGAAGAAATGGAATTATCACCTATAGTGAAAACTAAGACCCGGATTTATATGCAACAAAAACCATTAAAATAGATCAAGATATGCCATAAAAAGTACCAAAATATGCAGTAAAAAGTATGATAACACGCAATATAAAATGCTAACGAAGTGTGAAAAATAGGTAATAATGATAAAATATAGGTCCATAAATACACAAAAAAACAAAATATTTTTATTTACATTAAATTACAATATTTACAATTTAAATTTTTCATATTTCCAGTTTTTAAAATTTATAATAATTAATTATTTTAAATACAGGAGATTTTTTTCAATATTCCTCAATTCTATCATCAGAAGCACCAACACCTTCAGAATTTTGACTACAGGTATTGTAATTGACTATCATGTGCATATCGAAATTACTTTAAGAAAACTTAATCTTTTATCGGTCAACAAATATCAGCATACAAAAAATGACCCGATGTTAATGGGGTATTTTTAAACTTTTACAGATCTATTGGGTCATTTATGTAATCAATAATTAGTGATTTGGCACCGTTTAATTTTTGTTAATGTTAACTAGAATTTCTAAGCCAGAGTTTTTTGTTAATAGGTCTTTCAATTTATTTTGCAAGGTAAAGCCAACTTCATATGGTACGGCATTAACTTTTGTTCTGAGTATTTGAACTAATTTAAAGTCATCATCAAGAGAAATGCTTTGTTCTTCAATCTTTTTATAGGTCAACCAAAAACGTTAAATTAGCCTTAATGAAAGCCAAATCGTTCAGAGTTGTGGGCTTATTGCGAATTAGATTAAGTTTTTGCATGCTTTGAGCGTCATCAATTAGTTATATTTCTTCCACTACTTCTTTAAACTGAACGAAATTTTCAGCATAAAATACTGCCGATTCGAGCCATGTGTCCCACCTCGTTATATCAGGGACTGAGGGTAAAGACTTTTCGGGCATTTTTTCTTTATATTTGTTAATTCTTGAAGGGGCTTTAAGAAACATTTTCTTGCCATTGTTTACAAGTTTATTAACGTTAGGGTAAATTTCTCGTATTTTTTCTGCTATGCGGTTGCATGCATGAGCCATGCATGTCACGTGAACCATATTTGGGAAAAATACTTTTAGAAATTTGCCAGCCTTAACCATTTAAGGAGCAGCGTCTGTAACTAATAAAAGCACCCTATATGAAATCTGACTATCATTTGAGACTCTTTTTGAACTGGCGTTTACAAAACGGCTAATTGTTTCATGGTTAGTTTTATCTAACTGTTTGCAGGAAATTAAAAAGGGTATCTCGCTGACATCACACCAAATCCCTACCAACATATTGGCCACATAAAGTCCCCTAGGATCTGTGGTCTCATCAACGATTATATAAATGTAATTTTTCCCTATTTTGGCTTTAACTTCTGCAATTGTTTGTAAATAACATTGTTTAACATATTTTTTCCTAACACGACTTTCACAAGCTATCACCTTGTTCTTATATTTAGATAAAAAGTCGGGATATGGTGGTTTGGTGAGGTTCCATAAAGGAATCCCTGATGCAACTAATGCGTGGCAGAGCTCTTGATTGCAGGTTTCTTCCTCACTGGGTCCAGAAAAATGTCCAAGCAAGGCTTGATGTTTACTTTTTCTCTGACACGCTGACAAATGTGACTCTCTAGGAAATAGGGCTAATTAATATACAGACCTATTTTCATTTGAAATATTAAATACTACTAATATGACGAGCAGGTTTATGTGAAATTATTTTTTTTATTAATGCCAGTAGTGAATTTACATGTTGATGGAGCTGGAATTTTTTCTCACAAGGAATCCTTTTGTCACAAGCACAACACACAACTACTGTACCGTCAGTAGTAAAAATCTTTTTATTAGTCCCGTTAAAAAATGACACCCAATCAACAAGTTTGAACCTTCATAAGTTAGAACAATACTTTTCTGATTGGAAATTGGACCTCAACGTTCAAAAATGTTGCGCAAAAGATTTCATCTTAGACATGCCCTTCAGACCCACCTGAGCTAGTGCTCAGTGGCAGCAACCTTCCGCGGAATAAAGAAGCAACAAATATCTCGGAATTTATTTAGATCGTCGCTTTACCTGGAACCGGCATATCATATTTACGCATCTTCCACCAAATCTACGCACGATTAGCTCTACTTTATCCGATAATCAATAGAAAATCTAGATTAAAACCAGAAACAGCCTTATTAATTTATAAAACCATTCTTAGACCTGTACGGCTGTGAAGCGTGGAGTGCAGTGTCAACAACTAAGCGAAAAAAATTGCAAACTTTCCAAAATAAAATCCTACGAATCGCAGTAAACGCGCCTTGGTTTGTACGAAACAGTCAACACCACCGAGAGCTAAAACTATAGACGATTGAAGAATTCATTAAAAAGTGTTACACCAGATTTAAGACCGAATTACCAGCAGTCAAAGGAGCTGTAGCATTCAACATAGGCGAACCTATTTCATCCCCAAGACTAAAACCGAGACTCTTGAAAGATATTCTGATGTGAACTCTTTTACCTTTCTCACCAAACGTTTTAACAAATTGTAATATATTCCTGTTTCCTTATAGTTTTCCGTTTTATAGTACTATAGTTCTGTTTGTTATTACATTATAATTATTTTATATGAAAAAAACTATTATATATTTATAACTTCTCTTGCAGATAAGCTGATAATGTACAGTTAGGGTTGTCTCTTGCATGAGACGAAACCCACACTTTTACCTTTTGTTTAAGTTTAAAATTCATTATTGAAAAAAAAAATGTAAGGCTAGGAATAGCCGATCTGGAAAATAAAAGTAAAAAAAAAATAAGTTTTTAAGAAAAAGAAGACTTAGTTTTCGGCATAACTGTATCCGTGAACTACCAAATCAAGTAACTGCGACTGTAGGGCAAAGTTCCTAAAAAACAAAAACTTCTTAGTACCTTCCATCGCAAATAAAAACGGATTCAGGACTTGATATGAACCTTCAATATTAGGCAATATGCGAACATTTTTTTCTTTATCCGTAAAGCAAAATAATATTACTGTTTTATTCATAGTTAAACATATGACTTATAATGTGATAAATATTAATTAACATAAAATTATCACCTAATTTAAAAAAAAATTACGTGATAAATCAATAAAATTATTGAAAATAGCCAAATATGCAACGATATGCAACAAAAAAGTGATCATAAATGAGTTAAAACCAGTTGTTTCGTAAAGATATCAACTCATGTTATTAATATACTGAATCAGAAAAAATATGCAATTGCATATAAATCCGGGCCCTAATGATAACTGTTCCACAAGGTATCCCTATAAAAGATATATGTACAAGACAAAGTACACCACGTCAATAGATGTATATTCACGGTTGTGAAATACATCCCAAGAAAGCATATCCTACCGCCCCAGTACTATAAATGTCAGCAATTTGGGCACACAAAAAACTACTGCAACCACACCGTAAAATGTGTAAGATGCAGCGGCTCACATAGCATTTATTTATTCATTTTTTTTTTTAATATTTTGTTTTATTTTATTTTAAAATATGTACAAATTTTAAAACATTGGTGGGATAATCCCTTACAATGAAAATGAGTTCACATTACAACGGTTACCGATTAATATGTTTTTGTTGTTGGTAAAAATAGCGAATGTCTGCGACTAGTCGAACCAAAATGCTCGAGTCGCAAGGGAGCGCACGTCGCTCTTATAGAAAATGCTCCATAGGAAAAATTTAGAAGAAATAGTGACTTAAAGGATGGAAAAAAAGAGATCTAAGCAGATCAGTACTAACCAAAATATACCCAAACTAATGATTAACTGCATGACAGTTCGCCCAGGTGTAGAGTACGCATCTTTTCTACAAGGTGACAACCGAACCACAACCATCAACCAGTCAAACCATGCTCCACCACCATCAGAGCCTTTCACCTATATACCTCAACCACCGCATACGGATCAATCGAATCTCATGTCTCTTGTCAATCAGAATGGCTCAGCTCATGGCACAATTTACTTCCATGATGTGAGAACTAACAACCAAAATTCAAGGACTAACAGGACAAAATTTAACTAAATAAATAAATTCAAAATATTAAATCTCAATTGTTAAATTACAGGTAATGATATAAAAATGTTTGATCATATATGTATTGGAAAGTTATATAAATATGAATTAATATTATTACAAATTGTGATTTTAATACATATGTGTGTGTGTGAGTGTGTGTGTGTTGAGAGTTTTAGTGTTGTAACAAGTCTCCGCATCCACTATTTACCCTGAAGATGGCCTACAACGTAGGCCGAAACGTTGGCACGATTAATAAAAAATATATATTTATAATTTTAATTAAAACAGTTCACATTAATTTAAAATAGTTTTTTTAAATAATTTACAAATTTAAAAAAAAGAATACGCGATGATAAGTAATCACTAGAAAGCGATTAACTGGCAATAACACATTTAAAATTCATTTGAAATGGAAAGGGGTAAACTCCAGTCGCGTGTCGGAGCTGACACACACACTTTTTTTTTATTCATTGGTCAATGCCTTGTATGTCTCTCAAATGCGTACAAAACCCATCCTACAACTATTTTAAACTCATACAGGATCCCTTTTTAGATATAAATACATATGTAATTGAAATTATATACTTAAATTTGTTTGCAAGAAGATAAATTTATAAATCATTTATTTATTTCTCAGATTAGAGGTATTAGATATGAGGAATTGACAAGAAATTTTGTTTATATATTTCTCTATTAAATTCCGTTCAAGTACACTACCACTTTAACAGTTCAGGATGCTGCACTAGTGGAATCTAGCGAACTTCATAAAAACTATCTGTTTTGTATTCAACTGTAATTATTAACATTCATATTCATTAAACCTGTTAAAATTTGTACTACCTCAATCCGATATCTTAAAGATAATCCATACCTAACATATCCTCTTGCTACCTTCACTTTGATGATATACGAAAATAGTGGCTCCTATTTTGTTGAAGTTCGTATAATTTTAATTATTGCTGTTTTAGGCCTAACATCATTAAGCATTAATGGTTTTAATAATTTCAATTAATAAGTAATTTACAGTTGATAACGAAAATGTTAGGTTTTACAAATCCATTAGATAGAAATAGTGCAAGACCGGCTGCTGATAACGCGGCAGTATTCTTTACTGTTTATTTAAACCGGGATGGTTGAAGACTTTTAACGATCATTTTTTTTACTTTTTTCTCCTGGAAAATAATCTTCTATGCCAATTCTAGCTTACCGAGAACCGGAGGCACAGTGGGAAGCAATGAAACAAAATTGTGATTATAATGACACACCTGATTCTCCAGATAAAGTATGCAAGGTAGACATCAGTTCATGGTCACCTTGCGTTAAAGAAAACAATTATAACTACCATAATGCTGCACCATGTATTTTCCTGAAACTCAACAAGGTAATATTACTTAAGATTTCTATTATCTTGCATTTTACTACTTACCTTTCTTTTTTTTTTAAATCTTTATATTTTTAACTTACTGCTTTATTAGCTTGAGAATAATTTATAGAAACCTGGATTAAAGCAACATATTTTAATGTTATTAGAATCTCTCTATTTATGGTTGATTTTTTATTTCATATTTATCAAATGGAAATGCTTAGAGAATAACTGTCCTCCAGCATTTTATATTGTTACTGGCTGTTAAAATGAATTAAACTACTCCTAAATTCAAGATACTAATATTTATTAACAAAGTTACAAAAAGAATACAATGAAGTTATTAACAATTAAATTATTAAACTAATATAAATTTACAATAACAATATTCTAAATATTTATTATAACCCAGGCCTATTTAATTACTAAAATAATATAAGATATTACTACTACGAAATAGCTTAGCTATTTACATAAATTTGTACAAATATAATAAAATTACGCTAGAGCTTATAACTACAAATTAACACTTACAGTTCTCTAATTAAAGTCCACTGACCGTAAGAATCTCCAAATATAACAAACTGACACACAGAAGTAAACAGAAACGGTTTATTACACTCATGAAACTGTCACAGTTCACTGATACACTTATTATGCTGGCCTGTTTACCTCTGAATAGTTTATCACACTGACACTCACATATTCATCACGCCGCCTGGTTTACTCTCTGACTGACTCTGCGACGAGAGGATATTTAAATAGGCAAGGCCGACACGGAGTGGGGAGCTCTGAAACCTTCCAGAACAATCTTCTTAATCTCTTCCACCAAAGGGCTTAAGACGTTAATCCCTTGCGCCCATCTTTCTCTCTGTGGTCGTAACAATGTGATCTCCTATTAATTCTTTTAGACAACAATCTTTTCATACCACACATTTTTTCAAGTACACCTTCCAACTTCCATTCAGTTTCCTGTTAACCAAGGCTAAAATAGAATTCACTTTCCTCATTTTTCTGTTCTGTAGTTAGAAGAACAGAGATGGATTAATGGGAACATCAAATGTTGATGTATTGGTTCAATAATTATTATTTTCATATGTTATAGATATTTGGTTGGATGCCTGAGTTCTACAATGATACTGAGAACTTACCAGAAAACATGCCAACAGATCTTAAAAATCATATCAAGGCAGAAAAATCAAGCCATGCTACAGAATTGAGTAGAGTAAGCACTTATAAAACAAACTGTGTGATACATTTTTTTTATTACATTTGTAATTTATATTAGTAAATTAACAAATTAATATATCTTGTTTTTTCACATTTCACTAGTTAAATACAGTATGGGTGTCTTGTGAAGGAGAGAATCCAGCAGATGTTGAAAATATTGGTTCGATACAATATATTCCTAGGAGGGGATTTCCAGGCTACTATTTCCCATATAATAACCAAGAAGGCTACCTAAGCCCTATCATTGCCATTTGGTTCGAGAAACCTACAAGTAAATATGATGTTTTTAAACTTATGAATATTAATAATACTTAGAACATTTTGTAAACTATAACTGTACCGACATGCTGACCTTATTTCATATCATATAATATATGATGTTTTTAAAATTAAAGTATACACTTAAAAAGTATGTATTAGATAAATATAATTATTTATTGAAATCTAGATTAGAATAGAAAAATAATTTTATTCTTTTTCTTATAATAATTTTGTTCCCTTTATATAAAGGGAACCAGGTCCCTTTAGAATAACAGAGATGAACAAATTTAAATAAATATTTATCTATCTGGCCAAAGGCCTACATCAGAATAAAATGATATTTACATAATATCTTGAAAGTAAATAACTAAACAGGAATGTTTTGGTAGAGAATCAGAAAATGTAGTACAAAATTAAAATTAAAAAAACAGACAAATTTACAATAAAAAGAAATAGGCTTATGGAAAAATAAGTGAATACATGATAGTATCTATTAATAAAAAAATGATATCATTAAGAATGAGGAATATTTACATTAGTTCATCAATCGATCAAGTGACATACATCTATAAATTATTTATTGATTATAAAGCATCTGATTGGGAATTTAGAAAATGTAGGAAAAGTTTGGATTTAAATGAGGTTAAAGAAGACGCATGGCGGATATCGAGTGGGAGTGAGTTCCAAAGAGAGATAGAACGGGCGAGAAAAGAACGCTCAAAAGATTTGGATCTATGGGAACGGATATAACGATTGGAAGGGCGAGATCTTGTGCCCTGGGATTGGATAGAGGATTTGAATTTTAGAAGACTATAGATATAAGATGGATGTTGTGAGTTGATAGTTTGATATAAGTAAGAACCAAGGAAATAGAGTCTACAGAGAGGAGGAAAAAGCTACTTTAACTCAACGTAACGGGGGGACACATGAAACCTTCTCGGGGCGTCGAAGACAAATCGAAGCGAATAGTTCATAGTTCGCCTCAACCTCTTCTCGAACATATTCGAGAGGCCATCATCTACCACACAACCATAGTCAAAGTGTGGAAAGATTAAAGAAGTAATGAGGAGCTTACGGATAGGTAGTGTTAGAAGATGCCTAGAACGGTGGAATAACTTTAGAGAGCTTATTGCTCGATGGGAAATTTGGGCAACGTGAGGTTTCCATGAGAGGGATTGATCGAAAATGATTCCGAGGTTTTTAACAGAGAAACTGAAGGCAACAGGGTGATCATTTAATGTTAGTCGGGGAAGTGAGTTGATAGATTTAAGAAGGTTGTTGGAAACAATTAGGATGGCCTGAGTTTTCGCAGCATTCAGCAACAGTTTATTCAAGTTTGCCCAGGCACTGATCCTATCTAGGTCCCCTTGAATATTGGCAAATGCAGCTATTATTTCAGAAGGAGGAAAGGACACATAGATCTGGGAATTGTCGGCATACAGATGCTGGGAACAGAGGAGGATTGATTTGGGAAGGTCATTTATGTAACAGTTGAAAAGGAGTGGGGAAATACTAGAACCCTGTGCCACTCCTGTGTTCAGCGGTAAGAAATAGGATAGGGGTTGATTAGGGATGGAGACAGCTTGAGTCCTATCCGAGAGGAAAGCTTGGACCCAGAGTATGGAACTGTTGGAAAAGGAAAGAGATTTTAGTTTAGAGAAAAGGATGGAATGGTTCAACGAATCAAAAGCTTTTGAAAAGTCGAGTAGAATTAGTACTGTTATTTTTTTTTTGTCCATGGCAGTATGTATGTCGGTGGTGATTTTAACGAGGGCAGATTGTGTGCAAAGGCCAGGACAGAAGCATGATTGAAGTGGATCAAGGAGTTTGGACTGTTCCAGAAAATTTGACATTTGGGATTGAACTATTCTTTTGAGGGGTTTGGAAAGGTTAGAGAGTATAGAAATAGGCCGGAAATCATTTGGGTTTGAGGGATTAGGTTTTTTTTCCAGGAGGAAAGGAAAACCGAATTTTGTAGGGAAAAATTGTAAATGTAGAGAGGGGCAGGTAGAATGTAGTGGATGCATATTTTTAACAATTTGACGGGAATACCTTCAGAACCGATGGAATTAGAGTGCAATTTCAATAGGGGGAGATAAGATCAGTGAGTGAAATGTCGGGGAAATAAAAGTTGTTGTGGTTGAATGATGGTGCAATTGAGAAAGCAGATCGTAAGTTAGTAGAGAATGACAAAAAATGGGTGTTCAATTCATGAGGTGAAACTGGAAAGACTACAGGGGAAGGGGATTCATAAAGTGAGAATTTCCGAGGGATTTGCCACTTGGATTTAGGATCAGGTGTGAAGGAAAGGGCTTCATGAAAGTATTTGTATTTCACCTGCTTTGTTGTGGATCGCATTAAGTTGTGAAGAGTCTTAAACACTTGTAAATCGTCGGTTCGTCTGTAGCGTCTGCGAGCTGCGTCACGCTTCCTCTGCAGTTCTTTTATGCTTTGACCCATCCAAGGAGCAGGTAATCGATGGTAGGTTGTAGTTTTGATCAACCATGGAATCAATAGTGGGACAGGAATAGATTTCACTTCAATTCAGGGATTCAAGGGAAGGCAAGATGCGACAGGTTGGTAAAGGTTTTAGACAGTTTGTTCGGAGTTTGGATATTATATGTCATTTGGATTAGGTCATGAGAAGATAGAAACAGGACTGGCAATTGAGAAGATGAGAATTGTTTGCACAATACACATTTAGATACATTTTACTAAAGCTGTTGATGGATTCGAGAATTTTTTAATATACCTACCAATGATTATACAGGTTAATACATACCTGACCTTAATTAAATTAGGAACATTTGATTATTTAAGAATCAATATAATTGTATTTAAAATGTGAAAAGCACTAAGTGTGTAAAAAAACAAAAGAAAAAAAGAAGAATGATAGAAGGATTATTGCAAAAAAAGCATTAAAAGATAAATTTGAAGGTGTATCTATAAGAGTACATATCTATTAAATAGTGGAGAGGAGAGAGAAAGCTATCAAATTACATAAATTGCCAAAGAGTAAAATTCTTTCTTGTAAAAGAATGATCTATAGCAATATAAAGGCAGAGAAGTAAATGGATGGCAGTGAGGGACTAATTATGAAAGAATTAGAAAGAAAGTTAGAAAGAATTTTATAACATATCTGTACATGTTTGTTTATATTTATAGAATATATATATATATATATATATATATATATATATATATATATATATATATATATATATATATATATATATATATATATATTGTGTTTGGTGCTTAAGCATTGAGAAATTATATTAAAAGAAACTGATAAGATGGAGGGGTGTACGCCAAGGTGACATTGTAGTAAGGCGCTACTTACCTACTTATGCCTCATTTTAATTAAAGTACAATTGAAGGAAATGATTTTATCTGAAGAAAGTATTAACCATCTATGAATTATATAACTATAAAAAAAAAACAGGGAATTAAAAGATTATGAGTTTTAAAGAAAAAATAGTGGATGAGTCATTACGGAGCAGGCAGTTTTAAATTGGTCAGTAGCTTCCAGTATCCAAGAATCTTTGATATTCGAGATTAGAATCTAGAAATTATCAAAGATAATCTAAATGAGGAAGAAGAGGTTTGAAGTAGATTTGCAACAAAAAATATCTTCATCTCAAGAATATTTTAAATTTTCTTGTTAACCATCTCACCAATTATGCCGCACAAAACTCTTGTAGGACTAGTTGTCATGTTTGGTGAAAAAATATAGGCCCTTAACCAATATAAATTCTTGATAAGTAGAAGAGAGAATTCTTGGATTCATATGTGAGAATAGTATTTGTTGACAGAGAAAAAGCAATGTAATGTTTCGCCCCCAAAAAGATTCTTTTTATCAAAATACCAAAGTAATGGGTTTTATCCATGTGATAAATATTAGTGGAGAATGTTAAGTGTTAAAGAATGTTAAATGTTCCAGATAGCGTGTACTTATATGGTAGGATGACATTCCGATGGAGGAAACGGGTAAAGAAGAATCTCCAGCAACTATGTTATTCATGCAAGTGATAAAAAGAAATGATTGGCATTTCTAAAACTGCAGTGGTGTTTGTGCCTATAGAAGAAGAAATTAATTGGAAAATAAAACAAAAATTAGCTATTGTGATGGCTAAGACACAATATAAATCAATTTCATTGTGGATATTTTATGTGTAAAGGAGATAGTTGGGGGGTGCAGTCAATAAGAACACAGAATAAGTAATAAACTTATATTATGTGCTGACGTTTCGACCTACAGTGTAGGTACCTACAGTGTAGGTCGAAACGTCGGCACATAATATAAGTTTATTACTTATTCTGTGTTCTTATTGACTGCACCCCCCAACTATCTCCTTTACATTAGATCATCCAGTCAACTATTTTCATCTCATACGTGGATATTTTATATTTTATGCCATCAATTATAATCTAAAACTTATTCATAATTTTTTTCAGGTGGTGTTCTAATTAATATTGAATGTAAAGCTTGGGCACATAATATAAACCACGACCGTGCTGAACGAAGAGGGTCAGTCCACTTTGAACTCATGATTGACTAGTTCACTCCAGATACCAAAGCCTAATAGAGACGATATCCCTTTCTCCAGCGCAGCTTCCTTGAACCCCAACATCAATATATTTCAAACAGCCACCGAGCCTAAAGCGTTCTCAATTTTTTTCCATTTGGAATGCGCACGCTAGCACAAAAGCGCGCCAAAGTTTTTTGCTTTTTCTCACCATTGACTCAGCTCAAATTTAATTTGCAATGTTACAACCAATGAGAGGGGGAGGAGTGGAAAAAGAGGGGAGTGTTTTGTCGTTTGATAATTTATTTTTCTAACTAGGGAATCACCCCCTCATCGGCACATCATCGCCGTTTTATTATTATGGTACCTTGAATCAATGTATACATGTATGTATAACATGTGGATACCTCAATATGCATACTTATGTATGTATATCCACTAGCACAAAAAAAAAAATAAAAAAAAATAAAAAAATAAATTTAAAAAATAAAAATTATATATATATATATATATATATATATATATATATATATATATATATATATATATATATATATATATATATATATAACCAAAACCAAAGTGTGTGTACAAAATGTTTATTGTAAACACCATATGTGGGTTACTAAATTGTATAGATGATATTAAAATTTTACTAATTGTGTGTTCATGGCAGATAGTAGTTGCTTACACTTTAGTAACTAATCTCAAAGAATGGACTTGAGAACCAGTGCAATGGTTGTGCCCCCCAATTAAATATACATGAACCTGCGTTTCTTTTTCAATTTAGATAATAATAAAAAATTAAAAGTATTTTAGTTACCAAATAAAAGTTATAGGGCTTAAAATGTATATTTTTTAGAGATATCTTTTTCTTTACATACTCTTGCGTGTTGCACGCAAAAAAAATATATATAAAAACAAAATCGAATGCTTAAAAGTATTAGATTAGAATGTGATAACAAGGGCCATAAGAGGCGTGGGAAATATAGTTACTTAAAACTTATTCGTAGTAAATACTCACATAGCTCTAGGATCACTTAATAATAGACCTAGTCATTAATTGTACTAAAATAGTTGTAATGCTTTCAGCTGCCATCTACTAACATTCTTTTATAAAAAGAAAGTGTTACTTTTATGTTTTGAACTTTTTACTTAATTTCTATTAATCATTTTGTTTGTTAAGATTTTCTTCCTCTTTATTTACTTATTTTTAAACTTGTTTTTAGCTTTAAGGTATGTGTTCAAATTACTGTATGATAATTTTTAAATGTTATTTATATTACCCCATGATATATATAAACGAAAAAAAATCTGTTAAAAATTTTCAAATTTTATACAAGTATTATCTATTAAATTTACAATTGTTGTGATGAAAATTCCCTGAGAAGTTATCACTATTTGAAGGATACTTTTAATGTTAAATTGCATTCTTATATTTAGGAAGTAGCCAAAAATTGTTACTTTAGGAATACAATATACAGTATTTAGATACTCATTGTCGCTAAGAAGATCTATATATAAATGTAATTATAATCAAATTTACACCATCTTGGTACCTTGTTGTTATTAAGATCTTGGTTTGAACAACAATTTGCCTCTGTAAATATAAGTTGTTCACTGCCATTTGTTGTTATCAACTTAAAATTCCTTGTTTATACACATTTGACCCAATTCTTAATCTATCTATAAATACAGTGTTCATCTATCATACCCTTTAAAAAAGGCTAAAACGTATTTGTTAATAAATAAAAATGTCATAGTACATTGTCCTTAGGAACAAGATAATATTTTATTGAGAACGTTTCGAACAATAATGAATGTATATACTTCATGTTATATATTATGGAAAAATGAGGTTTTTTTTACAAAAATTACGATAGCCACACTAATTATTGATTAATCAATTACAATGCTGCTCATGCTCTCTAGTCTGAATTAATTCATAAAGTTGAGGACATAAAAACACCCAGGCCAACAAATGTTAATGCTAAAAGTCAACAAATCATATTGGTTGCTTTCTACATACATATAAGGCCTGATGAGTGTGTTTTTATTTCCTCAAGATTTAATAGTGGGCTGTGGTCATTTTAGTAAAAAGGCCTAAAATAAAATGTTATAATTGGTTGCTCCATACTGTATGTTATTAAAAGTTTCTAATTTAAATAAAAAAGGGTATTATTTTAAAAGGAGAAATTCAAGTTTCCCTCTTTTTGGTTTCCATTTTATAAGTGCCTACCTGTGACTATTTTTTTAAATATTATTATATTTCAAATTACAATAATAACAAATTTTTGTAAATAGTGAATTATTTTAAAACATTTAACAAAAGAAGTAGAAATAACAATGAAAAAATCAGTTAATTTGAAATGTCTTGATACAAATGTTTATTACCTTAATTTTCTAAACTGCTGTTTTATACTCTTTAATTAGAAATATTTAGATTAGTTCTCTTAATAAACAAATTTATTTGATTATTGGTGGTTTTTCAACAAAGTGCAAAAACTACACACCACAAGAGAAAGATTTCGAGAATCCAATTATTTTAAAAGAGATGATACTACCAAAAGAGTGCAAAAAATTTTTTTATTAAGGACCCTCTTCAAATAGGAATAAAATTTCTTTTAACTCAAAGTAACAATTATTTTGAGGTAACTTTATTATTTTGATAAAGTTGTAATCTTTATTATTATCAACCAATTTTAGACTTTTTATTTTCACTTACATATATATGAAATATGAGTGTGTGTATGTGTGAGCGCATGTGTGTATGTGTTTTAAATTTAACTCAAAAAACGAAAAGTTGAACTGTAACCAATTTCATATTTAAGATAAGTATATGATTGTGATGTTACAGCAACTTTGCATTAATCGAATTACTGGAATAGACACTTTTTATTATAACTTTTAGAATTTTCTCTGTTTCTTCCAGATAAGCAAAAATTCTTAGAACTAAATATTTTTGGTTCGAATAATGATTTGTATTTTGAATAAAACAAAGTTTTAATGTAATGGTCAATTCCTGAAAAAAGAAAACACTTTACAGATAAAAACCTAAAATGTTTAATATACAATCATGATAGCCTATGATTATCATTATTTATTAAGGAGATAAAACAAATGAATGTACTTATTTCTGTTATTTTCTTATAAACTTTTTTCCACCTATTATTCTTTTAAAATTGAGAATTTGCTATAGAGAGAGAATAAGAGAAAGAGAATAAAATTCTGCGTCTGATGAGTACAGCAAATAGTAATTTGATTTTAAATACAATGACTTTGGAAAAAACAGCTTGGAATTGAGAATTTCCCTTAGTTGGGGTTTTCTCTAAACAAATTTTATGTCAGTATTAAATGATTTTGGAGAAAAAAAATCTTTAATAAACAAAACTAAGGAATATACTTATTTCCATTATTTTTTTTTTTTCCATCCATTTATCAATTATATTTGAAACATTTTTTTGGGTATATTAAGTTAAAAAATACAAAATTCTGCATCCATTAAATGTACAGTATGGTAATGTTAATTTAATCTTTAATAAAATAAAACTTGTATTTGACAAGCTTCTGATCTCCAGAGATTGGCTTTTTAGCCTAATTTGAGTTTCCGAAAAATGGAGTCATGTTAATTTTCAATTCAGTTTTATAGATTGCTCTTTTTCTTTACCCTCATTTTGATCTCTTCCTTCAAGTGCTTCTCTTTGCCAATTTGAAAAAGAAAAGATACTACAAAGCTTTTTTTTCTAAAATAAGTAGCTTCCAATGCATTTTAACCAAAAACATATAACTACTTATTTTATTTCCACAATTGATTTATGTGTCGCTTCCATAATAAACCTTCTTCAATTCTTATTAAGTACGTCTGGAGTCCCAGTTGATCTTGAACCACTCCTTTCTCCCATTTCCCTGAACCAGCTCGATAATCACGAGCCCATCCATACTAAATCCCATGGCTTGAAAATCACTTGGCGATTGCCACCATGTTTGCACATATGTTGGTGTGAATCTTGCACGTTTTCTTCAGAGGACTGTAAAAGTAAGTCTAAAAGGATACGTGTTCTCTTCTTCAGTAGTATTGTAGCAGGTGCTTCACCTGCAGCACTATGTTCCGTATTTCTGTATTGTAATAGAAATTCATTGAGGGCTCTGGATAATTTTTTCGGTACTGGATCAGCCAAGTTTTTTAATAAGCATTTCTTTACAATTTTTACTGATGCTTCAGCACTCCCATTTTCTAAAATAAGTCTGGGGGTGGAATGGCGCTCCAACGAGATGTTGAATTCCCTGCTTATGCAAAAATTTTGAAAATACTTCACCCGTAAAACAAGCCGCGCCATCAGTTGTAGTTGCTCTAGGCAAACGACCAAATACCTCTGTTAATTTATCAATAGCTATGGAGGCTGTCATGTTTGATACCAAAAATGCTTCAATCCACTTGGATGTTGAGTCGGTCATGACTATTGCACAGAAAAATATCAGTATGGGACCCAGGAAACCCACATGAATTCGTGTCCACGGGTTGCGTGGCCAAGGCCAGGGCTGTAGGATTGCTTTTTGTGGATTGTCACGAAATTGCAACATATATCACATGAGTTGGCTACTTGTTCTATTTCCTGGTTTAACGAAGACCACCAAATGTAACTCCTAGCAAAACTTTTCATTTTTGTTGTGTAGGTGTTTCAGAAGTTAGGGTCGAAGTTTTTCAGGTATAATGACTCGATACCCTCACATAAGACATCCCTGATCAATAGTAAGCTGGTGTAAACGGCGTGAGTAAGGGCGGTAACTGTCTTCTTTCGGGATATGTTTTCCCTGCATTACTGCCACAGCAACCTTGGAGAGTGTTGGGTCTGTTCGAATCTCCCTTTTTATATCGCGCCAATCTCCTTTTAGTGGCCAATTTTCATGAAAAAAAATTGAGATATGTTAATTTGCTTTCACTATCTGTTTCTGGCTTTGAACGGGATAATTCTATCCGAGATAATCCGCAATATTTTGATGAGTGCAGACCCAGCGCTGGAGTCGATTTGCTGCATATATTGGCACTCCCTTTCTTTCCCCAAATATATATTGAAGGGGACGACTATCTCTTACTAACGTAAATTTACGGACAAAAAGAAAATCTCTAAAATAGCTTATCCCAATTACTATTGCCCATGCCTCCCGCTCAATAGAAGGGTATTTTTGTTAAGCTGCACTCAATACTTTAGATGCATATGCTATTGGATGAGCAGAACCATCAGAAAAAATATGAGACAGGACACAACCAACGGCGTTTGTAGAGGCATCTTCTGTTAATTGAACCGGTAAGCTTGGATCAAAATGTGTCAACACCGCTTTACAATTTAGAATATTTTTATCTTTCTGGAATGCTTTTTGGCATTTACTTGTCCACTAATATTTTGAATTAGTTTTTAGCAAATCATACAAGGGTTTCAAAATTTCAGATGCCATGGGGATGAATTTAAAATGAAAAGTTACTAGGCCCAGAATTAATTTCAGTGCATGAATATCTTTCGGAATCGGTGCTTCTCTAATAGCTTTTACGTGTGAATCCATTGGGTGAATTCAATCATTACCAAAAAGATGCCCCAAATATTCAATATATGGTTGTCCAAATACACATTTTTCTTTTTTCACTCTTAAGTTTGAATCGCTTAAAATTTTCGATACTTTTTGTAAACGTTCATTATGCCCTTGCCATGTTCTCCCTGAAATGTACATATCATCCAGGAGTGACCCCACTCCTTGTATTTTTTTTAGAAGTTGATCAATAGCTTTTTGAAATTCTCCAGGTGCACTGGTAATACCAAAACAAAACCGAGTGTGCCGGAGTAGTCCTATATGCGTGTTAATGGCGGTAAGATTTTTGCTATTCTCATTCAACAACATCTGTTGATAAGCATCTTTGAGATCTATCTTCGAAAACTTCCTAGCTCCTCCAAAGTTAGCACAAATATGATCAAGGCGGAGTAACTAATATTTATCATCGAGTAAAGAGGGGTTAATAGTGAGGCGGTAGTCTCCACATATTCTGACTTCCCCATCTGTCTTAAGTACTGGCACAATTGGTGTTGCCCATTCGCTATGGTTTACTTTTTCCTTAGATTCCTAAGTCTAAAAGGCGAGTTAGCTCTATTTCTACTTTCTCTTTCAGTACCAATGGTTATGATTGGGCTATCAAAAATTTTGGGGCAGTATCTGGTTTAAGAGTTAATGAAACTGTATTTCTTGAAAGTGCCCATCGATTCTTCAAAAACTTTGGAGAATTGTTTTAATACCTCCTGTATGTTCTTAGGAGCCTTATCTTCAATGGTGTTTAAAAATAAAGGAAATACCTGACTGATTTTCATCTGTTTCAATCCCCTTCTGCCGATTAGTGGAGGTCCCCCATTTTTAACAATATAGAGTTCCAGTTGAACTTTAACCTGCTTGTAACATACATCTAATTTCATTTCTCCCATTGGAATTATTGGATTACCTGCATAGTCTGATAGTATAAAATCATTAGGAGCTAGTAAAATGTGTGAAAAATTAGTCTTATAAAATCATCAGAAATAACATTCTGTTATGACCCAGTATCAATCTCAAATTTAAAAGTTCGATTGTCAATAATCAAAACATCTTTCCAAAGATTGTCCGAATGTTTTAGTAGTTGGTTTTAAGCCAAAATGCAGTAACTCCCAAGAAAAACACTTCTCAAATTATGAAAAATGCCCTAAGCTGATACGAAATCAACTAATACAACAGAGCAAACAGAGGCCAAGAATAAACCCCTCCGAAAGAATAATTTATAAAGCTTAAACTACAGACTTTCCAGTTTTACCCAAATCCAATTCGAAATGGTTTGAAAAAACGTTTGTAAGCCAAGAAGAACCAATAAAGTCAAATAATGAACCTTCTATAATGGATTGCTTCAAAGAAATTAAGAATATGTTACGCACATTCAATTCCAATAAAATTTTAACTAAATTTAAAAAAAAAACGCTGACGATAGTATGTCAAAAATATTCATAATAAGAGAATAGTAGAAGAATAATTATCATTATTTGATTAATGGACAACTTTAAAATAATTCATAACGTAAACAGTATTTCCCATACTCAATATACGAGGGGTGTCCGTAAAATAAGTTTCCCTGTTGAGGCACGGCCGTGCAAGTTGCGGCAGGTCCCTTAGACGGCACCAGCGTGTCGCTTGGACTCCCTCCTCCACATCCCAACCCCGGTCAACTCGCTGCCACCATCAGTTCGGCCTTGACAGTCTTGAAAGATGGAGCTCCCAATCGCTTCCACCGCCAGGTGTGAGATACGATCCGTGATGCGTGAAGCAGTGGAAACACCCGGATTCACCAACGCCGCGAAAATTCAAACAGACGCTGTCTGCCGGCAAAGTCATGGCAACAGTGTTCTGGGACAGAAAAGGCGTGTTGTTGTGCGAATTTTTGCCAACGGGCACGACAGTCAATGCTGAACGCTACTGTAACACTCTGAAAAATCTTAAGAGGGCCAGACAAAACAAGAGGAGGGCCATGCTCACTAAAGGAGTCCGTTTTCATCACGACAACGCTCGTCCGCATACAGCCCGCGTCACTACCGCTCTCATCGAGGATTTCGGATGGGAAATCATCCAACACTTGGGAAATCAACCATACAGCCCCGATCTGGCCCCAAGTGATTACCATCTGTTCCCAAGCCTGAAAAAACACCTAGGCGGAACGAATTTTGGGACAAGAGAGGAATTGGAAGAAGAGGTCATGAAGTTCTTCAACAGCGCGGCGGCGGACCTCTATGATCAGGGCATCAAAAAATGGTGACACGGATGCAGAAGTGCATCGATGTCAACGGGGATTACGTAGAAAAATAGTTTAATGTTCAAGATTTCTAATGATGTAATATATAATGGTAATAAAACATTTTTTCCACTTTTAAAAAAAATAGGGAAACTTATTTTACGTATATCTTGGATCAAAGTACGCTGTAATAATGGTAATAATTTACACTATGTAAGTCATACAGTGTGCTTTAAAATAATAGTCAGCAGGGAATTATCTTTAAGAATCATCCCACTACAACAAATAAGGACAACAATACTACATCCCTGCTACAAATTAAACAGTAAACAATACTCTTACATTTTACCTGGTCTAAATAATATTTTCTCTTATTCATACTTACCGGAATTAATTATTTCAATTGCCATATAAAATACAAAACTATAGGCAGTTATAAATTAAATGCAATGATGTGGAATGCCCAAACAATAAAAGGTCACGAAATAGAATTTAAACAATTTCTTTTCGAAAATAACCCTGACATTGTATCTGTATGTGACACTCGGCTGGCCTCGAGTGATAGATTTTCGATTCCGGGCTACAAAGTGTACCGGAAGGATAGGAACCGGCAGGGCGGGGGGTCATGATCGTGGCCCGCTCGGATCTTAGTCACACTTATCTCTCGATTGAGGGTCTCCTTCACGCCGAAGCGGTCGGCATTCAGATTAGGCTCAATAATAAAATAACAACAGCTGTTGCCATCTATATTCCTCCCAATAAATTATATGCGCCAGATCTAATCAAATTATTTAATGTTAGCCACAAGTTGATCATTTTTGGGGACTTAAATGCCAAAAATAAACAATAGAATTTTCATATCACTAACAAAAACGGTAAAATTCTGTTAAATCTAATTTCAAGATACAACATATAATTACATAGTCTCACAGAACCTACACATATTCCATCTCAAAGACGCTTTAAACTGAGTATGATAGATCTGGCTCTCACTAAAAATATTCACATCTCTCCTCTGGCCTCCCTGCCGTGTCTCTCTATGGATCAGAACCCTGTGATTTTCCGGATTAATTCGAAAATTAATAAAAACAACTCTATCCCAAAAATGAATTTTAAAAATACTAACTGGCCTATTTTTAGACAAATTATAGATAATGAGTTGGAAATAAACCCCGAAATCACAACCTCCTCCGAAGTATCATAAATAAATTTAATTCTTTAATTAACTCAGCTATGTCAATAACCATTCCTAAAATTTACCATCAATTTCAAGAAAAAATACCAGTCCGCTTAAAATTGCTTATCAAAATAAAAAACATAATAAGGAAAAAGTATCAATTCTCCTCAAACCGAACTCATAAAATATTAATTAATAGACTAAATTTGTATGTAAAAAATAAATTAAATGATTGGAAAAATCAGAAATGGACTCAAACCCTAAACGATATAAAACCAGGAGAAAAATCTCTGTGGAAATTTCACCGCACTTTTACAAAACGTTCTCAATGCATTCCACCCTTTAAAATACCAGACGGATTTGCCTACTCAGATAAAGACAAGGCGATACTAAAGGCGGAATACTTTACTTCCAACTCTCTAATCACCAAAGACTGGCTCACTCCACCATAATCGCTCAGTAAATAAAACTAAATAACTATCTCCAAAAAAAGGTACCCTCTAACTTCCCCTCCGTATCGCCAAAAGAAATAACCAATATTATAAAAAATCTGAAAACTAAAAAAGCCCCGGGTGAAGACAATATTCTTACAATATTAATTAAAAATCTTAGTAAAAAATCAATAATGTTCTTGACTAAAATTTTCAATTCCATTTTCCGTCTCCGACATTTCTCTACTTTATGGAAAACAGCGAAAACTATCCCAATACCTAAACCAAATAAAGACTCTGCAGAAGTGGTTAATTATAGGCCGATTAGCCTTCTTAACATTCTCTCAAAAATATTTGACAAAATATTCTTGAAAAGGCTAAACAAGTTCATATCTGAAAACAATATCATGGTTAATGAACAATTCGGTCTTAGAAACCAACATTACACAGTAACACAGTTAGCTAGATTGACAGATTATGTTATAGCAGGATTTAATGAAAAAACATAAAGGGATGATCATACTAGACATCGAAAAAGCTTTCGACACAATATGGCATGACGGACTAATAGTCAAGCTTATTACTTACCAATTACCACCCTACATCATTCATATTATCCATTCATTCCTTTGTAATAGATCCTTTCAAATCACAATTAACAATACCACAACTCCTAAACATCCCCTATCAGCAGGTCTCCCCCAAGGATCCTGTCTTTCCCCAACGCTCTTTAACCTATACTTATCCGACCTTACCACACTCCCATCAGTTGAAAGATCTTATGCAGATGTGCAGATATGCAGATGGCACCGCCATTTACACTAGTTCTTACAGTATTACAATAGAAAATAGATTAAAATCTTTATACTCTAGATTAAGCAAATATTATAAAAAATGGAAAATAAAAATAAACGAGCACAAAACTTCAGCAATAATATTTACAAAAAGAATGCCTACTATACCGGAACATATTATTCTAAATAATACTCGAATACCCTGGGCACAAAATGTCACCTACCTAGGTCTGGAATTAGATAAAAGATTAACATTTACTCCCCATATAAATAGCAAATGTTGTAAAGCCAAAAACCTTATAAGTACTATGGTCTTATTTCCGTAGAAAATCTCCGCTCTCTAGTAAAAACAAAATTATATTGTATAAATCAGTCATAAGACCTTTACTGACATATGCTTCTCCTGTATGGAGCTACACCTGTGACTCCAACTATAAAAAAATAGAAAGAGAACAGAACTTATTTATGAGAATCATAAATGACTAGCCCAGGTACACAAAAATAACCGACATGATACTTGATTTAGACCTACAAACAATTAAACAGTTTATTTACTCTCAGACGTGGAACTTTTTCAACCCAACAAAAAACTCAGGAAATCCCTTAATGTAATCAATAGGCAGTTATAACCACAGAACATTGAATAGAGCAATATCACACCTCTATTTCCTAAAAGAGTCTAATCATCTACATCATTTTCAGTCAGGTTTTGACTAGGCTTATCTACACAATATATACTATTAAGATTTATCAGTGACATTCAATATGGATGGACATCCATCCCTACAACATTCCATCCTTTTTTTGAAATGTAAAATTTCTATCTGCTCAATCCTTTGGTTTCAAGCTTTCCTCTCAAAATATACTCTCTCAAATATAATAAAATATACTCACTCAAAATTTATAAAAACTACTCAGATAGAAGACAAATATTTGTAAATGGACCAATATTACGAAAAGCATTAGAAGTTTTTTAAATATGGAGACTGAAAGCATCATGGTGTTTGGGGGAAGGGGGTCCCAGAGTGCTTGATCAATTCGCGCCTGAAACAGTGGCAATTTATTTCGCGATGGTCCAGATATTTGAATCCTGGCATTACCATTTTGGCATGTTCGCGACATCTACCAAAGGATAGCTGTCTGGTGTTGTCAAGGAAAGAATCACTAGATTCACTAACCAGTGCTTTATTCCCTCAACCACTGTTAGTAGGGCAGGTGCTAGCAATTAACTGTATCAATCTGGTATCCTCTGTATGGCTTCAAATTCTCTTAATGTTGGTCAGAGAATTTGGAGTAACAGCTGGCTTCTTCAACAAAAGACCTAAGAAAAAGTGGTACTTGTCTGTTATACCGTCCGTTGACACCAGCGCTCAGGTATCACTTTTCTTAACTAATCTCCTACTGTTATCGTAGCCTTTCTTAAGTATATTGTTATCACTTATTGTAATGTTTGTTTAGTTGAAGGTGACTTTGTTTTTGTTAAATTTCAATATGAATTGGAATTTGAAGGATTTTTCACACGGTCACTATGAAAAATCAGCTCTCCTATTTTTTCGGAATAGTCATTGCGTCAATGTCATTCCTAAGAAAATGTCTTGTGCAAACGATTATAAAATGAAACTTCAAGCGGGGATAGAAATTAGATGGAAATGCAAAAGAAAGGTTATGGGGATCAGTGAAGTGGGAAAACAAGATAAGAAGAGGCACTATTAGACAATATCTAGTCTCTTACTTAGCGGAGTTCATGTAGAGGATGGAGATGAACGTCACCCTTTTGATGTTATATTGGAAGATATTGTTCTTTTTAATGAATATTGATTGTAATATTTTTTTTTCTTCACATGTTTCTCATTTATTTCATTTCCTAAAAATCTGTTCTATATGAAAGGTAATGCCTATTTGAAAATCATTGTAGGCACCCTAACTTGACATAGTCGAAATAATTGATGTAAGTGACACCTGAGTGGTGATGTCAACGGACGGCAAAACAGACAAGTACCGAAAAAATGTTGTTTTGGTAGATTAATAACATCATATAGAAATGAACACTGTACGTTTAATTAAATTAATATAAACAGCAAAGCAGAAGTTTCATGATGGTACTTATAAACAATACAAGATAGAGCCAACAACAATGTCACACCATTGATAGGGTTACTCATTATCAGATAAGATAATAATTACAGTTTTATTTTCCTTAACAGCTTTGTTAAGTACTAGGTCTCTTCTGGTTTTCCCTTCCACCTTCCTTAGAAAACTCATTTCAGCTACACGATGCTTTTATTTGTGGTTGGTTGTTTGTTGTGTTGGTTGAGTCTACGATACCGATGTGTATGTTAAGAGTGGTATAAATGCTGACTAGTAGACAGGCATCTTTGTCTTTTTTTCTACCTCGTGGTGGTTCAAGAAGCCTCCTTTCACGGCGGGGAACATCCTGCTTGCTACCCCTATACGCTCTGTTATTTCGCTATCTATATAGCCACTCTGGTGCAGGTGCGTTCCCAGATATTTGAAATACGTTACTTGTTTTATTGTTTCGGCGTTGATTCTAATAAATCTTATGGCTTTGCTTGGCTTCTTTCCGATTCTTATTACCTTTGTTACATTTTGTTCTTTATCAACCTTTGTCGGGTTGAAAATCATGTTTCAGCTTCAGCTTCAGTACACATATTGGCGGTGGAGAGAATATATAAGAAAAACAGAACTGTATTAAGATTCACTAATAACACATGAAAATATTTGAGGCAACTGCAAGGATACAGTCTTACTCCAATACTGTTTTATATTGGCCTGGATTTAGCCATCTGAAAGTGTAAAGATAAATTCAAAAAGTTTCATACAAAAACCAAACCAAGATAAATACAAGCATTCTCAGGTTCTTTGGTTTACTAGTCTCCTTCCAATCTGTTCATGAATATTTGAAAAAATGATCGAATAAATAATTTAGTGACAGAATTAATCGCACTACCAAATAATTTGTGGTGAGTTTGGAAAGGTGTGGCATCATGGCTTAGTTTTAAAATGGAGATAGGTACTCCCAAACACATACAACTTAATCACTCTTAATATTTCCTTCCCGATATTCGGCTACTTACCAGTCCTTGCTTATATGTGTTCTCACATCTCATACACGTATGTAGCTTGGCAGATACGAATCTTTGGCTTTGGGTCAGACCAAACACATGTAGCTAAATACAGCCGCCATTTAATGCCCCCAAAATAATACTACAAAATAATATTACTGCGCTAATTTTATTATGAACTGCATTAATATTTATTATAATTATTATGTTTTTAATAAAGGAAAATTTAAATAAAGCATTTTGCAAAATAACAATTCCTGCCGATGAAATCCCTGGTGCGAGAGACGTATCCTATCAGAATTTTTAAAAACACCAACATGTAACGTTTACACTACACAATGACGTTTGCATATCACATTTCATTGACAATTAACCGTTATCTAAAGCCTACAAAGTAACATTTGATAGAAGTCTAATTTGGGGCTCTTCTTATCAAGAAAAAAAGTCGCTCTTCCAAGATATCATGAAGCGATCGTACTCGTAGAATCTCACGGATACTACAGATACCAGGTTTCTCACGCTGTCTCTCCTAGTCTTGCCCGCAATCCTGTGGAGGAATCTCATTTCTGCCGCTGAAATCTTACTTGCGTTCTAATCGAGGATTCTCCAGCTTTCTCATCCGCACCTATCACGCATTGGAAGGAACAATGATTTCTGCAGTCTAAGTATAGTCTCTTTGCTTACTTATTATTTTTTTTTATATCTGGTAGTATAGTCCATTGGCCTTCGTCACCCGATTTGAAACTTTAATAAAATTAATGTATCTTGACTTATAACGTCCCCTACATATTTGTTGTTTCCAGTTGGTATAATTCTTATGATGCAGAAGGAAACCTCCAAAACTTTATTAAAGAAATAACGGCAATTGTTTAGATGATCAAAGTCGACCATCATCTAAACAAATACCGAAATAACAAGCATAAAATTAACATATTTAATATAATTGTGAGTAAATTTTGTTTTCGTTACATAATATTGTTTTTATACAACATATAATAATCTACTAAAGTAAAAATAAAATATATGGCATTATAAGGTATTTTTTTCTTAATCGTAGACGTGTTATAACATGGATCGGGTGCAAATGACCTAGATGTTTTGTGCCTTAAAATATGACAGCAACCAACCAACAGACTTAAGGAGAAACGTCATAGAAAATGAGGTTTGCACACATTATTTTAAGCTTTAAAAGAAATATTAAAAATACAATCTGTTTCATATGTCAGAATTGTAACCATATTAACAAGTTGTGGTTTTTTAACAGTGGTAAACAGTGCTACTATTTTTTGTATAGCAGCTTGATAGCTTACTGAACAGCTGATCGATAAAACGATTGCAACGCTAATTTAGATTACGGCTGTTGTTGGAACTGAACCTGGTACACTCAAAAGTAAGTAAGGCATTTTATTTTGCCTCTTACCTTTCGTTAAAGTATACTTACGAATTCTTTTTTTTAAGCTTGTTTGGATTAATACACTTCGCAGCTTTAACCTATAACCCTTGGTTTTCAATTTTTCTATAAGTGCTGCTGAGGTTGTAATATAATGTCTGCTGACGAGAATAACTGGCGAACTCCTCAATTTAGGCAGAGTGTTGTTGCAAAAATGTAAGTCAATTGATATCTTTGATTCCACATAAATCGAATTACATGTTCATTGTTGTTATTTATCCTGTTAATGAAAAACGACGGAGAAGGTAGGAAGGATGTCTGGTTTGTTTTGATATTGTTTTAAGTGAAGTAAAATAAACTATTCTTTTAAGCCTGTTAGGTGTATAAACGTCTATTATATATTTAATTACGTTTTTGTGTACTTAAGAATTTGTTATTCTACTCTTTCGCCTCCTTGTATGTTTATATAATATTCTTACTGTTTCTGTATTCTCTAATCCATTACTTTTAACTGCATGCATTATTACACTTTCAGTTTTATTTGTCCTATAAGGTGGCTTTGTGAACATCACTGTACCTTATGTTTTTAAGTAATGTTGTTAGGTTTATGTGTGTGTGTGTTTTTGTAAGTGTTCATATATTCAGTAATGGGGTTTTAAACATCCTAAATAGTCTTGCAATCAGTGTTTATACTTTTTGTATGATATTGCAAATCCCATATTTTAATTTTTTTAAAAGATAAAATGGCCTATTTGATAATTATCAATTTGTTTTAAGCCTTTCGTTATTGTTATATTATATAACAAGCTTTATCTTATAATTTATAAATTTTCATCCTTTTGATTTGTCTGTTTATATAGAGATGAAGCCATCCAGAGATCAGGAATGTCAACCGTTAAAAAGGGAAATGAAATGGAAAACCATGTTTTTCAGAAAGCTAAAACAAAGGTAGCTGTTTTTTTCAAAACGTATTATTGCTAATGATATGTCTGAGATATAGTAGCATAAGCATAAGCATAAGCATAAGCATACAGTTTATGTTATTAGTGATGCATTTAATATCCCTTATGCCAAAATATACAAACCAATAATTTTCTAAAATCTATTTCCTGACTTAAACCATGCTGTAATTTAATTCTGTCTGATTTTTAAAAAAAATGTTGAACTAAGGGAAATCTTCATTGATATATCTTTTTTGAAGAGAAGTTATATTGTATATTTACTTTTGATGCTCAGTGGATCAGACCTGTTCGATCTGGGAACTCTTCTGGGGTAAAATCAGTCTAGGTTAAGCGAGTACTCTTGATTGCTCAAAAACCATGGAGGCTTGAGAGTGGTCTTGACCAAATCACCTTCCTCATAGTCATTAATTCTTTACTTTGTATTTAACCTAAGGCCTGTTATTTATTTTATTACTAAAAAATCATCCCTTACAACAAGTGAGAAGATTGTAAAGCACAATTTATCTGTGAATGGGTCAAAGTTGATGTTTCCGGTTACACATAATAAGCTTGTATTTTGTGGTTCTGGAGATCTATTATGAAAATTTCTAATTTCTTCTTCTTGTGCTTTCAGCGTTGAGCTTGAGCCTTCGTCCATCTCTGCCATTCGCTTCTATTGATGGCCATTTGTTGCATATGGCCTCCTTGTCTTACCTTTCCTTAAGCTTGGATCGTGCAACAGGTCTTCATCCCTCTGGTTTTGCTTCCATGTATCATTTGGTCTTCCAAGAGTCCGGCATTCTCCATACGTCCCTAAGCCACCTTAGTTGTTCCTCAATTTTTCTTTTATTGAGACTACACCTAGCTCTTCTCTAATATTATAAATATCTTATATCTTAATTCAGTTTTTTAAATTATTTTGACTAGTAATGTTATCATCTGTTATAAATTCTTGTACATAGAGTTCCTAATAGCCTTCGAAATTGGGATATATCTAGAGCACTCAAAATTAGAATGTTCTGTAAGGCCCTACAACTAGTGGTTATATATGGAAGCAAGGCCTGCATACTGACCTTACTATTAAAAAGTGTTATATTATAAATATGTAGCAAAGGAAAATCCTGAGAAGAATTTATGGCCATGCAAAGAAAGAGGAGAGGAGGTGGATGAAGGTCAATAAGGAAATAAGAAACCTGTATGAAACACCAGGTATTGTTTCCACTAGAAAGAGGGTCAAAGTAAGATGACAGTGAATTTGTCCAAAGAATCAAGCACGGTAGACTTCCTAAAATGATAATGGAAGATAAAGCAGGGATTGCCCTAGACTTTACCCTCTGCAAGAATGGAAAGATAAACTCTTTTTTTTTTGCGTAACGAGAGGTGGAGAATGGCAGCTGAAGACAGGCCAGTGTGAAGGAAAATTGCTGAGAAGGCGAAGGTCCTGCAAGGACCATAAAGCCATTTGAATAGCAGTAGTAACAGCCTTGAATCTTGAAGATATTATCTAATAATTCTTATTTTGTTATAATGCAATTGGGAAAAACCACAATGCAAAGCCTTATGTTTCAAATCCAGTAATACACCCACTTACCAGTCGATGTTTTGCCTATTCAGGCATTATCAAGACAAAAAAAAAAAGGGGGTTATGTGAATCACATCTTAAAGAAAAGGGTGCAATACATCCCAACGATCAACAGCCCAAACAGGCTCCAAACATGAGACAGCACCCCACCACCAAGATGTTCAACATACAACTCTTGAGTTGTATTTTTGAATCTTGTTGACTTAAAGTCATTAATATTATTATAATTTATTTAATTGTTATATGATATAATTTTTTCAAATATTTTATTTGAAAAGAAGAGACATGGCTAGGACCGGGACTCGAACCCGGGTATTTCACCTCTCCTTGGTGACACCTCAAATCCTGTATGCCTGAAAAAAAATTGATTATGCTTAAATAGAGCTATTTATAGAGCTCTTTGGAAATTTAGTTTTTAATTTTTCTAGTGATTCAATTTTCATCTTGTTCTTTGCAACAAGTTTATAAAATATCAGGAAGGTGGTTAAAATCAAAGCTATTTCCATTATTTTAGCTCTCCAAGAACGTTTTAATCATTAACTTTGTCCATCAATCTCCTTCAAATTACTTAATTGTTAAACATCTCACCTACTTGTAGCTATATGAATAAGGGATGTTAGGGAACTTTAAAATAATATATTAAGTCCAAATGTTCCAGCTCTGCCACCATATCACTTTCCATTAAGCCTTAGACTCCATGGAATTGGTTTTAACCAATTTACACACGTCTTCTTATAAGTTCATCTTTGATGCCTTGAGCAAGTGACAAGGATAAAAAAAGAGATTGCCTGGTTTCATTTTATTCTAATAATTATAATTGTAGGTAGTAGTAATATAATTATGTGTATAATATATAGATTAATAAAAAGTTTTGTATATGGAAAAATAGTATGCTAACGTAGAAAATAAGATGACTATTATTATTCAGTCCATGATACATTGCTATGCTCTTTATTGTTTTGTCTCTTTAAGAAATAGGATAGCTAAATTTATAATAACACTAATTATCAAACTGAGATACAGCATTTATTCAAATCCATTTTCATGTGTGGATTGTACATTTTATTGGATGTCGACCAAATACAATACCTTATGGTTTCAATTTTGTTTTAAATTTTTAGACTTATTGACAAAAAGTATCCTCAATTTTAGTCAATAGCCTTGAATTCATTGATAAGCATGATGTAATGGTGCTGAAGTGCATCTTTTGTTTGCTGACGGTGTGGTTGGAATACAGTTCACTGTATTTTCTCTGAAAAGAAATTAAACAGGATTTTCGGGCTGACAATAAATGTTAGATGGACTTTTCCAAGGGCATCTCAACCATGGACCTAACTTTTGGTTACTACGATAAATTAAAAAAGACAGGAGTTTTTAACTAATGATAAACTACCCTCAACTAGATTTTGTTTAATGCAATAATACAATTTAAAAATATTAGCACAATTCATATTATCCTAATAATAATCATATTTTCAAGTAAACAATAATATTATAATAAGTATAAAGACAATTTAATGTTTTTAATTCTAATGGTAATCAATTAATTACAGGAAGAATATTTGGGCTTCGTAGCTAGGTTGATTCTTCATATGAGAGAACTCAGTATGTATTTCATACTTTTTAATGTTATTATTATTATTATTTTTAGATGTAATTATTTTTTTGGTTGTTTTCAGTGTTTATATGTTTACATACTCATATTTAGAAAAGAAATTTTGACCTAAATGAAGTGAACAGTTCTGTTTTGGATAAAAAGTTTATTTCACAACCTTGTTCATTTGGAAAGTCTAGTTTGTATTCCATTTTTGTTGCATTTCAATATTTCAAACATTTTTATTATCATTTCTTAGATGATTAAGAGTCAGCAAAATGAGACAAAATATATATCTATCCTTGGTAACAGAGTAAATATACTTTATTTTTTTCAATTTTTGATACCGCTAACTGATCAGTGAACTTAATTGGTAATGAAATAAAAATTAGACGACCTCTATATGTGAAATTAATATTTATTTTTTTTTTAAGCATCTTATTTGTATAAAGAATAATTTCAAGAAAGCTGTCCCCCTTCTGTTCTGTGTTGTAACCATTGTTACTAGTTACAAGAATCGGACTATGTTATCATCCTTTCTTTTAATAGCATTGAAACCTTGGAAGAACTAACCTTTTTTCTGATTCATCTCCTGAATTTCGTAACAAATAATGAAGGCGGGATACAATTCCATTGGCTCCCCTAGCAGATATTGTCTCGTCCCTAATTTAATAACTGGGCTTATCACATTTCATATCGTATTATAATTGATATTTTGATATAGAGAGAACTAATGAATTAAAATTCCAAAGGAAACGCTTCTAGAAGAAAACTGGTGGCTCAGGATGAAGGACCAGAAGGAATTGCTGTAAATCAAAAGCGAATGCGGCATTGATCTGATCTTATGCGAAAATGTTATTTTTTTTCTTTTGCTCATAGGCAGATTTCGCCATTGTGTGTTATGTTTTTCTTTCAGCCAACAATTCATCTTTGTTACATTATATCCTTCAATTTGGCATCAAAGAGGTCACATTTATAACATATTTTGTTCTTGTTGTTTAAATGATAGACCTAAACCATGTAAACATTGGGTATATGTAATTAAACAAACAGGATTTTGTTTAACTACATTGAATTTTGGATTCACCAAAAATGAGAGCTATACTCAAGATTTTGTTAAACTACATTGAATTTTGAATTCACCAAAAATGAGAACTATACTGAACCTTGTTCAGTATAGTTCTAAGGATTCGTTCAAAGAGAATATTCTAGGAATGAGCTGCAGAGGAAAGGCAGAGAAAAGAAACAGTCAGAAGAAGTCATTACTCAAGTTCTGGTAAGTTGTGGTGATGTTTATTAAAAGGTTCTAAAACATGAAAAATTCATCACCGCAACCGAGAATTGTCTATGGCTGAGTAGTAAACTAGGTTTAACCAAATAGTTTCAAAGGCATTATTTTGTAGTAATCTAGTTTGAAAGGCATAACAGATTTTGTAGGTTTGATAAATTGTTCGTACATAAGTGGTTAACTAGACTTGAACACGTTGGATTTGATGTGAATAATTGATTAACCTTATTTAGACAATTGTTCACAAATTAAAACACCTCTGCATATTCAATTAACTAGCCTTAACCAATTTAAGGTTTTATAATCATAAAATGGATCAAAACGCACATCACAACTCCATTTCTTGCCATTTTATTACTTTGTCACTTTTAAACTACCGCAGTACCACATCCCTCACTACAATTAACTCGTTTTGGACAAAAATCGACTTAACCACTTATTCACTGGGACTGTAGATATATATATATATATGTGTGTGTGTGTGTGTGTGTGTGTGTGTGTGTATATATTTTTAATTACACTGATGAATGTATATCTTAATTTATGGCCAAATCCTCCATTTCAATTTAAATTAAATTTAAAGTTTTTACACTTTATTATTTACTATCAGTTGTAAAAGTCTGAACATTTAATTTTAAAACAATAAAATATAAAAGATAAAATAAAAATCTAAACGTGTTTTGTATGAAAATAAATGACCTGTTATGGGCTCATCATTTATAGCAATCTAAATAATTGGAGCTTTTTAAATATGAAGGTGAAGAATTGCATAAAGCCCTTCATAATTTGATTGTAAAGATATGATTTGATGGAAAGATGCCAGCAGAATGGAAAAAAGGAGTAATTTGCCCAATCTACAAAAAGGGTGATAGGCTTGATTGCAACAATTACAGAGGGATATCGCTCCTACCAACAGCGTATAAAATTCTTTCTGGAATTCTCTTCAAGGCATTGTTTCTCTATGAGGAGCAAATTGTGGGTAAGTACCAAACTGGCTGTTGAAGTGGGAGACCTACAAAGGACCAAATATTTTCCCTGAGGATTATCATAGATAGAGGGATTGAATACATGTCAACCTACCATCTTTTTGTGGATTTCAAGAATGCGTAAGATAGCATTAATAGATCTCAAATCTACAAAGCTCTTGAAGAATTTGGCATTCTCAGAAAGCTTATCTGCCTTGTTGAGATGACCATGCATGATGTTTTTTTTCTTTCTCTACCACTTTTGTGCCATTTAACGTAGAGAGGCATCAATCCATTGGAGCATGCATGATGTGAGGGTGAGGAATGTAATCAGAATACAAGGAGAGTGCTCAAGCGAGTTTCAGGCCAATAATGTGTTGCGACAGGGTGATGGCTTGGCATGTCTGCTTTTCATGTTAGGACTTGAAAAAGCAGTAAGGATCTTGAAAGTACAGACGACAAGAACTGTTATCAACAGAAGTGTCCGGATCCTGTGCTTTGCAGATGATATTGATATAGTTGCAAGATCGAAAGCTGAGCTGTGTAGCGCTTTTCTGGCAATCCAACTGGCGACTTCGCTGTTGGGCCTTGAGGTGAATGAGGCCAAAAGGAAATATTTGGTAGTAAAGGCCGACAGAGCTCAGCCAAGTGAAAGTCATATGGAAATAGGCCCTTAAAAATTTGAAAGAGTGCAGGAATTTATCTACCTTGCATCCTTAGTAACATCGACCAACGACATGCCCAAGGAAATAGGGAAAAGGATTATGGCAACCAACCGTTGCTATTTTGGCTTGAGGAGGCAGATCAAGAGCCATCTACTCACGAGGCAGACTAAAGCACGATCATATAAATCTTTGATTAGACCGATGCTAACCTATGCCTCACAAACATGGACAATGACAAAGGCTGATGAGAATAACCTAACCTCCTTATATTCAAACGGAAAATTTTGCAACGAATATATGGCCCTGTAAAAGAAGAAGTTTGGACAAGACGATAGAACCGGGAGTTATACGCCCTGTATAATGACTTGAATGTCGTTGACTTCATAAAATTGGGAAGATTAAGTTAAATTTATCAACACTGCAATATAAAGCGAATTTGACAAGTCTCACGACGGTGTCCCTTGATTCAAAAACAAAAAAAGAAGAGATAAGTTACTATAAGAACAGATTTTGGTTGAATATTTTTGATTATGAAATCAAATTTAAAGCATATGATGTTTGCTGAATCTACCAATATGATATGTTACATATAGCACAAAGGAAAATACAAAATTATGTTTGGCGTATTTATACGTCCCGCCCAGTTAACAGGTTAAAAAAAAAAGTGTATACATAAGTTGTTACTAAACAATTATGATAGAAACAGTTTTTGTTTTTTTTTTGTAAGAAGGCCAATATAATTAAAAATATTTTTATTTGAAAAGAAAAAATATGCACAGGACTGGGATTCGAACCCGGGTCTTCCATATTATAATTTTTAAATATTTTTATTTGAAAAGAAAAGATATGTCCAGGACCGGGATTCGAACCCAGGTCTCCCATGTTGTTATAATTTTTAAATATTTTTATTTGAAAGTTGTAACAACATGGGAGACCTAGGTTCAAATCCCAGTCCTGGATATATCTTTTCTTTTCAAATAAAAATAGTTTAGTTAATAGTGAAAATAGAAGAGTATAAAAATAATAGATGTAGTGAAAGTTGCAAATAAAAATTAAAAGACCAAGAATGATACCCATTTAATTGCAATTGTGGGAGAGGCTAACAGTAATAAAGCTAAAATTAAATTCGAAAGGGGTATTAAGGAGGCATTGGAGAGGTGATAATTATCAATGTCTTTGTAATTAAATTGAGAAGGCATAGATGAGGGGCTATATATATGAATGTAATGTGGCTAAACAATTATCATGTTAATTGAATTTAAAAAGAAAAATGTCAAAAAATTAATGAATTAAAACAAAAGTAAACATAATGAATTTATAAAATAAATTAAATAGATACAAATAAGATTTTTTCGTACTTGAATACCTGCAGTTTGGGTTGAAATTTTGGCTCAGAATAAATAGTTGATTACAAATTAAGAATTTATTTTGAACTCCACATGGACCATTTTCTCCTTGAACTTATATTTCAGTATTTTTGATAGAAACTTCTTAGAATTTTATGTTAGAATGTTAGAACACACTGTTTTACTGACTCACACTTGTTTCCTTATAACTTTTAAAATTGCTTTGCTAAATCAATTAAAAACAGTGTTTTTGTTTTAATGAGCTGACATTTCTTTTTTAAGATTTTTATTAATATAGATTTAATATAAATGTCAATCACTTCATATTATTTTTAGGTCATTTCTCTTTTTAACATTGAAGATTTATTAAATAAATTTCTTTGATAAAATGTTACAACAATACTTAAGTGGGATCATCTCTTCCCCCTGCCTTTTTTTATATCTTGTAAAAATTAATAATAGTCAGCTATTTTGAGAATTAGGCATAAATTCTTATAACGATCAGTTGCTAAACTTAATGTTAATTCCTTTTTTTAATTAATTAAAAAAAATTACCAAAATAAAGCCTGAATGTGTAAATACAAATGTCTATATGAATTTATTTTTTTGTTCTGGCTGGTCTAAAGAAAATGATAACCCAATTAAGTTGAATGTATGATTTGTTTATTTTATATTTTTCTATTTTATAACATGCATTATATTATAGATAACTTCGGTAGATATTTAAAAATTACTAAATTATATTTCAGGTATCTTCCTTATTTTCTGAATTAATAAACAAGTCTATATGGTTAATATGAATGAAAATTTATTTCATCATGTTTATCTTACAATCATTTTGTTTTGTAGGAACTCAATTTCAAACAGATGAGTTAATCATATATCAGTTTCAACAAAAATGTTTATTTGGTCTATCAAAGATTATTTTTTTATTTAGCATTGCATTATTTAAATCTGATATCCTGAATGTTATCACTTAAATAAATAAACTTACTATTTTTATGTAAGCTTTATTTTATTCATACCTACAAATATATTTGGAATGATTCTATTGCTAACAATGTACTAGGACTCAAGTTTTGGCTTAGTGTACAAAAAAAAAGGAAAGGAAAGAAAATGTTTTTTTTGTTTTGTTTTTTAAGTTTTTAGAAATAGTTTACAAAACTTAAAAAAACCTTTGTAAATGCTTATAAACAGATCAAAAGAAGGCAGGGGGAGCTATGCCAGGTACTGGCGGTGTACAAGATCCAATTAATGCTCTACAGAACTTAGCAAGACAAGGTAATTGTATTACCTACTTATGGTTACCATTTTGGTATGAGTTAATTTAATTTTAAAGTGTTAGTATTTTGTGTTTTGTAGTTTGTGGTTTTTTGTTATTATTTTTTTTTATTATATGTTGACTTTCATTTCAAATTATACCTATTACTGGTGGAAATTTTGAATATATAAACTTTGTAAAATAAACAAATGAAAACTCACATTTAATTTTTTTTAACAATCACAAATAATTTAATTATATACTATTAACCAATATTAATTTTTTTTCAAAACAAAAGATTTTTTATGAACGATAATAATTTTTACACAATTTTAAAATAATAAAGTCTTCATTTTTTAAATAATAGTTCTACTGTTAGGATTTCATAATTTACTCAACAGTAGGATTACTACTATTTACAAAAATCAAGACTTACAAAATCATGTGAAAATTATTATCCTTTATAAAAAAATGTTTAAAAAATTAAATATTTATTATAGTATGCTATTCAGGGGAAGAAAATATCGTTTTCCCTTAGCTAAATCCTAATGACTAAAAATTTCATTATGAATTTCATGTTGATCAGTGTGCTAGTGCTAACAATTCATTGTCCAAGTTTCAGTAATAATTCATGTGATAACACATATTTAATAAATTAAAGTACTGGTGTTACTTTTCAGGTTGATTTTGTATTAATCAACTTATCAAAATATATTATGAAAAATATGTTTTCAACTTTTTAGAAATTAGGAAGTGTCTATTTGGTGATTTCTTTATTAAATAATACAAAAAAAAAATGAAATTTATATAAACAACATTCATTATACACTGAATAAAACTATTCAAAATATATTATTTACTGAAAAGGTAATAATACCTATATATATATTACATTTTCTAAATTGCCTTAATGATCAAATCAAATATTTCATGTAATTTATTCCCAATAATTGTTTATGATAGCCGATTAGAATTTTTAATGTATTTTATTTTACACTGGTGCAGAGTATCACTTCAGTAATTTATTATATTGTAGATATGCAAATTATTAAGTATGTAATTCAATTGAAGCTGAATGATTCAAGTAAAAATTGCAATTAAATATACCGACTAATATATATTAGTATCACTTAATTATAGACAATTGTAATTGAAATTACATTCAATCGAGAAGTGATTGTAATCCTTAGCATTAAGTTTTTTAAAATCTTAGGCACGATTGCAGTAATCAATGTAGCAATTGTAACTACTTAACATGGTTAGAACAAATGTACTCGTATTTGAATATCTCAATTGTTTTAGTGTCAATTGTTCTTTGAAGCAACCAATTTTAATATTTTTGGGCCATTTTCTTTTTAGAATTATAGTCCACTTTCATAATAGTACATCTTTGCATGTCTTTTATGACTCATGAGTCACAAAATCCAAACCATCAAAAGAAAATCAGTTTTTCTAGTCGATTTAGCCCGTTTTTCTAGCTGCCGTCGTAATAGCCCTCACCAATAACTCTCCGACCGATTACGAGACCACAAGATCCTGTCAAATGGCTCTATCGAATATGATTGTTAAAGGCTGTGAGCGTACACTGTAGTGGATACCAAGTAATGTAGAAGTAGTGGGAAACTAACGGACAGACCAATTTGCCTAGCAAGGAGCAGCAATACCTTAACTTGACAACCCTGCTTCGCTAACCTCAGCCAAGAATAAGATTGAAAGAACAATTGGAAGCTATAAAAGGAACCTGCTATACAACGCTAGCAGAAGGGAAAAATGGGAGTGCCTTGCTCATGAGCAGCTTCTCCGAGATCTTCTGAGAGGCGAAGCTGTTGTGAGGTTCAGGCTTACCACAAGTCATGGTTACCTCCAGGTACATCTGCACAGAATGGGAACCGCAGAGTCTGATAATTATCCCATTTGTCTTTCTAGTATAATAGACGGTGCACTCTTACGACATTGCAGTGGTCTTAAAAATGTTTACGATGCATGTCTTAATTGAGAGGCTTGTCGGCGTATGGCAAAAATGCCTGGTGCTGGCATTAGATGAAAAAAAAAATTTCGTAATAGTTATTTAATCAAAATACACCCTTTTACCTACAAAATACTCTTATAAGATGCAATTAAATGTTTATTCACTTGATTAATTGTATTGCAAGATATCAAGCAGCCTTAAAGGTCAGGAAATGTGCTTGAACTACGGAAAATACTCATCAATTTTTAGTTATTGGTTTAATAATTCTTTTTATAGAATGCCAAATTGTATAATAAAATAAATAAATAGAAAGAAGAATTGTATAATAAAATAAATAAAATGGTATCATTATATTAGTTTTGAAGAAATCAGTTCATGATATGTTAACAATATGGCTGCTCTCATGTATTTAGTCTAAGGCAATGGCTGTGTTCTCATATATGTCACGAAAGTTTATGTTAACTAATGTGAAATTTAAAAATTAATAACTCTTGGCAGTTTAGATGTATATTGGTAACTTTTGTTACTATATCTGAATTTAAATGAAAACTTCTCTGCTTGTGTAACTTTTTATTTTATTTTATTGCATGTTGTTATTGTGAATAGAATATATTAATTTTTCTGTAGTTAAAGCAATAAGGCAAGTTAGTTTTTAATGACCTTGTAAATTCTCAAACATGATTAATACATCCTGAAATAAAACAGCTTATAAAAAAATATTAAAATATAACAGATTATTTTGTACCTACAAGCTTTGGTGACTATCATGAACACTCAATTTAATATTTGCCTAATTTTTTTTATTTTTTATCATTGCTCGTTTAAAACCTGTATTAACTTTATAATGAAGTTTTTGTAAAATAGAGAAGATAAAACTTTGAAAAAAAACTGTTATCACAAGTTATTTTTGTTAATTTTGTACTTTAATAACTTTCATAAATGCAATAGAGCATCAATTATCTGTACTGATAGGTTGTTGTTTGGATATTCAAAATTCACTTTAAAAAAGGAAAATGACCAACAATCACCACGTTTTTTGATTTTAAAAATCACCCAAGTTAAACAAATAAAAATATATAGCAAGATTTATCAAGTTTCTGACGCAAAGAAACTTGTAAAACAAATTTGTTCCAATGATTACTTCCTCTGTATGATAGCTATTCTCTAATTCTTTTAAGTGTAGTAAAAATTTGGTTCCAGGAAATCAAATTATAATACTCTTCAAACTTATTTTATTCGAATGGCAATTTCAACTCCTCCTTTTAAGTTTTTGGATAATGAAATGTTTTAACAGTTGACACTTAACTGTATATGCATAATTGCAAATGTGACCGTGTTTCACCATTAACTTTGTTGTGTTCCAATTGTTCAATCGTCTCTTGGTTTATTGGCATAAACAATTGATTGACATCCCCGAAGAAAATAATCTAATGAGGTTAGATTGCAATTTCTTGGAGGCCACTTAACATGATCATTATAGGAAATTATTCTTTCATCAAATGATTATTTTAGTAAATTAATTATATTGTGTGCTGTGTATCATGTGACTCTTTCCTGTTGAAACCTAATGCCAGAAAGATTTATGCCAGCAACTGCTGAGGTGTACATGAGTTAGGCAAACAGGACCATTATTTTGATTAAAACAATTTAACAGTTTGCAAGCTTTATTTGGCATGACTCTATTCATTATAAATTGGCAATCTAAACTAACCACAAAGTAAGTGTCACCTGTCAAATTGATTCATTAACAGAAGAGTGAAGATAACTTAGGATCTCCAAGATGTGAACATCTTAATAAGCCAGTGTTTTAATTGGTGTTACAATATTTTCTCTCTGTCAAATGGGTGCTTTAAAAAGGAAACACCTCTTAAATTAACTGTTAAGGAGAAACTAACCATCATATATCATTCAGTAATTACTAATATTATTCACCTCTTATCTTTAAGGGAAGGGAATCAGGAATGAAATTAAATCTGAAATTTGATATGATAACAGAAATAATCACTATCTGATATGAATAAAAATTAAATTAAATTGTATTTATTTTTGGAAAAAAGATCCAAATCTTACACAAACTGTAAATGTTTATGATAATGGCATGTTTGATGAAGCAGTTTGCTCATTATTATCATTAAGCTTCACCAGAATAGATTATTTACTATTAGCTTCAAGATTATTTACTTGGGTGGTTTGTTGGTGAACTTTATTAGTTGGCTGGAATATTTTGTAATAAAAATGTGTTCATCTATACATATAAAATGCTTTGTCCTGAATGACTGACTGGCGTATCAACGGACAGCCTAAACCGTTGATCGTAGAGACCTGAAACTTGGAGGGTGTGTTCTTTGTATGACGTAGGCATCCGATAAGAAAGGATTTTCTGAAACCCCTAAGAGGGTGAAAAAGGGGGGCAAAGTTTGTATCCTTGTTCACATGTTTCTTATACACGTATATATGTATATATATATATATATATATATATATATATATATATATATATATATATATATATATATGTATGTATGTGTGTGTGATAATAAATAAATCTCATGTCACGATGTTTGTTCGGCCTAATCTCTGAGTCGACTGGATCGATTTTACTGAAATTTCACAGAGAAATGTAACATTATCCAACTTAAAATATAGGCTATATTTTATTTCGATTGATGACTGCGATGTTAATTTAGTTTAATATAGATAATCTTAAGCCTGGGGAAGGATATATGCTACTTTTTATCAACACACCATACAGGAGAAGCTTATATAAAAGTGTAACCTCTTGACTAAAACGCACAGCAGAAACCAGTGAACTTAGCATCTTGAAATTTGCTTTGAGGTTCTTTGTATAGCTTAAATGAGCACTAAGAATTGAATTTGGACAATTCCACCCCCAAGGATTTTCCCCTTTATATAATAGGGGTAAGGGGTACAAAGATTGTATGGAATTTGTCGGTTTTGAAGTTAGACATCTGAAATTTTGGATGTACCAGTAACTTATAGTTGAAAAACATCAAAATTATTTATTTAAAATGATCTGTCACGAAACTTTATGACAGACCAAATTCCATTTGCGGCTTGTTGTTTTTTAACTTTTTAATATCTTTTAGAAAGCATTATTGATTGAATGATGGTTCTTAAGTTTTTTTTTGTTTTTTTTTATTAGAATTTTAATAATAGATTGAAGATTCACAAGACTTAATTCATTGGTCATAGCATTTTTTCGTAATAAGGAACTCTTCAAAACTTTGATGGTGTTATTTTCAATGTAAATTAAAAGTTTCAGAAGATGTATGTTTTGTTATATATATATATATATATTTATGATATTATCCATAAATTTTTTTATTAATTTTTTATTAAAGAAAAGAAATTTGTCTTACCAATGGGTAAGTTCAGTAATATGTATTATAATAAAAAATATATATATAAGTTTCTTTAATGATGATCTTATTTTAAGGTTTTAATTGTTGCCTTTAGGAAGTGGCAATCAAATGCTTGGTGGTCTTCCCCCTCCCGGACTTGGGCCACAGCAAGTAGCTACACCTTCAAATCCATGTGAGCATGTTATTTCATTTATTTATCAAATGTAATTATTACTATAAATTAACTTAGAAAATAAAAATAAATAGTTATAATAGAAAAGTTAGTATTGTATACATCTATATCTACATTTTAGCTAGAAATCATTTACTATTTGTAGCAGTTTTGAAGTTATGAAATTCATTCAGTCCATAAATTATTTTCAAAAAGTGAGCAATTCCTTATTCTCAATCAATAAGGATGGAATAGTAAATTTTTCATTTTCAAAAAAGGAATTAAAACTTAGATATAGAAGTAAAGCCTTTAAACATATAAAGGGTCCAAGATGGAACTGGTTGTCGATAAATAGCTTGATTACTAAGGTATTCTTGATTGCTTGATTGATGAGGTATTCAGTTATGGGAGTTTGTGGGGTATTCAGTAATGGGTTTGTGAGATTTATGATCTTTATTGGGAGAAAGAAATTTGTCTTACCAATGGGTAGGTTCAGTAATATGTATTACAGATATGAACAGAAGAATCTGAACTAGCTTGATTATTTTCAAAATCCTCTGATGAGAAAATAAGAGAACTCAACTTTTTTTTTTTTATTGCATATTAACTTATTGCTACAGCTGATGGAAAATGTTAATATAGTCAAAAATGCTATATTCTATTCTATTACAATAGTTATAATTAAGTAATAATAAAATAAGTAGTAATTAATAAAATAATACTACTATTGTTTCACAATCATAACAGTATATTTTATGTTTACGTATTTTCTTTGTACATCACAATTAGTTCATTACTTGATGAGGGGTTAATTTTGATTGCTTACTTTGAATTAAGTTCTCAGTAATTCTGTGGACCCAACCTTTAACATAGGTTTTATAAGCAGCTTTGCTATGCATACAACTAAACTTCAGAATATCAAGAATAGTTCTAAATTATTAGTAAATATTTTTATCTATTAATATTTTTTTTTTAATTATTAATTTTCATACAAGACTGAAAGGACAAGAAACTTCTTGACGTTTTTGCCTACTTCAATATTTACTGGACAAACGTTCTAAATTCCCAATTAATTACAAAAGACTCATTTACATGACAGTTATCAGACCTATTTGGGCATACGGAGTTGAGCTTTGGGGCTTTACTAAACCATCCTATTCATCTCGTATCCAATCCTTACAATCCAAAATCCTTCGTAAAATCCTCAATGCTCCTTATTATTTCACAAACAAACTCATCCATCATGATCTTAATATCCCATATGTTGCTGATTTAGCCCAAACTAGATACCTATCCTTCCATGACTAGCTCCATATACCCTTGAATCTGCTATTCTCTCAACTTGCCTCCCATACTGTTCCTGATAACCCTCCTAAGTGTCTGAAAATATGATGGCCTCGAGACCTTCTACTATAGAACTGTATTGCAGTGCTACCGATGGGTAGTTTCTCCACAAGTGTTTTTTGTTTTCATGCCATTTGTTCATATTAGCAAATTTACTTGTTGTAATATTATTACAGTTGTCAATAAATTAATTAATCTAAAAAAAATTTTTAATTTATTTTGTTTAATACAGTGTTGCAGAATATGAATGCTAGGCCAGTTTTGCAGCAGAAGTTACAGCCAAACATGCAGGTATTTCATGTTATTATTTGTTTCTTCATAGATTTAGTAAAGTGTTTGCTTATTTGTGATATCTGTTTTCATTAGAATCATTGTACAGGGTACATTTGTTTCTGTGCCTATTATTATATGTAAATTTTGAGAAGAGAGGTCTAATACAACCCAGTATAACTATTTTAATATAATTGGTGTATTAAATGAACATATCTTTATTATTGATAATTATTGTTCTATTAGTGTTACTTTATTTCTGATGATATTTATTATTTATATTTATACTCTGTTTATAGCCTGCTCCGGTAATGATTGGTGGAGGTTCTCCTCTTGTTCCCAGAAAAACTGAACCAGGTGCATACAGGCCACCATTTATGAGGCAGAGTCCAACTCCGCCCCAGTCATCTCCTGTATCATTAGCTCCTCAAAGGTGAGCCCATTCTTAAGATTTAGTTTAATTATCTGGCTTGATTTAATTACTTAGCTTTGATTATCGAACAAGCCATTACTGAATTTACTCTTTATTTCTTTTGTTAAACTTAGACATTCAAATTGAAAATATCAGAATTAATGTCACCTTCCAGTCTTTCACTTCAAAAAATCTCTCACAGTACTGAATATTTTATGAATGTTGTTTTGCTTATTTTATTTTTAGATTTTAATTCCCATTATTTATTTAATATAAATTTACGAAGCATTGTTTATTTGAACAGGATATTCATTTTATGATTACTCAAATATATATATATATATATATATATATATATATAAGTTATAATTAGACTGAATTTTCTCTTATTTCAGGTACTTTTGGGTCAGAACTATCTTTAAATAATTATTACAACACACTTTTATTTTAGAATTACCACTTTCTTAACAGATGGGAATAACATATGATCTTTTAATTTACAAAGTAATGGAGGTTATATAATTTAAGCATTGGGAGTCTATACACTGATAACTCCCCCCCTCCAGTTCCTTCTCTTGGAGGAACTCTTAAAAAATAAAAAGTAAATCGAAACAAAAAATAATTTACAACCTAATAGTTACATAAAAAAAAAAAAATACAATGACTAATGTTACCCAAAAATAAAGAACTATAATAATAAACTGAACGACAAAACACAAAATATAAAAAGTAAAACACAAAATATTGTCCTCATTTCTGAAGCACAGCCTCCGGTCCGAGCTGGGACACTTTACGAGGAACTCGGAGCTCTTCGAGATGAACTGTCCGGACTCGTGAGGGATGATTTACGTCACGGATGGTATAGAGATTGTGCTCCCGTATGGTGATGATTTTATAGGGACCATCGTACCGTGCGGCTGTTTTATTACGCGCAGTTCTTAATCGTCGATATACGATCATTCCCAACGGAAGCGGTCCTCTTGTAGAAACTCCATATCTCTCGTTGGCTTTGGCCACTCTAACCGATTTCTCACGAATTAACTTCTCCCGTACAGTACGCCACGAAGCTCTATGGGCCGAGCGTGTCTGCAAAAGATGTTGCCGCAATATATCATTATTGACCGTTATAAGATCCCCGCGATCTCGGCGATTCTGGCCAAACACAATCTCGACTGGAGATAGTCCAGTCACCGAATGGATAGTATGGTTATAAGCGATTACCGCCCGCGGCATCGCTTCATACGGGTCAAAATTTCGCCCCAACTTAAGAAGTCGGATATGCTCCCCGAGGGTGTTATGGAGGCGTTCAATCACGCCCCTGCCTGTTAAATGATGAGGAGTATTTAATCGCCAGGCGATCCCCAAAATCCTACTTTCTTTCCTAATCAATGCATTATCAAATTCACGGCCACAATCCGAAACAACTTCCTCTGGCACGCCGTAAGTTGCGCACCAATTGAGAACGCCCTCCCACACTGCCACAGGAGTCTTCTCCTCGATGGGGTACGCCATTGCGAGTTTACTAAAAGAATCGATGGCAGTGAGCCAGGATTGGCCCTCGTTGGAGTAAATATCTATCTGAATTAATCGCAGGGGTTCCGATGCCGTGGGAGAGACTATCTGTTCTGCCATTAGGGGTTGTCTATCATACTTGGCCCGTTGACACACCGCACATCGTTCAATACACTCCCGTACCGTACTCCCCATGGACTTCCAGAAATACAACCGTTTTAGAGCCCGTAATGTTTCCTCGACCCTGCGATGATTTGACTTTCCTTCGTGGTGGTCTAAAACGATTTGGCGTTGTCTCGACTGATCAGATACCGTTTCAACCTCCCGTAAGCACCTAACTATCGGGTATCCCATTCCTATCTGCTCTTGTCGCCATAATCTCCGTAATTTGTCGGTGAGGAGCTTATTTCCGACAAAAATGTGGCATCTACGGCCAGGACAGGCGAATTTTGAAAACACACGTTCCATGGCATCATCATCCACCGTAGCCGGAGTGCGCACGACCACCACTGACAACCCTTCTGAAGTATATGCCTTAGTCTCGACTCCCGATCCTTGCTTCGACCGGATGATCTGTATACGTTTATCGTTAATAATTTCGTCAACCTCAGGTAAGTCACGAGGTCGATCCGAAACATCTGAACTGTCCTCAGAAAACTGGTGAACCAACGATAATTCGGCGGGAGAGCTTTCCTCATCAATCGCGTTTATCACGAGGTCACGTGAGAGCCAGTCAGCAACCACATTATCCGCTCCCTTCTTGTGGACGACCTGAAATGTGTAGACCGCTAGGCGCTCCTTCCACCGCGATACGCGTGCCGATGACTCCTTAAGTGTGTTTAAATAAACTAACGGCTTGTGGTCCGTGAATAGTTCGAATGACCTCCCATAAACGTAGGGTCGAAAGTATTCAACTGCCCATACTACCGCCAGGATCTCACGTTCTATAGCGCTGTATCGACTTTCTGCGGCATTTAATTTCCGGCTGGTGTACGCAATAGGTTTTTCTCCTTCCGAAAAATTTTGAGAGAGGACAGCCCCGATCGCGAACTCACTCGCATCTGTGGTAACTCGGAATGTTAAACGAAAATCGGGAAAGGCTAATATAGGCTGTGAGGTTAGGGCCTCTCGACATTTCTTAATACTTTCCAGCTGAGCTGGGCCTAGAGCGAACCGCCTCCCCTTCTTCAGTACTTCGGTCAGTGGCTGCGTCAATTCTGCAACACCCGGAATGAACCTGCAGTAATAATTGACCATTCCTAAAAATCGCCGAACTCCACGAACATTACTTGGCAATGGGGCCTCCTGAATCGCTCTTACGCGTTCCTGATCAGGTCGCACTCCCATTCGTGAGACCACATGCCCAAGGAATTTAATCTCTTTTAGACCGAACTTGTATTTTTCGCGCGAAAGCTTCAGACCGAACTCTCTGACTCTATTGAACACTGTTTTTAAATGTTTCACATGCTCGAGTTCGGATCGGCTAAATACTATCAGGTCATCCATATAGACCTGAGCGAAATCTTCCCCCAACCCTCTCTGGAATTCATCCATAAGGCGCTGAAAAGTCAACGGGGCCCCCTTCAGCCTAAACGGCATCCTCACAAACTCGTAATGCGCTCGTTCCCAGGAAAAAGCGGTTTTCCCTATATCCTCCTCGGCCATTTGGACCTGGTGATACCCGCTCTTGAGGTCTAGCGTGCTAAAAATGCTGGCCCCAGCTAACCGATCGAGAATGTCTTCAACGCGAGACTATGGGTACCGCTCGTCTTGTGTTGCCTCGTTTAGCTTCCTATAGTCTACTACGACACGATATTGTTTCCCCGCCCCAGGCAAATCCTGTCTTTTCTCTACAACCCTTAGGGGGCTGTTAAAAGGCGAATTACTATGGCGTATAATTCCTTGTTTTAAAAGTTCTCTTAATTGTTTTGTAATAATATCCCTCATCGCTTGGGGGTACCTCCGGTCTTTGATGTACACGGGCATATCCGACTTGAGCGTGATCCGGTGCACCGTTTTTCCCGTGGTCGGCAATATTTCTTCCTCTCGATAAAATAAATCCGTGTGCTGGCTTATAACACCTTCAATGGCCTCCCTAATGCACTCTACAGCTCTGATCTCTACAACGCGACCCATTCCCGAAATAGTGGCTTCGTATCCCCGTTCCCCTAGCCAAAATTTACAGTATCCTCGCTCAAACCACATTCTTAACCCTGCTTGTTGCAAAAGGTCACACCCAACTATCAGGTCATACCCCGGCATTAAATTTTCTGTAATATGCAGCATAATACGCACATCCCTCCCAACCAACCTCTTAAAATTAAAATAAATCTCGCCTAACGTCTTGCATCGCCCACTAACTGTGGATATTTCACAATCGCATTGTTTATGCGCCCCCCACATTCCTAACCTTTCTGCCCCCTTCTTGCTTATTAGGGAGTTTGTGCTCCCTGTGTCAATCAAAAATTTCACACCCGCCCCCCTCAACTTCGCCACGGGCAACCTCTTCTCTCCTCTCTTCTCTTGGTTACTATTTATCAGTAATTCGCGTGAAAAGTTGCCCCTCCTATTACCGCACCCTCAATATGACCTCGGTTGCCGCACCACTTCCTCAGATCCGGAAGGACCCCCCCTACAGGTATTCCCACTGCTTACCTCATATCCTCTCGGAGACGGATTGCTGTGCTCAGATGGTATACTCTCCTCTCCCGAAGATTCTCCGCTAGAAGGTTCTCCTCTGCTGCTCCCGAGAGTCCGCTTCCTGTTCCATTTTTGGTTATTTACTTCCATTCGTTCTGGTGGCTGGCCTCTTCTTTTTGAACGAGAAATGCGCCTTGGACAATCTCTTGCCATGTGTCCCTGCCTGCCGCACTCATAGCACCTGGTGAGGTTACACTGCGCTGCCAGGTGGCCAAGTTGGTTGCAGTCATAGCATCTTCTTTCCTGCTTCTTTCGCCGGTAGTCGGGTTCCCTATTAGAGCGTTTCTCGAAAAATCTTTCTCCACCACTGCGCCTGGCCGGGCTTCGGTAGTTCTTCCTCGGGTTCTTGACCTCTATCCACTGTTCCTCAGAGTTCTCGAAACGGGATTGCTTTCGTTCTCGTGCATCGATTAGTTCATGTGCACAGTTAAGGAAATCCTTATCCCGCGAAAGTGAACCAGGACTGTCGACATAGTGGTTCAATTGAATCTTTAGAATCCCCCTTATGAATTCCATACGTTGGGCTCCTCCAGCCTGGCCATATGTCTCCACTGACTTTTCGACGAGTTTGTTGTGTAATACTAATAATTTTTCAGCGAATTCACCTTCGGACTGGCCTGGTTTTCTGCGTTCTTTGAATAAATAGAAGGTGTCCTCTTCAGGAGTCCACCGACCTCCGCCGTAAAACTTCTTCAACCTTGCCTTCAGCGTCTCCCAGGCAAGCGAAGTGTCTCCTTGTATCGCATTCAGGACCCTCCTTGAGATGCGACCCACCAAAGATGCCTCCAATAGCACTACGTCTGACTCTAACAGTGTCCCATTCTCTTGCCGGGATTGTATGAGCCCCACTATCTGATCTCCCCCTTTCAAAAAGTGGTCCAAGTCTCCAACAACACCAGTGAAGGGCTCGAATTGGCCGATAACTTCATGAATGAAGGCAGAGTTTTGAGTTCTAACCTTCAAGAGCTCCATCTGTGTCGTTTCAGTCGCCTTTTTCAACTGAGACTCAAGTTTTGCCATTTCTATCCCCGCTTGAGTCAACTGATGTTTAAGTTCGGCAAGTTCATCTGAATCAGTCATTTTTACGAGTAGAAACTTGCCAACTCTTTTAAAAAAAAAATAATAGTAATTAATTTAGGAATTACTTACGTAACTGCAAAACAATTATTTGGTTTCGGCACCAGTTATAATTAGACTGAATTTTCTCTGATTTCAGGTACTTTTGAGTCAGAACTATCTTTAAATAATTATTACAACAACACACTTTTATTTTAGAATTACCACTTTCTTAACAGATGGGAAAAACATATGATCTTTTAATTTACAAAGTAATGGAGGTTATATAATTTAAACATTGGGAGTCTATACACTGATAACTTATATATATATATATATATATATATATATATATATATATGTGTGTGTGTGTGTATGTATGTATGTGTAAGAAAAAAAAGTCAGCTAATGAATTTAGAAGTACATAAGGTGGGATAAAATAAATATGAGTAACAAAAAATTTTATTGACTGAATAAGAACACAAAGAAAGCTATTCGAAAAAGAAAACCTGGTGAAAAAAAAAAATTTTAAAAAAGGGATCAGTGACTAATTAAGCCTCTAAATAATTATGGGGAGGAGGAGCGAAATTGGGATAGAGTTGAAAAATTAACAGAGGCTTAGAGAGAAATACCCATTGGGTGGGGCAAACGGTTGAACATTTAGACAGTTTAAAATTTTAATGTGAACTCTGCAATGCTCTAACATTCATAGAAGAAATGTTAACATTAGAAAATAATTGCTGTTACCAAGGACTTTCTAAATATAGCAAATATACAATATAACAATGCTAATTTGTGTCATTTGAACAATTATGTAAATAAATCAAACAAATTCAATTATTAATAATAAAAATATATATAATTTTTAAGCTAATTTTTGTGACTTTATTAAATAGCGGGATGGTTTCATCACCTGCTGTTGCCCTTGCTCCCTCCCCTGGTGGAATAGGAGCTGGGCTTCGTGCCAGCCTCGCCTCTTCACCTCAGCTGAATACACCAGGCCAGCAGCCAGCGGTATCTCCATGCACTGTTCCTGAAGAAGTTGCCTACAGGGAAAAAATCAGGCACTTAAGCAAGTACATTGATCCTTTAAGGCGCATGATAGCGAGGGTTGGCAATGATGGTAATTGTTTTAAATTGTATTAAGCAGTCATTGAATGTAGATTCAATCAATTTTATTTATTTTCTATTAATATTCTTTACAGATCTTGAAAAAGTCAGTAAAATGAAATCACTTCTTGATATATTGACCAATGGTAAAAGAATGCCTTTAGAAACTCTGTTAAAATGTGAAATCGTTCTGGAGAAAGTTGACCTTATAAAAAGGGTAAACACTTTAATTTAACCATGCATTAGTCTTCTTGCTTTATCTTTATATTATGTATATTAAACTTATTACAGGCGTAATTCTCCGGAAAGTATTGTAATTTTAAGTACAGAAATGATAACATAACTTCTTTTAATTTCTGTTCAAAACAAAAGAATGCTTCCCCAAAGAAATTACAGTAAAACTTCCCTCCTGCGAACACAGGTGGGGAATTAAATTTTGTCCGCTTATAAGAAGTGTCCGCTGGTGAGAAACTGGGGGTGGGGGAAAACAGTAAAATAATATATATGTTTGTACATGAATAACAATTTTTATTCAAAGGCTGTTTACATTATTTTAAACTAAAGATAATACGTAATTGTGTACTTATATGAACAAAGAAATAATAATTTCTATAAGTAATAATAATAAACATAAAATAAGTAATATTATTTAAATACTTTATAATTGAACTGTAATTTTTTTCTGGGCCTTTTTTTCTTCTGATATTTTGTTTCCAAATTGACTTTTAAATTCATCACTGCTTCCACTCCAGAAGGATCGCTTTTTATCATGTAGAAATGAAGCAATGACTCAAGGTGAGACAGTGCTACTTTACTGGTAATTTGCTCAACTTGTGCTAAAACATTACCGAATTTTGAAAATTAATGAGAATAAGAGTATGTGGGTATAATTACATATTGCATGTAGCTTTTTCCACACGGTTCTTCTTCATCTTCTTCCCCCTCTTGGTTATCAGCAAGTGTGTTTAAATCCGTAATAATTTCATCAATTTGAAGTGATGTTTCTTCTGTTGATGTGTGTTCATCAATAGATAGTAGGATTTACAAGATGCCACGCCGAATTGAAGTGTTTCCATGGTTGGAGCCAAGTCCTGTTCTTTAATTTCAGGTTGAGAGTTTTGGGCTGCGTAGTCAGAATTAGTTGAAAAGCCGCATTTAATGAAACAATTCATGACAGTTTCTCTTTTAATATTTTTAATGGACGAACATATCCACTGATTTGCATCCAAAACATTAATTTTGTTAGACAAATCATTGGACGAAGATGACTCATCTCTATGGGCTAAAATGTAGCGTAAAATGCATTTGCGATAGTGGATTTCAAAGTTTTTAATAATCCCTTGGTCTAAAGGCTGACTGGAAGCGGTCTTGTTTGGCGGGAGAAAAACTGTTTTTTGTTTGACAACTCTAAATTTGGATGTGATGAGGCATTATCCATAAATAAAATAATATGTCTTGCTTGTCGCTGTATTCTGTTATTAAAATTAATCATATTTCTGACATAATTTGGCGGGTCATCCATGCTCTTTTATTTGCTTGCATTCCTCCTTAAAAATATTCAAACCGATACCCTTAAAACATCTTGCTTTTCCTATCAAAAGTGGAATTTCAAACTCACCCTCCATATTTGTGCACAAAAAAATTGTGACACATGCCTTCGAGATTTTTCCTCTTTTACAAGTCTCTGCTTTCAGCGCCTTAGTTTTGTCCGATAATGATTGAAAAAAAGGGCGGTTTTGTCACAGTTTTTATGTTTATAGGGGAAAATCCAGTGCAAAGCTCCTTTACTTTCGATGTCCAATCAGCAACTAGAGGACAATCAACGGAAGCACCCTCACCGCTTAAGGTTCTGTATTTTATTCCATGCCTCACTTTAAATTTGTCCAGCCAACCACCATTAGGTTTAAAATTGTCATTTCTCAAAATTTTTGCAACTTTCAACGCCTTTTCCTGTATTAATGGTCCAGAAATCGGGATGTTATTTGATCGTGCTCGGCATAGCCACTCATATGTAACTTGATCAATCATCAGCCCTCCTTCTTCTTTGAATTATCATTCCCATGATCTACCCATTTTTGAAGAATATTTTTTTATTTCTTAAAATTTCTGGAGCACACGTTTTCCCAATTTTAAAATTCTTTCCAAGATCACGGACCCTCAATTTTTCACGTTCACTCGCATGTAATTCAGAAATTTAATTGAAACTAATCTGGTTTCAATCCAATTTCCAAGGGAGGTTCCTTTCACGGAAATTTGGCTCTACTGTCAGCATATTTTTGTTATAAATAGAAAACTTAAAAATTATGAGGGGGACATATAATCGTCCGCTTACGAGAAATGTCCACCTGTTAGAAGTGTCCATTCAAGGAAGTTTTACTGTATATTACATTTTAGGTTGCAATCGCTCATTATCATTTATTCTTAATCAGAACTTATTGAAATTAAAAATTGTTTTTAACCATTTAGTCCTAATGGTAGAAGTTATTCATGCTTCATTATATCCTACTCTCTATATTTATCTATCCATCTTTGAAACATCCATGTTTGGGTAATTTACCTTTTAAATTATAACATTTGTGTTAAGGTTTCAGTTTTAATTCAAAAGTTGGTTAAAATTTAATTCGGTTGGTATCATATAAGTTAAATTTAAAAATGATTTATTTTATATTATGTAGGTAATTTATATTTGAAATAACTGCTGTGCTAATGCATGTCATTCACCTTCAATTCATATGATCATGCTTAATTATGTTCATTATCATATGTACAACTATAAATAATAAGTCAAAAATTTTACTGCTAAGTTTGTACTGAAGTTATACTTTTATATCTAATAAATAAGGTGCTACTAATGCACGTATTTTACTCTATTTAGAGTGACATGGGCGGTGCAAGAGAGCAACACCCTCTGATAGAAGCACTCCGGAATCATCTCCAATCTCCTGTAATTAACCACACTCTACAAAGGACCTTTGGACCTTGTATAGAAGCATTATTTGGTTCAGATATTAGGTTAGCTAAAAGTGTTATCTATGTTTATCATAACTGTAATCATCTTTATTTTACTAGATCTTTAGTTTTAATTTATATCAATTTTTTTTAGGAGTAATATTCCTCCAATTAAAAGGAAGAGAACTGAAGAATCTTCAGACGATATTCCTGAGGTTCTCCAAGGAGAAATAGCTCGATTAGACCAGCGTTTTAAGGTTTTTAATTTTAATTCTATTTCATTGTATCGTTTGCTTCTTTCATTAGCTTGTTTACATCCATTTCACTCAACATGTTGCTTCGAGGTCCTTCAACTGTAACAAGACAGTAGCCCCCAACTGTGAGTGAGTTGTAATGTGCAGAGAAACATTAATCTGTTAAAAATTATCCTTCCTTTTGGGTCTTGATAAACTTACTTCACGATAATTCAGTGAAAACCTTTATTTAGATTCAATTTATCGTTGAGGTTGTAATCAAATAAATTCAGTTTCTCTTTCACTATTCATTCTGCAATTTTTATTTATCTTTATACCTAGATAATTTTGTCTATTTTATATTAGGCAAAAGGAGATAGTGATTGGTCTCAAGGAATCTCTTTTGTTAATATTGCTGATGAGATTTCAGTTCTTAAAGCACAGCATGTTAAAAATATAGGTTTCTAATTGTCTTTCAAAGTTATTAATCCTTCATTTTTTTATTTTATTCACAGGTCAGTCTAGACGGACGTGTAAGTGGAGGGGTACAGTTAGTCTGTTGGCTGGATGATAAACATCTGCCATGCGTGCCACCTATCTCTCTTTCGGTTCCTGAAGATTATCCCGCCACTCCTCCTAGATGTCACCTTTCAGAAGCATCTGCTACGCCATTCCTTACTCGATTAGAGTCTGCCTTAGCATCCCGAATCTCTAAGTTGCCGGCCAAATTCACAATTTCGCAATTACTTGATACTTGGGAAATGAGTGTGAGGCAAGCTTGTGCCCCTCTTCCTCCAGCCCCTTCTTCTACAACACCTTCTTCAGTTTTATTAGGACTGTAGATATGTATAATTAATTATATATTTAATATTATGAGGGAAGCAAGTTGTTATTTTGTGAATATGTATATAATATTATGCAAATAGATAGATAAGGTTATTTTATCTTATGATATAAAAATGTTTAATATATAGTATAATCTAATTCTGTTGATTACATGTTTTAACAAATTAGTGTAAATTAATTTCCAACAGAAATTTAAGATAGAACCTGTCTAAGTTAATTTCGTCAGTGGAGAAATGTCTCACTAATAGTGACCACCTTATACCAAATTATTTTTGACTATTCTTTATTTTTTACTGCCTCACTTTTGCAAAAAAAAAAAATGAAAAATGGGTCGGAAGAATGTACTGGTATGCATCTCTGTCCATACTAATGTTAACTTTGCATTCCTAAATAACATGTGCCAGTGTATAACATTCTATTTATTTATTTTCATCAATTGAAAAATGTTTAGAAATAACAAAGCCTATTACTCTATAAGATTAGAATAACATTTTATTTGTTTATTGAATCAGTGATTGATTATTTATTTTTATGATAATTTATTTAATCTTAAACCTTTAACTGTTTAAATATTATTTCACCATGAATGAAACTAGGTAAAATAATCATTGAAATGTTGACATAATTATGGATTCAATGTGGGCTAACAATTGAAATGTCAATATTCAATATGATGATTTTGACAATTATTTTATTTTATTTATTATTTCAAATTGGCATGGAACACTACACAGCAGTGATTATCATAGGGTAGCTATCAATTATTTGTATTTATTTATTTATTACCTATTATTTGTGTTTATTTATTTTATCAATTGTTTTTACCTATTATACAATAAATTTTATATTACTTAGCTATCAATTATTTTTCTCTTTTAAGAGAGTTTGTACCATATTTATTTTTTCTATTTTACAATAACTATCATCTATTAACCAGTATTGAATAAAAAAGAAGAGATAAATATCATCAAAAAATACACATTTCGCGATTAATGGAAAATACCCAAATTTTTAATCCATGTGTAAACATTTTAACCATTTATCCGATTTTGCCACAAGTTTGAATTTTAGCAATGAAGTTAGCAAGTATAAGTCATATTAAATTATCTCATGCTTCTAATATGATACCAGTCAGATAGTGAATAAACAGTATCCATATATATATATATATTTATACTAGCTGACCCGGCCACAAGTTGCTGTGGCTGTTGTAATAGTTTTAAAAATATGTTAAAATTTGAATTTTAAAGAAGCAATGATTGAATGGATAAATGAATTAAATAGATTTTTGATTTTTCATTTTATTCATCTTATATCTAAGTACAGTATATAATAAATAAATAATATAAAAATTTCCTGATAGATAAAAAACAACATTAAGTTAATGAATGAGGTATATCATGGTTGATTTTCAATTACAACAAATAATATTTTTTTAAATTATAACTATTTATTTCAATTTATTATGCGCTAATCGATGCACAATACTTTTTTTTTAATCTGTCCTTTGCTAATACAAATAGATTAGATGGTTTACAAACACATGAGCATGCAACATATAATTGTCCATTGGAGGAACATGGATGTTCTAGGTCCAAACCGTCAATGGACAGTGACTGGCCAATGAGTGAGACTTGCTGATGGTCATAGCAATAGCCAAGCCTATATCAAATTGAAGTTTTTTGAACGGTATTCTGGGTACTGATGGTTTCTTTGGAATATGTGGCTACAGGACAACTTCTCATTTAGAGATTCCATTCAACATTGCCCCTTCAAAAACATTTCCGGTGATATTTTTTATGACCAATATCGGAGGAGTTCTGTTACAAACACTGTGACACGATAATTTTATATATTAGATAGGGCTAAGATTCCGCCGAATTATTACATGACTGGAACGTAACTCACGATCTGTTAGTCCTACAGAGCTTTTTTTGAGCTCAAATTGTGGCAAAGTTTATCTTCCTTAAAACTTGTCATTTGTGGTTGTTCCCTCAAACTACAAGAGCACCGATTAGAAGATAAAAGGCAAAAACTGAAAAAAATTCGAAAATTTCAGTTTTTCGGCCACCAAAAGTATTCCCGTCCGTTTTTTCGGTTGCTAACTTGAATTTACACTACTCATACATGCCCTTACAACATATCAAAAATGCAGCGTCATCAAGCATCACTGCTATGATCCAAGCTTAACCGATAATAATGGCCGACACGTATAACTTAGGGGTATGAAAAATAGTTTACATCCGATTCTCAGACCTACTGAATATAGACACAAAATTTCATAAGAATCGGTCAAGCTGTTTCGGAGGAGTTTTGTTACAAACACTGTGACACGACAATTTTATATATTAGATATATATATATATATATCAGCCCTGAAGATGGCACTCATAATTAAAAAGTTTTTCTTATTTCCTTTATATTGAATGCACCCCCAGACTATCTATATCCCACATATAGAAAATGTGGTATGATAACCATTAATAGTTTTCCATCCTTAAATATATTTAGTAATAACCATGGATAATAAATAAATGAGAGCATGAACTAGAGGAATTCCAGCTAAATGAACTAAATTTAAGCTGCTGTGGTAGTGAAAGTGATTAATAATAGTAAACTTATATAAAAAAAATAATTTTTTTTTTTAAATTTATTTATTGACATCTACAACTGTATTACAATAATACAACAAGTAAATAGGCTAAGTGATATATCATGACATGATAATGACAAGTAGAGAAATTACCCACTGGTAGTACTGAAATCAAAGTTCAACTAAGAAGCTCACGTGGCCATCTTCTTTTCAGACGCCTCGGAAGATCGGGAATTGAAGAGGAAGCTAAGTTTGAAACTAGAGGGTTTGAGTGGTAATGAAGTTTGTTATGAAAGGATACATACTGGGTTCGGTCCAAATCAGCAACAAAAGGGACATTAAGGTCATTATGGATGACTTTATTCTTAACAAAATTGAGGATTGGATACGAGAAGAATTCGATGGCTTAGTGGAGCTCCAAAGCTCTACTCCGTAAGTCCAAATAGGTCGTATGATGGTCATGTAGATGAGTCTTTTGTAGTTAATTGGGATCTTAGAGCGTTTGTCTAGTAAGTGTTGAAGTAGCCTGAAACGTCGTGCGGTTTCTTGTCTTTTCATCAGTCAATCTCATCTTGTATGAGGATTCCAGGTTAATCGTTTGTCAAGGTGCAACCCTAAGTATCGGATCTGTTCTACAGGCACCAGAGGGATATTATTAAAGGATACTGAAGGGCAGGAAGTCATTGGTTTACGACGAAAAGGTAAAAGTGATTTGATGCGATTTTTGAGAATTTATTTTAATTCTCCAGTTTTGACACCATTCTTCAAGATCAGTGATAAGGGATTGGAGGGTTTGGGATGCAATAACTGAATTGGTGTTGACTGATAATACACATGTATCATCAGCATACGTGGTAAGGATAGTATTAGGATGAGTTGGGATGTCAGCTGTATAAACTGTATAAAGGATTAGACCAAAGATACTACCTTGAGGAACACCAGCAGATTGGGAAAAGAGGGACGAATAGACATTGTTATGGTTTACTTGGAAAGTTCTATTTGTGAGATAGGATTGGAGGATGAGAATGTGTGTAGGGGGTAGGAATTTACGGAGTTTGTAGAGCAAGCCCGGACACCAGACTCGGTCAAAAGCCTGTTCCACGTCAAGAAAGACTCCCAAACAATATGATCCACGTGCTAATGCAGAGGAGACTACATCCACCACACGATGGCATTGCTGAATGTTGGAGTGGGATGCTCGGAATCCAAACTGGTGATCTGGTATTATGTGATTTGCATCAAGGATGGGGTACAATCGTTTAAGGATGAGTTTTTCTGGGATTTTACCCATGCAAAGTAAAAGAGAGATAGGACGGTAAGAGGATAGGTATTCTGTTTTTTTTTAGGTTTGGGTACCATTTTTACAATGGATAATTTCCAGAGGTCAGGAAAATATGTGGAGCGGAGTACAGCATTATATATATAGGTAAAGAATAGAATGGCTTTTCTAGGAAGGTGTTTTAAGATATTAATAAGATATTAATTTTGTATAGTTAGTTTTATCTGCTGGATATCGAGTTCTATGCCACTTCGATCTTGCTCTGCGTTTTTCTCTTAATAAGATACGAATATGCTATGGCAAATCAGTCTGTTGATAGTTATTAATTGTATGATTTGTGATGTTATCATGCAAACTGTTTTTGATTGATGTTGTTAGTTTTTCTATGGCTGTATCAATGTCTTGTTTTGTCTTAAGTGAAATTTTTAAGTCCAGTTTGTCCTGCAAGTCATAACAGAAATCGTCCCAGTTAACACTTCCTGTAATCAATGTGGGAGGGGAAGGCTTGGGAGCGAAACTTGAGTGCAAGAAAAAGAAGACTGGACTATGATCTGATGAAAGGTCATCCAAGGATTCAATATTGGCTTGTGCGGGGGAAATCTGGGATGTCACAAATATGTCAAGGATATCGGGACATTTTTTGAGGGATGTAGGCCAATAGGTAGGATTTTTTGGAGCAAGGATTGAGTAGCTCTTTGAGGATGTAAGAGAAGATAGAATATTTCCGCAGGAGTTGGATGTTCGACAACCCCATTGTTGGTGTTTAGCATTGCAGTCTCCTCCAGCAATGAAACGCGGTCCAAAAGATTGGAATAGGGAATCTAAAAGGTTATGAGAGATGGAACTACTGGGAGGACAGTATACAGCTGAAACTGTGATATGGAAAGGGTGTGATGTTATGGATACTGATGTTGATTGAATAGCATCAGATGGAGTGGAAGGAACAAGGGAATGAGAATGCAGGATCCAGCATGTGAAGTGTTGTCTGGGTGGTCTGATCTGTAAGTGATGTAGTCCCGTACGTAGAAATGTGTACGTTGAGTGAAGTGAGTTTCAGTCAGCAAAGCTATATCTATTTGTTTGTCATGAAGAAATATGTCTAGTTCGTCACGGTGATTGAGTAGGCCATTTGCATTCCACAAAAGGATAGTTAAGGAGTTTATACTCATCGTAGGAGATTAAATGGAACTTCGGTAAGAAGTTTTGTGAGTAGGACGATGAGTGGTTTGATGGTGTCCTGAAGATCTCTCAGGAAGGAAGAAAGGATAAGGTTTATGTCTGTTGGATGGTGGGCTGAATTTACAACTGGAGGTTGGGGTGGATAATTTATCTGGAAAGGAGGGTTGGCTGGGAGTTGAATCTGTGGAGCTGGATTTATTTTTGTTCTATTTTGATTTAGGGAATTCATTTGAGGGTTCTGACTGGATGGGACTGGATTTTTTTGTTGTGGCGGCAATTTGACCGGTAATGGTAGATGATAGAGAGAAATTTGCTGACCTGGAGGTTCAGCTGTAGGATGGGATGTCTGGAATTGAGGTTGGGATTACCGGAGCTTGGATTGGGAGGTCTGAGGCTTGAGTTGAGAGGTTTGAGGCGCCCGACTCGGAGGCTGCTGCAGATTAAAGTCTTTTCGTTGCTCTGTGGACGTTGTGTTAGTAGATTGTTGTAGTTGCAATGAAGTTTTTGGCAATTCAGGGAAGATTTTGACGTTGTCAACTTCAGGTGCCTGAGCAGTAGTCCTCTCTAATCTACTTTCTTTTATTTTAAGAGTCCACTGGCGATGAACGTTTTTATAGACCCCACAGCCGCTATAGTTAGCGGGATGATCTCCGCCACAGAGGGCACATTTTGCAGGTTCGGCGTTAGATTTCTGGCAAGTGTCAGTTGGGTGTGAACCTGCACACTTGACGCACCTGACTTCGTGGTGGCAATACCTCTTAGTTATGGCCCAAGTTTTGGCATTTATTGCATTGTACTAAGGTTGTTCTTTGTTTCGGCTGTTCGAATTGAACGATAGAATATACAAGTCTTGAGACTTGAAAAATTTCCTCATTATTGCGAGCTGGTTCCAAATCCACGAAGAATAATGGTAGTGGATATTTCTCTATGGGATGTAATACGCATGAGACATTTCTCACGTTGTGACCTATTTCTTCTAGGTCTTTCTTAATTGCTGACGTAGGGGTGGATGAGTGCAACCCTCTCAACACCACTCTGTATGATTTGTCCTGTCTCAATTGATAACAGTGAAAATCATATTGTTTCACAGTCAGGTGATCTATGAGTTTTTTGTAAATGTCTTTGTCATTGGTATTTATTTTTGTCATTCACTCTGGAATAACAACTAAAGTTTGTCTGGCCAATCAATTCAGCAATATCTTGGCCGAAGGTATAGAAATTATTTATTTTTGATACGTAGATTGGTGGTGGCTTCGGGTCAACGAATCCCTGGTTTTTCTGTTTAGGAGCTGGATTATTTGTAGAATTACCGCTAGTTGAGGCTATTGGTGGTTTATTTTCCAGGATGTTAGTAGTTTTTTTGGCTGCAGTTGTTTTAGGACGCGCTGATACCTCAATGTTTTGTGCGGGTGTCTTTTTTAAAGTTGTCCTGGTTTTTTTTTATTGGGAGAGTTTCCAGCCGAGCCCGGTGCAGACTTTCTCCCTCTCTTCTGTAGACTTCGTCTTTTTAAATACTGTGAGTCCGTCTCACTTATTTCAGAGAAAGGAGTCTCTTCCTCCGACACATCACTACACGTATTGTCAACATCCATTGTCTATGAATTAATAATAAAAGGAGAGAAAGAAAAAAAAATATATGTATATATATAAATATATACACATAAAGATATATATAAATAATTAAAAATAAAATCTTAACCCTAAATTATATACATACATCCTGTACTAAACATAATTAAATAATAATTAAATTAAATTAATTGATTAAAAAAAAAAAAGTTGTCTCTCGTGGGATTCGATCGGAGGATCGGAAGAGCCATATACCAAGTCTTGGCCTTGAACTTGTGGCGACTATGCTAAGTCCTGTAAGGATTAGTTGCCATGTTGCTGCCTTAGCAAACGCCCACCAGTTAATAAATGTCTATTTATAATTGTCAATTACCTCACAATCCTTGATTAATATAGGTTCATATTGTTAATAAACTATATTCCTACACATTTTCAGTTGTAGCTGTTCAATTGTTCATGTATAAATAGTAATAAATGCGGAGCGTTATTAACAGTGAACTGTGTATGCGGCCATGACACTTGATACTCAAAAAAAAAAAAAATAAAATAAATAAATAAATAAAACAATAAACAGTAAAAATTGTATTATCAGAATTAATTTTACAATAATGCATGAAAATTAATTCCAAAAAGTATAGGTAGTGAAAACCTTTCAGTAATTTGCAAAGCAAAAAAAAGTTACATTAATTAACAAGTAATCTCAGACTTTTCAAATTAAAAAATAACAGTTGTAACAATTCATTTTTTCTCAAGAGTTTCAATGGAATAATTGTTATTTAGGTTTCCCTTTGAAGCCTCCTCTTGATCTCTTTGCAGGGGTCTTTTTTTTGTCTTCAGCCTAAAATAACAGAAAAACTATCATTCATAAAAATATTTTATATAGCGAAAAAAAATAAAACAAAAATAAATGATTATTCTAAAATTTAATTTATAGTAACAATGCCAACCACAGAATCGATTTCACTTCCATTCAAGGGCAGGTGAAATGTTTTCATGTATATTTGCACATAGGTTATATATAAAGACTATGGTTAAGAGGACATCACTGGAGTTTGGATGTTGTATGATATTTTGATCAAGTCATGAGAGAGCATAGACAGAACAGACAGATGGTAGAAAGGAAGAAGTTCTGTTCTGAATCGATGGCATACATGTCTAACCAGGTTTCGGATCAATGAGGGAAAGAAAATTAAACAAGTGGGACAAAGAGATACTCAAATTATAGAATGTCTGGATTCGATAAGGGGGTCACTGGTCATCATTATAAATTGATTTTAGAGAAAACATAACTGTAAAGGATTGATTCATAGGTTGAATCTAAATAGGGCATATATCACAGCATCTAAGACAGGGTAGTTGTTGCAATAAATTTCAACAAAAAGAAATTCAAATTGAAGAAAATCAGACATGGGTGGGATATCTAGGATACTGGATTTTAGGGTGTTGTGCATGTAAAGACCTACACTTCCACGAAATCAGCTTATCTGGTCACACCAGATAAATGAATAGTCAGGGTAGGAAACAGAAGGAGTAGGAATGTTGGTTTTAAGTATGTTTAATGAAGTATGAAAAGATGTAAATAATGAGCATAAAAGATTAAACAATAGAGAGGCAAATTAATACCTCGGTTATGCCAGTAAACCTAATAAGGTAATTTAAAGTTGGATCTGATGAGAGTTTCCCATATTACTTAAGTGTAGACAGATACCTTAAAGTTAGGATATGACAAGATGTCAAAGGGGTGGCAATCATTATTCTAGCAGAACACTTTACTGGCAGCAAACCAGACATATCAATTTTTCAGAGGAACCAGTACAAAAACCTACTTGCCATTTCTTCCCTGAGTCATTCTACATTGGACAACTTTACTTTAGTAGTATCGAGCTGAGTCTACTTCAGCAGGTTATTAAAATTTAACCTATTTTTGTGAAATAATTTTATGCATATACGAAAAAATAAAACACTACATTAAGAAATAAACAGTGATTGATCTTTATTTATTTTCGTGAAAATTACTTTTCTTTTTGCTGGAGTTGTTGACAAAACTTTGAAAAATCCATCTAATCTCCCTTGTGTTGAACCACCCTTAGCTTTAGCCAATTTCTTCGCACCATTTCTAACTCTGTCTTCACTGAAGTTTCTATCACCACAAAGGTATTCGACAAGCCCATCTTCATCCGGTTCTCCCCATTTCAACTAAAAATTATGATAGAATATAATATATAATAACAATAATAATTAACCATTTATTTCTGTTAATTACATAACAAAACAATATTGCTCAATTGAATCAATAAGTGGTAAAGAGAACTAAAAAAGGGAGTATAGGATATGGCTGTTTATGATCAAAATATTTTGGGTGATTCTATCATGAAAACAAATTTGACACTTATCCAACCGTTTTCAATACATATGGGCTTTAAGATCTTTAAAAAATACATAAAGAAACTACATCCTTTACCTACAGTTGAAAAATATCGTCAATAAGATTTTTTAAGTAAAACTTTTGGTGGATAGAGTATATTAAAGGAAAAATATAAACATTAAAAAATAATAGATAAATAAATTAAAATAGATAAATCAAATAAATTTAATGTTAAAATTGTAAGTAAATTAGCCTAGTAGATTTTTTTAAAGAATTATATGTCGGACATCATGATTTTCCCTTCTCATCGCTTCATTCTCTTATATATCTGCATCTCTAATCCAACTTTGGAGCATAGGCAAAATGTGGATTTTATAATGTAATCAAAATAATAAAGCTATTTCTTACGAAAAATATAACTAAACTAATCAAGTTGAAGATAAAGACTTTTAAGTCATTTAAATATTTCTGAAATTTTAATTTTATGTCCTATGTAATATTTAAATATATATTGGAATGAACACAACTCATAGGGCTCATTGGATGAAACTGCTTTGTACATGTTTTCAATAATTAACTTGAGAAAATACTTTTAGACTTGCTTGAAAATACACTTTACACTTGCATCACAAAAATTTTTGATCAAAATCAATGACCAGCACATCGTGCCTATCTCATAAAAGTCTGATTAAATCATAAATTTTCGGCAGACTCTAAAAACTAGCTTACACTCAACCTTTGATGATAAATCAATTTTTTTTTTTTTTACAAAGGATGAGCATTGGATCAAGTAATAAAATTGTGACAAACTTTTTTTAAACTTATTTCTCTATACCACTTAACTATGCAATTACTAAAGCATATCATATTAATTCTTTTTGGCTAGCCTTTATCTGTACATTGATATATTTTGTATGTTTATTAAATATTTGCAAGTCGAATGGCCTTCTACCAAATTGCATGCACAACTTATTCCACTTCTGATAATTTTTCCGGAGAGGTGACCCCCTTATATCCTAATTGTGAATATAACTATTTTCTAGAGACCAAAAAAAGAAAATTGCATTCTACTTTAAACATTCCCATTTTATATCCAATACCTAAGTTTGTTTTATTAGACTTCAATTTTCAAATATGCTTGGGATGAAATCAATAAATTTCCAAAATATGATTAGTTGAAATTAAATATGATAGTATTATTGCTATATTTTATTAATGTTAGAGAAGATTTTAGAGAAGAAGAGAAGATTTTATTAATGTTAGACTTGGGCCGTTGATCGTCTAGCCGCCGCGTGGTTTATTAGCCCTGAAGATGGCCTACATTGTAGGCCGAAACGTGTTTTTATTGACTGCATCCCCAACTATTTCTTCCTTATATTATATTAACATTGAATAATATTCGGAATGAATAAAAATAATAATAATAAATAAACAAAAATACTAACTTCTATTGTATCTAGATCTGCAACCTCAGGGTTTAAAAATAATTTCCTGGCTTCCTGATAACCCCACTCTTCTGGGATTTGATACTTAGATTTATCTATTTTTTCCAACAGATTTTCAATGGTTTTGTGTTTTTGCAGTAGTTCTATAGCTCTTTTAGGCCCAATTCCTCTAATTGATGGACAGTAATCACACCCAAGAAGTATGCATAGATCTATAAACTAAAATTAATTTGTTTTATTCATTAGTAAAATTTAGGGTTCAGTATTTTATTTTACTTAAATACCCCAAACCATTTAGTAATATGTATTACTCTAAAGCTATTTAAAACTTTAGAGTGATGAGATTACTAAATGTTTAACTTTTGTAGGTTTATTTGTTCACATAGCTTTGGTTGCTATGATCCAAAATAACAAACAAAAAAGAGTTTGTTTTTTTATTGTTTTTTTTTTTACAAATTGGTTTAAATCTTGCAGTAAATTTATCTTAGATTATAAAAATGGTAACAGAAGTTAAAAAATCTTCAGTTATTCGGCACATGTTTAAACTTTTAATAAAAAAAAAAAAAAAAAAGATTCGGATAAAGCGTACAAATAAAATGATATATACTCCTATTATTTGTAATCACTAAGAGTTATATGAATGTGCGAATACTGAATGAAACATACTGATTTTGCCAGATATACTTTTACCATATAGCTATTACTCTAATTAAGGGCCAAATTTTATTGAAATCCTGTAAATTATATAAAAAACTTAGCCCATTATCCAACTGATATCATCAATTGATATGTCAAATATTTTACCTCTGCTTGATTCATTCCAAGGCCTTCAAGTACTCTGTCTAAATGAAATTCTTGAATAGGCATTTTTCGAGCTTCTGAGAAAGTGAGATGTCTTAAAAGGACTGATGTTCCAAAAGTAAGAGCATCCATATCTTCAGTGGCTGTGGCAAAAACCTTACCAGAACGGACTAATACCGCACACTGAGCTTCTGCTTCACAGGGTGCCTGTAAAAAAAAAAAAAAAAGTTAGTACTAGTCAATATAAAGAAAAATGCAAATTTATAAATTTGTAATGAAGACTCAGTATAGGTAAAACATATTTAAATCATAAGTCAGGTACACTTCAACATCATAAGAATAGACTTGAAATCAGTGCGGCCTCTGGCAGCGAGTGAGGTTGATCTGTGCCGTTTTCAGATCAGACCTAATACGAACTTTTTATTTTTTATTTAGTTGTCTTTCTCTGTCTAACTTTTTTTTTCTTTCTTTTCTTTTCGTTTTTCTTTTACTCCAGCAATATAACACTTCAAAATGAAATTTTACCATCAGGTATTATCTAGTAAATCAGACAAAAAAGGAAATGCAAAGAGAAGTTGATCCTTAGAATCAACTACAAGAAATAGCCCTACTAAACCTAAACCTAATAGAAGGCGTAAAGTCGATATACCTCCTACTACTCCAATTGATAATAAGGAACCCAAGGCAGGACCGTCGAATGAAAATACCCAACCAGGGTCATCTACTGAGTTAACTGAAGATTCTCCCTTCTACTCACCCAACAGATTTCAGCCCCTAACAAATCTACCCAGTGAAGCAATGGAGTCCACATCGGCCCCTAAAGTGCACAGGCCACCACCAATCTTTGTACGGAGCATAAAAAACTTTAGACTTCTTTGCACACAACTGAATAAGGCAGTAGGCACCGGAAAATACTATTGCACTAGTAGAACCAATGATACAAAGATTCAGTCAGACACGCCCGAGACCTACCGACGAATAGTCAAGTACCTAACGGAGACTAAAGCTGATTACCCTACGTATCAATTAAAGGAGGAGAGATCCATCAGAGTTGTAGTCAGGAAATTGCACCCAACCACCCCTGCTGACGTCATAGAAGAAGAATTGACCGCCATGGGCTTCAAAGTTAGACAAATTACAAATGTCTACAAGAAGAATACTGTACACCCCGGGACAGGCAACAAAACTCCATTACCTCTCTTCTTCATAGATTTAGAACCAACACCAGGTGTAGAAAAAATCTATGATGTTAATAGACTTTACTATACCCAGGTTCAAATCGAAAAACCTTACCCAAAAAAAGACATTGTGCAATGTCATAACTGCCAAGCATGGCACACTAGGCACTACTGCCATCATACTCCAAGGTGCGTCAAATGCGGAGAACCGCATAAAACTGAAGAATGTGTCAAGCCGAGAGAAACACCAGCTGTCTGCGCACTATGTCTTCAAGGCCATCCAGCCAATTATAAAGGTTGCCAAACCTACAAAAATATAAAATCTCATGTTCTGGCAGCACGTTGGCGCAGCGAAGAAGTGAGGACCTCAAGAAGACAGCCTTCTAAAATTGTAGATGGAGCTGTCTCCTACGCCGAAATGTCAGGTGGTCAACAAACAAATAATCTCGGGGCCACGCTACAACCCGAACCCCCAAAACACCTCTCTAAACCACAAATCAATCCTTTACAACCACAAAACCAGCCCCAACAACCAATATATTCCATGAATCAAAATCCAAATATCCCGCACCAAATCCCTCATATCTCCCCTCCTTCAAATGCTACTGATCTCACAACACTACTCACATCATTCCTCTCCGAGTTCAAATCCATGGTCACACCACTAATATCTCTCCTAAAAAATCTTGTTTCCCATCTCTTTCCTGTCCAACAAAATCCTTAAATGACATCTAGCTTATCCATTCTCCTTTGGAATGCAAATGGTATTCGAAACCACACTGACGAACTAACATCTTTACTGTATGATAAAAAAATTGATGTAGCCTTAATTACAGAAACTCGACTGACCAGTAAACGGAAGCTCAACATAACACAGTACCAAAACTACCGGACCGACCATCCTGATGGAAAAGCTCACGGTGGTACTGCTGTCATAGTCCATCAATCCCTCTCCCATCACTCATTTCCACTCTCGTCAAACGATCTTCTTCAAGCTACAGCTGTTACAATCAACACCTTTTCCTTTCCCATCACATTAGCATCGGTGTACTGCCCTCCTAATAAATCCATTTCCCATTCCGAATTCAGCTCTCTCCTGAACTCCTTAGGGATTCATTTCCTTTTAGGTGCATACTTTAATGCGAAACATCAACAATGGGGCTCAAGAACTACTAACATCCGAGGTCGCATCCTCCTCTCTGCACTTAACTCCCATAATTCCAGTTTTATTTCTCCAGGCACCCCTACATATTGGGCCCACTGACCCAAACCGAAATCCTGATCTCCTTGACTTCTTCATCCATGCTGGCTTAGGTCCCTTAAAATAATCCATAGAACGCCTTGATGAACTGTCCTCAGATCACAGTCCTTTGATCCTTACCCTTTCTATAGTCCCAATATCCAAATTTCCTCCGCCATCATTTATTAGGGGACCAATTGACTGGAATCTATTTCACCAGCTTATATCCGTGTGCTTATACCATTGACCTCAGAGTTTCCCTAAAAACACCTCAGGAGTTAGATGATGCCGTCAATTCCTTAACAAATATGATCCAGCAAGCAGTTTGGACTGCATCTTCACCCCGTCCTTCCTTCAAAGTCCGCAAGAAAAATCCATTACCGCAAGATCTTAGGGATCTTATCCTTACCAAACGCCGTTACCGTTCCCTTTGGCAAAGAACCAGGCATCCTCACGATCGGAGACTGTATAACCACTTCACCAAATTAGTCAAAAAGAACCTGACAACCTATAGATCCGAATCCTACAAATCCTACCTTTCCACACTATCTGCTTCAGATAATTCCCTTTGGAATGCCACCAAAAAAATACTCAAATACCACTCTATTTCCCATCCTCTCTGACGTGAAGACGGTTCTTGGGCTGCATCAGATAAGGACAAAGCAGAGGAATTTGCCAAACACCTTTCAAATACATTTATCCCGCATCCTGAAATCCACCCTAACCACGTTTCCAATATTAAAGAATTCCTTTCTTCACCCATTCCTCTATCCTTACCTCCTAAAGCTGTAAATCCCTCTGAGGTCAAATTTCTCTTACAAAAGTTAAAAGTCCGCAAATCTCCTGGACATGACCTTCTTACCACCCAGATCCTTCAACGTCTTCCTAAAAAAGCGATTATTTTCCTTACCTATCTATAGAACTGTATCCTTCGTACAACTCACTTCCCTTTGCTGTGGAAACAATCCGTCATCATCCTATTCCCTAAACCTGGCAAACCACCCAATGTCACTTTATCATACCGACCCATCAGCCTGCTTCCTATTCTTTCCAAAATTTTTGAAAAATCCTCCTGAAACGAATTCTACCCATCATCGAATACAATAATATTCCCTCACATCAGTTTGGATTCCGTCCCAGGCACTCGACGGTCCAGCAGGGACTCCGAGTTATCGATCACATATCCTCTGCTCTTGAAAGCAAACAATACTGCACAGGCGCATTTCTGGACGTAGCACAAGCTTTCGACCGGGTATGGCATGCGGGTTTGCTGTTCAAGCTCAAAACCCAGTTACCTCAATCCTTATTCCTAGTTCTTCGATCCTACCTCTCTGATCGCTACTTCCAAGTACGCTGTTGTAATGAATACTCCAATCTTTACCCAATTCAAGCTGGAGTTCCCCAAGGCAGTGTCTTGGGTCCTATCCTATACATATTGTACCCCGCTGATATCCCAACTACTCCTGAAACCTTCCTCACAACGTTCGCAGACGACACAGCTATCCTATCATCTCATCCAGATCTCGAAATGGCTTCCTCGAACCTACAAAGCCACCTTTCACTCATTGAAATTTGGTGTAACCAATGGCGGATCAAAGTCAATGAGGAAAAACACGTGACTTTTACCCTTTGCCGGGGAACATGTCCTTCTGTCCAATTTAATGAAACCATCCTACCTATTTCCGACACAGTAGGATTCCTTGGCTTCCTCCTAGACAAAAGACTTACATGGAATCCTCATACCAGACTCAAAAGACAAAAACTTAACAGACGATTTAGCCAACTATACAGATTACTATGTAGGACATCCGATCTTTCAATAGACAATAAATTACTAATATACAAGACCATCATCAAACCTATTTGGACCTATGGACTGGAACTGTGGGGGACCGCAAAACAATCGAATATCAGACACATTCAATCCTTTCAATCCAAAATCCTGAGAACTATTGTCAATGCTCCTTATTATGTTTCCAACAAAACCCTCCATAATGATCTCAACATTCCTTTCGTCCTCGACCTCATCCCTACTAAATTTTAAAACTTTCACCAAAACCTTGCCTGTCATCCCAACCCCCTGGCTCAGTCATTATCCAGTTCCACACATCCATATAACCCACCCCGCCGTCTAAACCGGCAATGGCCCCGAGACCTGTTGTAATAATGTTATTTGGAGTACTGGCACTGGCCAGATTCTCCACTCACGACCTGTGTGTGTGAAGCGCCCTTAACCAGCTTCCATTGGCGTTTAATGCCAGTGACGCGGCTGGGAAAGGGGGCTGGGGCTTCCCGGAATCCTGCTTTGCCCTCATTCCTGGGAAGAAGCTCAGTTCGGGGACCCCAGGCAAATTGTAAATAGGGTATGAATGTGTGCATTTTATTTTATTTTTTTTTATTATTAGTATTATTATTATTTTTTTTTTTTTTTACTTTATTTTATTATCATTTCCGCATTAATTTCTTTCTGTTACCGCATGTATATATTTTTCCTCATGTATATATTTATTTATTTTATTTTGTTTATATTATTGTTTTGTTATGGAATGACTGTAAGCTACACAGCACTATTACTTATTGCCCACAAGTGGCAGATTGTAAGATTTCAATAAAGTGTTAATATAAAAAAAAAAGACATGAAATAATTTAGAAACAGCACAGTTAAAACCACAGAGCATAGAACCACTAGAAGGGGCATGCCAGGTACGGCAAATGAAGCCAACCTCCCACTGGTCCCCCCACTCTTTCCGCCCCTTGCAGCAAGTGGTGCAGCGCTAAGTTTACTACTTGTACTTAGCTCGTGTACTTCTGTTTACTTACATATTATTCAACATAGTGTTATCTCGTGGTATCTTTGTGTTTTGTATAGTTTTTGATCTGATCACTGAACGTGTATTTAGCAAAATGCCTTATTAATAGTATAACTGGGGAGCAGCTGCATAACTTAATACGTACGGCATTGGAGCATTTGAGGAGAATCAGTGTCACTGTCACATCCATTACTTGTGACGGAGCATCTCAAAACATAACAATGCTGAAGAGAATAGATTTTGATTTTAACTAGCCTTGCATACGTAATATCAAGTGTATGGTCAATGTTGAAGGAGATAGTGTAATTGCTTTGCTAGACCCATGCCATACAAAACTTGTTGTTCCATCATTTTTCCCTTTAATAAACTCTTTCACTGAAATGTTTCCACATGTATAGGTGTAATAAATTTTGTGGAAATTACTTCTGTAAATGGGACAATTTGTGTATTTATCCCAATATGTGGAATTTCCATATGCACATACTAAGCAAAATGTGAAAGAATAGAAGAATGTTTTGTTTTGAACGGTACCTAAAGTGTAAACATTAAGCACATTGTTACTCCACTCTAACCTAATGTCATTATGAAGGATATTCCCTGTGGACCACAACTCAGAGATGTTCTGTTTAACATCCGTAACTCAATGGTTCTCTTTGTCAACACTTTTCAATAATGATTTTATTGAAACTTCTTATCTTTTTAAATTTTAATAATATTTTAGAATAATAATAAATTCACCTCAACATAAGGAACCCCCATCAATTTCAACAGTTCCTTACACTCATTTGCATGTTTCTTTTCAACTTTTACAAGACGCCTATTAAACTTGTCCATTAAAGTAGCATCACCTAAAAAAAATTTAGATGTATTACAGAAATCCTTCAAAATAGATTTAATTTTATTTTATTGCTTACCAGCTTCTGTAGCTTTATCTAGCTCTTTCTGCGCTTCTTCACGCCTTTCTGCTCTTTTTTCAAGTTCACTTGATTTTAACTGAGGAGGTTTTCCATCAAAAACAAAAACTGGTTTAATTCCATTTTCTATTAAACGTATTGTGCGATAGAAAGTGCCCATTAAATGGCTGAAAAATAAAAACAATTTTTTATAACAATACTTTTATTGCATACAACAATTGTATCAGTGTAACCTATTACATTGATAAACACTACTCCCAAATTATACACATCCTAAATTCTATCTAGTCACAAAAGTTAAATATGTTTGGCATTTTGCCTACACTATCGCTTCTGGTTCTATATCCTTCTTAAGGATTCATGTCTTCCTCTTTTGCTTTAGCACCTTCTTGTGGAGATGAAATATTGGAAGAAAATATTTTTTGAAAAGGTAGCAGGTAGATCCTATGACTTCTAAAATTTCTTCTTACCACATCTCAGTAATAATCTCTTGCATAAATTCCTTGCCTTAAAACAATTCTACATCTCCTCAAATCCTTTTGACGATTCTCTTGCTCATTGTCAATAATCAAAATTTTCTATTCCATTCTAGAATGGGAGTGGGTGTTTTTAAGGTAATCGGATGGTGTTACAAAGATATAATTCATGTATGGATGAAATTATTGCTCATATACATTTATGTCAGATTAGTTTCTATGATTCGGAAACAGTAAGGCACTATTGAGGTTCAGCTCAGTATAAACCCTAGATTATGAGCCAGTGACTTAAGATTAGACAAAAATCAAAAGTAAGACAAATCAAGATAATTGCTCAGATAGATCAAGGTATCACATAAGTGTCAATTATTTTCTCATATTAACTTCACACTAACATTTATCATTTAATATCATTTAACATTAAAATTAACAATTTTGGGCTAAAATGAAAACTACATCTCTTGCCAATAAATTGCCCTAACATGAGAAACAAACAGATTTCAAGGTATACAGGAAAGGGTTATCCTCCCTACACCTCATTAGTCTTAGTTGCCTCATAGGATGGAGAATGACTCCAGATTTCCTTGATGGGTAACCATCCATATAAGTATTACCATGCTTTAAGTCGCTATATTTTAAGTATCTACTGCAAGTACCTAAACCTAATTGGTCAACTGACCCTATTATATCCTTGTGTACCTGTTGACCCTGATAATCAATGGATCTAGCTTGATTAGTCAGAGAAGGGACACTGACAAAGTTCCCACAGGTGTGATGGAACTATTAAAGCCTAATACTGAACTGTAGATATAATTATTATAGTTTAACATAAATTTTATAAGTTTTCACAAAAAATACATACAGATGGCAAATAACAAAATAAACTAATATACCTGGTAGTTTCTCCATCAGCTGACACCAATTGTTGACCTTCATTCCTTACAGCAATAAGAAATTGATACAATGACATAGACGCATCAATAGCCACTTTTCTACCTAGAAAATGAAAACAAGTTTGTAAAATAAAATAAACAAATTTAGGAAGTCCATTAATACAAATAAATAAATAAAATGATAAAGTGATTTAAATAAATTATCATTTTAAATCAAACCAGATTAAAAAGTACACAATACAGATTTGAAATCACTGACACTATTGATTAAAAACTGTGGCTTATTATCAATTGCAGGCAATGCAATGTTTGCTTAAATACATACCAGTACTATATATTCAGTTCAGGGGTATTTTGTACATTATTAGTAAAAGCTCTTACAATCCTTAAACTATTCTGATTGACATTGACATCACACTCTCCCAAAAGACTGGTGCATTGGTCTTATCTTCCCTCTTCACAAGAAAGGAAGTCAAATGATTTGTGAGAACTATTGTGGTATAACACTCCGAAGCTACGCCTACAACTTCCCCTCCAATGTGGCACATCAAAGACTACCCCCATGCCCAGAGAGAGATAGGAATGTACCAATATGGAATTATGAGTAGTAGGTCTTAAATAGATATTGTATTACTCTAATAACATAGCCCTTTAGTCAGATATATTTTTATTAAATTTTGTTCACTTCTGTTATTCTTAAGGGACCTGGTGCCAGAGTAAAATTATTTTTCTTTTCTATGCCATAGATCAAGACAAGGCTGGGCTGGGCATGTGGCCAGAATGGAGGACGATGTTTTCCAGAAAAGACTAATATAGAGGTACACTTATGGAAAAAGTAAACGTCCTTTTCACTAATCAAAAATGATTTTTTTAAAGTAGCTAGATAATAAACATATCTCTGGATATGTCTAGTAGTTTCATTTTACCTCTAAATAAGTCTCAAAATCTAAAAATTCAAGAAAAAGAGCTATTTTCTCTTGGTCATATTAGATGGCATAATAAACAATGATCATTCAATTGTAGTGATCGTAAATATTATCAATAAAGAAAGAATTAATAACAGCTCATTACAATCAGTAAATATAAACTTAGTAAACAAAAGAAATTCGCTTCTAATTCCAGTTTGAATTATAAAAATAATGAAAACGGACATTATAATTACATTATAAATGACCATACATTCAATGGTTTATTATTATTATTACTAGGAGTGGAATAAGCAGTACAATGTTCTCAACTTGCCATTATATGTTCAAAAAGTTTCTCTAGAAACAAAACTAGGCCTTTAGATTGTAATCAGAAAATTTTAGGAAAACTTACCAAAATAACTTTTGATTTCGCTTTCTTTTATAGCATGTGGTGCCATATCGGCAATAAGTTTAGAAAGTCCTAAAATTCCCATGATCTTACTAAACTTTGATATATCCAAAACATTAAAGTGAATCAAAGGTTGATTTCAAAATTGCGGCATGCTGATCATATCACAATCGATACATTTAAACAAAACCAACAAGTCCAACTATCCTCGCAATTCATAGTAAAAAGCAAAAATCATATTTGCCAATGTTTTTTTTGTAATTATAACCTATAACTCTTAGAACAAACTAATAAATTTACAAATGATTAAAACACTAAATATATATCGAAAGTTTGTCAATGATACTTGATTCTGATCGCTATTGAGCGGGAAAATAAGAGCAATCGATCCTAAACTGTACTGTGTTTCTCCTGTTCCAAAGAGTTCACAAGTTGAAAACCTGTTCTGAATATTCTTCAGGTATACTACGTATGTTGACAGATATACTACATTGGTTGAGGCAATTAAAAGCTTATATTGCAGAGCGGAAGCTGAGGTCAAAATATGAAATCGTTTGACAAATAGTTTCCCCATCATCAAAAGCCTAAGACAAGGTTGTAGTTTATCGCCCACCCTTTTCAGTTTGTATCTGGAGGAAATTTTGAAAGAGTGGAAAAGGAAATTTCGTGGTATGGGTATGAGAATAGGGGGAGGAAACTTTAATTAGTCTGTATTTTTCTGACGATCAAGTGGGGATAGCTTCTGAGGAAGATCTTGGTTATATGCTAATAGGAAGCTAGAAGAGGAATACTCTAAACGTGGTCTAGAAATCAGCAACGAGAAGACAGAATCTACATCTCCTCTCTCATTAGAAAATAGGTCACTAGATCGGAGTGACCTCTTCAAGTATTTGGGAGTGTACATAGATAGCGAGGAAACACTTGAGACCAATGTAAAGGAAAAGATCACCAAAAACTTTGCCATAAGAGAAATCGTTATGGCGGATAAAACGATAATGCACAAAATTGGGACAAACCAGTTGCAGTGGTACGAAGAATGGGCCCCGAGAGATGGCCAAAAATGATATTGGACTTTGTCCCAGAGGAGAAACGAAAATGAAGGAAAACTTGGCTGCAAGGAGTTGAAGACGTGATGGCAGAAAGGCGCTTGGCGGAGGGAGATTGGGAGGACCGAGATTACTGGCAACAAAATGTATCGGGTTTCGGCATATGATCCAAGGTTGTAAAAACCCGAAAAAAAACATACTACATGATACACTGGTAACCTACATACTGTTCATTTTACGTTACTTTATGCTGCTATGGCTAATCGGACGATGCTACAGTGGGAGCTCTAAATTATCCTATCCAGGTTTCATTAGGATAGGGATTTTTAAGGAGTACCTGGCATCGTACATCGATTTTATTTTACCTTTTAACGTCCCTTCCGAAGGACAGCATAACCAAGGATTTTTAATGCCTTTAAAAAATCCTAGGGCCACCTGCCGAGTTACAAACTCGCGATCTTGGGCTTAGTAGTTTGTTATGCAAACCACTAGACCATAAGTCGCCCCTAACCTACATACTGAACATGAGGCTTTTATTTTACCAAACAATTCGTTCCTTCAACCTGCCTTGATACTTTTAACAAAATAAAGTGCAAGGACTTATTTTTAATGTAGCGATTAGGAGACTTTGTGTTACATTTAAGTTGAGGAAAAGAAAAACTACAATTACTCTGAAATAATCGCACTAGAAAAGAAAAACATGTATGAAAAACAAGGCCTGGTATGCTCAGTATTTGGAAGAAAAAATCTAGAGAAAAGTTTACTGGAATGAGTGAAAACGTGTTGAGATACAAAATCATAAATACTGTTACGGGCTACTGGGTATTAAAATGAATTAAACAATTCCTTAATTAAAGATACTAATATTTATTAACAAAAGTGATCAAAAGAATACAATTAAACTATTAACAATTAAATTATTAGACTAAGATAAATTTATAATGACAATATTCTAATTATTTATTATAACCTAGGCCTATTTAATTATTACAATAATATAAGATATTACTAATTCTAGATAGCTTAACTAGTTACAATAGTTTCTACGAATATTATAAAATTACACTTCAATTTATAACTAATAGTTAACACTTACAGTTCACTAGTCCACCGACCGTAAGATTCTCCAAGTATGACAAACTGACACACAGTAACAAACAGAAACAGTTTATTACACTCGCGAGACTGTCACAGTTCACTGATACACTTATTACACTGGCCGGTTCAACACTGACTAGCTTATCACACTGACACTCACTTATCACAGATCTTGCGTGGTCTACTCTCAGGCTAAGACTAAGACTGACTGGCTCGAGGTGAGGGGAGTATTTAAATAGGCAAGGCCGAACATTCTAGAACACGAAGGGGCCAGAAAATTCTGGAATCTTCTTAATCCTTTTCCGACAAAAGGAGACGATCTAGAACGGTCCTAATCCTATTTTAACTTCTCCCGCCGACGGATTTAAACCGCTAATCCCCTTGCTTCCGTCTTCCTGCCGGCGACCGTAACAATACACATATTCAAAGTTGATTCCAAACAGTTGAATAAGTAAAAATGTCATAAGGTATACAACCTGAAAAGCAAAAATTGTTATGCTAAGCAGATGAAGAAATCTAGGAACTATGGATGAGAAAAGCCTGGACTGAGAGAGACTTAGGAGCCGATTTAAAAACACCACAGGTCTTAAGAAGAAAAAAAAAGGAGACATAGCACTTACATTCTAAACTTAAACATGAATATTGTAAAAGATATAAAATCAATAAAACTCTAAAACATCACCTATTTAGAAACATCACTTTCAAATAATAGTTTTCTTACATTAAAATAAGTGTTAATTATATAATTTTAGGTTGTAAAAATAAACTATAAACCAATATCTATTAATGTATTAAGACAAAAAAAATAGTAATTGTAAATTAATATTTCACAAACGAACACATTGAGATCTACAGAAAGTAGCTTACTGAACCAATTACTTCAGCTTTTTTACATAATAAATAACTCAATTGAATGCTAAGCAATCAGCAACATTTAGGAAGTTAAATAATTATGCCTGAGATCAGTAATAATAATTCTGTCAATTATATTTATTTTCTTTTATATTGCCTTTAGCGACAAAGGAGATGTGGAAAAGGAAAGGAACAACTTAAAGGAAGAGAGGATATGGGCCCCCTCATAAGGTCTTAATTATAAAACAGCACTGTAAATATGACAAGTGATTTCCTATTTTGAATGTTACCAAGATTAATATGAAGTCATTTCTCAATGTCAAACCACTTTTAGTACCAAGTCAATTACATTTCTTATTACTTATTTCGCTAGGATGAGATGTTAGCGAAGAATTTATAATTTGTAAATAAGTCTTCCCACCTCATCAAGTGTTGATCAGAGTGGAAGTTTCAAGGCTCATTTCTTAAAACTTTCAAACAATAAATATTAACTGTACCTAATGGCCCCTAAATAGAAGCCATACAGATAGGATACTTTTGCATACATGTGCTCAACCATCACAGTATCATTAGGGACTATCATAAAACATTCTTTTCTTTTTTTTCATATATAGTATATTGATACACCACCCACCAAGCACCATAACACACATTCCAAAGCCTTGTATTGAATAAATACAATAAAGTAAAATCAATTTACAATATTTTTGAGTATGAGATGAAAATAGTTGACTGGATGATCTAATGTAAAGGAGATAGTTGGGGGGTGCAGTCAAAAAGCTTTTGACTGCACCCCCCAACTATCTCCTTTACATTACAATATTTTTGTACTACATCAAACTTTTTATTTAAAATAAATTACTTTATTTTATAACTAGTATTTTTAGGTAATTATTTATTTTAGATATATAGCCTGTAATAAATTGCTTATTTATAGTTTACTTTATTTTTGTACTTCATATATTTTAAACTATTATTTAATACTCATTCTACACACATTGGTAAGAACTGGGAGAGTTTTCCAGAGGAATTTGCTTCCATGAGTGGAAGAAATTCAGACATATCCCCCATATCTTTCTTATTTCCCAATATGTTTCAACAAATATATCATCTAAACTTCGAAATGTTAGTTGAAACCTTTATTTCTTAATTAAATGATTACTGAAATCTACTTATTACCCACCATTACATTCTCTTTTCCACACTAATGCTCACGATAACTTGTATTTTTTGAAAATATTAAAATTGAAACGAATAAACAGTTAAAACTTGTTGTAACTCAACTTGAAGCGACAACCTGCAGAAGGGACATATATTATAAAATACATTGAGCCAAGAAGCTACAAGCCTTTATGTATCTTTAGTCATTAAAAAAACCTAAATGGGAGCTTAGCATGCTCAGGCTCTAGAAAGTGAGTAGCTGAGGTTGAATTGGAAGACTGATTAGGTACAGGTAGTGATAAAAAGGAACGAAGTTTAATAGCCAAGCAATTATAAAAAGAAAAAGCAAGGTTTCATAGCTAGTTTTATTGTTTATATTCAAGTTTGCATCAGGGTCATATGACTATTTACTAGTCATACTTCCTGGTAATTTTTACAGAACAGAAATGATACCTTAGCTTTGCTATCTAAATTAGGAATACTAGAAGAACCCAATGAGATCACAAAGGTACAAAGAGTTCATAAATTAATTGTTACACTTTAGAAAGATAAATTATACTTAAAGCAATAGAGACCTCCAGAGGATAAATTGCCTCCAAATAGGTAAGGAACAATCTTCTATTAACTACTTTACGATAAAAAACAAGCGAGTTAGTGGACCCTTCTGGTGTTTGAAAGGTTAATGAATCTATGTGACATAGACCATGTAAAAGCATTTTCATATCCATCAAAAATTTAACACAGAAATATTACTAAAATAGGGTATGAGTTTCATTGTTAACTATGTATATTTAATACTTTTTCTGCTTCGGTGAATGTGTTTGACTGATAGATGTTTGACACTCAAAGAAACATGATTGTAATATAGAAAAAAAAATGGGAATTGAAAACAATTAAAATTCACTCATATATTAAAGATGATCAACAGTTTATGATCTTTAATACAATATAAAAAATAATACATATATATATATATATATATATATATATATATATATATATAATGCTATGTACTGATGCGGGCGGCACCATGAAAGGGATGTGGAGCAGGGAAAATGTGTCATGTCGGGACATATGAAAGAGAATATGTTTGGGACAAAGAACAGACCTTTTGGGCCCCTTATGGAGTTTTATGGTCCAAGATGGTGGAGAAGGAAGGAGAGGGGGAGAGAAGAAAACTCTTGAAATACGAGGCTGAAGAAGGCACTCTTGAGATAGACGCGGAGAAGGAAGGTGCTCTTGAGACGAAGGCGGAGCAGGAAGGTACTCTGGAATCGTACAGCAAGGAAGACTGGAGAGACAGGCCCTGTGGAAGAAGATGAGTCCGGAAGGCGGCAAGAAGACTGACCTGTAACCCAATCTACCCTTGTCCACAGATAAGTTTCATTTATTTCCAGTAATGTATTTTATGGCAATCCTTTTTTATATATATTAAAATCTGAATCATTAACCTTGTTGAAATTAAATAAATAAACGATCCTTATTGTAATTCTTTTGGTGCTTATATACCCCAGATACACTATTTATTTATAAATAATATCTTAAGGTATAATAGATAAGTAAATTGGTAAACACAAGAATAGACCTTCGGAAAGGAACACAATTAAGATTAAGGAATATAAATAATAATTTGAGTACTCATTCTAAATGAGACTCTGGCATCCCAAATATCAATATATATATTCAAGATATATTTAAGAGTAGAAACATAGCAATATATATATATACATATATATATATATATATATATATATATATATATATATATATATATATATATATACACACAAGCAGATATACAATAATTACATAAAAACAATTAGCAAAATTACAAGCATTGTGTAACTTATATAATACAAAATTGGAATTAAATTCTCAACATTTTTTTGTATGGATCACAAGTTGACCAATAAATTCAGAAGTAAAAAATTAGCATTATTTCTCTTCAAATATGTTGCTCTCATTATTGTAGAAAAATTTTTGAGACTACAGATTTTCCTCTAAAACAAACAAGAAGAGATTCGTTAATTGAACAATTAACAGAATAAATGTATATATGTACATGCACACAAAAAATATTTATTAGATCTAACTTACTCCATATTTCTTGATAATTCAAAATAATGATCAATCTTTTCAATTTCTGATAGTATTCGTAAAAACGCTTGATCATGAGTAATAACAATTAACTGGAAATTTTTCCTAATTGAATGTGTCTCCACTAACCTAAAATATTTTTATTTAGTTATTTTTTTAAAAATACATATTAAAAATAAATAATAATAAAAATAATAATAATTTTAATGATAATTAAGAATAAATTAATAAATCAGTACCATGATTTATAGTATGTGGCAGATCCTGGTTCACGTAAAGAAAAAATAAATAAATATAACTTATGCTAAAAAATGATCATGCTGCATCATATCATAGCTTAGATGGAATAGAGAAGTCATGCCATGCCAATTTGGATCAGCTTCCATACAGCCTGTATATTAGATGAATACAGGTAGTAAGGAGAAGAAAACCAGACCACTGACTAATTCAACAAAACATGATCCATTTATTTAAGTCCAAAAATAAGTCATTCGAGAACCAAGATTAAAGAATATCATCTAAGATAAAGTAAAATTTAAAAATTCATAAATAGAGCAAAACTTCTACTGAATGTCAAGATGGGGACTCCCAAGGCTACAACTCACTATATCTTAACATAAGTATAAATAGGTCTGAATCAATTCTGTTTGAGCTCCTGCAAGATAGTAGGACCTCTCGATAAGAGCTCCGAAAGTAGAGGGGAAAATAAATTCCTGATTCAATACATCAATCGCATGTCACCTGAATGAAACCCTCTATTAAATTGAAATTATAAATCATTTTTACAAATTGAATAAATAAAAAAACTTTGATAATTAAAAACTAATTGAATTAAATTAAATGACAAATTTAAACGCTTAATGATGAAAATAAAATTACTTATACAGTGGAGTGTCGATTATCCCAACTAATGTTGTCAGGGGTGGTTCGTATAATCGAAATTCACTAAAAAATAAAAAATAATAATAAATAAATATATATGTATGTATGTATATGTATATATATATATATATATATATATATATATATATATATATATATATATATATATATAAACTTATATAGTTCCAGGAACAAATTATGTAAAAAAAAAAGAAAAAGAAAATAAGGATGAAACAACTCGCACGGGAACTGGTTTAATACTGACTTTATTGCCATCTTGAACCTCTACTTATATAATCTAGCAGCTGTTTACAATGCCAGCTTGATATTAGCGACTATGCAATCATCATCTTGTCTTAACTCTCCCTGACAGTTTATGAACATCCTCGTAAACTCAATACAAAAATTGCAGAGAAAGAACACAAAAACAAAAGAAATTACCAATTACATGAACCTTATTCTACTTACATAAAAATAAAATACCTTACTACTAGCTTAATCTACATTACTATCATTCGCAATTAACAACAAATATTTATATACAAATAAGTTAATTTACAAAAACTATCATAAGAGAAATGAAGATAAACTGTTCCACTCCACCTCTAACATAAGCTCCAAAAGTACTTCAGATAACACATTAAATAAATAATATGAAAATATAAAAAAGAAATGCTTCCTCAGCAATAACGTTAAAGACAAATAATGTAAAGTATAAATATTGAAAAATAAAAAAGAGACCTTACATGAATGTTAAGACCCTGGAAAAATTCCAACGAAAAGCCGTAAGTCTCCAAACTAACTTAAATTTCTAGTAAAGTATAAAGTTATTGGTTGGTTTCCCCAACTGGAATCTTGAGCTGTTCGATATGAACAGTCCAATGTTTTCTGGGCTCAGCCACACTCTGAACAGTGACTAAGTTATGCTCTCTGATAGCAATCACTCTGAATGGCCCTTCATAACGCAAAACCTGGCTGCTCTTTCCAGCGGGTGACTCCTGCTGAGGACTCCTTCAATTTCCCGACCCATAACAATGGTCCCGACCACGAACTTTTGCCTGAAAACGTATGGTCAGAAATGCTCCATCGCCCACACGATCCCAAGCAACTCCCACGGGATTCCGTCTCCGTTAATCGTCTGCTGGCATAAGCTACGGGACGCTTACCACCGTTACCTTCCTGTGATAATACCACACCTAAGGCGTACTTACTCGCATCTGTGGTGATGTGAAATTTCAGCATAAAATCGGGAAAGGCAAGGATTGGTTCTTCCTGCAGTTTTCTCATGCATGTCCAAATTTTTTTTCAATTTCAGGGGTGATTACGATGCTCCGTCCTTTCTTCAGCAAGTTGTTTGGTGGCACAAGATACTCCGCCATTTCCGGTACAAATTGTCGATAATAGTTAAACGTTCCTAATAACTTCCGTATTCCTTTGACGTCAGTCGGAATCGCCATTTGTCTTATCGCCTCGACCTTCCGCATATCTGATCGCACTCTCTCTTTAGATATTATATGGCCCAAAAAATTAAGTTGACCCTGACCCATAACAGATTTCTCTCCGGATAATTTTAACCCTAACTGGCACAACCTCGAAAACACCTTACGAAGATCTTCCACATGGCGTTCTTCTGATTTGCTAACTACGAGTAAATCATCCATGTATACCTGGCAAAACGACTCATCCAGCCTACGCAAAAACTCATCTATAAGTTTTTGGAAAGTGATAGGCGCGTTTTTCAGGCCGAAGGGCATCCGTGTAGATTCGAAATGACCCCGCTCAAAGGTGAATGCTGTCTTGTGCTGGTCTCATGGGTGCATCCGAATTTGATGGTATCCTGCCTTCAGATCAAGGTTGCTAAAAATCGTCGCCCCCCCCAAGTCGGTCTAAAATGTCATCAAATCGCGCAATGAGATAGCGTTCGTCCACAGTGTTCTCATTAAGCTTTCGGTAATCCACTATGACTTGGTACTTCTCGCTGTCCACACTCTTTTTCTTTACTGCCCAGAGGAGGCTGTTGTATGGTGACTTACTGTCCACGATGATCCCTTGCATTTTAAGGTTGTATAGCTCTTCCCGTATGTGTTGCTGTAATGCTTGTGGGTACCGACGTTCTTTAACGTATGTCACCCGGTCCTGTTTTAATGGGATTTCGTGTACCGGCTGCCCTGTAACACTGAGGATCTCACCTTCATTAAAAAATATATCCTTGAATTCCTTCTTAATGGTGTGGTGCCAATCCTCCGTTTGATTAATCGCCCCAATCTTTCCCGGGCCATTCCTCCGTAAACGTAAACCTTTATACACCCTTTTTCCTATCTTCACTATCCACTGCCCGTTTTTACACCTTATCCTGGCTACCACTCGCCCCATTAAATCGCATCCGATTATACCCTCATATAACCGAGGCATATTTTCCACCACATGGACAGTCATGCGCCCCTCGGAACCCCATCTCCCGAGTTCAATCACGGCCTCCCCTTCTACTTTACAGAGACTACTCAGAGTGATCAATTTACAGTCACAAACCTGTACCCTTTCTCCTGTACACAGAGCCTTCACCATGCGACAAATCACGGTGCTTGAACTGCCCGAATCCACAAGACACTCCACTCCTCTCCTGACTGTTATGATAGGCAACGCACCATAAACGCCTTCGATATTGTTAATCACTGTGCAGTTGCTTCTCTGCCGACATTCTCCTCATTCTTCAGCCTTCGTCCTCCTATCTCGGCTCGAATTTCCTTGAAATTTTCTTTTAACTACGGCTCCCCTGGCCCCCCCCCACACACACATCACACATCCCCACACATCTCAAATCACATCACAACACATCCCCCTCCCCGCCCCGCATTCCCATTTCCGGTTCCAAGAGTGCCAAGCAGCCGAGGGAAATCATTTGGACAACATTATTTTTATCTTAAAAATTCGCATGTTTCTACTTTTTAAAAATATAAATTTTTTTTAAAAATGTTTCGTAGTTCTTTTTTAATTGAATATTGAAACCGCCAACACCCTTATAGCCCACCCTGTATAATGACATGAGATAATGACAAGTAGAGAAACTACCCACTGGTAGTACTCAAATCAAAGTTCAACTAAGAAGGTCACGTGGCCATCTTCTTTTCACACGCTTCGGAGGATTATCGGGAATTGAAGAGGAAGCTAGGTTTGAAACTAGAGGGTTTCAGTGGAAATGAAGTTTGTTATTAAAGGATAGATACCGGGTTCGAGCCAAATCAGCGGGATGGGATTAATGGAACATTAAGGTCGTTATGGATGACTTTATTCTTAACAAAGTAAGGAGCATTGAGGATTTTATGAAGGATTTTGGATTGTAGGGATTGGATACGAGACGAATTCGATGGCTTAGTGGAGCCCCAAAGCTCTACTCCGTAAGTCCAAATAGGTCGTGTAATGGTCATGTAGGTGAGTCTTTTGTATTTAATTGGAAGCTTAGAGCGTTTGTCTAGTAAGTATTGAATTAGCCTGAAATGTCGAGCGGTTTCTTGTCTTTTCAGTCTTTATGAGGATTCCAGGTTAATCGTTTGCCGAGATGCAACCTAAGTATCGGATCTGTTCTACAGGCACCAGAGTGATATTATTAAAGGATACTGAAGGACAGGAAATCCTTGGTTTATGACCTAAGGTAAAAGTGATTTTATGCGATTTTTGAGAATTTATTTTAATTCTCCAGTTTTGACACCATTCTTCAAGATCAGTGATATGGGATTGGAGGCTTTGGGATACAATAACTGGATTGGTGTTGACTGATAATGCGCATGTATCATCAGGATACGTGGTTAGGATAGTATTAGGATGAGTTGGAATGTCAGCTGTATAAACTGTATAAAGGATTGGACCAAGGATACTACCATGAGGAGCACCAGCAGCTAGGGAAAATAGATGTTTGGAATCCAAACTGATGATCTGGTATTATGTGATTTGCATCAAGGATGGGGTACAATCGTTTGAGGATGAGTTTTTCTAGGATTTTACCCATGCAAGGTAAAAGAGAGATAGGATGCTAAGAGGATGGGTGTTCTGTTTTTTTTTTAGGTTTGGGTATCATTTTTACTATGGATAATTTCCAGAGGTCTGGAAAATATGTGGAGCGGTGTACAGCATTATATATATAGGTAAGGAATAGAATGGATTTTCTAGAAAGTTGTTTTAAGATATGAATTTGATGAGGTCGTGCCCAGGAGCTTTGCTGGAAGGTAGTCTGTGAATATTGTTGCGTATTTCTGTAGGATGGAATGTTTTGGGCGGAAGGGATATTTGGAGGGGAACATCTAACGCTGCTTTTATATATTCCATTGAGTTGGGTCAATGATATCAGAATGTGGATGAAAGATTTTGGAAAGGTATTGACCAAATAACTGTGATTTTTCTCTGTCAAATCTTGTCCAGTTATTTCATTCAGTAAGGAGTGGATGATAAAATTATTGGAACTTTAGGAGTTCTTTGGTGGTCATTCATAATGTTTTGACGGTGGTTGTAAGATTTTCAGTCCAGGTAATTAAATTTTGAATTTTGAACTTCTTGATTTTTGCTTTTAGTTTGTTAGTTAATTTTGTATAGATAGTTTTATCTGCTGGATATCGAGTTCTATGCCACTTCGATCTTGCTCTGCGTTTTTCTCTTAATAAGATACGAATATGCTATGGCAAATCAGTCTGTTGATAGTTATTAATTGTATGATTTGTGATGTTATCATGCAAACTGTTTTTGATTGATGTTGTTAGTTTTTCTATGGCTGTATCAATGTCTTGTTTTGTCTTAAGTGAAATTTTTAAGTCCAGTTTGTCCTGCAAGTCATAACAGAAATCGTCCCAGTTAACACTTCCTGTAATCAATGTGGGAGGGGAAGGCTTGGGAGCGAAACTTGAGTGCAAGAAAAGGAGGACTGGACTATGATTTGATGAAAGGTCGTCCAAGGATTCAATATTGGCTTGTGCGGGGAAAATTTGGAATGTGATAAATATGTCAAGGATGTCGGGACGTATTTTGATAGATGAAGGCCAATAGGTGGGGTTGTTTGGTGCCAGAATGGAATAACTCTTTTTGGATGTTACAGCAGACAGGATATTTCCTCGGGAGTTGGATGTTCGACAACCCCATCACTGGTGTTTAGCGTTGAAGTCTCCTCCAGGAATGAAGCGCGGACCAAGAGATTGGAATAAGGATTCAAGAAGGTTTTAAGAAACGGAAATTCCGGGAGGACTGTATACAGCTGAAAATGAGATATGGAAAGGACGAGTTGCTATGGCTACTGAGGTTGATTGGATAGCATCAGTTGGAATGGAAGGAATAAGGGAATGGGATAAGTTTTTGTGAATGATAATACAAGATCCGGCATGTGAAGTGTTATCTGGGTGGTCTGATCTATAATTGATGTAGTCCTGTATGTAGAAATGTGCGCGGTGAGTGAAGTGTGTTACAGTAAGTAAAGCAATATCTATTTGGTTGTTGTGTAGAAATATGTCAAGTTCATCACTGTTAGCATTCCACAGAACGATAGCAAAGGGCTTTATGCTCATCGTGGGTAATTAAGTGGAACTTCGGTAAGGATTCTCGTGAGTAGGTTGATGAGAGGCTTGACAGTCTCTTGAAGGTCTTTTAGGAAAGATGACAGGATAGAATTTATGTCGATCGGGGTTTGGATTTGGAAATGATATGAGACGAGTTTGATAGGGATAATTAATGGGCAAAGGAGTGTTGGCTGGGGGTTGTACCCGAGGTGCTGGATTTTCATTCAATGTTTGATGAACTACAGCATTCGTTTGAATGTTGTGATTGGGAGGGAGAGGATTTGGTTGTTGAGGCGGTAATTTGACCTATAAGGGCGTACGGTGGGGAGGAATTTGTTGACATGGAGGTTGAGGATTGGGATTGGCTGCCTTGGGCTCGGATATGGTTTCCCGAGGCTTGGATTGGGAGGTCTGGGGTTTGGTAAAGGAATGCTGAGATTTGATTTGGGAGGTTTGAGGCGTCTGAGCTCGAGGCTGCTGCTGAATGCTTGAGGTTCCCCTAGTTCTGTTGTCCGGAAGTCTATCTGTAGGGTTTATGATAGTATACGGTTGGTCTAGGCAATTCAGGAAATTTATTACATTTACAAAAAAAAAAAGAAAAATAAATAATAGGAAAAATAATCTTTCTTTTACAAAATATTTGTTTAATTTTCGTGGTTAAAAAAATAACCTTTTATAAGACCATCAAACTATCTGGCCTTAATAAATCCCATAAAATATACCTGACAATAATCAATCAGGAAAAGTTTTATGTTTTTGTACGTGTTGTTTATGTATCAGTATATGTTTTTCAAAATATATAATGATTTAAGAAAATAGACATGTTAAAATATCTCTACCATTACCTCCACCCTATTTCCTTCATGGGTCATAATTAAATACTATCGGCATAAATACTTATATCAAACTTACTCTTTTAATGCCATGCTTAATTTTTCTATATTCTGATGGTCAAGATTGGTAGTAGGTTCATCAAGAGCAAGGACACCACATTTTGATCCAAATGTTTCCGCCAGTGCTATTCTTATTATCAGGGATGCAAGAACTTTCTGACCAGCACTGCAGCGACCTCTCATGTCAAGCTCTTTTCCATCCTTCATTTGAACAACTCTATAGTTGTAGACTTTTCTTTTATCGGCTAAAACAATAAAAGAAAAAGTTTATAATAGAATAGAAAACCCTAAAAATCAAAACAAATTATGACCCTCCCATCAACTCAGTATTTTTCTATATATATACAAAAGATTAAATTTTGTATAATAATGCAATTGGGAAAAACCACAATGCAAAGCCTTATGTTTAAAATTTCTCCAGTAATACACCCACTTACCGGTCGACGTCTCACCCACCCAGGCACTACCCAAGGGGGGGGGGTGCTGTCTCATCTGTCTCATGTTTGGAGCCTGTTTGGGCTGTTGATCGTTGGGATATATTGCACCTTTTTCTTTGAGATGTGATTCACAAAACCTTTTTTTGTTTTTGTCTTGATAGTGCCTGGGTGGGCGAGGCGTCGACCGGTAAGTGGGTGTATTACTGGAGAAATTTGAAACATAAGGCTTTGCATTGTGGTTTTTCCCAATTGCATTATAATAAATAATAGTGTTTCTTTTTGAGTTTTTGGCTCTATTTTATTGATTAAATTTTGTATTTTCTACATTATCATAAATAATTTCTTGTTCTAAAACGTTTTTGAATAACTAAGCTTAAACAATTAAACAATTAATTATTTTAATAAATAAAAAATTACCAATAATCAAAAAGTTACATCAACTTAAAAAAATGTCTTGACATTCATCCTCATACAACTCAATTTTCTTCTTGCATCAAGAGTAATCACAGAAAAAACATTTTGAATTGTCTATACTCCATCTTAAAATTTAATAATAAAGAATGATCTGAACATGATATATGTACTCTAGCTGATAGAATTTTGGTGAATGAAGTGGGCATGAGAGATTGTTGAGATTGATGAATATTAACAAGTTATTAAATGGCTTCAAAGATGAGAAGGCTAGAAATATTGATGTTAATGGAACCATATATCTGATTTTTTTGTGGTTGATACTATTACTAGTAATCTCATCAATTTACCCTGGGAAAATTATGTGAGATATTGAAAAGAAGAAAAAAACAAATGGATCAATAAGACCAATAATGTTCGAGGCCAGCATCTGTACTCCAGATAAGGGGCTGCAAGAAGAAACCCAGAAGGCTTACAACCTTGGTGTAAAAGTGGTGACTGAGTAGTCACCTTAAATACTTTGATATTAATTACGTAATAGTACAATATAAAATAAAATACCCGAGGTGGACAATGAACCGCACCATTATGCACAAGTAGACATCAGTATTCCAAAGAGTCTTTAGTTGGAACCCAAACAAAATAAACTTAAGAAGCTCAAAAAGTAAATTGATGAACCAAAATGCCGTAACTCTTGACAAATCAAAAATTTCATTTCAATAATTACCTGAAGTAGATCCCTCTTGTTCTGTATGGATTTGAATTGAATCAATGTCATTTCCAGAGTATATTCTTCTCCATAGCTCATGAATGACTTTATTTATTTGCTGCATACACTCATTGTGGAACGTAACCAGGGCATTATCAAATGCTACATAATATTTGTTCAAATCCTCAGCAGCAACTTCAGTAACCTTTAACAAGTTTTATGTTTTTCAGTTTGATTGCTTTAAAAGCCTTTACCACTTACAAAAATCAAATTTTACATTACCAATTAAAAACAAGGTTTAATTATTTAATAAATTAAATTTACAATAAGCCACAATAAATTGTTTTTGAAGATTTATTATCAAGAATACCAAAAATCTTATCTCATTTCAATTTTGTAGTTGAGGAATATTTTTATAATCATTTGATTAATGAAATGAATTTAGATACTATTAATAGTTTCTCCTAACATTTTTGTCCATTAGTTTCATAAATTAAATTCATATAATTCTAAATATAATTTAGATTTATTTCAATACAACACTCACAATGAAATATATCAGAAAGGGTAAATCAAGAAAATATAAAATATTTGAAATTATTAATAATAACAATTTATAACAACTATATAAAACAAATTAATAAAAGAGAATTGTCAATTATTAGTTTATATAACACAACCACAAATTTAACATTTATACACATAAGCCTTTCAGTTGCAAATCATTATGTTTCTAGACAGGGTACACGGACAGTTACCCTAACATTCCTGAAAGATAACTAATTAATGATCACTAACCTTTCCATAAGTATCATCCAAAAGCATTGTTAGAAAGTGGTAATGTTAATTACACTGGGACCAGATGATAACTGAACATCTTATCCCAAATAATAAACCAGATATATTATTTATTGACAAGGCAGTAAAGAAAGTGCAAATCCTGCTGATGATAATATACAGAAAAAAATAAGTGAAAATATTTAGAAACACAAAGAACTTTGGGAGGAATTTAATCACCTATATAGGGTGATAGAAGTAAAAGTAACAAAGCCTGTTGATTCACATAAATTTTACTGCTGGGACATTTTTATACTTTTTGTACAGTTCCTGGTTGTGCCTTATTTTCTGGGTGCCATTTCATTTTCTTTGATGGGCCCATAAATCCTTCTGAGAATTCTTCTTTCAAAAACGGCTGTCCATCGACTTTCTTTAGCACCCAGCATTCACAACCGTGTATTTCAGTATGGGTCTGATGAGGGTCTTGTAGAGTGTAGCCTTTGTGTCTTTATTTATTGCTTTTGCTTTAAAGAACTTGATTATACCGTAATACCGTTCTCCCTGTGCACTCTCTTTTCCATCTTTCTTGCTCTTTTATATTCTTCATGGGAGGCCCTCGTGCATTTCCTTTGTATCATCAATTGATAGGCCTTGTTCTTATTATCGGTAACTTCCCTGCACATCCTCATCAAACCACTCACTTCTTGGGTCGTCACATTTCTTCCGCAGCAGTAGTCATGACACTCTCTATACTTTACATTCTAAGCAAATGACTAACCTACATAGAGAGCATACTTTTGGAAAGGTATGAGATGATAGAAAAGCAAGGATTTAAATGACGATAGTGAGGGACTGAGTTAGGAGGGATTGAGTTCCACACTATGATGGACCAAAAATCAAAAAATTATTATAGCTGAATAAACAAAAAATAAGTATAGTTATTTCCTTTTAGAAAATTTCTTTCATATGTTCATGTAGTAAAAGTAAGCAAATACTTTAAATTGGCACTTTTATCAAATAATGAAAATTTTCCTTTATTCCTTGGAAAACATGTTGTCAAAATAATTGCAAACAGCTGATAAATACTATTCGGCGAGGATACATACGTCAGATCCCAATGATTTTTATCTTCCAGCAATTGCAATGAAAATCAGTGCTATCTACTTTTTGTTATCTAAGTTAGGTAGGTGTGTTTAGCTGATTAGTGTTGTGTAGCTGATTATCTAAGACCGCCATCTGTTGGAAACTTATAAAATTAATCAATATTATGTTTTGTCATATAACAAAAAAATTTGCAATAAAAATATCACGGCCATTAATCGAAATAAAATATAGCCTATTTTTTAAGTTGGGCAAAGTTACATAATGTGCGAAATTTCATCAAAATTGATCCAGTAGTTTCAGAGATTAGGCCGGACATACATCGTGACATGAGATTTTTATATATTAAAATATTGATAAAATAACTCTGATTATAATAATCGTTAGAATACCTCTAAATCAATAAGTTTATCCCTATAATTTTTATCAGCATTCTTATATTGATCCTTGTTCAGCTCCTCTTCAATAGACCTCATTGTGTTCTTTAGCTCTCTTAGCGCTCCTTCTGTTGATGACATCTAAAAAAAGTTCAGAGGAATAAGTTCAGGACAAAATAATGTAAAATTTCAAGCATTATTTCAGTCACATATTGACACCCAGTACAGGTGGTTTATGTTACTTTGCTGTCTTACAGACCAAGTATGATCCAACGCCATCCCTCAATTTGTTTTACCTTCTGATAAAACAAGATAGTAACTGTGCTGCTCTATTCTGTGACTCAATGACTTTACAGCCTTGAGTCTATTTAAAAATTACAGAAATATAGAAAGATAACTAGAAGAAAATCCACAAGTATTTCTAGAGGATATTTTTTTTTAGTTAACCTTCTTATAACTAAAATAGGCTTAATGCAGACAGATCTTTGTTAGCATTTCTTAAAATTAGCTAATAGTATACTGGATCCTAACTGCAATGTTATCTGGAGAACCGCATTTGAAAAATGATTTGATGTAATCACGCATTTTAGAAAAAATTAGTTTTCTACATATCTAATAATTTGTAAATACTCCAAGCTCTCAAAATATAAATTCAGCTATTATTCCAGCTATGCTAGAAAAGATTTGAGTATGGTATGAAAAATCTCCAAGTTTTTCTTTTTCTAATTTGATGTAGAAGTAATCTATCAATTTATTGCATGTCAACTAGGCACCTACCTCAAACAGGATACAATTCACCTATTCTCATGATACAGTTCTATTGTTTAAGTTTTTGACCAAATTTAGGGAAAACATTTTTAAAAAATTTATAAAAATTATTAAATTAAATGTTTTTGGTTTTAAGAATGTATTTTTTTAAATACTAAAAAAATATTTTGCAAATTGTTTTTTGATTAATGAATGATTTAGCTCTAACTTTACTGAAGCTCTGATAGAATAAGATTGAAACATGACAAATAAAAAAATCCTAGGAATATGTCATATCTTTATTGAAAACTAACATCTATCTTAAATAGAATTGCTTATAAATAATATTTTTACTATTTAGTTATAGTACTAAACAAATGGAAGGCACAGCCATGGGATCTTCATAGAGCTCACCGGCAGCTGACCTGTACATGGAACACTTTGAACAGAAGGCACTCTCTACCTCAGCCCAAAACCTGAATATTGGTTCAGATACATGGGCGACACCTTCGCTATCTGGAAGCACGGAAAAGATGCACTGGACAGATTCTTACTCCACCTAAACAGCATCCACCCTAACATACAATTCACCATAGAGCTGGAGAAGGATGGGAAACTTCCCTCCCTGGATGTCCTGGTCGAGAAGAAAGGAAACCACCTTGGACACACCGTAAACCTACACATACAGACAGATACCTTCATGTCACATCACACCATCATCCGTCTCAGAAGGAAGGAATCATCAACACTCTACTCAACAGAGCTGAAATGATAGCTGAACCGTCACAGCTCCCTAAAGAGAAGAGGCACTTGAGAACAGCCTGAAAAACGGATACGACAAAGAAACTATTAAATGGGTAGAACGCAAGAGAAAACTCAAAAAACAAGACAATAAAGAAACCGACAACGAACCTAAAACCCAGACAACCATTCCTTAAATCAAAGGTACCTCAGAAAAGATCGCCAGGATTCTAAAGAACCACGACATCAATACCACATTCTCCACAGACAAAACAATAGCTCACATCCTACCAAAACCCAATGACAAGTTAGGACTGCGTACCCCAGGCATCTGTAGCCGGAAGGACCATCGAAAGAAGGTTAAAAGAACACATATCTAGTGTCAAAAACTTCAAGACGGAAAAATCGGCTGTAGCAGAACACTTCTACAACACCAACCACCACATACCTTTCGAAAACACAACCACACTGGTTAAAGAAAATAATTATCACCTCCGCACCATAAGAGAGGCTATTGAAATTATTAAAGAACCCAATAATTTCAATAAGGAAGACGGTTACAAACTTAGCAAAAACTGGTATCCTGCCATAAAACAAAAGACCAACACATCAACCTACCATCCACACATATACGACCTTACCGAACACACACGAACCCACTCGAACACAATACAGCCCACGGACTCGACACAAGCGAGCCAATGGGAAGGCAGACTTCGACCGAGACCCCTCCCACCCCTAAGGTATATACACCCTGACTCCACCATCCGTTCTTCATTTACTGACTAGCCCTGAGGAAGCTCACAACATGATGAGCGAAAGCTTGGCAAACAAAACCAACACCACACGGTCCATCCCGGAAAAAGAACATATGGTATGATACAATTACTGAGTGATGGGCCACCATGTCCCTATGTGATTTCATAAAAAAGTTTTTGATAACTTACTTCATAATAAAATTTCTCTTCCTCTCTTTTCAATGATATCCTTTCCTGATTTAATTTGGTACAATCTAAATCCCCTATTTTGCTGATCAATACTGAAATCTTTTTAACTAATTCTTTTTCTTCTATCAGTGTTTCACGTAATTTAAGATTATCATTCAACTCTCTCTGACGGGCCTGAAATAAATGTCATAAAATAAAACGAGCTGTAAATAATTTTACATGATAAGTGTTAAAAACGATAATATATCTTACATTTTGCGAGGTTAAATAATTTTTCAAACTATCCCGCTCATCACTGATCGCCATCCTCTTCATTTGAAGGGAATCGCCCTTGCTCTCGAGAGTGGAGAGATTCTGTTGGGCCTGCTCAAGCTTTTTTGATCCTCCAGAGTGCTCATATTCAGAAATCCTGATCTGCTGGGCAGTGACTTCCCCATATCGACTTTCTATTTTCCTTACCTTTAAAATATAAAATATAAATTTATACATAAATCATATTAAAATTATATAATTACAAAGATCATTCAACTCTCTCAGTATATTGTAATATGAGTTTAGATAATAGGAATTTTTATAAAATCAAGTCAATTTTAATGAGATTGTTTTTTTTATGTGACAATATATATTTTTTTTTGAAGCAACTGTTCTTTATAAATTATTGAGAGTGATTATTAATTAACCATTTAGTACGTAGAAACCAATTCTTTTACATTTTTTTTTTTTTTTAGGACCCATCTCAACCATAGGTATTTAAATTTGTAATAATTAAAGTACCGCAAAAGTACTATAATAACTAGTTAAGTAAAAATATGTCCAAAAGGTAGCTAAAATTAATGAGTATCCTTCTTGGGGATAATGGAAGGTTATCAGTATGTTCTAGCCATAGTGAGTAGTCAATATTTATTTTATATCTTTGCTATAAGAAGTCAATTCCATCAAGTGGAATTCATACTGGAACTCATTCGAATATTGACTGTATCCAATATAACATTAATCCATAGGCTTACTTTCTGCCTTTCTTCTTCCATTCTTACAGCTTGAGATGACTCAAATGATTTCTTTTGGCGAAGAAGAGATTCCAACTGCCTGGACAAAGCCTCCAGGTCCTCAGAGCCTTTGTCTACTTCCATCTGTAACATTACCTCTAGGCTTTCCAGTTCATCCCTTCTTTCAATCAGTTGAGCACGCATTTGAGCATTGCCGCTTATCTAAAAATATGAAATCAACATATAAAAGAATAAATTAACTTTTGGAAAAATTACTTAATTTCCTTAATAATCAAAATTTAATAGAAAATAATAGAACTAATTTAATTAATTAAGTTCTTGACTAATAAACTTTAGATTGCAATAAATGTGTAAATAAAGCAAAATTAAAAAAATATATATAATAAACATAATCTGCTATTTGTATTTAAGAAAATAAAATAAAAATAACTTAAATTTATAGTTAGAATCTATGAATCTATCTAAAATGAAATTCAATAATTAATATCAACCTTAAACTGTTGGTTTTGGATTGCATTTTTCTCTTCCTGCAATTTGTTTCTCTTCTCAATAAACCTATTTTTTGCACTTTGTTTTTCTTCTAAGTCTCTACGAGCGAGAAGAACTTTCTCTCTTAATTCTTTCTGTTCTTGTAAACTCTCTTCTAATGTCCGGGTGCTACCTATAAAAATTAATAAATTGAAAACCATAATAAAAATTATAAGAAACATGAGTTTTGAAATATAGTTCTGAGTCATCAGAGTAAGAATAAAACTTAATAAATTTTAAAAATACCACAGATTCCAATATATTTAATTTAAAAGTGAAAACAAATAATCTCCAAGACCATGATTTTCCTCATATGTATCCACTAACAAAACATTCCTTGCTTTGTTTAATTTCTAAGTCTAATAAACAATTTTTTTCTTATGCCTTTGCTAATATTGGTCTCACAGAGAATTTTTTTTTTTTTTGTAGAACATTTAAATATCTATCAAAAAGTTGTGCTTTGATCAGTAATATATCAAATTAATAATTTACTATTGTATCACTCATGTACTAATTACAATACATAATAATATTCACTGTGAAATAGAGAGATATTTATTTATATTGACATTTAAAAGAAATGTTAAATTCTATTTTTTTTTATTAATTTTTTTTTTATATTACACAAAATTAGAGTAATAGAATGATTCATGAACTTTAACCATGAGAATAGTACTCTGACATAAAAATGGCTTTTTCCAAACTTATATATTTACCAGAGGGCATGTTAGCTTCGAGTTTAGCAATTTCCCTGTCAATCCTGCGGAGATCAGCAGAATGCTGCTCCAGAAGTACTATGTCACTCAAAATGCCTTTGCCAAGTGACACATCTGTTTCAGGCTGCTGGAGGTCATTTTGAAGAATCTCTAGTGTCTCTCTGGCATTGCTTAATTTCTTTTCCAGTTTCTTCAGATCTGATCTAATCAAATAACACTAATTTAGACTAATATTTTAAATTAGAAATATTTCTATGTATAAAAAATAATTAATTACAAGATAACATACAAATGATTGCGGAGATATTTTTATTTCAAAGAGAAAAGTTATGCCCCCCGGCCGGGATTCGAACCCGGAACCTATGTCTAAAACACTCTCTTTAAAATAAAAATATTTAAAATTCAGTAAAGCTGACCAATAATTATAAAAAATAAAATAAAAAAAGATTAAGGAGATATTTTCAATTCCGATATTTTATTTAATTAACTGTTTAATTTAATTATTTAATCAAATAAGATTTTTTAGTAATAGGCTTAACCCAAATCTCTCATATGTTCCACCTTTAGAGCAAGTAAAAGTGGCTCTTCCCTTCCATCCGTAGACAATATTTCCTGACTTCTTTAAAATACCAATTCATAAATTCTCAGTATCATTCCACTCCCAAAAACATGATTGCGCACATCGTGTCCCATATAAATACTTTGCTTAACAATTTCTTTAATACCATTATCCATACTTCAATAAATACATACATACAATCAATAAAGTAATTTTTTTTAATTATAAATCAAAAATATACAAATAAATAATGCAACCACCATTGCAAACAAATTGATATTTTGGGAGCAAGAGTAAGTTTTAACATCTAACAGGTTCATAAAAAAATTGTATTTTGAATAAGTAAATAATATATATATATATATATATATATATATATATATATATATATATATATGGGTTTTTTACTTTTCTTGACTGTTATGGAAATAATATAATATTTAGATCTTGAGTTTCAGTCTTTTATTTCTTTATTAATTTTTCAGGCGACGTTTCGAGACTGGGTTAGTCTCATATTCATGCCCTGACAGTGAACAAACGAGCTTTTTAGTAAAAAACATCAAACAGCACACTAAAATAGATGTAAAATGACCTGTGTAAGATGGGGTGTACTTACATGTTCTAAAGAATGAATCAGTTTTTCATTAATCTGTTGCCTCTTAAAACAGCATAAATTGTTTGTATTGTAATTGCTGTGATCAATGAACAAGTAATCCATTTTTTAGGAACAGCAGTTTATGTAATTGTTGAATCATATTAGATTATTGTTATTTTTATATATTATGAATTGATTAAATTTGCATAACACGAGCTAAGACCCTGAACATCCGATTTTTTGTTTACAGCGCGATTTCTATATTTCTCTATAGTTATCATCTCCTTTATATTCCGTTTGAAACTATTTTTCTCTTGGTGTATTATTTTAGGTTTATCAAATTTAAAGGTATGTTGTGTATTTCTAAAATGTGTAGTGAGAGCTGTTTGATCTGGTTTATTGGGGTTTTTTATTATTGAATCACAACTATATTTGAAACTAAATAGATACACTCTACGTTTTAAGTATTGTTCTGATGTTCCGAAATATGATTTACCGCATTTATCTTCACATTGTATTTCGTACACGACATTTGATTTTAGCTCTAATTTATCCGAATCTTTGGTTTTTGTAAATAGTCTTGACGCAGTGGCTGTGTTTTTGAAAGTAATTGCGGAGTCTTTTTTACTTTTAATACCGGTGAGTGTTTTTGCTAGTCTTTCTGAAAGTGTTGGTATATAAGGTAATATATAGTATTTTTTAGGATTTGTTTCATTTAGGTTGTTTTGGTTAGAAAGTGTTTTTGTTGTTTTTAATAAATTGCGAAGGAGGCTGTGCGGATAACCATTCTTTAATAAGAGGTCCACTACGTTGTTTTCGGCTGTTGTTTGGTGTATTGGGGATGATAATTTTCTCGCGCGATTTATTAGGTTTTTAGCCGTATTTATTTTATATCTTTTGGGGCATTGGCTTGTGTAGTGTATGTATCGACCAGAGTGAATAGGTTTTTGCCACCATTTAGTTTCTATTTCTCCGTTTGATTTTCTGATTAAGAGAACGTCTAAAAATGGTATTTTATTATCTTTTTCAAATTCAATAGTAAAGTTTAACCGAGTGGAATATTTATTAAATTCATTTAAAATTATTTCTTTTTCATTATTTTCAGTCGGTATCGCTGTTATTATATCATCCACATATTTGAATAGAAACGGGATATTAAATGGTATTTTTGGTATAACTGTATTTAACAGTTCTTCTAAGTAAATATCAGCTAAGATAGGTGAAATAGGAGATCCCATAGGGCAGCCGAATTTTTGGATATAAAATTTTTCATTGAATTAAAAATATCCTCTATCTGTACATAGGGCCAGTAATTGTAAAAATAATTTGTTGGGGATTTTTGTATGCGTTTTTAATTTATTCCAATTTTTTGCTATTATAGTTTTTATTTTGGAAATGCATATGTTAGTAAATAAAGACGAGGCATCTAATGAGATTAATTTATAACCTTTAGGAATTTTAATATTTGTGATTTTTTGATGAAATTCAAATGAATCTTTAAGATTATATTTATTTGTAGATAAGTGATTTAACAATTCAGCTAAGTATTTTGAAAGCTCATACGTCGGTGAATTTATGAATGATACTATAGGTCTGACTGGGTTTCCGGGGTTATGATTTTTTATAACTGTATATAATTTAGGGGAAGTCGGAGAATTGGTAATGAGTTTTTTGTATGTTTTTATATCAATGTAATTATTCTTCTTTAATAATCCTAGAGTTATGTTGGTATCTGTCATCAATTTATGTGTAGGATTGGAACCGACCTTTTTATAAGTTTGGGCATCATTATTTACTAACATATGCATTTCCAAAATAAAAACTATAATAGCAAAAAATTGGAATAAATTAAAAACGCATACAAAAATCCCCAAAAAATTATTTTTACAATTACTGGCCCTATGTACAGATAGAGGATATTTTCAATTCAATGAAAAATTTTATATCCAAAAATTCGGCTGCCCTATGGGATCTCCTATTTCACCTATCTTAGCTGATATTTACTTAGAACTGTTAAATGTAACAACACAAATATAGTTGTGATTCAATAATAAAAAACCCCAATAAACCAGATCAAACAGCTCTCACTACACATTTTAGAAATACACAACATACCTTTAAATTTGATAAACCTAAAATAATACACCAAGAGAAAAATAGTTTCAAACGGAATATAAAGGAGATGATAACTATAGAGAAATATAGAAATCGCGCTGTAAACAAAAAATCGGATGTTCAGGGTCTTAGCTCGTGTTATGCAAATTTAATCAATTCATAATATATAAAAATAACAATAATCTAATATGATTCAACAATTACATAAACTGCTGTTCCTAAAAAATGGATTACTTGTTCATTGATCACAGCAATTACAATACAAACAATTTATGCTGTTTTAAGAGGCAACAGATTAATGAAAAACTGATTCATTCTTTAGAACATGTAAGTACACCCCATCTTACACAGGTCATTTTACATCTATTTTAGTGTGCTGTTTGATGTTTTTTACTAAAAAGCTCGTTTGTTCACTGTCAGGGCATGAATATGAGACTAACCCAGTCTCGAAACGTCGCCTGAAAAATTAATAAAGAAATAAAAGACTGAAACTAAAGATCTAAATATTATATTATATATATATAATGCATCAAGTAAATGTAGCAAACAGGTATTGAATTGCTGCTGATGCACAATATAAGGCCTAACAAAATAAAATTGCTAGATTATTTCCTGCGTGTACTTACTCAAGACTAGGTATCTCTGTATACTTCATAACTGACAATTTATCAAACTTTGGTTTCAACTGCAGCAAATTTTTATGTTTATCTTGCATAGATTCTAAATTGTCCCTGTTGGCACGTAATTTTGATGGTACTTCTTTCACCTTAAGGGTCAACTGAAATTTAAAAAGATATATTTAAGTAAAATATTTAAGTAACAATATATTTTAATATTTAAGTAAAAAAATATATTTAGTAATTTACAAAGAATTAGATTAGTGTTAGAAGAATGCGAAAAAAATAAGCAAGTACTATTATAAAAAAATTAATAAATAGAATGCAATTGAAAACTCCAAAAGCCAAATCAAGTTTTTAAAATACTGGAAAATAATGGTAAAAGAATAAATTTATAGACCATTCATATTTATTGTTAGCTAGAATAGATAATGAAATATTTTTTCATTTCGGCCAACCTCTTGTATAAGCCCCGTGACTTCTTCTTCCTTGGTGAATCCTCTATGGCAAAGTGGGCAGCATGGTTCTTTTTGTTGTAAGTTTTGTATATATCGTCTTGACATAAACTGTGAAGCTGACAATGTTCCCTTTTGATCCTAAAAATTATATGTTTTAGTTTATTTAATTATTATTACTTGACTAACTATTTACTGACAATTAAACTTATTTTCTCAAAGGGAGCTCTCCTAAAATAAGTTTATAAGTTACTTAAAAAATAATCAACAATCAAAACTGGATTAGCATACAAAATTCTTAGAAATACTATTCTTCCAAGAAAGGCTTTTTAATGTTAGTGTTACTTAAATCATTGATGATAACTTAGTTAATTTTTAAATAACAAAACTTGCATCCAACTGTGAGTCCCAAAGCTATCACTCCCACTTCGACTCGGCGGCCCCCCACTCTCGACAAGACAAGAGAGGGATGAAAATATAAACATTAAGATGGTCTTAACGAAGACAGAAATTAACCTCTAGAAAAACAATATCCTCGTTAATACGTTCCTACATTCTTATCTATATATGGTACATAGGTGAACGGATAATATAATATACCTCTACAACACACATAACTAATATAAACAATAGTTGAATACAGATACAATACTTATATAAATACTTCAATACGTAATTAAACTACATACATTAAAATAATTAGGCTCCTTACTGTTTTATACAAATGAAATTACATATAATAAAGTATAATTAAAACTAAAGTTATACAATACTAATCAACACAGTACATACTAATCAATTCAATAATCATACATTTAAATAATACGTATACAAAACCCTTTTAGTCCAAGCAGTCATTTATTTATTTTTTCTTTACATGTAAACGTAAAAGAAAAAATAAATAAATGACTGCTTGGACTAAAAGGGATTTGTATTTATAAAACAAAAAGAAAAGTATAAATCAAGTCTAAACTATTAATATATATGTGGATCACCACATTACCCCCCTCTCAATAACAAAAATATTGATGATTTCAATTTTTGATAGAACATATGCGACGAAAAATAAGATAAATTGGGCAGCAACTTATCTATATATATAATTCTATATCTCTCCTGTACCTTATGAATGGGTTCGCCATTCATTCAGTCAGCCTGTGCCATCTTCAGGAAAGGACACAAGTACTCCACGCACCCTTTCCACGTCACTGAAGGGACCCAAGGTCATATTAATAGTCAAAATACAGGAATAAGCACATCGGAGTAAAATGTGGGACCCTTAATTAATGGAAACTAACCATCAAAATTTCTGCCCATTAAATAAAATGTATGGGGGTGTCAGCACTAATATGTGGTGATTTCTATTATTATTTGATTTATATATACATATCAACCTAAAAACAAATTATTCTAAATTAATTGTGCTTAAATTATCTTAAATCTAGAGACCACTTGCACATTTTTAATGCGAAGATGCATATGAATTAACTACTGAAGTGAAAATCAATTATCAAAATTTTTCTTTACAATATAAGGTCTCTATAGTTAACTAGAAGCTTATTTCAACAATATAAAGTATCAGTTCACCAAATTTTAATCAATAATTGTATATAACTCAATTTATTCCAAATTCAAAATATTCATTATATTCAATTTAAAATTATTCAAAACTTCCACTAATTATATTATTCAGTCCTCTATTTCATTTATATATTTTTTTCTTTAAATATGATTAATATTTTATAGTTAGTTATTTTCTTACTACTGAAACAAAAAAACATCTATACAAATTGATCTTGCTTTTGACAAAACCAAAAATCAATTTAAATACATGTGGAAAAAAACTTCAGTCTCATATTTTATTATTTCTCTCTCTTTTTTTTTAATTTTATGAGGTTCTCTTATTATTTAATTTTATTATTATCTTTAAAAAAAAATTCCTATTATTTTCAATCAATTTTGGATGTCGTCGATTCTTTTCATGATATCCTCGTTCTTGATCGTCATTGTTTACTTAAATTAAAATTTTAGCCCAAAAAAAATTTAATTTCTGAGAATTTTCTACCCACGTATAAATTTTAATACAATACACGATTTTAATAACCACGCTCTGCTACCAGTTGAAATGACCTTTCCCCAAATAATTTATTAATTATAAGAAATATCCGTGGAGCCTTAAGAGGAGTAAATACATCAGTACAAACACAAAGTTTAACAATGGAAGCCCAAAGAAAAAGTATATTCTGAAACCATATATATATATATATATATATATATATATATATTTTTTTTTTTATAAATATATATATACATAAGATATTATTACATGCAAATTGTACTTATATCGAATACAAGCCTTGTACAGAAGAGAGCGGGAGAGGCAGCGATCGGTTCAGCAATCAAAGATAGAATGGGATGAGAAAGAGTCCCAAAGCTATCACTCCCACTTCGACTCGGTGGCCCCCCACTCTTGACAAGACAAGAGAAGGGTGAAAATATACACATTAAGATGGTCTTAACGAAGACAGAAATTAACCTCTAGAAAAACAATATCCTCGTAAATAGGTTCCTACATTCTTATCTATCTATGGTACGTAGGTGAACGGATAATATAATATACCTATACAACACACATAACTTATATAAACAATAGTTGAATACAGATACAATACTTATATAAATACTTCAATACGTAATTAAACTACATACATTAAAATAATTAGGCTCCTTACTGTTTTATACAAATGAAATTACATATAATAAAGTATAATTAAAACTAAAGTTATACAATACTAATCAACACAGTACATACTAATCAATTCAATAATCATACATTTAAATAATACATATACAAAACCCTTTTAGTCCAAGCAGTCATTTATTTATTTTTTCTTTACATGTAAACGTAAAAGATAATTAAAATTACATGTAAAACGTAAGTATAATTAAAACTAAAGTTATACAATATTAATCAACATAGAACATACTAATCAATTCAATATTCATACATTTAAATAATATATATATATATATATATATATATATATATATATATATATATATATATATAAATATATGTGGATCACCACAAAGATTAAACACAATTGAAATTAGTTAATCAATTAGTAAAATGTTTAAAATATTTTTAACTGAACATATTTAGAGAGCGGTTAAGCTGCTATTTTGATGTTGGGTTTATCATCATTCTGACTTCTAATAAGTGTTAAATATAAGGATAAATACTGTGAAATTCCTTATTGTTCAGTTTTAAATTGTTTGTAAGTTATTTAATGTAGAACATCAATGACTTTGTGATACAAAAGTGCAATTCTGTGAGACTAATTAAAATATTTTATCCTAATTTTATATTCTGACAGATCTTTTAACATTCTAACTGTTCGATTCTACTGGTATATTTCTGTTTACCTATTGCAATATTGCTTTAGTAATTATTTTTGCCTTTGTGACAAAATAATGTCCATCCAATAGCACACTGAATAGAAACTGAGAAGTCGAATAAAGTAAAAGAGAAGAAAGAACCCCCAAAACAAATAAGAAAATTATATAGATTGCAATGCTACAGTTATGGCTACTGAACATAACCAACTGCATTCTTAAATTTATTTTTTTTATCTAGATCACCACATAACATTAATCTGAAAGTTAGTGTTCTTATCATTCACCCGGTCTTAGCAACGATACCAGACTGGCACTCAAACACTTATTAATGTAATTGAAGTAAACATTTTGATTGGGAAATTCAAAGGAAAGGATATACTAACATCACCTATACCAACAGATATAACATTTCAATTCAAATTATTATCATTTAAAATAAAACTGGTTATTTTAGTAAGCATACAAAAATCACAATGTAATCCAAAACATAAAAATAATGTGCTTTTAAAATTATAATCTTAACTTAAATCTAGGAAGTCATTTAGTGTTATCTATAATTTGCTATCAGTATGGTAGGAACGGAAAATAATTCATAAAAATATTAGCATGTTAATATCATTTATCATAATGGTTTTAATACAAGTGTAATGACCCTTCTCCCTGAATGCTATAAAATATATTTAATAAGGTTTGTGGACCGAAAAGCAGGAGAAAAAAGAAGGCCAATTACAAAACTAGGGACCATGAAATAAGATATATTCTCAAAATTATATATATATATATACATCAACATGCAATTACTTATTCATAATCATATAATTATACAATATTCTAATATTCTAATACAAGCCTTGTCTGGAGAGAGAAGTAGCGGGGTGATGACCGGGCAACAGTTCAGATGAGAGTCGAGATGAGAGTGACTTGACAAAATGTATATCGCTATCGGCTAAGCCATCCCCACTACCACTCCTTTAGCTCCTACTTACTTTGGTGAGCCAATGAAATTGCATTTACACATAACTTCGCAAATACGACAATATATACATCCTAGGTTAAAGTCGAATACGTGTTAATATACAATTGGCAAATACTTAATTCTATCCACTAGACATAAAATTCTAAATATAATACTCACTATTACATCAAATGAAAACATAGTATATAACCTTTAAATTTAAATAATACATAACTCATCCCCATAATAATACATTTATGTGATCACCACACAAGAATGTGAATTGTAAAGGAGATAGTTGGGGGGTGCAGTCAATAAGAACACAGAATAAGTGATGTACTTATATTATGTGCCGACGTTTCGACCTACAGTGTAGGTCATCTTCAGGGCTAACAGAGAAACAAACAGAACAAAAAATATAAAAAATGTACAGTAACAATAATATGGTGACAAGTAATGTAGAAAAATAAAATAGTGGCAGATATTAAGATAGAAGATAACGAATATTAAAAAAAGAGCCAGATTATAATAAAATAAAGATATAGACAGATTTAAAAAATTAATGATAATGAAAAGGAATTAAACTAGTGACAGTTTACGTCGGCACATAATATAAGTACATCACTTATTCTGTGTTCTTATTGACTGCACCCCCCAACTATCTCCTTTACATTAGATCATCCAGTCAACTATTTTCATCTCAAGAATGTGAATTATTTAATAAACAAGCAAAACATATTTGATACTTACTTGTAATTCTTCTAATTTACTTGTTATTTCTGCAAGATACTCATCTAAGTCTTTTCCCTCACAGATTTTATTGATTGAAAACTCATCAGCTTCAACTGTTTCCTTTAATGTTTTTAACTTGGCAGACAAGTGCCTCTTCTCAGCTTCACATCCTATTATTTCATTCTCTTTTACTTTGATTTCTTCATTTTTGGTTTTTATCTGATCACCCTTTGATTGAACAAAAAAAAAAAAAAGACGAGATTAAAATGCTTATTACAACAAAGAAAAATAAATAAAAAATACTCAATTCTAACCAATTTATTCAGATATGCATCCAGTTGCATTTTGATTCCCATTTCAGGTATGTCTCCAAGTAAGTGCTTTAAAGTAGAACTGTGCTTGTTTTTTCTACAAAGGGAAAAAATAAAATAAAACAATTTTTTTTAGTTAAAGTGAAACTGGGTAATGTAGGAAAAATGCAAAACTTTCTTAAAACTATTCAAGAATAGCACTGATGTGAAGTCTGACTAATCTAAGCACTACTAATCTGAATATTCAATAGGTTGAGGTATTTTTAACTCTCTAAAGATCTTTTTTAAATTATTAAAACATTATAATGTTACTAAGTTATTTATTAATGAAGAACCTGACTAATTTTGATACAGTAAAAAGTTTATTGATATTTATGTACAATTATTTTATCTGTTTTTTTTAATCACACAAATTGATTTCAGCAATCCGTCATTAGGATATACTCCATAAGCAGGCCATCTGGTCATGTTACTTGAGAGTGTGATAGCTATATTACACAACTCTATTTTTGATTGGAAATCATATAATTGTTTCAGAACTCTGTGAAATCTATGTTATCATTTTGTAAAGTTAATAAAGAGAGAATGTTGGAAAACTTAAGTTTTAAAGATCACAACAGCAGCACAAAATTCCATTGCTTTCTAATAAGCTAAGCAAATTACCTACCCTGAGTGGAATAAAATATAATTTCCATTGAAAATTTTACATATTATATTATTTCTCAACAAACATAAATGTGGTAGTAAATATTCATCAATGGCAGTGTAAGGTAATGAAGATGATAACAAACTTGTCAATTTATAATTCCATTTATTTTCTGAATATGGAATAAAATGATTTTAGAAAAATGAAATCTATATCAAATTATTTAGGTAATATCAGAAAATTAGTACACTGAAGAATTTAAGATAACACTCTGCTAAAAATTGAGTATAATCATATAATATAAACCTTTGATAGCATTCTTCTATCTAAAAGTTCTGCTTTGAATGGAACTGTTGGATGTATTTAAAAGAATTAATTTTATTCAAAAATTTTTTTTTTCAAAGTCACTAATGCAAAATATTTTCTACCATTCCCCTCACCACAACGAAAAAACAGATATTTTTTCCCTAGAAATGATGTAATTGTTGGATTTTAGATATGTTCATTATATATAAATATTCAATTTAGAATAATTTTGTGCATGAATAAAACATGCAGGGAATTCATGAAATTCATTTAAAGTGATGAACATGTTTTGTTATAAGCATGTAAACATTAATTTTTAGCAACCCTTTTCTGCAGAAACCCCTCTATCAGAACAGTAGCTAACAATTGTAGAGTTTTTTATTAATACTCTCCTGAATAGAATATAAATATTAAAGATGGATTTATGCATGTAAAATTAGGTATTACAGTTTTAATATTTCAACTTCAGTTGCATTTTTGGCTTTGCGTTGAACATCTAGTTTCGCCTGTTCTTTGCTCTGGAGTTGAAGAACTTGAATATCTTTTTCAAGAATGCACAATTCTTCTTCATGCCTAAGATAAATAAATTTAAAATATCAATAGTAGTTTAATTAACAAGATAAATAAAAGATAAATTTATGTACTAAAGAAATATAATAATAAAACTTTTTATTAAGAACTCCTTTTAACATGCTACCTTTAGGAAAAATTATGTATATTCTCTACCTGATTGGAAAAAATATCTAAATATTTGACAAAAATGAGAGGCATTGAAAGGAAGTAGAAGAACATCAATTTTATCACTATCGGAACAAAAGAACTGATGGAAGGACACAGAAGTAGAGGAAATCTATTGCTCAAGGTAAAGCGTAAAGCCCAGTGGTATTAGATATTGAATGGTCCAAGGATCACATTAGTAAATTATGCCACAAATCTGGGTTCAAAGAAAAGCTAAGTTATGCACCAACCTGCTGGCTATTTAGTGTAAAGAGAAAATGAGGATGGCTGACCCTATCGTTATGGATAAAAAAATCATATGCATTATTATAATCTCAGCTTGACTAAACCAACAAATTTATGTAGGCTTGCTGGGTTGATTAATTCGCACTGCCTAGGGTTGGTGACTCTATCCTGTCCAAAGGTTGTAAGTCTTAGGTGGGCAAACCTATCACATAGGCAGATAACATGATAGGGTGTTTCGTCCGCTGTATGACAGAAATGGCATGCAGGGACACCCACCAGTCCCAGTCTGAACATGTGGGCATTGAGCCTGCAGTGCCCCGTGAATGCCGCTATGATTGTTTTTAGTGATTCCCTGTCCAGATCCAGGAGAGCTTTGCCTTCATGTCTTCTCATTGAAGCTGTCAAGGAATAGCTCGGAATGTTTTAATCTTCTTTTTTGCACCAGTGCTGGTTCATTTTCGTAAGGTAGATGTCCTTTATTCTACACTTAGCATAGCTGAGACTAATGCCACACACTGGTTCGGGAGTACAAGTAATGTTATCCGATCCTATCCTGGCTAGTCTATCAGCTTCTTCGTTGCCAGGGATACCCGAGTGTCCAGGAACCCACTCAATGCTAACCCTGTTATCCTCCAGCAGTTTGTTTAGAGCTGCATAACAGTCGCTAACGATCCGTGAATTAGTGCTGTGCCCGCTTAGTGCACCTACGGTAGCTTGACTGTGAAGAAAGTAATCTTTCTAAGTGACATCCGCTCTTCCAGCAGTGACTGTGCACAGTAGTTTACAGCAAGTACTTCGGATTGAAATGCAGAGAAATACCTGTCCAGGGAGATCCAGGTTCCTTCTCTAGGGTTGTCTTTCCTCCAGAACCCGGCCCCAGCACCAAAACTGTAAGAGATCCATCTGTGTAACAGTTGATGGCGTTGCAGGGTCTGTGCTGTTTTGATGTGTTAATTTTGACCATGTAATAGGGTGACATTGAGTCACGGATCTGAGAATCCGATCGCATAGCTAAGATGCAATCTGCCTCGATTTTTTTTAACTATTCCCACGAGTTGCAGAAGTCGAAACCGCTGGGATTATGTTCTGTTTAAGCAGCCTATACAAGGAGACCATGGCTCGATACTCAAGCTCCAATGTTAAGGGTCTGAGGACCATCTCCATTGTAGCAGTCGGAGTCGTCCTCATAGCACCCACCATCATTAGACAGGCCAATCTCTGTAGCTTCTCCAGCTTAAGTATGGGTCCACTTTTGCCTGCGCCATGCCACTACACCATAGCTGCGTAAGATACAATGGGTCTAATGGCAGTGATATATAGCCAATAGATCATTCTTGGTTTCATTCCCCAAGAATTCTCCACTGTCCTTTTGCAGACTCAAAGTCATCTGATGGCTTTGTTAGTCGTGTTAATCACGTGTTGGGTACAACATGTCAGTTAGGATACCTGGCTACCATGGTGAATCAACCTAGGATCTTGAAAGAACCCAATCGGTGAAATATAATCTGGGAGTTAAAGACTTAAATAAAAAGTAGAGGACTAAAAATATAAGGCAGACCTTTTCAATTAATTAGAGAACATATTTTGCTGGAAGGTGATGAGTCTAACTCACTATAACAATAGGATAAGAAGTAGAAGAATAGGGTTGACACAAGCAAAAAAGTTTCAGGTCTCCATGGTTATAATATTGAGAAGAATAAGACCAAACAAATAAATAGATCCTTGGAAGTGTTAGTAGCTAAATACTGCCGAGTCCTGCAGAGCAGGGACCCAATCAAGATAGAAAGACTGATTGCAAAAAAAAAATCATCATAACTAATTTAAACAAAAAAAAAACTAGTACTTAAATTACAACATTCCCCTGACATCAATTTTCTCGATACTAAAGCAGAAACAAAGAAATATTAAATACAATTATATTCCTTTATCTTTAACTGGACTGAATCACTTTACATTAATATTTCACCAACTACAAATGCAGTCATCAGGTCTTTACATCATAAAAGCTAAAGGAAAAAGTATCATAGTTTAATTGATTTATAGAACATAATAATATCTTACCTATTCCTTTCAGCCTCAGCGGATTTAATATCATTTTCAAGTTTTTCCGCATTAGTGCTTTTCAAAACAATATCTAATTCACTTTTCACTCTATCAATTTTTGTTTCTAACTGGCTAAGGAGTTGAGTCGATTGATCAACCTGTAAGGTTTAATAAAGTTTAAATGAAATATAAACCATCATACATGGGTTTATTTATAATTAACCAACAGAACTCCACTCTTTCCTTCTACCGGTTCTCTCATTGCAGAGGAGCCTTTATCTTTTAGAACCAATATTCTTGGTTTACTGCCATCGTCATCAATTCACCAAGAGTATTTCTTTTTTCAATAACTAACATAAGGATAAAATGAATCTTTCTAAATATATACAAAAGTTTTTATTGACCATGTTATATTTTAAGTTACAGCTGCAAAGTGAGAGGAACTGTAACGAAGACACCATATTTCTCATAGCCAGCTACTTAACTTATGATTTAATCCACAGGATTCTGACCTCAAATCTCCTAGAATAACTTAAAGATAGTTAAAACACAATAAAGGTATTAAAAACAACAAATCCGGTTTTACCAGTACAGTCACAATTGTGCTGCACCCAATGAGCAAATATGCTAACTATCTCAGAGCAAACACAGGCAGTGCAGTGCTCATTCCTGGGCATCAGTCACTGCTGTTACTACAATATTCTTCAAACATTAATACAAATAATGGTAATATCCAATTTAAAATTTCTCTCTATTATATAAACAAATATTAAAGTGATCGGTCAGCATGTAATATTTTACATAAAAGGTGAGGAAATAAAAATGGATTTAAAAAAAAATTGAGTTTAACTGATGAAGAACAAAAGAAAAATTTGTTAATTGGGGGTTTGTCCGCTGTTGGGCTGAAGAATGCTTTTCGATTTTGATAAGAATCATGCCGTTAACTCTTTTTTTTTTAAGTAATTAATTAAGACTTTTAGCTTGTTAATAATTTATGTATTAAATAGATATGGTGAATAAAGAAATATTAATAAAAAAGTATGAACAAATTTATTTTCAGTTATGTTTTAGAAACTTCAACCAACACAATTATATAGTTTCTTTCATTGCCATATAGGCAGTAGTTTCACTATTTAAAGTCTTATCTAAATTTAAGAATATCATGAATGATAATATTAAGAACTTAATTTTTGATATAAAATTTAATGGTAGAAAAAGGCATAACCTACATCTGAAATATCAGATTTGATTTTCTGTAAATCATTTCTAGTCTGTCTGATTGTAGAGCGTTTGTTTTCTATGCTCTGTTCCAACTTGGAGCGAGACTCTCTGGTATTATCAATTTCTGATTGAAGTTTTGATACAGCTGATCTTTGCTCTACCTCCAATTCTTTAATGCTATCTTTCTTTTTCGAGATTTCTTCATCAACCAGACTCAAGATTCGATCTGCTTCTCTACCCTGAGTTAGTTCAGAAAATGATGTATCTATAACCAAGAGATTACAACTAAGCTTATTTTATTTTTTGTATTGTTATAATTTTAATTATTTTTATTTTGAAGAGAAAAGAGATGTCCAGGGCCAGGATTTTTCCATGTTTCCGTCATGGTGCACTAACACTTGAGCTATCCTGGTCCGTACCTCGGTCAGACAAATCCATTCTATTCACTGACCCCATATCCCCGTGTTCTCACAATTTGCGATGTATACAAGGGGAAGAATGTTCATTGAACATTGCATCGTTGTATACATCGCAAATGCTCGATTTGTAAACGGATTAAATTTTCTTCAAAACAAACAAAAACACTTACTGTGATTCCTAGTACTGAGAAAATCATTAGTAAAAATGTTTAAATTGCTTTATAAATATGGTATAGAAATTTCTTTATAATTATAAACCAAAATAATAATATTGTTTTAAAAGAAGTTTCCAAATGATGAACCAAATGGTTTGCTAGTATGTTAGCTTTTCTTTCTATATGCCTAAAAAGTCATCCAACAACTGAGACAAAAAAATTTCTTTTGAATATAGAGTTCTGAGTTGAACATGTTTAATATATTTTAATGGTTTTTGGTCAACAATTTTTGACAAAATAAATAGGGCTGGAAATTATTGCATACTCATATAAACATTCTTTCTCTGTTGTTTAATTTTTTGTTTTCGACTTTATTTAATTTTCTAAATCCAAAACAAAAGCAATTCTTTTCAATTTTTTCCTGGGCAGATATTTAAAATTTCTTAAATGATACTTAAAATTCATGATTAATAGTTATTTCCGTTCATAAAGGTATCATAAGTGAAGCAATTTTACCATTCTATTAAAAAAAAAGTAAAATCTTAAAAGCTTTTAATTTCTTTTCATGATAATATAATAACCAAATACTGATTCACTATTTTTTTGAGACACAAATTGAAAGTATAGTAGGTCAGATTTTTTTTTTCATTAATTTTCAGTAAACTTTTAGATGAAAGCTAGATGTGACCTATGCAATTTTTAGGTAGCGGATGGTACTCTATGGTACAAACATTTTAACAATTTACTTTTGTTCTAAGATAGTAACAAATATCTACTATCTGAGAACAAAAGTATTTCTTAAGTTGATAATTAAATTTAAGGAACATAATACGGCACCTTGCCCATCCTTTTATTCATTTGCAAGCAAATGGATTTTATTGCAATGCAGTGCCTTTTGAACATGAATAAAAAAGCAAATCGCGATCTGATATTAAGGTTATATGCACTCATGCCATATCATAAGGTCTATAAAAATTTACTATTTACTTATGCACAATTCATTTGACAGTTTCATAAGAGCAGCATTTCGCCTATCAATCAGTTCTTTGTGATTGTCAAAATCACGCATAAGTTGACCTATTTTCATTTTTTCCGTTCCAATTAACTGCTGGTTCCTTTCTATTTCTTTTGAAACATCTTCTCCTTCTTTCTCAAGTATTTCAATTTTAGCCTCTTTCTTCCTAAAAAGTTGAATAAACAATAAACCATATTAAAATCAATATATGGTACATATACACTTCAAGAAAAAAAACAATACAGTTGACATTTTTTTTTGAGTAGGTTTTGTTAGTTAAGTTTTCAAAGACAGAATGGAAGGTAGGAATTATAGTTCAAGAAGGGCAAGCTAGATAAAAAAAATAATAAAAACCTTTGAAAAATTAATAAATGATTCCTATTTATCAATCTATTATTATTGATAATAATAATAGATTGATAAATCTACAAATATCATATAAATTTTTAAGATAGAACTTTGTTTGTTATGCACACATTAGATATTGAATTTATTACTTAGAATATAGGATATATATATTCATCCACCCCCTCCCCTTCCCCAACAGCCCTGAAGAAGACCTGCAATGTGTGTCGAAATGTTGGCTCTTCAATAAACAGTTGTCCCTACTTAAGAGAAATTTTTTTACCTCTACCCAGACTATTTTGTTCCTCGCATTTAGCATATTTTTTTAATAAGTGAAAAGCTTGTTTCAGTAATTAATTTAATATATCTCAGAACAAAAAATATAAGAATAATAGAAATAAGTAAAAACATATTTAAAAATTGAGTCAAACTATTTTTCTATTTGTTTATTCAGATTTAAAGCTTATTTTACAATATTGGTCTGGTAGTGAGACGTCTATAGATAACTTCTGTGAATGATTAAAGATAAAAAAAAAAATAAGAATTTGTATACTTGTCAAATGGCATACTGCAAATTATTATCTGAAGTAACACTGATTTACTGCAGTGAATCATTTTTGGAAATTTCCACAAACATCATATCATTTAAAGTTGTGCAAAGAATCCGAGGTAGATGAACGTCACCTTCTCAAACATGGTAGGACAGACACACAATTTATTTATATCCCATTTATTTATATGGGATTTCATCCAAAACCTATGAATGCATACTTGGGATTCCCTTCATTTATGATATCCACTGACCTCAAAAGGTTCAGGAAGGAATTCATCAGCACTGGTAGATACCTATCCAAAATATCTATGCCATCAGCATAGATAAGTGCCTGAACCACAAGCCGAAAATTGTATCAGAAGTTCAGATTCCCAACACCTTCTCCAGGGCAAAGTTAAAAAGAAGACATGCCAGGTCATCAGATATTATCACATTAAATTTCAGAAAAAGGTATAAATATGAATATCATGAATAAAATCAAAATAATTGATTTCCTCACTTCAAATGTTAAAGTAATGAATTTGTGAAGGAAAATATCAACATTCTAAATGTATGAACAAGATTATCATCAGATCATGCTGAATATATAATATCATAATACAAAATTTGTAGTTTGGATTTTGCCTAAAATATATTTCTGAATATAAAAAGGGACCTTACATAAATGTTAAGACCGTGGAAAAATTCCAACGAAAAGCCCTTAAGTCTCCAAACTAAAACAGAAATTGTAATTATCTGTCTCTGGACAGTGAATGCTTAAAGATTTGAAGATCAAATCAGATAGAGATGACGTCCCTTTCTCCATACACAGAGTAAACCAATGTCTGGCGTTGGTCATGAATATTGCCAGCATAGCAGGCATTATATTGGCAATTTCTGCCTGGTGGTTGACCGTAAATATCCTGAGTAATGTACTCAGAAAACAGTAGTGATGAGTTTAAAAAATTATACATAAATAAGAAAAAACTATACACTATACACATAAACAAAGCATAATAAATAAGTTTCGCTCATTTGACTTAAATTCTTAGACCTCACCGCCGACCATTTTCTATTGTACTGTTACGGGCTACTGGGTATTAAAATGAATTAAACAATTCGTTAATTAAAGATACTAATATTTATTAACAAAATGATAAAAAGGATACAACTAAACTATTAACAATTAAATTATTAAACTAATATAAATTTATAATGACAATATTCTAAATATTATAATCTAGGCCTAACTCCTATTTAATTATTACAATAATATAAGATATTACTAATTCTAGATAGCTTAACTAGTTACAACAGTTTCTATGAATATTATAAAATTACACTAATAATTAACACCGCCGGAGGATATGACTTCTTCGTCTCCCAGCGTCATCATACCTCTTGCCATATCCAGCTTGATCCCGCATGTGATCATCAAGTCCGTGCCCAATATGACATCTTCATCAATATCTGCCACGAGAGCGCGGTGCTTCAGATGTTGACCCCCGATGATGAAGGTGGCAACTGTCTCCCCGTAGACCTTGGCTGGCTCTCCTGTGGCAGTCTGTAATGTCCAAGTTGTTGGTAAGATCTTATCAGCCGGAACTGTCTCCAAGTTCAAGATAGTCATGGTTGCGCCGGTATCCAGTAGCAGACTTTGCAGCTGCCCGTTCACCATCCCATCTACATAGAAACTGTTCGTTCTGCTTCCTATTGACGCAACTCTGATGGTCTTCCCGGGGCCTTTGACTTTACGGGTTGACAGTTGACGGCTTCCCATCAACCCTACTTAGTTTTCCTGTGGCTTTTCTTGCTTCTTGGATGGACACTTGCTTCTAGGGTGTCCAAGTTGGCCGCAGCTCCAACAGCGTATCTCTTTCTTACGGGTCCTGAGAGTCTCCAAAACCTTTGTCACTATGTCTTCGACGCTAGGGACCACAGTAGGCTCTGCTTCAGCTGCTCGAACTCGTGCATGGCCCCGTACTGACTGCCTGACAGCCTCGAACTCTATGGCCTGAGATAATGCGTCTCCCAATGTTTTTGGCTGGGCGAGCTTCACTGCTTGTTGTGGGGTCCCGAAGTCCATCCAGGAATTTGTCGACAACCAGGCTCTCGTAGACATCGTCGGTGGCCGATAGGTAGGCATTCCTCACCAGGTGGGCAATATCCGCTTCAAATTCCTGCAGCGTCTCGTTGGTCTTCTGGATCCTGCTTCTTAGCTGCGAGCGATAAAGCTGGTCCATGTGGCGGTGGCCCAAGCGCATCTCCAGTCTTCTAATCAGCCCCCCGTAATTAGATCGCTCCGACAGTGGCATCCCCTGCAGTACTCCCAAGGCGTCTCCACGCAAGGCTAGGCACAACACTGAAGCTTGGATCTCTTTTGACCACCCGTGGATCGAAGCCGCTGTCTCCAAGAGAGTCATGTAGTCTTCCCACGGAGTCTTTCCGTCGAATACTGGAATGGTGTTGTGATTTGGTGGCGTCCCAGTGTTGACGGGCATAATGGTGCTATGAAGGCTGCCCTCGGAGGAACGGTCGGTGTCGATCGTCGGTGGGTTGCTCATACGTCCCTCAGGAGCTTCTACTCTTAGCCTAAGTTCGTTTTCAATTTTTCTCCTAACCTAGATTCTACATTAGCTACTTCATTATTTACATTTTCCATTAACTTAATTTATAATGTGCCTAACTTAGACTCCAATGTATCTAATAAATCACTTTTTACAGTACCTAGTTCATTTTTAACATTGCCTAATTCATTCTGTAAATTACCTAGCTTATTATCAACATTGTTTAATTCATTACCTACCTTATTTTCTACATTGCTTAACTCATTTTTAACAGTACCTAATTCATTTTTAAAAGTTGCAGACAACTTGCTTAAATCAGTTTGCTTCCATTGGCGTTTAATGCCAATTACGCGGCTGGGAAAGGGGGCTGGGGCCTCCCGGACTCCTGCTTTGCCCTCATTCATGAGGAAGAAGCTCAGTTCGGGGACCCCAGGCGAATTGTAAATAGAGTATGAATGTGTTCAGTATATTTCTTTTATGTTTTATTTATTATTATTATTTTTTTTTTTTTATTATATATATATATATATATTTTTTTTTAATTTATTTTTGTATATATTTTTTCGCTTGTATATATTTATTTATGTATTTATTTCGTTTATATCATTGATTTTTTATGGAATGATTGTAAGCTACATAGCACCATTACTTATTGCCCACAACAGGCAGATTGTAATGCTTCAATAAAGTGTTTTTCTTCTCTCTCTCAAAAAAAATCAGTTTCAAATAGAACGTCATCTGGATTTTCCCCTGACTCTACCAAAAATTGACGCAACCTCTGTTGCAGTACAATTTTAGTTCTGTTAGAATCAAGATCACGTTCTTCTAACTCCCGTTTCAAATCCGCAACTTTTAAATCAATCAATTTAACACTTTTAGAAGCCATTCTACATACAGTAGCCCAATAATTACAAAAATGCAAGACAAAATGCAAAATAATAGCAATTACACAATAATCCCACTTCTGACACCAATTTGTTACGGGCTAGTGGGTATTAAAATGAATTAAACAATTCCTTAAATAAAGATACTAATATTTATTAACAAAGTGATAATAAGGATACAATTAAACTATTAACAATTAAATTATTAAACTAATATAAATTTATAATGACAATATTCTAAATATTATAATCTAGACCTAACTCCTATGTAATTATTACAATAATATAAGATATTACTAATTCTAGATAGCTTAACTAGTTACAATAGTTTCTATGAATATTATAAAATTACACTACAATTTATAACTAATAATTAACACTTACAGTTCACTAGTCCACCGACCGTAAGATTCTCCAAGTATGACAAACTGACACACAGTAGCAAACAGAAACAGTTTATTTCACTCGCGAGACTGTCACAGTTCACTGATACACTTATTACACTGGCCGGTTCAACACTGACTAGTTTATCACACTGACACTCACTTATCACAGATCTTCACTGGTCTTCTCTGGTCTACTCTCAGACTAAGACTGACTCGCTCGAGGCGAAGGAAGTATTTAAATAGGCAAGGCCGAACATTCTAGAACACGGAGGGGTGAGATAATTCTGAAATCTTCTTAATCCTTTTCCGACAAAAAGAGACGATCTAAAAGGTCCTAATCATGTTTTAATTTCTCCCGCCGACGGATTTAAGCCGCTAATCCCCTTGCTTCCGTCCTCCTGCCGGCGACCGTAACAGTACTCATTTGTTAATAATAACTGTTTTGATACATAATTAATCCATTTTATTCTTTTTTCTATTAAATCAACATAAAGTTGACAGACAAATTTAGCAAGAAGAAACATAATTGTTAAACAAATCTCTTCTTCTTCTTTGTCTTCCTCTTATGCAATTTATCTAGCGTCGAGGAGCCTCTCCTCAAACCATTCTTCTCGGTCTCTCCTTAGCTGCTTCATTTCATTGAGGGATCTGCCTCTTTTGCTTCCAATTCTCTGGATATACTTCTGATAAGTGATTCTGGGGCGTCCACACGGTCTCTTTCCTATGGGCCGCGTCTCTAATACCTTTAGTGGATTCCTATCCTTGTTCATGCGGCAAACATATCCAAACCACTGGAGTTGCCGTCTTTCTAGAGTGGTTTTAAGTTCTGTGACTTCTAGTTGCTCTCTAATGCTTTCGTTTCTGATTCGATATCTTCTGGTTCTCCCAACAGATCTGCAAAGGAACCTCATTTCTGCTGCCGTTATGCAACTAGAATGTCTGGCCAGCATTGTCCAACTTTCTCCGCCATAGGTGAGTGCAGGTAGGTAAACAGACTTATATATATGCATTTTGGTCTACTTGTCTACTTCACGGTGGCCGATGATGCTATTGGTAGTCTGGTAATACACTTGATTTGCTTTACATATTCTGATAGATACTTCTGAATCCATCCTACCAAATCTCAATTCGAGAATTTGGAAAAAACATTTTTGTTTTAGACTCGCTTAGCTGTCTGGGCCTCCTATTTTTTTTTTCAAGTTTTCACAATCAGTTAATTCAAGAGGAGTGGATAATCAGCCTTTGAGTCAGATAGAGTGCTGCCTCCTCAGAGCATCCTGACAAACGCCCCTGTCTGGGGCAGCTACTTAGAGGAGGAGACCCTAGGGTATGTATATGTATATGACCTTGATCTATAATGAAGGGTGTTATCAGAGTATTGCTATCCCAACCTGGAGGGCCAGCGGCTAACTATGGTACTATGACCAGGTGATGGGGACACCACTTCTGCCTGATTCAATAAATAATAATAATATATTTTTAAGCTTAAATCTATCAATCTATAATTCAATAAAACAAATTCAATCTTTAAACTACAACTAATAATTACTTTAGCTCTAGACCAAAATTTCGGATAGTTTCTTTCAACTCATCTGTAGTCCCTTTGAACTCAATAGTAATATTTTTCCTATATTCACTTATTGAGCTTTTTACTGCTCCTAATCTTGCCTTTTCTTTCTCAGACTCTATGTGTAAAGCACTGATTTTATCTTCAAGTTCTGCCAGCTCTTTCAATCTATCTGTAACAACAACCATTTTTCCATTTTAATATTACATTATTTATAGTAATCTTAATGAGTTAAAGTAATCCTTAGTTTAAGAATCTAAACAACTTACTTTGGACAGGCAGCAGTTTAACTTTAATGCAAGCAATATCATCACTATGCTTAGAAATCTTTAACTCTACATCTGTCATCTTGGCTCTTTTTTCTCCAGCTTCTTTCTTATATTCCTTCAAATAATGTAGATCTGTTTTCATGGTTTTCATATCTACAAATCAATAATGACAATGGAATAAATGAAAAACTTTCATTATAAAAACAACTAACAAATAAATACACTATTTTAAAATAACAAAATCATACAACCTTCTAAAAGTGATTTTCTTAAGTCTTTAATATGTGCTAAGCATTTGTTATAGTGCTCTGCACCAAATATTGCATCAAACCTTTTTTTAACTTCATTATCCTTGTCTAATGGCCTAAGTAACAAGATAAATCTATAATTTCACACTTTCATTCAAAACTGTTTTATGAACAAGTGAAACATTGTATACCAATTTGATTCTTCCTGATGACATAGAAGTACATTGCTCAAAATAGCTTTAGATACTCCAAGAGCAATACTCATTTCTGAGTCAACATCAGCACATTTATGAGATATTGAAACCCACTGAAAAAGAAATATTCAGCGTCAGCCTGACTAGTAAATGAAATCTAATAAACATTTTGAAAATATTTGTACACACAACCTGGCCATTTCTGTCCAATCTATTAATTGTTTGGTCTAAGGTTTTAAATTCAGATTTCTTCTGTTTCTGAGTTGCTGTCATAAGTCTAAGAACACTCATTACTTCCCCTTTTACATCTTGCAACTTCAAATTAATTTGGGCTTTAGTCTAAAAACAGAATATATTAATATAAATACTAAGGTTTCAGTTCCACCGGTCGTCCCTTGAGTTGAGTCATAAGTTTTAACTTATCATTTCTTTCCTTTTTAATATCCTTCAGAAATACAAATAATCCTGAGTTTTAGTATGGAAAAAACAGTGTAATTGAGGGAAATGTGGGTATCTTTTCCGCAGGGTATCGCTTTGAGATGAGTTAAAACATGTTTTAACTGTTTATTCATTTAATTTTTAATATTTTCCATAAATACTACTTTTATAGAACTTTAGCATGGAAAAGAGGTTGCTATGCAAATCACTAGACCACATGAAAACCCCTATTTTCATTTTTTATTATTTGCAGCTGGAAAACATATTACTGCAGTTCTCAGTAATCAACTTTTTATAACAAAGAGAACCATCCACCTAGTTAAAATAAATTATGGTATCTGTTTCGCAGGTTGTCTCTTCGAATTGAGTTAAAACAAGTTTTAACTGCTTATTCGTTTCATTATTAATATATTCCAAAAATACAAGTTATCATTCAGTTCTTGATGCAATGATTACCGAAATATAAACATTTGGGTAATTATTACACAGGTTTTCGCTTCGAGATGAGTTACAAGTTTTTACTTTTCATTCATTTCCATTTTAATATTTTCCAAAAATTCAAGTTAAAATGAGCTTTAGTATGGAAAAGAGAATGTGATTATGGGTAATGAGTAGGTTTCGGCATCCATTTCATCAAGAAATAAAAGTTTCAACCAACATTTTGAAGTATATATAATATATATGTTTGTTGAAACATTCATTTCTTGATGAAATGATAACCGAAGTATACACATTTCCCATAATTACAATCTCTTTTCCATACTAAAACTCATTTTAACTTGAATTTTTGGAAAATATTAAAATGGAAATGAATGAAAAGTAAAAACTTGTAACTCATCTCGAAGCGAAAACCTGTGTAATAATTACCCAAATGTTTATATTTCGGTAATCATTGCATCAAGAACTGAATGTTTCAACAAACATATATCATATATACTTTGAAATGTAAGTTGAAACATTTATTTCTTGATGAAATGATTACCGAAATATACACATTTCCTATAACTATGCTCTTTTTTTGTACTACAACTTAGGATTATTTTTATTGTCAAGAATATTAAAAAGGAAACAAATGAAAAGTTAAAACTTGTGATTCAACTCGAAGTGACAACCTGTGGAACTGATACCATTCTAACTTCAAATAAGAACATAGAACATGACTCATAGTTTTATAATGACGTTTTACCTCAGCAAAAGGTGTAAGTTTTGGGTCATGTACCCAACCTGATCCTCTGTTTGTAGAAGGTGGAACTTCCCCGCAACAAGCAAATTTAAGTGCTTCAATAATTGTGGTTTTACCACAACCATTTTCACCGAGGATTAGAGTTAATGGAGAAGAGAACTTAATAACACCTTTCTCTTCTGGGCTTGGCCCAAAACTTCTTATGCCAGATATTGTCAGTTTGTCGAAAGAAGACATATTATTTAAAAAGGGCTTTTTCTGTTACTAAATTTAATAATTATAATTATTAAAAAATCACAGAAAATTTATTAACAAACAGTAAATTTTGCAAACCACAACCAGGTCAAAATCCAAAAACTAAATCCCGCCTAAAGTCGTTCAAGAGGTGTTCAATTTATGAGAGGTAAAATTATAAACTATGAATCTCCTTTACATTAGATCATCCAGTCAACTATTTTCATCTCATATATGAATCTTTTTATGGAGAACATGGTCCAGGTGGGGATAAAAATAAATAGTTAAACACAGCAGGTATTTATTAAAAACTTTAATTGTCATAAACTAGAACAATTAGCTGGTCAAATAAAATTTATTATCAATTTGTCAATTTCCATCAACTATAAATTCCTTTAATGCTCACTATCTAAGCATTTCTCTTTGGCATGCATCAAAGGTATTTTCTCTTCTCCATAACATTTATAGAGCCAACAATAATTATTTAAGGTTATTCTTTTTAAACAGGGTTTAACCGTACAACGGTCTCCGGGCCGAATACGGCAGCGACATTTAATGTGATCAAATATGTGGGTGTATGTTTAAATCATATTATTATTTTAACACTACTAGATGTTAAGACATTCCATGGAAGAAAAGCAACTGTTCGACCAAGACGGTAAAAGTTTGTTCTTTGTGAATGGAATGCAACTTGTTATTGAATGACAGCCTGTGAGAATGACTGAATGACAGAAAGGTAGCATAAATGAAACGAACAAACATGTTAATCATGGAATCATATACTACTTCAATTCTTATATTTTATAAATAATATAAAATGTTTATATTGTTTATATTTTTAAATATTGTTTTGTCAAAGCATGAGAGACGAAACTACAGTGATAGCAAGAAATACTCAACACATAAAAATAAAATATTGGTGAACAGGTAGCAAAAGTTTCCAAGACTAGTCGTTGAAATTTCTGCAAATGTATTTTCTAAAATAAGTTTTCTCCCGTCGCATAAATTTCTTTTTGTTTTACTGATTTCAATATTTAAAAAAATATCTATTTAAAAATAAAGAACGGAGAATATAATCTTCAGGAGATAAAGGAGTTATCATGTTTCAACAATTGATACCTACATGAATGAAAAATTAGAAATTGATTTAGATGAAATAAAAATTATGTCCAGATTTATTTGGGAGGATATGAAATGAAAACTATTATTTATAAACAATTTTGACCCCAGAACCAGTAGGTTAAATATGTGATGCCTTGATATAGTTCTTATAGAAAATCCGGTAAAACTTGTATAAGGTGTTATATGGAAAAGGTAAAATATCAAATTTATAGAACTAAATTCCATAGCATTTTAAATGGTGTAAATCTAGGGATTGGACAGGTAGCTTAATGATAATGATTCTATTGTAGAACTGTACCGCTACAAAATTCTTGCATAACATTAATTTTTGTATTAACTTTGTGAATGAAAATAGTGTAAACGTCGTCTTGTTGGTCTTGGACCCTGATTGGGATTCCATACCTCCATTGACTCCTCTTTCTCCAATCCATTACGTGATTCTTTCAAACTGGATATGGGCAAGAATTTGCAATTCGCAGTTCGCCATCACAGACGCGGCCAATATGATCCTCCAGCGCCGCAGAGCGAGAGCGCGTCCGGTCCCATGGTGGAAGCATGCCCTGACGCTCCTCAAGAGGGAGTACTACAGGGCCAGGCGCAGGTACCAGGAGTGTAGGGATGAGGAGAGGAGACCGGCACTCCGAGAGGAATCCAAAGTGAGGTATAGGGCATACCGAAACGGCGTGCGTCACCAGAAGAAGGTATCCTGGGACGAGTTCATCATCAAAAAGTCGGAGAAGAATCCGTGGGGTATCCCGTACAGGGTGGCACTGGGCAAGGTGAAACCGCTGACCATGATGGCGGCAATCAGAGTGGGAAATGCCCAGGCAACCACCCTGGAGGAGACGGCTTCGATGTATATAGACTATACATACCCCAGGAATGATCCGTCCCAGGATACGGAAGATGATAGAATGGTAAGATACACCACGGTGTGCCCCCAAGGTACCGAACTGTGTCCACCATGGGTTGTATGGGACCTTCGTCTTGCCGTGGCAGAGGATCGGCAGAGCTCCAAGACTCGAAGGAATAGACGCCGCGATCTTGAAGAACAGCGCTCCCCCCCCCTCATTAAGGATGACCTTCTGGGCATCTTCAATGAGTGTCTGGACCAGGGGCGGTTCCCGAGTGGGTGGAAGATAGCGGACTTGAGACTCCTCTACAAGGGAGGAGGCAAGGATAAGGAGACCCCTAAGGCGTACAGGCCAATATGCCTCCTCCCGGTGATTAGTAAAGTCCTGGAGAGCCTCATCGTCGCCAGACTAAGGCCGGTCCTCGATGCAACGAGTCATACTCGGCAATTCGGCTCGACCCGTGGCAAGGGAACCACAGATGCACTGCTGAGAGTGCGCAGGGATGTGGAAGAGAAAGCGAAGTAATATTGTCATGCTGGTATCCCTCCGATAGTGAGGGAGGACTCGATAGAGGTGTGGAACAGACGGTGGGTAACGAGCCAGAAGGGCTCTACCTTGAGGAAGTTATCCCCACCGTCCAGTCGAAATTGGAAACCACAGGGGTTCTCCCGGACTACTGGGTCTCGCAGATGCTGACGGGACACGGTGGGTTCCGAGGAAAGCTCAGCGAGCACAGAAGAGGAATCGACCCCCGGTGCCCCACCTGTGGAGTCCCAGAGACGGCTCTCCTGCACCGCGATGGAAAGACACCGTGCCAGGTTGTCGAGGAAAACCGGGGTCTTCGCCCTCGCCGAAGAAAACTTCCCCAGCCTCATTGAGGAGGACAATTACTCCCATTTCAGGGAATTTGTCTACGGGTGGAAGGAGGTGATCGGTCCTGCGCATTTCACCATCAGCAGGATACGGCCACCCGGCGAGCCACCAGACGATGAGCCAAGCCAGGAGGAGAGAGATGGAGACCGGAGGGATGGAGACTGGCCGGATGGTGACCGGACGGATGCGGCGGACCAGGAGGGCTGGACGGCACCAGGACGGATGCAGACCGGCCAGGAGGCTTAATAGGTGCTGCCCCATCAGTAAGGTGCACATCCGTGCACAGGGCAGCACCACAGAATAATTTTATTTTAATAAAATTGTACCCCCTAATTATATGGTACCCACCAAACTGTTGTAAAATAAGAATTTTGAATAAAGAGTTGTTTTTTGGCAGTGGTGGGCGTGCACAAACCGAACGTATAAACCCGCCACTGCCAAACCCCGTATACCAGCAATGGCAGGTAGGGGATAAAAAAAAATAAGTTCGCTATGAATACATTGTGGATATACAAATTCTGGTCATGTGGGTTTTGTCAATCTTCTAACTTGGATATCATAATTTTATTCAAAGACTTCTTAAATTAATAATTTATCAATTTTTAAATATAACAACCAGTTAGAGGATAAGTAAATTGCTCGACATTTTTAAGTCTTGGACTTTTGCCATTTTCACTTTTTACGAAATCTTATTATTTTCGCTGAAGGGAGTTGGTATTTTCTATAAACAAATTCATAGGGGTTAACCTGGGTGGAACGATGTTTATTACTAAATATAAGATCCTTAATATTAATACCATAAAATATGCATAGTTGGATTCATAGTTTCAAAGTTTTTTCTACAAAAATGAATTAAAAATCACCAAATATCTATTTCAGACGAGCCGCTGAAAATTCCACAAATAATAAGATCGTTAGAGGTCTATACGATAAAAAAAGGTTAATATACGAGAGATAAAAAACAATACAAACTTATAAATTAGAAACTACGAATCTTGGGAGCTTGATTTTGATCATTAACGATGGTTGCGAAGTATCTCAAGCTGCATACGGAATTACTTTTTGGAAGAATTCGGCCAGTGATCTAAAAGTTGGGGATCTCAACGACTAATTCAACGACAATCCCTTGAAATACAATTCTTCAATTGCCAGTCACCAAGTCCCCAAGATTATAATTTTGACCATTGTATTCTCTTGTATGACAAAAAGCTTAATTACCTTCACCCGGACAACATGGTTTAAAATTTTAATTAAAAATTCTATGCCACATCTGTTCTACAATTCGTGATTAATCCTCTTCCTCCTTAATGCCGTTTCTGGTCATTATGCGACGTATTGGAGGAACGCATGTTGGAAGAATAAAATTTCGTCCAGGATTAGATTAAAAAGAACTTCTTTCCATGACAAAATCAGTTTTCTAAGGATCATCTCTACCAAACCCGATTATGAATTAACTTTGAGTACACCAATGGTACGTTCATTCAAGTACGTTTTCTAAAAATATTAATCTATTTCTCATTATGCTAAAATTGGTTCACAACGAAACATTATATCACGCACGTTGTTGAAATAAAAGACTTACTTCTGACAATGCTGATTGCTGACCAGATAACTGATACTGCCTAGTAAGTATAACACGTATAGGAAGAAATTCTAATTAATAATCGAAGGGAGGAGGGATCTGTCGGATGATTCAGCTATTTAGTAGTCTTCATTCTACTTTATACATGTAGCTTAATGAGAAATCGGCAATAATCGAACGGGATCGTATTCTGATCTGTCGTAAACTCATTACAAACTTTGCAACCAGTATTTATTCACCTCATTTTTCTTAATTATGAAAGTTTTACGGTTTCTGGATTTACGCAACCTGAGTCATTCAGTCTCGGTAGAAGTTGAGAACTGATAAATCATTTTACAGTTTTTGGAGTAGTGTATTATTATTGCTACAAAAATAAGAAATAATTCTTTTTATACAGTTGTTTATTTATCTTTCCAGTGCAGAAATGAATAATTTATCGATTCTTTATTCAATGCATTGACAAATTAACTTTTCTCTAATCTAGTCACCAGTATAGACAATAGTAATATCAAAATGGGAGGTATCACGAAGTAAATTGTAATCATTCTAGAAGAAAGTCTCTTTTAACAGTTCGTTTGTTTTCAAAATTGTTTATGGTGAAATGGGTATATTTTCTAATAGTTCACCGTTTGACAATGACGTTGGTAAGTCTTTATATTCATTATTTTCTTGCCTAGGTTGTTTTGCCCTTCCTAACACTATTAACAACGTTAATTGGCTTTATTGAAACATTTGTTTGACATAATGATATCAAATGTTTTATATATAAATATAAATATATATATATATATATATATATATATATATTTATGTATATATATATATATATATATATATATATATATATATATATTCACTAATGATTAATCACTTATTTACTCTTAAAACTTTTTTATTTAGAAAAAGCTACTAGTGAAAACAACACATCTGAGGAATGGGGAGTGATAATGGAAATATGTGATAAGGTTGGTTCTTCATCTCTTAATGCCAAAGACTGTTTAAGGTCAATTGTAAAACGTCTTCAGAGTCCTGATCCTCATGTTGTTTTGCAAGCTGTCACAGTAAGTTGAAACTAGATTAAAAAAAATAGATGTCTTATAAATAGTAAGTTTTAACATAAAAATGTATCATGCTTAATCTTATATAAATTAGTTTTGGAAAGTTAGAATATGAATGGAACGGTAATGAATGTCTCAAACATTACTTTAGTAAATTTTCTGACACAAAGATTTGTATTTAGCGATATCTGAAAAAATATATCTAGAGTGCTTCCTTATCTGCCATTATCAGATTCTGCTGTTTGAAGATTTTACTGAGTTTTTGCTTTATAATTTCCCATTTTCAATCTTATAATTTTATTCATTCCCTATAAAATTATATTTTTACTATAGTTCTCTCTTAGTTTATGGAATGTATTTGATGCCATTATTGTTACCAATGTTATTTCTTTGGATATTGACCCATTTAGTAGGAATGTATTTTTTTAATATCTATTTATTTCAACTTGATATTACCCAAGACAATCTCTTCGAAAATCCTCTCTTAGTTTTGTCTAATATTATTGGGTCTCTAGGTACTAACAGTTAGTTTATGCTCAAACCGCTATTGAGAATAATATTCTTGGATCTTGTTTATCTCTGTAGCTAAAACACTTAGCCATTTTGTCTGATAGGGTTCGTATATTTCTTTATTAACTTATGAAAACTAACTTAGTAACTTTCGAAAACTAACTAGTAACTTTAGCATATACTACAGTGCCTGTATCCTGCATGTGGTTACACATAGGCTTATTTAGTCAATTGGGGTATTAAACCATTTCTAAACTTTTTTTCATATTGAAAGTTACTAATGAAATCACTGAATCCACCCTGGGTGGGTTAAATATTATTTTGTAGTGAATGTACAAAATGAATCTCGAAATCACACTGAGGTTTGAGAAGGTTGGGGTACAACTCCCAAATTGAGTTGCATTACCAGTTGGTGTCTCTACCATGCTTCAAATCAGTGCAATCTGCTTTGTTATTTAGTATAATGTTGGTTTTTCTTGGAATTATAACTGCTTTAGTTTGAAATTAGAGTCTTTCCATATCAAATATTTTAATGAAATGTCACCCACCATCTGATTTGTAAGAAACTTTGCAAATTTGCTTATACTTATGCCCTAAGAAGACCTGTGAAGTTTTATTGTTCTAGGATGTATACTTTTTTTTAAATAGAATTTTAAAAATATGAATATTGTGATAATTTAGTTCCGCATAATTGCTTGCGTGGAATGAGTAATATTTACAAAAACTATAACATTTTAGATATTGATAAAAATTTTGATCTGGACATTTTTCCACAGTTTAATAGAAATACACAGTTTACAAAAATGCATTCGTTTAAGTAGCCATAGTATTAAAAAGTCCTGGTTTTATGTTTATTACTCTACCATGATTTTGCCAAAGCCAAACTTACTAGCATCGAAGATTTGTTAGCTGATTTTTTGTGTATTTTATAATTATCACAGCAGGGTAATGCCATGTCAAATTAACCAATAAAAAAAAGTTTTCAACTCTGAAATCCTGAACTCAAATATAATTTTCAAAAAATTGTATCCCTGATGGTTTTTTAGTTATAAATCTTTAAAAATCACAAAATGCTGCATTTTTTTAACGTGTGTGCTTAAAGCTAAAATCTGCAACAACTTTGGTCATATTAGTGCTGGAGAGGTGATAGATAGCTCATTTTAAAGAGGGTTCAAAATTGTCAGTGCTAATAGCCTGGTTTTTATATATAGGCTATATGAAACATAACTTTGGAAATGAAATACAAAGATTTTTCTTTATTTTTTTCATATGTATTTTATTTTTTACATTTTCAATTAGAGTTTCTTCATTGCCTGAGTGCTTTCCAACTCTGTAAGATGGTAGACTCTTCCAGTTTGGGTTGTGGGATCTATTTTGGTTAAGACATCTGTCTTATTTACTAATAAAATGTCTGGCACCATAGGATATTTAAATGAAGGCGATAGACCATGGGGTTCCAGAAAACTTATTTTAATGTCTTCATTTTCTGTATCGATGACACACCTTAACCACCATTACTTGTCGTACTAACATGTGGCAAAACCAACAATTTCATCCAACTCTAATTCACATTGAAATTAGTTTCCTCCGGTTCAGTTTCTGGTTTCTGTAATGGTAACTTCAAAACTGCTTTGCGACAACTGTCACATATTTTATCACCTGCAGCTTTGTGGTAGTCATGGCCTGTACGTTTAAATGGATTACAACAATATACGTTAAGTTTTTATGGACCTGCTTCTTCCATATTTACAACAGCTTAAACAAAATTACCAACACCATACTAACTATTACTTAAATTATTCTGCAGTTTTCAATGTGTAATTGTAAAAAGAGTTACCTTAAAATCAGTTCATCAAACTTAAAAACACAATTCTATCTTACTAATTTGAAACAGTTTGAACTTGTTTAACACTTGTTCACTCTCTGAAAGCAACAGAACGAGTAGCACAACAATGGAACACAGTCATCACTTGTTCATGTTAGGACATGAAGAGACATGACTGTTGAAGTATCAGCAGATCAACAAAAGCAACCTTGATAAACAAAATCAATTTTTATATACATTGCTATAGGCGAGTATGGTGGGGGCCTGGGCCAGGCAGAGTAAAATGACCCTTAGGGTTTATTACCTTTACTTTCAAGAGAGGGCAATGGTCAGGAAGCAGCAGTCAAGTCAAGATGTAAGGAAGAGAATGAAGAATGAAGCCACATGTAAAGCTTCCCCTTTTCATTGTAAGTAGTGTATAAGTTTATTAAGTCTGTAACCATGATTAGCACCAATAAATATAATGTTATTCTATAATTATTCTTATTTAATTAACAACTCCTGGTCAGTCAACCACGTTTACCTTTCGAGAAGAGTATATATGACTATTATTTATTAACAACAAAAAATTACTATATATTAAGTATAACAATCTCAGGGTGGCATCCCATTTTAGTATTTAAATATATTCAGATCACAGGATCTGACTTTTCCCTGAGATCATAGCTTGGGCAGTAAAGCCACTATAGCAACATGTACCATCAATAATGTTTCTATACTAAAGTCCAATATTTATAAAAACATTAGAATTAGGCCTACATAACTTAAATTATTCAACATTAAATTGAAATAAAAAATTTTATGATATTTCAGTGATGTATTTTTAACATATCTCCAGATCCCATCATGGTTCCACTCTGAAATTTGTATGGTGTACTCACAAAATTATACATAAAAACATATATAAATTTGAAAAAAATTAAAAAATACCAACTCAAAACTTTTTCAAAAACGATTTTTTGAGTTTTACTCAAAAAATATTTTTTCCCCCAATGTGTTCAAGTTGGGTATCACATTAAAGCCTATTGAACCCTCTTTAAAATGAGCTATCTATCAGCTCTCTAGCACTAATAGAACCAAAGTTGTTGCAGATTTTAGATTTTAGCACATGTTAAAAAACGCGGCATTTTGTGATTTTTAGAAATTTATTACTAAAAACTATCAGGGATAGAATTTTTTGAAAATTAAATTTGATTTTAGGATGTCAGAGAGTATAAATAAACCAAATTTCAGCCAAATTTGAAATGGTCAAGTTGCGTGCCTTGTTGGTTTGACATGGAGTGACCCAGCAGATTATAAAATTCTTTCATGACTTTCGAAAATCATTTAATTATAGTAATTGTGATGCCCATATATAGTATTTTCTTGACCCTCAATAAGGTTTAAACTTGACCTAAGCAATATTAAATCTTTTAAATCATCTTTCAGTTCAGAAAAGTTTTTGAGATTTCTTGTTGACATGTATGTTGTTAAGTGGCATGGGGTTTCAAATAATATTCCAAAAGTACATGGATTCAAAATTTTCAAACATTAACTAAACATTACACTTGATAACTTAATCAGTATGGTGGGGTCCTGGGAGCCCCAGCCAGTTTTGTTTATTTTGTAATTCCCATAGGGGCTGCTATGAGGAGCTGTGGTCCACAGTACCTTTCAGGCAATAGCTTCTGAGCTGTTGACAGAAGTGATTGTGATTGTTCCGCAGTAAGTGATTTCTGAGTTTTATTCGATTATTAGTGGAGCGTACCATTGGTGAAACTTTTTTATAAAAAATAATTGATATTATTTCAGTCAAAAATGGCATATGCACAGCGATAGTCGATGAATGTTAATGATCCCAATTTTCTGGAATGGCTGGAAGGTTCTATGAGCGATTGTGGAAGTGACCAGGACTTTGATCCAGATTTGGAAAGTGACCATGATTCCAATTCGGAGTTAGATTAAGGGACCGATCAATTAGGAATATGAAGAATCAGGTATTTCTTTAGAAAATTTAGAACAAGGATTCGGTCTGCAGGGAGAAGTTGCATCTCATGGCATGACAGCTCAGAATTATTTTGAAAAAAATAGGATCAACTGGTGTTGTACTCCACCTGCGGTAAACGTACAAACCCGTTTCCACAGTATAATAGTAACTCATATGAAATTTATCCATCATTGCCGAGAAAAAACAATTATCAAGATTTGACTTTATTAAAAATCTGGTGAGGCAGCTGGTTGAACCACAACTTCACAGGGGAGAACCAACTTCCCGTGTGATCCTAGGCAATCGATTGCTAGATTGGTAAATTACCAAATTCCAAAGCCCTCAGCTATACCTGGTAAAAGAATAAGGTGTGGGAAGTGCTCAAGGAGTTGGGATATAAAAGCAAAGGTTTACTGTCCTCATTGCAGTACACCAATATGCACGGATTGTGCCAAGAGTGTCTGTGAAGACTGCCTATAATGGTGCTTGTGATTTGTATATTTTTTTATTACCACATTATACCACTTTTTTAATGTTCCTTTTATAGTAAATGATAGAAATCAATCACTACTTTTTATGATTTTTCATGTACTCATGTCTTAATGTTAATGTTTAATATTTTGTAATTTTATTTTTTACAGTTTTGCGTTTTGTTTAATAAATTTTTATATAAAACAAAAATCAATATTTATTGTGTTCAAACCCATTTAGATACATTTTTGTATGATGTATGGCTGTAAAAAAAATTTTTTTATTTTAATTGAACATTAACAGGGAAGATATTGAGTTAACAAATATTGGGGTCCCAGTGACCCCACCTTACCGGTTATGGAACAACTTACAGGTTAAAAGAACACACTCAATTCATAAAAATATGAGAATGACAAAATGTTGCACAAATTTAAAACATGACCAGCTCCACAGAAAGACTGAGAACAAATGAACACTGATGACAAATGATCTGTTTGGTGCATGTCACTGCCAGCAGTTTTCATGTCTGTGCATGCAGAGCAAGTTGCTGCAGGCATACAGCTACAGCTCTTCAGCTTCCTTTGGAGGCCTCATGGTTAACTACTAAACAAAAAACTACTGAACTGATTGTTATGAAATTTTAAACATAGATTCTTATCACACCTGAACTGACATACGCTATGTTTTCTATATCTCTATGCCACCAATTCCAAATAAAGGGGGCATTGAAATGCAAAAATCGCACTGTTTGAGCAATTGGTACCAAATTTTACACAATTTTATTGAAAATGGCATTATTTAAAAATGTACCCACAAAAAAGCCAGTTGGTTTATAATATTAATAAAAAGCTCATAATCTTAGGTTTTATTTGGAACCTTTTCCAGCTTCCCAGCGGTTTAGAGAAAAAAGTTACGAGCATTTCTCTAAATCATTGTTTTAGTTTCGGAAACCACAATTATGTCATGCAATATGAATTTTATAGTTCTTTTTAATACTATGGCTACTTAAATGAATGCATTTTTGTAAATTGTGTACTTCTATTAAACTATGGAAAATGTCCAGATCAAAATATTTATTAATACCTGAAATGTTATAGTTTTTGTAAATATTACTCATTTCCCGCAAGGAATTATGCAGAATTAAACTATCACAATATTTATATTTTAAAAATTCTATTAAAAAAAAGTATACATCGTAGAACAATAAAACTTCTCAGGTCTTCTTAGGGCATAAGTATAAGCAAATGTGCAATGTTTCATGCAAATCTAAAATAGTGATTGGCATGACCTGGGTGGTTTCACATGGAATGACCCATTATTTAAAATTATTGTTGCTGTCGACTTTTGGAGTTGTACCAAAAACATTAATAATTTGAATTATTGTTGGGGTCTTTAGCCAGCATGAATTAGCATTAATTGGAATTATTAAAATTATTTCTGGTTTAATTTGCTAATATTTAAACTTACTGTTCTCGACTTATGGTAGGCTGGGAAAGTGGTGCCTACAGCTGTAAATTTACAGCAATGCTGTGACTTTAACTGTTAAGGTTCCATAAGGTTTTGTTTATCCCTTGAGTGCTTATAAGGAATGGAAGATGATGAAAATATTAATTTTAAATAATATCTATTTAAAGCTGTAATGAGTTAATAATCTAAATGAATATGAATTTTATACTTGAATATTAAGCAGTTATGTGGAGTCCTACTTGGTATTTGTAGGAATTACCATTCCAGTTTTTTGTTACAAAAATTGGAAGGTATGCTAACCATTAAAAAAATATATCATCAGCCTACAATAATAATCAACCCTTTTTTATATAAATACCCAGTAGTTTTTTCTTGTGTTACAAATAAGCTAAACTTATATTTGCTTTGAATTCATTTTTAAGATTATTATGTCTTTTTATTATTTTATTTTCAATGTAATTCTTCTTTTTCAGTTGTTAGATGCTTGTGTTAATAACTGCGGCAAAACTTTTCAATTAGAAGTAGCCTCTCGTGATTTTGATAATGAGCTGAAGAAATTAGTTGCTAAATGGCAATGTGGTGATAAAGTTGGAGATAGGATCAGAAATCTTATCAAGAAATGGTCAGATGCTGAATTTAAATGTGACGCTCAATTAAGCTTAATGACTTCCCTATACACTCGTCTTAGACAAGAAGGGGTTGATTTTAGCTCTCAGTCTGAGCCTACTCCTAAGGTACTGCTAATAATTCATTTTTTACTTCTTTGATCTTATTAGTCTGTTATTTATTTATTTTTACTCTTATTCTCAAGATTATGCAATTTTTCGTAGTCTGACAATTTCTTCTATAGGACTCTATCTTATCCTGCCTATTCTCCTTTCCACTTCATTAGAAGAACAAACTTTTTTTTAAAATTTAATTTATTGATATATACAACTATAATAATATTACAATAAGTAAATCTGCTAATATGTACAATATGACATGAAAAACACTTGTGGAGAAACTACCCATCGGTAGTACTCCAATTAAGAACAAACTTAAACAGTAACTTTGTTTAATAACGGACTTAGTGAAATGTGTGTAATGCATAGGTTTTAGCAGAAGTCTATTAGATTGATTTACGAATTAGAAATAAATTAATAATTATTAGATACAGGTTGGTTGCCCTCTTTATTAGTGTAAAGAGGTAGTTTATTTTATTAAATAAGTGACCAGTGACTCAGCAAGAGAGTGATATCAACATCAAAAACCACAAAATATAATCTGTTCATTTATGATGCAAAAATTTAATATTTTTTTTCATGTAAGTTCTGTATGAACAATGTTTGATGTGCCCTATGTAATTTTATTGTCCCATCTTCATGCTGTTTGTGATTTGACATAATATAACAGCATATAATATGATAAAACCCAATATTATTTTTTAAAAATTTAATATGTGTTGTGGCCCTCTAGTTGAACCCACTTTGAGGACCAATTTAATATGTCAAAGGTTGGTATAAACTGTGCATTTTATTAATACACTAGCTTTTGCTTGTGGTTTCGCTTGTTTTCACGCCACATAAAGTTCGTGAAAGATCATATTAAATGAATAATTTAATTTTTTTTTTAACTATAAGTTACTCGTACATCCAAACTTTCAGATGTCTATGTTCAAAACTGACAGATTCTATACAATCTTTGAACCCCTATTATATTAAAGGGGAAACTCTTGGGGATGGAATTATCCAAATTTCTTTCTTATATTCTTGCTATAAATTTCTTACTATAATGGATTCTCCACAGAAATCAAACAAAAAAACTGTCTGGGGGGCATGTGCCCCCATGAACCCCCCTAAATCTGCCCTTGCTGTAGCCTATGTGTTATTAGGAGGTATTCTTTATTACTCAATATGTTTCATCCAAATTCTTTCATTAGTTTTTTAGCGTGAATGAGTAACAAACAAACATCTGTTATTTTAACAATTATGATCATGTGATTTGCCTTTATTTATGTACTATAATGGATTCTCCACAGTACCTAAAAAACTGTCGGGGGGGGGGCCACGTGCCTCCGTGCGCCCTCCCCTAAATCCGCGCTTGCTATAGCCTATGTGTTATTCTGATGTATAACCTATATAACTGTAAAGTCTCATCCAAATCCGTTTAGTAGTTTTTGCGTGAAAGAGAGATAAACATTCAAACTTCACATTTATAATATTAGTAAGATTAAAAAAAAAAATAGATGTGTATAAACAATGACGTATAAAGAAATCAGGTTTTTACTAATTAAAATGAAACAGCAAGAAGCAGTTAATTTCAAAAACTTTCTTCTCATAATTATTACTGATAGTTGTATAGATGTTTACAATTCCTCTAATATCAAGTTCCTTTATGGTATGGTTTATGGGATTTTGGTTCTTGTGTTTTAAAGTTGGGTTCCTGAGTTATTGACATACTTTCATAATGTAAACTGGTGACAGACAAGTATGAAGAGTGGCATAACGAACCTCATACCCAACTCCCACCCTATACTGAGACTCGAATCTCCCCATTCACTTTTCTACTTATGTGATTTCAAGCAAGTTCACCGGTCTATAGTTAACCAATATTAATTGAGTAATTGCAAAAAATGTGCTAAAAAAAAAAGAATAGAAGAAAAGAATAGAGAAAATTGAATATCTCATTCTTCTAATAAGACCTGACAGATACAGACTACTACAACTGACAGTCCAGGGGAAGATAAAGCAAGTGCTGACCCTGAAGAAGAAGACGTTCGAAGCTCCACAATTTATGTCGGTGTGGACTGATATCAGTCCAATTATTTAGAAATGTGACAAACAGAATTAAAATCTTTGTGATAATAGCCAATGTTCGTTTACGCACAGGGCACATGCAGAAGAAGGTGAATTGTTGAATGTGCAGAGATGTATCTATAAACCAAATAATCTACTACAGTCGAACCTCGATATAGCGAATTCCTTGATAAATCGAAGTTTTTCTATTCCCCTTGAATCTGCCTATCTTTTCTACGTTATGTTTACCTCTACACATCGAAGGATTGGTTTAGAAGACCTTGATATATCGAATTTTCCAAGATTCCTTGGCTTTACACCGCACCCCTACAAAACGAAGTTTTTGTAGGAAAACCTCTACATATCGAAGTCAATTCATTAAATATGAACCGTTTAGCCTGAACAGCTCGTTCTGAGAAGCATTATCATTCTCAGAGTGGCCTTTTTTCTGGAGTAATCCTGTAACTCCCCCCACTCACATTTGTTTCCAGTTTGTTTCGGTTTCTGCTAACACTTGTGCAGTAGGTTTCGTCTTCTGTCGTACTAGGTTAAGTATTGGATGATGCATTGGATAAAGTGTCGTTTGGAGGAATACAAACTACAATTACTGATTTTTTTCAAAGCTCAGCTTATTTTTTTTTCACAAATTCAATATGTATCTGTTTTTTTAGTCTATTGTTTTGTTGTTAAATAATGACGAAGTATGGTTTTTATTCTAATTGCGTATTTTTTTTTCTAACTGCTTTTAGTTATACTTGTCATAAAAATTCTTTATTTCAATATTCAAAAATAGCTATCTTAAGCAATGTAATTGGCGTAAATTGTATTGTTGTCCATATATGTACAATATTTTAATAAAATAGGTACATTTTTTCTGTATTACATTGAGTATATACATATTTCATTATGAACCTCTACCTCTATATATCGAAGTCAGTCAGAAATCACCTCAATAAATCGAACCTTGCTATATCGAAGTCCTCGATAATTCGAAGTTTTCTCGTTCTCCCTGAGTTTCGGTATACCGAGGTTCGACTGTATATCAAAAATAAAAATAAAAATAGCTAATTATACAATACTTAATTAAAATAAGCCCCCCTAAAAATGAAAATAATAATTAAAGTTCTCCACTTTTAGTGTATGACATTTGTTTTTAGTTTCAATTTTTTAAATTTTAATCTCAACTTTTTTTTTCTGGTTGCTGTGAGCTCAAGTATGATTTTTGTGATTTTCTGTTTAATTGTCAGATTCTGTTTTAATATGTTTTTTTGGTATTTGTTATGAATAGGGGAGAAGCTTTGTGCTTTATGTTGCATTGAACATAAAGACTTCTTGAAAATTCTTTATGTTTCTTTCTTGTTATTCAAGAAATAAAAATTTCAATATATAGAATGATTACGCTTTTTCATCCTTGCTATACTAACAATAAAAAGAAACTTAGTTGTTATAATGTTTCTTTCCTTCTTGAAAAATTCGTTAATTGTTTGTTTGCCTTAGCGGAAATTTACTGTCTGTTCTTTGTAATATTCTCATTGAGTATATATAAAGACATAAAGGTTATCTATTGTTATGTACTGATGCGGGCGGCACCATAGAAGGGATGCTGAGGGAGGAAAATGTGTCATGTCGGGACACATGAAAGGGAATATGTTTGGGACAATGAACAGACCCTTGGTCCCCTTATGGTTTTATGGTACAAGATGGTGGAGAAGGAAGGAGAGGAGGAGAGAAGAAAACTCTTGAAATACGAGGCTGAAGAAGGACTGGAGGAATAGACACAGAGGAGGAAGGAGGTACCCTGGAGATGTACAGCAAGGAGGAGAGACCTGGCAGAGATAGAGAATCCCGGAGGCAGCATGGCGAAGAACGACCAGTAACTCAATTCAGATTTTAATATATATATATATATATATATATATATATATATATATATATATATAATATATATATATATATATATACACCATAAAGACATAAAGGTTATCTACTATTATATCAATCCTTTATATATTATATCATTATAATATATAAAGGATTATATATTATCATTAGTTATTATATCAATCCTTTATATATATATATATATATATATATATATATATATATATATATATATAAAGGATTGCCATAAAATACATTACAGGAAATAAACTAAACTTATCTGTGGACAGGGGTAGATTGGGTTACTGGTCGTTCTTCGCCATGCTGCCTCCGGGATTCTCTATCTTCTGCCAGGTCTCTCCTCCTTGCTATACATCTCCAGGGTACCTCCTTCCTCCTCTGTGTCTATTCCCCCAGTCCTTCTTCAGCCTCGTATTTCAAGAGTTTTCTTCCCTCCCCCTCTCCTTCCTTCTCCACCATCTTGGACCATAAAACCATAAGGGGACCAAGGGTCTGTTCATTGTCCCAAACATATTCCCTTTCATGTGTCCCGACATGACACATTTTCCCCCCTCAGCATCCCTTTCATGGTGCCGCCCGCATCAGTACATAGCATTATATAGTTAAATTCATTCAGTTATTAAATTTTTTTTAGGCCCAAAAGTCAACTGACCCAGATAGTGTATCTTCTCAACAAGAAGTTGATGATATTGCCAAAGGTATTTTTACTTAATGTCATGTTGATAAATTTTTAAATTATGCTTAAAAAACCATTATGTGTAATTTAGCCACTATGTTTCAGCTATTGAATTAAGTTTAAAGGAATCAACTTCTCCAAAATATAATGGTTCAGCTATCACAACTGGACTTTATCCATCAGTAGGAGCCATTGGTGGGAGCAATGCAGTTGAAGTGAAAAAAGTTAAAGCTCTTTATGATTTTGAAGCTGCTGAAGATAATGAACTTACATTTTTTGCTGGCGAAATCAGTATGTTTAATTTTTTTATTCTTTTGTTTGACAGGCGTGATGTAAAAGAAAATTAACACAATTTTAATTTATTATTTATAAATATTGGATGGAAATTTCACAGTAAAACATTATTTTACTGCAATACATTAATACATATATACTTTAATATATATATATATATATATATATATATATATATATATATATATATATAATATAATATTTAGATCTTGAGTTTCAGTCTTTTATTTCTTTATTAATTTCTCAGGCGACGTTTCGAGACTAGGTTAGTCACATATGCATGCCCTGACAGTGAACAAATGAGCTTTTTAGTAAAAAACATCAAACAGCACACTAAAATAGATGTAAAATGACCTGTGTAAGATAGGGTGTACTTACAATTTCTAAAGAATGAATCAGTTTTTCATTAATCTGTTGCCTCTTAAAACAGCATAAATTGTTTGTATTGTAATTGCTGTGATCAATGAACAAGTAATCCATTTTTTAGGAACAGCAGTTTATTTAATCGTTGAATCATATTAGATTATTATTATTTTTATATATTATGAATTGATTAAATTTGCATAACACGAGCTAAGACCCTGAACATCCGATTTTTGTTTACAGCGTGATTTCTATATTTCTCTATAGTTATCATCTCCTTTATATTCCGTTTGAAAATATTTTTCTCTTGGTGTATTATTTTAGGTTTATCAAATTTAAAGGTATGTTGTGTATTTCTAAAATGTGTAGTGAGAGCTGTTTGATCTGGTTTATTGAGGTTTTTTATTATTCAATCACAACTATATTTGTGTTGGTACACTCTACGTTTTAAGTATTGTTCCGATGTTCCGAAATAGAATTTACCGCATTTATCTTCACATTGTATTTCGTACACGGCATTTGATTTTAGCTCTAATTTATCCGAATCTTTGGTTTTTGTAAATAGTCTTGACACAGTGGCTGTGTTTTTGAAAGTAATTGCGGAGTCTTTTTTACTTTTATTACCGGTGAGTGTTTTTGCTAGTCTTTCTGAAAGTGTTGGTAAATAAGGTAATGTATAGTATTTTTTAGGATTTGTTTCATTTAGGTTGTTTTGGTTAGAAAGTGTTTTTGTTGTTTTTAATAAATTGCAAAGGAGGCTGTGCGGATAACCATTCTTTAATAAGAGGTCCACTACGTTGTTTTCGGCTGTTTTTTGGTGTATTGGGGATGATAATTTTCTCGCGCGATTTATTAGGTTTTTAGCCGTATTTATTTTATATCTTTTGGGGCATTGGCTTGTGTAGTGTATGTATCGACCAGAGTGAATAGGTTTTTGCCACCATTTAGTTTCTATTTCTCCGTTTGATTTTTGATTAAGAGAACGTCTAAAAATGGTATTTTATTATCTTTTTCAAATTCAATAGTAAAGTTTAATCGAGTGGAATATTTATTAAATTCATTTAAAGTTATTTCTTTTTCATTATTTTCAGTTGGTATCGCTGTTATTATATCATCCACATATTTGAATAGAAACGGGATATTAAATGGTATTTTTGGTATGACTGTATTTAACAGTTCTTCTAAGTAAATATCAGCTAAGATAGGTGAAATAGGAGCTGCCCTATGGGATCTCCTATGGGATAATAAAATACCATTTTTAGACGTTCTCTTAATCAGAAAATCAAACGGAGAAATAGAAACTAAATGGTGGCAAAAACCCATTCACTCTGGTCGATACATACACTACACAAGCCAATGCCCCAAAAGATATAAAATAAATACGGCTAAAAACCTAATAAATCGCGCGAGATTTTCATCAGAAAATCAAACGGAGAAATAGAAACTAAATGGTGGCAAAAACCTATTCACTCTGGTCGATACATACACTACACAAGCCAATGCCCCAAAAGATATAAAATAAATACGGCTAAAAACCTAATAAATCGCGCGAGAAAATTATCATCCCCAATACACCAAAAAACAGCCGAAAACAACGTAGTGGACCTCTTATTAAAGAATGCACAAGAAAACACAGCCTCTTACAAAAGAAGGCACAGCCTCCTTCGCAATTTATTAAAAACAACAAAAAAACACTTTCTAACCAGAACACCCTAAATGAAACAAATCCTAAAAAATACTATACATTACCTTATATACCAACACTTTCAGAAAGACTAGCAAAAACACTCACCGGTAATAAAAGTAAAAAAGACTCCGCTATTACTTTCAAAAACACAGCCACTGTGGCAATACTATTTACAAAAACCGAAGATTCGGATAAATTCGAGCTAAAATCAAATGTCGTGTACGAAATACAATGTGAAGATAAATGCGGTAAATCCTATTTCGGAACATCGGAACAATACTTAAAACGTAGAGTGTACCAACACAAATATAGTTGTGATTCAATAATAAAAAACCTCAATAAACCAGATCAAACAGCTCTCACTACACATTTTAGAAATACACAACATACCTTTAAATTTGATAAACCTAAAATAATACACCAAGAGAAAAATAGTTTCAAACGGAATATAAAGGAGATGATAACTATAGAGAAATATAGAAATCACGCTGTAAACAAAAATCGGATGTTCAGGGTCTTAGCTCGTGTTATGCAAATTTAATCAATTCATAATATATAAAAATAACAATAATCTAATATGATTCAACAATTAAATAAACTGCTGTTCCTAAAAAATGGATTACTTGTTCATTGATCACAGCAATTACAATACAAACAATTTATGCTGTTTTAAGAGGCAACAGATTAATGAAAAACTGATTCATTCTTTAGAAATTGTAAGTACACCCTATCTTACACAGGTCATTTTACATCTATTTTAGTGTGCTGTTTGATGTTTTTTACTAAAAAGCTCATTTGTTCACTGTCAGGGCATGCATATGAGACTAACCTAGTCTCGAAACGTCGCCTGAGAAATTAATAAAGAAATAAAAGACTGAAACTCAAGATCTAAATATTATATTATTTCCATAACAGTCAAGAAAAGTAAAAAACCAATATATATATATATATATATATATATATATATATATATATATATATATTAATACATCTTTATATGGTTTATACCCTTCATTAATTTCCTTCGCTACTTGCCTTAATTTGGAATTATTGGAGTTCCACTACTAGCATCCAATTCCTTTTTAGGGGTGTTTTTTCCCTTCTAAGTATGATCTCATGCATTGTGTTTATTGTTTGTTTGTACTGTATAAGAATCCTAATGCTCTGTATGTGGTTTACATGCACATGACATAAAAAAAATTCTGGTTTTAGAGCCAGTCACTTAATCCCAAATCAATTTAAAAGAAAAAGAAAATGCTAATGCTGATTTAAGCTATGTATTAGTTTAAAAAAGCAAAATTAATCTGTCATATTTGACATGTTTTCACTGCAAGAGTTTTATCAATTTAACTGGCAACTGAATAGAAAAACTAGAAAATTATTCACATTAAATCTAATTAAATTTGATTATAGAGCAAATCTTTTTAACTAAATTTGATTATAGACCTTCTTATTAAAACCTTTTTAGAGAAAAAGGGTTTATTTTAATAGCCTGAACTTCATTTATTTATATATTTATATTTTATTTTACTGTGCAGCTAAATTAAATAAAAATTCAAATGCTATCAAAGATATTTTTTCTTTTTTAACTTTGCACAATATTAAGATAATTGATGTTAGTGAGGATTTAGTTTCAGTTATTCAGTTCTGATGATGGCCTTAAGATTAATGCAGATTAATCTTGAAACTATTCAACTCTGTATATATCACAACTATATTTGTATTAATTTATTATTTCATCAGTCTCTCTGAAATTTAAAAAAAAATTAGACTAAAGCTACATTAGTACAAATTCAATGTTATTACAGTATATGTTAATTGTAAATAAATTTTTCAAATCCCCCCATCCAAGTTCGCAGCATCTCAGGATTCTCTAAATGTTATCCTGTCGAGGCAGGAGTTCCCCGAGGTAGTAGTGTATTGCATCTGTTCTGTCCTCTACATCATCTTCACTTCTGACATTCCTACTTTTCCCTACACGGTTCCTAGCAACCTTTGCAGATGACACCGCTATCCTTTCCACCCATCCTGATACTATAATAGACCCATCCAATCTCCAAATACATCTCTCCCAGGATGTTCAATGGTGCAGATGATGGACGATAAAAGTTTATGGAATCAAATAGACTCGTGTGATTTTTACACATTGTCGCAGGTCCTGTCCAGCAGGACTTCTCAACTCTCAATCGAAAACAAACCACTAATTTACAAGACTATCCTCAGACCAATTTGGACATATGGGCTTGATCTGGGGGGGGGAACATCAAATGTATCCAATCCTTTTAATCGTAAGTCCCGAGAACTATAGTTATAGAGAACTATAGGCTCCCTACTATGCTTCCAATAAAACCCTACACCATGAACTTCATTCCCTTTTGTTCTTGACCTCATATAAACCACTGGAATCTCCTGCAGGACCCATTTGCTCTCTATACGTGGAAGGTGTAGCTGGCTCGAAGATCCCTTGGGCAGTGTGTAAATAATGTATGTAGATTGAATGTGTTCCTAGATCTCTAATACTTATTGCTCTTAAGTGGGGCAGATTGTATTATATAACTATCCATTAAATATAATCATATAAAAAAAAAAAGAAGAAGAGATTAAATATATGTTTCGGGATATGGTTTAAAAATAATTGATTGATTTGAGGCAAGGCATGACAAGCCACATCTCAGATGTTAACGGTTTTATATAGGAACACCTGTTATGTTAGTTTCGGTAAATTTCATATTTGTATAGCTCTACTACGTAATAAAGTATGCCAAAACTCTAATAATAAGAAGAAATAAATTAGTGTTTTCTTTCTCATCTTTCTCTTCCCAAAGGCTTATTAACATTCTTGCCTTTAATTGTTTAGTTATTTCATTTGAACGAAGTAATTCCTAATTTCAAGTTTTAAAAATTTTCTTTAATTGTTTAGTTATTTCATTTGAACGAAGTAATTCCTAATTTCAAGTTTTAAAAATTTTTTTTAGTTCATGTATTGGATGATTCAGATGCTAACTGGTGGAAAGGACATAATAAACGAGGGGAAGGTTTGTTTCCAGCCAACTTTGTCACTTCTAACTTGTCAGAGGCCCCAGGTAATAAAGAAAATAGTATTCTTTTCTTTGTAACTTATTCTATTATTTTTTTATATTTTAATAGTTATTATTCTTTGTCTTGCTAGTTCCAGAAAAGAAGGGTGTTCAGTTCAATGAAAGTGTTGAAGTAAAACCAATGCCAGTTACTGAAATAGATGAAGAAAAAATTGATAGGGTATTGCAACTACTACATGATGCTGACCCTCAAAGTGACCACAGGGACAGTGATGAAATGAGGGCTTTAGAGGATGAAGTTACTCGAATGGGACCATTAATTGATGCTGAGCTCGAAAGAGTTGACAGGTAAATTATTTCTATTTATTTTATACTTATTGCATTAATATTAAATAGGATGTTTTGAGAGAAAGCAGTAATAATATAGCAAGATAGAGAAAGAAAATAGTTCAAAATTGCAATTCAATAGGGGTTATTCATCCCTTCGTAAAAAAGCTGATTTTCAATTCTCTTTTTGTCATACTCTCATTGTGAACAAACATAGTGATTTGTTATTGAACTTCTAAGTGTATAATCAAATTCTTATTTTTGTCTGGAGAGTCTCGTATCAGCTCTTCTGAAACATTTACGATGATGGTAAATTTACCTCTCTTAGATAGTTGTAAATGGTAAAAGATTAAATTTACCTCCCAACGATAATTTTAAATGGAAAAGGATTAAATCTACCAGTAGGCATAAGAGAAGTTTCGAAGCTCAACTCTAATTCAACAATGGATTGATCTGCATTACATGATTCCATATTTTAATGCTATAATTAATTTTTCCATATTTTACCTGTCAGGAGAAAATAAGATTATCTTAATATCAACTGGAATTTAAATTATCTTTATTATTCTCCAAGATTCAACAAATGGAACTTTGTAGTTGTTTTGAACAGTATAAAATTGTTATTATTCAGTTGGCCTTTTATTAAGTTTTTTAACTTTACATTGATTCAATACATTAAATTAATCTTCTGATAGGCATTGAGATTAGAGATGCCATGTTTGATTTAAAATGACGGTTTTGGTTAAAATTTAAATAACAACGTGGAGGTAATAATGAGGTCTTATCCCAAACAGAATTATGGAATTGATGGGTTATCAGCTAATCAAGGTTTCAGCTAGGATTGTTTCCATTGAAGAGTTTAGATATCGCCCCTTGGATTTACATTAAGATAACATTGTAATCATTCATTTCCCCATCATTTTAGAAACTGAATGAATTTTCTGTGGATTAACCACTAATACTTGTCAGTTGTAAACTAACAATGCTTTAGTACTCTTAGTCTTAAGCACTAAGTAATAGTCTGCTCTTATTTTTACTCCTTTTATACTTCCCAGTGTTATGCAATTGGTTCCTTGAATTATATGTTTTCCTAATATACTTAAGTAATTTAGTTTGATCTGATCTGAGTGACTTTTCTTAGCTCATAGTGACAAAATATTAGTATATTTTTGTTAAAAGATGATTCTACCTATATAAGGTGCCTGGAACTTTATATGTCTTAAGCTTTATTTACCTAATCATCACACCACAATGATCTGCCAATACTCTAGACCTCTATTATCCATACTTTGGCTTTGGTATAAAAATGAATTTTCCTTTATAGACACCTAAATATTTCTTTCTAAATGAGATTTTTTTCATTTTAGAAACTCAGAGAAAAAAAAAATAGAATAATTTTGTAGTGACAAATTCTCTTTTAACATGAAACAATTCAAATAATTCTTCGCATATAAGTATTATTAAATTATTTTTCATTGTTTTTAGGAAACATGCCCAGTTAACTACATTAAGTAGTGGCCTAGTCGATGCTCTTAATCTATATCATGGACTTATGAGGGAACCCAAGCCTCAGTGGTTTCCACCACCTTCAGATTTCATGTATCAACAAGCTCCACCTCCCCATATCTATCCTCAACCTCCACCACATCTTCCTCCACCACCTTTTCACCATCCTCATTCACAACCATGAACTGTTATATATTGTCTTCTCAAGTAAACTATTCTGTACATGTTAAAGATTATATAGTCTTATTTATATGCTTATTTGCATTGTCTGTATACATATCTAAGAACATGTTTTAACATGTAATGAAAATAATTAACAGAATAAAACAGTTTATAACCTTAAATTTTTATGTAATTCAGAAGTTTTTTTCTTTTTTCTCTGATTTGAAATGATCTGAGACTTTTCTTTTCATTTTTTTAACATTTTACAGTTTGCTTATAATTAATTTTAAATATATAGTATAACTTATCTTATATTATTTAAATATCAATTTTTGTGGTCTACATTCCTATGCTACAATTATTATTGTTATGTTTTATTCTTTTGTTTTATCGCCAATTTATATATACATTTATGTTGTTATTGAAATATATTTATTATTTTACCTTGATTGAATTTTTAAAGTAGCTTTGTGAATATTTGTACAGAATTTATATTAAAGAAGTGCGTTTATGTTCTAAATACAGAATGTATGTATGAAATGTTAACAATTGTTGTAAAAGTATTGTGTTTATTGATGTATAATTTTATATTCGACTATTTTAGGAAGTAATAAATTGTTATTTGGTTATATTTCTATTTTATATTTCTTTATTTCTTTTTTTTTAAATAATTGTCTACAATTTTTTTTAAATCTTTAAAAATTGATTTAATCTGCCCTGCCACCAAAATATATTTCTAAGAATAAATGTGTTTTGTTTCTTTATAGTTAGTGCATAATTTTATATGCTACCCAAGAATTGCTACCCATAAAATTAATCTTAGTTCAATAATAACTGCAATCATTTTTTATTATTAATTCATCTTAACAACTTTGATCAATGGTCCTAATAAACTGATGTTTTTCTTGTTAACTAATGTCTATTTAATTTTTTAGAGCTTTATAATTTATAAACCACTGGGGGCCCCTAATTCACACTTTTGAAAAATCTAATGCTTTTAACAAGTGGTTCATTGATAAATTTACTCTCCTGTATTTTTGCTTACAGTTCCTTGGCTTAAATAACCCAATACCATATCCCTATCCAGCCTTGAATGAAGAGAAACTACGTGAAGAAGAACTTTTAAAGCTTCAAAACTTGTAGGACGAATTTCTTTGGTCATACCTCAAATATAACAGAACATGTGTAAATGGGAAATCCTACTAAGAGTATGTCCATGACACCTGCATATGCTCAAATATTGTATTGGTGAATATCTGTGAATTTTATATATTATATATTATAATTATAATTTGTATAATGATTGCACCATTGTCAATGAGTGAGCTTAGTACACATCATCAAATCTTCTTGATAGGTTGTTCAATGCTAGTTATTTTGGAGTTGTAAGATCCCAGGATAGTTCAATGATACTGAGCTATTTGACTAGAGCTGATCAACAAAGAAAGTCGATTCATGATAACCTTCAGCTTCTATTTATAAGTTTAAAAGATCAATTGTGTCTTTATGGATTTGCTGCTAGCTGCATTTCAATACAGTTCGCTTAAAAATACCACATGTGACCTGCATATGCTCAAAAATCATTCTTGTGAACATCGACATTGTAAGATTTGTACCATTGTCTGTAAATTCATAACATAGAACCTATCACCAAGTCATCTTGTTTGGATATTCAATACATGACAACATAGCAATAGTCAGATGCAGCTTAACTTATAGTTTGTTGTCTACTAAATAAAAAATTATATTATTCAGTTAAAATATTATAGGAACATGGTAGAGGCATATCAATCTTTTGGAATAACCTGATTTCAACAGATAAAATCAGTTCCAACTGAATTGTTTTTCAAGGTTTTATCCTACTTAAGCGGAATTACAAAAAAAATGATCTCACCGAGTTTTTTAAAAACAAGCGGTAGTATGCGATTCCAGTTTTACGAAGAATGAGGATGGGTTAAGAGTAATCAGTTAAGTTTCCATTGTGTTAATTAGGTTAGTGTGATATTTTTCGCTTCAATTAGTAACCTATGAAATATCACCTCTCAAGGTAGAGAGATCATTGAGCAATGAAGTAATGAAGGTTTGACAGAAATACAACTTATGCGGCTGTTGCCTTTTAAAGCAAGTATCCAATTATTTAGTTCATGATGGAACCATGAGACTATCACAGTTGACTTCCTCTAGACAACTGACCTTATTTAATATTTTAAATTAATTTTTTTCCTAATGAGAAATCATCAGTCTCCTGAGATATGTTGACAGACTTGATGATTACGTTGAAGGTGATGGAGTGGTACCTTGTATGTTAGTGAAACTGTACAGTGAATTTCTCCAGGATTTTAAAAAGAAGCTTTTAGGTCCTAAGATTTTAGCTACACTATAACCCTACCAACTAATCTTCCACATTCCTTAGGCATTAATATTTCTCTAGATCTCTGGAATATATTTAAGTGAAAAAGAAGATCTGATTGTGAAAAATAGAACATTAAATTATTATTTGAGCATTTATGGAAAAATAGCATTTGCATTCGGGTTTCAGTGATGAGCTCTACTATACCTAATCATCATGCTCTACCCAATTTTTCTCTTTGATGGAAGATTTTCTATAAGAATTCATGCTTGTTTTATTTTCAAAATTAATAGTCCTATAATCTGTGAAGTGAATCATCTTTCTTTGTTAACCTGCCAGCAATGAAAACTAAATCTTCATCTAATTTTAACTGCTATATTTTCTTGATCTTCAAATGGATCAGGGATAATAAAATTAACGATTATCGATATAGCAGTCTCATAATGGCCAAAAATATGTTTCTCCTTCAAATGCAGATATGAAAAGTTTTCAGATTTTAATGCAACTTGCTTTAAGTCTTTTTTTTTTTTTTTAAATTAATTTATTGATATTTACAACTATAATAATATCACAACAAGTAAATCTAATATGAACAGTATGACATGAAAACACTTGTGGAGAAACTACCCATCAGTAGCACTCCAATAAAGTTCCATAGCAGAAGGTCTCGAGGCCATATTCTTTTCAGACACCTCGGAGGGTTATCAGGAATAGTATGGTAAGCAAGTTGAGAGAATAGTGGATTCAAGTGTGTATGAAGCTTGTCATGGAAGGATAGGTATCTAGTTTGGGCCAAATCAGATTTTTATTTTTATTTTTTACTTTAAATTGTACCCAGGAGATTATACGGTACCCCCCAAGTCTGATGTAGAATAAGAAATTTATAAATAAAGAGTTGTTTTTTGGCGGTGGTGGGCGTGCGTAAACCCAACGTATCAACCCACCACCGCCGTACCCCGTATGCCAGAAATGGCAGGAAGGGGAAAAAAAAAAAGTTTGGGCCAAATCAACAACTTATGGGATATTAAGATCATGATGGATGAGTTCTATTTCTTAAAACAAAATTATAGCCTATTTATGAACTGGATTCTTGAGATAAAAACAAGAAATAAATAATGATTATTACAACATAGAATTAGGTTCTTAGTAGAATTTAATTAAGTACTTTATTGTGGCTAGTATCACTGGATTTTTGTAATATTACTTTATTGAGCGAATTCAACGAATGTTAGAGTTGAACCAGATTTTGTTGTCCCCGGTAATTAATCTTATGCTAATCATAAAATGTTTCTTATAATTTAAGATGAATTTTTCAGAATGAATATGTCAATAGGATGGTAGCTAAATAGGGCTAAGATGAGACCAGTTAATGTCTGGTGAAGAGGAACATTTCATTGGTTTATATTTTAGCACTTAGAACACACTATGGTTCATGAGGAATCTTTATCAAATATTGAATGGACTGGTATAGATGTGAAATAAGTTCTACAAAAAATAACTGTAAAAAAAAACTATTATCCTGGAATGTATTTGAGACAAGGAGACTGTGGGTATTCAATCATGTTAGAGAAATTTGTGGTTGTATAATATGAGTGTACTAAAATGGTTAGAGTACTACACTAGAGATGCAGACGACCCGGGTTCGAATCCCGGACAGGGCAAATCTTTTCTCTTCAAAACAAAAATATTTAAAAATAATAATTAATAAAAATAAATTTAATAGTTTTCCCTTCCTTTCCTCTCTCTATGAAATTATACCTCTATGGTTAGATAAGCAAAATTATCAGAAGTACAGCGGCATTATAACCGTCGGTAGGTTATAATGTATTAAATTAAAAAGTTGTCATTCTGTAGTATCTGATTACTCTAGGAGATTGCTTATTTTTCTTATTCGATCCTGGAGTAATTCATTCTATCCATGCATTATATACAAATCCTTATCAGTATACAATGCAAGAATAAAGAATTTCAGTTTAAAACCTATTAGATACGAAATGTGGTTAATTTATTCTCCTAAATATTTTATTTATGAAAATACCTGACACCTTTAGATAATGGGCAAGTAAGTATATAACTGTATTAATTGATTTGTATAACATATTATTTTAACTCTGGTTGTTCATCGGCACAGCAAAGTCTCCCTGACTCATAAGTTTTATTGAATTTCAATGCTTATTCATCTTTCAATCTTATGTAGTTATTAATTTTCTTTCTGATAAAAATGAGGCCATGCTTTTCATTTGAAATTTAGTCTCTACCTTATGTACAGTTATAAAGGATACATATTGCGGTTTAAATACTTTTTTTGTTCTAACAATTATGACATGTTTAGTTATTAATTTGATAAATAGACAACAAAATGAGTAATATTACCATGTGTTATAATTGAATTTTTATTGATTGTTTTGGGACTCTTCATTTAAGTTAAGATATTATTTAGCTTTTATCGTCAAATGGTGAATTAATGTGAGTTGAATTCATATTTATTAATTGTGATTATTTGCGTTATAAGAAGCTATTACCATCATTATTTTGATTACCATGTATTATGTTTTTTGCTATTATGTGTTATCCATATAATAGATTATGTAGTTAAAATTTCTGAGGAATTTTGTGTGATGGGGGTGTCCCTTCCTGAGCCATTTTGATTCACAAGCCTAATGTGATGATATTGAATTATCTTTGTACTTTTAAGTTGTAATAACAAATTAAGTATCTGACTTGTCTATATTGATATTTCTCTAATCACAATTGTAGTGATATCTTCTTGGCTATTGTGTCTGAATTGGTCTGGTAAGACTATCTTAACTAAGAACAATAAGTATGGCAATTGAGTTCTTTCATCCTCAGTTTGGTAAATCATTTACAATAATTTGTATGTGTATGAATAAATAATGTGTATTTTAATTCACTGTCTTTAATCTGAGCTTCAGCATCAATCGTTAAAAAGAAATTGGAATAAGCTTTCGTGCAGAATAATTATCATCTTAAGAATGAGGTATTTTAACCAATATCTGATCTTACCCCTACAATTCTTCCATACTACAAATAGAGATTACAGGACAGAAAGTTTAATTTTTAATGCGTTTTTATTCATTTTTAATATTTTTTAAAGGTTAAAATTACTAGTAGTTAATATAAAATTACTAGTGCATAGTAATAAGGGTCATACTTAAATAATAATAATAATAATATATTTAAATGGTGTGGCATGTTGATAATTTAGGTAATTATTCCGAAGGTTGTCTCTTCTAGTTGAATCACAAAAAATTTTAAGTTTTCATTTGTTTCCCTTGTAATATTTTCCAAAAATACAAGTTATTTTTAATATAGAATTTAATATATTCTGAGCTTTAGTATAGAAAAGAGAATGTAATTATGGGTAATGAGTATATTTCTGTAATCATTTAATCAACAAATAAAAGTTTCAACTAACATTTTGAAGTATGAATGTTTGTTGAAATGTTCATTTCTAGATGGAATGATTACCGAAATCTACTCATTACCTATAATTACATTCTCTTTTCAATTTTTTTTTTTTATTTATTTCTTGTACAATTCACGAAATTACATGCTGTACCAAATAGACCAGTCTCGAATTAAAAACAATAGTACAAATTTAAATATATCTATATATCTGTGCAGAATCATAATTTACAATGAAAGAAAAAAATATAAAAAAATACTTCCAACAGAGAAAAAGAAAGAAAAAAAATTAATGTTAGAGAAGAAATGGTCGACTGTATCTTCTAATTTAAGGAAGAAATAGTTGGGGGTGCAGTCAAAGAAAACACCAAAATAAGCATAACTTATTTATTATGTGCCGACGTTTCGGCCTACAATGTAGGCCATCTTCAGGGCTAAGAGAGAGAAACAAACAAAAATATATAAAAACGTAGCAGTAACAAGAGTATATAAAGTGGTACAGGAGTGAAAATAAAGATAGTGACTAGATATGATGAAATAGTGAAAAGATAAAATAGTGAATAGATAAAAATAGTGACTAGATATGATATTCTTCCTTAAAAAAAATTAATAATTATAAAATAAACAAAAATTGTAACTATACATTCTTAATAACATATATACATATACATATAAACAATAACAATGAAATAAAAGAAATTGGTGTTCTACAATAATAAATGTTTTGTTCTTTTATGTACATACCGCTTTGTACGATTTTTTGTATAGTTCCCAACATCTTTTATAAGTGGGTTTTCTTTTCTATACTAAAGCTAGTGATAACTTGTATTTTTGGAAAATAAAAGGGAATGAAAACTTAAAACTTGTTGTTCAACTCGAAGAGACAACCTGCGAAACAGATACCATCATTTATTTTAACTAGGTGGATGGTTCTCTTTGTTAAAAATGCTGGTAACTGATAACTGCAGTGATATGTTTTCCACATGCAAATAATAAAAAATTAAAATAGGGGTTAGCATAACAACCTTCTATGCCCAAGATCGTGGTTTCGCAGCCTGCTGGCATGTGATGTTTGGATTTTGTAAAGGGAGTAATTTTAATTATGGTTATTATTATTTTACAGACATACAGAATGGAGAAAAGTAGCCAAAAAGATGAGAAGAAAGAAATTAAGGTCAGAATTAGCCAAGAAAAGAGATGAAATAGAAATGGAAGGTAATAATATGTATTTAATTAACAAAAGTAATTACATTTCATTTATTTGAAATTTGATAATACTGTAAGTACTGAGGTTACAAGTGTTCATTATTGATAAAATAATTTTTAACCATTGTCGTTGGGCATTTTTGTGGGTGTATTTTGACAGGAGCTACCATCCACCTATAAAGATCTACCTGACTCTTGTGCTGTATAAACATTTTATGTTTCCTGATCACTAGGGCTGTGAATTATATGCAATAAAAATAGTCAAATATGCACATATATATATTTGGTAAAATATGCAATTAAAACAAAAAATATGCGAAAACTTCATAAGAAAATATAAGGAAACCGTAATATATACAAGTATAAACAAAAATTAAAGCACATGATTATATAGTAATTAGAAGCACAAGAGGAATATACTAAAAAAGAAAAGCACAAACAAAAATTTTAATTATTTTAATTTAGAACATTGTACAATATAAAAGAAAACACTAGTCTATTGGTCCAAAAAGCTGTTGCAATTGCAAATAACCACTTTTTTTAAGTTTTCAAACAAAAAAGAGCGTCTATTTGGCCTTAAAATAGATTAGAAACGGCTAAACGACCGCTCGACGTCAACCGATGTTAGTGGGGCATATTGGAAGACTTCAATTTCTGAGTATAGCTCAAAAGGGCTGAGTATAGCTCTAGGATCGTCCTCCTCCATTTTTCGGCACAAAATTTCAGCTATATTCTGCATGTGCTTCCAACCTGGATTTTTCTCCGAAACATCTATGAATTTCTTCTTCATTTTGTTGCCATTTTCCCCTTGTGCTTTATCCAGTTTTTTGATAACACTATTAACTACAGCAATGCTATCTACTAATGGCATATTTCGTGTTTCTAGTGCTGTAATTTTATCTCCTAAAAATATGACATTAGAATACAAGTAAGTCAAATCATATTTTAAAGTCGGGTTATCTATTAAAGTTTTGGCTTTTTATATTGCAGCAGAATCGTTAGGTAATTTAGACAAAATATCTTTAATTTCATTAAAGTTTGTACAGTAGTCAAATCAAGTCAAGTCAAGTCAGCTGCACTTAGCCACGTCCTCCACCCAGTGATGATTGGTCGAGGAGGCAGTGGGAGATGAGGGCAGCTTGTCTTGAAAATCTCCACACGACTTGGAGCCTTTAAAAATACTTTTTTGATAGTTGCTATCAATTGATCAATATCTGGAAACATATATCTAACAGTTTCTGCAACACGGTGGATAGCGTGAGCAAGGCAGGTCAGATGGATTTTAGTTTAGGATACAAAACTTTTATTGCACATCCTGCTTTTATCATATAAGGAGCACCATCTGACAGAAACAGTAAAACATTTTCATGTTGAACTCTATTCGGCCAAAGAAGAGACATACATTCATTAATATACCTGGCAATGTTAGGATGATTACATTTTTCAAGTACCTCACAGTTCAGCAAAAAAGGTTGTGATGGTGAATCCACAGAGAGTTTTCTGACGATTAAGTTGACAACATATCTGCCTTCAGCATTGTTGTCTCGTCCATCGACCATTTTTTATCAAGTCTCTGATTTTATGGAGTGTTTCATTGTATATAAGATCCAGATGAGATTTCCTGGGGTACTTTTGTGAGGTATGGTTTTCCCTGTGTACTTCTCCAAAAAAAAAAAACCCTTTAATTCAGGGTGGCTTATTTTATGGAATGGTATATCAGCTCTAAGTAAAGCTCGACATAAATCGGTATCGAAACCGGATTTTCCAGATCCACTTGTAGAAGCTTGCGTCCAAAAAGTTTGTTGAAATTTTGATTTCTTACCTTTGTTATCCTGATGTTTTGCCGTCTTTATGTGTTGTGTTACCAAAAAACGTGAAGCAGTTGAGACAGGTTTATAACAACAAAAAACAACAAACACAGTATAGATCGTCTCCATCCCCCTTAAAAGTCTCACTTGAAAATTCACGTATATACTTCTGCACAAGAACTTTTGTCTTTTCCGTGACTTTTGGCATTAGAGATGTAAACAGTTAACAAGAAACAAATAATGTTTCACTGTGAAAAAGCCGTGAGAGACTGTCATAAAAGATCGGATGTCAAAGGAAGGAGAATCTGGAAAATATGTTATAGAGGAGGAAAGAAGATTTATATCCAAATATCTAAATTAACTCTTCGACGAAAACATTCATAGTTGCACTAACACAATATTCCTTTCTACTTCAAAGAGAAGCAAAGCCGATTGAACGTTCTTGGAAAACAACAAAGCAGCTATTGTTTCCGTCAATCTAATTAAACTAATACTGAACCAAAGGCGATATAAAGATCGTAGAAAGTGGTGGTGAAAAGCACAGAATTTTAATTTAAATTTAAATTTTTGAATATTTTTTTGTGCTAAATGCTGAATATATATAAAAATATGTAACTTAAAACCAAATATGCAAAAATATGCATTTATGATAAAACATGTAGAAATATGCAAAAATATGAATTTATGATAAAATATGTAGAAATATGCAAAATAAATATAGCTTAAATTGATTCCAAATATTTCAAAACATATGCAGTTTGTTAAAACAGGATTTTGCAGTTAACAAAAAAAATATGCAAATGCATATAATTCACAGCCCTACTGATCACAATGTGTTAAATATAAAAATATGTCTTTTTTAAAAGTTTTGAAAATATATTAAAATATATGTATAGTGAAAAAACAGTGCCTCGAGAGTATACTGGGCCGAAAATACGTATTAATATTTTCCTCTCAGAGTCTCTTAGGGCTAACTGGTCTGAGACTTTCAGTGTCCAGGTTGTTGTAGCATAGAACACCAAGACCTTGTAAATTTGTATTTTGTGGAATAAAATGGTCCTAATGAAGGTAAAACATTTCTCTTAAGTTGGGAGAAATATTTATTAAAGAGCCAATGTTTGATCCGAATTGCAGGTCTTCTTCAGGGCTAAATATGCAAAATACAGACAGTTAAAATTGCATATTGTAAATATTAAGGGGAATAAACGTAGAGTATTAATAACTATTATTATTCAAGATAAATTTGTATTTTGTTTGACTAACAAGAAGGCTTGATTTCATTAACTTTTAAACCCTTAGTAGTCTATATTTCCTGCCTTGATTCAACTTTTGATCTCATCACTTCCCTTGTTTTTTATGTTTAGTCCTACTCTAAAGTAGGTGAATTGATCAGTAGCTTTGAAGTGATAGTTACACACTACTAAATCTTATGGCCTTCTTCTGGTTGTGGATTCTGGTAATACCATATATGTAGTTGGTTTTTTGCTTTGTTGACAACTAGACCAATTTTTCTGCTTTCATTATCCAGTTCTACTAACTAGGTTTTTATGTGCTCTTGCTCCTGGATAATATAACAATTTCATCCACATAAGTAGCGATTTTCATAGTATGTAGCTTTTTTTTTTGCTCTTTTTTTACTGTTATGTCACTTTATTAACATTTTATGATTTGCATTATGTAACCTTCTGATCAGATATATATTATTTATTATATATACACTTTATTGAAATATTACAATCTGCCACCGATATATATTATGTTTCTTTTTTCTGTTCATGTTTGTTATTCTAAAGAGATTTAGTACTAGAATAAAGTTACTTTTCTATTCTATTCTGTTCTATACAGTTTGGATAGTTATCATTCAGAACCATTCTTCCTGCAGTTTTATGCAGGATTGAGTTGAGAAGTATGTCTGGCAGGTCCTCTCCTTGCCTCACCCCCTTGCTGAACTTACTTTTATGGCTGGAGAGGCCACCAACCAAGATACTCACTTGTGCCTGTTGTCACAGTACATTGTCATTTTTATTAAATTAATGAATTTATAACAAATACCAAAACTTCAAGGATCTGAAATATCTGAAACCAGGCAACTCGATATAAAGCCTGCTTGTAGCCTACAAAAAGCCAGTGGACATCAGTAAGTGCTCATAGCATTTCTCCAGTAACTTTTACTATAAAGATCAGGTCTGTAGTTCCTCGGGTAGGTAGGAATCCACAGTGGTAATCTGTGAGGATCCTTTCAGTGTAAATCTTAAGCTTTTCCACTTGGAATATTGGCATTGGGTTTTGTCTCCCTTTTTTTAAAATAAGCATTTAACTCTATATAATGTATCTTCATAAACTTATATTTATATATATTTTTTCCAAAGCTTTCTATGGATGTTATTTTTTTTGAAAATCTATCTATTTTTATGGACTGTTCTTGTAACAAACTTCTTCTTAAATGAATGCTTATGAAATATTCATTAATTTTACAGAAGAAAGAAAAAGAAAAATGTCTCCAACTTATGAGAAACTTGTTGCTGAAGAGAAATCTATATTGATTGCTGCAGAAGAAGCTGAAATGCAAGAGTTAGAAGAAAAATTGCGTAAATGGCAAGAAGAGGAAGACCGTGTTAGAGAAGAAACCACACTTAGACAAGTAAACTATTATTATTTTGATGATTTTGTTTAATGAAAGTGATACTGATTTTTTTCTTTTCTTCTATCTTACATTAATTCTATTGAGGAGTATTAGATATGTTTCCTACACTAAAATGAATCTATTTATCTATAAAGAAGAGTTTGCTTATTTTGAACTTCTTTTTTAAATGTCTAGAAAATCGATATATTTTTCTATTCGTTGTATATTTTGATGTCCTTGTTACATTTAAAATCAGTATACATTTTATATAGTTTTTAATATTTTTTATATGTTGAATTATATGCTCACTAACAGTTTTAGTTGATAGTTTTGAAGCAGATGTATATTCATGAAACATGATGAATCAAAACGAAAGGGTCTTATTTCTTTTAATATAGTTATTAAAACTGTCCAATTGCTTGATTTATACTCTAATTTGAAAGTTGTATATGTAGAAACTCTGTAAAAGAAGCAGTCGTAATTCCTCATGGATGTACTAGTTGTTTCACAATTAGTTAAAATAGTTCACATGAGTAAATTAAAAACCTTTTCCAGTCATTATTATTTTTCTTTATTCTAAAAAACGTTTCGACAATTCCATGTCATTTTCAATTTACATCATTTTTTTAAATTCTTTCAACACTATTTAATTTTAAAAATATTTTCTAAAAAATTTTTTGTACATTTTCAACCTAAAGATGCACTCCAGTTACAAAAACAAGATATTTAGAATTAAAATAGTTTTGAAATTCCAGGCTTTGCTTAAAGAATTAGAAAAAAAACATGAAAAGGCAAGAATTGAAAAAATTGAAGTAGAAAAGCAGTCGATGGAGGAAGAGGTAGAAAAAAAGGTATAGATTTTAATTATTAAGTATATAATACAATTATAAAATCATTAATTTTTCTACAGTATAATAGATAACTTTGTAAATTGAACATAATAGTGTTTTCTCCCCACAATTTTGACTTTTGTAGTCCTTTTTATGTATTGGCACAATAATGGCCTTATACCATACCTCAGGCATTTGTTCCTTGTTCCGAATTTCTAGGATAAATTCATAAATTTCACAATGCTCTACAGGTCTCTGTTGTATTGTTTTATTTAAGCATCTCAGCTGGAATCAAATCCTGGTGCTTTGCTATATTTTAATTTAACTCCAAGTTCTTCCTCTTCTTGTGAGTCTGGTGGTTCTAGGGGTATATCATCTCCGATAGGTCATTATTGTTTTTTCTTGATAATTTTCTGTGCTGAGGCTAAACAAATCTTTTAAAAAGTCTCTCCATCTTTCAGCGATATCAACTCTGTCTCCCAGTAGTGTGCTATCCCTATCTTTACAGAAACGTGTTCGGGCTTGAATTAATTTTTCATTGGTAAAAGCTTCTATTGGTTTTACCCTCAATTTAATCTTTGAATAAACACCTCTTTCTTTCTGTTCTTGCTTCTGCACAGTTTCTTGGTGTTTTTTCCCATAGTTTCCTATTGTTAGCCTAATTGGTTTTTTGTTTGCTTATTTAATATCACCTTATGCTGCTATGCCCAATCGGACGATGCTACAGAGGGAGCCCTAAAGTATAATTCCCTAATCCAGGTATAATTAGGATAGGGATCTTCAACGACCACCTGACATCATATAGGCTCGGGATCCCCGTTTAACATTCTTTACTCCCTTTTAAAAAATCCTACGAACCCACGATCTTGGGTACAGTAGGTTGTTATGCTAACCCCTTCACCACAGGCTCTTCTCTGTACCATCCTCATGTATCATCAAGCCTTCTTTTTTTCATCAACTGAAACCTGATGAAACTTGTGGCAATTCTTCCCATTTCTTGCATCTGCTATAGTATCCTACTTCCAGCAGCATTTACAACAACAGTATTCCTTATTTTCTCTCATTTTTAATGTCTTCTACTTCTTCCAGTTCTCCATTTCTTAAATACTCCTCCACTTTTCTTTTGTACTCTTGGGCCTTAGGCATTTACGAGTATATTAAAGTTTTGGGTACTTGCCATTTTTACCTTTTGATATTATATTTTTTCCTTGGTCGAGGCAGAATTACTTTAAATTTTAGCTCTTTGACAAAAATTTACTGGGGAGGTAGAAGGTATCTCCCATGAAGTTCCTGTAATAAAAAAGAAAGTATTTACCATGAAATATTTATAATTTTTATTTAATGTTTTTCTCTTTAATCTTGTTTTTGTTATTTTGTTGGGTGTTTAAAAAAGCTTATTTACATTTCATTTGTATTTTAGAAAAGGATTACAAATAGTTTGCAACAGTTCGCCTCAGGTACACTTGATGCTCTTCCTGATGATATGATTGTACCATTAGAATCTCAACCTGGAAAAGAAAATTGCCTCTTTTTTAGTAAAGTTGCTGCTTGCAAATTTTGGGATGCGTGCTCTAGGTAATATAATCTAGTTATAAAACCTTAAGATTATTTGTTACTCAAATTAAAATCATGAAAGCAGAGAATTATACAAGAAATATATTTATCATAAATAGCTCTAGTCTGATTTTAATTAAATAATGAAGGTAAAAATTATATTTCTGATTATTTTAGAAACCATGTGAGACCGGCTGTAAGTAAAGTTCTTCTATTTCCTGGATTTTATACTCATTTTTCTATGTCTCTGTCTGTACAATCTGAATATGACACAGATATCTCATTAGAATTTGATGAAAAAGAGACTTATTCACATTTTGAGTAAGTATGCAATGGTATATAATGCATGTGTGTGTTTAAATATACATATATATATATATATATATATATATATATATATATATATATATATATATATATATATATATATATATTTTATAATTTAGTGGAGAACGGAGATAGTTGGGGGGTGCAGTAAAAAAAAAACTAAATAAGTACAGGACTTATATTTAGTACGTGCCGACGTTTCGACTTACAGTGTAGGTCATCCAGTCAACTATTTTCCTCTCATTTTATAATATAATTTGGTTTTTAGAATAGAGGTTTTAGGTTCCATATGTAATGTACATACAATTGAAGGGGTGGAGGGAAGGCAGGCAAGTAACTTATGAAAGAACTTTAATTAATATTCCCACAATAAATCATATAAAGCCATTATAAATGAGAAATCTTGAATAATAACAATAATTCAAATTGTATGTGTGTGATCAAATCTAATTATGGATTCAGTGTTAGCAATCTCAAAAAATTTTACCAAGGAATTCTTCAAATACAATAATAGTGTTTATCTGAAAGCAAATTCACAACACTTTCTAAAATCTATCTCTACATCCATTAAATTTACAGTTCTCCCCTCTAATACTGAAAAATATTAAAATAAAATACGTAAATAAGTTCATAAATTTTACTTATTACGGATTAACAGCACAATCCATACTTGCGTGTGACTACCAAGCCTGAGAGCAGGATGAGTCCTGCAATGTGGGTTTATTTTCTTATAAATAATTTCTTACTGTTTAAAGATTTATCTTTACTTCCAACTGGACCAATTTCTGTTCCAAAAATAAATTTGAAGTTAAAAATATTATGACAAACAATATGAAAACTACTATTCCACACAAAAAAGATGCAACAAGTGTGGCACTAAGTTGAAACTAATACCTTCCACAAAAATGACCAAGACCAAACCCATTTTGGATTAACAAATTTTTGGTCTTATTAACAACATTATTCTTAAAATAAACTTAAATTTATCTATTTTTTTGTCCACCCAAAGTATCAGTTAAAGGACAACAATCCAACAACAGGATACTAATATTTTTTGTTCATAAAAATTTAAGGGATAACATTTATATTTTTTTATGAACAAAAAATATTTATGACAGAAATTATCAAACTATGCAGAATACTTCATGAATAAATGATGAAAGTATGGTCAGTTTGTAGCTTAATCGATAAATTAATTGTAAAAAAATAATTACTGTTGATTCACTTGATACCTTGATTTACTTTTGTATGTTATCCAATACCTGTTAGTGGACTGACCATTTGCTTCTTAACTTATTCATTGCTTTTGGATTGTTGTCCTTTAACTGATACTTTGGGTGGACAAAAAAATAGTCACAGGGGAACAAGTCTCACTATTAGCTGCCTATTTCTTACAATTTATCTCTAATTTAGTTTGTGCTATGATTATGGATAAGAATGACTCCTTGAATTATTATATAGAACAATAGCTTGTCTTTTTTTCATAGTTTTTGCTGACTGTAACCATTGATTGTATTACATTCGCAATTAAATTTTCATGGATAAAGTTCTTTTTGAGTTCCAAGAATTCATTGCAAGAACATTTCTGGCTGAGAGTTGTTATTTTCATCACTGGGTCAGGGTTCATAATTTTTTGCAACTCTTGCAACTGACAGAAATTCTGTATTTATTCTCATGAAAGAATCACTGATAATGATTTGAAGAGCATTTGCACTATTACATCAAATTTCCAATGAACAAGAAATATTTAAAAAAATTTATAATTGTTTTAATTTTTTTAAATATTTTTATTTTAAAGAGAAAAGATATGCCCCCTTAATAAATATATATCTTTTCTCTTTAAAGTTAAAATTATAAAAAAAATTAAAACAATTAAAAAAAAAATTATGAATAGTAATATGAGGTAAGTCATCAAGGTCCTAAAATTAAAGTAATGTTCAAAGAACATTCGTTCTTGTGTATACATCGCAAGGATTTCGAGAACACGGAGACATGGGATTAGATAAGAGAAGACATTTGTCCCCTGCCGGCAGGCGACTCTGGTGGCTCAATTGGTTAGAGCACTGTTACGGAGAGTCTGAGGATCTGGGTTCGAATCCCGGCTGGGGGGCATATCTTTTCTCTTTAAAATAAAAATATTTAAGCTTCCAAATCAGTGTATGTTGATTATACTGGATACTGTATTGAAAATAGTAAAATTATGAAAAATATTATGTACTAGTGTAAATATAAATAATTTTATGTTAATATTTTTATTTAATTATATTACATAATTTTTAGAGAATTTTACCGTGATATCAGAGGTGAATTTGAAAAGTATGGCCATCTTACAAATTTGTTGGTATGCTGCAATCGAGAACTTCATTTAAGAGGAAATGTTTATGTTTCTTATTTAACAGAAAGGGAAGCAATGGCTGCGTTTCTTAAGTTCAATGGAAGATATTACGCTGGCAAAATAATATCCTGCCAATTTGTAAATATACCATCGTGGAAAAGTGCTATTTGTGGTAAGAAAATAAAATATATTTTTAAATTATGGAACTTTGAATACTAATGTTTTTTAAAATTAACCACACATATTGTGATTTGTATTTATTGATGTAAGGCCATAACATAATTAGCAATTTATGGTGATGATCAGTGTTGAGATATTTACCATATTCCTAAGTTTCATGTTATCCTTAAATTTGTTGGTATTATTTTCAAATTAATCAATAAAAAATTAGTGGTGAAATTTACTGTAAATTGTAGTCATTAGCAAAGCTTTAACTTGTAATTTATTTAATTATTTGGTTACCATCAATTCATACAGAAATACAGTTCAGCATTTTTGGAAAACTATCTCTATCTCTATCTCTCTCTCACTCTCACTCTCACTCTCACTCTCACTCTCACTCTCACTCTCTCTCTCACTCTCACTCACTCTCTCTCTCTCTCTCTCTCTCTCTCTCTCTCTCTCTCTCTCTCTCTCTCTCTCTCTCTCTCTCTCTCTCTCTCTCTCTCTCTCTCTCTCTCTCTCTCTCTCTCTCTCTCTCTCTCTCTCTCTCTCTCTCTCTCTCTCTCTCTCTCTCTCTCTCATCTCTCTCTCTCTCTCTCTCTCTCTCTCTCTCTCTCTCTCTCTCTCTCTCTCTCTCTCATTTTCTCTCTCTTTCTCTCTCACTCTCACACTCTCTCTCACACTCTCTCTCTCTCTCTCTCTCTCTCTCTCTCTCTCTCTCTCTCTCTCTCTCTCTCTCTCTCTTTTTTTTTGAAAGGTTGCAGCAACATTGTTGTAAAACTTATTACATGATTGTAAATAATAATATCTGCTATAACCTTAATTTGATGGATGTATTCTTTTTGCTTCTAGGATTACATTTTAAAAAGAAGTGCCCTAAAGGAAATGCTTGCAATTTTTTACATGTATTCAAAGATCCAGGCCCTCCTTTTTACAAAATTAATGAAGATAGGTAAATATTTAATATCTTAATATTGACCAGAATTGTTTATATACAATATTTGACATATTTTAGATACTAGTATCATCTTTTTACTATGATTTTTTCTGTCAGGTTTACTTGGTGATGAATATTAAGTATTTCTAAATGAGTATATATTTAAATTAGTTTCTTAAGTGATTAAATTTTAAGACATTCAGTGCGAATTGCCGATTCAACAAGTATTAGTAGCATTGTTAATTTATTTCATCTTTTGGCTATGCTCCATTTCAATCAGTGGCCTGACAAATGCTTAATTTTGCATTAATTACTTCATCCATTCCCTTCTATTTGGGCATTAATAAGTATTACTTCAGTGTTGGCTTAACTTTAGTTATTTTTATGATTTAATTATTCTTGAGATATTGGTTTCTGTTGTCATCAGTTTTGTGTGCTTCATTAGAATTTGTTTTTTTGGCTTTTTATTTTCTAATCCCAATATTTTATAATTGATATACTCCTTCTGCTTTTCTCTTTTTGCAACTTTCTTGGTATTATTTTTGTCTAATTTTCAATTCCATTCTGTTCTAAATTTCCAATATTCCATAATGACACAGTTTCTTTTTCTCATTTTCCATTAAGCTTTATTGCCAACAACGTATATGTTAAGCATTCTATAGTGCCTTTTTCCTTAGTCAATTCTGTCATTTTCTCTTAGTTCTTCAAAGAATTACTTAGTTTTTACTGGTTCATAGTGCCGAAGTCTTCTTAGATTTATGGGTGGAGAATAATCTACTCATGGTAGATTTTTCTCATCTAAGAACAACTTTTGATGCAATGTTCTTTGTATCATCTCAGATATATGAATCATTAGCAGTTGAATTTGTAAATATTATTTTTCCCTTAGAGTTAAAACTATAGAATACTTTTCTTACTCATTTATAGTACACCTTATTATATGATTATTTACCTGAAGAATCCATTTACTTGAGTGAGTTTAAAGTAGTAAATGATCTTTTACTGACAGTTATAGATAATTTAATTTATCCCATTGTGAGGAATGATTTTCATATACTATATTATTTTTATCTTGGTTATTACTTGTTTCCCACTAGGAGTAGCAGTTCTGATGAATGGAGATGGTCTGCTTCTCCTGAAAATGAAAGATTGAATGATTATGAAAGGAAAGGAAATGATAAAAAGAGACACAGGAAGTCAGGGGAAAGCAGTAGCCAAATGCGAAGGACCAGAAGTCGATCCCCTAATTACAGAAGAAGCAGATCTTCTGAAAGAAGAGGCTTAGCTAGTTATAAGCACAAAGGAGGCCGAATGAAAGAATATAGAGACAGTTGTGTAAAGAACCCTAATGAACAAAGAAGGAAACCTTTAGATAGAAGAGGCAGAAGCCATTCAAAAGATAGAAATAGAAGTCGTACTTCTGATAAGAGTTACTCTTATAGAGATAAACATGGTAGAAAGCTGAAGTCAAAGAGAAGTAGAACTAATCGACGCTCCAGAAGTAGATCACTTTCTAGAGATAACAAAAGAAAAAGGGGAGAAGAAAGTATGCATAGGCAGTCTACTAATAAAAATGGTTCTAAATATAGAGAAAGGTCAAAAAGTAGAAGTACCCGCAGTTCTTCCAGAAGTTCTGACGATGACACTTCTTCATCTGGAAAAAGCTCAGTAAATAGCCATAATTGATAGATATATTAAAAACAGTTTGTCAGAAATATTAGAAATATGTTTTCAGCTGTGAAGTTTTGTCATTTTGAGAGCTAGAACAAATTATAAAAAAAATAATAATAATAATAATAATAACATACTTATAGTATGTAAGTTCATGCAACATTATTAATGTTAATAGAATGGCAAATGAAATTTGATTAAATTAATCTTGAGATTTGTTGTGCCATCATATGATGGTGGTAGACTGTCAGATTGTATCAATTTTTGTTATAAGACTTCTATTATTTTTCTAAATTAACCTAAGCACATAAAAAATGAATATGATTGGTGCTATATGTAAAAATTGGCTATTTTGATAGGAAATTTAATTCTGGTTTATCATGATATCTTTAGTGTATATTTTAGAATCATTTAATTACTTGAATGGTAAATATTTGGTTTTAAGGACAGTTTTTAGTTTATGTATTAAAAATGGATATACCTAGTTAATTTTTAAATGGCTAGTGAAAATTTCACCATCAGTTGTAGAACTAAAGAACTACTTTATTTAGCTTCAAGCAAACAGTAGTTTTTAAAATTGCTGAGGACTAAACATAAGAAAATAAAAACATTAACCCTTTAAAAATAAAAGGACATAAATGGTCAAAAATAGTCCTACTTTTACCTTAGGTTGTAGATAATTTTATTTTTTAACCTATTAAAATTTTCTAATAGATTAGGCTATTAGATGTTTCTTATCATATTTTTTTCAATAACTATCATGAACATGGAATGGAAAACTGAATGGTTTCGGTGATAAAATTGATAAAATCTAGTTATAATATGATAAAAGCATAGTTTGATATTCTATATTTTATTGTCGTTGATCAGATTTAATTAGTCATTCCATTAGGTCTATAGCAGAAAAAATTGTATATTTGAAGATAACCTCCTACTTTTACCTGTCATCATTTTATTCCAAAAAATAATTTCGGTACATTTTAATAATGCTATAATTTATATTGTAATATTACATTTAACTATTTTCTAAATCATTGATTTGTATGTGATAAGTTTATATTTTATTTTTGACAAAACACTACCTATGAGCGCTGATGTTTCAACCTAACTTATTGATCATACGGGCAGAGCGATATAAAATCAAGGCCCATGTTTAGTTGCCTAATTTCCAATTTTTTTTTTAGTTGAGCTACACTCTACATCCCTTGACGATTGATCCTCTGCCTTGATGATGGTCTAAAAGTTAGGCTGCTATGTTGGCAAACCATAAATAATAAATTATGCTTGTTATTGTTTTTACTTTTATTAATCTCACCCTTGACCATTTTTAATATCAATTTGTTAAGCTTTTCGTTTTAAATTTTAAACCGAATTTTCAAGATAACAAATGATGTATGTTTGATATTCATCTATAATGATTATTGAGAAGTTCCATAAGTGATTGTGCCATATTCTTATATAACTTACGCTGATAATGAATTTGGGATATTAAACAGACATTATTAAAGAGGTGAATTAACTAAAAAAACACATGTTTGAAATTAGAATTATTATGTATGTTAAGAAATATTTTTGAATTGAAGTTGTAGTGAAAAGTAATTTCTTCACCAGTAACTTTTTATGAATCGATCGGTTCAACTTTACGTGTGTCTTAACACACAATTTAGAGACCCCAACCTTCTGCAAGCTTGGTGGCATTGCTAATTTGTGATTGCTGACACTGCTAAGAAAATAATCATAGTTTTAAACCGCTCTCTGAAATATAATCTAATCAGATAGTTATTTACAAGTTTTAATTACTGATGAAGGAAAAATCTGTATAGTATAGACAGTATTTGGGAGAGACAAGTTTTTTGCAAATTATATACATGCTCATATGAGAGACAAGTATAAACTCTGAAAAAAAAAATCATTTATGAGAATGATTTTATCTCATAGTCTTAGCCGTCAACCGCTGTTAATATGGATTCAGTTCATACTGTGCTTTGACTAAGTACACCAAAATTCTTTTATATAAAACAATTATCAGTTTTTAGGCCAATTCTCCTGTATGGATCAAAACTTGGACTGTTTCTAAAGCTGGTGATCAGAATTTGAAAATTTTTCAGAAGATTCTGCGTAAAATCTATGTATCAGGTATGGAGACGCCGAACAAATGAGGAGTTCAAAGGTTTATTTAAAGAATCAGATGTGGTCTAGTTTACGAAACTAGGTAGGTTGAGATGGGCTGGACACGTTGCTCGGACGGCTGAAAATGACCTGCCAAAGAAAATAATGACAGAGGCAGTGTATGGAACAAGACGCAGAGGAAGACGGCTTGGATTGTGTGGCTGGTGATGCTAGTTGGGTCCATTTTGTTGATTGTTTACCCAAAACATATTTCCTGAAAATTGTTCAAAAGTTAGGGCTGAAAACAGCTTTAAGCAAAACTATCAACATATTTGATTTTAGGGCTGTTTTTTTTTTTTTTTTTTTACACCTTAGGTCCTGTTGAGGCAAATAATAGTTTGAATAAAAATTGTCATTTCTGCCTGATATTGTGGTTCTGTTTTCAAGAAAACAACTTCACTCATCTGATTCAGTAAAAATAATAATAATAAAAATAAATGTTTATATATAGTACAATAGATAAGAACTTTATTAGGTCATTTAAAAAAAATGTCACATTCACTGTCCCCCCAATTCTCCGTTAGTAGTGCATATTTACAAACAACTTAACTTGCTGAATAAACTAAATATCTGAATCATAAACATCATATGCTCAGTTTGCTCTAAGCTGATTGGTGAAAAATACTGCTTCAATTAGATGTCAAAATTGTGTTCCATTTGTTTAGTTCGGTATTTATTTACTATGAGTTCTAATTTCTGTTTAATTCCGGGTGAGCGTGTTTACAGTTAATAGAATTAAAACCCCCTACCCGGAGGCTAGTCTATTGTTATACCGCTTCCTGAACCTGTTGGTCACCGCTTGTTTCTACACCGCTCCTTTGATTATTCCTATTATTTTACACCGCTACTTCCTATTTTTTGATGACCGAATTGAGAGGACCGGCATTGGACGTACGCCACCGCGGTGAGCTCAAACCTACGAGACGTCAGTGAGGAGAGGAGTGTCCGGCAAGATTCGGTGAGTCAGTTTTTTTCATTTCCTTGCCTGATTTTCCTTACCTTATTGCCATACGGTCCGAGGACGACTTACCGGGTAGCGTCGTATTCCAGTTTAAATATTTTGGTTTTTAATTTAATTTAATTTGGTTTGTTTTTAATTTTATCATTTATTTTGTTTTATTTTCTCTAACTTTTCAACCGCGTTTCATACAGACATTTATGGTCCTCCGGGGGCCGGATTAATTAATTAAGAAAATTGATTAATTATTTTCTCAATTCGGAACATTAAAAAAAAAAAAAAAAAAAAAAAAAAAAGGAAAAAAATTGTATTTTTCATTTTAATTTGATACGTTGCATGAGCCCCGACGTCGCTGATGAGAGAGCAGCCTGCTTCTGCCTTATCTATCCCCACCTCGCGCTGCTTCTCCCACTATTACGACTTCGTTCAGTTTCGGAAAGAAGCGAACTGCAATTTTATATAAAATTGATACAATTGATCAAAATTATTTTTCTCTTCAGAAGATAGTAAAATTTTATTAGTTAAGATTTAAATTTAATTAAAGGTTAAACTTTGTTTTGTTTTTTTTTGTTTTGTTTTTCTGAGTAGTTTTCTGTTCAATTTTGTTGTCTCAATTTAATTTAAATTTATTTCAATATGTCGGAGGATAAGATTAAACTTTTAATTAAAAAGAGGGAAAAATACTTTCACAAAATTCAAACAGCTTATGACATCGAAAATGCTTACCAACGAAAACTGTCCCACTTTTTTATCCCGAATGGAACAAATTGATATGGATTATAAATCCTTTGATGAAATTCAGGATCAAATTATGGAAATTGCTTCTAAAACAGAATCTCCCGAAAATTTCGACACGGCCGCTAGTTCTCAAGCCTGCGACGAGTTATATTATTCAGCAAAGGCGGTAGCATCGCAGTATGCTAAGCCAGCTACTGGTACTAGCCTGTCTACGAAATATGAGAAACCGGATATAGGGCAAGCGAAACTTCCAAAAATCAATTTACAAATATTTTCCGGCGATCTTCAAGAGTGGCCCAATTTTTACTGTCTGTTAAGGTCCCTTATTCATGAAAATCGACAAATAGCCTCATCTGAAAAATTTTACTATTTACGCTCATTTTTGAGAGGCCCACCTTTGAAACTAATCGAATCAATTCATTTGTCCGATGATAATTATCAAATTGTATTTGAAACTTTAGTTGATCGGTACCAAAACAACCGATTATTGGCGAATTTTTACTTGGAAAAAATTACGAATTTTAAACCGCTTTCCCAAGAAAATCTTCAAAATTTGCAAAGGTTATCTGACGTTTTCCTGACAAATGTTGCTGCACTCAAGGCCTTGAATCTACCGGACTTGTCTGATACACTTCTGCTTCATTTCGGTCTTCGTTGCCTGGATTCGGAAAGCAAAAAATTATTCGAAGCCAAGCATTCAGGGGTTCAGTATCCAACATACAAACATTTCTCGGATTTTCTAACTGAACGTTGCAAAATTCTCGAACTGAGTTCTCCAGGTAGGAACGAGTTTAATCCTAACCAACGTGCAAACTTCCCGCGAAAAACCGCTCTGATCACGACTAAACCGCATTATGACCGAACTTCTTCTTCACCGCCAAATAAATCTGCTTCCAACGAATGTTCCACCGCTCATATTGTATGCCCGCTTTGTTCAGCTTCACATAAGCTACCTCATTGTGAAACATTTTCGAAACAAAATGTAGATGCCCGCTGGGAGACGGTAAAAAATTTGAGAAAATGCTTCAATTGCCTAGGAAACCACATGTTATCAAAAATGTAACTCTAAAGGTAAATGCATCTCGTGTGGGTCTTCGAAACATCATTCACGTTTACACCGCTCTACTTTCACAGCTCCACCTAGGGAATCACTTGAAAATACGCCTCCTACGCAAGCACTATCCTGCAGTGCCCGTACTTTTCCGTCTAGTACTGCGTACTCCACAGTATTGCTGGGTACAGCAGAGGCCTTTCTTACAGCTTCGGATGGTAGGAAGTTTCCTATACGCCTCGTTGTGGATCCTGGCTCTCAGGTGTCGTGCATAACGAGGGAAATGGCCCAACGATTAAATTTAAAGCTCCAGAATTGCCCACTAAACATCACAGGCATCGGTAACCATGCTACGGCTAGCAAGACAAAGATGGTTTCTTGCACTTTGACCCCTAGACACACTCAAGACAACTCTATTTCCGCAGAAGCTGTTGTTCTCAATGAAATTTGTGCAGAGTTACCGGTTACGACGCTTTCTAATGAACTTAGAAATCAATTTTCCTCCATGTTATTGGCCGACCCGGCTTTCCACGTTAAAGGGAAAATAGATTTTCTTTTAGGTGCGGATCTCTATCCCGAAATCATTTCCGAGGAAAATAATTCAGTCATCAGGGGTAATCCTTCAGCAGTGAAAACTTCCTTTGGGTGGATTTTATTGGGGAAAATTACAGAACCAGTAGAAAATAGGGTAGTAACGCTTTTTGGTTGCACCGCGCCACTTGATATTGCACTTCAACGTTTCTGGAAGACTGAAGAGGTCGCTTCTGTAGCACCGCAGAACCCGGAAGACGAATTATGTGAGCTACATTTTATAAACACCCACCGCAGAACACCCTCTGGCCAATATGTAGTTTCTCTCCCTTTTAGAAACACCAAGGCTCAAATGCTAGGAAATAACCGCGAAACCGCTCATGAACGACTCCTGAAAATGGAGAGCAAGCTCAAGCGGACAAATTTGGAACTTCATTATAACGCCTTCCTCCAGGAGTATTTGGACATTTCGCACATGAATTTAGCTTGCCAACCCTCGCCATATGTCATCCCACATCATGCTGTGGTAAAAGGTACCAGCTCCACCACAAAGCTCCGCGTAGTTTTCGACGCTTCGGCCAAGGATTCTCTTGGATTATCATTAAATGATCGCTTATACACCGGGCCGAAGCTTCAGCGAGATTTGACGAACATTTCTAGTTTCCGAATCTACCGTGTTGCCGTTTGCGCCGACGTTAAGATGACGTACAGAGGAATCTTAATCGACGAAAAGGATCGCTGTTTTCAACACATATTTTGGCGTGCTTCTACTGCCGAACCCGTGAGAGAGTTTGAGCTCAACACAGTCACATATGGTCTCTCTACATCTCCGTTCCTCGCGCAACGCGTCATGAAACAACTAGTTGAAGACGAAGGTGGAAAATGGCCGCTCGCAGCGCACGCACTTCTTCATCAAACTTATATGGATGACATAGTAGGAGGAGCCGATACAGAAGAGGAGGCTCTTATATTGCGTCATCAGCTGGAGCAATTGTTAGGTGCTGCTAAATTCCTCCTGCGCAAATGGGCTAGCAACAGCAATACGGTGCTAACTTCAATTCCATCTGAACACCGGGAACTAGCGCTAACCATACGTCAAGAAGATTGCTGTACACTGAAAATTCTCGGTCTCCAATGGCTACCACAAAAGGACTTATTTTCTTATGCCATCTCCAAGACTACGGGTCCTACTAACAAACGACACGTCCTATCTGTCATAGCGAGGTTGTTTGACCCTATGGGTTGGTTAACCTCCATTATTTTATGGGCGAAGAGATTCATGCAGTTGTTGTGGAAGGCTGAGCAAGATTGGGACAGTCCCTTGTCAGCAGAGCACCACAAGGTCTGGGAATCATTTTTGCAAGAACTTCCCGCACTCTCGGACATCCAAATCCCTCGTCTAGTCAAAACGCTCGAAAAACCGCAATTTTATCTAATCGGCTTTGGCGACGCTTCTGAGAAAGGGTACTGCGCGGTGGTGTACCTGTTAGAACGGTCTGGTGATAACACCAAGGTTCATTTAATTAAGGCTAAAAGTAGAGTTGCTCCCCTTAAACCGAGCCTTACTATTCCCAGATTGGAACTCTGCGCATGTTTGCTGTTAGCCCGCCTTATTGAGTCACTCGAAGAGTTCCGTACCGCCATTAGCCTCACAGCAACGCATTTATTTACCGCCTCCACAGTCGCTCTCTGCTGGATCCACACTCCGCCACACCGATTAAAAACCTTCATCGCCAATAGGGTAACCGCCATTGTAGAGATCACCCCACCTGACCTGTGGGGCCACTGTTCCAGTCAAGATAATCCAGCTGATTGCGGATCCCGAGGTATGATGCCTCGCACTCTGATACAGTTTTCACAGTGGTGGGAAGGACCACCATTCTTGCAACTACCTCTAAACAGATGGACAGATTCTGGCTTTGATCAGCTGGAGGAAATTCCTGAAATCAAAGCTGAGACTACCGTGATGTTAGCCACCACCGAACCGAACTATCTTGTTATCACCATCAGCTCCTTTTCATCGCTCCAACGCCTCAAAAATGTCTTCGCCTATGTCCTCCGCTTCGTAAACAACTGCCGCACCGCAAAATCTCATCGTAAATCCGGTGTACTGTCTGTTTCAGAACTCCGAGACAGCATGAATTTATGTGTCCGCCTATCCCAGGAACAATACTTCCATACTGATCTTAAGACTAAGTCCCCTGAACAAATGTCTCAAGCTATTAAACCGTTATCACCCTTTATTGACAAGCTGGGTTTTCTCAGGGTGGGCGGCAGGCTTAGACATTCAGATCTCACGTATGATGCAAAGCACCCCCTCATTTTGCATAAAAAATCGCATTTAGCAACCCTCATTTGTGACTGGTATCATCGAACCACAATTCACGGAGGCCCTCGCGTAATGCAGGCGTTCATTCAACGAAAATATTGGATACCAGGACTTCGTCAACTAATCAGGATGCGCATATTTAGGTGTCTGCCATGCTACAAACTCAAGGCCAAGGCAAACCAACCTTTAATGGCAGACTTGCCACCTTCCAGATTTTGCCAGGTCCGCGCTTTCACCAATATTGGGATTGATTTTGCTGGCCCTTTCCAGATTAAGGAAAGTAACCGCCGGAAGGCTGTAATTGCTAAGGGTTACATTTGCCTAATCGTATGTATGGCCACTAAGGCGATCCATTTAGAAGCTGTCTCCGATCTTACCACCACTGCATTCCTTGCTGCGTTAGACCGCTTTATCGCCCGTCGTGGATTATGCTCGAATATCTACAGTGACTGCGGTACAAACTTTCTCGGGGCGTCCCGCGCACTGAAGGAAGTTCATCAATTCCTCCAAAGACACGCTGAGGATATTCACGATAATTTAGCCAAACGTGAGATTGTTTGGCATTTCAATCCGCCCGCGGCTCCTAATTTTGGTGGTATTTGGGAAGCTGGTGTCAAATCCGTGAAGCGTCACCTAGTTCGCGTTTTGGAAAGTCGGACTTTCACTTTTGAAGAGTTCACCACGCTGATCACCCGCATCGAAGCCGTCCTTAACAGCCGCCCGCTTTGCGCCATTTCGTCCGACCCAAGCGACGATGTCGACTATTTGAGCCCTGGGCACTTCCTCATTGGAGGACCACTATTGGCTGCGCCGGAAGAGGACTTGACAGATACCAATCTACACCGCTTATCGCGCTGGCAAGTTCTCCAACATTCACTCCAGAGCTTCTGGAAGAGGTGGAGTCATGAGTACCTCCAGACTATGATTGGTCAAAATTGCTATCAATTTTGGGTGGGCGGTATGTTTAGTTCGGTATTTATTTACTGTGAGTTCTAATTTCTGTTTAATTCCGGGTGAGCGTGTTTACAGTTAATAGAATTAAAACCCCCTACCCGGAGGCTAGTCTATTGTTAATATGGATTCAGTTCATACTGTGCTTTGACTAAGTACACCAAAAGTCTTTTATATAAAACAATTATCAGTTTTTAGGCCAATTCTCCTGTATGGATCAAAACTTGGACTGTTTCTAAAGCTGGTGAGCAGAATTTGAAAATTTTTCAGAAGATTCTGCGTAAAATCTATGTATCAGGCATGGAGACGCCGAACAAATGAGGAGTTCAAAGGTTTATTTAAAGAATCAGATGTGGTCTAGTTTACGAAACTAGGTAGGTTGAGATGGGCTGGACACGTTGCTCGGACGGCTGAAAATGACCTGCCAAAGAAAATAATGACAGAGGCAGTGTATGGAACAAGACGCAGAGGAAGACGGCTTGGATGGTGTGGCTGGTGATGCTAGTTGGGTCCATTTTGTTGATTGTTTACCCAAAACATATTTCCTGAAAATTGTTCAAAAGTTAGGGCTGAAAACAGCTTTAAGCAAAACTATCAACATATTTGATTTTAGGGCTGTTTTTTTTTTTTTTTTTACACCTTAGGTCCTGTTGAGGCAAATAATAGTTTGAATAAAAATTGTCATTTCTGCCTGATATTGTGGTTCTGTTTTCAAGAAAACAACTTCACTCATCTGATTCAGTAAAAATAATAATAATAAAAATAAATGTTTATATATAGTACAATAGATAAGAACTTTATTAGGTCATTTAAAAAAAATGTCACATTCACTGTCCCCCCAATTCTCCGTTAGTAGTGCATATTTACAAACAACTTAACTTGCTGAATAAACTAAATATCTGAATCATAAAAATCATATGCTCAGTTTGCTCTAAGCTGATTGGTGAAAAATACTGCTTCAATTAGATGTCAAAATTGTGTTCCATTTGTTTAGTTCGGTATTTATTTACTGTGAGTTCTAATTTCTGTTTAATTCCGGGTGAGCGTGTTTACAGTTAATAGAATTAAAACCCCCTACCCGGAGGCTAGTCTATTGTTATACCGCTTCCTGAACCTGTTGGTCACCGCTTTTTTCGACACCGCTCCTATTCCTATTATTTTACACTGCCACCTCCTATTTTTTGATGACCGAATTGAGAGGACCGGCATTGGACGTACGCCACCGCAGTGAGCTCAAACCTACGAGACGTCAGTGAGGAGAGGAGTGTCCGGCAAGATTCGGTGAGTCAGTTTTTTTCATTTCCTTGCCTGATTTTCCTTACCTTATTGCCATACTGTCCGAGGACGACTTACCGGGTAGCGTCGTATTCCAGTTTAAATATTTTGGTTTTTAATTTAATTTAATTTGGTTTGTTTTTAATTTTATCATTTATTTTGTTTTATTTTCTCTAACTTTTCAACCGCGTTTCATACACCATTAGTTACTGCCGCTGAATAACTTACCTTTAAATTTTACCCGTTATCATTTCTCTTTTGAATTATATAGAGCTCTGTAGCATTTGAAAGGGGCAATCCTACTTCAAAGTTAAGGTTATAATTCGAACGAAAAACATTTATCAAAATAAGTTATATCCGTTAGTTATTGATATCGTGGCAACATTGACTCAGTGAAATGGCGGGAAAGGTGCTCGTGCCACATCAAGATAGTGTTTGTAACGTTTCATATCCATTATTATTTTGAAGTGAATAGATGCCTGCGTTTGTGTCCTTGGACTATCCTTTAAAAAAGTGGTAGGTTGTTTTTTCTCAGTGCCTTTGTTACCATAAAAATTGTCATTATCCTTCATCAATGAAGTTGTCATTGGATGGTAAGCTGTTGAGTGTAATCATGCCTTTTTTTAGTTTAAAAATAATGTACTTCTGTACTATCCAATGTCGGATATAATTATAACCTGAACGTGATAATTCAGATACTGATATAACACCTGCCTTCGGTTCATATTAATGGAAATTGAAACATAAGAAATGTAATAATTACATGCTAATTCTAGACCCTTTGTACTCCCTATAATTTTAGGTTTCTAGAGAATTTTGGGGGATTTTGAGTACTTTTGGAAGAAAGAAGAGTGCTCTGTTTTCACTTGTTATAAACTGATTTATCTTTGCTGATTTGTTATTACCTGAGGTTATCGTGAGTCCAAATGATTTTTAGCTGCTGACCGAATCACCATCCACGCAGATACTGTTGTGGGAATGGGCTTTGCGGCTTACTATCATGTAGGTATTTTATTTTATCTTCATTGATGTGTAATCCAATTTGGTCTGCTTCTTATCAGCGTATTAGGGAGTCTCAATATCCCTTTCATTACTTTCGAGGACTGATATATCTTCGTCACATTCTAGGATTCTATTCTTCGTTCCGTCGTCTATCCCGCCATTGTCTCTTACTATAGCTGTGATCACCGACGCCACTTTTTTGGAACTGGCTTCTTATTTGAAACAATGATCACCCAACTATTGACTTCAAAGCAACTAGTCTAAGAATATGTTATCTACAAATTAAAAGATTTCATAATCTTAGTGTTCCAAGTATTTATGCACCCACTGAACTATTTAATGAAGAGGAAATTGACATGTTTTACACTTCTCTTGAGCGGACAGATGCCCACATGCTGAAGTGAAAATCATCAAGGGTGATTTTAATGCCTGAATGGGAAAGGAGCGGGGGCATATTTATACACCTCCTTGGCAATCTTGGTGGAAACGCTGATTTCTAGTTCCTCACTATTTGAAAATTTACCTTGATCTCCGTCCGGAATTTTTATCCTCCAAATATCATATTGTTTTGATTTACTGGAAATTCTTCTAAAAGTGCCTATCCTCCTTGGATGTTGGCGATTATAACGGCCCATCTTATTTTATTGACCGCTGTGCCGAAACAAGGCGATGTTATCGATGTTGATCCTGTTCATTGCCTGAGGTTTCCCAATCTGAGTGACGCCTGCAACCTGAACCTCACATGACCAAGGTATGCGTTATTTATTAGTTGCTTAAGCACCCTCCCCCACTATCCAACCTCAACAACACTAATAAATTTGCATGTTACAGAAACAAGCTTATTTTTTGAGTTTAGAACAAGAAAATACTACCCCCCTTACGTAAATGTTACTTCGAACAACTTTTTTTTTTTTAATTTATTTATTGATATCTACAACTGTATTACAATAATACAACAAGTAAATAGGCTAAGTGATTTATCATGACATGAGATAATGACAAGTAGAGAAACTACCCACTGGTAGTACTCAAATCAAAGTTCAACTAAGAAGGTCACGTGGCCATCTTCTTTTCAGACACCTCGGAGGATTATCGGGAATTGAAGAGGAAGCTAAGTTTGAAACTAGAGGGTTTGAGTGGTAATGAAGTTTGTTATGAAAGGAAAGATACCGGGTTCGGGCCAAATTAGCAACAAAAGGGACATTAAGGTCGTTATGGATGACTTTATCCTTAACAAAATAAGGAGCATTGAGGATTTTACGAAGGATTTTGGATTGTAAGGATTGGATACGAGAGGAATTCGATGGCTTAGTGGAGCCCCAAAGCTCTACTCCGTAAGTACAAATAGGTCGTATGATGGTCATGTAGATGAGTCTTTTGTAGTTAATTGGGAGCTTAGAGCGTTTGTCTAGTGAAGTAGCCTGAAACGTCGTGCGGTTTCTTGTCTTTTCAGTCTTGTATGAGGATTCCAGGTTAATCGTTTGTCAAGGTGCAACCCTAAGTATCGGATCTGTTCAGCAGGCACCAGAGGGGTATTATTAAAGGATGCTGAAGGGCAGGAAGTCATTGGTTTACGACGTAAGGTAAAAGTGATTTGATGCGATTTTTGAGACATCTAATTCTCCAGTTTTGACACCATTCTTCAAGATCAGTGATATCGGATTGGAGGCTTTGGGATGCAATAACTGGATTGGTGTTGACTGATAATACACATGTATCATCAGCATACGTGGTAAGGATAGTATTAGGATGAGTTGGGATGTCATCTGTATAAACTGTATAAAGGATTGGACCATGGATACTATCTTGAGGAACACCAGCAGATTGGGAAAAGAGAGATTGTTATGGTTTACTTGGAAAGTTCTATTTGTGAGATAGGATTGGAGGATGAGAAAAAGTAAAAGTTATTTATGTAGGGGGTAGGAATTTACGGAGTTTGTACAGCAAGCCCGGATACCAGACTCGGTCAAAAGCCTGTTCCACGTCAAGAAAGACTCCCGAACAATATGATTCACGTTCTAATGCAGAGGAGACTACATCCGCCACACGATGGGATTGCTGAATGGTGGAGTGGGATGCTCGGAATCCAAACTGGTGATCTGGTAATATGTGATTTGCATTAAGGATGGGGTACAATCGTTTAAGGATGAGTTTTTCTAGGATTTTACCCATGCAAGGTAAAAGAGAGATAGGACGGTAAGAGGATTGGTATTCTGATTTTTTTTCAGGTTTGGGTATCACTTTTACAATGGATAATTTCCAGAGGTCAGGAAAATATGTGGAGCGGAGTACAGCATTATATATATGGGTAAGGAATAGAATGGCTTTTCTATGAAGGTGTTTTAAGATATGAATTGTGATGAGGTCGTGCCCAGGAGCTTTGCGGGAAGGTAATCTATGAATCTGTAATCTTGGGTGAAAGGGACATTTGGATGGGAACATCTAACTCTTCTTTTATATATTCAATGTGAGTAGGGTTAATGATATCAGGATGTGGATGAAAGATTTTGGAAAGGTATTGACCAAATAACTGTGATTTTTCTCCGTCAGATCTTGTCCAGTTATTTGATTCAGTAAGGAGTGGATGATTAAATTCTTTGAACTTTAGGAGTTTTTTGGTGGTCATCCATAATGTTTTGTCGGCGGTTGTAAGATTTTCAGTCCAGGTAATTAAATTTTGAATTTTGAACTTCTTGATTTCTGCTTTTAGTTTGTTAGTTAATTTTGTATAGATAGTTTTATCTGCTGAATATCGAGTTCTATGCCACTTCGATCTTGCTCTGCGTTTTTCTCTTAATAAGATACGAATATGCTGTGGCAAATCAGTCTGTTGATAGTTATTAATTGTATGATTAGTGATGTCATCATGCAAACTGTTTTTGATTGATATTGTTAGTTTTTCTATGGCCGTATCAATGTTTTGTTTTGTCTTGAGTGAAATTTTCAAGTCCAGTTTGTCCTCCAAGTCATAACAGAAATCGTCCCAGTTAACACGTCCTGTAATCAATGTGGGAGGGGAAGGCTTGGGAGCGAAACTTGAGTGCAAAAAAAGGAGGACTGGACTATGATCTGATGAAAGGTGCGGGGGAAATCTGGGATGTAACAAATATGTCAAGGATATCAGGACGTTTTTTGAGGGATGTAGGCCAATTGGTAGGATTTTTTGGGGCAAGGACTGAGTAGCTCTTTGAGGATGTAAGAGAAGATAGAATATTTCCGCGGGAGTTGGATGTTCGACAACCCCATCGTTGGTGTTTAGCATTGTAGTCTCCTCCAGCAATGAAACGCAGTCCAAAAGATTGGAATAGGGAATCTAAAAGGTTATGAGAGATGGAACTGTGAGATGGTACAGTATACAACTGAAACTGTGATATGGAAAGGGCGTGATGTTATAGATACTGATGTTGATTGAATAGCATCAGATGGAGTGGAAGGAACAAGGGAATGAGATAGAGTTTTGTGAATGAGAATGCAGGATCCAGCATGTGATGTGTTGTCTGGGTGGTCTGATCTGTAAGTGATGTAGTCCCGTATATAGAAATGTGTACGTTGAGTGAAGTGAGTTTCAGTCAGCAAAGCTATATCTATTTGTTTGTCATGAAGAAATATGTCTAGTTCTTCACGGTGATTGAGTAGGGCATTTGCATTACACAAAAGGATAGTTAAGGGCTTTATACTCATCGTGGGAGATTAAATGGAACTTCGGTTAGAAGTCTTGTGAGTAGGACGATGAGTGGTTTGATGGTGTAACTTGATGGTAGGAAGGAAGAAAGGATAAGGTTTATGTCTGTTGGATGGTGGACTGAATTTATATCTGGAGGTTGGGGTGGATAGTTTATCTGGAAAGGAGGGTTGGCTGGGAGTTGAATCTGTGGAGCTGGATTTATTTTTGTTCTATTTTGATTTAGGGAATTCATTTGAGGGTTCTGACTGGATGGGACCGGATTTTTTTGTTGCGGCGGCAGTTTGACCGTAATGGTAGATGATAGAGAGGAATTTGCTTACGTGGAGGTTCAGCTGTAGGATCGGATGTCTGGAATTGAGGTTGGGATTCCCGGAGCTTGGATTGGGAGGTCTGAGTCTTGTTAAGGGAAGTCTGAGGCTTGAGTTGAGAGGTTTGAGGCGCCCGACTCCGAGGCTGCTGCAGATTAGTTGTAGTGATGTTGTCTTTTCGTTGCTCTGTAGACGTTGTGTTAGTAAATTGTTGTAGTGGCAATGAAGTGTTTGGCAATTCAGGGAAGATTTTGACGTTGTCAACTTCAGGTGCCTGAGCAGTAGTCCTCTCTAATCTACTGTCTTTTATTTTAAGAGTTCTCTGGCGATGAACGTTTTTATAGACCGCACAGCCTCTATAATTAGTGGGATGATCTCCACCACAGAGGGCACATTTTGCTGGTTCGGCGTTAGATTTCTGGCAAGTGTCAGTTGGGTGTGGACCTGCACACTTGACGCACCTAGCTTCGTGGTGGCAATACCTCTTAGGATGGCCCAAGTTTTGGCATTTAGTGCATTGTACTAAGGTTGTTCTTTGTTTCGGCTGTTCGAATTGAACGATAGAATATACGAGTCTTGAGACTTGAAAAATTTCCTCAATATCGCGAGCTGGTTCCAAATCCACGAAGAATAATGGTAGTGTTAGAGAAGAGTTGGTTGACTGTATCTTCTAATTTAAGGAAGAAATAGTTGGGGGTGCAGTCAATGAAAACATCAAAATAAGTATAACTTATTTATTATGTGCCGACGTTTCGGCCTACAATGTAGGCCATCTTCAGGGCTAAGAGAAAAAAACAGAAATATATAAAAACGTAGCAGTTACAAGAATATATAAAGTGGTACAGGAGTGGAAATAAAAACAGTGACTAGATATGATGAAATAGTGAATAGATATAAGATAGATAAGAAAGCATATAAGACAGATTACAGAATAATAAACTTAAAATAGTGATAGATAAAAACTTCCTTCGATGTCGAAAGTCTTTTTACCAACATACCCTTAGATAAAGCCCTTGTCATTATAGATAACAACTGGTCACTCATAGAACCCCATACCTCTCTCAACCGGTCCTCATATCTCCAATCCCTTAAACTCTGCTGCGAATCTGGCTATCTCACTTTCCATGGACAGTTCTTTAACCAAATTTCTGGACTGGCCATGGGAAATCCCCTCGCTCCTGACCTCTCCAATATTGTCCTAAATGACCTTCTAGACTCCATCCTACCCCAGTTCCGTGACGATGTCATTTTCATTAAAAAATATGTGGACGACCTCCTCCTTATCCTAAATCCTAACATCATTCCAGGTTTATTATCATCCTTCAATGCATACCATCCCCGCCTACATTTCACTGTTGAACTTGAACATAACAAATCCCTACCTTTCCTTGACCTCCGTATCATTAGAAATCCCGATCACACCTTATCCACTGATTGGTATACGAAACCCACCTATTCTGGCAGACTCCTCAATTATTACTCCCAACATCCGCACCACCAAATAATCAATGGCGCCAAAAATATCATCAACCGTGGCCTATCCCTCTCCGACGCTTGCTTCCATAACACCAACACCCAACGCATCAAAGCAATCCTATTAAAAAACAATTTTCCTCCCCATGTTATCAATAAACTCATCCATCACCATTATAACCCACCCACCCGCACCCGTTCTCCACATCCGCCTTCTATCCCTATATACAGATCCTTGCCATATATACCCTCCCTCTCTAATAACATTCAAAAATCCCTACGTTCCGGGATCCCCAATTTACGCATCGCCTTTAAATCCCACAACAAACTCTCCAATATTTATACCCGTGTTAAAGATCCCATTCCACTAAAACATCGCTCTCAGGTCGTCTATCGCATTCCTTGTTCTACTCCCAACTGCAACTCTTCCTACATCGGCGAAACCAAAAACCTACTTAAAGACCGCATTACCCAACACAAATACTCCATTTCCTCCCACAACCCAACCGCTTCTAAACTCTCCGAACACGCTCTATCCTTTAACCACATTTTTGACTTCGAAAACACGTCGATGCTAGCCTCCGTTCCTAATTATAATAAACGCATCCTCTCAGAAACCATTCACATCAATTTAGATTCCTCTACCAAGACCGACTCCCATCACCTATCCCTAACCTACGCCCATATTTTTAATTTACTAAAATAACCTTACATTCTTAATTTATTATGCCATTCTTTTTTTTTTTAATTACATTTTGACCATTGACTTTTAATTTTTATTTTTCTCTCAATTTACATTATTTACGGTCACTTATATCCACTGCATCTGCAATTTCCCTTTTTAATTTAATTTAATTTTTAATTTTTCACGCCATTTACATTATTTACGGTCTCTTATATCCACCGATTCTACATTTCTCCTTTCCCCTTCTTTGTCATTATTTTTTTGGCCGTCAGAGATCGCCTTTATCGCTTCCGCCTGCCCGGTGTAACAGTTTTCTTACTTGTCTCTGAGCTCCCTAACCTGCAACTTGTTTTACTCGGTTAGTACATATTTATCTTATCTCCATCCTTTTCACATTCACCTTTCTTCGCACCTGTTCTCACACCTACTTTTGGCATCCATCATATGTTAATAGTATAGAGTTCATTCTTATTTAGCCTCATATTTTTCATCTACTGTATTTCTTCACCTATTTTCTATATGTTTATATTATATTCTCATCTTATTTTGCATTTATGCCACTTCTTTCTAATTGTATACAGTTACATATTAACTTCCCTTACTTATTTTCTCTTTCTTTTCATTCTTCATAGTTCATAGATATAATACCACTATTTTCAATGTTTAATTTTTGAAATTTATCAAGCTTTTCTTTCTATTTATGCTTGTATTATTACACTTTACCTATGTAACCCCTCATGTCTCGTTTCTTATCCATATAATTAATTAAACTAGTTTTTTTCTAAATCCTTCATACTCAACCCCCCTTTTTCTATGTTTTAATCTTCTTATTTTGTATCTTTCCTTTTACCTCCTCATTTTTCTTCCCTTTATATTATTGTTTACATTTTATCCCTTCTTGACATGTATTTTTTCTATTTTATATTCTTATTCTTGTATTATTTTATCTGTCACTATTACAATTTCTGTTCATCATCTACAATTTTATTTTTATCTATCACTATTTTAAGTTTATTATTCTGTAATCTGTCTTATATGCTATCTTATTTATCTTATATCTATTCACTATTTCATCATATCTAGTCACTGTTTTTATTTCCACTCCTGTACCACTTTATATATTCTTGTTACTGCTACGTTTTTATATATTTCTGGTTTTTTCTCTTAGCCCTGAAGATCGTCGGCACATCGAAACGTCACATAATAAATAAGTTATACTTATTTTGATGTTTTCATTGACTGCACCCCCAACTATTTCTTCCTTAAATAATGGTAGTGGATATTTCTCTATGGGATGTAATACGCATGAGACATTTCTCACGTTGTGACCTATTTCGTCTAGGTCTTTCTTAATTGCTGACGTAGGGGTGCATGAGTGCAACCCTCTCAACACCACTCCGTATGATTTGTCCTGTCTCAATTGATTACAGTGAAAATCATATTGTTTCACAGTCAGGTGATCTATGAGTTTTTTGTAAATGTCTTTGTCATTAGTATTTATTTTGATGTCATTCACGCTGGAATAACAACTAAAGTTTGTCTGGCCAATCAATTCAGCAATTTCTTGGCCGAAGGTATAGAAATTATTTATTTTTGATACGTAGATTGGTGGTGGCTTCGGGTCAAAGAATCCCTGGTTTTCCTGCTTAGGAGCTGGATTATTTGTAGAATTACCGCTAGTTGAGGCTAATGGTGGTTTATTTTCCAGGATGTTAGTAGTTTTTTTGGCTGCAGTTATTTTACTGCGAGTTTTAGGACGCGCTGATACCTCAATGTTTTGTGCGGGTGCTGTCATTTTGTTGCCATTTTCCCCTTGTGCTTCATCCAGTTTTTTGATAACACTATTAACTACAGCAATACTATTTACTAATGGCATATTTCGTGTTTCTAGTCTTTTTTAAAGTTGTCCATTTTTTTTTTATTGGGAGAGTTTCCGGCCGAGCCCGGTGCAGACTTTCTCTCTCTGTTCTGTAGGCTTCGTCTTTTTAAATACTGTGAGTCCGTCTCACATATTTCAGAAAAAGGAGTCTCTTCCTCCGACACCACTACACGTATTGTCAACATCCATTGTCTATTAATCAATAATAAAAGGAGAGAAAGAAAAAACAAATATATATATATATATATATATATATATATATATATATATATATATACATAAAGATATATATATAAATAATTAAAAATAAAATCTTAACCCTAAATTATATACATACATCCTGTAGTAAACATAATTAAATAATTAAATTAAATTAATTGATTACAAAAAAAAAGTTGTCTCTCGTGGGATTCGATCGGAGGATCGGAAGAGCCACATACCAAGCCTTGGCCTTAAACTTGCAGCGACTATGCTAAGTCCTCACAATCCTTGATTAATTTAGGTTCATATTGTTAATAAACTAAATTCCTGCACATTTTCAGTTGTAGCTGTTCAATTGTTCATGTGTAAATAGTAAAAAATGCGGAGCGTTATTAACAGTGAACTGTATATGCGGCCATGACACTTGATACTTTCGAACAACTTTAAATTTGTTTATTTGATGGTGATTATTTTCAAATATTTTTATTTTGAAGAGAAAAGATTTGTCCTGGCCTAGAAAAGATTTGTCCTAATTCAGGGATCCCCAACTTATTTTGTACCACATCTTCCGTGTACAATAAATAGTATGGACATGTGACAAGGTGAAAAGGTGAGTATTACATTGAAAACAAACCATTTAATTTTACTGTAACAAAATACAACATTATGAGCTTCAATTTAAGGTAAAGAAGTACTGGTAAGAGAAAAATAACCAAAATTAAGTGAAACCTATTAATATTTTCAACTAGACTCATGCGCTCCAGGTTGGGAAACACTGATATAATTCAGCTTTTATTTGTAAATTTAGAAAATAGTTAACTTCTAGGGGCTCACAACCAATTTCTTTAATTTAACTGATCGTTAAGCGTGTTATATTGCGAAAACCAGTCATTATTCTTTTTCAGGTTTATTTTCTCCTTTCGTGATTATGCACGAGAACTATGAAACGGCGATTATACATAATGACGGTGACCTAAGTGAAGAAGCAGGTGGCCGGAGGAGCGAGCTAGGACGGTAGTTGATGCAAGGAGATTATTGTGATGACGGGGCCCTATGTCGGTGAAGGAGAGGCTACAGGGACAAGGTCTCCACACTTGCATTTCTCTACAGCATCTTTCAGCAGTCTCCGTTTGTATCCAGGCTATTATTCGAAACTAAAGTATTGCTTTGCTGATCTTAAAATTGGTGCAGTGGTTCCCAACCTTAAGGGCGAGGAGACAAGTCAGGGGGGATGCGGAGTTGAAAATAAAAAATATCATATTTTTCTCTTGCCAGAACTTTCTTTATCCTAAATTGAAAATTATAATGTTGTGTCTTATGACAGTAAAACTACATGCTTTGTTTTCAATGTAATACTTATAATTTAGAACATTGTACAATATAAAAGAAAACACTAGTCTATTGGTCAAAAAAGCTGTTGCAATTGCAAATAACCACTTTTTTTATGTTTTCAAACAAAAAAGAGCGTCTATTTGGCCTTAAAATAGATTTGAAACGGCTAAACGACCGCTCGACGTCAACCGATGTTAGTGGGGCATATTTGAAGACTCCAATTTCTGTTGGGCTGAGTATAGCTCTAGGAACGTCCTCCTCAAATTCTACCATTTTCCCGCACAAAGTTTCAGCTATATTCTGCATGTGCTTCCAACCTGGATTTTTCTCCAAAACATCTATGAATTTCTTCTTCATTTTGTTGCCATTTTCCCCTTGTGCTTCATCCAGTTTTTTGATAACACTATTAACTACAGCAATACTATCTACTAATGGCATATTTCGTGTTTCTAGTACTGTAATTTTATCTCCTAAAAATATGACATTAGAATACAAGTAAGTCAAATCATATTTTAAAGTCGGGTTATCTATTAAAGTTTTGGCTTTTTCTATTGCAGCAGAATCGTTAGGTAATTTAGACAAAATATCTTTAATTTCATTAAAGTTTGTACAGTAGTCAAATCAAGTCAAGTCAAGTCAGCTGCACTTAGCCACGTCCTCCACCTAGTGATGATTGGTCGAGGAGGCAGTGGGAGATGAGGGTAGCTTGTCTTGAAAATCTCCACACGACTTGGAGCCTTTAAAAATACTTTTTTAATAGTTGCTATCAATTGATCAATATCTGGAAACATATATCTAACAGTTTCTGCAACACGGGGGATAGTGTGAACAAGGCAGGTCAGATGGATTAGTTTAGGATAAAAAACTTTTATTGCACATCCTGCTTTTATCATATAAGGAGCACCATCTGACAGAAACAGTACTCTATCCTCCGGCGGGCCACAGGGGTCAAGCATCTCTCCTCTCCTATTCAACTGTTACATCAATGATCTTCCTAAATCTGTTCATCACTGTTCCTACCATCTATATGCTGACGATTCCAAATCTACTTATCCTTTTCTCATCTTCCCCCACTTCGATTACTGTATTGTGGTATACGGGGGCCTTTCAAAAATGCTTGAGGGCCGATTAAAAAGAATAATGAACTGCGCTTTAACATTTAGCCTTGGTACGCCGAGGCGATCCCGGGTGTCACATCACTATTATGAGTTAAAGTGGCTCTTCCCCCATTCGTAGACAATATTTCCTTAGTGTTTTTCTATACCAATCCATCAACTCGCAACACCATTCATATATCTATATTTTCCTCCCATTCAAATCCTCGGTCCAGCACCACAAAACAAGATCTCGCCTTTCCAATCTCTACATTCCTTCCCAAAGAACTAGAGCGTTCCTAGTTCTTCCGCTCCACCACTGTGTGGAACTCAATCCCTCTTTTCATCCGCCATTCTTCTTCACTGGCTGCATATAAATACCTCCTTTCCCATCATCTCTTGGCCTTCCAAAAAGGCGCTCTCAAAGCAGGTCAAACTTCCGCTTGAACAAATTAGTATTGTAAACTCGATCTCGCTATCTACGTGTTTTGTCTATTTTTCCAACAACAAAGAAGATACCGACTTTGTAAATACTTTATGGCATGCTATGCCATTCATTTATTTTGTTAGCAATTTCGTTATTAACTATTGTATTAATGCTCTTTATTATTATTTTGTTAATATCAATATATTTATTTTGGACAGTTAGTTAAAACCCTATCAAGTTTTTATGCTTTTTATTTATTTATTTTCTTATTTATTTCTATTTTTATTATGTTTTGTCACTCCTGATTATTTTATGATTTGTATTATTATGTAGCCTTCTGGCCAAATGAATATTGTGTTCTTTTTTTTTGTTCATTATTATTATTCTAAAGGGACTTGGCCCCAGAATAAAGTTTGTTTTCTAATCTATTATTCTATTCTATAATACATCTATATATATATATATATATATATATATATATATATATAGGCGTAGGGAATTGGCGACCCCATCGACCAGTCTTCGGACTGCAATCAGCCACTGGTCCTCCAGGTTGGGGGTTGGGCATAGGGTCAATAGCCCTATCCCGTAAAAAATTAAATATTATGAAACCTAATATCAGCCTCGGAAAATCGGACCGCCTCAACATGGCAAAGACTTCGGCTTTGTGTAACGGACTTTACATTGGATCATGGAACATTCGGAGTTTATACAGACCAGGTACCGCCCAAACGGTAGTAAATGAAGTAAAAAGGTATAATATACCAATAACAGCAATACAGGAGGTAAGATGGCCAGAAGGTGGAGAAACCAAAATTGATGGTCACACAATGTTCTACACCGGGAGAAACATCAAAAACGGAACAGCTGGCACTGGGTTTATAGTTAGCCCAGTTGCAAGAAAATCAGTGATAAACTTCACTCCAATTAACGAAAGAATCAGTGTTTTACGAATAAGAGGACGCTGGTTTAACACTACGATTATCAACGTTTATGCACCAACGGAAGACAAGAGTGATGAGGTGAAGGACGATTTCTACGATCAGCTAGAAAAAGCAGTGGACCAGACTCAAAAACATGACATAAAATTGGTTTTAGGAGACTTCAACGCTAAAATAGGCCGCGAACCACATTTTAGGCCCGTTATCGGCCGCCAAAGTCTCCACGAAACAAGTAACGACAATGGAGTGCGATGTATTAGTCTGGCAGCAAGCAAAGGCTTAGTGATCAGTAGCACGATGTTCCCGCACAAAGACATCCACAAATATACATGGGTTAGCCCGAAAGGGGCTAGAAACCAAATTGATCACGTGCTGATAGATAAGAGACATCGGAGCTCAATCCAAGACGTAAGAAGCTATCGTGGAGCAGACTGTGATTCGGACCATTCTCTGATCAGGATCGAAATATGCCAGAGACTGAAGCAAATCCATAAAATAGGGGACCAAATAAAAAGGGTAAAGTTTGAAGTCCAAAACCTGAAAAATCCTAAGGTAAAAGACAAATTCCAAATCGAGCTGAAAAATACATTTGAGCTCTTAGACTTAGAGAATCTCACAATTGATCAGGAGGAATGCGAAAAAGCAGTAGAGGAAAGAAGAAAATTGAAGGCCCTTTACACAGTCAAAGCTGATCCATCTATATTGGAAAAATACTCAGCCGCCAGGTCAAAAGCAAATAAAATAATAAGAACATCAAAAAGGGAATTTCTCAAGGAAAGACTTAGAAACATTGAGGATAATTGGCAGGCTGGAAATATAAGCGAACTATATGCAGATATAAGGAAGGAAAGGACTGGATTTAGAGCGAGAAGTACTCAAATTCGAGGAAAAGATGGAAAACTGACGGCATCCAAGGTAGAAGTATTAAACATCTGGAAAGAATATTTCCAGAATCTGCTAAACCAAGGGAACCACACGGACGAAGAGGATATGGACAACGAGGAGGACCTTGACCCACAAGAGGTTGAAAAACCTGATATTCTGGATTTAGAAATAGCTATAGACAGGCTTAAAATAAGAAAGGCCCCTGGGTTGGACAACCTACCATCAGAGTTGTTCAAAGATGGGGGAGAAACGGTAAGAGTCAAATTATTAGAACTAATCCAGAAGATATGGGATAAAGAGAAGATACCCGAAGCTTGGAAAACAGGTCTAATATGCCCTATTCTAAAGAAGGGGTCCATGTACGAGTGTGGGAATTACAGAGGCATAGCGCTCCTTCCCACCGCCTATAAGATAATGACCAACATATTACATAATCGGATATACCCGTATTACGAAAAAATAGCAGGTGACCAGCAAGCAGGATTCAGAAAGGGGAGGAGTACGCTAGACCAGATATTCATACTGAAACAGGTACTCGAAAAACGATGGGAAGTAGACCGAGATGTACATGCATTATTTGTCGATTTCAAAGCTGCATATGATTCCGTCGACCGAAACTGTCTATGGAAGATCATGACTGAGCTGGGTATCCCCGGTAAACTAGTGAGATTGACTAAGGCGTGTGCAGGTGACCCTAGATGCAGAGTCCTGGTACAGGGAGATGTGTCTGAGGCTTTTGAATTTGGAACCGGCCTAAGGCAGGGAGACGGACTCTCGCCTTTACTGTTCAACATAGCCCTCGAAAAGGTAATAAGAACAACATCAAGAGTGAAGGGCGGGGTGCACGTCGGGGTGGAGCATAAAATTCTTGCTTACGCCGATGATATAGCAATCCTCGGAAAAAATGAAAAGGATATTGAGAGACTCGCCAAGACGCTGATGAGAGAAGCAGACCAAATCGGCTTACAGGTAAATGAGGAAAAAACCAAATATATGACAGTGAGCCGTAAAGTCCATCCCAGAAAAAGCATCTGCGTGGATCGCAAATCGTTCCCGAAAGTGGATAACTTTAATTATCTTGGCTCCACAATAACCTCAACCAATGAACAATTAACTGAGATAGACCAGCGTATAACAAGCACAAACAGAGCATTCTTCGCTCTTTCAAGAGTATTGAAATCCCGAAGCATCTCTAGAAACTTAAAACTAAGGGTTTATAATGCGGTAATAAAGCCGATTCTGATATATGGCTGTGAGACGTGGGCTCTCACTGGCACCCTGGAAAGCAGAATAGAGAGATGCGAAAGGAAAATCCTTCGCACGATAACCGGAGCGGTCTGGGATGAGAGTCTACACTCTTGGAGGAGAAGGACCAATAAGGAATTGCTCACAGAAACTGGTCAGGCGATATCTCAGGATATGAAATCAAGAAGGTTAAGATGGGCGGGGCATGTTGCTCGAAGCAATCCGTCAGGACGCCTCTACGCAACAATGAATGCCACAATAGTTGGCAAGAGACCACGTGGGAGGCCAAAGACCAGATGGATAGATAGGGTCAACAAAGATGCTGAGGAGCTACATGTGGCAGACTGGAAATCAGCGGCCCAGGATAGACAGAGGTGGAGAAGGCTGGTAAAGGCGGTCAAAGATCTACAAGGTCTGTAGAGCCAACAGAAAAAAAAAAAAAAATAAAATAAATAAAAAAAAAAAATATATATATATATATATATATATATATATATATATATATATATATATATATATATAAGTTAAGTGCCATATGCCATAGCCGGGTAATAGTAGAGCTTAATCCTACTGAGAATATAAATAACTCCCAGATCTTATATAAGAAGGATTAAGTTATCAATAAAGTCAGTTATAACCGATCTCTCTGTGCGTTATCATTTCTAAACCTTTCCTTTTTTTTAGTTAATGTGTCTCGAACTCGTTAAGTGGTGCCGAAACCCGGGACACGGATTAAAAGCATAGGAAAGACATTTTTTTCGTTGTTTTGTTTTTGTCTGTGGTGTTATCTTTCATTTCGCTGTGAATAGTACTAAAGTGCGCCAACATGAATGATCAGGCTCCGAGCATCCTGAGGCCTGCGACCTTGACGCTAGATCCTCCACAGGCGGAACAGATGATCCCTGAAACCAATGAATTGGAAAAAATGAAATTGCGGAAGGCCAACGCGCAAGACATCAGGAGGGAAATTTCTGATTTAGATTAGTTCAACGGCGATGTCGGGGAACTCAACCGATTTATCAAAGGTGGAGACGGAATCATGGCAGGCAATCAATCCCAGGTGGCAGCGGATTTTCTAGAAGAACTGGATGCCAAAAGGTTGCAAGTGGCCCTGGCACGGCGTGTCCGGAGAAGCGTGTTGAATTATATTCAGGCCGATGAGGAGACCAAATGGGCAGTGATTAAAGAAAGGTTGAAGAAGGCGTATGGAGGAGGGAGATGGACGATCGAGGAGGACATTTTTCAAATGTTCTGTGAAAGGAGGCAGAGTCGGCAGACGCCCGGCCAATACGCTGCAGTCATGTTGGAGCGGTATCAAAAACTAAATGCGAAAATGAGAGAGATCGTATCAGCAGAAGAGACAGACGCACGAATGCTATTTCTGTCCACGATCTGGAAGGTACAGTTGGTTAGGCAGTTGGGGAAAAAGGAAGGATTCCCTACCGAGAAAACGTTCCTTGAATGCGCCCAGAACCTTGTGGATACAGGGGCCCGAGAAGAGGAGAGCTACAGGATGGAGGTAGATGAGCCTGAGTGGACAAGGGTCTCAGCGAATCGACCAAGAATCTCCGCGGCTCCGGGTAGAAGAACAAGCGCCAGGGAAAAACCGTTCACGGCCGAAAAAAGAAATTGGCTGCCAAAGTCAAAGAATGGGCCCAGGAAGGATGAGAGGAAGTGCCACGGGTGTGGCAAGGCGGGCCATCTGGTAGCAAAATGCCCACGGTCCAGATGTTACGAGTGCGGGATGGAAGGGCATTTTGCCAGGCAATGCCCGTACATCTTTCGCAGGAAGGAAGGACATCAAGCAGAACCGATGGAGGTAAATGCAAAAGAGCTACGGAAAAGGAGGTACTCGGCCAGACGAGGTGGGTCCCCAAGGGACACGTCTAGTGTCTCGGGATCATCAGAGACGGAGGAGGAACCAGGCAGCAGTGGCGAGGGCAGCGTGAGCAGTGGCTGGAATCGTCAACAAAAGGCGGGTCAGCGGCGGAAGGCAACAACGAGACGGAATCAGGCGGCCGTATGAGGAGGGTGCTCGCAGAGTGGCGACCGAGCTTGCGTGATAAACAACTTGGAAGGTAAGCTGAAAAATTGGTTGCCTATTATTAAGACGTACGGTGAAGTGAAGTGCCTTGTAGACACAGGGAGCTCGAGTACCTTGTTGTCAAAAAAAGCAGCGGAGAAGTTGTGTGGTAAAGGGGAGGCACTTCAGATCCGGAGATGCAAATGTAGGCTGTTAACTTTGGGAGGGCCATGTAGAGTGATGGGCGAAAGGGATATGGGGTTGAGCGAGTGGGGGAAAACGGGAGCGTCCCTGCAAGTGCATGTAGTAGCGAGTTTGCCCAGGGAGTACCAGGCAATAGTGGGGTGCGACCCGTTGGAGAGGGTGGGCGCGAAGGTAGAAAATAAACGAGGTAGGTGGTTCGTTACGCTAGGGGGTAAGTCATACACGGGGCATCGGGCGGTGCGAGGTTCTCGGGTGGGAGCCGTAACTAGAGTAGTTGAGTGGAGGAATCTATTACTAAAAGAATTCCGGGACATCTTTTATAAGGAAGGGGGAGTATTAGATGTCACGGGAAGGACGGTGCACGAAATTCCGCTAAAACAGGAGAAGACCACGTACGTGAAGGAGAAGCGGTATCCCCAGGCGCTGAGACAGCACATCCGGGAAGAATTAGATGAGTTAAAACGACAGGGGATCATCGTCGAAAGCTCGTCCCCGTTCAATAGCCCTCTGTGGGCGGTAAGGAAGAAAAGTGTGACAGGGGAGGAGAAATATATGGTGGTCGTGGACTTCCGTCAGTTAAATGAAAATACAAAGGACGAAGCTTATCCAATTCCCCGATTCGACTATCATAGATATATCATAGATCGAATAAGCGGTGCGGTAATATTTAGCACATTAGATTTGAAAGCGGGGTATCACCAAATCAGACTTCATCCCCGGGATCAGGCGAAAACAGCCTTCACGTTCGAGCGGGGACATTACGAATTCACGAGAATGCCGTTTGGACTAAAGAATGCGCCTCTCACGTTCCACCGGCTGATGGACGAATTCCTCAGGGGGGTAGATGAGGGGATTTGCCAGGTCTATATGGATGACCTTCTCGTGTTTAGTAAATCGGAGGACGACCATGTGCAACACCTTCGGCAGGTCTTCACGAGGGTTCGCGAATTCGGTCTGAAACTGTCTCCAGAGAAGTCCGTGTTGGGTAGAACTGAGATCAATTTTTTAGGACACACGGTGTCTCGGGAAGGAGTTAGGCCGGATAGGTCCAAGGTGGAAGCGATCACCAAGATGGCGATACCCCGGGACGTGAAAGGCATTAGAAGGCTTCTGGGGGCCCTTAATTATTATAGACGTTTTGTTCCGGGCATGGCGCGGTACCTGGTACCCATCAATAACTTGTTAAAAAAGGGAGCGCGAGTAGTTGTCACACCGGTCATGGAGGACAACTTGAAAAAATGTCTGGAGCATCTGACGGGGAACCGGTGCTAGCGTTCCCAGATTTCACTAAGCAGTTCATTGTGACTACCGATGCCAGCGAGTACGCCTTAGGGGCGGTGTTGTCTCAGGGACATGGCCAGGGGGACCGGCCTATAGCATATGCGAGCAGGAGATTGTCCGAGGCCGAAGCCAGATATAGCGCGTTGGAGAGGGAGTTACATGGCATTGTCTGGGCGGTCGACCATTTCAGACCATATTTATTTGGCAGAAGATTCCGGGTCCAGACTGATCACCGGCCGCTACAATGGGTGGGCCAGCTAAAAGAGTCGTCCGCTCGAGTGGCTCGCTGGAAAGAGAAGCTCAGCCAGTACTCCATGGACGTCGTCTACAAACCGGGGAAGGAAAATGTAGTCGCCGATTGGTTGTCGCGGGCACTCATGGTGAATGCTATCGAAGAGGATTTCGCAGGACCATCGGGAGATATCCGGCAGTTTCTGCAGGACTGGTCGTCGGGGAGCGAAGGAGAACGGTCTACCACGGAAGCGGGAAGAGAAGAGGTATCGTCGGACAGAGAGAGTACTACGGACGAGAGACCGGCGGATTTAGAAGAAATTGACGAAATTGTGAACGACAAACCGAGGCAGATAATCTGGAACACAAAGACGTCAGGCATGCTGTCAATAGAGTATCTGCGTTACGGGCGGTCGCGCATCAATGTCATCTCGTCGCAACCAGGGGTGCGATTGGACCTCGTCTGTAAAGCCCTCAAGGACGCTTCTAAGCCGGGACACACACACCATCTTTACGTGGGTAACGCAGTAATATGGGACAAAATACGACAGGTGTGGAAAACGGATCAAATCCCGGATCGCGTTTTCATCCAGTGCAGGATCATGGTGGAGACTATCAGGGACGGCGACCGACAGAAGGAAGTGACCGGCGCCTACCACGTGGGCAAAACCAACCATCGGGGGGGTTAATGAGACTCTGCAGGCGCTGAGGAGGCGATATTATTGGTCGGGTGTGCGGCGGACGAACCAAGAAGTTATAGGGGCATGCGAGGTCTGCATGATTACGAAGTATGACCGCCACCCACCGCAGGCCGTACAAGAAGAAACACCTATAGGGGATCGGCCACTCCGAGATCTGCAAGTGGACACGTTCACCTGGAAGCGTTTTACGTGGCTCACTACCATCGAAGTTTTCAGTAAGATCGCCATGGCTCACCTGATTCACTCCAAGGAAGCAGAGTCGGTGCTATCAGCCCTCCGGACATGGTTTATGTTTTATGGGGTACCCGATACCATAACGTCCGATAAAGAGAGGGAGTTCGACAACGCTGTGGTGAGCGAGGAAACGCGTAAGTTGGAGGTCGCGTGGCGTTTCAACACCTCGGGACACCTGAAGGGTAGGGGAGGGATAGAACGGTTGCATAGCACGCTTAGCGACCACCTCAGGGTCTACCACGTCGAGCAGGGGTTGACACCAGACGTAGCGATGCGGAAAGCAGTTGCGGCGTACAACCATTCTGTCCATTCCGTAACGGGGTTCTTTCCGTTTAAAGTGTTGTTTGGGGTTCGCGGGCCCAGTCGGGATCCCGAGGGTACGGTTGGAAGTAACGCCGCAGCGTGCGACATCGTCGCGAACCACGTGCGGGTTCGAGAGGCGTGGGAAAATGCGAGAAGAATGATCGTGAGGGAAAAACGGACCAGAGTTACTAGGGAAAATGCGAGAGTCCGAGATTGCTCGGGAGAACTCAAAATTGGGGCCATCGTCTACAGGAGAATTGGATCTAATAGGGATAAGGAACCATGGAGATACGAGGGGCCATTCCGTGTTGTAGTCATTCGGGAACACAACACAGTCACTATCGAAAGTGTAGGGGACTCCAGGAGGCGGCGGGCGGTCCATATTGAACAGCTGAAATTTCCTCTGGGGTCTGGAGTACCTTCGCCTACTCCAGTGGAGTGTTAAAATGTGCGGAACAAGAAAGTATTTGTATGTCTATAAGTGTACAATTTTGTTTTCTTATTATTATTAGTAGCTATTTTTGTTTTTCCTTTTTCTCATATCTGTTATGGAGGACAACAATCAGTAGGGAGTGGTTTTGGTTGTTTTATTATCCCTTGTTGCTGTATCTTACTTTTGTTTTATTGTACAATTGTATGGTATTTATTTGTATATACTGTAATTGTGTGTGTCTGGGAGCTGTAGTGTTGTACAGGAGCCAGCTCTGCTACTCGCCTGGACTGGTCCTTCCTTTAGTTTCCAAAAGGGTCTGGAAACTGGAGGGGGGGAGTTAAGTGCCATAGCCGGGTAATAGTAGAGCTTAATCCTACTGAGAATATAAACAACTCCCAGATCTTATATTAGAAGGATTAAGTTATCAATAAAGTCAGTTGTAACCGATCTCTCTGCGCGTTATCATTTCTAAACCTTTCCTTTTTTTAATTTAATGTGTCTCGAACTCGTTAAGTTATATATATCTATATATAAACGAGAGTGGCGTTAGTTACTGACCTAATAACTCAAGAACGCCTGGACTGATTTCGATGATTCGAACCATTTAGGACTGTTCTTCGACCAAAAAAGAAGAATAACCAAGAAAAATCGAAATCGGTCCAGGCGTTCTTGAGTTATATTTATATATATTTTGTAAGCTTCACAGCTTCTTTATTAATTTTATATCAACATATGATCTATGACTTCCTGATCACAACTTTACAATATTATTTATTTAACAAAATGCATTTTTAAAAAATTTGCACATTACAGATTTGTGAATTAAGGCATCAACTTTTGACAGCTGATTCATTTGGAGTCTTTTCATTGCATACTATTCTGTTTCATAATTTTGTGTGGTGCTTATTTGTTTATTATTTACAACAATTGTAGTTTCAAATATTGCATTTAATACATTTTTTTGAAATGATTTATCAGTTTGATGAAGTGCACATTGTGAATGGTTGTTCTTTGTGATTGCATAAGATTAATTAGAATTTTCAATATAATAACTGTCCAGTTAAAAGTAATAATAATTTACAATAATTGTTGTTTCAAATATTGCATTGAATACATTGTTTTGAAACTTCATCAGTTTGATGAAGTACACATTGTGAATAGTTATGTTCTTTGTGATTGCATAAGATTAATTAGAATAACTGCCCAGTTAATAGTAATAATAATTTATTCATTATTTACAATGATTGTTGTTTCAAATATGCATTGAATACATTGTTTTGAAACTTCATCAGTTTGATGAAGTACACATTGTGAATAGTTATGTTCTTTGTTATTCCATTACGAATAAAAAATTAAAATATCAATAAACCTATACGAAAAACGCATCCTCTATTTAAAATTATTAATAGATCTTTAATTGATTAATCATCTCCATCTTCAATTTCATTGTGATGAAATTTTGGATCCTTATTAGGTATATGTTTAATAATTCAAATTAGCCTATACATTAGTTCCTAGCTATACATTATACAGCAAATATTGAACTCGCTTTTAGAAGAGTAGTACATATCGACAAACAATCCAAAAGTTAATTTGGGATTGTGCAATTAATTTTTACGTGGGTTGCTTTGAAATCCAATACGAATTCGCTGTTCATTTCATTCTGATTTATCATTTTGATGTGGAATTCTATTTTCAAACGGTAACTAGCCAGCGAATATGTTTAGTTTGTTAGGTTATGACATTTGAGCACATGTTTTCATCGATGTTTATTTGTGAGGTTATGACATTTATATTTATTTATTTATGTATCGATAATTTCTTAATTGCTTTTGTGGCATTCATTTTTTAGTGTTATTCACAATGCCGCTTGCCAGAAGATCTAATCTTTCCCATCGAAACCGTCATGCAAGTACAGTTCGGAATATGGCCAATCAATTGAATATGGATGAACAAAAAATCGCACGAGAACAGCGCCATGTTAGTATGGCCTGACTTCGTGCATCACAAACACAAGAAGAAAGACAGATGGCAAATTAAACGACTCAGTTAACAATGAGCAATCTTCGAGCAAAACAAACAACTCAACAACGTGAATATCGAAATAAATGCGTAACAAGTTCTTCAAGTGCTGATTTAAATCCAGTAGCGTTTCATTACGATTGTACAATTGACTACAGCTCGCATCCTTCCGTTCAAAATGGCCCAATGCAGGTTGTGAGCAACCATTGTGGGGCATTGAAGTTCACTGGAGGAACGTCTGGATTGTGTTGTCTCTGTGGCAAGGTTAAATTACCACCATTGTCCTATTGACTAAATATAAAAGAAATACTATTAATTTGTTTTAACTAAAGGAAAAAATGAACTTCATGAGTCAATTTGTCAAAATCAACTAATCTTTTTTCCTAATTCTGAGTGAATTGAACTTTCAGAATAAACTTAATAAATAAATCAGTTTAGTCTCATCATATATAATCTTCCTAAACAGTAAATTTATTAATAAAATATTGGTTTCTCCCTGAACTATATTCTAATTGGTTTTTAATATGCCATCTTAAATAACAATTAGATTAACAATTAACAATATTAAATTAAAATAATAATTAAATAACAATTAATGTAAAGCAGTCAATCTACTCTTCTTACATATACAACTAGGATTTATGAATGTTGGTGCCCAAAACAGGCGCATTTTATGAAATTTTGATGCAGTCTAATTGGTTTCTCATCAATAACTCTTAAAACGGTGTGATTAATTTCATTGAAAACGTTTTTGTATATTAAATTAAAGTGAGTTTATATATGTGTCAAATCAATACCATATATAATAGTTAGGTTGAATGCTAAGGGAGCCAAAAACAGTGACAGAACACTATATATGACTTTGCAACTTGGAAATGAGTAATCTAAGAGAAATATTCATAGAAATTCCGTGTGAAGCATTACATTCTGTGCTTATTTGGGAATTTGCATTTAGCACAGCGAAAGATCTATCTAAAAATATTCAACAATACAATAGGAAACTAAGGTGACACCTTAACACTTGGCAACTAGGGACTCTCAGTCACCTAGATCTACCAACAAATTACAACAGAGTAGTAAAAAATGATCAATGAAATTGTATCACATGGGATAACTCTATTCATGATAATTATTACAAATTCGAATTTAGTCTCCAGGCGGAATGCCCTGCATTCATAATGCTCACAGAAAAGAGATGATCTGATATTGATTAGACACATCATTAGGTAATCTTTAATTTATTACCCAATACATTTTTAAATAATATGCACTGCTAATGAATCATAAATAAGGAATCAAAGAAAGTCACCATTTGACAAATGATGTCACCATTTGTCAAACATTTTGACTACTGATTATGGAGTTTTACGCATAGGTCTGTTAAATAGATTTGTTATTGGCACCTAGATTAAAAAATAGTGAGGAGATAATATGCTAAATATGTATATATATCTAATATATAAAATTGTCGTGTCACTGTGTTTGTTACAGAACTCCTCCGAAACGAATCGACCGATTCTTATGAAATTTTGTGTCCATATTCAGTAGGTCTGAGAATAGGATGTAAACTATTTTTCATGACCCTAAGTGATACGTATCGGTTAAGCGTCGATCGTAGTAGTGACGCTTGATCTTGCTGCATTTTTGATATGTTGTATGGGCACGTCTGAACATTGTATGTCCAAGTTTGCAACCGAAAAAACTGACGGGAATAGTTTTGGTGGCCGAAAAACCTCGAAATTTTCGGATTTTTTTCAGTTTTTTCCTCTATCTCCTAATCGGTGCGTTTTAGGGAAAAAGAACCAATAAAATTTTTTAAAGAAGATTGAAATTGCTACAATGTGAGCCCAAATACAGCTCCGTAGGTTTCCTAACAGATCCTGAGTTAAGTTGCAATCATATAATAATTCACCGGAATCTTAGCTCTATATAATATATAAAATTGTCGCGTCACATTGTTTGTTACAGAACTCCTTCGTAGTGACTTGACGTATTGGTAATCAAAATATCACCGGGAATGTTATTGAAGGGGCAATGTTGAATGGAATCTTTAAAGGATAAGTCGTCCTATAGCCACGTATTCCAAAGAAACCATCAGAACCCATAATACCGTTTAAAAGACTTTAATCTGATATAGACTTGGCTATTGCTATGACCATCAGCAAGTCTCAAGGTCAATCAATGTCCATTGCCGGTTTCGACCTGTTCCTCCCATGGAAGATTATATGTCGCATGCTCACGTGTTAGTACACCATCTAATCTATTTGTATTAGCAAAGGACATATTAAAAAAGAATATTGGTCATCGATTAGCACATAATAAATTGAAATAAATAGTTATAATTTAAAAAAATATTATTAGTTATAATTAAAAATCAACCATGATATACCTCATTCATTAATTTAATGTTTTTTATTTTATCAGTCAGGAATTTTTTATATTATTTATTTATTGTATACTGTACTTAGATATAAGATGTATAAAATGTAAAATCAAAAATCTATTTAATTCATTTTTTCCATTCTTTTATAGTTTCTTTAAAATTAAAATTTTAACAAAATATATTTTAAAAATTATTACAACAGCCACAGCAACGCGTGGCCGGGTCAGCTAGTATATTTATAATAATAATTATTATTTAATTTTCATTTGCACCTGCGCAATCCAGCAAATTTGATTGAAGTGTCTTTCTCTTCGCTTTTCTCCTAGATCATCCAGTTATTTTGGAAAAAAACATATATCAATTGTTGAGTAGGTCTCTTGGCCAATGTCTTTTTAATCTTTCTTTATCAAGTCCAGGTAACAGGGAGTAGGAAAACGGAAGAACGAGTGGGTTTGGGTGATATTGTGTCGATGAGTGGAATGTTATGTATTTGTTATGAATATGTGATTTTATAGTGGGAATGTTCATGTCATTGTGTATTGTGTGATTCTAAACATACCATGGTGCATTAATAATTTTTCTGAGAATTTCGGATTGTGTTGTTTGTATCTTGTGTATGTGAACTCTTTTTGATGAACCCCAAAGTTCTGCTCCATATGGTAATACATATATAGAATTATAATTTATACATTTTATGAATTTATTTTACTTACTAATACCCATACTTGGTGTTCTTATCAAATGACTGGCATATGGTCAAAACGTTCGAATAATACTTTTAAAATAATTATTCCACCCTTTTAAAATGACAAATGGTAATTGCGCGTTCCTAGGATGATCTTAGAACACCCCTCCCCCCCTGTTTCAATAAAAACCTTCAACGTCCTCCCTGTTCAAAATAAATTTCTACTACGTCCTCCTTGCACAATTAATTGTATGGGGATAAGGAAATTCTACCTTCACAAGATTATAAGTTTCAATTTAAGGTAAAGAAGTACTGGTAAGAGAGAAATAACTAAAATTAAGTCAGATTTTTTTATTTTCAACGGGTCCCGCACCCCCTCTGAATTGTAATCATGCCCCTGTATTCCTGTAGAACAGGTCTGGTACTTAGGACTACACCTTGACAAACGCTCAACTTGGAATCCTCATACTAGACTGAAACGACAAGAAGCAGCTCGCCGTTTCAGGCTACTTCAACCTTTACTAGACAAACGCTCTAAGCTCCCGATTAATTACAAAAGACTCATATACGTGACAATCATTAGACCCATCTGGACTTACGGAATAGAGCTTTGGGGCTCCACTAAGCCATCGAATTCCTCTCGTATTCGATCCTTACAATCCAAAATCCTTTGTAAAATCCTCAATTCTCCTTACTTTGTCACGAACAAAGTAATCCATAATGACCTTAATGTACTGTTTATTGCTGATTTGGCCCGAATCCGACAGCAATCTTTTCATGACAAACTTCATTTTCACTAACCCTCTAGTTTCAAACCTCGCAACCTCTTATTCTATTATAATCCTCCGAGGCGTCTGAAAAGAAGATGGCCTCGTGACCTTCTAAGCTTAACTTTTTATTTGAGTACTACCACTGGGTAGTTTCTCTACTTGCCTGTGTCTCTGGACATGATTTATCTTTCATTATATCTACTTGATGTATTCTGTATACAGTTGTAAATTTCAATAAATATATTTAAAAAAAAAGTCCTTGGGATTCAACTTATTTTGAAACATAGGACCTCAACTTATAGATCTTAGATTTTCCAGTGTGACGTGTTGTTATTTCTTAGTAGTTATTTCTATTTTATTAAAAATATAAACAAAAAGGTTTAAATCTGTCTATTGTTATTAAATTTTTAGTTACAAGCCATAATGAACTTATTTCGTTAGCATATGACCATACTTATCATACGTTGGCTTTTCTTTTTCGATTACAAAGATATAATTCTGTTTAGGTTTAATGCGCACCAAAGGAGAGAGATGTTAAAAGCATGGGTTTTATATATAAATTTTAACAGCAGTCGCAGCGAGTAAGAGGTCAAGTCGTACTTTTCCCAAAAGAATTTCTTGTATTTAAATTCAATTCTTACATATTTGAAATGTAATTAATTTAAAAAATAACTACATTTCAAGCCAAGGCCTGACCTAGCCACTTACGTACTCCGGTAATGACACGATTCAGTTTCTCGAAGTGCACGAAAATCACTTTGGGCAAAATTTGTCTTAACCACTTATTCACCGGGGCTGTAGGCTTATAAAAAAAAGCCAAAACTGCATAAAATATTTATTATACCCATCCTGGAGCTCATTTACGGGTCTATTTAAAGACGGTACCCTTATTTGGGGGAAAGCCGAGCCCAAATCACGTACCTGCCTTAGGATTAGAAATGTAATCCAATATACCTTCAAGAGGTACTTTTTTTTTTGTTTTATTAAATTTATAAATGTGCAATTCTACAGCGATTGGTACTGATTGATGTGAAAAGAAGAATCAAGATTCAAGGAAGAGTCTGAGGTGACACTGACCTTATTGAAGACAATGGTAATAGCAGCCTTGACCAAGAGGATCGGCTGCTCTGTTATTTAACTGAGTCATAAATCGGCTATGCTAATGCCCTCGCTGTCTTATCTCAATAAGAGTGGATTCTTTTGTCATTCTCCTTCCATGGCCTCCTCGATCAATGATCCACATTGCAAATTGGTTGTTCGCTTTGAATTCGGATAGTACTATTCCTTCTAATATCCCTAAATTTATTCCAAATATATTCTATTGATTTTTGAAATGAAAACTTCTTTAGCCGCGTTTAGCGTTTGCGTCACCGACATGCTCATGAAGTATTGCCCGAGATTGGCGACTCCTAGCGGTTTGTGCATGAGTTATACAATTTATTTCAAAGGTTTGCATTCAAAAACCGACATTAGAATAATTATATTTAACTAAAAGGTCGTAGAACAGTCGTCCAAATGATAAGAATAATAACTTAAAACATCAATAACTAATTGAACTTTTTGTTTTCCCTAAAAGATTTTATTTGTTTGTCACAGCTTAATGTCTTGCTTTATGAAGTACAAATGATCTAAGTATTGCTGATCTTAACGGTGATTCATTAGTGCTAAAAATGAAAATAAAGTTCATTAACAGCTATATTCTATCTATATTATTTCAATTAAGTTATTGAAGTTGGTATTGAGCTTATGCAGCCCTTCATATCCTTTGATTAATAAATAAACTACTTGATAATATATATAATTATTACGGAGTGTCGGTATATGTAAAAATTAATACTAATATTAATTATTTAAATTTATAAATTTGAAATTTAAATAGTTCAGACTATAATTGATTTGGAACTTCAAAAAAGAACACAGTTATTCCAAATTTTTTAGTTTTCACTTCTGTTGGCAGTTCTCATGTCTGCCTATTTAATGTTTCTTCCGTTAGATTTTAATAGGCATGCGCATCGAAAAAACTTCTGATTCTTTTCAATCATTGTTACTAAAGCTTAAGTAATAATCTACGGTAAAGTATTCTCGTAAAATGAAGTCGTCATTCGCAATTTATGAGTGAAAATAACTTTGTAGTCATAGAACCTATACTACTAGACTTTGATCATTTTTCTTCTTTTTTTTTAGCACAGCGAATGTGCATGCTTAGCGACGTGCTTTTATAAATTGTGGTGGTAAACACTCTTAGACATATCAGCCTTGATAGGCTAGTTGTTAGGCGAATCAAACAGCCCTTTCCCCTACCACCGATGTGCCTCAAAGAAGATACTTTTCAATGACCTTGACCACTGCCCTCCATAAGAAGTAATTTGAGGCCCATGATTTTCATTAATTCGTTCAAGGCATTCGAACACGTTAGCCTTCTTCGTGATAACACTTATTAAATAAATCTGAAGTGTTTTTGCACATCTTTACTTCAAATTCACTTGAAAGCCGAATAAAGTTGAGAAACTGCTGCCTCTATATACTCTGAAATTAAATTAGTTACGTGTACGTTACACATATATATATATATATATATATATATATATATATATATATATATACATATATTTAGACAGATGGCAGATAGATACAAACAGTGCCAAAGAAATAACAAATAAGACATACCAAAGTACTGTATACAAAATAAACAAATATAACGAAGATATAGACCATAGGATTACAATTAAATACCTTTAACTTTCAAAACAATTAATAATAGCGATTTCTTTTGAAAGATTAAATATTAAATATTAAGTCTCTTCAGAACGACTTGCCTGCAATGTTGAATTAATGTTTTCCGGTGCAGCGCTACATATTTAATAACCCCAAGTTTGTTTCTCTTGTTTTGATACAGTTAAGCTGCCATTTGTCCATTACTTTAGTTTCGTTGAGAAGGCTAACTGAGCAGTCAGATGTGGAAATCAATGAAGAATTTTTGGACAACAGAAAAAGATATATTAATGATCCAACTGAAAATCGAATCCACAACATTGTTCCGATTGTGGTAATCTGGGACCATCATCCCGGTATGATCGGCAGTCACGTCATAGTTATCTGATTAGGTTATGTACTAGGAATAATGTTGTGAACACGAGCTTAATCAGTCATGACAAGTTTAAATTTTGTAAATGAAGTTGGCTGATGACCGAAAGTGGTTTCCAACTTTAAATTTAAAGTTTCTATTGATCGAAAAATAAATTATTAGTACATTTAAAATTTAAATGTTTACATGAATCCAAATAACATTAAATTAAATACGGTTGATAATTGGATTTTAGGAATAAAGGAGAGCTCTAGTGGTTGTGATTTATACCGTGCTTAATAATAAGCCAGAATTTTATACAATACTAATCTGTAACCTACAAAAAATTCTTTCCGGGATATATTTGATAAGAAGAAGTAACGTTATCGTACGTGATCACGTGACTATAATCGCGAAATAAGTTTTAATATTAGAGTTGTGCCAGTGGGTAGTGCCTCTACATGTCCTGTTATGTATTTGTTTATTCATATAGACATTGTGCTAGATGTATATATTACAGTTGTACAGTTCAATAAAATAATTTAAAAAAAAATTTAATTATTTGTTACTTCGGTCTAATTAATTTTCATTTCGTTGCTTCGTATTTTATAATATTATTTAAATACTAAACGCTATATTGGAGAGCATTATTGGGGTAGTGTTTCTGACAGGTTTGGAAGGATACATCTCCTTGACTTCCTCCCCTTAGTAAGCCACTGAATATAATAGCAGGAGGGAGCATTAAACGGAACTGACTTTGCCGGAAAATAGGATGGTTAATGGGACCGCTTTCATCCGAAGGAAGTAGCGTTAGGTTAGTAGATAATTAGGCCATAAGATGTTCACTGCCACTCGGATGAAGAAACAGGCCTTGGTCCAAGGGAATTAAAGTTCCTGTTGAAGAAAATAAACATTTCAAGTACGGCGACGCAAGCGCTGTCAGTTCACACGGGAATAAGTTTCTTCTTGACCTAAAACTGACTATCTTGCATCTTTAATAGATTATAACTAATGGCGTTCGGATAATAGACAATAAAAATTGGCCTTATCTTATATCTGACCCTTCCTCCAAATGGGACATTATTTGGTTAGCTTTCCAACACCTCGTCAATGGCAACAATGACACCTCATATTTTCTCTCATCGTTATCGCCTGTGTTCAGTGAAAGCGGAAGACGTCTCACTTATATGAGTAAGTGTGTAACCAGTCAACCGAACATTTATAATTCATCCACAGCGATTTGTGATGATTAATTTAACGGTATATTCATAAATCAACAGACTAAATTCAGATATAGCCATCACACTTCCTTAATATTAATTATAATAAACAGACATTCGGCCAGCGCTAGCTACTAAATATAAATAAAAATAACGGGACTCTCTTCCTTAGGTATGCTTGCATATATTTTAGATTTCATTTAGAAAAGACTGTTTTTGTCTAGAAAATATTTTGAATAAAAAAATTATGCAACTAGGTAACAATAAAACAAATAAATACTTTCCTCTTATACGAGCGCCACCCATGATAAAAAGGGTAGAGTATATCAATCTTGTTATCTTAAGATGTTCGTTAATCTTTGTTTATGTTTTTTGTTTGCCCTATGTTCTTCATTTATAAAACCTTTTGTTAATTAAGTAATTAAATTGTTATATTATTATTAATACATTTATCATTATTTAACTTTAATTATATATTTATGTTATATCTTCACGAAATGTTTTTTTACGTCGAAACTTTTAAGCAGAGGCGCTAGCGTTGTAACGGTTAATCGGTCTTATCAGTGGTTCCCTTATAAGAGAAAAGTACCTAAAAAAATATAGAAGTAGTAGCAATTGCTACAATATATACTCATATATTTGTTTTGAAATTAGAAGTAAATTCATGACTATGTAGAAGTAAATCTATACTTTTTGACTGTAACAGCATTTACTACCGGTTTCAAAAGTGGCAAATATTTTGTAAAAATATAAATTTTGATTATGAACTTTGTGCTGAAAACTGCGAATTGCATCTAGGAATTAGTTTAGACCAACTTTTTACGAACAGAAGTAACGGAGATCCTCAAATATACAGCTGAGGAAAATTGCTCTTCAACCAAGAACTTCATGATGCTAGAACGAATAGTTCACAATCAGAAAGAAAAAAACTTACAGGATGATGAGCAGTATCGCAGGCGGAATCTTGATGATTATAGAACGAGAGTAGAATACAGAAGAATAAAAGAATAATATACAACCTGTGAACGATTCTGGGATTCAATACATGGTAGAGATTGTACTTTTTCATGGACAACGGTAGTGCAGGGAGGTGAATTGTCCTAGATCACTCAACCATCAGTTTCCCTCTTATTTTGGGCACCCACTTTATAGAGGCTAGATGAGCCCCAGCAGGGTCCCAGATCCTATATGATCCATTTCCGGCTGCAGAATTAATAAGTCTTCCCTGCAGCGGGATTTTAACCAGGATTTTCGGCATCATTGCAGTACCTCTGAACCACTACGCTCCTATTTTTTTTTTAACCAGTTCTCATTTTGTGACTTATTAAAATTCCTATTTCTAAAGATAATCCAGCTTATTTTAAATCTTGTATTTTCGCATTTCAATTTTAATAAAATATCCCTTTATCTTTATGACATGAACTATTAATATTTTTTAAAAATTATTTTTCAAAAGTGGCCTTTTTAAAATCTTATATATACAAAATAATCGATCTTATCCTTGAGTGAAAAAAAAATTGGCTAGAAATATTTTTAATTCAACAACAATTATAAATTTAACTTGTTTTAAAAACCTTCAAATTCCCCTTACATTTTATTATTAATTAAAGATATGAATAATAAATAGAAGGATATAATTAAAAACAAAATGTCAGCCTGGCGTTATGAATCATTATTAGTCATTGTATATAAAAACAGCAGGTTTTCAATGTTTTATCAATTAATTTTAAACCGCCATGTTTATGGTGTAATTATATAATATATAATGTATAATTTTATTAAACATTATACAATACATCAATTTCAAAGCGGTGGATTACACATTATAAAGTTATCCCATTCACCATTTTCTCTTTTTTTATTATTTCGCTCATACCATAAAATTTTTCGGGGAAAACCAGAATCATTTATGATCATAAGTTCAAAATAAGTGCTTTGATGGTACGTCACTTCCACATAGGCAATTTAGGCGGCCCTCCAAGTCGAAAAAGTACATGGACAGAAAAATCGTTGACGAGAAATGGAAGAGCTCTGTGGAACTTTTTTTAATACAAGGTTTATTATCTTATTATTTGTTACAATGTTATTATATCATTCTTTATTACATTATTGTTCAAGTTTTCTGGATGTTAAGTTTGAGGAAAATTTGGAATGGTATTTTCGATATTGTAAAATATGTATAAGGATTTCAACAATTGAAAAGATTGCTTTCCGACTAACGTAACGTCTACAAACGTTTGCTCAATGAGAAGTGAGACTTCAAACAATAGAGCTCCGTTTTTATTTTTGTTTTGCACACACGCAGTCGTAAACCGGCCTGTTACATACTACATCAAGTTATTGTTCATTCCCATACTGTTCCTACCCTCAAATATTTATGCATATCCAATTAAAAATATTCATAAATTATGTATAACAAAAATATAAAATAAAACCAATTTTCTTTTTACATTTAACATTTTTTTTTTAACATTTTAAATTACCTTAAAAAAAGTTAAGTTCGTATTTTTGTTTATTGTGGATAAGTAGTTGATTTTTATCTTTAAGGATATTAAAGATAATCAGTCAATTATTATAATAAATAAATCTTAAATTTCACTGTATCATACAAGACTGAAAAGACAAGGAACTGCTCGACGTTTTCGTCTGTTTTAACATTTACTGGACAAACGTTCAAAGCTCCCAATCAATTACAAAAGACTCATTTACATGACAGTTATCAGACCTATTTGGACATACGAAGTTGAGCTTTGGGGCTCTACTAAACCACCCAATTCATCTCGTATCCAATCCTTACAATCCAAAATCCTTCGTAAAATCCTCAATGCTCCTTATTATGTCACAAACAAATTCATCCATCATGATCTTAACATCCCATATGTTGCTTATTTGGCCAAACTATATAGATACCTATCCTTCCACGAAAAGCTCCATACACACTTGAATCCGCTAGTCTCTCAACTTGCCTCCCATACTGTTCCTGATAACCCTCCTAAGTGTCTGAAAATATGATGGCCTCGAGACCTTCTACTATAGAACTGTATTGCAGTGCTACCGATGGGTAGTTTCTCCACAAGTGTTTTTTGTTTTCATGCCATTTGTTCATATTAGCAAATTTACTTGTTGTAATATTATTACAGTTGTCAATAAATTAATTAATCTAAAAAAAATTATTAATTTATTTTGTTTAATACAGTGTTGCAGAATATGAATGCTAGGCCAGTTTTGCAGCAGAAGTTACAGCCAAACATGCAGGTATTTCATGTTATTATTTGTTTCTTCATAGATTTAGTAAAGTGTTTGCTTACTTGCTTCCCATAATATTCCTGATAACCCTCCGAGGCGTCTGAAAAGAAGATGGTCTCGAGACCTTCTACTATAGAACTTTATTGGAGTGCTATCAATGGGTAGTTTCTCCACAAGCGTTTTTTTTTTTTCATGTCCTTTGTTCATACAGCAGATTTACTTGAAGTAATATAATTATAAATATCAATCAATTATTCTAAAAAAAAATGTTCACTGTAGTTTATCATCAATCATTCGAATTCTATTAAAGAATCATTCGATCAACATTTTAACAATGCAGTTTGGTTGATGGCTTAACAAGATAATAAAAACTTGTTGAAAACCATCAAATAAATGTTTTTCCTATCGCCGATTTTTCTTTGATTTCACCAGAAAAATCTTCCAGTAATCTTTTTTCGATTAGAAACTTTCAATCAATGATCTCTTCATGAAAATGGAAATTTGAGCAACATGACCACAACATGAAAGATTGGGAATTTTTATATCCCATTATCATTGTTAATTACATCTATTATAGCAGATCTTTCACCAAAAAAACAAATATAATAAACTAAAAACTATTATTATTTAATTAATATTGATTAGCCTTTAGAAATTCCAAGTTAAAATGTTTTCAAACATGTTACTTGATACAAGTAAAGGCATTATATATGATAAGATATATAACAATTCTCATGCAAATTCAGTGGATCGTTAAGGTTCCTTCTTCATGGCCAAGTGAACCCAATCAATTGACTAGTATTCTAGGATTACTAGAACCTTCCTCGCAACATCCGCCAGTGTAATTTATTAGTCGACGTTACAACAGTCAAAGGATGCCATGAGGCTTACATTTTCATCCGAACCGGATCACATAATGATTGTGCCGGAGAAGAAGGGATCCGCTGCACTCATTATTCTCCAAGAAGATAAAATAATGTGCTCAAGAACATTGTTTAAGATTGATATTTGATACTGTCATACAAGTGAAGGCTGTATAATATGTTTAGGTTACAACACATTCATTTATACCTAAACCTGTTTGTATTAGCGCCAGCATTTTAAAAAAAACCTGTAGGAATAGTTTATATAACGAGGGTTACCCATTATAGATAAAAACCTAAGTGGTCACTATGTTAAACAGTAGTGGAGAGTTTATACATCATTTTGACAGCATCATCCTCAAATATAGAAGGATGAGGTGAGCTGTTTACAGATTGTTTTTTTAGTTTTAATCCGAAAATTACAAATTAATATAATATAAATTTATATTATATTATTATATTATATTATAGTTTATATTATATTATAAATAATAAAATATAAAATGAGCAGAAATTGAATTAATCTTGTTTAGTAGTATATTTGATAATGGTTTCCACGCTCTTATTTGGCAATGAAGTTTTCTTAGGACGATTGTTGCCAACCGTGAAAGTATTTTGATAATACTGTCTAACTACTACTTGATGTTCTTTTATTTACTTACAGGTATCTATTCTAAGAAAGCGTGACGCGGAAAAGTTGTTTAAAATATAAATTTTAACTAAAACTTCAACTATTGTAGAAGGATATTATTTAAATTTTTCTGCTGTTACTGTTCTGCAGTAAAGGATATTATTTAAATTTTTGATAAAATTTACTACTGTGATACAATTATAACTAGATATAAGTTACATAAAGATACATTCTTAAACCCGTTAAACTTTCTTTGGGCGACATTTTGAGACTATGTTGTTCTCACGTTCATACCCTATCAGTGAAAAAAATGCTTTTAGTGGATGTTATACATAAATTGTACTTACGAATTGATGAAGGTATGTTTACTACCACATCACTCATTCGAAATACCTTTTTAATATTTATTTATATTTCCGAAACACTCACTTATTTTCACTTAACACGAAACACTGTCACTTAGTAACAGTGACTCTGTCATTAATTTCAAAAACGCGGCTACAGTTTCAAGATTATGTAGGAAAACCAAAGATTCGCATAAATACGATCTAAGATCAAATGTCAGTGTGAACTCCAGTGTGAAGATGTAGTACATCATTCTTTGGAACATCGAAGAATTGAAATATAGTTGCAAATATGTCCAAATATGGTTGCAAACATTTGAATGCAAATCTTTGCATTGAAAAAAAAACAAAAAATCCTAAATTATTTTTTCCCCAACCAATATTATATAAGCCTTATTCTGATATTGGTAATATTTTCCCTTTTAACATCAATAAAATAATTAATTTATATTAAATTGTCGTACGTCAACTAGTTCCCAATTAAAGTAATGTTCAATGAACATTCTTCCCCATATGTACATCGCAAAAATTGCGAGTGCTGGGAATGTGGGATCGGCGAAGAGAATGGATTTGTCTGGCCTGGTTACGAGCCCTGGTAGCTTAGTTGGTAGAGTACCGCGCTAGAAATGCGGAGGACCCGAGTTCGAATCCCGGCCAGGAAAAACATTTTTTCTTCAAAGAAAAATATTTAAATAATTACAAAAAAATAAAATTTCCGTTTTTGTCCTATGTTAAAGTGGTGATGACACTTTAAGATAGAAGTACACTTATTAGAAAAGTCATTTTCTAAATAAATCTGTTTAAGCTCTCTTAGTATTTTTTGAACACTTGACATGAGTAGTTATTAAATCTTATATTATTCTTAAGTAATTTGGAAAAACAAATGTTTTATTTATGTAAACCAGTAAAGAGGGCCCGTTGTATTATATTAACAGGGGCCCAAGATAAGACTGCGGCCCTCATAATAACGATATTTGGGAAAAAATAGTTTTTATTCACAAAAATATTCGAATGCTTAAATAATCCAATCAAATTTTAGTGTTCGCATTATAATATAGGTTCTACTGGACTATATTTTATAATATTTAATTATGAAGCAAAAACCATTTTCCAGTCAAGTTTTTCTTTATTATTTTCTATAAATACGTTTCAACCCCTTCGGTCATTTTCAATTTCTTAATTGTTTGTCTGACTAAGTCCATCCAAATACTGGCCTATGCAGATGACATAGACATAGTGGGAAGAACACCGAGAGATCTACAACAGGCTTTTCTTGCATTGGAGAATGCTGGACGGCGTATAGGTCTTCAGGTAAACCAAGTAAAGACTAAGTATATGGTGGCTAATCCTTCAAGACAATCGGATCCCACCATCACGTTTGGTCCCTACACATTTGAAAGTGTCGACAGTTTTCTCTACCTCGGTTCTTTGGTCAAAGCAGATGGCTCAACCAGCCCAGAAGTTCAAAGAAGAATATTGGCCGCTAATAGATGTTATTTTGGGATGGCGAAAATTTTACGAAGTCGTCTGATATCAAGAAGAGCCAAGGTCATGCTGTATAAAACAATCATCAGGCCTGTTTTTACTTATGGATCGGAAACCTGGCCTCTGTCCAGGGCAGATGCCAATAGTTTGCTGCTCTTCGAAAGAAAAATATTAAGAAGAATGTTTGGAGCTGTAAGAGTTGGCGATCAATTTAGACTCAGACAAAATGCAGAGCTGTATCTTTTGTATCAGGAGCCTGACGTGGTGAAGCACATAAGAATAGCTAGATTGAGATGGGCTGGACATGTGGCCAGAATGGAGGACAACGCTATCTTAAAAAGACTTCTGTTTGGATTCGTTGATGGAAAAAGAAAACGTGGGCGTCCACGACTTAGATGGTCAGATGAAGTCGAGAGTGATGCAGGCAGCATCATTGGATCCAGAGCTTGGAAGACCTTGGCGCAGGACAGAGAAGAGTGGAGGCGACGCCTTGATGCGGCCAGGACCCGTGCTGGGTTGTAGAGCCAGTGATAATAATAATAATAATTGTTTGTTATTATTATTATCACATTTACATAATGTGTTTTTTTTTACATAATTTACATAATGTATCTCCTAGTAATTTTTAAATTATACAGGTTCATAAGAGACATATTATGTAAATCCTTAACAAACAATTAAGAAATTGAAAATGACCGAAGGGGACGAAACTTATTTATAGAAAATAATAAAGAAAAACTTGGAAAATGGTTTTTGCTTGTTTTTGCTCATAATTACATTTTAGTGTTATTGAATATTCCATACTGACTTTAAACTCTCACTTTTCTCTTAAAACTAAATTAAGAATAAATCTTTACATACAACACTGTTAAGGTATGATTATTTATTGTGAGCAAAATGATTTTCAATCATGGACCTTTTTATTTGCATACGTCAGTTCAAGATTTTTTTATCGAATTGATTTTTTTACTCAAGTCTGAAGGCGACCCTATGTGGTCGTATGACCATATGTAAGTAATAAATGATGAAGGAATATCATATCTGCTTCGGTACTACTTGCAACATATGCATTGACATTCTGTGGTGTCGTGGTTTACATCCATGTTGCGAACCATGGCGACATAAGTTCATTTTCCAAGACCTTGCCATTATATTTTCAATAATGGTTATATAAGGTCATGAATTGATTCAGTTAATCTTGTGACAATAAAACTAGAATCCACGTATTTCAGTGTGAACATTCCTTATAAAGTTCTGAATAAGGTACTCCGAGTTTGTTGGTTGTTTTAAAATTTGAGGTGTTAAATCTATTGGTCTCCAACGCTTAAGTTTAATTTGGTATATCACACTACAATTTCCAAAGGAACACAAGACAAAAACCTACATTTTTGAAAACAAACTATTATTAAGCTTGGAATAGCATTAGGACACTAAGAGTTACACAAGAGTCTTCTGGCAGACAAGATCCGAAGTTTAAGTTGATACAGTTTTGATGAAAGATAAAGAGGTATTAACCCATTTTTTTTTCGTCATAACTCACCACCGAAAAAACTCCGATTTGTGTTGTGCACTTAAGAAATATTAGTGCGATATATACATTTTTTCTTTAGTAGTAATTTTTATAATACCGGGAAAAAAATAAAATAGGGGATTATATAAAACTTAAAAGAAGAAAATTGTACGTGAATTTAAGATAAAAAAAAAATATAATAGAAATACTGCATATTGATAAATAAAAATAAAAAGAGAAATGACCTCATTAACGTATTTTGCCTCATTTCGTTCTTATGTAAAAGATACAACCCTCGAAGATAATTTAATCTAGGATAATAGATGACTATTATTATGAGGTATCATGCTCATTCACCATGTGTATATAGTTATGTTTCTAATCATATGTAGCATTTAATCATTAGCTAGATTAAAGTTAGTGTTTTTTTTCCTTTTGCTCTGTTTTCTCCTACATGTCCTTGGCCTAAGCTAAAAGGTTTTTGCGGGAATATACCAGCCACATTTAATCTTATATTGAAGCATACTTTTACCTTGTGTATATTTGCATCATCGCGTAGCCGTTAAAAAGAATATGAATGGCTAAAAAATGATTTGTTTGGCATTCATCTCTCTTTGACTGTATGTAATGATACTAAAAAGTTTCAAATAAATGATCTCACTATCAGTAAAAGCCTTTAATTTAAATATGATTCATTTATATTATTCGCGAGTACGATGCGCCTCCTCTCCCTTAAGATAAATTGCAACACGACGATTTCACTTCCTTCAGGTTCCCCATACCTGTATCAAATAATGGTCCCGTGGATCATTGCAGCTACCCATTTTAATTTTTTTAATACACAAAATGTCTATGAGTATTTAGTAAAGCTAAACTAAACTTCATTACACGCATTATTTGACAGTTGGTTAAAACTGTATGATACCACTAGCCTGAGTCGGGACGTCATTTTGTTTCTGATTTTGAAGAAAACTATGTAATATAAGCTACTCCAGTATGTGGGCATATAATTTTTATGTAATATAAAAAAAACAATAAAATTCGTTGTCAAATCTATATTAATTGTAAAATATAATAAAATTAAAAACATTCAATTTTTTTGAAACTAATTAAAAACAAAATAGGGAATTTTCCTCTTCTATTGGCACCATCACTGATAAAAGGATATGATGTACCAATATTGCAACCTTCTAAATATTTATGTATCTTTTAAATTTTTCCGTTTTTTTTTTATGCAAATTTGGGATTTTACGAAAACAGAGATATCATTCTTCTAAAATGTGGTATCATTCTTCCAAAAAAAAAAAAAAGGGGGGGGATATTGCCTAGAAAGAAATGTAGTAAAGGTCACAACATGAAATTATGTTTTAAAGCAATGGCTTGGAGGTACTTTTGGGGCAACTTGCAGAATTTCAATTTAAGTGTTGGAACTTCGCTTGATTCGGTAAAATAATATTTATAAGATTCTTCTATTTCTTGCGTAAGGAAATGCCTATCTATCTATCAAATGTCATCTGTTCAGAAGAACTTAACATTTCAAAAATGGCGTTTACAGATTCGAAAATGTGTTTAAGGGAGTAGTGTGCTATTGGATTGAAACTAAGCGGAGATGGGAAAACAGGAGGAGAAAATATGATAGTCAAAATTATGTTTCGAGAAGAGAACAAGGAAAAGGACCTGTTAAAAAAAAATAGATATTATATCCATAGATTGACATGTTAATAATATAAAACCTTCACTATTATTGAGATGAAAATAGTTGACTGGATGATCTAATGTAAAGGAGATAGTTGGGGGGTGCAGTCAAAAAGAGCACTGAATAAGTAATAAACTTATAATTATGTGCCGACGTTTCGACCTGCAGTGTAGGTCATCTTCAGGGCGATTTGGAGAGAGAAGCCGTTTGATGTAACTAGTCAGTCGTTACATCAAACGGCTTCTCTCTCCAAATCGCCCTGAAGATGACCTACACTGTAGGTCGAAACGTCGGCACATAATTATAAGTTTATTACTTATTCAATGTTTTTTTGACTGCACCCCCCAACTATCTCCTTTACACTTCATTATTGTTAATTAATTATTATTATTATTATTGCGATTTAAATGTTGTTATTATTAATTAAATAATTTTACTACAATTATTAATTAAAATACTATTAATATTTAAAAATAAATGTTATATCTTTATCAAAAGTCCTAAACAGAGGTATGTACTAGCATTGGAATGTAAGAATGTGAAGTCAAGCAATGTTGTTATATATATATATATATATATATATATATATATATATATATATATATATATATATATATATATATATATATATATATATTTTCGAATAAACCAACTTTATAGGTTTTTCCAACCTGTAACCTGAAAATGATGGCTGATTTTCATTTAGCAAACCTAAACAGCTCAGTTTTGAAAATATCTAAAAATTTACATTTTATTTTGAAGCACCGAGACGCAGTGGTACCGATGCAGTCTTCAGTCGGTTTAAAAAACAAAATTAAAGTGTTGTTTCTAAAACCCATTGAACATGATTAAAGAAAAATGAATTGTAGATAAACGTTTTATTAGCGAAGAAACTTATGTTTTCACCAAAATTCATATAAATGTTTTTTTTAGATAGTTGTTGAACAAAATTTGAAACCTTTTTTTAATTTAAAATATTGATTAATATAATTCACTCAGTTGCTGAATGCTATTTTCTTTATAACGAGTCCTTCAAATTCCTCATTAAATCAATTACTTTCGTGGTAAAATTGAACTTCAGCCTCTAACACATGCTAACTAATTCGAGCTCCCTTCGCGCTACAGCGGATGCTGAATAGCCAACTATTATTCTGTCTAATATAGCGTCAAAACGCCTGCAACAATTTTCAACCTTCTGCGGCTAAACGTCTTCGTGTTATGCAAGGGACGTACGAACAAATGAACTTACATAAAGACGTCACGTAGAAACTAGTCCAAAATAATTTGGCGATGGCCAAAACGGATGTATACGTTAAATTACTGAAAATAAAAAAAATTCGCGATTGAATAAAAAAAAAAGACTATGAGTTGTAGAAAACACAAAAATCGGGTTGAAAAAATTATAACAGACGAAGACACAATAACTTATTACAGTTAAATGAAAACAAAAAGAGCAAAATATGTTTCAACATTTCAATTGAACTTGTACGCAACTTCTTTTTGATAAAATCGTGAGAGAGTGATTATAAACGAAGAGTAGGACGGGTAGGATATCGATGAGGCATAATTTGAGTAATTTGACAGGGATCTCGTCAAAGCCAGTAAAACTGGAGCGGGATTTCAGAACGGAGGAAATAATGTTGGCTGGTGAAATGTCTAAGAAATAAAAATTGTCGGGGTTGAAAGATGGCGTTAGTGAAAAGACGAAGGCGGATGATGTGGATGTGTTAATTGAGGCAGACAAAAAATAAGAAAGTGGAACAATGGAGAGGTGTAGAGAGTAAAAAAGGTTTTCAAGATACAGTTTATCATTAGATTGGCCATCAGGAGATTGGTACTAAAGTCACCGGAGGTTATGATGTGGTTGTAGAGAGGAACGTGGTTGTAAAGGACCGACTCAAAGATAGGATCAAAAGGGACTAAATGAGGGTGATATACTATGACATATAGGAGAGGGTTTAAGTTGCACGAAATTTCGACAAAAAAGAATTCTATGTGAGGGTCATTGGACGCGGGTGAAGAATCGAGGATAAGTGATTTTAGGGAGTTGTGGACGTAAATACCTACGCCTCCACCAGTCCGGTCTACTCGCTTGTGGCGGAGGAAGAAAAGTCAGGTAAGGAAACAGCGGAGGTCGGGATATGGGATTTAAGCTATGTTTCTGAGATTCCTATGGTGTGGTAAACATTTTGGGTAAAATATTGATGAGTACAATTCATTCATCATGGGTAAAATTCATCAAAATGAGCGGGCAAGGATTGGAAGTTGATGTGACAGGAGGTTAGGACATTGGACATAATGGAGAAGCAGAAGGGATGCTCTTATTATTTGAGGAGAGGATGCTATGAGGAGTAAATTTTATTGGCAGAGCTAAGTGAAAAAGTAGATAGTGCAGAGAAAAGATTATCGCAAGCGAATTATTTGTTAATAAAACCGTTATGAATCTTGATAATAAAACATAGATAATACAATTGTTATCTGTCCTCTTGTAAAGAATAGTGGAGTGTTATGTAGGGCATACAAATTATCCGATGAACGCAATGTATCAAAGAAATTTGTACGTATAAAGTTGATAACAGGCGTTTAGTATCAAAAGCAGATATGTAATTCCAAAATGCTAAAACACATTATTCGCTTGTGTCAAAACTGATACTCTGCCGCCTTATTTCTAATGGTTTTAGCCCGGCTCTTAACTTGAAGTTTTGGGAGCACAAAAATGCTCGATTAAACATCTGAGAATGAAGAAAACAGTCAATTTTGAAGACCTCTTTTGATACTGAACGCCTTGTATTTAAACAGAATTTTGAATTGTTATATGTTCATTTTTTTTTAATGTCATATTACTGTCGTTCATTTGTCTTTTAGTCAAATAATCGGATGTTTAATAATAAAATTTAAACATTACTGCTGTATATCATTTTATTGTTAGGAGCCCACCAAAAATGATTTAATTAGACTGGTATCTATCCTTCCTCTTGATGATCAAGTTCGGTCTTCAGTCCATCCTAACCGATACGAACTTGTTGGAGCGGTTTACTACCGGCCCGAAGACATCATTAAATCATTTTATCGGCTGTTGCGATAGGCAGAGTATACAAAGGACAAGGCCTTAATCAACGCAAACTCCTATGGGAAGCTTTTCGTTCATGGGCAACAATTAAGTAACAATCCCTTTCGGCATAACCTAATTGTTCTCTATAAATTAAATTGTAAATTAAAACAAATGATCGTTAAATTATAAATATTAAAATATTAAGCCAGCGATGAGATGAATTTTCAATGTCAGATTTTTAGATGTGTGTTCTAAATGTTTTTTTAGCGCTGATAGGTAGATGGAGGCATCTTATGAGAAAAAAATATCAAAAGTAACTCGTAATTTTCTGGTGGTGAATCTTCTTAAACTCTCGAACGAGAAATCAAGTAATGAGCTGTGTAGTGAGTGATGAAATTGAGTATATTCGTTCATAAATCTCTTTAGTCTTCGCCGATCTGAGGTACATCATTGAGTTATTTTCTCCATATTCAGGAATCGGTTTGAGCCGTAGCCATCACGGTTCTCGGGCTCTTCAATTTCACTGAAGGCCGCGTGCTGCTTTACCATGCCCAAATGTCTGATGTGAATTAAGCAAAGAAGGGAACACTTTTCCACATAGATTCCTTATTGAGTTTTTAAATGACTAAAAAGAAGAAGAATGAAGAAAGGATAATGTGAGGTGGCAACTAGATGTTGAGGAGGCGATCCTGTCAATAAGAACATTAATAAAAAATATTTTAAAACTGTAAGTGGACTCCGTTTGGCAGCTGATAGATTTAGTAATTTAACCGACTAAGCCTATGATGCGTGTGCTCGCTAAAACTTCCCATGGTAGTCCCATCTTGGTTAATCACATGATTTCACTGCTGATTATGTGTTTTAGTTCATATCTTTATTATTAAATAAATAAATGATTTTCCCAAACCTTTTGAACGTGTAGAAAGGTTTAAGTAGTTAAGGTTCATTATAACAAGACAAAACGAAATACAAGAGGAAAAAAGGCGCGTTTAAAATTACTAACCTCGCACCTTTGGCGCCGAAATTTAAAAATTAGAATTTACAAAACTCTAAATCCTTAGAGTAATATTGTCTTTCATCGTTTTATTACAATTTATTTATTATGATTTTCCATTTTGCATAAGTCATAAATAATTACACAAAGATCTGTACATACCACTCGTAATTGACACTATTAAGAATCTAACATCTAAAATTACTGATACAAATATTACTGACAGAAACATTATCACAGAATTCGAAAAGGAGACCGAAATGTATGTGGAGCATGGATCTACTATAGTGAGATGAATTTAGGAGTGCCTTCAATTGGAGGTTTCTACATCCACACTTCCACTTGTGTTCTTTAGGAGAGTTTATCAAAAAAAGTTAGCAGAGACAATATACGTCAAATGGCATTTGCATTCCTCAAATAAATGTTTATTATTATTACCAATCTTCCAACCACCACCGGATTGGATCCCAGGGACCACTGGAAAATTTAGAGGATTCCGCGTTGTGGAATAGCAGACCCGGAAATTGTAGTGATAACTAGAAATATACAAGCGTTGTGAAGTTAAATAAAGACTTCTAGCGATGTTAAAAATATTAACGAACAAATCCCTTAAAAATTAGTAAGGGCTGAGCCCAATGGCAAATGCCCCAGGAATTGACCAAGGCTTAGGTGAGAAGATAGCGTTAAGAGTGATTTAACGGTCTTTTGTTTTTGTAGTAGTATGTGGTTGACACCAAATCGAGCCTTCGGGTTCGTTAAGCTTTATTATTAGTAAGTCTTTTATTTTTTACATAATACCAATTCCTAATATTGCTTCTTTTAGTTATGTTGGAAATCACAATATTATAATGCATATATTTTTTTTTGGAACGGTGGATATATTTTTAAAATCGATGAGTAAATAAAAATAAGAAAAAACAATATAATGACGTTGTATAAAATAAATACATACATGAGTTTTACCGTTTCTAAAAAAGCAATGTTTGATTTGTATTCTACTAATGTTTAAGCATTTTAAAACATTTTTTATTCCTACATTTTTATTTGTATTTAAATTTGTTAATAGTTTTTTAAAACTTGTATTGTAAGGAAGTATGATTTGTTCATCAAAATTTATTCAAGAATGTGATCGGGTACCTCTTGCGACTTTAAAGGGAGATAGTGTGGCTGGGGGGTGACTCCAGATTTCATGTAGTGCCTCGGGCTCAGCTCGTCTTAGATACTGCACCGTTTCTTGGACAACCGTTGTCCCAGATCACTCCTAACCCTCAGATTTTCCCTCTATTTTGGGTGCCCTCTTTATAGAGACTGGGTTAGAAGACACATTTAATTTATGTTATTTGTTTTAATCTTCAGAAGAGTATTTCCTACAGCTCAGAATGGGTTCCTATGGTGAAAGACTGGAAATAGTGTCTTTTATCAGCGTGAGAACGTTGTTCTAAAATATAAATGTCTTTATAATTTCAATTTAAAAATTACGATGTTATAAAATTATGTGTATATATATATATATATATAAATATATATATATATATATATATATATATATATATATATATATATATATATATATATATATATATATATATATAATAAAATATAATAACAAAATATAAAATGATCATATATATTATTTTGTTTATATTAATAGGTTTTTTCCATAAGGTGGTCCGTAGGACCTCGTGTCAATACTAGCGTAAGGAAAAACTGTCAAAGCCTTAGGGTCAACTAAGTCAAAGTATGATATATTTAGAAAATCAAAATAGAACAAAGCTATTCCAAAATTTTGAGTTTTCACTTCTGTCGGCAGTACTCATGGCTGGCTATTTTAAATTTTTATTTTTGTTTTGCGTATTCTTATGATCAAGTGGTAATGAAAATATAAGATCATCGACTAGGGAGTGACTGTAATACGAGTATATTTTGATAGGGTGATTAAATTTAATGTAATATATTGATTTGACTATAAATATAGACAATGTATTAAATACATATTAATATTGTTGAAGCGAGATGGAGTAGAGACTAGTAGTGGCTGGGCGGAGGTAGAGGTAGGTACCCCCTCTACAGCCTCACTACGCCTATATATACCTTTCGTCTTCGGGCTCACCCTTAGTTGGTCTTCCATCTCTTCGCTACCATGTAAGTTCTTTCAGATAGATAGGTATCCTAGTCTCTACATTACTTGATTTTTTTTAATGATCAGTACGTTAAAAAATTAAAAGATCTAGTCTCACATTCAGTAACCCCTCTTAATTTGGGGTAATATTCTCGGTTACTGCTTGACTGGTGGATAACAAGTACTGTAGTAGCAGTTCCTCAGGTTGCCGCTTCGAGTTAAGTCACAACAAATTTTGACTTTTTATTCGTTCCTTTTTTAATTAATATTCTCGAAAATAAAAATAATCATGAGTTTTATTATAGAAAAAAGAGTGCAATAATAAGAAATGTGTAATTTCGGTAATCATTTCATCAAGAAATGAACGCTTCCACAAACATATATCATCATCTATACTTCGAAATGTTCGTTGAAACGTTTATTTCTAGATACCAAAATGTACCCATTTACCATAATTGCGCTATTTTTATTCATATTAAAACACGTGATTATTTTATTTTTGAGTATACTAAAAAGGACACCAATGAAAAGTTAAAACTTGTGGTGACTTAACTCGAAGGGACAACCTAAGGAACTGATACTAAAATAAATCTTTGCTAGAAAATATATTTTATCAAGACTTCGAGACAAAAAAATAATAATGTTAATGATGAAAAAAAATTAATATTCTGAGTTTTGTATACAAAAATGAATGCGCTTACATAGTATAACACATTTAAAAGAATTGACTCGTTACAGTCTGAATCCCATTTTTTTTTAAATTTCATAAAAGATTTATATTTATTTATTATTCAATATTTATTTATTATATTTATATTTATTTATTATATAAGACAAAATTCCAAAAAGGCATAAAATACATTATGTCTTACTAAATCACGCACATTACGTAGAAAATAATGATCAAATATTGAACATAATTACTGGAGGGTATAAAGAAGTGAATATCACTACTGCAACTGATCGTGAAATTTTCCTAAGTTTCTGGTTCTGAAGTTTACAAATTGATATGAGCTCCAGTAGCCTTATTTTTCTACAGATTTTTTTTTTGCTTATTATTGCAAAAGGAGTATTTCAAATCACGGTACCAACACTGAACAAATGTATTGGAATTTACAACTGTATTTAAACCACAAAGAGTAAATGTGCCTAACAGTAATTATAAAGATAAAATATTTATTAAAAAAATAACATTAAGTTCAGTTTTTCGTATTTTTGAAATTCGATTACGCAGGGCAATATAAAAGTTCAAACCACCCTTTTCTATATGTATGGGAGATTTAACGTTCTAAATTTTTTAAACTTAAATAGGGTAAATTTGGTTCATAAATTAAAATTTAATATCACATATAATATCTACAGCCCCGGTAAATAAGTCGTTAAGTCAGATTTTCTCCAAAATGATATTTTTGTGCTCAAGTAAGCGGAATTGTGCTATTTCCGTGGAATAAGGTGCTAAATAAGGCATTGGTTTGAAAAGGAGTTATTGTTTATATTTCAACTTCATTTCAAGAAAAAAAAAACTACAAATACGGCCAAGGGATGATCCAGGAGGGACGTGCTCCCCAGACAGTTTTTTGTGTACTGTGGAGAATCCATTATAGTACATAATTATAGGCAAATCACATGATCATAGTTGTTAAAATAACAGAAAGAACATGAGTGAAACTATTGCTTTGATATTTTAATAAACCTTTGAAATCTTTCTAAAGATACTACAAGTTTATTTGTAAGTTATTGTTGATGTTTTTTCCCCTCTGCCCATTGTGCCCCCCCCAGAAAAAAATCTTGGATCCGCCCTTGAGTACAACACCATTCTGCTATTCTCAATACAGTTAACTAGTTCTGGAAAAATTTGACAACTTATTCACCGGGGCTGTAGATATATAAATGACAATAACGCTTATTAACTTGCCCCAAAAGCATTATATGAAGTATTCTACACCTATTACAATTTTTTTAACGTGATTTATTTGTTATGGTTTTTCGTTTTATTATTATTTTTTTATTTTATAATATCTTTGTTGTAACTATCAAGCAATATCAATATAACAATGACACTGACTAAATTAAAGCAATAGCTAATAAAGTTCTTTTTGTTAAATAAAGAAAATTTATAACATATCATAAAATCAATAAAGTATGTAAAACATTGAAAATTCGTAAGAAAATATTGGATGGGAAAACTTGAGAAACTGGAAATAGAGGTGCAAAGTGAGATGCTTATACTTTTCTAAGCTATTTCATAATATGATACCTTTATTTTAATGTATCATTATATTTTTTTGGTTTTTAATAGAAACTTGTACTTATTTACATTAATATATGGATTTGATACTTATATAAATTTTGATGTGCTAATTATTTATAAATATTGCTCAAATGATGAAACGATTTCTATTTAGTAAATAGTGGATTTGTTTTATATTCAGTAGATTCAGTAAAACCCTTTCAATACATATATACCCACTTTGTCACTAAATAAGTAATGGAAAGCTGGAATATTTGCTCGATATTATAATTTTTAAAATCATAAAGACCAAGATCTCTTATTTTTAATCTCGCGGGAAGTACCAAGTTTCGACAGAAAAAGAAATTGCTGTATTATCAGTTAAGAATGTCAATTTTGGCAATAAAATACAACATAAAATGACAATAAAATTAGTTCAATACTATTTAAACTCATAAAAAAATAAAATAAATGAAAATATGATTCAATAAATTTGAGTTCAAAAAGTTCAGACTCACATCAAGTCCTCCCCCCCCCTCCCGCAGCCCTGAAGATGGCCTACACCTTAGACCGAAACGTTGACACAATAAAATAAGTTTCGCTTATTTTGTGTAATCATTGACTACACCCCTCACCATCAATCCATTATGATCAAAACTATATATATTCAAAAAGCATTATTGCATTAAAGGCAACTTTTAGTAAATATGTCTAGTTAATTCCCTTATAATTTTCTTCAATGAAATCACACATTTATTAATTTTTTATTTGGTGAAACTGAATTAGAATTGATATAAGTCTTGTTACAATCCTAGGTCCTTCCTGCGTTCACTAGGTGCCAGGCAGTTTGCTGCTCTTACTAATCGTTGATTGCACCTTGACTAAAATAAGCTACTCATTTTCGGGATCAATTCTTAAGTAGTATTGATACCTTGATACCTTTTTTCACTAATGTTATGTCTAAAGATAATTTATTTTAAGTTTGTTTAAGTAACTTGAATTAGATCTGATTTTTTTTAATATTATGTGGTCTTCCAAAAAAAAAAATCATTATGTGGATAAACAGCATTTTATTTATATTAATTAGTAAAAAAAGATAACTACTGTATCTAATTACGTACAAATTTATACTACATAAACCTATATCTCGGGATTTTTGTTAATATCATTATTTTATTCTTTCGTAACTGGTCAAAATTTAAATTAATTCTTATTTCTTAGATCCCTTAAGAGAATAAATAAAATAACTGCTAATTTCCCTGATTCGATTACTCCAATTATTTATATGTGGTTTAATTAAGAACTTTGCCAGAAAACATTGGCTCATTCAGTAGGTTTAATTATAAAAAATCTAATGACAGGCATAAAAACGAGTATCTACTGCATACAAATAAAGGAATAAAATTACTGAAATTTAAGAAAGCAAGCCTCAATAAAAAGCCAGATAAAGATAATTTGTTGTTAAGATAGAATACAATAGAATAGACAAATAATTTTATTCTGGGACCAGGTCCCTTAAGAATAACAATATTGTACAGAAATTAATAAAAATATTTCTGGCCAAACAGCTACATTATTGGAATACTATAATTAAATATGAACTAAAACGTATGTTCTCATAGAGGAAAAAAAATAAATATATATAAAACAAAAAAAAATATTAGAATAAAAAATTAAATAATATGAATAATAGTATCATAATGAATGTGGTATATTTTCACAGATACATATACATACATAAAAACATTCACATATTAATTATTTACATGTTACAAATAAAAAAAAAAATATATAAATACATATATATATATATATATATATATATATATATATATATATATATATATATATTTATATAAGATAATGTGGTTAACTCGTCTTTGGAAGACTTTAAAGTTTTGAAACATCGGAAAATAGGCAAATTGAAACCGCAACTTAGTCGATTCTCTCCGCAAATTATCATATTGAAACCCTAATCACCGTTTAGAAACTTTTGGCATTTTTCACTTTCAATTGCCATATTAAAAAAAGCCCTAGTAATATATTTATCTTATAATATAAATAAAATATTTGTACTAGTTTTATAATTAAAATAATTATTGTTGAATTCACTTTTTGATTTGCAATCATACATACAATGATTAGAAGTAATGCAAATAAAGTTAATATTTTGCTAATCGTTCCTTGATTGATTATAATTTTGATTAATATAATAATTATTTTTATGACAATAATTATCATTAATTTCAGATACAAAGTATTTCGTCTTAAACTTAGATATTCATCGAAGACTTAACTAACATCATGATTTTAGTGTTTTATTTATATTATGGTCAAACTGATATTTCAGAGGGATAAAACATTAATAAATTGTAACGCTAAAAAGAACTGTACTTCTGAGATTCGTTTTGGTTATAATGATGAATAATTTCCAGTCTCATAGTAGAAAGGTTGAATCTCACGGTTATGATGAGATTTTACGGTATCTTTGGATTATTTCTTGTGAGAACGTTACTTATTATTTCATATGTTTTCCATTTTTAATCAATTATCTATTTTATTACAACAAAAAGACTTAAGTTAAGAAGAAGACGCGACGCTGGTTGAGGAATTCCCACCCCCACAAGGTCACTTTCACTTGCAACGGGGACTTCTCTTGATATCCCAATACTAAGAGGATGGAGAAAACCAATCGTTGGGCTCTCGATTTTTATTCGATACTTCAAATTATTTCTACAAGAATGTGGATGAAGTTTCCAAGATCATGTGGATGAAAACGGGCAACCAAATCAAAAAATCTTAGTGTATGTTGTAATCTAGACGATGATGATGTGCTATTTTCTCATCATACATCATCTATACCATTAAATAACAATAAAAGTGTAATAGGAAGAAGAAAATAGTATCCACTTATTTATGCTTTATTTTTATTTTATTAGTGGCTATTCACAAATCCTAGGAGTACTTAAGATGTATTCATAAACAGTAGATACGATCTCAGGCAGTCTAGAGCATCAGTATATGTACTTACCTTTAACTAGAGTAACGACGATTCAATTTATAGTTACTCAAGAAAATAATTATAATTAAATTCGTTACATTCATTCGAACAAAATTATAAAAACTAGAATTGATTTAGAACTTCAAAAAATAACACAGTTTTTCCGAAGTTCTGAGTTTTCACTCCGTCGGAAGTCCTCATATATACCTAGTTATTACTTTTTTTCAGGATCACCATTACTAGTGCTTAATGCATTTTTCTCTAGTATGTACGAGTAAAGTATGAGTACATTAATGAACAATGAGTCAGAAAAAATATGGCCTCTAATTATTGATGATCTAGCCCTCTGATACGTACATTCCAAGTTTTTGAGGATGCCTTCATACGGTCTTCTCCGTTACAGCGGTAATGGTTACGCAGACAAACATAGCTAGTGACGAAATGTTGCAATGGTGGATGTAACTCGGCAATCAGAAATTCATGAAACTCCGAACAAAAGTGTTGCAGTTGATGCGATAAAATTTCATGGTCTTTAAAGTGCAATACTGGTGTAACTATTGCATCGAAGCGAATATTTCCAAACCCGCCAGCAGAGCGTATTATATGTTTTAATAATGGTTCACATCGCTTTTTGTGGGAATATTTTCTAACGCTTGAATATATTAGTGCTGAAAACACCTCTATTGCATATTTAATTAATCTTGTATCTTAATTAATCGCATAGTTAATTAATCTTGTCGTTCTCAGTCACTAATGAGTTAAATTATAAGAAAAATATTTGACTATACAAAGGTAAAAAAAGTGAAAATGAAGAATTAAGTATGGATTTTAATTAACTTTATTGAGTTTCTAACATCTTTTAGAGTTTTTTTTTTAGAACTAAAATAATTCAACCTTTACTTATAGCGGTACATGAACAACATAAAAAACTTAAACCATTGATACTTTTTGGTTCTCTGTGATCTTTATGATGGAATCAGTGTAATATGTTTTGTTCTGTCATTCTTTCACTTCCCTAAAATAATTTGGCCCTGAATAATAACTAATAATAATACAATTTAATTTAATACATATGAATAATAACTGATGTTTACAAATTAATTTTGTTTTATAGCTCTAGATGCGAGCAGGGTAATTTAGTAACTTAGAGAAAAACTCAACGGAACCTTTAGATCGATTTATTTCTCATAAACCTTTGCTGACCACTTCCTGTCTGCGCGAGAATTTGCTTTAAGTACTGAGCTTCAGTTTGCAAGTTATATCATATGAAGTTGAACATACGATTCCGTATTAACAAAGTCAGCATCAATTGTATCCCATCAATATATATTTCGTCTTTCTACAAAACTTACAAGTTCAGAATCCTGTTATCTGAGGGTTGTCCCGCATTGTGTTTCAATGCTCATTTATCTTTCCTGCTTCCTTTCTTTTTTTCTCCAAAGAGAAGCTTACCATTGCAATTTGGTTGTTGTTCCTTTAGTGGTGCTTTTTTTCTTTACTACCACTACGACCCATAGAGAGTATTGTGTTCAATTCCTGGTTGAGTGTGTACTGTTTGTGCGACAAAGGTGGTGCAGGTGATTTGTCCGAGATCACACATCAGGACACTTTTTCCCCTATTTTTAGTACCCACTTTACAGAGGCTGGGTGAACACGATGAGGGCCTCCAGATCCCGAAGGATCCATTCCCAGCTTTTAACAGATTAAATAAATTATCTGCCACAGCCGGATTTTAACCCGGTACCTTCGGCACGGCAACTCTAACACTCAGCCCCCCCACTCCCATTAGCATATACAAAAAATAAACAAATATGGAATGTTCAACAATTTTGCATTGAAATATTTTTAAAAGTAACTATTTGACAAGCTGTAATTTATTATTATGATGTATTGAAGATTAATAGTCTTTGTAACTTTCTACATTTTCCTGATTTCCTATAGGGGGTCCTTTAGGAATCTTTAAATATATTTTGATGCACTAAATTAATTTAGTAAGTATAATCGAAGTTCTAGAGGAGTAGAGCGGTAGAAGTTATCACTGAAGAATTGACGTTTCTGTACTTAGACCTTGGTTTAATATCTATATATTAAAGAAAAAAGTATGTCACCCGTTGAATATAATATTTAAAATAGTAACAATGATCATTTACCCACATATAATTTGTGCTTGAACGATTTTACCGTGAATTATTCAAGTATTTCTGACAAAATCCTTTGCTTTCTTAAGTACCTCTGAACTTAATATCAATTATATATGTATATATATAAATAATTTTTGAAAAACAAAATAACAACAAAACAAGGAATAAAATAATGAAAGAAAAAATATAAACAATACTATTTATGATAACTATTGAAACTATTATAAATAAGTAAATATAAAGATAGGTGACTGGAAGTGTGAACAGCCAAATTAGCAGAGAAAGAAAAAGTTTATATATATATATATATATATATATATATATATATATATATATATATATATATATATATATATCACTCACAGGCGTATGCACACATACAATTATGCAGATGCACACATATATATATATATATATCAAATACATTATTCATCCATCATTTAGAAAACCTTAATCTCAAAACTGAACATACTATTTCCGATTTTTTGGGAATTCTAAGGAAATTAGGTGATTGAATATACGGGATTTAAAGGTTGAAAGGTTATTGGAATGACGAATGGAAGAATTGCATAGAGTTTCAAAGAGACGAGGATCGGATAAGGAAAGCTCTGCCAACAGCAGAAAGGATAATAGGAAGTACTAACGGCGATAGGAAGGGAAAAGCCTCTTCAACTCTTCGAAATACGGGTGATACAGGCGTCTCTCGGGATCCCAAAGATGAATCGAACGAAGCAATTAAGCAACCATTTTAATTTCACTTCAAGATCACCAGAGATACACCCATACACTGTACAGCAATAGTCCAAATGAGGGAAAATTAAGGAAGTAACTAGAAGTCTACGGGTTTCAAAAGGGAAGACGTGACGAAGGTACTTAATTCAGACGCTTTAAGGTGTAGCAGGTATAACGGAAAAATTCAGAGATATGGTTTTTCCAGAAGAAGGTTTGGTCTCATATAATATAATATAGGTACTCATCTTTATGAAGGGGTAAGTTTCATTCATCAGCTCGACAGGCTCATGATGCACCTTCTACTTGACCTTCTAGATCGCCCTTTCGCTGCCTAGCTGCATCAGCTGCAGGTCTGCTTTCGGTTTCAACCATCTTCGAGTCCTCAGATACCGAAACCTTTATTGATTTCCCGAATGATTACTGTATGTTAGTACTAGATGATTTGCGCACCGTTTAAACGTTATGGACATCAATGTTTTCTCAAAATGTTGGCCATTGGGATTTTTGTTGCATGTTTGTTTAGTAATTCTAAAACTTTTTTTTTTGGCACACTGAAATTATTTAACGAATCAACCCATCTTATTATTATTTTATTAATATTGATATTCAACTGTGATGAATAATTACTAAGCGTGCAATTAATGTGATTTTGTCATCTGAAAGCCGACTGTCTGTGACTTGGTAGAATTCAAGACTTTATTCTACCAAGTTTATGTATTCCTTCTATCGATGTGATACACACATTTTGATACAAACGAAACGCTGCCTTTCAGAACGATAAATTTATATTTACTTCATCCTGATTAATTATTCCATATACAGTGGATCGTCGATTATCCGAACTAATGTTGTCAGGGGTGGTTCGGATAATCGAAATTCACTAATATATAAATACCAACCAAATGAATAGGAAGGGATTCAGAGAAACAAATGAAATTACATAATTAGGTTTACAGTTCTGTGAGTAACCAAATACGTAATTATTTAATTTTTGTAAGAAAAGAAATAATAAAAAACTCCTCCCAAGAAAAATAGTGTTTGGATAAAATTATCACAACCATCACCAGACTACAATACGATTGTATTTGCTTGAATCTCGTAAGGGTATTGAAACATACATAAACAAGCTCCACAACTGCAAGATACTTATTGTAAATTGAGCTGTTCTGAGGTGGAGCATAATTATACTGCTAAGCGATTCGTTGATATACTTTCGATTAAATTCCTTTTTTTATTTATATCCCAATGTGAAAAATAGTTAATGGTTGTTTCCTGATGTATAGTAGAAGATCAGGCTGCTTATTACGTTATACTTGTATTGGATTCCTTACTACCGTAATTCCATACCATAACATACTTTATCTGTGTGTGTATTCCTCTAAAATATGTAACCTCATTATTTAAAAAAAAATTCGTTCATGATCTATGATGATAACTTTAATGAAGAAATAAGTCGCCGTTATTAACGCTTTAGCCATACTATATTTAGATATTACAAAGACCTAAGAATAGGGAAAGAACAAATAGACTGGGGTTGGAAATGTAGAACCCAGTGCCAGGTTACATAAGGAGGCAACATCATGCAACTAAACTCCAACCTATTTAAGAAAACAAAGCCGTGGCTTGGAGAGAGTTCACGTGCATCTTCAATTCTAAGCGTCGTTTTATGTCCACGCTGTTTATCTTATACGTTTAAGTGTACATTATAAAACAACACAAACACTTAGATAGGCAGCAAGATAAAGAAATTGATAGTTTGATGATTATTTCTTATCATAGATTTATTTATGTGATGCGATAGGAAGGAATTCCTAGTTCAAGAAAAACTTCTAAAAGAAGTTATTTTTGTAAGTGTCTTGAAGAGACCCCTATGAAGTTGGCCATCATAGTAAACATTTTTCTTAGAGTTCTGGTAGAACCCAAAGAGTTCTAGAGTTCTCTATTGGTTTTAGAAATAGTTGTATTGTTTAAATCAAACAAAAAAGTAACTATGGGACACGAGGAGCTAACTTCAAACTTCTCGCAACTTAGAAGCTCTGTAAATGTTTAATTATCACCTGTTAGACTTCAGTTAATGTGGATAATTTTCAGAACTCTTAGTGAGGCCATCAGAGCCCTAAAATATATGTGGTTGCCGTACAAAAAAAATTTTGAATTAAAAAAAAGAGTAAAATTCACAATAAAAACTTTTTGGAAAGTTGTGGAAGGCTCCTAACTAGTTCTATTATAATAATGTTGAGTATACTTTGCTCTAAGAAGCGAAACAGAAATGTTTACGGTAAAACTTAATAAGAATAATCTGTACTCTTAGGGGTGCGAAAATACTAAATTATTGACAAAAAAAAAATTGATCGAAAAAAGAATCGGTAATCTTGATTTGCATCGTTCTTCAATTATTATTTCTTTTTGGAAAATGTTGTTAACGATATTTTAGAGTTTTATTGAGAGCTCTGGCCCTCCCTCTCGAAGAGTTACACTGAATAGCCTTATTAATTTTTCCTGTAGTGTTGATAGCTAGGATTTTACAGAACTTGAAAGTAATTTTTGTCAAAATGTCTCCATAATCCCAAAGGTTTTCACAGTGATTTTACTGTTGCCTTGCATCATTATCGTTACAACTAAATAGCATAATTTGCATGTTTTCCCCATATGTTAGTCTAACACGCTATTGAATACTACTATAGGATTCGTCTAAAGAATAAATTTCATTTTCAAATTTTCAAATAGCCACAAAATGGCTGTTCCGCTTGTCTACTTGACCCAATTTGGCTGACATTTTCCAGTTGAGTAACTAGGGCACATATGAAATTTAAAAGAGGAACACAACCATTATAGGTAATATACGTCTCCACTTGTAAAAACTAGCGCAATACTTACTACATTAAACAAAACAAAAAAAATTATTGAACGAACATGGAAGAGTGCTTCTCATTGACACTTGCCTGACCTGTCAACATTTTTTCTAGAAGTCTTTTAACCTAAAAAACGTATATGTTATGTTATTTTGTTACATCGGAATGATTTAACTTAGCTCTTATCACAAATTGATCAATTTAATTACAAAACATAAAATAATTAATTAAAAGGTTATGAATTCGAACTTAATAAATATACTTAAATTTTTATTATGTACTAACCAAATAAAACCTCTTTTTTAATTACAGTATTTAACAATTTCCAGATTATAAAAATAAATATTATATTCCAACTTTTTTCTGTTTTGTTTTTTTGTCGTAACTGATTATTTTCCTTATTAGATATTTACTGATGACTAAGAATTACGCTTAAATGTCAGTTTTAATCAATGACCTACTTCACACAGAAAAACAGCTTAATGGTCATGCAAGTGGTGAGACTGTTTTGAAAATTAAAAATGTTTTCTTTGTCGTTTACATTGCACTTCCTATTAATACCATACTCATATAAATTCATAATGACTTTTATAATTTTTTTCATTAAAACATTCTATGATGCTGACCAATATTTTTGTGCAGTTATTTATGTCGTTAATCTTCAATAACAAATTATAGCTCGTAAAGTTTTAGACACTGTAATGAGTAAATCGAAATTTCAAACTTTAAAATGGATAGATGTCACTTTTATATATATTTTTTTGAAATATATATATATATATATATATATATATATATATATATATATATCTATATATTTGTATATAGATACATAGATAATATATACAAATACATACAATATATATGTGTACAATAGATATATAGATAATATATACAAATACATATAATATATATGTATATATATATATATATATATATATATATATATATATATATATATATATATATATATATATGTATATATATAAAAAAAAAGAAGAAATGATTTCATATCATTATTAACACGAAATGATACCACATATGCATTTAAATATTTACGAATGTTTAATGCTCTATTCCACATTTGATTTTCTGATTTCTAATGAACTAGATATGAATTTTAGGAACATAACGGTTCTCCAATATCTATATAGGTGAGGCAGACGTGGGATGGGCTAAGGAATGTTGAGGCTAGGAGCTAATTAGGCCTAGGAAAGAATTTACTGCTAATAGCTTCAGGAAAAACAAGACAAACAAATCATTAATGATTTCTATTCAGTGTTAATAGAACGGATGCACAATTCAAATCAAAGGGTAAAGATTTTTCTGGCGCCTGCAAGTAGCATATTATCTCACGTTTTCCAGGTTCACATAATATATATTGGTTTGAGAAATGTTTGAAATGGTCAGGGGATGCAGTAAATAAATTTTAGGCTACCTTCAGGGATGAGAATAAAACAAAATATTACAGGTATTATAATGGGTTGTACCGAAAATTATACCGGATTTCATGTTTTCTTTAAAATAGTAAACTCTTTATGTCTATTGGACTTTTATCTACTGTAAATGTAAACAATTATTAATCCCAATTCAAACAAAAAACGAGTTTTCATGAGTTCAAACTCGGCCGAAAAGGGACTCAAACGGCCAGAAATATCAATGAAGTCTGGGACAAAGGCAGTATAAGTGACTGCACGGTTCAACGTTGGATCCAAAGATTTCCAAAGTGAGATTTGAGCCTTAAACACAAAGAAGGCCGTTTAAGTAGTTTTCTTTGATACTTCACTGTTTGTATAATCATTCTGTTTTGTTTCATTCTTAAGCCAGGTGTTGGCTTGAAAAAAAGTTAAACTTATTTTGTGTAAAATTTATTGACTGCATCCAATGATCATTTCAAACATCTCTAAAGATATATCCAGTCAACATCGATAATTAATGATGAATCTTTTGTTGTTAAGATTATAATACAGTTGCAGGTGCTGAAAAGCTTTTAACAGTTTCTTCGCTTATTTTAATATAAATGATTGGTGGCTTATGATTCGATTAAGAATCCAGTAAACCAGAATCCAGTAAACTCGATTGGTTGGATTGCAAAGTACACGACAGCAGTCCTGGTGCTACTAGCTCTCAACTTTGGCCCCGACACAGTTCCCACTATATGTTATCTCTCTCCTGGTTCCAATCTTTCTTATCACAATTATCTTTTGGAAAGATTGGCACCTTATCATGGGCAGCTATCTGCTTGGGACCATCAGGCATGCCAGACATTGTTCCTGACTGTTGGGAAAGTGATGACAAAATTCAATATTATCAACCGTTATCAGTATTTAAAATGTTGCTTAGTTAAATAATTACTGATCTAATTTTTTTATAAGCATGGGATTAGTGGGAAAATTAAAAATCTTTGGAATGTTTGTATTTTTACGAACCCTATATTTTCTTATTATTTACACTTTGCTTTATTGAATTTAAAATAGCTGCTTGTCAAGATGAACAGCTTTGGCCAATGATTGTTCTTGATCAGAACCTCGGTCGTTGGTTGGCTTTTATACAATCAAAAGATAAGGTCTTACCTATCCTTTTTATTATATATGCAACATTTTCTAAATATTATTTTATTTAGTCTGTGAATTCGGATAATGCTACTGCTTGTCATTGTCAAGATATATTTCGGACCTTTTTTTCCTTTATGCCCGATTACTTTTACCGGTAAAAAATTATCTGTTTTTAATAATTTATCAAAACCAATTTAAATTAATAGTTCCTATTCAATGAATAAAATATATAAATATGAGCCATAGTTGTAGATTATTTAAGTTCTTTATAAGAAATCTTAATGGTTAAATATTTGTTTGCACTATGAATAATTGTTGATAAATATAATATTGTATGGCCTAACCATGTTCTATAACGTTTTCTTTTACTTCTCAAATTATATCTCCACTACCTTCAGAAAATTTCATCAAATGTGTAGTACTGAAATGCACATTTTCTTTAAATATTCCTTAACTTATTAAAAAGTCTCTGGACCTTTTTTTGGTTTTGAAAATAGCTCCAACAAATGTTTAGAAATGAATACAGATCTGTATAAATAGATGGTTATTAAATAATAGCCTATGTTTAAAGACAATGATATAATATTGTAATATTAATTATATAATAATATGTATTATAGCAGCTCCATTTCTACATATATTTGCAATACAGAAAGTATTTCTATGCAATTAACTGATCTATTTAAAAAATGTGTTGGATAATATTAGTTGACCTTATATATATATATATATATATATATATATATATATATATATATATATATATATATATATATGAAGAAGAAAATAGAAAAGAAGAAGAGAACCAATAAATAGTTCTTCCTTTATAAGAGAATTTTCTTGACCTCCACCCAAGAATTTTCTTCCTTATTTAAAAACTGATGTATCTATTTACGAAGTCTAAATGGAAGAGACAGTCGATTTGATTATGAGATTTGCCTAGGATTTCATGTTTGGATTCGGAAGTAGGGATCGAAGGCCAAACTAAGTCACTTACGAGTTTAATAGCTCTAGAATATGAAGGGTCATGAATATTTTATGAGGATGTAGCATTGAACTAAAGAAGATGTAAAGCTGTTATTATGCCCTGCATCTGTTGCATTAGAATTATTAAACATCTTAGATTGCTTCCTGTATGTTTCATTTTTTCTTCTTGCGAATGGTTTGAGTATATTTTCTCATGATTACCAAAGTTTGTATATCGTTGAGTGTAATCACAATTTTAAAATTAGTCCTTACTAGTTGTATCATTATTATAACACAGCTCTCAAAATAAATTTACAACTTATAAAGGTTAGTATCTCATTAAACGTAAGTTATTATTAACTGAAATAGATATACTCAACAACGGTCCATGTTACATTTCTAGATGATTACATGTGTCGTGTATAGTGTATAGTGTGTACAGCATGTATAGTAACCCTTGTTGAGGATATAAGATGGTTTTTGACGGGAACTAATAGTTGTACTCAATTTCTGAATTTTAACAGGTTTTGGCACTACTGAGTTAAAATCAGTTAAATATTTAGTAAGAGAGCAGCTCAGTGATAGAGCGCTGAGTTGCCTGTGACGAAGGTCCCAGGTTCGAATTCAAATTTGGCAGATAATTTATATAATCAGTTAACAGCCAGGGGCGGATCCTGTGGTATCTGGAGACCCTCCTTGGGCTAATCCGGCCACTGTGAACTGGGTACCCTCGATAGTGGGAAAATCCTGGCGGACAAATCGCCTCCCTCCACGAATGTTGTTCTAGAGGCAGTCTCTACCACGTACTGAACCCAAGACCCATCATGGTTTGTAGTTTTTTTTTTAATAACTAGACACAACTACAAAAAAAATATAGAGAAAAATTGTTAAAAAATTAAAAATGGTTAGTGCAACTGTCTTTTAAAGAATTAAATTATTATTGAATTACATTATTAGCCGTAATATATAATCATCTTTTATTTCATATATGTAATTTCATATGTAATAATTTCAAGTTGTAGAATATTTCTTGTAACTTTGAGTTTGAAAAAAAATATCTTATAGAATTTGAAGCTGTTATAATGATTGAATGGACGTAAATATACAAATGATAATATGCATGGACATAATACTTGGAGAATATAAGCCTGTATTAACTCCAACATATTAAAAACATTAATGTTTTAATAATATAAAATAAAATTTCATCAATGCAATTAGTGGCTTCGGCGCTCTTCACTAACACCTAGCCACCCATGCTCCGGGGAGAGAGAAGAGTTGATCCCTGACCCCCGATGAAAGTAGGACATTTTCTAACAAATTGTTTTAAACATCATCATGTCAAAGGTTATTCTGGCTAACAGTTAAGAGTCCCTCAGGTAAATGAATCAGTTTCAATGAGGAGATTACCTTTCTTTTCACAATGGGCTAAGAAATTATTTATGGCGCATGGTTAAAGTTCTCGAGACGGGTTTCTAATCCCTTTAACCAATGGCTATTGGCTAAAGGCTAACCAATTGACTCCTCGTTCATGTGGATATCCTGTTTCTTTCATTTGTACTTGCAGAATCATTCATGGAGTGAATACCGATTTGCTGTCTACTGTACGTATGATTAGTATTGTGCAGTTTCATATGAAATGCCCGTCTTCAAAGGAAAAGCTATACTGTAAAACAACTTTATGAAATCAAAACAGTTTTGTTAAAAATATTTTCTCTTATTTTCTACACTACAAATACACTTTTCTCCACCGTATTATCAATTTCTCAATCCCAAAACTGAAAAAATCAGAGTTTTGTGATTAAATAAAATCTGAAAATGCGTTGTTTTTTCTTTAGAATCATTTTCAATAATTTTACTCTTAAAAGAGCTATCCTAATTTCTAATAAGGTGGTTGTGGGAGTACTTCGTAACCCAGTTCGTTTAGTTTCTTCACTGCCTGTCTTGAAACATGAGATCTGGCCTTGTGGACAATAGGTCTCTTGTGATTAAAGAGGAGAGCATGGCGAAATTCGGTGAAGTAATTATTCCCTAACGATAAATAATAGAATGAGAACAAGTTTAAGCGGATTTTCTGAAAAAGTCAGACTCCGAAATAACGTTTCCATGCTTTCAGATCCAACCATAAAGTTGTTTATTTGTTTTATTTTGGCTCAGATATACATAGTATTTTATATGATTTCCATGGTATATTGAAATAACTATAAATAAACGACAATGGGGAAGGAATGATCGGTTTCGCTACAGCTAATGCATTAGTCGTAATGAGTACAATCTTCCCTCATAAGGATAAACAGAAGCATACATGGAAAGTGCCAAACGAAGCCCATAGTCAAATATACCATATTCTGGTGTCATCCCAACACTTTAATTGGGTGAATGACGTGAGATCATATAAATGTCCAGACGTAGACTCTGATCACTTTCTGGTAGTAATGAAAGTGGAATTAAGGTATCACCAGTGTAGTGATAATGTAAGAAGCAAAAAGAAGAAATGGTGCACAGAAAGTCTAAAGACACCGAATGTTGAAAAAAATTCAAAGAGCTTATAGAGGAAAAAGTATCTGATATGCCGGCTAGTGAAGGAGATTACGCAATAGAAGAGCAATGGATCATACTGCAGCACATAATAAAAGCATCGGTTGACGAATCTTGCAGCAGGAATCAGCACCCTCACAGAAAAGGGTCATAGTTCTTATACATGATACTCGCCAAACAAGGAAGGAATTCCAAGAAGCTCAGACAGAGGCAAAGAAAATCTGCAGGAAGAAAAAGAGGTTGGCGTTGGTGCAAAGAATTAGGAATCTAGAAACTTCTCGGGCCAAGAATGAGACAAGAAAGTTTTTCCAGGAGATAAAAACAGAGTGGAAGCCAAGGGAAACAATGATTAGAGCGATGGGGCGATGCTACTAATAGAGGAAGAACTGTTGAAGAGATGGGAGAAGTACTTCAGTTATGAACTGAATCACAGTAATAGTAATGGTGAAGAAGGTACTATAGGTAAGACAACCAGTCTGATCAGATTGGTAGCACACATATAACAAGAGGAAAGACTACCTGAAAAATAGAGGGAATCTGTAGTTGTTCCGATATTTAAGAAAAAAGGGGATCCCACAGAATGCAGAAACTACAGATTGATCAGCCTTCTTAACGTTACTTACAAGATCTTTGCCATATCATTATATAACAGGCTGGTACCTTACATTGAAAGCACCGTTGGCGAATATCAAGCACGCTTCCGATCAAATAGATCAAATCTTCAACCCTCAGGCAACTGGGAGAAAAGATGTATGAATTCGGCCACAATCTTTGGGTGCTTTTTGTAGACTTTGGGAAAGCGTTCGATTCAGTGATCAGGAAGGAGCTATACCGTACAATGGATGAGATGGCTATCCCTAGAAAGCTGATTACTTTAACGAGATGCACTGTGTAAGGGAATACTTGAATAAGGAGAAAGAGTAGTGGACCGTTCAGTGTCAACGCAGGGCTAAGGCAAGGTGGCGCATTGGCACCACTACTGCTAAACATAGTCCTCCATTGAATAATCAGCAGGGAAGGATTGGATCATGGCGGCACTGTATTCACAATAACGGTACAAGTACTAGCATATCCTGATGATGTGGCCATCATTTGTACGTAGATCACTAGGGAGTGTAGAGGATGCTTTTATAAAGATAGACCAAGAAGCTAAATACATGGGTCTCATGGTCAGGTGTTCCTCGAAGGTGTACAATAATACTCCAGTCGGGACCAGACTTAAGGAAAGACCTAGATCTCGGTGGGGCAATGTTAGACAAGGAGGAATAAACATAGCCCAAGCTGCAAGATAGACAATCCTGGGGCAAAATGGTTGAGCTGGCCAAGGACCGTTTAAGGCGTGTATCATGCCAGTAGAAGAAGAAGATAACCACTCATTTGTTTCGCAATGTTGTTTATGAGAATCGCATCCTCCTACATAATAGTGCGGGTGAGAACCTCATTATCTATAAAGGTCTCCAACCTCAATGTCTAATTAATATTATTGTTTATCCCAGTCAATAGATATTTGGTGCTAGGGCATTTTTTATTATACTGAATATGATTTTTGCAAATAAAATTTGAATGAAGAATTATACATATATACAGAGCGACCAATGGAGTAAACTACTTTATTTTAGGACTGAAAATTATCTAAAATGATCCGTTGAAAACTGCACATCGAAATTTGAACTATTAAAATACATTACTTCCCAAGTAGTGGAAGAGAAGTGAAAAAAAAAAGTTCTACTTTTTTTTTTGTACAAATATAAATAAGCAGCTGTAAGAGTTATATGATATCATTTTCAGTAATTATGGAAATTTAGAATAGCTGAGTTGAAATTGGTAATATAAAATACTATAAAATAAGTGCTCTGTAAATGACGTTATTCACGTTATACACGTTATTCATAGTGAATAGATTTGTAATATAAATACCTTTCTCATACTAGCTCATTTATCACCTGGATAGGCAAAATTTAGGGTTCCCAATGTAGCATCGTCCGATTAGCCATAGCAGCATAAAGTGACGTTAAATGAACAAACAAACTAGCTCATTTTTATGTTGAAGAAATTGGTCCGGGTAGAGGTCACTGAATGAAATTCTCAAGTAATTTCAGAAGATATTTATTGTTAGCCAACGTTTCGACCTACGTTGTAGGTCTTCTTCAGGGCTGTGGGGGTGGGACGGGGGGTGGGTCCTCTCTGGCTATGAAACACTGACTTTTTTCATTTTTATATTGATAAAGAAAACTTCATTTTTATATTGATAAAGAAAAAACAAAACAATGATCGATGCTTAGATCACGTATTTGATCATATCATTTAATATTCGAGCAATTATAAGTACATGACTAATAAACCAGTCAAGAAAATAAAAAAAAATCAGGAAGTATCCATAAATCTTTGAACATTGATCGTTTCAAGGAATTTAAAAGCCTACACGTTTATTCCATCTTTTATTTTCCAAGATAAAAACAGATGGTTTCACATTACCAAGGACACGTCATGACAAACGTGAATAGAAGAAAAATTATTATCAGAGGATGAAATGATGTGAGAAGGTCTGAAACCAGAAAAAAATAAAACATTGATCACGCCTAGATAGTGACGTAAGGCGCTTAGTTAGACCCTCACAACCGTTTTATTTTTATCCGGTTTTCATTAAGATTAACCCTTCTTATGCTACTTCTAATTATCTCTGGCTACGTGAAGCAAGCTTTGTAAGCTCCTAGGATATGAGAATATGATTAAGCTCTTGCACGATTTTCAGTTCAAAAATAAATTCAGATAACAATATTTCATTATTAAATCGGTGGACGACATATCTGATATTTCATTCCCAACATGGTTTCTTTTATTCTTTAAAATAGAGTAAGATTTTGAGTTGTATCAAGTTTGACCTTGAAGTTTTATGGGAATAATGACCATTTAAAATAAAAAAAGTTTCAAGCTTTTAAACATTTTCTAATGGCTAATAAAATAGTTTCAACCATTCATTACAATAGGAATGCTTTGCTCTAGAATACCCAGATTTTTAACTCATATAGAACGTTAAATTATCTCTATTGAAAAATTAGGTTTTTTCTGTTAAAAGATTGTTCTTTTGAAGTATCGTTATAAGTAACCAAATTTCTTTAAGTCTATTGTTCACCATATCTTGTAAAAAATATTTAACAGTAATTCACCTCACCCATTTACTCGTTTTTGAACCGACTTTTAAATGTACCCGTTCACGAACGATCAAAGGCAAATCAGTAAGATCCTGAAACTCCTCGAATGAAATACGGCTTAATTATTGGTTCAGCTGGCTGGAGGCAGGAGCATCCCTTTGTGCCGTTCAATTGAGAAATAGTTTCACAACCGCTGCGCAAGAAAAGTGAACGGTAAGTACTTGAGGGTAAATGGCGGAGCTGGATGGTGTAGCAAGAGCGACATCATGGGCTGCCCGGGAAATGCCTTATTAATAACGAGTGGATTTGTCTCAGCACAATAGGACCCGGTAATGAGCAACAGATTGCCTCCACCAGCTTCATCAAAAGATCCATCCAAACTGTTAGGTAATGCTGCAATGCTCTAACTCTCTGCTATACCTTTGCTATCCCTTCATTCCAGCTCTCTATATTGTTACTCCAAAGTTTCATCCTTTATACTAATAAAAAACAAGTGTAGAATATGACAATAATGGTTCATACAACTGTATTATGTCTGGGGAAGTGTACTTTTAAGCGGTTTTCACTTAATGCATTTTGTGACTTGTATTAAAGGTACGACCACGTGTTTTTCCTGGTTGTGATAATAACAAGTGACAGTTTATTTTCTTACATAAATGTGTAAATCTCACAAATAGTTCGAAAAACCTTTATTGAGCTTAAGGACTAGTGAGCCCCATCACTGAAGTATCTATGATCCAGTAGAATTATAGCATATTCCCATCCTCATCCTTATTCACTAACAATGCACCTAGTGTACAAGAAATTCTCTCATTTATCCATTCATAATGATTTTAAAAATAAATAAAACAAGGGGCTAAGAAAAAAAAAATTGATGGCTGAAATTCTACTGTTCGTTTACTCTTCATAAAATAAAAACAAAGCCCTCTTAACGTGGAGGTGTTGCCCTCGGACCTAATTAGACTTTGGAAGTCTGACTAAAATAGACTTTTTATATATCCTACTGTTAATATACAGGGTGTTTCAGGGTTAAATGGCCAAACTGAAAATTTGAACTAAGAACCTCAAAACAAGAAAACAAATCCTATGAAGGTATGTCCGCAAACGCTTTGTTGAGGAGATATTCACATCTAAAGATTTCATTGTTACGAATTATTTAGGCATGAAGAAAGAGAAACAGCAGCAGTGAGCAAACTGAAAATATGAACTGATGTCCTTAAAATAAGGAAAAAATATTTCGTACGAAGGTATTTTTGCAAACGCTTTGTTTAGGAGATAAATTTAGATAGAATACTAATATGACCTTGTCTCCCTAACTGTACATAAACTATGGGCTTTAGGATTAATACTATTTGGAATAGAACAACAATAACAAATAATAGAATAGAACTATCGATAACATTTATCAATTTGTTTGAGGCTTTCGCAGAGTACTCATTATGCCTTACATTTATACTAATGCTGAATATGCCAATAAGGTGTTTGTGTACGGTTTTTGCAATGGTAATGCCAATGCTACCCGTCGTGAATATTCCATGCGATTTCCAAACAGAAAATTACCTAGTAAATCTACCTTTAACTCTACGTTTCAACGTCTTAGAGAAACTGGTACATTTACTGTCGTACCACATGCTGAAGGTATTTTAGGTAATTTACGAAATGAAGAAAGGAATATGACCGTATTACAATATTTTAATGATAATCCATCTGCCAGTGTACTGAGAGCTGGAGCAGAATTAAATGTTACGCCAACTACAGTATGGAGAACTCTCATTGCAGATGGACGTCACCTATATCATTATCAACGGTTACAAAATTTATCACCGCAAGATTTACGGCAAAGAAGAAATTTTTCAGATTGGTATTTAAATCAAGCTGATTACAATCCACACTTTTCAGGAGAAATTTTATGGACAGATGAAGCTACCTTCACAAGAAGAGGTATCTTGAATCAGAAAAATATTCATCTCTGGTTGCATGAAAATCCCCATGCAATTCATCAGCATCATTTTCAGCACAAGTTTCAGTGCAATGTGTGGTTCAGGATAATAGAAAATATTTTAATAGGCCCGCATTTCTTGCCACCTCGACTCAATGCGGACACATTTTTGGAATTTTTTAATAATGATTACCACGATTTAGTTGAAGATATTCCACTACAACTGAGAAGGAACATGTGGTTTCAATTAGATGGTTGTCCTGCACATTACGGAAGAGTTATACGACAATGGCTAAATGATAATTATCCTAATCAATGGATTGGCCGTGCAGGACCAGTTGCTTGGCCTGCTCGCTCTCCAGACCTGACACCACTGGATTTTTTTGTTTGGTGTGACATTAAACAAAAAGTCTATGTTAAGGCCAATGAATGACCTTAATTCTTTACGAAGAAGGATTATTGAGTCTTCTGAAACAATAACACACATCCAGTGCCGTTCTGCTACTGCTAAGAAAGATGCCGAGGCTGTCTGAATGCTCAAGGAAATCACTTTGAACATTTAATATGAATGTTAATGGTTTACATTTAATAAATAAAGTAGTTGGAACAAATAAAATAAGTTTTATTTATTTGCTATGTCTAAATAATTCGTAACAATGAAATCTTTAGATGTGAATATCTCCTAAACAAAGCGTTTGCGGACATACCTTCATAGGAATTTTTTTTCTTGTTTTGAGGTCCTTAGTTCAAATTTTCAGTTTGGCCATTTAACCCTGAAACACTCTGTATAAATACTTTTTATATATCCTATAAAAATCTTTACAACTCACGCTTAGGAGTTAATGGACTCTTGTTTCGATGATAAAAAATCAAAAGAAAGCGAAGATTGTTATTACAGAAACCTCAACTTGTGAACTCCTCACTTCTAAGTGATAAATTGGAAATATCTTTTAACTGTCGACAGTAAAATTTCTAACTGACTTTCGAATTTGTGGGAAAAACTATAAACTGAACAGAGAAACCATTAAAAATGCTGATAGCCTAGCTTTACGAGCAATTACAGCCTCATGCTTACTCGTCTCATTCGCTTCTTAGTTGTTTTATGGGTTTCATAAATAATTGTTCATACAAAACAATTCTTATTTTTAACAGGCTTTTATTAGCTTCGTCCATGTATGTAATCTTACTAATATTATAAATGTGAAAGTTTGTATGTTTGTCTCTCTTTCACGCAAAAACTACTGAACGGATTTGGATGAAACTTTACAGTAATATAGGTTATACATCAGAATAACACATGGGCTATAGCAAGCGAGGAATTTGGGGGTGGGGCGCACGGAGGCAGGTGCCCCCCCCCGACAGTTTTATAGGAACTGTGGATTCTCCATTATAGTACATAATTAAAGGAAAATAACATTATCATAGTTGTTAAAATATCAGAAAGAACAAGAGTGAAACTATTTGTTTTGATATACTACTAATCTTACTATTATTATAAATGTGAAAGTTTGTATATTTGTCTCTCTTTCACGCAAAAACTACTGAACGGATTTGGATGAAACTTTACAGTAATATAGGTTATACATCAGAATAACACATGGGCTATAGCAAGCGCGGATTTAGGGGGGGGCGCACGGGGGCAGGTCCCCCCCCCCCCCGACAGTTTTATAGGAACTGTGGAGAATCCATTATAGTACATAATTAAAGGAAAATAACATGATCATAGTTGTTAAAATATCAGAAAGAACAAGAGTGAAACTATTTGTTTTGATATACTACTAATCTTACTAATATTATAAATGTGAAAGTTTGGATGTTTGTCTCTCTTTCACGCAAAAACTACTAAACGGATTTGGATGAAACTTTACAGTAATATAGACTATACATCAGAATAACACATTCTGATTTAGAGGAGGCGGATTTAGAGGGGCGCACGGGGGCAGGTGCCCTTCCTCACCCCCGACAGTTTTAGAGGTACTGTGGAGAATCCATTATAGTACATTATTAAAGGCAAATCAGGAATTTAGCATCTTGAAATTTGCAGATAGGTCCTTTGTATGATTTAAGAAAGAAGTTTGGATAATTCCACCCTTATTATTATAATGGTTCAAAGGTTGTATGGAATCCGTCAGTTTTGAAGTTAGACATCTGAAATTTTGTACGAGTAACCTATAGTGAAAAAAATTAAATTATTTATTATTTTAAATTATTGTTAAAAAGCACTGTCAAGAAACTTTATGCGGTAGTCCAAATTCTATGCGAGCGAAGCCGCGGGCAGAAGCTAGTATATTCGTGGTATGGAACATTTGAACTCGATTTTCGGCCAATTTCAAAACATCGAATTAAATTGAAACTTTGCACAGTTCTCAAGGACCGATGACAATAGAACAACCTAATAAATTTGACTAATTATTCTGAAGAAGACCTTCTGGATTAGCGATTTTCCATACATGCTGACACGGCCGTTTTTTGTGCCAAGTACTAAGGCGTACATGGACAAGAATATGATTAATAGCAGGATCAACTGGGGAGTTTCATAAGATTTGCATAAAAAATAATTAAATAAAAAATATTTTTAATACACGCGTTTGTGGCTAGTGGAACTAAGAATAGGAAATAAATAATGGTTTAAAAAACGAAAAAAAAAACGCGCTTTAAGAGGAAACAAAACTAAATAGTAGAAAATAATTTTCAGTAATTTTAAAATTAGAATGATGAGCAGAAAATTTATTTTATCATACTTGATGATAATTGGTGTGAATACTTTATTTGACAGTTTTAGAATACTTTATTTGATATTGGTAAAAGTAGAATAATTTTAAAATCTCGTAAATAGCACCCCAAACTTGTTTACAATGTAATGAATTTTAAATGCATCACTCTAATCATATTTTAAACTTATTGAAAATTATTTTATACTTTTTAGTTTTGTTTCCTATTGAATAGTTTTTTTTTAAAGTTTTTCAAGTCTTATTTGTTATTGCTTTTTAACCACTCATTTTCGGAGACTCTTTCAAAAGACATTATACTTATCTCAAAAAGCTCGATAAGTACGATGTTATTGTTATTATTGCTGGAACAAAAGATTACGGAGAGGAGAACTATTGACACAGAGATGGCCTGGGATGTCGAAATTGGGTTCTCCAGAGGGAGCTATAAATCCAAGTAAACTACCGCTTCGGAAATAAGGTTTGTTCAAGCGAGTTCGTGATTCACCTTCATCCCAGGATCAGCTGCAAATGGCAACAACCTTCTCCTTCGTGACTCTCCGTACTCCATGTCCTCTCCTGTCAGTTCCAACTTCAATTTAATGGCGATGGTTTAAATATATATATATTCTTTAGCTCAAAATTGAATATATATAAGATTTAAATCAGCTCTCTACGCTTCGAAAAACGAATGTTCTGTTGTCTTAATTATAAAGCCTCTTGACCAAAAATACACACACTTTACTACAGAAGCAAAAGCAAAGCCAATCTTAAGCTAAGCTTGTAATTGCATTTACTAATTTAGAATTATTCGTTTGATTATTTAACGATTATTACGAAAAATTCACTTGATTTTAAAAAGCAACCTAGAACATTTGGAGCTAGGAGGTTTTATAGTCAGGGTTACATATCAATTTAGAAATTCAAATCAATTAGCCGTTCCAGGCTACTTCAATACATACTAAAAGACAAACGCATCAAGCTACCAATTAATTACAAAATACTCATTTACTTAACTATTATGAGACTTATTTGGACTTACGAGCTAAGCCATCGAATTCTTCTCGTACCCAATCCTTATAATCCAAAATCCTTCCTTACTTCACTATGAGTAAAGTCTTCCATGACCTCAATTGTTTTTGATTTAGTACCCGATATTAGTCCTTTCATGACAAATGTTACGTCTGATAAGATGATGGCCTCGTGACCAATTAAGGTAGTTTCTCTATTCGCATTTATCGATGTAATTATGTAACATTCATTATATTTGCTTTTAGTATAATTTATAAATACATATACAGTGTGAAGTCTATTACCATTTTGGTAAATCTTGGTTGTTAATTTTAATACAGACATTAATAGTGATTTAAGTATTAGTATAGAGAGTTATCGAGTATTGCGTGATAACTCAGAATACTTTTTGCCAATTTTTTATCAGCTGGGTACATTATATCAGTAATCTTAAGTCTCTACACTTTGCTTTCAATGAATTAATAGTGTGTTACCCTCGTACATGATTCAAGTTCTTGAACAAACACTTTATTGATATTTTATTGGCATTTTATGTGTCAAGTGACTTATCCCTTTATTCACTGAAATTCGACTTTAACCACTTATTCACCAGGGCTGTATTACAGCACCTAAACTCGTAAAACCCAAGGTTTACCCATCTCTCGAAACAATAACAGTAATAAAAATGGCTGGAGACCTTAGAGTTGATATAAAAGCACTCTTCAAGATGGACCGTGGAATGTAAACAAGGGTATTAGATAGATAATGAGCCAAGGTACTACTAATAGTCTCGTTATGGTAATGGAAGGTAAGGAGGTGGTTTGCGCAAGGCGCGGTTACCACAGTCATCGTGATCCTCGCCGAATTACCCACTGTTGTAACCTGACCCCGGCGAGGTCTATTCGTCCACGGTCTTCTGGTGTCATCCACTTCAAGGGTCTGCAAGAGTCATCTCTTTGTCAAGAGAATGTTGGTCCTTCTTGCGTTGTTCAGAGAACTGTTTTCATTAACGTATTAAAAAAATATCACTAACAACTTTGGACACTTTTTATTTTCCAATGTTTTTTAAAAATTTACAACTGTATTTTAATAACCCAACGAGTAAATAGAACAAATAATACGTAATTACACTAGATAAAAGCAAATAAACAAACTACCCAATGGTAATAGTAAACAAATTACAAATTCAAGTTAGATGGTGTCGAGGCCCGATTCCACAACGCCTACTAAATTACATAAAGTAAGGGAATACTACTTACAATTTTGTAATTATTACAAAACATTGCTCATTCCCATTCGACGGGAATGAGTAATGCTATGGCATAATAAAATCCCATCAATGGATAGGTTTTAAGATTTCTATGTGTACTAAATCACGATTCTATTCTTTTCAAGTAATCTCGAATTAATACAAGAGAAGTTTAGTAAGAATTCTGCAGACGAATCTCGCAAGAGTCGACCAACTCTCAATTTTAGTTCATTAGTTACCCATATGGAGTACAATTAATTCGAGAGTGATAACAAGAGATTTTAAAAAAATAAATTAAAAAAACTTTTAAGTAGCTTTTCAATTTTCAAACCAGTACTATATTCAAAATTATAAAGTTGTCTCATTTATCCTATGGCTTTTCTCTCTTTTAAATATATTTATTTTTTGCCACTCCTTATTGAAAATATTTATTTGCTCTTTATAAGTTTAAAATTATTTTCGAAATGGAAGTAGGGGATAGATAGAAAGAAGGTGTAGAAGGTTAAACGTTGCTAAGCGATGGTTATCTGCCTTTGTAGCTGCCAGCCGCCTGCCTCAAGTGTAACTTTCAGATCTTCCAATGACCTTTACAATCCGTTCACTTAATAACATTTGCAGTTACCCTTATGAGGGAGATTGTATTAAGGATAAATAAACATAAGCATTTATGTAATACAAAAAATAGTAAAATATATTAGAGTACTAGCTGTCCCGGCAGACGTTGTTCTGACCTATCACCCTAAAACAAAGGGCTTTCAAATTTTCTTCAACCATAATGACATAATTCTTCGACTTCAACCATAATGACAACTTCCTCGATCGTTGATGCATTGAAACATCTCGCATGTTTTCCTACAGGAGTTTTATCAGCTCTGATTACAATTTTATGATTACCCGATGGCATAAGATCCAGTGTAGTTTTAAACAATGAAATCAACTGATTTTGTTGATGAAACAAAGTTTGTAATTGTTCTACAATAGACCTCCTCACTGAACTGTTATTTGCACAACGCTGATCAATTTCTTCTGGTGTATTGCCCATTTCGCCCGGCAACAGCGAACCTGTTTTATGATATATTTGGCATTGTATCACTAAATTAAACAAAATTTTTTTATTTTTACACATAAACTTAAAAAGGAATAAACAAAGTAAGTCTTGTTAACTTAAAAATTGGCATAAAATTGTCGCAAAGCATATCTGTTGCCCCCCAAAAAGTCATTTGTAAGTAGTTGTTATATTTTTGAATGTTTGCAAATTTAATGTTCTTTAAAAATGGTTACCTATGTTTTTTTTTCCAACGTGGTTACAACTTGTGCAAACAAACCAAATTCGCGGTATTGAGCATTGGATCTTCTAGGTTTTTATAACCTTAACTTTCTCTTTAATTAGGAATCTTTTTCTACAATTATTAAATGTTCAACTAGAAATGCTTGACTCTTGAAATTAACTATTTCGTTATATTTCTTTTCTGAAGATTTGATTTGTTCATTGTTATTATATACATGTAAATTGTAAATACTTCTTTTAAATTCAGATAAATTAGTTTTTTTCTTATCTTTATGATATAATCTTATAATTTATAATCCTGCAAATTTCAAATAATTGGTAGGTAATTGAATTTAATAGTTGAAATTCTTTATTGAATAGGTTTGGAAAAAAAGGAAGCATCTATCGAAAAACTATCAATAGCATTCGATAGATTTCAGCCGATTGTATCGGCCTATCGATAGTGCTAACTATCGACTATCGCCCAACCCTACTAACAACTAACGCCCTTTGTTTTGGTTTGATTGACGTCAAATGTTTGACAGCTGGGAACAGAGTAGTTTGTATGGGAAAAGGAAAGTAAAGCTTTTATTATTTTCCTCGTAATTTTGACGTTTTTTCTTTCCTCAAGAACCTTCTTTGCGCCTTAACAAAAATATGAAAAAAAATTAGCCGAATTGGTCGAGCCGTTCTCGAGTTTTGCGCTTAGCAACACATTTGGCGATTCATTTTTATTTATATAGATATAGCTAGAAACTTCAAGATTCATAATTCGTAATAAAAACTAAAAAAATGGAGGAATTCTAGTTTTATTAGTATTATTTAAATAATATTTTCGATGTTCCTTTGATCGATGTATTATTATAATTTTAAATCACATTTATTTCTCTTTATATTTGCATCTACATCTATCAAATAATAACAATGTAAATCAGCAAATTGTCTGGCAGTCGAATAGAAAAAAAATACATGAAAGGCATGAAGATGAACAGTGGCCAGCGTTACCTCTCCCGTGGATTGATTTAATTTCTTATGATGTTTTAGTAAGTAAGTTAAATCACATATAAACACCACATACGGTTTTATATAAGCCTTTATCGCACTCGTTCAGAAAGTGTGAGTTTGCTTTTTTTACTTCAAGAATTGATATAAATCCAATTTTCAGCACTAGTTTTCAATATTACTTAAAACTAAAAATACGTAGTGTTCATTCTGTGTGTTGTAACCAAATTTGCTCAATTTTATTTTATTCTCGTATTAAAGCCCAAGCCCAGATAATTCAAATAAGCTAAAACTGTATATGAAGTGCGCAAAACTGTGCAACTCTCAAACAACCATTGCAATGTGGTTAGGAAATTGTTTTTGATTAGAAATAATTTTAAATTTGAATTTTAATTTCAACTTTGAAATCGTTACTTTTTAATTGAAAGCGGTAACGAACCTACTCCATTATACCTCCGGGTAGGAAAAGTATTATAATTATTTCCGTAAATATATATATATTTATTTATGTATTCTTTATATATATTGTAATCTTTTTTTAAAATGGAGATTTTAAACAAAAAAAAAACTATTCCATCATGACTTTTCATTGATTACTGATTAAATATTATTAATTACCTGAAATCTAATTAGTTATTCCCGATTTAGGGAAAGAACGCTCTACTTTCGCTAGCAATATAATTATCTGAAAGTTGTCTACAAAGGAATGAAACGTCAAGATAATGAATTCCTATGAAATATTATAACCTCATTTATTAACTGTCGGATCTCCCTTCTGTAACTGATATAATTAATTTCATCTAATATAAATTTGATATTTTCTTCTAGAAAATGTAGCAGAATTCTTTGCAAACTGGAGGAAGTTTCTTGTGCGTGGGTAATGTGTTAGATAATAAGGTGCTTAATGGATATTTATCCTTAGATCTGTTATAAATCACTGTTTCCACTTCTCTGTTAACATCCACACTAACTAATTCTCATTAAAATGTAACCTTTTCCCATGAAATGTTAATAGTTTTGTATTTTTCTCCTATTGGAGGGTGACGACTATTTATGTAAATGTGCTTGTTTCTAAGTAACGTTCATCGAATTGGATTTGAGGAATCACTTATGCCTTGACTGTGACATCACCTTTTCTTAATAGATCATCAGATATTTAAATCTCTAAATGTTTAAACTGAAACCGATAAAAAATGTTTATTGATTAAAAATACGATAGTTTAATATAAAAAATATATATACTATAAGTAATTTTAGCAGTAATTGAATTTTCTATATTTTTGTATATTCAAAATGACCATTAACATTCCAGCCGACCTTTTACCATTCTTCCTACAGACTAAGTTGTTGAGGAAATAATAGCTACTTTAGAAAACAGTTTGGACTTCCAAACAGATCCATAAATTCACTTTCTTTCCTGACATTTTCACAGCCCACATCAGGACAAGCTTAAAGTTCATAGCACGTGCCATTTGGGCTTAATACATGTTCAGAGTTTTAATGTATCCCTGTGTTTAGCATAAGAATTTATTCAGTGATAATTAGCCATAGAAGTAGGTAGTTTCATGTTATGTGGTTATTAATAACATTTTTTTTTTTTTGCTTCAGGTACAAAGGATACATCGCACTCTGTGCTCTACTCTCCGTGGGTTGGTGCCAAAAACCCCAAAAACCCGGACGGTTCCTAGCGCTTCCGAACCCCCAGAAATGTTCATCTAGTGAGTATCGTAGTTTATAGTGTGAATTATTCAATTGAAAATTAAAAGAAAGATCATATCAATTCATAAATTATGGTTTTGTCCTTTACAACTGGTGTCCGTTACAACAAATTTACAACTGTATTATAATGCAAAAATAAATTCAACTTACAAGGCTACGAGGCCACTATCTTTTCAGACGCCTCGGAGGATTATCGGGAATTTAAGTAGCTAGGTTTGAAACTAGTGGTTGTGACATGAGAATAAACGTAGTCATGAAAGGATTGATATCGAGTGCAGGCCAACCCTGCTGGAAATGGGACTTTAAGACTATTATATGTTACTTTATTAGTATCAATGTAAAGAGCATTGAGGCTTTTACGAAGGATTGGATACGAGGAATTCGGTGACTTAGTGGAGCCCCAAGCTCTACTCCGTAATGCCAAATGGGACTTTTGTAATTAATTGGGATCTAAGGTTTCTAATTCAAAAATGTATAATTACATTTTTGGAATGTTTGGTTACTATTAAAAACATAGATTAATAAACTATCGTTAATAACTACTTGTTTTTTTTTAATTCCATTGGTTAATTGTTTAACCTGTTGGTATAGTAAGCTTCAAGTCAAACAAATTGGTAGTAAAACGTTTGGCCCACTTGGATAGCCAACTACTATTCTTCGCCGAGAAAAGCCAATGGACAACCTTATGGTATTTGCCTTGTTCTCCTAATGGCGCAAGAGACGCATGAAACGGTCCTTGGCCTGCTCAATCATTTTGCCCCCGGCGATGCTCGGACCTGCACCATGTGTTGTGGCCATCCTTGTCTCTCTGTTATTGACACATTCTTCTGGCGCCATTTCGCAGCTTCCCCAAGACTGGTCCCGCTTGGTGTACTATGAGCACTTTTGATAGGTTCTTACAATCTCATAATTTCATTGACCTTTACGTGTCTAACTATAAGTCTCAATCAAGGGTTTGTACTATTGTAAGGCGTGAGACAATATAAATTTTAGTTTAGTGTGACGGGCTAGAAGCCGTTTATTACAATATTTTGGTTGATAGCGAATTTCTCAGTGCACTATAATCTTAATCTGCTTCTTTATTTAAGCTTCCCCTTCCATGTTTTATAATCTTAGAAGCGATCTCTGAAAGTATAGTTTCTCACTTCAGCTTGTGGTTCCGAATTACCCAAAGTATGTTATCCTCCTTTCTCTTAAGGAAGTAATACAAAAAGCATAATTAAGGTTGGTTGTTATTTATATCGATTAGTAGAAACAATAAACATGCTTTTGTCCACGCATCGTTTGTATTTCATTAAAAATTACCCAACCGTAATTTTAATATATACCGTTTAGGCATGTTCTTTCATTACAACTAGATTTTATGTAATTTACGTGAGTATTATTTTCTCCAAGTTAGATTATCATGTAGTTTCCTTTAAACTCAAAATGGGCCTGTTCAAATAATACCTATTGGACATATAAACTGGTAAGAAAATACCGTATAATGTACCCAAGGAACTTGAGAGACAACATGGAGGTGAAGCGACAGTTGTTTGTCAACGAGAAAGTTGTTAAAATAGGGTTCAAAGATTTCTCCTATTCGAAGCAGATAACATAGTTCAGGAAAATAAATTATAAGAGATCTGTAAACAAGTTAATTCAAGAAATTGCCTAATTTAATAAGAATGGTTCCTTCAAGAAACCTAATATAAGCACTCATTTACTCTTCCAAAAGGTTTAGTCTGGAAACAGGTGATATAATGTTTTGGAGAGTCAAGGCTACTTGCTTGGAATTTATCCATTTACAATTATTCTATGTCACTTTTTGAGCATTTGCTCTTTTATCTTAAAGTGTATAAGATTATTTCAGAACAGGCGGCCTTATTTTAATTTTTTAGATTAAATTAAAACTTTCTACGAAATTCAAAATTGACAATGGTCCTAGTTCGAGTGGGAACAGGATTCGAAGAATTGAGTGAAAGCTGCAAGTAGCAGGAGTTGATGGAATTCTTTAAACCTTTCACTCTTTCTTTTAGTTTCAATGTTTTCGATTGTACAATTCTAGCCTTTTAATCAAGAAGAGAATACTATGAGAGAAATCTATACACCATCAGAGTTTATTGTTGTTCTCCAAGCCTTTTCTATCTTTATCATAAGCTATTGAATTTACCAACGTCTTACGTAATCGGTCTTCTGCTGATGTGGATGTGTATGCCTTTATTTGTATATGTATATGCTCGTGTGTTTGTGGCAATATTAATCATAACAAAGAACAAAAAATAATTGTGATAAGCATTCCGAAAATAACTTTTCTCATTTTTCTTACTGATGCATAAACCACATCAATGTTACTCGGTCACACGACTGGATCACACGACAGCGGGTCTGAAACTTCGGCTTTTCGGGTTGGAAACAAAAACAATGCAATTTTGAATGAAAATAACATCTTTGCAGATTATCTCTTGTCTTTATCGCCACCCTCTCCTACTACTTCTGCCTATCATTCAATAACAATGGGAATCATAAAATACCCATTTGAATCCATTTGGAAAACATATTTATTGTGTTCTATATTATTATATACATTATTATTGTATATTTATTTATTGTGGGGAGTGAAGTGGCTAATTGGTAGAGCGCCGAGTTGCCATGCTGTAAGTCCTGGGTCCGAATCTTGGCAGACTTTTATTTTATCTGTGATCTATTTTATCAACCGAACGGGGTCCCTATTGGATTTAGATCCCTCTTGGGCCTCACCCAACTTCTATAAAGAGGATATTCAAAATCTGGTGGTTAAGCGTAATCTAGGACAAATCACCTACCTGCACAACCGTTGTCCAAGAAACAGCACAGGCTCTTCCTTGTACTGAACCCAAAATCCTTCATTGCTGTAGTGGTTCAGTTTTTTGTAATATATATTTATTTAATTAATTCATTACGATAACAACTTCTCAACAATCAAATGATGTTGAAATACCCTGAAAAACAACAACACCCAATTAGAGATCGTCTCCTGACTATATAATTATAGTGAAAGAAGTGGAGAAGATGCAACGAAGGCTAGGGACAGAAACTGGACTGAGACAGGTAGCTATTCGTGACGATGGGAGGCTAAGAACGGGTCAAGGAAGAGGATTCAGTTGAGAAACCTTCCATTATTATAAATATTGGCTAACCCCGATCATCCTTATCCGATACCCCCATCAACTTACCTCTCTCTAGGGGCGTCTCTTATCTCAGTGGGGTATCTGCTGAGGGTTCTGCTTTCTGACCGCACGAAACTGGGTATTTGTGATTTACCAGGTCGCCTACCTTCTTATGTCTTGTAATCTCTTCTTATTATTCGTCTCATTTGAGTTATTTGTGCGTGTGTTATTAAATTGATTCCTTATGATTGATGATTGATCATTATGAAATTGATCCTGTTATTGTTTTTTAGTATTTTTGTCTAGTAAATTTTGTTATAGTCTATTTAAAATGAACAGGATAACACCTTGGGAAATTATGACCTAGGATAGAAGTAGCTGTGAAATACTTCTTGAAGTTTGGAATAATTCTAAAGATCGAATTATTTGAAGAACGCTATCTAATAGATTTTGACAAGAAGATGGTGTTCTAAAAAGTATAAAGAAAAACATTTCTACATGAAAATAAAAGTGGCCAGAGGAATCTAAAATTAGCATTTTACTATTAAATTTTGTATATTTAAATTTCCATTAATATAACTAATCAGGCAGGTATTATCAGTGTCCAGGATATAAACAATGTAGAAAACAGTCCATGGCGACCTGCTAAATCACAAGCATCTGAAGTTGTATACTGCAGTAATTAAATTTGTTTTCTTGTATAATTTGCTACAATTCACGAAATAAAAATGTACCAATAGACCAGTCTCAAATTAAAATATATCTGTGCAGAATCATAATTTACAATGAAAGAAAAAATTTATAAAAAACTTCCAACAGAGAGAAAAAAAATTAATAATAATAAAATAAACAATATTGTAACTATACATTCTTAAAAACAAAAACGTATATACATATATAAGTATTATATATATATATATATATATATATATATATATATATATATATATATATATATATATAAAACAATAAGAAGTATTTAAATGAAAGTAAATAAAACAATAGTAAAGCGTAGAAATTAGGTATGCTCATCATTATTCACTAATCATGTCATTGTCACAATTATCGATTGTGGTTTTGTTTCTTGGCTATTCAGATGCTTAATGATGCCACCAGTTAGCGGTTATCGTTAGCAACTTTAAGGAGAAAGGTTATAATGTTTAGTGGATTACCTTTCAATTTAATGGTAGGCAAATTGATTTTGAAATGATGAAGAAAATATCTCATTTTATGTTTCACCTGTGTATATTCGAAGTAAATGTACTTATTTAAAGTGCTATTATATAGTTACGTCACATCATACGAGTAATAACCTTCTTTTTTTATTGCTCATTTTATGAAATATTTCTGTTTTTAAGTTACTAATTCGAGGAACTTGGAGTTCATTATCCCCAAACGTGAAGGGCTACCTACTACTGTTGATCAGAAAACATCAGATTCGTGTTATTGTTAGCCTTTCGCAATAGCCACTTGTAGATGGCTATCAGTTTCTTTCTACAAGCTTTCTATTTCTCTTTAGCGGCGTTTCGAGAAAAACTCAAGTGAGTATAATGACGCACCAGCTTTCTCATCTATTTCTAATTTCTAATTTTTTTCGTGCAAAATCTTAATGTCGTTTACATATTCCAACTAATGTCTTAATTACGAGAAAAAGTTGCTTTATGAAGTAAATAAAAATTAATTAATTTAAAATTTATTTATTTAATTTATCCATTTAAAATTAGTCAATTTCCTAACTTTTGAAAATTATAAAACGCCAGACCAGTGCACGGAAAGCAATCAGTGTACAAATGCACTGACAAACCGAGCGAAAATAATAATTATTATTCTAAAATAACTTTAAATTATTTTTTAAATCCTAAAAAGTTTTTTATATCGATTAGCCTTGTCTGTTTGTTCAGTTAACGTCACTTTTTGCTGCTATGGCTAATCGTATTAGGCATAGGAGGAGCTTTAAATTTTGCTTACCTGACATCGTACAGGCTCGGGCCCCCCGTTTAACGTCCCTTCCGAAAGACGGCGTAACTAACGATTTTTTACTTCCTTTAAAAAATCCTAGGGCCACCTACCGGACTACGAACCCGCGATCTTAGGCTTTGTAGTTTGTTACGCTAACTACTAGACCACAGGTCACCCATTACATAGGTATCGACCTCGTAGTCTTAATTATTTATATAATTTAGTGAGTATGCATTTATTTAGTTAATAAATACCTATAAAAATGTCTGCTGCAACAATAATGCTGTGTTGCTATGCTGAGGTTTCAGGGTTTAAATCTGGCTATGGCAGATAAATTATTTAGCTGAAGATGGACCCTCAGGTATCTACAGACCCTCCTTCACCTAAAAAAAACAGCAAAAAACCTGGCGGTTGAGCATAATCTAGGACTTATCACCTCAGTACAGTCTCTACTATCAACTAAGCCCAAGACCTTTAATGGGTTGTTGTGGTACACTATTTTATTAAAAATAATTTCTAGAACCAAACATTCCATTTCATAATTTTTCTTTACCACATCATCCCTGGATACACTAAGGCCGAAGGGTTGATAATTTAATTAATATATTTTACACAAATTAACAATATATATTAGCTTCATTTGTACTACCTATCGTTCTTCATTATTTAGACATGGTTACTAATTCATTGGATATTATACCAATAATATTCATATCGGGTATTATTTTTTTTATGCTCATATCTTTTAGATATTATTATTCCAATAATTTTCCAAATCGGCATAAGTCGAATCAATAATATCGTGACTTGGAGGCAAAGTAGTAGAAAAATGTATTATTATTATTTTACAAGATTTAAGATTTATTAATTCAAATAAGAAGAAATAAAGGGAAAAATACAGTGTTGAGTCCATATGTTCATTACAGATGACCATCAGTGTTATAACTTATTAATTCACCGCAATGCGTTTTTATTAATGTAGTTCCGAATGACGCGATTATTTTTTCTGATCACACTGACGCTTTCGTCCATCGAGGAGGAGAAAGTTTTGGGGTTGTGTTCGGAATAGCTATCTACGATTATATTCAGAGAACTGTTCCAAAACAACAGATGTTATTCAGGAAATGGTTGGTTAATTTATTCCAAACATCCATGGTCCACTTTCTACAGTTTTGGGTATTGAAAAAAAAGTCACCATTCATAATCATGAATAAAAAATGACGTTTGTTTGGATACGGTATATTTCCTATTGAGCCGCTTAGAGAATAATACAAGTTAACGAACAAATAACCATAATTACTTTATGATTGCCATGATTACCATAATTGCTTATGATTTTAATAAGAATGTCTGGTTCAGATTTCTGCTTTATAAACAGAATTAAAAATTCCTTAGAGTTAAGATATTACATGAAACATTGTATTGTAAACCAAAAATAATTAAATGATTCCCAATTTTTTATGAGGAAAAAATAAGAAATTTAGTCCTCTTAATCAATAGAATTTTTTGTTTCTTTTAAATTAAAATGTTTTAATTGCTATTTTAACTGCTAAATTATTGCTAAGGTCAGTCCGTATTTACACAAAATACATTCATACATCAGATCATCATCATCAGATCAAAATACGTCATACATCAGATGTAGGACAACTTTATATTATAATGATTTTCAGAGAAGAATTAACCTTATGAGTGTATTTGAACGGAATGAATAGTAATAGGGTAGTCTTGGTAAAAGTAAGAAATATGCATCCTCACCTATGAGATATAGCTTTTACAAAGTGATTAAAAGAGCGACCTTTCGAAATTAACCTCCGAAGTTTTTCGAGGACAAGTAATTGGCTGCCCCTATTTCAGCTGTGCATCCGGGCATCCTGCAGGCGAGGCCAAGGATGAGCAGGGATAAAGCCAGTCTTCTCAGCGTTTACAGGTTTTATTTATTAATTTTGGCATTGATATCATCTGGTATGTAAGGACAACCAGGCGTGATTCGAACCCATATATCAGGTGTTCACACCATTTAGAAAAACTAATAGCATTATTTGCACGTCGTATTTGGTATTCATAGATTTCATGAATTAAAATACATGAATAATTTATGAGATGAACACGCCAGCCGTTAAATCTAACGGCCTCGCTCTCCAAAATCGCCCTGAAGATGACCTACACTGTAGGTCGAAACGTCGGCACATAATATAAGTTCATTACTTATTCTGTGTTCTTATTGACTGCACCCCCCAACTATTTCCTTTACACACACATGAATAATTTATGTATGAAAAAACATACAAATATAATTTGAAAGAGTAATACTAAAGTAGAGTAAGATAAACACACGGTGAAATTCAGTAAAAAAGGTACAATCAAACTATCCACTTTATTTCCTGTACCACAAAAGCCATGGAGGGCCTTGGATTCAGTATATGGTAAAGACTGTACGGTTTCATGGACAACAGTTGTAAAGGGAGGTAATTTTTCCTAGCTCACTCCCAACAACCAGTTTTTCCCCAGTTATATGCATCTACTCAATACAAGCTGGGTGAGCCCCAGAAGATCCCACGGGTCCATCCTCTAGTGTTAACTGAGTAAATAAATTACTTGCCACTCTTGGATTTTAACCCAGGACCTTTGTCACGGTAATTCAGCGCTCTACTACAGAGTTTCTCCTCTTTTCGTATTTTGTTTAATTAATGGAATTATTCTAACTTATCCAATTATTCATTTTTCCCCCGTAAGTTAGTATTTCATCGAATAAATAGCGATATAACAGCCTTAATCATCATTTAAGATAACTTTGATCATAAGGAAATGATTCCACGATAATTATAAGCTTAAAGACTAGAACGCTAGTGAGCTCACGAGCCTTGACACGATGAGCGAGTTGCTAAGTGAAGACCTTGGCAGTTGCTAAGAAATCCACTTTGAGGATGAAGAGGCAACAATCCATCTCATCTGCTGGCATCTACATCCTCGTGATAACAACTTCTTAATTGAGTCCTTCAATCATCAATTGTACTGTTTTCCATAAATTTAAAATAATCAATCCTATGATTAGAATTGCATGACTTGAATGGAAGGTATGCTGTAGAGAACCAGGAATTGGAAGAATGCAAGATAATTTATTATGCATACAATACCTCCACTCATAACAACTGTATTCGCATATTTATTATGAATTTTAACATTGAAAATGTATTAGTCAAATTATTAATAATCCATTAAAAAAAACTCTGACATTTTATCGATAATCAAATGGTTTGAAGATATGTTATGTGAAACTCTTTTCTGAAATACTACAAACTTTTCTTCTATTTTCAGTTTCTATTTTCTTCTTAGTAGAATTGCATTTTGAAAATTTATTGAATTGTTAGTTTTACTTTCGTAGTAATAGTAGTAGGAGTAGTTTTAGTTTAAATTTTTTCTAGAAAATTTGAATCCATTTTTAGTTTCATATTCTTTTGGAATTTTTAATAACTATCATCATACATGATTTGAATTTATTCCATTTAGGCGACATTTTTGGACTTAAATTGGCCATTATCACATACCTACTTAAAACAGCAACCTAAGAAAACCTTATTTAGAGAAATCTCTTTCCTCAAGATTTGATAAAATAAAGGACATTTTTATTTGTAATCGCGTACCTATTATCGCCAAACACATTTTAGTGCTTTTTTACATCTATCCGATCGGTTTGTTTTCTGTTTTTTTCGCGTATCACTTAAAATACAAATCTTCTATTGTTGAGAATAAAAATTAATTTTTTTCGGGAATGATATTAACACCTACTTTATGTACGTTGCGCTTATCCTATAACTCACATTACATTAATAATTATTATGGATATAAGTGACGCTATTCAATTATTATGATAGAGATAAAGACACATAGTGGTAGAACGCATAGTAATCATAGAAACTTACGGTAAAATGTTGATTAATTAATAACAATCGATTACTTGAATAATAAAAAGAATCTTCGTTTAGATAACCATGAAAAAAAACACGTAATTTTTAAATAAAATAATGGTTAGTTGACAAATAAACTTCAACATCTTGAGATACATGAAATAAAAACAGAATAATATTGACCTATAAACAAGAAAAAACAGAAATAGCTAATTTATTTTATACTACAGATTTAATAAAGTTAATGAGTTTTAAATAACATGTACCAAAGAATCTATTTAAATAATATTTAATCAAAATTAAAATAATGCTGCAATGGCAATCGAAAACCACAGTTAAAAAGAATTAGTAATGTTTTTAATTATTTAATTTACAATATTTAAATATATACTTGTTCTGAATCCATACCTTGGCGCGCGGATCTGTATCAGACGGCGCACAGATATACCATTCGGCATTTCTTTCGTTGCACCCAGAGAATTTATTGACACAGTTTGAGTAGCCCAGCTTAGAATCAACTATCAATTTTATGAAGGTAAAAGTAGTTATATCTTTTTTAAGTTTTTTCTTTCAAATCGAATTAAGGAGATTGCGAAAAATAAAATATGTTTTTGTAATTAAAAAAGTGTATGCTAATTATAAAAATGCAGCTCTTAAATTAGAAATAGATAACAAATTGTTCTTTACAAGCTAAGATTTGGTAGATATATTAATTGCAACAGTCAAAATATGTTTTTTTTTTATGACATAGTTAATTAACTTTAATTTTCATATTCCACGATATTTATTACGAAGTATTAAAACTTATATATATTCTTCAGGCGGTGATATTGAATACTTAATGCCTCACAATATTAATTTATGAATCTTAGATACTACATTCTGCTTCTAGAAATTCTTAATTCTTCAAAAGAAAACTGCTAACAATCATCCGCAAAAAAAAATCCTGGGAATCAGAACTCATGCCATTTTTTCTCGTCTGAGATTGAACCACTACCGAAGGAGGACGGTCACGAATAAAATTATACGTAACCGAATTAGGCAAAGATTATTATGAGGAGCGTGAGAATGTCGTGCATGAAATGTGTATCATTGCACAAATCTAACCTAGACAAAAAATGATTCGATTGCGTAGAGAGGAAAGTGTTGCTTCAAGAGGCCAAGTATTGCAAGACTCTTCACTATTATTACCCTATCTTCCTTGCAACTCTCACATCGATTTTCTAGCTTCAACGCAACCAAGAAGATATCCAGCGTTATTCAAGGGCATCTATTCTTGGTGAAGATTTGTTTGAAAATTATGCAAATAACAGTTTAAAATATTAAACATTTTTTATTCCTTATTTGAATTAGAAAAACATTCAAAAACTAATTTTTGTTCCTTCCTTTTCTATTTTTATTATTAAAAAAATGAAGATGTTTTTCTTATATTTAAATTGTAAAATGCCAACAAATTTTCATCGGCTTAAACTAATTATATATAGAAAGACAAATGATAACTTAATTAAAAACTAATTGATGAAAACAAGCTTCATACATTAATTCTTCAAAGGTTTCTCCGTGTCGTCAATTTCTTCAACAACGTTTCGCTGGACATTCTGCTACCTTCCTCAGGGCTGATTAATTTGATATTAATTAATTTAATTGAGTTAATTTAATTACGCCCGGAGGAAGGTAGTAGAATGTCTAGCGAAACGTTGGTGAAAAAATTGACGACAAGATTGAAACTAGAAGGAACCTTTGAGAGTGGATTTATGAAGCTTGTTTTCATGAATTAGTTCTTAATGAATATTGTAGGATTTTAAATAAAGGAAAACAAAAACTGGATAACTTAGCACATTTGAAAGAATAGGAAACAAACTGCTCTGTAGAAGAGACTTGTTGATTTAAAAAAAAAAAACATTTGTTAATGTTACAACCCCAGGCAGCTGAGCTTTGTTTTATTTATAATAAATTAAGCAACCTATTATGTTTGAAAGGGAAAGGAAGAGCGATATAACGTTCCATGGCATCTGTTGAAATACGGGTGTATAATAAAACCAGGTTGGAATGATTCCCTATTCCGGCCTTGAGCATTTATCGCAGTTTATTCTCCGATTAACCAGAAAAGGCATAAATAAATTAATATGGCGGAAAATCGTGATACAGTTATAGAGAGGAGTTTGAAGAACCTTCATGGCTAAGTGAAGGTTTCAGGTTGATTATTTAAGGCGCCTGAGATAGAATCCTTGCTAAACGGATGTGCGGGTGATTGCTGCCAGGGGCGAAGGAATCCTTCAATTAGCGGAGCCATCTAAGGAGGAGTGGGTGTCCTTCCACCTTCCTAATTAAGCCCTTTTTATATCCCCTTTCTTGAAAGGCCTGACAAGAATACAGGAGTCTCATCCTCATCTCATCCTGAATTAAATGTTCTTGAGGATTCCTCTTAAAACTACTATGCTGTAAGCATTGATTACTGCTATTATGTTCAAACGTGTTTATTTCATGGTTAATTTCAATATTTATTGGCGAACATGACTTTCATATGAGATGATTAAAATAAAATAAAAACAATCTTGGAATTTTTATTATTGAATAAGAGATGAAATACATCAATCATTTAAAAATAAATAATAGCTATTTCAGAATGGAATCCACTTCTACACAGAACATTCTCCAAAACGGTGGCTTCTGTTTGCAATATATTTTTATATAAATTTAATATTGTACATATAGCTACACACTGAGCTATCCCGCTCATTTATATCTTTATAGAAAATCCCATATTAATTTTGATTTTGTAATCTGAAACATCTTGCCAGGTAACTTAAATGAAGTTTCCTCTGTCCTCTTATTATCTTAATATCTCCAAATTTGTATATGGATATTTATTTAACAGAATTCTAATTTTCTTCCATTTTGATTATAGGGCCGAAGGAATTCTTTTTCCAGGGACACAATTACTTCTTTTCCGGCCACGTGCCACAATTTCGTAACACTAAAGTGGACTGGTTGGACGCAAGGAACTACTGCAGGGAATACTGTATGGATCTAGTGTCCATGGAAACCCAACAGGAGAACGATCTTGTATACAGGCTTATCCAGCAGAGTAAGTTTAAAACTTGTGTTTCTTTAATTTTGCCCAATCTAACAATTGTGTCCAATATTTTATAATTAATACAATCATATTTGGTGGCAATAATAATACATATTGGAAAGTCGCCTATGGAAGAAATTTAAATTAAGTTTAATAGATAAATAATTAATCTTTTCACAAAGTATATGTCTGCACCCCTTCAACTTAAGTCGAACTCCAGAGTGAGCTAATTGCATTGAGGACAGCGGAATGTGTCATGCACGTAGTTTTTGGCTTTCACGTAGTTACACAGTGAGAAGAGTATGTCAGAAGTTCGCTCTTAAAATTTAACATACCCACTTTCAAATAATTTAAAAAAAAACAACAACTATAACATAAACTATATTGATTTTTTCTCCATTGTGATTGTTCTCCACTCTCATCTCTCGAATTATAGGGGTAATATCAGTTGGAAAATAGCAATTTTTTAGGTTTAGGAAAAAAATGGAATAACCAGTTTTGAATAAAGAATGTTTATCCGTCCAAAATTCATTTTATAGTTTAAATTGTAAATCTCTGGTTTTAGCATGCTTTTTCACTTTTTTTAAAATGGATTTGTAGTCAATTTAGTGACTCCACAAACATGCTACTAACGGTTACTTTATATATAATGTTTTGTACATTAACAGAAACAGCTATAAAGAAAATAAAACTAGCCAATAAAAAACTTTAAAGTTCGAAGTAAAACAAAAAATCTTGAGAAGAGAAAGTATGATAGATCTTAGCCCACTGAATTCGGCTTGAAGAAATGATTTGACGTGGAATCACAAAAAAGGAGTTGTTTCAAATACCTTTATTATTGCTTCCGAGCATAATGATAAATAAAAAGAATTATAGTGAACACTGATCTTTTAATCTTGTTACTTTCTTCTTCTTTTTTTAAACAAATGGAATGAAACTACATACTCGTTTTAACTCTCCAGTTTGTTAATTTTCTCCATTCTATAATTCTTTAACTCTTGACAAATCTGGGGTTGTAAGTATTGAGCTAATTGAAAAAGTATATAACCACATTAAGATATAAGGGAAATAAACTGAATGATATCGAATGTTAAAATAAATTTTTGGCTTGGTGTGGTATATCTTAAATATACTCAATCATGTTTGCAGAGCCATTTGGTTATTCAATTAAGATTAATATTAATTGTGAGGACGTATGATGTTAGTATCAATAGTAAAAACTACGAGAATATCATTTGATAGAATGAACAATCTATCCTTAAAAACACTATTTTGGTCACGCCCACATATCTGTGATAGAAATTTTGTAAAATCAAAAATATCTTGAAGAAGACCTCATTAATTCTTAATTAAAATGCTTGCAAATAAAATTTAATACATCATTGAGGAACATGAAATGAGCTATGAGGAATTTTGGTTTGTTAGTGTATTGAATTTGTGATATATAAAAGTGCAATTTATTGGTAGTAAATTTTTCTCAAGAAATGGAATATTGTAAGAGAATAAATATACTCTTAATAAATATTTTAATTATTCATTAGAAAGATGAATTGTTTCTTAAACAATCAAATCGTTTATCTCAACTTATTATATTCTAACACAAAGTGGTTCTGTAGTTTAGCTAACGGAATCAATTTATCCACAGATTAATACAAATCTTAGCCATTATTAATAATACAATTATTTTGCATCTTATTTCCAGACGACGTGCCATACATCTGGACATCTGGTAGACTTTGCGACTTCAAAGGCTGCGAGAACCGCCGCGATTTGGAACCGAAGAGCATCTACGGATGGTTCTGGTCTGCCAACAGGAGCAAGATGTCCCCCACCGACAGGGTGCCCGCAGGGTACAGCTTCAACCCCTGGTCCCAGACCGGCCACAAGAAGACCCGCCAGCCAGACAACGCCGAGTTCGACATCAACGGAACCACCGAGTCCTGCCTCTCCGTCCTCAACAATGTCTACAATGACGGCATCGCATGGCACGATGTAGCCTGCTACCACGAAAAGCCATTCATCTGCGAGGATTCTGACGAATTACTCAACTATGTCGCTTCCACAAACAGGGGAATCAGGCTTTAACAAGTCATTTAATTTAAATAAAATTAATTTAAAATAAAAAAAAAGTAAATAAGGGATGCCATTAAATATTCAAAATACAGAAGTATTTACATCTTTCGTGCTTTATCTGTGTTTATTTAAGTTTTATCTGTGACAATCCTTCCCATTGCTAATATTGACACTGTGATAAAAATTTATTTATTTTGGTACAGAATGTGTTTCTCAAATCATTGTTAAGACTACAAAACATATACATTTTCTTATAATTTCAAAGTGGATATTTAAATGTTATAAAAAAATATTACACTTTTCAATAATCTCTCATTTAACCCAACTTTAAAAATTATAAAAAAAAGAATCAGGCAACTACTCTACTAACTCTTTTTGGTTTTCTACAAAATATCCCAGAGTTGTAGACCTAGTGACCAGAAATTGATCAAAATTAATTGTTAGCCTTGTGGCATTGGATCTTCGTCCTACAGCTGGATAACATAATTCCAATCACTGCCATTTCTGTATTCAAAATCCTTTTAACTAGTATTTATATTTTAAACTTACCAACATCCTTCCTAAAGCACACATACATGTATTTTTTTACCAAATTAATTTGTAATTTTTATAATAAACTTATACATACATTTTTTATTATGTTTGTTCTTATTAATACAATACCTTTCCTCTTACGATAATATTATTAACTGATAAAATAATCCTTTTTAGGTTCCTGTATGGACAAAGAATACTAAGAATAATAATACAAAGAATTTGAAGATTCCAATATTTATATTACAAGTTATATTGTAAATCAGGATTTTTTTTTTATGAATTTAATAATTATGTTTTTAAATAATTCAACTTTGGGGAACATTTGGAAATTTCAAATATTTGGTAATTTAAATATTTAAGGAGTTAAAAGAGTTATGATTAAAATAAAGATCAGAAGTGATCGAGGAATATTACATTTATGGATTATATTTTACAATAAAGCAAAATAACTGAATTTTAGACCAATCTAAATTATAGTCAATTGAAGGTCTATTGAGTTATATGTAAATAACATATTTTTCTTCAACTAAGAAGATAATAGTAACAGACTTTTGTTCCTTAAAAAATTGCATGAGATTTTTAATATAAATCAGCTGAAGAATGTTTATTCCGAGGAAAATTCAATAATCTAGAGCCTTGATCCAATGACCAGTCAAGGGAAGCTATTGGAAAAATGATGAAAATGAATTAGTTTCTAAGAAAAAGCTAGCATGAAAATACTAGCCCTTATTTTCATGCTAGCTTTTTTCATAGCCACTATTTCTTAGATAAGATTTATTATACTGATTCAGTTTTGCTGCATCTCATTTATAGAATATTATTTATACAAAGGGGTTTTCTTCCAAAAGAGAGAATACAATTTTCTGTATGAAATATCACTAGTAAGGACTGGAAGAAGAGTGGTAAATTTGTTCATGAATAAATCTCTCCTACAAAAAGTAACTATAAATTATTGTTTTAGCATTAAATGTTGTTGAGCAGTTTTAGTTTTAGTAATTTATATAGACATTTATATATATAAATATATATATATATATATATATATATATATATATATATATATATATTTATATATATAAATATAATTTAATATAATGCAATTGGGAAAAACCACAATGCAGAGCCTTATGTTTCAAATCCAGTAATACACCCACTTACAGGTCGATGTTTCGCCTATTCAGGCATTAACAAGACACACACACAAAAAAAAGGTTATGTGAATCACATCTCGAAGAAAAAGGTGCAATACATCCCAACGATCAACAGCCCAAACATGAGACAGCAACCCACCAAGATGTTCAACATACAACTGAAAAGAAGGTAATACGCAACCAGCTGGGAAGGTTTCTTCGAGATGTGATTCACTTAACCCTTTTTTTTTGTTTTTGTGTCTTGTAATGCCTGAATAGGCGAAAGGTCGACCGGTAAGTGGCTGTATTACTGGATTTGAAACATAAGGCTTTGCATTGTGATTTTTCCCAATTGCATTATAATAAATAATAGTGTTTCTTTTTGAGTTTTTGGCTCTATTTTATTTATATAATTTAATATTTAACATGGCTCTGATAAAGGCTGTGAGACAACTATACAGCGAAGACGTGCACTGGATAAGATGCGGGAACCACCTTTCAGACCCTTTTCATGGTACTAGGAGATTATAATATCTAAAAAAAACAAACGCCGTATTTTCACAGCCATAGTGGAAACCATCCTGAAATATTCCTCGGAAACCTGGACTATGAGCCCTCGTCTGTACTCAAAGGTGCAGGTGGTTGAGATGGATTTCTGGAGGAGGTGTCTCCCTGTCACAAGGCTGGATAAAGTAAGAAACCAAGAAATTCAACAGAGGATGGATGTAGTTATATCTACAAATGAAAGGATTGGTACATGCCGCCTAAGATGGTATGGTCATGTGAAGAGAATGGTGTTTGAATGTTGGCCAAACCGAGTTCTGGATTGGGTTCCAGCTGGGAGGAGACGACGCAAACGGCCCAGAAGCATGTGGATGGAGGAAGTCCAGGAGGAGGAGGAGAGGTTGGTTGAGGACTCCAGGAGGATGATTGGATGAATCGGGAGACATGGAACTCTGCTCTGACCAGTTCATACATGCATTCATACATTTTACTTATGTAACCTCTAGAAGTCCATTATCACACATTTTATATCTTTAATTTACTAGTTTTTTTCTAAATTCCTTCATGTTACAAACTTTTTTTATATGTTAATCTTTATTCTTTAATCTGTATCTTTCGGTTTACCTCCTCATTTTTATTTCCCTTTTCCATATTATGTTTACTTTTTTATCCTTTCTGTACATTTAGTTTCTGTATTTTATTTTATATTCGTTATCTTTAATTATTATATCTGTCACTATTTTAATTTATGTTCATTATCTTTAATTTTATTATATCTGTCAATATTTTAATTGTATTTTATTCTGTCACTATTTTAATATTCGTTATCCTTATTTTTCATATCTGTCACTATTTTAATTTTCTACATTACATGTCACTATATTCTTGTTACTGTAACGTTTTTATATATATTTTTTGTTCTGTTTGTTTCTCTCTCATAGCCCTGAAGATGGCCTACATTGTAGGTCGAAACGTCAGCACTTAAATATAAACTTAAACCTAAATATATAAATATAAGAGACTTAAATATAAGTCTAGTACTTATTTGGTGTTTTTTTTTACTGCACCCCCAACTATCTCCGTTCTCCGTTTTTTGGCTATGAAAGATTGTATTAGGAAGCCATCAAAACGATACTGTCATTAGAAACTATAATAAAGCCATCCCTTTTCAGAATACCAGAGGGACTGGGAAGATGAAAAACAAACTTTTTTTCAAGTTATTTCTCCCTCACCAGATAGCCCTCCATATACTAAGCATTTGTATAGAAACTGGAGGAGAATGTTAGAGATTACTAGGAAATGATGGGTACTTTGTGGAAATGAATATGGAACTAAGGTTTTGTTTTCGAATACAAATGGATTTTTTAGTGATTAGGGAAATATTACTACTCCAACTCAAATATGTTTTTTAAAGTGTTTTGTAACTGAATGTAATTGTTGATGAGGAAAAGTAATAAATAGGAAGGATGAACATTAAGAGAGGGCTTTTAACCAATGAGAATTTTCTTATTTTTTACTGTATTCCGGCTCGACATATTTTCTGAAGCCCAGCAGTTAATATGTCCTGGAAATTGGACGTGAAAACATTTCTGAAAGTTTATGGAGAAATAAAGTTTTTAAGTGATTTTTATCAAAGCCAATTGAGTGGAGTAACCAGCGGATAATAATCTGATTGAAAAAGATTAAGACAAATTTTGGGAAAATAATTATTCCCAATGATTTGATAAATTAGATAAAAAGAAGATGGGGACTGAAATCAGATATGGTAGAAAAATGAACCTTATTCAGAGGATAAACAATAACTTTTTTCCAGGTTATGGGAAAAGTAGAGTATTGAAAGGAAAAATTGTACATGCCAAAAAGGGAAGAAAGGATAAATTATTGAATCTGAGTTTATTAATTTCACTGTAATTTTTTCTTGGCCAGTCACTGTTTGGGATTTGACCATGAATGCAATCAGGTCCTCAGAGCATATAATTAATGACCTAAGAACTATTAGGATTAGAGGTTGGAGAAATGTAAAAGGAAAGGAGAGAGACAACAAAGGAATTAAGTTTGTCAGGTGAGTTGGAGTAAAAAGTATCGTACATTTTGTGAGTAAATGAGAATTTTCCAAGGAATTTCCATTTAGATTAAGGAAGTTTTAGGAGATATGAATAGGAAGGGGTTTTAACTCTCAAACTATCTACGAACCAGCTCCTCTCCACCAACCCCTTGTTTTGGTTATCCCGATTATGATCATTGAGAACCTAATGAGGAATAATTAAGAAAGAAGAAGGGACATTTAGCTTGTGACATGTTTCTGAAATAGTGATGCTAAATATTAAGGGGAAAGTAATTATGAATTAATTACTGTGCGTTAACATTAATAGATTTTAATACGTAAGAAGGGATTAGTAATTGAAAGGACATGATCGAAGGAATTTCGTCTTATGATGATAAACGTTGATATGAATCATGATAAAGTTTGTAATAGGAAATTAGGATGGATATTAATAAAAAGGAGGAAAATAAAAAAAAATTTATCCTGTCTACCTACCTAGGACTCAGAAAATGTAAGTCACACCACTTATGAGTGTGGTATGGTTGAATTCAAGACAAGGAGGATTTATTGAGACTGGCATGATAAATATTTGGTCACTGTCATGCTCAACAACAAACCGCAATCAGTTGAGGTCTTTTTTGGTGCTTGTTTTTCACTGCTATCTGAGACAGACTTCAATAAACTCAGCCTGAACATTCCACTCCAACCTACAACAGTCTCTTAATACTCTTTCTCAAACCATGTCATTAAACCAAAAGTCACTCTCTCTTTTCCTTATAAGAGTAAGAAGGTAGAATAGATTTAATCATTGTTTCAGCAGGACATCATGCCCTCTCTGCTTGGAAAAATTTGGATAAGAAGTCTTGGAATAAACTCAGTGAAGTCGACAGTAACCAACACTTGCCCATTAACTGCTTAACTTAACCCTTACCGGATGAATTTTATTTAAAAGAAATAAAATAAGTCTATCAGAACTTTCCTCAAAGCCCTCATACTAAATAGTAAATCTTGAATTGCCACCAGCACAAACTCAGAACATAGTTGTTCCAATCAAATGGGAGAGAGCATGCAGGCAAAAATTCACTGAAATAAACCCGATGTATGACAGAGCAGTTGGATCTAGTCAAGAGAAAACTCGGGCAATGTCAATATGTTGTCAAACTGGAATCAGGACATTCAAGTTATGGTCAGTATTATTTTTTTTTTATTTTTAGTAAAATTCAAAGTATTTTTATGTTAAAACAAATAAATTTGAATACTATAGTTTGAATGTGATTCGGAATTATGCTGTTTCAATTAAGTACTATATATTCTTCATTACTTACTAAAAGTACTTTGTTAAGAAAAAAAAATAGCGTTCTAGAATGTTTGAGCATAATATTTATTTAATGAAATTTCCAATAAAAGGTAAACAATTTTTTAAAAACTATGAATAAGAAATATATGCATGAAGCGTTCAACAGGAGATTTTTTAGATTCATATTAGTTTTTCATAGCTGCAAGTATTTACACCAAATACAAGAAATGTTTATATTTGTATAAGGTAACTGTTTTTAAAATTAGAATAAGTTGGCCTCTCTCTTTTTTTAAACAATATTGGCTCATTAATAAACCCTCCCTAAAATATTTGTATTTCATTTTTAAATGAAAAGTTTTAAAACCTATTTTAAAAATATTTAAAAACTATCATCATAAAAATAATAAATATAAAATATTTTAAATGTACATTGTGCCATTAAGAATTAAGCACTAGAATATTTTTTTAGAGTTTCAAGAACTGTGATTGCAATAAACAATACTCAAATAGATAAATGTTTAACTAATTCCAAAATTTATTCTTATGAAGGAGAGCTATAATTTTCTTTAGTACCTATCTACATATTTATTTCAGTAAATTGAGATATATAATAATTTTTTTAAAAATATTTTGCTAATTATAAATATTAAATATGAACATTTTTTGCCATCTGATTGGATAACTGTTGTAAAAATATCTACACAGCCTTCTTCTTCTTCTTTCGCATCACCCTTATGGTGCCTTTCAGTGTAGGGGAGCGTTTAACCAGGACAATCCGAGGCTATTCGCTAAGTTACTTTAAATCGATTATACTCCCTTGCTGGTGATTAGCCCAGCAAGAAAGGCCCCGTATCCTCGGGACAACTGGTTGTATGACTAAACCCCCCTGCGGGACACAGTCAAAAAGTATTTTTCATATTGTTGCAATAAACGAATCATTTAATAACAACCTCATTTAATATAATATATTTAATTCTTTTTATTAAACTGGACTTCACTCATTATAATTTGTATATTAGGGAAAGAGAAAAACCATTTTCCAGTCGGTTATATATTCTTGATTTCTACATCATTAAAAACGTTTCAACATCATGGTGTCATTTTCAATGACAATCTAGTCTTTTCTGGGATCAAAGTTGGTTTTTAATGTAATGTTATTTTGACCATGGAGGATAAATGATCCCCAAGAATTTTAGGAAAAAAAAAAATTTTAAATATGATATTAAGGTATCTCTACTTAGATTACAGCTAGTTATTTTGGACAATTTATTTTAAATTATATATTTTTTGTAGTTATTATTATTTTATTTTTCACATAATTTTAGACTTATAATTGATGTAAAGTTATATAAAAGATTTTTTTTGATGATGCAGAGAGAGGAATTTGGAGAGATCGAAAATGACACCATGATGTTGAAACGTTTTTAATGATGTAGAAATCAAGAATAGATAACTGACTGGAAAATGTTTTTTCTCTTTCCCTAATATACAAATAATATATTTAATACAATCTAACATTTTCATCAAGTATGAAGGTTAATCGATTGCTAAAACTAAAACAATTGAGTAATAGTCCATTGGTACTCTCTAATATATTATACAGCAACTTGCAATGATTAACCAAACATAGCCAAAAGTCAATCACTGATATGTTAATAAACAACTGTTTATACCTTCTTTGATCGGTGACTTTTTCTAAGCAGAAGAAAAAGAGTAAGGCAGTAGTTTAGAGTGTGGAAGAGATATAATATGAAATTATATAAGATTATATCATATAATATACTGATTTAGTATTTTAATTATATATCTTTCAAACCCTCTAAGCTTTCAAGATGGTTTGAAAGATATATACCCGATCCATCCATTTGGTATCAAAAATCAAACTCTTGTTACAAGACATGTAGGGTAAGTCCTACATATTTTATATGGATTCCTGCCCAAGAGGCACTCCCTTTACCTTGCTGAGGCATCATGGTTCTCACTCCATCAGAACTTAGTAGACCTCATGGAAACAACAGAGAGATGGCAAGCTTCATGAAAAGAAAGCCATCTTAGTAAATTAAAAAGTAGTAAAAACCATTAAGAACATGTTCTACATCCTACCGCATCAGCCAAAGGGAGGAGGTTGCTCTTCCCCTGCATGAGACTTGGCCACATTCAGCTCGTTCACATATTATTAAAAACTGCAACCTCTCTCATGCCATTATTGTAATGGCATTCTTACAGTGAAACGTGTTTTTAAGAAATGTACTCTATATCTTCCAATAATAAATGAAATAGGAATACTCCCAAATTTATCGAAGGCACGTCGTGAAACAAAGCTACAATGTCATGTGTGTTGTCAGTTTTTGAAAATATGTCACTTACTCTCTGAATTATTTAAAAAAGATATTATATAGCAAACATAATTATTCTTAATTAATTAGTATGTATATATAATGTATTAATTAATACATTATATACCAAAATTGTATAAAGCAAACTACAGATGTTGATGACTTATGAGTTTTATTCCTTTAAACACAAACAAATATTTTTAATCTATCCTAAATATATATTTTTGTCATACTTTAACAGTCAGTCCCAAGGCCATAGCCAGGAAAACCTTTCGGAGGGGGGGGGTCAGGTCAGGATCGAGGATTTTAATATCATTATTCATGATAATTTTTAAAATTTGCCCATATAAAATATTATTGGATGATGGATGATTTAAATGCAATACCCAACAACTTTTGCATTTATTGACTTCAGTAAAGCATTTGATACAGTAAAGCACTCATTTCTTATCAACAGTCTAAAACACCAAGGCATTAATAAACAGATTTTGGATATTCTTCAATGTTGGTATACCAACAGCCAAGCGAGAGTAGTTCTGGACTTAAATGGAGAGGATTTTCCAATCGAAAGAGGGATTCGTCAAGGCGATCCTTTGTCACCTGATCTATTCAACGCGGTCCTGGAAGAAGTTTTCAGAAACCTTCACTGGGAGAATTTTGGGATAGACATTAATGGGAACAAACTGTCAAATCTGAGATTCGCTGATGATGTACTTCTCATTTCACACTCACCATCTGAACTGAAGAAAATGCTAAAAGAGCTGGTCCTAGTAGGAAATGAAGCTGGGCTGGAGATAAATTTTAACAAATCAGTCTTGATGACAAATGCTGAAGAAGAAGAAATATATCTCGGTACCAGCAAACTCCAATGGGTTAAAGAAACAATCTATCTAGGGCAACTCATATCATTTGCAGATAATTCCAAGAAAGAGGTGAATAGAAGGATTAAAATAGGATGGTCCAAAATTGGTCACACAAAAATATTTTTAAAAGCAACATGGCCATACATCACAAGAGAAAAGTTTTTGATGCTTGCATCATTCCTTCTTTAACTTATGGATGCCGAACCTGGAGTCTAAATAACGATATATCTAAATCCCTAGCAACCACTCAGCGTGCAATGGAGCAAAGAATGTTAAGGAAAAGTAGAAGGGAGAAAATAAAGAAGACAGAACTACGGAAGCTGACTGGTACGCGTGATATTCTCAAGACAGTATCTGATGTTAAATGGCAGTGGGCTGGACTCATTACAAGAATGGGATCAACACATTGGGCTAAGGCAACAACGGATTGGTACATCGCACTAGGAGAAGAGGCAGACCAGCTACAAGATGGTGGGTCGACATACAAAACTTCATAGGAGTATTATGGCACCGTTCTGCTTGGAACAGACATAGTTGGGGTAAATTGGGAGAGGATTATGCCCAAAGAAGGGCCTTTTTTTTGAAGTTGTTGGATGTCATTTTCAAGCAAATATAAATATAAGTATGCTTGTTGCAATGCACTATGATGTAAAATGTGTTGGATCCTCTGTTGTGTGTATATTGTTTTTAATTTAATTAACACTTTTTTGGCCTAGTATTAATTTTTAATACTAACTAAATTTCGGGATTTCTGGGGGGGATTTGGCCTTGTTGTACGGCCATTACTATCACATTCACATACTATAGACCCATTGGACCTGAGCTATGCTCTCTTGCTCTCTCTATTACAAATGTGTGACTTTTTCATTTTAAGTTCTGCAACTTTTTATATATTAAATTTGAAAATTGATTTTCATGATATGCTGTAAGATTTTTACTTCTTATGATACTTCAATATTGTCCAAAAAATAAATTCTGTAAGCTCACTGACCCTCATGTGTATATACTTTAAACAATTAATAAATATTGTTAGGTATTTTACATATATAACATACAATATAATATGAATAGTAAAATATCCGTGTTTGGGTTTGCGGACGATTTCGTACTGTTGGGTGAAGACGCAGAAACTATAAAGGTAAATACACAAACGTTAATGAATGTTGGTAAGGAAATCGGGCTGGAAATAAATTAGGATAAGACTAAGTATATGGTTAGTAGCTGAAAAGGGCAAAATTTTGGTAATATTGTTGTAGGAGGGAATCTCGAACATGTGGAGATGTTTAAGTACTTAGGGTCTATATATGCATCCAGTAAATATTATCCAGGTAATAGCGTCGCGAAGATTAAGATGTGCCTGTAAAGTTGCTGGGCTTAGTAACGAACAAATTCCTAAGATGTTAACAGGCACTAAACCGACAATGAAGCGGTTGAGGGGTAGACCGAGGCGTAGGTAGGAGGATTGCGTTAAGAGTGATCTGGCGGGTTCGGGTTTGGGTGGTACTTCTTGGAGGGAGGTTTGTAAATAAATATTGGTGGTATCGGCATCGGGCCTTCGGGTTCGCTAAGCCTTTTATTTATTTATATATTTTACATATGACACAAATATTGCTTTTATGATATTTATATATTTTAAATATATTGTTTAAAGAGAAAAGAAAGTTTGAGTAATGAAATACTCTATAAAAAAGAACAAAAAAAAAAAAACGGAATCAAATAGGACTTTGCTAACTATAAAATAGTTCCCATGCTTCATTTAAAACTTTAAAATAATGCATGGTTGACTAACTGACTGGTATTTGGTCGAATTAGGTGCTGCTTGTATACTCAGGATTTTCAAATGTGGAGCTCATATTACAATGTTTAAAACAAATTATTAAATTAGTTTACCATGACCGAGATGAAATATTTGCGTGTAAAGGCTTTTTTTTAATCAACAATTGAAAAAAATAATTATTTTATTTAATTAATTTTTTTATGATATTGCATTTCAAATGTTATTATTATATAATTGAATATTACTAAAGTATAGGATGCAAAATAACTGTACCTCAAAGTGCGCCCAAACGCATTAGTTGAATGTCATCTTAGTTTATTGGCTTATAGCAAACAAAAAGGAGAAAAAGAAATAGACTTAACTCCTGTCCAATTGGGTAAGAATTAAAACGAAAATAGTAACAATGCAAATGCAAAAGGTGTCTATTTTTGTCCATAATTGAATTAAAATGAACTAATCAACTAAATACAAATAATTTTTACCTTTAAAAAATCATTACAGCTTGTATAGAGCAGTGAACCAAACATATTTTCTGGACAATTATAAAAATACCGATGTCGCTCATCTTTGCAACTATCTATAGAAAATGCTGGAGTACATAGTTTAAATTATTTATGGAAGTAATGGTTAAGTTGTTATAACTATCTAAAAACTTACCGAAATATTCATAGTGGTCATAACGATAGTTCTAAATGATGAGTTTGAAGAAAATCCTATATGATAGTGGAAAGATATTGGATAAGGTAGAGATAATGGATGAGGTATATACTTTAATAAGTGAGTGCCAGTTTAGATATGTTTTGTTTCTGGCGTACCATACACTTTTGGGAAGACCGTTGCTGTTGTTGTTTTGTTTTTAAGGGCAAACAACTACAAATGGTTATTATTACCCTCACCACTAGAGAATATACATATTTGCATTACCTACATAATTAAAAATATAGATTATTGTTACATTATTACTTAGTAAAAATATTGTTACATATAAAAATATTAACATACTATACTATATTAAACATATAATAGAAACATATTACATATAGTAGAAACATATTAATCATATAATAGAAACGATTTATAATAATAATAGAAACATATTACATATAGTATAAACATATAATAGAAACAATAGATAATAAACATATTACATATAGTAGAGACATATTAACATAGTAAACATATAATAGAAAAAATAGAAACATATTACTTTTGTAGAGACATATTAACATAATAAACAGGTAATAGAAAGTTAAATACTTATATAAAGTTATTCATGCTAAAATAAAACGTTATACATATTTCTATATAAACTTTAAAATATAATACAATATAAAATTTATAATATTTATATGAACGTTGTACAGATTAATAGTTCAAACATAGTTTATAACGTTATACACATTACACACAAACATACATATATTGGATTTATATGTGTAGGGAAGACCGTTCTATAATTAACATGGCATTTCAATTAATATTATTTTAATATTTTATATATATTATATTCAATTTTAATTAAACATACTGTTTAATGAAATAAATAATAATTCGCAATTTAATATTTACAATTAAGTTAATGTGTTGTTTAACAAGTACTGGAATATGTAAAATTTTATATTGAAAATTTATGATCATAATTATCACTGGTGTTATTCTGGAAACCGAGGCCGCTTAAAGTTTATTTTAAAACATGTTAGGTACCTCATAAATTTTAAATGTATTTATAAAATTGTATTAAAAATATAATTTACTAGCACAACTTTAATTTACATCATACCATTTTGTAGATAAAATTAAAAGTTCTAAAAAAAAAAAAGTATGTGGTCTCGCCTTTTAAATCGTTTAATATAAATATTTTATATTTATCATTTACATCAACTTTATATATGATAATTTTGTTTGTTTTATTTGAAGACTAGATATTTTTTGTTATACAGTTACAATTGAAATACCTTAGTGGCTTACACAGAGTAGAGATAAGGAAATGTACCACTCCGTGAAATTCGGTAAATATATTTGGTTTTCATATTCATCAACATAATATGCTATTTTAATTAATTCTCCCGTAATTAAACACATACGAAAAATAATCAAATTAAATCGTGGAAAATCACAAACTTTTGATAACTAATAGTGTTTTGGATTATTTATGAATAGGAGTTATAATATTTGTAAGGAATATCAATGAAAAATGAAATAACTAAAAAATAGATTTTCGAGACGATATGTGATGAAAGGGAAGTATCCTATTTTAGAAAAATCACAATGAATTAATAAAATTTAAACTCACAAAATACCTCACCTTGACCTTTCCCGGTACATCACTTACTGTACACCAATTCGAGACTGGTTGCTCATCCTGTGTGGAATAATAATGAAGAGGAATTATTTCTCATTCTGAGTATAGGAGATGTTGGAATAAGATTTGTTTTGAATCAAAAATATCTATAAAGTATAGAAAACAAATTTTGGCGTTGGTTTTACCTAGAATAGTGGTGTCCAAATGTTTTGAACATATACCCTGGTGGCATTGATCTTCAAGAAAAATTAAGGTTTTATGCTATGTAACTACTTTTGGAATAATTATCGATCTTACAGAAGTAGAACAACAGTCTGTAGGATTCTCAGTGCATAAGTCTTTATTAGGTTCAGTTTATTATATGAATTGAAAATTTATACGACAAGATAACGTTATAAAATGGGAACTTCAGAAAACATTTTTCAAAAAATCAGACACTTGAACTCATAACCTACACTCAAACCGAACTTTCGAACCTTTAGAATTTTCTAGGGAGTGAGAAGCCTGAGAATATGGCATTTTTCCTAGTTACAAAAGCGTTGTAAGATTTTGAAACAGAGTTAATCCAAAATACTTTCGAAAATTGTTACCGAACATATATATATTGAACATATATTAAATATTTCTCAATCTTAATGATGCAATTTCATTTTAATTTACATTACACACATGAGGTGCAATTATCTTGTTGGAAAGAATCAACTTTATAAATTGGGTGATTTATATAGTATATCTTTAAAAATCTATAGCTTTGTTCTATTTTTAGTTGATATTGACTAACGGTTTTTACCAATTAATATTTAGGTAACTAGTCCATGACTACGATTACACTTACTTATGCAACATTTATTGCAGTTCTAGGCCGATGCACAGCAGATGGAATCATGATTCACCATTTCACTGTAGTTGAGGCGTTATTAGGAAAATATTAAAATTCTAAATGTCATTTCAGCCAAACTTAATCCGAATATGAATAAATTTAAATGATCATCGATATAATTTCAAAATTTAGGTCTTATTTGGACATTAATCATTTTGTAAAAAAAAGAAGTGAAATATCCCGTAATCCCGCTTCTGATCTACCTTTAATGGTGAAGAAGACGTCTTAAATAAATACTAGAGATACCTGAAACTCGAACATGTTGAAAATTATCGATCTTACAGAAGTACCTAGTAGAACAACAGTCCTTAAGATTCTCAGTGCATAAGTTGTCTTTATTAGGTTCAGTTTATTTTATGAATTGAAAATTTATACGACAAGATAACCTTATAAAATGGGAACTTCAGAAAACCTTTTTAAAAAAATCACAGACTAAAGAAACAGAGTTAATCCAAAATACTTTCAAAAATTGTTATCGAACTTCATTTCAAACTGATTAATATTAACTTTTTATTGGAAAATTAACGCGCACAATTAAAATTATTAAAGATCATCGAATGATAAACATTATAAAACGATAGCAAACAATAATAGTTTGACACTATTATTAACCTGTAACTGAAATAAGACCAAAATTTTCTAACAACCCATTTGATCACTTGAATCATTAAGTCGATTTCAGATGAAATCGGTAAGGATCAACTTGTTAAAAAAAACATTAACCAGCCGAAAAGTATCGTTTCACATTTAAGACATAGACAATTTTAATTTGAGAGAATACTAAAATAATACTGATGATAATTGTTGACCTTGATAATGTATGTTGAAGAAATTGGTCCGGGTAGAGGTCACTGAATGAATTTCTCATGTAATTTGAGAAAATCTTTATTGATAGCCAACGTTTCGACCTACGTTGTAGGTCTTCTTCAGGGCTATATGCAAAATATAGACAATATAAGAAAATGGTACAAATATATTAAAACATTTTAAATATAGATAAACCAAAAGAAGGTGAATACAGGCAAAAAAAAAAATGATAAAGATTACTTTACTTTACTGTACATCTTTATCATTTTTTTTTGCCTGTATTCACCTTCTTTTGGTTTATCTATATTTAAAATGTTTTAATATATTTGTACCATTTTTTATAATGCAATTGGGAAAAACCACAATGCAAAGCCTTATGTTTCAAAAAATACACCTACTTACCAGTCGACGTTTCGCCTATTCAGGCATTATCAAGACACCAAAATCAAAAAGGGTTATGTGAATCGCATCTCGAAGAAAAAAGTGCAATACATCCCAACTATCATTATCGGTGATCGTTGGGATGTATTGCACTTTTTTCTTCGAGATGCGATTCACATAACCCTTTTTGATTTTGGTGTCTTGATAATGCCTGAATAGGCGAAACGTCGACTGGTAAGTAGGTGTATTTTTTGAAACATAAGGCTTTGCATTGTGGTTTTTCCCAATTGCATTATAATAAATAATAGTGTTTCTTTTTGAGTTTTTGGCTCTATTTTAGTGATTTGTACCATTTTCTTATATTGTCTATATTTTGCATATAGCCCTGAAGAAGACCTACAACGTTGGTCGAAACGTTGGCTCAAATTACATGAGAAATTCATTCAGTGACCTCTACCCGGACCAATTTCTTCAACATACTAAAATAATAATTAGAAATAAAGTAGTATTCTTAAAAAAATCAAGCAACCTCATGATATTTTATTAATGTTCGAATAGGATTGAAAAGATATAAGCAAATATCAATAGCAATAGGAAGTGAGCTATTTCAAATGGGTAAGAAAGAAGAGAACCAATGGAGGAGCCGATAGAACAGGGAAATATGTGAACTATTTTGGGAAGTAAACGTCTTATGATTTATGAAATATTGACTGATTTGTACAGGCTATGAATCAAGAATGAAAGGTAAAAGGTGCTCCAAGATATTGGAGGTAGGACTGATATAGAGAAAGAGCTCCATATTACAGCTGAGACGGAAGGAATACACGACAAGAGATCCCCAGAACGTTTTAAACGTGCAAATTTGGAAGTTCATAAGTGGCTACACTTTTACATTATATTTATATTTTACATTTCTATGTTTCATTTGTATTATATGGATTTAATACTAAAGTAATATTTAGTTAGTTAGTCTTAATAAAAGGTTCTTTTAATTCAATAATTTGTTGTATTATTTTAAAACAAACTCATCTTATTTTTGCCACTTTTACAAACTAAATCATATCAATGCATAATCATTTAATATTTATTATTTATATTTATAATTATTAAATAACACGAACGGTTAGTTATTCTAGTAATTTAGAGACTTAAGGCTTTATTTTTTGGAATTTTTCTTATTGTATTGTAATTAATAATAGTTGTCTCCTCTGGAGTTTTTTGCTCATTTGTATTCATCTAATAGATGATAGTTGATTATAAGTTCAGTTAGTTAACCGTGATATTAATATTAATATTTGATGCTATTATCGATACAGAGCCGCAAACAAAAAAGATGTATGATGTTAATTCCTGGATAATGAGTTTTCTTAAGACAGACGTACGAGTATATTTGTATTCCAGATGAAACTAACTAAATTCAATTATGCATATTATCTTTCCCTAATTTTTAAAATATGAGTTAAATGGGCGCGATTGTGAAGACATAAAATAAGAGAAAATTATAAAAAACAATTCTAGGAATTGTAAGCTTTGTTGAAAGCACTTTGGTTAGATAACATTTAAAGCTATGGCATGAACATTTGTAAGATCTCACAAGGCATTGGCTACTTATGACCAGAAATTTCTGTATCACCCCTCCTTGACATGACAGATTTTATAGCCTTTTACCATCCTTGGAATTCATTTGGTAGCAACTATCCAGTGGTAGGGCAATGGAATTTCCAGGCTCCCAAAAGTGTTTCTCTTGGCTTATACATGATCTAATAATGACAATACGCTCTAATAGGAAGTACATCATGCAAAGCGCCATCGATTACAAGTATCGCCCATGCATATGTTATATTGGGTAAAGAATACTTCCAAGGACACAGTGATGCAGCTAAGGCCATCTATAAAAGTTATTGCTGAAAAATATAAACTAATTAATGGTCACTGACGGCTCTAACATAAAAGTAATCATCCTTATATGGTTACTTACATATATGTTACAAGAAGCATTCCTGAAAAGTAGTGGTGTTAAGTAATTTTAGTATCAGACGATAATAACAGACAGTCATATCCAATATAATAAGGCCAGGCTAATTTCTTATTGACAAAAGAGTAAAGAATGGGGATTGAGATAGGAGCTCCTGCCGATAACAATGTACAGAAAACAATAAGCAAAAAGATAAGGAAGTATGAAACATTTTTACAATTGGTAGAGATAATAGTTTCTAACAATGGCCTAATCTCAGAAGAAACTATTGATTCTTTGATCCTTAAACTTGACAATGAAGATGAAGTACTGCAAAAATGGGGATTATTATTAGGGGGCGATAGTATAGTATAGTGAGATAATTTTTAATTATTGAAAGAACTAACCAGAATTTACCTGTGGCTATGGTTCGGATAGGCAGTCATCCAGCATGGAGTGTGGAGAAAAAAGAGATAATGATATTCAATAACAATTATAATATTCAATGCTCAACAATATAAAAGTTTTCTCAAACTAATAGATACTCATTTTCAACGAATGCTGTAGCTTGAAAATGTTGTAAAAACATATTTATACAATACAATGAATTGATGAAAATACCAATTATTTCCCTAAATAAGTCCGTGAATGAAAATGATCATCTAATCAATATGTTTTTGCTATGGTGAAAGTAACGGTGAAAATGAGTATATCCAGTTATACCATAAATCGACATTTGTTTTGCGATTATAATACTTTTTTTTACAGTGCAAATGTAAGTAATAAGAATAAAGTGATGAACAAAGTTTTCATTTTATTGTGATGCTTAATATCAATTATTGTAAACGTTGAATTGACTGATTTGGTAAAAGTAGAGTCATAATGAAAATCTCTTAATAGCACACCACTATTTTTAAGATAAAAAAATCATTTTATCTTAAAAAGCACCTTGCCCTAGTACTGGGCACAAGACACCAGCCTGTCTGAGGATATGCAAAATTTGTAATCCTGAAGATCTTGGCCAGGACAGAGGACAATTATTGTATTGTCATCGCTCCTTGAGAAGTGGGAAAAGTTTCAATTTAATTCGATGTTTAAAAATGGTCGAATATCGAGTTCGGAATATTCCTTTGCATTCATTCATAGAGGCAAAGCTAATGATAACATGATAAAAGCAAAAGTATTTAGTTAGCTACACCTGGTGCCAACTTCAAAGTGGATGGCTAAATATCTCCAAGAGAGGCGAGGAGAACTGGTCAACCCTTGTCAAACATGTCATTGCAATCCTTGGAGCAAATTAATTAGGAAAGAGCTTGGGATGCCGAGGATGTTCAAGTCAGCATTGAACCAACGCCTCATTAGGTGCATTTCCTGCCTCATTCTCGAGAATTTTCCTCCACAACCTACCAACATTGTTCTCAAATTTTCATTCAATATTGCAAAAGCAATAGATTGTGTTAGCCTTGCAGGATTTTTTTTTATCGCGGCTTTTTAAGACATATATCAGTATTTTATTTTGGGTTTAATAAAATAGTAGCATCTATCCTACTATGTCACGGTACACCTTGTTAAAGAACTACAATTTTGACACCTTGTTAAAGAACTACAAGTGTGATTTCCCGTTGTGTTTTGTGGTTTATTTAATCTCTGAAGTTTCCTTGTTTTGGAATATTTAATAGGATGATAGTTGCTTGGACATTAAGAAAGATACAAAATCTGTTTTAACTTCAGTTTTGATGAAGAGGAACGTAGTATGCCTGAATCAGGATTATATTATAAACAACCAACGACGAATGGCAAACAATTACGATAAATTGTAAGTTATTATAAATGTAATGAGAGAATGACAATTTTAAGAATTTTTATAACCTCACTGCAGCGTATAAATATTTTTTCACGATGCATGATTCGTTGAAAATAATTATTTTTCTGAGAAAATTTGTATGTTACACTATAAATTTTGATAACTTAATTAAGCACTGAGTAGCCATGCCGGAAATTCTGGTTCAAATTCAAGCTGCAGGCAGTTACTTTTATTTAGTCTGTTTGCGGCGGGAGATGGATCATATGGGATCTAGGACCCTCCTGGGTATAAAATATTAAAAAAATAGGGTACCTAAAATAAGGGGAAAACCTGGTGGTGGAGCATGACCTAGGACAAGTCACCTCCTTGCAGAACCGTTGTCTATGTCACAGTACAGTTTCTACCATATACTGAACCCCAGACTCGTTCAAGGGTCGTAGTGGTTACAGGTTTATAACTTAATTATCGAAAAAAATTGGTTTTTCGAAAAACTGAAAATATTTTATTTAAAAAGTATCTATAATGATCCGAGAGGTGGACTCTTCTGTTTTTAATATATGAAGATTTCAAAATTTGCAGAAAAAGTTTTCCTCAGATTATGATCACCTTTTTCATGGTTTATAAGACTAATTTCTTAACTTTAAGAAATCATTTCCATTACTTTTTTTTGGTGCATATTTAAAAATAACCGAAACACAAATTTGTCACCAAGTCCTCTTTAATTACGAAATAACCTTATCTTGTGGCACCTATTTTATTAATTGTTTGAATTAATAATTAATAGGAATATTTTGATTAATAATCATATTTTGTAACAATAGTTTATTAATTCCGATAAATATTAATATTAATATATGTTACAATTATTGCACCGGAACAATATAAAAGTATTACAAAAGACTTTGTTGGTTTCTTCTGGTTTAGACAGTGTTGATAAATTTTTCGCCAACGTTTCGCCAGCCATGCTGCTGACTTCTTCAGGGCTCATTCTCATTTCAGCAAACCAACAAAGTCTTTTGTAATAATAGTGGCCGTAGAATCCGAAAAGGGCATTTAATGTAAAAGTAATTTTATATAGGGTTTGACTTCATACTAAATACGTTCTTCGAGAATGAGCCATTGTGAGAAAAATTTGTTATCATACCAATCTTCACAAATATGTGAAATTGGTGTTACAATGGAAGCATTTGTGAATAATAAAACTGGAGATAAATGCCAATTGATAAGATAAGTGAGAAATAAGTACGAAGCGTACAAAGTCTAGCAAGTATTTGGCTGGGATTTTCTTTTCTTGAATGAATAGCATTTTTAATAATATTAGCCTAAAGATAGTCACTAAATAGTGATTTCTCTGTCATAAAAAATAAAACAAGATATTACTTTTTTTTTAAAGCAGTTTGAAAATCCATGGTTAGAAATTATTCAACGTCTTAAATTTAAGCAACTTCTGTTGCTTCTTTAAAAAAGGTGTGTATACAATGTTAAAAGGTGTAAACGTAGATTTATAATATCGATTCATCTGTATACAATTCTAAATTTGTTTTGCTATCAGTTCCGCAGGTTGTCGCTTTGATACAAGTTTTAACTTTTCATTCGTTTCCTTTTTAATATTTTCAAAATAAAAATAATTTTATTACTGACTGTATATAGTAACTATCTGTATCTGTAACTAACTGTTTATAGATTAAAGAACCGACTTACATATACAGTTTAGGTTATATAATCATCTATACTTTGAAAAATATGTTGACCAATCATTTCTTGATGAAATGACTACCGAAATATACACATTTACCACAATTACGAGTATACTCTTCTTTTCATACTAAAACTCACGATTATTTTTATTTTTGAAAATATTAAAAAGGAAAAGAATGAGTAGATAAAACTCGCAGGGATTTAACTGGAAGCGACAAACTGCGGAACTGATACCTTCTTTTAAATCAGAACAACTCGATGATTGTGTTTAAATCCTCCGTTTCTTGTCCTTGTTCTCTTTCATGGAGTTAGTTCTTCAGCATATCTATCTCGCCTTCCTTCATTTTTTGTCTTTCTTACATATGTAACTTTTGAATCAGCTGATTTCCATTGATTTGACCGCTTGGGTTGGCCAGCCTGTAGGTTACTCCAACAAGTTGCCCCCAGATGAGGCTGGGAGAAGATAAAGAAGAGATCTGCTCCCAGGAGCGAAGTGGTGGGGGCCGCGGAGCTTCAGTCGGCTCCCCAGCATTCATGGAACAGCACTCAATAGAAGACTTGGACATCATCAAGACCATCGGTGAGTACCGATCTATTTTATTTTAGTCATTAATGACATCTCATACACTTTAGTTTCATCTTATTTATCGTGAGTTGAATCTTACAAGCTTTAAAAAATATTTCTATATTTTTGTTAAGATATTTCAACAAAACAATTATCATTCTACATCCATCTAGTGGAGTAATAATGAGAAAAATAAGAAACTAGAAAAATAGTATTTGTTAGTGTGCATTTTGGTAAATAGCAAAGTATAAAAGAATCATATGTATACATATTGCGATTACTTTGTGTACGCTCAATTATATTCAATTAGATTAAATACCTAAGTGCCGTTGAGGGTATTTTCAGTGTCTAAACCTTTCCCGAAGAACCTAGATAAAATATTAATGCTTTCACAAGAATTGTTATCGATAAGTTCTTTATACTTTACGAGTCATAAAATTTACTATACAAATGTTTACTGCCAGTTAAATAACTAAAAACGAGAACGGTTTTCTTCCTGACTTAAGACAATATAACGCCTACTTGTTTTTTTTTGTTTTTTGGACTTGTATAATAATATTGTGATAATTAAATATCATTTATGCAAAACTATTAAATCGGTAGAATAGCAACTTGCCAGTATGACTGAAAAACCTTTTCTTATCTACACCGAATTAAATCGTTTGTCTTCCAAAGTTCAATCCGTAGTATTCTGCCATCACAATTTCATGTAGACTTCTATTGTTTATAATAAATGTAAGAAAAATTATTCAAAATATTTGATTTGTAGGTTTCCACTTGTTTATTTTTTCGAGTAAACACATATATGAATGATGTTAAACATGGAATACGGTATTTTCTATTGTGTTGCTACTAATATCAATCTTAGATATTTTCAATTTTATCTAGTCAACATTTTTAAAATTTTTATATGTAAATGTCAACATTTTTATATGTATGTTGGAATATTGGATTTAAAACTAAGCATTCTTGGATTAATTTTCATTTTAATTGAAATGATAAATTTTAAAAAATGCTTCCTTCTTGATGTAAATTTTCATTTTACTTTCCTCCGTCTGGAAATTATGTTAAATAGTCGATTCTCTTGACAAATAGATTTAAATGTCAAAAATAAAAGTATTGCAATGTTATGGGAAGACTATACTCTAAACTCTGATCGCCACTAATGTCTCAGTGCCTCGTTGTTGTCAGGGGAGAATTGGCACTCCTCGAAGATTAGCAGCTAAAAGCCACTCCTACTCTGAGCAAAGTCTTTAGCACAAATGTATTCTACATATAAAGGTAATCGTGTGGATGAAGAAGCTATTGAGTCACTAGGACAGCTCCTGTACCTTTATTTATTACTGCATATTTGGGACAGGACGTTTCCATTCCATCCAAAATGTGCAATTCGATACAATTCCTGTTGGCAACCCTGCAGCTTTTCCGTCACTTGACCCATATTAGAATGTATTGATTTATTCATTTCCACTTTTATCCAACATTTGAATTTAGTTACAATTCTGTTAACATATTCTGAGTCCGGCCTTTGACTGTTGACTGTCGCGCATATCCTTTCTGAAGCAGGTCCTTTTCTTCTTCTAAAATTGAAGATGGCTAAGCCGACCGTTTCTCCCTCCTGTTTCGAATATCCTTGTGCTTTTTTTCGGTGACTAGCTAAAGGCTATTGATCTCTGATAGAATGTTGAACTTTATTTCCCTCTGCTACGACCCTCAATGTTTCCAAGTATGATGTGCTCAGCAGCCTTCGGTACGCTGCAGATGGGGCAAAGAACTTAATAAGGTTGGGTCCTGTCGGGTTTGACATCCAGAGTGCCTGTTCCATGTTATGTTACTGTTGTTCACGGAGTCATAATATAGCAATTCCATAAATTGTTAAAAATCTAAGCTTCATATTATTAGCAGATTAATTATTATCATTATTTTGTATTGGACTCTGTAAACGATAACAAGACCGAAATGTTTAATATAAGTGCATTCTACTTAGCAAACAGCATAAAATATTGTACTTACTATTATTTCTATCTTATTTAAAACTTAGATATCTCACCGCAGTATAACACCTCAATGATCACATTTAATTTCTATTTATTTGTTTACAATATAGGGTTAACTATTTAGAAATTTCAATATTCATTAGTGAACTAGAAACATCCTTTATTTTCCTATATTTTCTTTAATCTTTAATATTAAATAACTTGACATTTAAATTAATAAAATATAAATATTAAATAGTTTATATTAATAGTAAATAAATTCTCAAACCATATTTTACAAAAATTAAAACAAAATAATTGATAAATAAATTATATCATAGACTTTGTTTTTGATATCATTTAATGATCTTTCTGATAACATTTTTCCTTATAGAAACAGTATTGTTAAAATTACTAAACAGGAAGGACAAGTTTATTAGAGTGTGAAAATCGTGGTTGCGATTTTCATTCGTAGCATTGCAGTCTTTTCTAAATTTACAGAATTGCATAACAAGTCATTGTTAGGAAGTCATCCTACTTTTTATAATTTTATCCTCCTTTTTTTTATATTTTGGTTTGTATTTGTAATTACACACAATGTCCAATATCAGTAATATAAATTTGATTATGCAAATTTTCGATATTTTGAATGAGTAATGACTAAGAAGGCTTAGTAGTAGTAATGCCATTTTACACGGGCAGGTTCAAGTCAGACACCGGAGTAGGTAATGGAATGGAGAAGGAGAAGAAGGTCTTGAATATTATGGAAACATGAAGTTGAGAAAATCATGGATTAAGAGAAGAAGAGAAATTGGTGGTATGAAATGGAGAAAGAGACTTATGGAATACGTGGATTTTTTTTAGCGGCTACGTGAAGAACTGCGCATAAGAATAAGTTTGACCATCTGCGATGAATGGATGAAAGAAGGTCCAGGGGCATCGAGGAAGGCCCTGGCTGCTGTGGACCGATCTGATATCCGAGATTGGGTGGGAAATGGTAAGGAAACTAAACTCCGTGACAGCACTGGCTGGGGATAGTGACGCCTGCCTGGTTTGTCATTAAAGCATTGCTATAGGTTTCGGAGAATATCAGTAACAAATGGGACATTAAGGTCATTTTGGATCACTTTCTTCCTAACAAGTAAGTCGCATTAATAACATACGAAGGATTTTGGATTGTAAGGATTTGATCGTGGCTTAGTGGAGCCCCAAAGCTCTACTCCGTAATGGGTCCACATGGGTCTTATAACAGTCATATATATGAGACTTTTGTAGTTTTGTAAGTGGGAGCATAAAGGTTTGTCTGTTAAGTGTTGAAGTAGTCTGATATGAAGAGAAGTTTCTTGACATTTCAGTCTAGTATGAGGATTTTAAGTTAACCGTTTATCAGGATGTTGTCCTAAATGTCGGATTTGTTCTATAGGAGTCAGTGGTATATTATTAAAGGATACTGGATATAAAGAAGTAATTGGTTTACGACAAAAGGTAAAGGTTATTTGACGGAATTTGCGAGAATGAAAGTTAAATTTCGAATCCCTCCACTGTTTATATCCATCTATTTTTCGTCACTACTCACACCGAGAAATGCTTAGTTATTTCAAATCAACAAAATTAATGGTACTTAGGCTAAAATTAATGCCATTTTGGAAATTTTGCAGACCTGTCGAAACTATTTCAACGAGGCTAAGTAGTAAATTGTAAATAGATATAACGATTATGATTGAAATCAATTGTTTTCTTCAAAATAATGCTAAAAAACATTGCTATTGACAGGTAAGACAAGTTTAGTGGAAATATGCTGAAATACACCTAAATTATTTTTATCTACTTCGAATACATAATTCAGTTTAATATAACTTCACAGCTTTAGTTTAGTACAAGTTAGGCTTAGCACACAGTTACAGGCTCGTGCCCAGCGTCGTAGGGATTATAATTTTACTATTTTAGAAATGTCTGGTCTTAACTTTATTTTGAGCAGGGGTCAACTCAAATGAATTACCTCATTTAAATTTATTTTTCATGTATAAATACTTATTTCCTAAATTTTAATAAAAAATAAAACCATTTCGGCAAAGACTGAACACTCTCAAAGTACATCCCTGGCTATGTTTCTACACACACACACCCCAAAACATTTTGTGAACATTGACTATCTATTTTAAAAATGAAAAAATAATTTTATTTAAAACTTAGATTTGAATTTTATCACGGTTATAATATTATATTGTTTATGTATAAATATTTGTCTGTTATACACTGCCAATTTCAAATCTGGGAGTTACACAACTAAACAACAACTAAACTTTGTTCTAAATAAGGCTGTTAATGCAAAATGTGCGCTTTTGTTCTTCGTAACCTTTGGGGCCAGGAATAAGAACATTACAGAAGCCTCACATGTACTCTTGCTGACCCACAGTTCCAACACGTAACATTATCAGAAAAGAGGATTATATGTTTGAAAATGCAAAGATACTTTTTAAATAAAAAATATTACTAATGCTTTTGTTTATACTATCTCTATCCAAATTGCAAATATTTAGAAACAATCCAATACAAAAAAATTCTTTTAAACATTCTTTCTTACTATTTTTAAAAAAAAATTTCTCTACATATTACCTTACCTATGCTAAACAATTTAATTTCAACTAAAAAAATTGTACATTACTTTTGAAATTTGGGATTCCCCAAAATTAGTTTCTAAAGATTGCATACTCTTACCTTCATTAAAATTTTTAATATTTGGATATAATCTGTAATGATTGAAGTTCAGAATTACCTTTACATCCATTGATGATTTGATATATCTTGTCGCCTCTTATTTCTGAATATATTTTCAATAAGATTTTTTCTTCTTGGTTTAAGAAAGTTTGTTTGATAACGATTCGCATTTTAATAATATCGTTGCTCTTATTTAAGTTCTATTTCCGTTTTAAAATTATAATAACCCAAGTTGAAAAATATTTGCTAAAGCACCGACCTTACCATCAAATTTTTGTTCCAAAATTAAAACGTTTTAACCTCAAAGTTAAGATCTTTTTTTTTCATCTTGAATTATCCACACTGCAGAATGTTTTTAATTTGAATCTACCAAATATTATCTTCTCAGGCCAAATTTTAATTGATTATTAGTTCAATTAGTGTCAGCATAATTTATAATCATTCTTCAATGGCTATTTCAAATGCAAAATTTATTAATTTTTATCACTTGTTAGATTTTTGTGAGCTCTCTTCGATAACAGGTATCTTAGTATCGAGATCTATTATAGTTGAAATTCTCTGAAATAATCAAATTATTGAATATATAGCTCTTGTTGAACATAGAAGCAATCATCTTCGCTAGGACGGAGGTAGCAAAGACTATTCGATCGTTGAGATTAGAAACTTCTGGATCACATCAAAGGTTTTTAAACCACATTTATGTTATTACATATTCTTCCGACGGATCATAGACAATATCCTCCAGCCAGTCCATAGCCCTGGTAACAATGCACGTTGTTTTCATATTGTTTATGAGAAGGCAAGGTAAGGGAATATAACCAAGAAAACTATTTTTCTTAAGAGGTATATGATATGAAACCAAGAAACGGTACAGTATCAGTAACCGATCCACGCCACTGATGTATTACGGTGCTTTTTGCAAACTTGGTTTGTAATAAATGTATCGATCACTCACAGCTCCTTGCAACCCTTTGCTCCTTTCTTGCAACCTAATTGCTCTAGCGGTAAGAGTACATTCGCCATACATTATATTCGCCAATTGATTATTAATTTTTGCACTTATAATCGATGTCCGGAGCTTATATGTGGTCATATGTAAATACTGTACTTCTTAAGAGGTTGACCAGAAGTTTATAACTCACTTCAACTGATATCCGTCATGCTTCTTCCTTTTTCACATTCAAACCAAAGTTTTTCCTACATATCATAAATTCCCAAAAAGATGCTCTCTAATCTGTTATAATTAATAGCTCATATCCATAAGAAGTGATAGATGAATTTCTGTTAATATTATGCCCTTATAACGATATTTGTATTTATAATGTTAGGTGCTTTTATGTTTTCTCTCAGCTTAATTCTTGTTATTTTTTTTCTTTACCAGACATACCTTTTAGTTTATATTTATTTTCTTGTACTTATGTAAATATTGCTATCATTCGTATAATGTAGCCCTTTCACCAGATATCTATATCTGGTCCCATAATAAAATTATATATATATATATATATAATAATAATGTCTTTATTTATTCTGGGATAAGGCCCTATAGAATAACAATACAGGCATTGTAAGCTATTATGTCTTAGAGTGTAAAATAATTACATTTAATTAATTATTACAAGTAATTTAATAAGTGAGAAAGAATAAAAAAATTAACAAAAAAAGTGTGAATTATCTACAATAACAGTATTTTAAGAACAGATTAGAAGAAAAGAAAGAAAAAAAATTAAAATAAATTAACAATAATTATATAAGAGAAACAATTTATGGTCACATATATATCAAATTTATGCCAAGAAAAAAAACAAAAAAAAATGAAGAAAAATTAAACAATATTATCAGAGATTTACATTTCATCCCTTTTTGTCTTTTTTAATTTCTATCTATATGACATTAATTATACATATGTACGTGGTTTAAATTCCACACACTCATATATATGAATGCATAATAACACAAACAAATGTACATCAAAAAACATCATTCATTCATCGATTAAAGAGAACATTAAGTCAAAACTGATCTTCTACTATTTTCGATTTTTTGGGAATTGTAGGGATAATAGGTGCTGGATTATACGGGATTTGAAGGTTGGAAGATTATTGGAACGACGAATGGAAGAAGGTATAGGGTTCCAAAGGGAGAAGGATCGGATAAGGAAAGCTCTCTCAAAAGCTGCTGTTCGGTGGGATGCTGTATAGATTTGAGAGCCGCCGAGAACGGGTGTTGCGGGAGAGGGCTGTGGTTTTGAATTGAAGGAGATCGAAAATGTATGATGGTCGGCGGGATTGGATAACTTGGTAAAGGAAAGATGCTAGGACGTACTTACGGCGGTAGGAAGGGTAGAACCATTTCAATTCTTCGTAATATCGGGTCACCTGAGGCTCTCTCGGGATCCCAAAGATAAATCGAACGAAGCAATTAAGCAACTGTTTTAATTTTGCTTCGAGATCCCCAGAGATACCCCCATACACTGTACAACAATAATCAAAATGAGGGAAAATTAAGGAAGAACTAGGAGTTTATGGATTTCAAAAGGGAGGGATTTTCAACTTTATTTAGTGGGCGCAATAACGCGGTTTTCCAAGGCGTGGGAAATACGGAGTTTTGTAACGAGAAATTATAAAATATATATGATGTAATACGGGCACTATGACAGGAAGGCAGGATTTTAGTAGCTTTAAAGGAATATTGTCGGGACCATAGTCACTGGTGCGCGATTTCAGAATGGTGTTAAATAGTTCGTCTTATGATACATGGGAGAAAAAGAAGTTATCAGGGTTAAAGTTTATATCATCAATGTCGGTAGCGAATGAGGATTTAGGAGATGTGTTGGGTACGAAAAACAATGAGATTGTCTGGCGTGATTGAAGAGAAACAGAGATTATATATATATATATATATGTATATATATGTATATATATATATATGTATATATATATATATATATATGTATATATATATATATATATATATATATATATATATATATATATATATATATATATATATATATATATATATGTATACTTGGAAATATAGAAATGTTAATTATTATACAGCTAATAATTTACTCGGATAAATTGAAACTGATTTTCAGCAAAGTGCTTTTTACGATGTGTTTGTTTTCTTTTGCCGGTGAACTTTATCATTTCTGTATTTTGTTGGTCTTCATTTGAATCCTTGCCAAGATAGTATTTTAAAAAAAGAGAAGCAATATTTCAATTTTTTATGCTTACTGTCATAAATTCTTTTCCTGAACCTTTAATCTGAAAGTTTTTCTCTTGTTCAGATTAGACAAGGAAAAATCCTTAGACCAATATGTAAAATAGTTGATACCGTTCAAGCTAGTATCTTTTTTTAATCTCCTAAGCTAATGGAATAATAGAGTTTTAAATAGTGCTTTGAGGATTTGTCTCATTAAAATTCTTCTATCAGTATTTGATCACAAATAACTCCTGTTACCTTTTGTTTGTTTCATTGTTTCATATACTTCAACACAAGGGCAGAAAACACTGTTTAACTGCAGTCATTCCCACTTCTGTGATCCGTTGGACGCTCGTCTATGTGGTAATAAAATTCGCAGAATGATTTTTTTAAGTAAAATTAATTTGTTAACATTAATGATGTTTATATTGTCTCATTTCATAAGTAATGTCCCATTTCAAAGAAGAGATTATTGAGCAAAACAACCGTATGAAATCAAAACGTTTTTATTCATAAGACCTGCTCGATCTTTTCATATATTTTTCCAACACATTTTAAAATTGTCAATCAATTGAACTTAAACTGAAGAATTAAGGGTTTCGTGACGGAATAAAGTCTGAAAATGCGTTGTTGTTTTTTTTTATTAAAAAAATTTACATTTAATTAGATGTCCAAATTTTTGAACAGATGGAAATATGTTGAAAATAAGTGTGGCGAATAAGGAGGGTGTGGAAGGACTTCGTAACCCAGCTCTTTTAGTTTCTTCACTGTCTATCATTAAATATGAGCTCTGACGTTTTCCGGTTCGCGTTTTCGTAACTAATGCAGGTTGTTTTTCGATACGTTTTTGTTGCATTATGTCATCCCTGTAGTACGATGTGGATGTGGTGCTTTCCCCTTTGCGTATAAAGGAGAAATGGATAATATATGGATTAATTAGGGTCACCAGCTGAAAATTTATCAAACCAACGACGAATAGTCCGTTCGTTTTGATAAATTTCTTGAACGCGCTGGATATGTTTCTTCCAGCTTGGGAACACACGGAACCAAATTTAAATTCATTAAAAAAATATACAAAAATCGCGTTTTTCCAAGGCCATATTTGTTGGCATACGAAACAATCTTCGTTCAATTGTTGTGGTAGTAGACTTTATAATTAAAGAGAGGATTAATAACAGCTCATAATCCACAAATTTCACTTTGAATTTCAGAAATAATAACATTTTATAATTATAATTATACATTTTACATTTATAAATAATATTAAATAAATGTATTTCTTTTTTTTAGTATTTAAAACTTTATTTCCAGGTTATTATTTTAAATTAACTTTACCCATGCCGGATTACCCGTTAGACTGGTAATTTGGTTCTAGAGAACAATTAATCATTCATTTACCATCATGGTTAACCGGATAATTAGTTAACCTGCGGCACCAACTAATGAACTAGTGTTGCGTGATTATTAACCAATATCCAGCTTTATAAATAAAGTCTCAATATAATAATAAATTGAAATAAAAATGTAATAAGAAATAATGTATGATTGGTTTGTTACTATCCACCTTCATTTTTTATACTAGGCGTTACCCCTTACCGGTTTTACAGGTATAACACATATACAGTAAGCTTTCACTATTTATTTTTACTACGTTAAATTCATTATCATACTTACATAATTTTTTAATTTGTATTTTTATTACAAAAGTATGAAAATTAGATGTTTAACAACCTTTTTTAAGTGAAATTACGAACTCTGTCAGTACATGGAATGTATAAGTGTTACGTAAAAATAATATGATGTTTTAGAACAATTCAATACTAATTGTTATTTTATCCCGGATTAATATTTTTATCCCAATTATTATTATTATTAAACAATAATCATATTCTGGTCATTAGCAGCTACCAGTAGATATTGTCCATTAAACTGGTTAACTGGAACCCAGCGTTTGAATACCCTTATTAGCCGGCTTAAGTTTATATCAGAAGACATCTCATGTCACCTCATTATTTAAATTAATATCATTCTAATCCCTTATGGACCTTTGCTTTCTGCAAACAATAAATAAACAAACCGAAGCAGATTCGTTATCTCTCTAGTGTAAATGTTTTTGAAATCCTACAAGCATCACTCAAAATAAACCAAATCAAACAAAACTTATTATGACGGCCGACACAGCTGTCTGATTATACCGATAGTTTTATTCAAAATGGACAATTGTAATCAAATAAAAATTCTTCGTTATTTATTCCTAGTAATATACTGTTAATTTTCTATCCTCTATTCAAAAGCAACATTTAAACTAATTTATACAAAATCATGTTTGTATAATCAAGACAAATTTCATTGGACTGACATAAGTCTAAAAAAATATTTATTAAATTTTATTTATGTAATAATAATATTTATCAACATGTAATTAAATTATTTATTATTCAATATAGTATCGTCAGTTGGTAATAACCATATATTTTTTAAATTAATTGAAATGTATAAATTTAATAAATAACGGTAAATAATAGTCGCTTTTCTACCTTTAAAACATAACTTTTGCTTATTTTGTGTAATCATTGACTGCAGCCCGTTACCAATTCAATCCATTATTAGAATTATCTAGTCAACTATTTTCCACTTACACGTAAATAGTTGACACTTTGTTATTCGTGTTATAGAAATATTGTTAAAAAATATTTATTAGAATAATTATGAAAATGTTTATGATAAGTTATTTCAAAATTTATTTATTTCAAGACACTTTCCCAGGGACTTTACCTGTTAAAGGTAGAAAGTGGAGGTAAAGGACAATTTTATCAAAGAGTTAGGAAAGTGAAGATCAAGAATGCATCTGCATCTCCTGAAAGGCTTTCCACTTAAGTAATATCCAAACATAGCAAAAATACTCATTTCGTTAGTAGCAAGTATGTATCCCATGATCAGCCTATTTTTTATTATTAATCAAAGTAAAACCATATTATTATATATATATATATATATATATACATATAATATATATGGTTATTTATATTATTATATTAATATATATATATATATATTTATATTATATTATAGTAAATTTTTTTTCTGTTATAAAAAGATATCCATTTATTGAACAGCTACCTGTCTTATAACACTTATACCATTGAAAAAGAAACGGTTAAATATTTTAAATTGGTAAATACATATTATTATCAATTGCTGTAATGCAAGTTAATAGGATCAGCATCTCAGGAGGGCATCTTATGTCATCAGGAGATGTTTTCGTGGAAAGTGTTGGGAAAACATTTATATAACGAGAGGAACGTGGCTAGAGGGATCTAGAATTAGCACTTTAGTATTACATTTTCTATATTTTAATTTCCATTAATATGACTAAGAAGGTAGGTATTATCAGTTATCTGGATTATCAGTGTTCAGGTTATAAAAATTGTCGATTACAGTCTCTGCAGACCGGCTAATTCAAATACTATGAATTACATCAATGACTCTTTTATTCTATCTGAGATCAAGAATCGGTTCTGCTAAGGACAGCATAGCAACCCAATACTTATTTACATTAAGATCCGATTACATACACAGAATAATATTTATTTTTTTTATACCAATCCTTTTCAGATGAGTATACTAGTTATACCAAACTTTGAAATAAAATGATAAATTAAAAACTAAACTATAACATGCAGAAACCTTTTCGTATATTCGTTATAATGTTGTTTTTCCATTAATAAATTCTTTAGCACTAAACAATAATATATTTCCATCAGTTTTTCTCTAATTAACTGGGATATTTGATTATTTGATCAATTATTTTTTGTTTTGTAATGTGCCGCTTTTTACAGGATCGAATCCCACACAGTTAAATTTAAACACCACCGTCCACATGTTTAATCAGCCTAAATCTAAGAGCAATGACTAATAAAACTTTAATTAATGAAGTAAAGTATAGGAAAATTAATTTTTATAAAATCATGTTGAATACTGATGTTGATTGCAATCAATGTAAAATCCAAAAATTATTGATTGGAAAATTTAAAAGTAGTTGACATTATATGAGTTTAACATTGCTACTCACCGTTATTAGCAGCTACAATGAAACTTTATTGCCAGCGGCCATACCACGTTGAACTCACTGGTTCCCGTCAGACCACCGAAGTTAAGCAACGTCGGGCGTGGGTTCGCACTTGGATTGGTGACCGCCTGGGAAAAACCGCGTGCTGTTAGCATCTGACCTAACAGTTAACCAAGTGAATACAAAGCTGGCTGTATGGATGGAAGTATCCAATGCCATAAATAATAAAAAAAAAAAAGATGATTAACTTTTTTTCATATACTAACATCGAACATTCATAATTTTAATAATATAATATTGCGAATAGGTATCTCTTAACATAAAATTGATTTATGTTAGAAAAACATAGATTATCTTTAAATATTTTTATTTTGAAGAGAAAAGATATGCCCCGGCCGGGATTCGAACCCGGATCCTCTGTCCCTCCGTGACAGACAGAGAGAGACAGAGGATCCGGGTTCCAATCCCGGCCGCGGGCATATCTTTTCTCTTTAAAATAAAAATATTTAAAAATCCAAACAATTGACAGATTATCTTTATGTTTATTCAGAAATGTTTTATAATATGGATAAAACGTATAAACGCATTTGTTAAACGAAAATAATTTAAACTAATGTAAATTAGTTAAACAAATATAATATACATAATAAGAGGAAACGTGGTATCTCATTATGTTACTATTTGATTTCGTGACTGGCTGTAGCCTTTATTGTCTCCGAAAAACGTAGTACATGTCTAAAAAAAAATTATAAAATTCTTTATTCTTCAACAAATTTTACAGAGTCATTAAACCACCTTTTTATGTTCTTACATTTCATAATATTATGTAGCAGTACAAAAACAAAAACAATTTAAAAATAAAACTCAAGTGAAATATTGGGATCGGGAAATACTATTTAAACTAATTACAGTTTCGACTGGGAGACAGACTTTGAAATGGAAAATAATTATTTTTGGCCAAGGCTAGGGAATGAATACTAAAATACTAGCTCTAAAAGACCCAAATGTAAACTAACTCGAGTTAAAACGGAGTGGATTATAAACAAACAGATAATGAACTAAAGTAGGTATTATATTTACTTCAGAAAATCTGTCAATAACTTCCGTCATTACGATTAAGTTGTGTAGAAAATGCTAAAATTAAACGAGTTGTTAATATACTCTGCAGACTATTTTATTTTTTACTCGAAGCAATTTTTATTTATTTTAGACACCAAGAAAACATTCATCAACATCAATATAACCGAAACAGAGAGGATTTAACCATTAACATATTAATCCACATTTTCAATAAAGAAAAGTATTTTAGCAATAGTATCATCTGAAGATTAAAGGATACGTATTAAAGAGATGTGTAAATTAATGAAGCGGAAGGATCCTAAAATGTAAGATGCTTTGTGTATTCGCTTTTTATGGAGAATGATTGATTTTTTTAACAATTAAAGAAGATAATATCTAAGAGTGCAAGGAGTGTGTGCTTATTTCAAATTACCGTTTAGGGTTATTGATTATGACAAAACAAATTATTGCTATAAAATCGTCACTTCAAACATCTTGAATGCAGAGCTTACCGATTTTTTGTTTATTTGATCAAAACTAATAAAGCTAGTTTATTCCAGCGTTACTAAGGAGCATGTGACTCTACAGGACACGAACATATTCTATCCGGAATGAGAATTGGAGATTTATTCCAGCTCTGCCTCTGAAATAAATTTGTATCTTCCATGGCCGTATTCGAATGTTTGTGAAGCGAAAATATTAAGATTTTGAATTAAAAGACTCGATCACCACGCCCTCTTTTATAGAATTAAAATAAAATCTAGTGTTCTTTCTGTTTACAGCATTGGTCTTTCAACTGATTCTAGTTATTAAAATATGAATAAATGTCATTAGAGATCACGTTTCGATGCGTAGGCACTCTTTAATCGTGCTTTTTTTTTTTGTGACACTGTCGAAACCAAAAATGCCATTCCACTCTCCTACCTCATCGCGTCCCACGCTGTCTTCAGCGTTAAGGCAGTTCATTCTTTCCATTAATATTAGTTGAGTGAAAAGTAATTTCTTTTTCGTTTTTCATATCTTTCAGAGCACATTTATTCTTTCAAATAGCAAAAAGTTAACAATGATAAATATGCCGTTTTGATCTATGATCTTTATTCACTTTTATGGTAAAACAATAATTCCGTCACTGTTGAACTTGAGACTACAGGACGAAAAACTAAACTAAGTTATTTTTACCAGAATTTTTTTAACCCAACTTTACACCATTAAGATATTCTGTGGAGACCGAAACAATTAGTAGTTCCGGTCCGGACAATACGATGGGTTCATTAAAACATCCCAGCCAAGCTCTCCCAATTTTTGCCGAGCCATTAAGATGTGTGGAAGGTGTAAGTGCGTTGCTGTGAAAGAAGACTTCACATTACATATTCTTCAGTTTGATTTGAATCGTCTGATTCAATCGCATTCGAGCAGCTCACGATGAACAATTCCTTTCCGGCCCTACCAAATACTCAGGATATTATCATAGGATATATCACGTAGTGCCTTTCTTGGCATCAATACGTACTTGACAACCATTTGAAAAGCATCTCTGGACTTCAACCACGATCTTCTTAGCACATTGTTGGTATTGGGTTGTCACACATGAAATGTCCGATTTTTTAAATCTTAATCTGTACAGAGGAATATTGCGTTGCCTGTTGATTCCTAGCAAAACATTTACTATCTATAATAAGCACTTGTTAATCCTCTATTTGCAAACTGTGTTTGTTTTTTTCCCAAGTAGGCATACAGATTGTAGTATAATTTTAACCGTGGTCATGGAAACACGCGATTTCTGAACGATTTTTTTTATGAGTACAAACTCGGACATTCCGCTTCCCAGATAGCAAGAAATATTAATCATGCGTTCGGTGAAGGAAGTGCTAATGAAAGAACCATCCGTCGTTGTTTAACAAAATTTTCCTCAAGAGATACATTAGAAAATCTGCCCCGTGTAGTGGCCTCAAAACAGTCAGAGCTAGGCACAAGTCGTACGACAGTTTCCAGATATTTAAAATTGATCGGAAAGGCAAAAAAGCTCGATTCCTGGGCCCGAACGAGCTCAACGAACGTAAGCAGTTGAAACGTCTAGGTACGTGTGTTTCTTTCTAAGAAACTGTGCTACTGTGCTAGCTCTTCAAAAAAACGAACCATTTCTCAGCCGCTTAATAACTGTGACGAAAAGTGGATCATGTATGACAATCGACGCCGATCTGGTCAATGGTTAGAAGTTGATCAGCGTCCTGGGCACATGCCGAACAGAATCTCCATCCGAAAAAGTTAATGGTTACTATATGGTGGTCTATGGCCGGGGTCATTCATTTTTCTTTTCTACCAAAGGGAAAAAAATTGATTCAACATCATAATGCCAAGAAATTGACCAACTGCATCAAAATTTGATCAAGCACCTGCCGGTACCGGTAAACAGGAAAGGACCTATTCTCCTTCACGAGTTGAGCTATGAAGTCTTACCACAACCCCATATTCCCCTGATCTGTCGCCTTCAGACTACCAGTTTTTTCGGATTTTGGACAACTTAATGCGAGGAAAATTGTTTACCAGTGATTTAGACATTAAAAATGCATTTTCTGAATTCCTTTCATCACGAGACTCAACGTTTTTCAAATCTGGGATAGAAAACTTGGTAAGCCGTTGGCAGAATTGTATCGAAAATGAAGGTAACTACTTTGAATAGAAAATATGTTATATTTGATCTCAAATTTTTATTTTCTTCCTGGTTCTAAAAACGGTCATTTCATTGGTGACAACCTAATACTTTTGATCCACAGCGCCCGTAATTATTCATTTAAAAAATGGCTCGATTTCGTTTTGTTTGAGCCACTGATGGGAGCTCGGGAGTGTATATATGTAAAATCCAAGTATCGTGCTTCATGATATCCAGTCGTGTTCAAAATTGATTTATAGTAGATGTTTAGGTCCGTAGAGATGCCGGGAGATGAAATATGCCGATTTACCTAGATTTTTGAAGAATTTCATCGTTTGGCCGAACAGGGTGAGATTTATCTTATGCATAAACATTTCCGTAACTTAAAAAAAGCAAACCAATTTTGACCTTGGTGTTCACATTAGCTCTTATTATCATATACACCACAAAGTTTTTTATAGAACTGTGCTGCATTTTTTCCTTTTACGGAAATAAAAAACTAAAATGACGAAAATAAACTTCTGGAATTTTCATTTTCTAGGCGCAATAAATTTTGTCGATATAAACTTGCTAAATGCTGCTAAATGTTAAATGCTGCTTTTAATTCTAGCATTTTCTATGGATTGTTACCTTTCAATCGCGTGTAATATCGATTTATTCCATGAATATATACTTTAAAGTTACTTATTGGGGGAAAACAGAAATCACCTTTTTCCCAACAACACAAAACCACCTGTTCGTTATTATTTCTGTATCGTAATTCTAATGGTGGAGTAAACAATTTTACAACTACAACCATACTGTTATATCTGTGGCACCTGTGCATAGTGGGCTAAGTCGAATTTTGTGAATTTCAAGCTATCTACTTAGAATCGTAATTTTTCTGAACTTATTTTAAGTTCAAGATTGGAGTATCAGCCCACGATTCACAAAGGAATATCTTTCATTGCAATGGACGGAACACTTAGCACACACACAGGAAAGAGAAAAAAATTACGATTCTAAGTAGATAGCTTGAAATTCACAAAATTCGACTTAGCCCACTATGCACAGGTGCCACAGATATTTCTATTAACATTACTGCTTTTCCGTCTTGGTGAGGTAGTATTCAAATAATAAATCCATCTTAGATGGTCACCAGTCCTTATTTTCAAACGCCTCGGAGGATTATAGGGAATTGAAGTCGTAGCTAGTTTTAACACTAGTGATTTTGGCTGGGATTAAAACTTGCCATGAAAGGATGGATATCTGGTTCGGGTTCAAATCAGCAACAAATGGGACATCAAGATCCCATTATATTTATTCGTAACCAAGTAAGGAGCATTGAGGATTTTACGAAGGATTTTGGATTTTAAGGATTTAACAGCCTTCTATCGGGAATGTAAAGAGAAGTTATCTTTCAGTTCCTATCCTAATTTATTGATAGACTATCAACTACATGCAGAGTTTACATAACCCAGTTCAAATTAGACGATTCCTCATTTTAATTTTAACGTGGATGCCACTGGACTAAATATTAGTAATATTTTATTAATGTAATAAAAACCTTTTTCCAGTCAAATCTCTTTTATTTTAAAAAACGTTTTGACTATCTATAGAGTCATTTTCAATTTTTTGCATAAGTATACTTCTACTACTTACAAGTCAATTAATTTGAATTATCATTCTATTGAATCTTTAAATTAACAACACAAACAATATAAAAAAATAACAAACAATACAATAAATACATAAGTTGTAAAAATATGTCCTGAAATAAAAGTAGCACATAAAACTATAAACCCAATTAAAAACCTAATATATAGTAAAAAAGATAAAATACCACTATTAGAAAATATAAATGTAGTGTATAACCTTAACTGCAATAATTGTGATAAACAATATATAGGACATAAGTACACATTTTAAAAATAGAATTTATCATCATAGAAACAATCTAAAACCAAATTCTAAGACAAACACTGCAGTTTCAACACATAGTAAAAAGGAATTACATACATTTGATTTCGAAAACCAAGTATTTTGCACAGAGAAAAAAATAAGTTAAAGAGGAGGTTTTTAGAAGCTTGGTATATCAATGATAAAATAGACAATGTAGTAAATGATAAAAAATAATCAAATGAAATTAGTAAATTGTATTCATCCGTTATATTAAAATTAAAAAATAAATAATAAGAAGCCTACACCTATAGATAACACCTATCACAAGAACCTCACAACATTGTTTCTAATATTCAATATTCACACTATGCAATAGTTTTAAAATAAAAAAATTAAAACAGACTAATATATACTAAAAATAAAATATTTTTATTTTTTTAAAGAGAAAAGATAGGCCCTCGACCGGGATTTGAACCCGGAACCTTTGTCTCACCGTGACATCGCTCTGCCAATTGAGCTATCCAAGGCCCATGCCGGTCGAGGACAAATCTTTTCTCTTTAAAAAATAAAAATATTTATAACTCATAAAAAATGACCAATAATTATAAAAAATTATAAATCATAATATGACGTAAGTCAATAAAATCCTAAATTAAAATTAATGTTCAAAGAACTTCGTTCTAGTGTATTCATCGCAAAAATGGCGGGAGCACACTGGGGCTTTAGGATCTAGGAGTGAAAAGGTTTGTCCTCGACCGGCATGGGCCTTGGATAGCTCAATTGGCCGAGCGATGTCACGGTGAGACAAAGGTTCCGGGTTCAAATCCCAGTCGAGGACAAATCTTTTCTCTTTAAAAAATAAAAATATTTATAACTCATAAAAAATGACCAATAATTATAAACAATTATAAATCATAATATGACGTAAGTCAATAAGATCCTAAATTAAAATTAATGTTCAAAGAACTTCGTTCTAGTGCATTCATCGCAAAAATGGCGGGAGCACACTGGGGCTTTAGGATCTAGGAGAGAAAACGTTTGTCCTCGACCGGCATGGGCCTTGGATAGCTGAATTGCCCGAGCGATGTCACGGTGAGACAAAGGTTCTGGGTTCAAATCCCGGTCGAGGACAAATCTTTTCTCTTTAAAAAATATTTATAACTCATAAAAAATGACCAATAATTATAAAAAATTATAAATCATAATATGACGTAAGTCAATAAGATCCTAAATTAAAATTAATGTTCAAAGAACTTCGTTCTAGTGCATTCATCGCAAAAATGGCGGGAGCACACTTGGGCTTTAGGATCTAGGAGAGAAAAGGTTTGTCCTCGACCGGCATGGGCCTTGGATAGCTCAATTGGCAGAGCGATGTCACGGTGAGACAAAGGTTCCGGGTTCAAATCCCGGTCGAGGGTCTATCTTTTCTCGTTAAAAAATAAAAATATTTATAACTCATAAAAAATGACTAATAATTATAAAAAATTTAAAATAAAATAATTTGCTGATATGTATTGTTAACTCTTATGAAGTTTTATATGTTTTTTTTAAGAAATAATTTTGAAATAGTATCGAGGTATAAACAAAATATATTATTACAGTCCAAGGCTAATTCATAAGATTTGAGATTGACCATGGAGAATATTGAAACTCCAAGTAGGAAAAGTTTTAAAATATTTATGGACAACTATATTGAGGTATCTATACTTAATTTCACTCTTTCAGGACATATTATTATAACTTATGTACTTATTGTATTTTTTGTTATTTTTTTATATTGTTTGTGTTGTTAATTTACAGATTTAATAGAATGATAATTCAAATTAATTGACTTGTAAGTAGTAGAAGTATACTTATGCAAACAATTGAAAATTACTCTATAGATAGTCGAAAAGTTTTTTTAAAATAATAGAGATTAGACGATACCTTAAATCAAAATGTTAAGATTTACTAAAGAATGTCCTGTAAAGGATGAACTTGGGAAGACTCTGGGACAGTATTCGGCTTTCAGCATCTCTTTACGCTTGAGCACAATGCACAATTACCGATTTGAGTTCTGTAGATGGTGTTTGTATGCGCTTATAAAGCCTTTACCACTACTCATGAACGAACTGTAACTCTACTGTAAACCCAGCGAAGGGTTTTGGGTTCAATATATATAGAGACTACTCTGTTTCTAAGCCAATGAAGTTGAATTGAATTGAAATGAAGAAGAGGTCATTTAGATGAGATCAACAGGGGGTTCACCCGCTCATAGGCTAGGTGAACCTCATAACACCCTACAGGTATGAAGGGTTTGATTCTCGGTTTTTAACAGAAAATAAATAAAATATAAGAAAATTTTCTGCCATAGTCGGTCTCGAAAGATGACATTGAGATCAGTAGCTCCATTTGAATACATAGATTTAATTAAACCTAAATACTTTTAAAGAAATCTCTTCATATTTTTATTTTTTTAAATCTTGGCGTTTTTCCAGTCCTTAGTTCTTGTCTTATTTCAAAAGTGACATAGCTGGTTTCGAATCTAGTACTACTGTCACGCAATTCAGAGATAGTACTTGGCACAGATTCAAGACGAGTGCATCTGAAAATGAATTGGTTTATTTATAAATATAATACAAATATGTTTTTCATTTATGTTTGATATAATCGATCTTGATATCTTTATTCCACTAATAAATTAACTTACATTAATGATTAACTTCTCCTGTTCGGATCTGTTCGTTGCATAACAAATTTGAATTTTCAACTTTATCTTATTCTTAATAATAATGTAAGCAGTATAAATGATTTATGTAGTAAAGAACGAAATAACGATGTTTCCATAAATTAATGTGAGAATTTATCAAAATGAGTTTTTGACTAAGAACACGGTAAGACAATCCCGTAATCAGGATAATATTACTGTATCTAAACTTCAATAGGTTCCCCTAAGACAAAAGCGAATTGGATATTGGTCTCTCAGCTTGTGTTTGTCAGTGCTACGATTATTTCTTGAACGAATCGTTCAATTTTGCTATTCTTTCGTTTAGAAATCAAATGTTTATCTTCCAAAACGTCTACTATTTAAGCCCCCTATTTCGAGCTCGTATAGAAGCGAAGAGAACTTTAGGAAATTAAAATAAAAAAAACATCGAAATCGGATGGCTATTAGTAAAAATATTGTGTTATTATGTGTTATTGTGTTACACTTCCATTTTAAAGCTGTTTGTATACATTTTATGGAAACTCGTTTGTTTGTGTTTTTTAAAAATTGTTTTCAATAGAGATCCTATATGATTGACAATGAAATAATTTAAAAAATTTTTGCTTTTCGTTTCAAGATACGAATCAAAACATAGGATAATATACTAAAATATCGGAAACCACTTGGTCGATTTTCTTGAAATCTGAAATTTGACAATCCTCAGAACTCCTCATTATTATATACGGTTCAAAATGACTAATAACTTTTTTTTTTCAACAATCTTACTGTTACGGGCTACTGGGTATTAAAATGAATTAAACAATTCCTTAATTAAAGATACTAATATTTATTAACAAAATGATAAAAAGGATAAAATTAAACTATTAACAATTAAATTATTGAACTAATATAAATTTATAATAACAATATTCTAAATATTTATTATCTAGGCCTAACTCCTATTCAATTATTACAATAATATTAGATATTACTAATTCTAGATAGCTTATCTAGTTACAATAGTTTCTATGAATATATTACACTACAATTTATAACTAATAATTAACACTTACAGTTCACCGACCGTAAGATTCTCCAAGTATGACAAACTGACACACAGTAACAAACAGAAACAGTTTATTACACTCGCGAGACTATCACAGTTCACTGATACACTTATTACACTGGCCGGTTCAACACTGACTAGTTTATCACACTGACACTCACTTATTACACTGACACGCACTTATTACGAGATCATCACAGTGCCTCCTGGTCTATTCTCAGACTAACTCGTTCGAGGCGAGGGAAGTATTTAAATAGGCAAGGCCAAACATTCTAGAACACGGAGGGGCCAGACAATTCTGGAATCTTCTTAATCCTTTTCCGACAAAAGGAGACGATCTAGAACGGTCCTAATCATATTTTAACTTCTCCCACCGACGGATTTAAGCCGCTAATCCTTTGCTTCCTGTGACCGTAACACTGCCCCCTCCTTAAAAGTGCTCTGCCCCAGAGCATAGTCCGGAGAAATTGGGCATTTATGAGCTTCTACTGATGGAGACGCACTATCCTACCAGGGGTTGAACGTGCACACCAATATGGCAACTCCAGAGTTGGCGAATGTCTGTTCGATCATGTCCCTGACAACCTTCCACTCCAAGCCGTCGTATCCACAGCCCAACTTCGGAATAGAGAGCTTAGTGACACGCAGTCTCAGAAGCTTACTCCGTAGGTCGTCGAGGCTTCGCCGCAGTGCGTCATATGTTGGCTTCTGATCAGTGGTACGCTTGGTAACCAAGTAAAACAGGTGTCGTACTTCGTACGTCTGGTGGAGTGCCTTCCCGACACTTGGTCCTTGGCGTTCCAGCTCCTCAGTTCCGCCGAACTTCTTCCTGAGGACCGTTGCAATCCCTCGAGAAGTCCTCAGATCTTCGGCAACGCAATGGGCCAGGGAATACTCCACTGGTAACGAGAAGATATCCTCGTAGATTACCTGAGTTACTCCACGGGTCCCTGGTACTTTAGTATGTGCAACTGAGTTATTTGTCTTGACGTTGTTTAGGTACCTGACCTGCTGGTCTTCTTTCGGGCCGTGGTCTCCTTTGTAAGGGGCCAGTCTATTGAAATGGACTACCTTGGGTTTTCCTTTAGGCTGCTTTCTGATCCTATATATGACGTCGTTGATCCTCTTCACGATCTCAAACGGGCCGTCCCAGGAGTTCTGCAGTTTAGGTGAGTAGCCTCGCCTTCTTCGAGGATCATGTAGCCAGACCAATTCTCCAGGTTGGTAGCCACCTTTCTCAGCCCTGATGTCGTAACGCTCCTTCATTCTGTCACTGGCTCCCTGGATGTTTGTGCGAACCTTCTCGTGGATATTATCCATTCGCTTCCGTAGATCCGTGACGTGCCCCTCTCCGGCAATTTCCTCGTCAGGCTTGAAACCGAATTTCAGATCACAAGGCAAACGAAGTTCTCTGCCGAACACTACATTTGCGGGAGTCTGCCCCGTTGCCTCACTGACTGAACTGCGGTAGGCCAGCAGGAACAGGTGAAGATACTGGTCCCAGTCTCGCTGATGCTCGGAGACCACTTTGGACAAATATCGACCCATAGTCCTGTTCATGCGCTCCACCATCCCATCGGATTGAGGGTGAAGAGGTGTCGTCCTGGTCTTCCGTGATCCCAGTGCTTCGCACATCCCGGAGAAGACTGCAGACTCGAAGTTTCGTTCATGGTCAGCGTGAAGTTCCATGGGTACTCCAAACCTACTGACGAGCTGCTTCACCAGTACGTCCGCCACCGTGACTGCCTCCTGATTCGGAAGGGCGTAAGCTTCCACCCACTTGGAAAAGTAGTCCATGGCCACGAGAATATACCGGTTACCTTCGTCCGTCACAGGGAAAGGGCCAGCGATGTCAATTGCTATTCTCTCAAACGTTGCTCCAACGTTGTACTTCTTCATTGGGGCTTTCTTTCTTCTTATGGGACCGTTAGAGGCCGCACAAGTCGCAAAACGCCTGCACCAGTCCAACACATCGTCCTTAAGGTTCGCCCAGTAAAAACGTTCACGTATCTTTTCCAATGTACGGTGAACTCCAAGGTGGCCGCCAGATACTCCGTCATGAAGTTCCCTGAGTACTTCGGGCACTTTACTCTTTGGAACGATGAGCTGTAGTCTGCGCTGATCTCCTTCCGTGTTCTCCAATGCCCGTTTCAGCAGCCCGTTGTCCACTAGAATGGAGTCCCATTGGGCCCAGTAAGTCTTTACATTCTTCGACATTGGAGCAACATCCTGCCAGGTTGGTCTTCCTTGCCCTGATAGTTTCCACTGCTTCATTTGTTTCAAGTCCGGGTCCTTGTCCTGCTCCTTTGACACCTCTGCATCCTGCCAACTGTACATGACCACCGTTGTCCTCAACACTGCTGCCTGCATCTCTTCTTGTCAAGAACAATGCCCGCATTCTTCGTCACAAGGTCTCCTAGAGAGCGCATCCGCATTTCTGTGACTCGTTCCAGCACGATGAGCAGATTCAAAGTCATATTCCTGAAGGCGCTCTATCCACCTCACCACTTGTCCCTCTGTTGACTTGAATCGCAGCAGCCACATTAGAGCCGCGTGATCCGTTCTCAGGAGGAACCTTCTGCCGTATAGATATTTGTGGAAATGCTATATAGATTTCACTACTGCCAGAAGCTCCTTCCTTGTGACACAGTAGTTGCGTTCCGGAGCCGAGAGCGCTTTACTGAAATATCCAATAACCCTTTCTTCTCCATCTTGGAGCTGAGAGAGGACGCTTCCAATAGCGGTGTTGCTGGCGTCTGTGTCAAGTATGAACTTGCCTTTGGGACGTGGATAGCTCAGAATAGGAACACTACTCAACTTGTTCTTTAACTCCTCGAAGGATGCCTGACATTCGTGATCCCAAAGAAAAGTCCGTTTTTCCTCGGGGAGCCTGGTAAGAGGTTTTGCAATGTTTGCAAATCCTTTCACGTACCTCCTGTAGTAGGTGCAGAGGCCGAGAAAACTTCTTACTTGGTGCTTATCTCGAGGTACTGGCCAGTCGGTGATCGCTGCAATCTTCTCTGGGTCAACGGCAACTCCGTTGTCTGACACAACATGCCCCAGATAGTTGACTTGCCTTCGGAAGAGATGACACTTCTTCGGGTTCAATTTAAGGTTCGCTGCACGCAGTCGTTCGAAGACCTTCTCCAGATTATTCAGATGGTGAGCGAAGGACTTTCCCAGCACAATGATGTCATCTAGGTATACCAGGCAAATTTCCCAAGAGAGACCTCTTAACACGCTTTCCATCAGTCTCTCAAATGTTGCAGGAGCATTGCAAAGCCCGAATGGCATTACTGTAAATTGCCATAGTCCAGTTCCAATCGAGAACGCTGTCTTCTCTTTATCTTCAGGTTTCAATCCAACCTACCAATATCCACTGCGGAGATCCAAGGTTGAGAAAAGTTCACACCCCTCTAGGGTGTCCAGCGTATCATCAATCCTGGGGAGCGGATAACTGTCTTTCTTGGTGACGTTGTTCAGAAGGCGGTAGTCTACGCAGAATCTCGTTGTGTCGTCCTTCTTCTTCACCAATGCAACAGGAGACATCCAGGGGCTACTCGAAGGCTCAATGACACCATCAGTCGCCATCTCCTTGATGATCTTCTCGGCTTCCTCCCGTTTGGCTAACGGCAGTCTCCGCGGGACCTGTCGGATGGGCTTTGCATTCCCGGTGTCAATCCTGTGCTGGACGATATCCGTTCTATCCCGTGGCCCTGGGCTGATCTCGAAAACGTCCTGCCATCGGGTAATCATCTTCGTCACTTCCTCGCTCTGTTCAGGCGAGAGTTCCCGGCATGATTTGTCCACAAATCCTGTTAGTTCTTCCGGCAGTCCTCGCAGCTCGGTGGGATGACGTTCCAGCTGACGAACCACTGAGGTAGCGGTTGTACATTCCCCTACCGGTATTCCTTTGTTCAGCGTTACTGGGAAGCTGTTCAGGTTCATTAGCCGAATCGGTGTGGTACGTCCGACCTAGATGAGAGACCTTGCAACCATTAAGCCGCGTCCGATCTCCTATTCTTCTGCCTTCCAGGTTCAAGCAGCATACATTGACCCTCAGGTAGATGTCCTTCGACCGTCCCATGCGTTATGATTTGGCTCCGTGCAGGTAAAGTGGTGTCCTCTAGTAAGCGCACTCGTGCGCAGATGTCCTTTCCCTGCTGAAGGATGACTTCTTCGTCTCCCATCGTCATCACACCTCTCACCATATCCAGCTTGATACCGTATGCGTTCATCAAGTCCGTGCCCAATATGACATCTTCATCAATATGTGCCACGAGAGCGTGGTGCTTCAGATGTTGATCCCCGATGATGAAGTCGGCAACTGTCTCCCCGTTGACCTTGGCTGGCTCTCCTGTGGCAGTCCGTCCATGTCCAAGTCGTGTGCGAGATCTTCTCAGCAGGAACTGTCTTTGAGCTCAAGATTGTCTTGGTTGCGCCGGTATCCAGTAGCAGACTTCGAAGCTGCCCGTTCACCTTCCCATCAACGTAGAAGCTGTTCGTTCTGCTCCCTAATGACGCAACTCTACTGGTCTTCCTGGGGCCTCTGGCGTTACGGGCTGATAGTTGTTCCTTCCCATCAACCCTACTTCGTTCCTGTGGCTTTTCTTGCTTCTTGGATGGACACTTGCTTCTAGGGTGTCCAAGTTGGCCGCAGCTCCAACCGCGTATCTCCTTCTTACGGGTCCTTATAGCCTCCAAAACCTTTGTCAGAATATCTTCGACGCTAGGGGCCTTATTAGGCTCCACTCCTGCTGCTCGAACTCGCGCATGGCTCCCTACTGACTGCCTGACAGACTCGAACTCCATGGCCTGAGATAATGCGTCTCCCAAAGTTTTTGGCGGGGCGAGCTTCACTGCTTGTTGCGTCTCGGGGTCCCGAAGTCCATCAAGGAATTTGTCGACAGCCAGGCTCTCGTAGATATCGTCGGTGACCGATGGGTAGGCATTCCCCACCAGCCGGGCAATATCCGCTTCAAATTCCTGCAGCGTCTCGTTGGTCTTCTGGATCCTGCTTCTCAGCTGCGAGCGATAAAGCTGGTCCATGTGGCGGTGGCCGAAACGCATCTCCAGTCTTCTAATCAGCTCCCCAAAGTTAGACCGCTCTGTCATGGGCATCCCTTGCAGTACTCCCAAGGCGTCTCCACGCAAGGCCAGGCACAACGCTGAAACTTGGGTCTCTTTTGACCACCCGTGGATTGAAGCCGCTGTCTCGAAGAGAGTCATGTAGTCCTCCCACGGTGTCTTTCCGTCGAATACTGGAATGGTGTTGTGAGTTGGTGGCGTCCCAGCATTGGCGGGTATAATTTTGTTATGAAGGCTGCCCTCGGAGGAATGGTCGGTGTCGTTCGTCGATGGGTTGCTCATACGTCCCTTGAGAGCTTCTACTCTTAGCCTAAGTTCGTTTTTAATTGAATTCAGTTCTTCTCCTAACCTAGATTCTACATCAGCTACTTTATTATATACATTTTCCATTAACTTAGTCTCTAAGGTGCCTAACTTAGACTCTAATGTATCCAATAAATCACTTTTTACAGTACCTAATTCATTACCTAGCCTATTTTCTACATTGCTTAACTCATTTTTAACAGTACCTAATTCATCCTGTACATTACCTAGCTTATTATCTACATTACTTAATTCATTATCTAGCTTGTTTTCTACATTGCTTAACTCATTTTTAACAGTACCTAATTCATTTTTAAAAGTTGCAGACAAGTTGCTTAAATCAGTTTCAAATAGAACGTCATCTGGATTTTCCCCTGACTCTACCAAAATTGACGCAACCTCTGTTGCAGTACAATTTTAGTTCCGTTAGAATCAAGATCACGTTCTTCTAATTCCCGTTTCAAATCCGCAACTTTTAAATCAATCAATTTAACACTTTTAGAAGCCATTCTACATACAGTAGCCCAATAATTACAAAATGCAAGATAAAATGCAAAATAATAGCAATCACACAATAATCCCACTTCTGACACCAATTTGTTACGGGCTACTGGGTATTAAAATGAATTAAACAATTCCTTAATTAAAGATACTAAAGTTTATTAACACAAGTGATAAAAAGGATACAATTAAATTATTAGACTAATATAAATTTATAATAACAATATTCTAAATATTTATTATCTAGGCCCAACTCCTATTTAATTATTACAATTGTTAAGGCGTGATGAGACTGAATAAATTTTAATAGGAAGCAAATGGAAGTACCACTGGAATTTGAATGAAATCTCAGATATTAACAAAGCATTTGATTTATTAATTTGAATAACATGCGATATATGTTTTCTTAAATACTATTAAATATACATGGACGAAAGGATAAAAATTAATAATAGCGTCTACAAGAATAACTCAAAACTAAACATGCAACTTAGCGATCTAATGAACAAAATTAATTTAAGACAAAAAAAGAAGAAACAAATGATTAACATGAATGGGAGCGATAATTAACAATAACAGAAATGCTCCATGTTAGCATAATGGCCAAAGATATAATAACTACAAAATGAACGTTATAATGAAGATTTCAATAAGGCGTGAAGATGTGCGAATTATTATTATCTTCGCCAGTGATCACGGCATGACGGAACAATGAGTATGATATCAATAATTAGCTTGAACTGTCCGGTTGGTACCATGTGATACGTTGATCATCAGGAGAAGAATTAGTTGACGATTTGAGGCCTTATGATAATGAAATGGGACTTACAATTTGTGTGATATAAACCCAATTAGCATCTCAGCATAGCTTCTGGCGAGTGACAAGCTTTAAGACCTCTGGACGTTCTCATAGAAATAGCGTCTTGAAAGCGGAGTGATAAGCGGCAGTGTGCGATGGTCGTTGATCCAGGCCAGTCAGGCAGCGAGAGAAGAGTAGAACAGTCCAGCTCGGCGATTAAACAGTAAGTGCCGGGCGCTCTGAGCGTCATTCCCCCTCTCCTTGATTTTGGCGGTACAGTAAATTTCCGAGAGGCAAGGATCGGTTTGTTATCTGGCGGTTAGTATAGGTCCGCGGCTAAACAACAATAATATTAGATATTACTAATTCTAGATAGCTTAACTAGTTACAATAGTTTCTATGAATATATTACACTACAATTTATAACTAATAATTAACACTTACAGTTCACTAGTCCACCGACCGTAAGATTCTCCAAGTATGACAAACTGACACACAGTAACAAACAAAAACAGTTTATTACACTCGCGAGACTATCACAGTTCACTGATACACTTATTACACTGGCCGGTTCAACACTGACTAGTTTATCACACTGACACTCACTTATTACACTGACACGCACTTATTACGAGATCTTCACAGTGCCTCCTGGTCTACTCTCAGACTAATTCGCTCGAGGCGAGGGAAGTATTTAAATAGGCAAGGCCGAACATTCTAGAACACGGAGGAGCCAGACAATTCTGGAATCTTCTTAATCCAATTCCGACAAAAGGAGACGATCTAGAACGGTCCTAATCCTATTTTAACTTCTCCCGCCGACGGATTTAAGCCGCTAATCCTTTGCTTCCTGTGACCGTAACATTACTTTACGGTAACCAGTTTTTGACAAATACCATGTTTTTGCTCATTAATGATCAGTTGTTTTGTAAAAAATATATACAATTTTAACTTAATTCCTTTCGAAATCAGTTTCGGGTTTTCGTAATAGATTCTAATTACGTTGATTTGCTTTTTAAACCATTCTTCATTTGTTCCAAGGTTCAGCTTTCTTTGCTTATTTGATGAGTGGAAAACGTTACCCATGTCTCCAAAAATATTCCTGATGCTCATTTCAAACTCCAAAGCGATAAGGAAAGTTGTGTGACTCATCAGATATTTTTAAATGTTTACTCCTCCCAAATCTCCGATATTTTAACCTTATTATATTAAAATATTATATTATTCCTTGTTTATTTTCTTCAAATAATTAGAATGATATTTTAATAATTAAGGAATAACTATAATTAGTTTAGGGGGGCCATTTTACCTTATAAAATCACATTAGATTGCATGATGAAGGTACAATGTTTTATCCCCCAGATTACATCTACAAGTCTAAATTTAGCTAATGGATCGATAAAAAAAAATTGATCCTTCACAATGGATGTTTTTTCATCTAATTAAAAAAAACAGTTTATTTTCTTTCTTGGAATCTTTCTAATCACAACAAAAAATACAATTTCCTCTTGTACGGGCGCCATCATCAACAAGGGGATGGATATAGCAATCTTGTAATCTGTTGACGTTTCTGTTGTTTTTTATTTGCCTTTTTTTCTTTCTTTTATAAAACATGAAGCAATTCTGGGATCTTCAGAGAACATATTGAAGCTGTGTTGTAAATAAGTGTCACCGTAAATAAACTTATGTTTAAAACAATGAATTGGAGGTGTTATTTGAGAAGTTGTAGGATTGTGATTGAAGAATTGCAAATTGGCTTGATTCGACAAAATTGTCATTTCTTAATGCATTAAGATTCCTCTATTTCTGATGAACAAGTAAGCATGTAAAAAACTTACAGAGTGGAAAATGTATTCGAAGATGTAGTATGCTGTTGGATTGAAGCAAAACGGAGATGGAAAAATAGGAAGGATTAAGCAATCTTATTAGTGGTGTCCGTATAAGAGGAAAGTGCCCGTAAAAATTATAATGGTGTGTTATAGTTACTTCAATTTATTTATCTTTTTCTATGTTACATAGCGTTAATGATAGCCACTTATCGTCTTGTCGGGTCCTATAATATATATCTACAGTCCCGGTGAATAAGTGGTTATGTCGAATTTAGTCCATAATCAATAGATTTTACTGAGGGGAGCGGAATCGTGCCAATATCCTAGTCTTTGGAAATGGAGTTAATTATACAAGTAATAACTCCATTTCAAGCAGCTCGAATTATCCTCTTCTAAACCACAAGAATGATAAGATTCCGGTTCCTTCAGGACAGTCAAATCACTTTGGACAACATTCGAATTAACCATTTCTTCACAGGGGTGGCAGATATAATATAGTTTATTATAACACGAAAGAGTGTTTTAAATAAGTAATGTCTGAAGGAATTGTATATTTATTGCGTTAATAATTGCTTTATAATTAGGTTTTAAATATCCACTTTATTCCTAATACTAGCTATAGGTACTTAATCCATGTGAAGAATAAAAGTTATATCAAATTATAAAAGGTTGAAGGATGTACTATTTTCCACACACTGGTATTAGTTAGCAAAAACGGGTCCTGTAAAGAAAAGACTAGAAAGAGCTACGTGAACCATCCTCGACTCTAGCGTGGGCCCAAGGCCTGTCTTCGAGGTGAACAACACTTCTTGCTAACCTCACATTTTTAGATCTGTGGGCTGTGAATTCCTTACGGACCTTTAGACACGGTTTTTAGGAAGGCAAATACTTCCATGATTAGTTTCATAATGAGAGGTAATCACTTCCTCAAGAATATTATTATATTCATCGTCTTTATGTTTATTTATGATTTTTTTTTTATAATGTAATTAACTGGCATTACTTACCTAATAATAGAAATATTGCATGTCCGTCTACATGATCATCATGAGAAATGCTTATAATCCGAAATAGCATTGTTTATTTGCTTTGTTAATCCTTCATCCGGCTTCTCCTACGGACTGAGTTTTAGTTTACAATGATAAAAACGAATAGAACCGTTCTCTAAATGAATTAATACTGCCATATTTTACTACAATATTAATATTAAATCCTGATCTATCTACCTCTAACTGCGCTATGTACGTATGGTCTTTGCAGGACCTTGGCCTCCTCATCAATACTCCTTCACACAGACCTATGCTCGGCTACCCTTCTCCATACACTTCGGACACCCAACGACCAAAGGTAGTATTCCACATCTTGCAGCCAACGAAGTCTAGCTCTGCCTCTGCTTCTTTTTCCCACCCATTTTCCCTCATTCATTTTAGAGAGTATACCTCCATTCTTTGTACATATCCATCTTATTCTGGCCTTTATATGGTGGAAATAATAATCGGTGTCATTAAACGTTATAAATGTTTCCTCATTGGTCTTCTTCATCCATTGCTCCCTTTCCTTTGTAAGGCCGAAAATTCTTCTGAGGATTTTCCTCTTTGATATAGATACTGTACATAAGTAATGAAATAAAAAAAAAAAAGTCTTCAGAATTAAAGGAACATCAGTGACTAAAATTAAATTTTAATAAATCATTCTTGAATCACAAAAATACCTAAAACACAGATGTAAATAATCTCTAATAACATTTATACATGTGGCAATCAAATAATTAATTAGCTTTGTAAGAAATAAAACTCTTTCCGGTAAACAGTGTAGTTGATACACCATTTAAACATATTTTTAATTTATTAGGTTCGAGATTCTAATTAGTTTTTAAATAGCATACGAGTAAGCCAAGTTTAAAAACGCGAGACGGGGTTACTGAGCGGCCCAAGGCTCTTGCAAGACAACTAAGTCAAGGAACGTCGAGTATGGTATGATGCACTTGGATGGATGACCGCTCTTCGGGGAAAACCCGAAACCTAGATTTCTACAAAAGGTTACCTCTCCCCATCCTCCAAAGATGTCAAAAGGCCCTGTCAGCCTACTGGACACAAATCAAATGACCGGTATAGCATTATAATTAATTTTTGTGATAGGTCGTATGAGTGAGTGATGACCCAACCTGCGTTCTTTCTATTAAGATTCACCCCAGAATGTCGGTAACCACTCGATATCCTTCAGGGAATGAAATATCAGTCCTCGAATGCCTCGAACAGCTATGATCCATGGATTTATACCGAATTGTCAGTGTCCTTGAACCCGATCGTTCGTCGAGAAATAACACGTCTCTAATTTCAGAGCCGTTTATTTAGGAATACAAATTAATTAAAGATAGTATTTTTTCAATAAATAAATTATAAATTTGTTTAAGTTCCTTTATGTGCCTAGATCGTTTTTTTTTTTTTTTTTATGTTCGAACATCAAGAAATAAAATTAACCTTTTAACAAATGTAATAAAACATGGTACAATCAAGATAAGCAGATTTACTTTTCTGACGTTCCATCTTTTAACTTTTTACAAACAAAGAAACATATCTTATATTGAACGGTTATCAATAAACTCTTTTATTATTTTCTGTAAATAGTTGAGGAGAGAAGTGATAATTTCTAAACAATGCTCACAATTGATTTATTCATTTATCAAGATATCTATTATAAGCGATATCAGGGATTTCCTTTTAGAATTTCAACAAACGAAGACACTTTCAAAAAGCATTGATTAACACAGAATCCAGTAATCTTGAGTGTGCGTAAACTGTTCTTAAGTGTCTGATTGTGATACGGAACAATTTGTTGAACAGTTTTTTTTGTTAATTAATTTGGTTCTCGGTAGTTATGTAGTATGTATATTTTTAAAATACGAGTTAGAGAAGTAGGAACATTAATGCGCGACCCTTGGATCTTATTAACTTCTCGTTCCCTCAATCTCTTTACTCCAAGCAACGTCGAAGAAGACCGATATTATCCAACCATCTCATTCTTGTTCTTCTTCTGCATCGTTATCCTCCAATTTTTTCTATCCAGCTGGCATCTTGTTGTTCTAGTTTCTGGCATTCGTTGCACATGTCCCAGCTATCTGAGGCGGGATTTTTTCATAAAAGATACCAAGTATGGTTTCCAATGCATTGCGCAGAGTTCACAATTTCTTCCATAATCGCCAAGTAACATATTCTCATTGAGTCATATATCTTATTAATGCTGCCGAACTTCATACGTCTTGTCACATTCTGAGAATTGGTTTGTCACCTCCTGAGGCCAACAATGGTGGAAAGTTAACAGGGAGTGCGTAACCTTCCTTGTGAGAACCATTTTCAATTTTTCACAGTCATTCGGTTGGTCGGTCTCAATGGAGATCTACCTGTCCCTCACGTGCTAGTATTCGGAAATAATTCATTGAGGTACCACTTATTTCACTTTATATAAATCTAATACAAAGGCTGAGGAAATTTATATGTATATTTAAGAAGTAGGCTGTAATTAATTATATGTAAACAATAAAATTTGAATAAATTGAATGCTTATACTTACTTACGTCTTAGCACAATCAACACAAACAACATAGCATTTGTTCGACAAAACATTTCATTCCAAAGGAATGGCAACTACGATCTTAATTACCATAATTTAAATGTTAAGATTAATTGTTTTATTTCATTAATAGTTATCCTAAGAAGCTATTACTTTTCATATCATTGGAAGAACCCATTTCTGATATTTCATATCGATGTAACCCTTTTTACTAGATCACATTAAAAAAAATTGAAGAGGAATTCCATTGACATAGATTTTAACACTAACCCTCCCAAAATCCCTGAACTTGGAATCCATTCATCCAGCTAGGCCCAGTTGACGCATTTTTATTTTGCAGAATATCATAAGTAACATGGCGCAAGTAAAATCACTTTTTTTTTTGTTTTATTTCATATTCTTTTATCCTGTAACAATGAAAAGGTTTAGTTTTAAGAAATTATTTATTATACCATAAGTGATTGATACATTTAGTTTAGGCATTGTATCAACGTAATAATTACCCTTTCCTACCAAATCGTCGGAACTTCTAAGGCTAAGGACCTTAAATGGTTGTGTTGGAGGCCGCCATTGTTGAGACCGCGTTCGAGCCAAATAATACACAGGCAATATTTCATAAATTTGATTTTAGTGGATAATTTATATATGAAATTATAGTGAATTATTAAGGTATTAAGTTAACAAACTAGACTATGTTATAGTAGTGGGATGGTATTATGTTAAGTAAAATGTATATACAATATGAATTAATGCAATTTAATACTTTAAAATCATTAACAAAATTTTCATTATAAACTTTGTGAAGTTCTCGGTGGAGTTTGATACATTTTTCTCATTAAACATGAAAAATATTCGTAATTAAAATATATTAATAAATTATGAAATACTTGTTGGGCGATATAAACGCACCTATATTAATTATAGATTGAAATAATTTTTCAACAAAATTTTGATTCCAAACATTTTTATAGCAAAATCTTGTTCGATACCCTAGGAGCCCAGATCACAAAATTTTTATGATGTTATTTATGTTTTTATGATGTTAGTTATATTTTTTCCATGCAAACTCTTATACATGCTGGTAGATATAACATAAAATAAATAGATAAACGTAAAGATAAGATATTTATTTTTCTCTCGAACAAATACTGTTCCTCATTGATTACTGATACTATAAATATGCTTTATATTACACATAGTGCCTTAATCACAAGAGCATAGCGTTACGTGGTTCCGAGATATCGACTGGAGAGTCCTAGAATACTATTAGGAGTAGAGGGAGTTAACCTCTATAAATACTGTTCCAGTCCAAGACAATTTTTCCAAGAGGATGAGTAAGCTAGGAGACTATAAATATGCCAGCTCTGTGACTTCTCTAGCGGTTGAGGCGTTCCGTAAATAAACTATAATAAACCTCAAAATGTTAAGTTTTCGAATAAATGGATCTCTCTTGACACGTATATGACGATAACTCTTTCGATCACAACTTTCCAATAGATCGTCCGTTCTTTATTTTTTAAAGCTAAATAAATCTCCTAGTTTACATTGTTATTATTCTAAGACTGACTACCAATAACTAGAAATTAATAGGATCCATAAACTAACACGGGTATTAACTGAAAACGGACATACCAAAAAATACATACACAGGTTTCACACGATTAATGACAATACTTGTTTACTATAAAAAGAAGAACAGACATTTAAAAAAGTGCTTTATGACTGCCCATTGAATGAAAGCCAAAGGTTAAAATTAATTATTTCAATAATATTAAGAGGTAAGACTTACCAGTGTCTGAACACGAACAATATAATACATCAAATTGAGAATGTATATTACAATGTTAAACATATAAAAATTTATTCTTATAATTTTTGTAAATGTAATATTTTATAAATTTTAATAGGAAGTAAGTAATAGTGTTTTTATGTACATTTTAATTAGCATGTATGTTATGAATTCATTTTATAAAGATTAGAGTGCTGCCAGTGGGTAGTGTCTCTACATGTCCTATCATGTATTATTTACTCTTATAGCAATTGTACTAGATGTATATATTACAGTTGTACAACTCAATAAAAAAATTTAAAAAAAAAAATTATAAAGAAGTAATTAAAAGACACATAGCATACTGTGTGGTATGGAATGTGCATTAAATAAACGGTCCTTTGGAAGGATTACTTTGAAGGGAAAATCGGTGCCTGTTTCAAACAACACCTTAAACCCATCCTGCAAAATATGAAGCAAAAAAAATCTCACACTTTGCCTAGACATTATTTTGAATGCCAACCGCATTACTGACAAAGTACGAAATGCTTTCATGTCTCGCACCTTGAGATATTCAGTTCTACATCTAATAGTACCTATAGCATTTCTAATACCAAGGTGTCTTCCATTTTAACTGTAACCTTTTCAAATTTTAATATGACATTTTTTCTTTTCGATTCCATTTCAATTAAAAAGATACGGCCAGGGAATTTGATGAAAAACACACAAATAATGAGGATAATTAAAATAATCATTTTTAAAATAATAGTTTCTCATATTTTTCGTCTTTTAAATACTAAGCGCTAATTTCAAGGGTTGAAAAAAATAAATTATACTACTTTATTTGTTTTGTGAGGAAAATGGAGTGTGAATGCATTGCATTGTTGATCGTACATTAGTTTTTGAAGATAGTAATGATTCGTTTAAAATTTATTTATAGCATTTGTTATTATTTATTTGGTTATCCTATTTTCAGTTCACTATATTTCGACAATCATTCAATCCAAGGACGATCATTCCCGATCCACAACATTCGATCCCACATGTGCATATAGCTTCTCAGCAAATATTAAAGTTTCTTTGATGTATAATGATAACTTATCGATTTTCGAAGGCCATGATTTCATCTTATCCAATGGATTTTGAATGGAATTCAGAATTTTATGACGAACGGCATTTCGAGTTTCCGTTATAATTGTATGGGGAAGAAGGGTGGAGGTCAGGGAAAGAATTTCTAAAATAGGGTTGAACTATTTATTTGAATACCTACAGTTCACCCACATCACAGTCAAGGTCACCTGTGGTCTAGTGGTCTAGTGTTTAGCGTAACAAACTACTAAGCCCAAGATCACCGGTTCGTAGCTCGGCAGATGGCCCTAGGATTTTTTGGAAGGGAGTAAAAAATCCTTAGTTACGCCGTCCTTCGGAAGGGACGTTAAACGGAGGTCCCGAGCCTGTACGATGTCAGGTACTCGTTAAAAATCCCTATCCTAATTAAACCTGGATAGGCAAAATTTAGAGCTCCCACTGTAGCATCGTCCGATTAGCCATAGCAGCATAAAGTGACGTTAAATAAACAAACAAACCCACATCACAGATCTTTTTCAGGGCTAGATACACACAAATTAAAATGATATATTCGTTTCTCTTCTATCCTGAAGAAGGCCTGCAATCTGGGTCGAAACGTTGGTTTCAAATAAATTGTTCATCTCTATTTATGAAATTCTTCCCTGACCTCTAACGGGACTATTTTCTTCCCGTAGATATAAGGTCAACTAATATTATTCAAGTGTACTTGAATCATAGGTACTTGTAAGTTTTCGGTGTCAGTTTACAAGTTCATAATCGAATTTCACAAACTCATTTTATTTTTCAAATACTTTGACAGCGGGTCAGCTCAGTGGTAGAGCGCTGAGTAGCCGTGCTGACGGTCCCAGGTTCAACTCCGTGTGGCAGATATTTTATGCAATCTGTCCGCCGGGGGTATATCCCGGGAGATCTGGAGATCCTCCTGAGGCTCACCCCTACGCTAGCAGTTGAGCCTGACCTCGGATAATCAGCCCCCTGCACTAACATTGTCCTAGACACAGAAAAGTCTACCACGTATTGAACCTAAGATCTTTCATGGGTTGCAGTGGTATTATTTTCTTTTCTTTTTTACTATGCCACCAACGTACCGAATATTATCTGAAGTTTGCTTTAAAAGTATATGTTTGATAATTAGATTATTAGATTATAATTCTTAACATAAGAGAGACTACATACAGCATGGGCTGGGGACGCGGACGGGTGCAGGCGGTGCAGGGCTGTTGACCTCAAGCAGTCCCTCGCTGGCTCTAACAGACCGCTTTGTGTTCTCTAACTCCTGCATTGTGTTCTCCGAGGTAGCTCTCTCTTTGCCGCGCTATAATTAAAAATGATATTCGTGATCAATTAGGAGAAGGTTTATATTGAAAAATAGCATAGATTCTATAGGGATTGGATACTTATGTATTAGCCAGTACCCAGGGACTGTTATCCGCCATTGTTTATATCTTCAACACTCATATTAATGAAATTGAAATATGCATAGTGTAATAATAGTAATAAAATGTTGACTCTTGACCCAGTTGTACATGGAAAATGGTTTGACTAGCAAACGCCTTGAAACAAAGATATTTCTTATTGATAAGAAAAAGATTACGAAAACTAAATTACAAGTTCTTACTATGCGAATCAATTTTAAACCCTAATGTGTACCTTCCGAATCGATGTTTTCCAAATTCATATTTGAAGGATAACATATCCATATCGAATTTTCATCCATAAAAGGTAACTAGTTCTTAAATAATCTAGTCTACACACTAAATCGTAAAACGTCAGTAATAACAATGGATTTGACAACGTCATAAATATTAATCATTAATGGATTCAGTGTCTAACAGAAACATTTTCCTTAATATTATTTCATCTAATAGGGAACGTACTATAAATGCGTTGTTCTTTTAGAGCAGTTTTATACTATTTAAATGTGTATAACATTGAAAAATTGTGATAAAATGTCAAAATAGGACAGTTGGAATTGTACAGGGGCCGCCAGATATGAAACTTTTCTGATTTCAGACCCACAAGCCATAATCTATTATTTTGTTTTTTTTTAAAGAGAAAAGTTTTTTTCCATAACACCAAAATTTTTCTTTCATCTATCGCATGTCGCATTACATTGTGGTATCTATTTTTTCGTCAAAGGAGCCTTTTTAAAGACACCTATCCAAACAAACACTATTACTACTCTTATTTAGATTCCGACTTAAACTGTTGGGGCCATTCATATCGCTTGGGTACAACCTCAACAGACGACAGGGCAGCGTTGCTCTGATAAGAGTAGGAAATTGACTAGCTATCTAGCAAGGCTGTGCAGTGACTTTTTCATTGAATACAGTGTGTAGTGTGTAGTGCGACTAGGACAGGGGATTAGTGTATTAGGAAGTGGACAGGCAGTGATCATGCTGGGCTAAAATACACCTCTACCAGACTCTGAAGTTGAGGCCATCTTCAAAAAACTATAGACAGAGAAGAAATCGGCCAAGAGGAAGATAAGGAAAGCAGACGAAGCGCCTCCGGAAAAGACATCGAATAGCTTTTACTAGCTAATATACCACCAACTGAGGAACCTACGGCGGCCCCACCGAAGAAGATTCCTCCAGTTATAATGGACCGAGAAACCTTCACGTTAAATGAGGTGAGCGATTTCATGAACAAAATTAATATGTATCAATTTTTTATCAAACAGACGAGGACTGAGATCTATATTTACCCCCAATTAGAGACCGACCGGCCCACATTAGAAAGACATCTAAAAACACGCGGAATTTGATACCATAGTTTTGCACCCAAAACACGACAAAACTCTCAAACAAATTTGTGATAAAAAATCTAGTTCTTTCTATTCCTATATCTGATGAAAGGAAGGCATTTGAACCAGTTAAGGCTTCGGACACAAGACGTACGCAAAAGACTGCACCGGACGGAAAGAAAATGGAATTATCAACTACAGTGATAACTGTTCCACAAGGTATCACTATAAAAGATATACAAGACAAATGCTGTTTAATCGGAAATGCAAGCATACATAAATAATATGATTATTAGTCAAGCAACTACATCCGTATCAGCTTTGGGAGATTTTCGTGCAGCTGTGTATCGACTTGATGACGACAGAAAACTTGTAATCGCCGCAATTTATTATAAAGTTAATCAAAATATAAATGATATCATGGATTTTCTAGGTTTTCATCTTGCTCTATTCGCTACATATTCGGCACCAATTTTTCCGTTCACGAGAAACATATTCGCGAATGCCTATTATTTTATCTGGTGATTTCAATAAAAGAAAGAGGAATTTGCTCCACTTACTGAATACTTGAGAGAAGTATTCAATCTTGAAAAGGCAAATGGTATGGTACTACAATCGATGCGGTTTTTCTAGGTATATTCAAAAAATAGAATGTAAGAAATTATTTACTTATTTTAGTTACCATAGAATGTTGATTACATTTATAAACTGAGATTCGAGGCGAAGATGAAGTTATTGATAGAATAATTGAACTTGACAACGATTCAATGATTTAAATAAATATTGCTCTTACTTTTTAATACGAGTTTATCATCTAAATGATTGTATTAATTATGTATTCCGTGCTCTTATACGCAATTTGAAATTAAATTTTATAATTGAATATTTTGTCTACTACTGATTTCCCATTATCATTCCCTTCTTTCAATAATTAAGTTGATTCAAAACGCAATTTTAATACCCTAAATTGAATAATTTTCCAAAAAATTTTAGTTAAATGCTTACAAACAGATACAAAGTTTCACTTGCATCGTGGTTTCATAAAACCACACAACTTTTTTTAATTTATATTTTCATTCAAAGATTCTCATAATTATCCCAAAAGTGCCATTTTATGCTAATAATAATTCTTTGCCTAATGAATTAAAAATGCCAACGGTTGACGGACACGTATAAGCATTTCAATAAAATTACAGGGACTCCCAAAACCATTATTAGAGCAAATGGTCACGATTCTCATGGCTGAGGACACAAGGATAAGACAAAAAAGAAGGTGGTCGGGGGATCTGTTATCATAGGAAATTAAATCAAGTCATAGGAGAGGTACCGCTGGATATTGTTCTTCTTCATGCCTCTCATGTCATTTTCTTGTAATTTCACTGGTAGCTTATCTGCAGATTGACAATTTGGTGTATCTGACAGGTGTGGAAAAACTTATTGAGATAAAAAATTTTGACCAGTTTTAGTTTGTTCGATATTGGTTTTAGTTTCATAATTCGAAGTCATAATTGGGTAGCCAAATCAAATCATATAGTAACCTGGATACTGGTAGGTATGGCTAAATACCTAGAGATAGTTACCTAGTTAACCAGTTGATAGTTTGACGGTACTCGCTACTGCCCGGAGGATGGTCTACATCTTTGGCCGAAACGTTGGCACAACATGTTATCTTTAACTGCATCCCCGGACAGGCTTAATCAATTATAAAGATTAGTTTGGAGTAGTTTTAGAACTAAAGGCCTGAACTATATACAAACAAAAATACATAATTGAGGCTAAATTAAATAAAAAGATAAATAAAAATAAAAGCAAAGTCAAAAATTGGTTATTTGTTCATGGTGGTAATGAGCATAGTTACGAAATCGTCATGAAACAATCCCTGCCTGTATTGGAAGGCAAAGGGAGAATTGCAAGATTCTCTATTAACTTATAGAAGTTTAGTGTTACAGCCCACAACAAAGATGAAAATCTGGAAACATTTTTTTTTTTAATACAAATAACGGAAATTTCAAAAAGGTTGGTGGAAGGGACACTATAAAGAAAAAATCCGTGATGTTATGCAGCGATATAATACACTTGCTTTAGTTTTTCGATTAATAAAAATTAGATAATACACAAAAAATCCGATAATTTTCATATTTGTATCGAAGAATCGTATTGAGATGGATCTAAAAGGCGGTAACGGAATCGAACCACAATATTTGGCAAGCCTTTTTTATTTTCTCTATGCTGTTTGTTATATTCACTGTTGACCTATTCTCTGTCAATACTTCTCTTATTTTTTCAGAAATAGAAAAACATAATAAATTCTGAAGTCAAACGAAATATCTTATAATAGCTCTTGTCCACATCACAAGTCGGTGGCATTAGTAAATATCTATGGGGGGAGAGGATTTGATAAGACTATGCAACGTAATAACCAAATATTTACTAATTCTTTGTTATTTTGATTCAATCAATTTATTTTTTGTTAATAATTAATTTCATTATAACAATGATTGTTATTTTATTATAAATGTATTCTTCTTCTTTTCCATCCTCCATTTGTGTGTTGCTTCGTTCCTAGCATGTCAACTGAAAATAAATCTTATATTGGTGGATTTAAAACCACTTTTGTTAAATTTCAGTGATGTTTAATAATAATAACTTTGAAAAATATTTAAAGATCATACTGAGTAATGAAGTATTTGTTTTACTTAGGCCAACAACTAGCCACTGTAACCATATCATTATTGAATGTAACCAGCACAGTAAGCAGGAAGACTATCTCTGCATCAGTGGCACATTCAATGGCAAATTTCTTCCTCCAAAATAACCACTGAAAAAATTAAATAAACTACGAATAATTCAAAACCTACCACCAGGTAACAATATTCGTGAATAATGTAAACTATCAATCACTATATGCTCAGGCACGTCTTTTGTGAAATCTATTCTCGAACTCGAATGTAATTTAGTGCAATAGTAATTGTCAATTGTCTTATCCACTTACAAACATATTTTGAAAATTAAAAGAAAGAACATATTGCAAAATTAAAATAGTATTGCATTAGTTGTTGTAGTGCTAAAAATAAAATTAGGAATAGAAGCACAACGCAATCATAATGCCATCTACGTTTGTCTAATATCAAACACACCCTCTATATAATTAAAATATTAATTAATATAATAAATAAAAATTAGCTTTGACCACTTCACAATAATCAATACAAGTGTGTTCTTGTACTTCCTAATGTTCTCCTGTAAAACTTTGAAATTATTTCTTATGATGGTTCAATTCTTATGTGCATAATTTAGATATATTATCATCTCATTTATGTGATCCCAAATGGCAAGGAATTTTTGTTTTAATCATCAAAAATTAACCGTTTTATTAATTATTTTACACCCTGGAAAGTGATTAGAAAATATTGGTATATACACGTAATACTATCCATAATATATTTAGGTAATAAAACTTCCTGTTTAGACTTAAAGAGTATTATGAATTGTAACCATTGTTATGTTTTCAACAATTGTTTGTTATCGTTAGTAGCCAGTGGTTCTCGACCTTTTTGTGGTTGTTGAACACTTCCGGCAGTGACATTTGCATAATTTTGAAGAAAGATAAAATTTACAATTATAATTTTATTATATCGCCTCAAACATAAATAATACTTTGCGATTATGAAGACGAAACAATTTAATACTAAATATATTTTTAGTATTAATACTAAGTATATTTTTATGTTATATTTTATACTAAATATATTTTATGCTACAATCAATATGGTAAAATGTACATATGATTATTAAATACAATTATTCTGTGATTGTCACTTCTCAATGCATTCAGACTCTAGGAAATGGACTATTGATAACTGGATTTTTTTTTAGAATAAAATCTGGTACACCAGATTAACTTTGACCACTTGGTACACCAGATTTTTTTCTATCATCTAATCTTCCAATTAGTAATCTTCCCCAATTATCATGTATAAAATATGTGTATACTTTTAAATAATTGTAATTATCCCTTCAAATACTGTTATCTTAACTATTATTTTTTAAATACTTTTCGTAAACTATTATGATTTATATTGTTTTAAATATTAATTTTACGTTGTTCAAAGAGTAAACGTAAATAACTATACCATAAGAAATTAAGGTAGAGGTGTGCCCTTAAGATTAAAAAAAAAAACTCCTTAAAAATCGTTTACGAGAATGTAAACATAGATCATAGCAGAAGCAGAAGTATTCGAAGTGATGAGGAATAAACGTATAAATATAAGGAAAATATAGTAGTACGTATAGCTTTTTTTGTTTTTTTTTCAACGTGGTTAATAATTAATTCAATTATACAATTGAAATTTTATCAGTTATCTTTGGTATGCTTTTTATTTTTTTGTTTTTTCCATGTAAAATGTCTCGAATTTTTTGTCTTGAAAAGATTTTTTTATTCATTTAATGTCACTTTATGCTGCTATGGCTAATCGGAAGATGCTATAGTGGGAGTGCTGAATTTTGGCCATCTAAGTGTAATTACGATGGGGATTTTCAATGAGTACTGACATCGTACAGGCTTGGGACTCGTGATTTACATCTCTTCCGAAGGGCAGCGTGACTAACGATATTGTACTCTTTTTAAAAAATCCAATGGCTACCTCCCAGGCTACAACCACATCATCATAGGTCACCCCCGTGTTGACAAGTTCTTTTATATCTCAACAGTTTGTTAAAGCATTAGGAATACTTGATTCAGCATTCAATTTCTTTTTTTAAAAAATATGTCACGGAGCAATTGTAATAGGTTCGCAGGATATATTATTATAGTGGACGAAATCGTGCAGGTAATTGAACAATTTTTTTTCATATTTCTTTGCGCTCCGTTTTTTGATTTATAGATGGGTCGATTATTATTATCGATTATTGGAATCGATGTTCAAACTAATTGGCAGGCAGCGGATGCTAACAGAGAAGAGAGATTGCTGTGCATGGACCTCCCCCCCCATCTTGCCCAGTCCCAGTCGCTCTTTCTACTTTCGCTGACCTCGAATGGAGGAACAGAAAAATGGAATCACTAACCCACGCGTGCGTGTGTGTGACCTTTTGTAGTAATCCTTCGTCAAGAATCGGAACCATTTTTCAGGAGATATAGGAAGAAAACATATCGATGGAATTGCCATATCACGTTTCCATTATCTGCTGGTACTAATAAAATATTCAAATCAATAATTTATTTTCATGTATAATTAGCTTCCTAAACACAAATGTTCATAAGTCTTTATCATTTCTTGATGAAACCTATTCACTCCAACAATAATCATCATGTGTTCTGGGCCATCACTCATATATGTACCAATATTTATTCTTAATAGAAATTTTGTGGAAGAAAGGTTGCTGTTTTACTTGAAGACATTTTAAGCTGAACTATTCTGTCCAATAAATAGATTAGGAATTAGAGATGATTACATTAAAGCCAATTGGTTGAAATATTCGTCTCCTTGGTAACGGTATCGACCTTTATGTCCCATAATCTATTATATTGTTGCTGTTGCCTTATTTCGTAAAAACTCAATGTCTCACCACACTAATCGAAGAATATTTGTATTTTGAAGAGAAAAGATGTGTCCAGGGCCGGGACATTCAATGAACATTCTTCCCCTTTTATACATCGCAAATTGCGAAAACACGGGGATATAGGATCAGTGAAGAGGATGGATTTGTCAGGCCGAGGTATGAACCAGGAGAGTTGAGTTTGTAGAGCACCATGACGGAAACATGGGAGACCCGGGTTCGAATTCCGGCCCTGGGCATATATTTTCTCTTCAAAATAAAAATATTTAAAATTATAACAATTAATAAAAAAAAATTATAATAATCGAAGAATAGTTTGTGGTATGTTTAAGTACCTAATTTCTTTTTTACATCGATACAAAAATATGTTGATTTTTCTTTATTTATTTTAATTTTAAATCAATATATAAGATCGGTGAAGAGAACGGATTAGCCTGACTTTGACACGACCCCTGGTAGCTCAGTGGTTTAGTGCGCTGCGACGGAGTCACAGACGATCCGTGTTCGAATCCCCGGCCAGGATACATCTTTTCTCTTAAAAGTATTTATAAATAATTTTAATTAGTTCATTAGAAATGAATTTAATATTCACCCATTACAAACCTGTCATCTTCTTGTAGTCCTACAAGATAGATAAAATATAGTAAATAGTAAAAGAGAAAGTATTAGTATTAGAAAAGTATTAGTTTTGTCCAAAGCACTAAAAGCAATTCTAATAACATTTCTAAACTGGTACAAAATATCTTCTTCACTTCTTGTTCCAAATATCACAGCATTATTTATTTACTATAATTATTTACTATTTTTATTTCTTATCGGTTTCTTACAAAGGGAATATTTTTTAATATATATCAGTGTCAAAATCTGTAATAAAATCTGGAATCTTCACTTAATTTACAAGTTTTAGTATTCCAAGTAAAAACATAGCTTTTTTTAAATGCCTCGTTAGAGTTCTCTGTTGCTTCATTCAAAAATATTAATTCTGCCTAGGGTTAATAATGTTTATTATTGATTAAAAGTGACAACTCTTGAGTTCCATAATCTAGTAGATGGTCTCTCTCTTTTCTTTTAACTTTTTAAAAATTGAAACATTATAGAGTTCATCATCTTATCTTCTGCATATTGTTGTACGAATATTATGAACTAATACAATTGGTTAACATAGTAAATAACTATATGTCCAACTGTATTCTGTTTATATATGATGTTATTCTGTAAGTTCTTGTACACTCGTTATTTTAATTTTATTAAAAATTTATTTATTTACATGAGATCGAAGTATTCAAATATGAAGTATTACAGATTAATTTAATGTAAATCGCATATTGTCATGAAGACACCGTGTTTTTAATAAGTGTTGGAGTTATGTATATGTATTAAATTTTTTTATGGAAAATAGTGCGAAAAAAAAATTTATATTACTGGTAATAACATTTATTAGTTATAAAACGTTCATCTTCAAACAATATATAGCTTACTAATGAGTTAGAGATATCTTCCCATTTTCCTGGTAAAGATATTTCAATAATTTTAACATTGTTTTAAGATTGGAGATGATATTTTTAAAATTAGGATTTGTTATGGTAAACAGGCAATATTAAGCTTATTTTAGTTCGATGGTACCTTGCTAAAAATTTTAAGAAACCACTCGTGCCAGATCAAAGGATTTTCAAAGACTCCGTTCCATATGTAGTGGGTACCTTGTGAGACAATTTGGAGAAGACCCAAGTAACTTATACCATTCAAGTCTATTTTTGATGGCAAAATTGTAGTAAACAATGATGCAGGAAAGTTTATCTCATGCGTGTTATCTAGGTTGGGAAGTCAAAGAATAAATAAATTATGCAATAAATCAATGAATGAATGAACCATTTTTAATGTGAATTTCTCTTTACTGTTCCGCCAATCTTTGATGAATGAATACAAACGTGATTCTGTACATGTGTCGCTGTGCTAATTTTATCCTCGGGTTTTTAGTTTATTAGTAAGTGACACTATTTTGATTTCGGTGAAACTATGACTTAATTGTATATCGTATATGATTGGATGGGATGGCAGTTATATTAAGAAAAAAATAAATTTCGTTTTGTTATTGTTAAGTGATTGGTAGTATGATCATAATATTTATTTATGACATTTTACCTATTTTGTATACATGGTGTCCTTTACCTTCGAAGCACAGATTTGTATTTGTTGCAAAAAAATTGTAATAATTTCTGCTTGTAAAGTTTCGGAGCTTAAATATTGCTTCAAAGCAACAAAATCGAGGAGCGAAATGAGCATGCTAAAGCATGTTAAACTACGAGTATAATCGTATGTTGATAAGAAAATGTATAATTGGTTTCATTATCCGAAAGGACTTTCCTTTTAAAAATGGAGATATGAAAGGAATGTTCCTTCACCTTATGGGAATCATTTATATACTTGTTTGATAAGAGTTTTTTCACTCGTTTGATTGTTTATTTTTTTAAAATTATTAATCAATAAAATGTCATACAATGCATACTTTGTTTGTAAATATACCAAATACATTTTAAATCTCCAAAGCATGTAGTTAGATTAGCCAATTTGTTGCAGGTACTGGTACATTCGGACGTGTCTGCCTGTGCAGGGAGAAGTCGAGAGGGGGCTACCTGGCCGTCAAGATCTTGGCCATCAGTGACGTCATAAGGCTCAAGCAGGTTGAACATGTCCGCAATGAACGGGAGATCCTGTCTGGAATCCGGCACCCTTTCATCGTTAACCTGTAAGTAATTATCTGATCTAGAAATTATGTTGTTTTTTTTAGTTTGGACCATCCATTGATTCCTCACTTTATTCATCTATTCAACCGCTAGGAATTAAAATCTCAAGTACTTTTATCCAAGATTTAAAAGAAAAGTTTCCACTTACTTTGCAATTACACTTACAGAATGATACAGGGTGATTCCATCAACAGTGTTTAACAATGGCCTGTACTGTTTGCTCTCAGTAGTCATACATTAACAATATATTTTTAAAATTTGTCTATCATTATCATCTTTATGAACATATTTCATAACTTCTTTCGTATACAATAACTTCCAGTCTTGTAAAAACTTCCAGTTCATCACTTAAGTACAGTTTCTATCCATTTCTAGAATTTACCTATGAATTTATATATAACTTTATAAATTTTTATATATATATATATATATATATATATATATATATATATACTTTTTTTTTTTTTTTTTTTTTTGACGCACCAAATGATCCAATCTAATTAAATCCATAATCTCAATGTTTAATTCATAAATAAAATTCACAGTTTTACTGAAGATTGTCTTCTGAATTTATTTTATGTTAGTACCATGGTACTGAAAAATTAATCATCCCTCTCGATATTTTGAAGTTGAAACTTGGACTTTCATTTTACAAACTTATTTTGCCCGACGAGGTAACAATGTCAAACGAATTATGTAATAGTGTACAACTGCTCCTATAACAATTCTTTTCAAATTAATCTTATGTTGAATTTCGTTACTGTTCAATGAGTAACGAAGATTTTCAGTTAAACTATGTTTTTTGTTTGTTTTTTATTCTAATCGTTTTGAATGACTTAAAACCAAAAATTTGCCTGTTATTACACTCAATGAACCTGTTAATTATTAAGTTCTGTAGATCACCTCTATGGCCAGAAATTCAATATTAGCATTTTTTAAAATTTAATTTTCCAAAATATGTTGAAATTGAAAAAAAAAAATTCCTTCATGCCTTTTTTAAAAATGCATTGCTATGTTTCTACTCTTAAATATATCTTGAATATATATATTGATATTTGGGATGCCAGAGTCTCATTTAGGATGAGTACTCAAATTATTATTTATACTTCTTAATCTTAATTGGGTTCCTTTCCAAAGGTCTATTCTTGTGTTTACCAATTTACTTCCCTATTCTACCTTCAATATATTATTTATAACTAAATAGTGTATCTGGTATGTAAGCATCAAAAGAATTACAATAAGGATCGTTTATTCATTTAATTTCAACAAGGTTAATGATTCAGATTTTAATATATATAAATAGGATTGCCATAAAATACATTACAGGATATAAACTAAACTTATCTGTGGACAGGGGTAGATTGGGTTACTGGTCGTTCTTCGCCGTGCTGCCTCCGGGGTTCTCTATCTTCTGCCTCGTCTCCCCTCCTTGCTGTACATCTGCAGGGTACCTCCTTCTTCTTTCCGGCCTCGTCTCCCGAGTACCTTCCTGCTGTACGTCTATCTCTCGAGTCCCCTCTTCAGCCTCCTATTTCAAGAGTTTTCTTCTCTCCCCCTCTCCTTCCTTCTCCACTATCTTGGACCATAAAACCATAAGGGGACCAAGGGTCTGTTTATTGTCCCAAACATATTCCCTTTCATGTGTCCCGACATGACACATTTTTCCCCCTCAGCATCCCTTTCATGGTGCCGCCTGCATCAATACATAGCAGCATATATTAGCTATATACCTTAATGTAACAGAATCTTTGAACTCGATTTTCGGCCACTTCATCGAATAACCGAACGTACTGCAATTGTCGAGTCTACATGAAATGTAATGATCTGAAAACATTTAATCAAAGAAAGATTAGGTTGGAAAATTTTAACATAAAAATAAATTATATTAGAATATCATTTAAAAAATTTGAAGCGGAAAGTAGTGATAAATATAATCAACCTATGCATATGCATGTTCATCGCAAAAACGAAAATAACAAATGAATTTAATAACAAATGAACAAACAACAAACGAATTTTAATGAAGACCAAATATTTTCGTTGAAAGTAATGGGGATAGTGTAATTAAATTTGGGGACAAAATCTTAATGAAACCAGTTGATGATACATTATTTTTATTTTTATTATCAGATTTGTCGTCGAGACAATGCCAAGTACTATATCACACACATGTTTCTTTTTCGATATATAACTATTTATTTAGAATTGATTAATATTATAAAACAATTTTGAAGGTCGAATATGCAACTATCTTTATGTTTAAAAGCAAATTAACGAATAAAAAATTCGATATTCTGCATTCGTTATTTATGAAAAATTTTTTGAACTGGGGGTTTCAAAGTCACGTATGTACCTCGTTCACGTGTTTGATCCTGTTCGAATAGTAACAATATCAAAGTTCTTGCATGGCCAAGTTTTGAATTATCATATTCGAGTTTTTGCTGTGTTATAGTGTAATTGCAGTATTTTGGAACCATCGAAATTATACAATAAAAAATAAACGGAGAATCCACATTCGATAGTATATGTTTTTAAATTATAGAAGAACTAGCTTATGCCCGCGGCTTCGCTCGCGTGGAATTTGGTCTCCCACATAAAGTTTCGTTTAAGATCATTTTAAATAAATAATTTAATTATTTTTTTAAAATATAAGTTACTCGTTCATCCAAAATTTCAGATGTCTAACTTCAAAACTGACGGATTCTATACAACCTTTGAACCTCTATTATATTAAAGGGGAAACCCTTGGGGTGGAATTATCCAAATTTCTTTCTTAATCTATACAAATAACTTATCTACAAATTTCAAGATGCTAAGTTCCTGATTTGCCTTTAATTATGTACTATAACGGGAGTGGGAGGGGAATATGCCCCCGTGCCCCCACATAAATCTGCCCTTCCTGTAGCCTATGATGTATAACCTATTTTTCTCAATAAGTTTCATCCAAATCCGTTCAGTAGTTTTTGCGTGAATGAGTAACAAACTTTCGCATTTATAATATTAATAGGATATCAAAACAATAGTTTCACTCATGTTCTTTCTGTTATTTTACCCACTATTATCGTGTGATTTGCCTTTAATTATGTACTATAATGGATTCTCCACAGTACCTCTAAAACTGTCGGGGGTGGGGAGGGGAACGTGCCCCTGGGCGCCCTCCCAAATCCGCGCTTGCTATAGCGTATGTGTTATTCTGATGTGTATTCTATATTACTGTAAAGTTTCATCCAAATCCATTCAGTAGTTTTTACATGAAAGAGAGACAAACATACAAACTTTCACATTTATAATATTAGTAAGATAATAAAAAAATAGATCGTCGAACAAAAAATGTGTTTTTTGAACACATCGAATATGTTATTCGATAAAATTCATATTAAGTCATCAATTAGGCACAAAACCACTTATAATGGCACAGGTATTTGTGATTTACATTTGATGATTCACACGATTCAAATTGGTTTTCAATGAACCATAAAACAGCTTTTTTCACTCTTCTGAAAAGTTATTTTTTTACTTTCGATGCTTTGCACTTGTATCGACGTTATACTATAAATGAAAGTAAATAATAAATAAAAAAGATAATTGAACAATCATGTACCAATTTTAACCAAGGTTTTGACATTTCCTAAATAAAAACTGTTTATATTTAAGCTTTTGAGAGATGCTATTTCCAGGCTGCCTTTCAGTATTGCTGTTTACACAGACATTGACCCTGTTCAAACAATATCCTACTGCTGACCTATTATTTTGAAATATCCCAATGCTAGACATAATCTTTCATCTCTTTAGACCAATTTTAAATTTAGTCATAATTACACGTTCACTATACTTTTATGGCCATTTTTCAGTTAGAACTATGAGTATCTTATTCTTTTGTCTTATTTCTTACATGTCGATAAATGATTGTTGCATAACATTCACTCCAGATTCATTTTCATTCTTAACAGATGCTTTCTAATGTATTAACAAATAATGATTTTAAACCTTAATAAATAATAAAAAATAAGGATCTTTTTTGTATTAAAAACTAGAAAATTGAGCTCTGTAGTTCTTTAATTCTTACTTTTGACTAAGAACAAATGAACTGCGTGTTAGTGATGGAGATAGTAAGGGTGGCATTCAAGAACAATGATTTTATTAGTAAATACCTGTAAATGATTTTATTTGTTAAAAATTATAAAATTAATAAAATTCGTCAGCATCTATCGTTATTATAGTCCTTGGAGGACCTTGGCATCCTCAGCAATTCACCACCAAACTGACCTATCTTCGGCTGCCTTTCATCTCTTAACACCTAACGAGCAAATGTCGTCTTCCACATCTTGCAGCCGACGAGCTTATCATCATCTTTGGGCATGTACTTGCCATTTTATTATGGTGGAAAAACGTTAAAAAACTCAAAGAGGTTTCTTATTCCTTACTATTTAATCGATTATTCTCTATATAGTTCTTATTTCCTAATACTTAGTCCCGATTACTCAGTCAATTGGTCTTCATCCGCCATCGCCCCTACCCTTTATATTACTATAAGTTCTACTGAAGATTTTCCTTTTCCACATATTTAATAATCTTTCAACAGTAAGGGCAAGAGTCCAGACCTCGCTTCCAACTATGGAAGCATACAAAATTAAAATTTAATTTCCAAACAAAGGTTATACGAGGGTTTGTAATATGGTATGATGATGACACAATGCAGATGGTCAAAATATGGTAAATTATTGTTTTCAAAGAAAAATTGAAAACGAGTTGGAGATGTGGAAAAAAAATCTTTGACGAAGGTAAAGGTGAGGAAGTGGAATAATTGCTATTATCTTAAATAATCTTACTTTATCTTTAATTATTAAACCTGCTGACTTTGTTGTAAAATGTCGGTGTTACGCGACCAGTAAAAAGGATTTAAGAAGAAAACTAGGCCATGAATGACTTTGGAATTTCCAACAAAAGCGAAACAATGATTTAAAAATTGATAATCTAAAATTGGGCCTTAAGGTTAATGTAAACAATGTAATTTATAAATATAATCTATGGATAGTGTAAGCTATGGATGTTATAATCCTGAAGTTTTAAAATAAATTAATTCCCTTAAAATTTGATCTTTTGGCTATTAATGATAAATATTAGATTTTTTAAATTAAAAATAATGTGATGTATCAATAATAAATATATTTATATTTACAAAATGTTTTATTCACGTTTGATAATAAGAAGTTTCTAGAGGTTGAAAAAAAAATTATATCTTCTAGGTTGGAAGAAGAATGGATATTATTGTCTCACGAGCGCGCTTCTTTTTTTTTCTTTAAGTCCGTTGAAAACCACTGGGTCAATAAACATTTAGTAATCAATCTAAGGAAATTTTCATTTAAATTTATCAGTCCTTAGGAAATTAATAGTGTATAAGGTAATTAATCAGAATAGGATATGTCAATATAAATCTAGCCCTATACTGACAAAGTCCTTTAATCATTATTATAGTGTAAGTAATCTCCAGATATAACTTTCCAAACCAAGGTTTGATTAACTACTAGCATTTATCGAGTACTATTGGTTCTTCCAAATTGGTTATGTCGATTTCTTACTTATCTTAGATTGATTACTAGAACCAATTCATCTCGTTAATTACTTGTTTATTGCATAGTTTTATTTTTGGAATCGATTTTCGTTGCGTAATGAGAAGACTGTTTACCTTTCAATACCGTAATGGGGTGTGGTCATGTACTAACCTTCTTTCAATGTAAATATACAGTAGGTAGAGCGTAGGACTGTTGTTGCAGAACATCCTGCTCCTATTGTTGGGGTCTTCACATTCGCTACATCTGCTTGTCTTGATTGAAGGCCGGGGTCACTTTGATTCATTGATCATTCATGCGCGAATTGCAGTTGCGCAAATGTTGCTGTAACTTTCCTATCACTTTCACTTTCTATTCTGAACTTTTTTTCATAAAACAAGTAATATAAATGAAAAGAACATTTTATTGTTTGCTATATTTCATATCATATGCCAGTAACAAACCACACTTAATACGCAACTCGTTTGTTAACTCTAGGGTAGGCTAGAGTAGAGTCAACTAGAGTTGACATGATAAAAATGACCGCATTGACAATCGATACCAACAGTGCCAAGTTTCCCTAACTGTCCCAAATCAAAGGGAAAATTAAGATCCTTTTATCTAATTAATTTTAAAATAATAATATGGGATGCCACCCTGAGATCATTAATGCTGAGGTACAGTAATACTTATCATTATTGATTTTAAACAATGTACATCTCTTTTCTAAAGGTGGACGTGATCGACTGACTGTGAGTTGTTAAGTAAATGAAGATCGTTTAACATGAGATAACATATTTATTATATGGTGATCATAATTACGAAAATATATTTCTACTTACAACGTGCCTATTTGTTATATGTGATTGCTCACATCTGACAATTGATTGACTTGCCTCCACTACCAACAGTTTTGCCATCTCTCCATTTTCCAGTGGCAGACCCTTTGAGACTTACCGAGGGCTATCAATACCTGTTAATGTAACCCTTCACAAGTTCATTTAAATGTTTATAACAGTCTAAACCATGTCACATACAACAACAGGGTTTAGACTGTTATAAACATTTAAATGAACATGGTTTTATCGTATTGAATCTGGCTCCAAGTAATTAGCTATCCTTAAATATATAGAAAAAAAACCTAAAACCTACACCACTACAACCCGTGAAGAGAATGCGGTTCAGTACATGGTAGAGACAGTAATATTTCATGAACAATGGCTGTGAAGGGAGGTGATTTGTCCTAGATCACGCTCAATCGCCAGATTTCTCCCCCCCCCTTATTTTGGGTACCCACTTTAAAGAGGCTGAGTGAACTCCAAGAGGGTCCTAGATCCTATACGATCCATCTCCGGGTGCAAACAGACTAAAAAAAACTCTTGCCTGCAGCAGGTTTTGAACCAGGACTTTCGGCATGGCAACTCAGTAATCTACCACTGAGCCACTCCGCTCTCCATATTGAATAAAGTTTTTTTTAAATAACTACTGCAAAAATAACACAAAGGGTGTTATTGTAGCTTTATTACAATAATATGAAAAATAATGATCTGCTTTAAAGCGTAAATAAATAATTTCAGCACGATGATAATAAGTATCAAAAGGGATCTACCCAGTTTTCAGATAAAAAAAGTATAGAAGAATTATCAAAAGTAAAGAATAATAATAATCACACTAGTACTTCTAAAGTGACATAAGTCAAAAACCTACATTTTTGAAAAAAATGTGAAAAACTATAAATGAGCATGAAACAACATTAGGACACTAATAGTGATTGACACAAGTGCCACCTAGCAGAGGAGCTATGAAGCTAAGGTTGATACAGTTTTGATGACTGATAAATGGAATTTATTCATTCCTTTTAAGATGATAACTCACTGCCAAAAAACAACAACGATTTTTTAGTTGTTTCTTTAGAAATACTAGTGAGACATATCTCACTTATCATACTAAATGCTTGTATAAATATTATGGATGCACCCTTAATCTTGCAGGCCAATACTATTTAGTATATACTGCATTCAGTACAACTAGTCCTGACACAATCAATTGCACTAAGGAATGCACTTAAAAGAAGCCGGTATGATTTGCATAATTACTGGCAATGAGATGCAGTCATTCAAGGAAGCGTAGCTATAGCTTCACATTCAATAAGCTATAGATTTGATTAAAATGCACCAATTATCGGAGGCAGTGAAAGGGCTTGATCATTTCACTAGCACATTATTTTTCTATCAAAAAGGCAACATTTGAAATATTCGAATTATCAAAGTAAGGTCCGAAATGAGAATCTGCCAGGCGACCAACATTTTAAGTGTGTTTCTGTTCCAAAACTCCTAAGTAGTGAACTTCACTGAATTTTTAAATTTCAGGTATTGCGTATCATATTGCATATGCATTTAGAAAATTTCATTATATAACATTTATATGTATTATTCACAAAGTCAATCGTAAATTAATGGACTTAGATCAAAATGGAGCGACCTTTGCATTTAAATTAATTCATTCGATAACAAAACGATTTAGCATTAAATATAACAAAGACATAATGTTTCAATTTTCAGATGGTGGCACTCCCACGACAGTACTTATTTATACATGGTCTTTGACTACGTACCAGGTGGTGAACTGTTCTCTTACCTCAGGAACGCTGGCAGGTTTCCAACATCTACAGGTAATCAATGATCTTTTAATGTCTATTTTTCATAAACTTCCATGGCATTATACACTTTGGCAATTAAATGTAAATAAATCAAACGATGGGGTTGAATTGGTCTGGGGGTGCAGTCAATGATAATGATATCCAGTCAGCTATTTTCCACTCAAACGTAAATAAACCAAGTTCTTGCATTATTTATTTTAAAATTTCAGCTGTTGGCCTTAATTAATTCCATGCATTTGTTGAAGTTGTTGTAAATATAATATTCCCTATAATAACTCAAAATCTATTAATGAAAACAGATCTTCAGGCCCATTCGGCAGTGCATTATTAGTTTAATAAAATTCTATGATTTTAATTTCTATTATTGTATTCTTTAATTAAAATTATACTTAACTGAGTATAATAACTATATATGTCTCTATATGTCATAAAACAATTTTATATCTAATCTTCCTTGTCTGTAATAATAACAATTTTTTTTCAATAAAAAATATAAACTCTTATTGAAGAGTTCAGGATCAAAAGCGAATAACAAAAAAAATTTGCGAAATTGGCTTTTTGACATTGCTAGATATGTAAAGCAAATTTTCCTACTTTGTACTTCACCACCTAACTTCTCAGGGTTTTAATGCTCTTCTAAGCCTAAAGATGCTTTACTTAACTTATCAATCCCCTTGACAGCTAATCTTAACCATCCGCTTTTGATATTGCTGGCGTCAAATTATAAAATCTCGTAATTCGACTGTAGTTTGAATATTTTAAACATTAATATAATCAAATTCCTTTATTAAATGCCTGTAATCTTGAAATGATGTTTTTTTTTATTCTGGAATGCTTATTTGACATTCTTTTACGATTAAAATACGTAATCAAAGGAAGAATTCATTCAAATTAATTTTTTAAAAACTACTCTATTAAGTGGTATGTGATTCTATAATTAGTGTGATGCAATTTCAAGAAAAGTTTTGTATTTTCATTATCGCATTGAACTCTGAAGTAATAACCTTGTGGATTTAGCGATATAAATTATATTATGCATCATTTTCCTAATACACTATTAATAGATATTATTATTAAATTTACTGTTTTATGTTTTTTTTTTTAATTTGATGATTTTGTTTATTTTCACTTTGCTTATGATATCTTTGAAGTGCAAGTTTCTAAAATCGATTTCAAAATTGATAGCTTGTTTAATTGTTACAGCTTCAGAATAATATTCGGTTTTTGGTAGGATCTATCAGTTAACATCACAATCTACAAATATAAATTCATTACCATAAAGTGATTAAAAATTGGATAATCTCCCTTTACATACCCCAAATAAATAATTAAATCATCCTGGGACAAACCAATTTAGTTATATTAGTTCTCTGCTCTTATTCACCAGGTTTTATTTTGTGATAGTAAGTGTTTTGTTTTTTTTAGTTTAAACTTCATACTTTTCAAATCAGTTTCATGTTGTCATGTTTCAACTGCTATTTCGTTTTTGCCGCTAATCCAGACTGCTTATTCACAAATAATCACAATAAAAAAAGTATCCACCAAGTTTAATAAACAAAAGTACGCTCATCCATTGAACTGTCTAAAAGTCAGATTAACTAACTAGAATCTAAGCTCATTAAGGATGAAAGATAAATGAGGAATACAGAAAGGATATTAAAAACGGAAAATGATTTATGGTAGTACAATTTGTAATGTGTTAAGTATTAAAAGAATAATTCTTTTGCAGTGGTATTTCTAGGAAATGTTAACTTTTACGTTTTTATTCGAATAATATTATTAAAAAATGATTTTTTTATTTGTTATTATTAATATATGTTTTAAAAGATATTATAATTTTTTGTGGAGCGTGCGATAAACTAAATACACCTAATTGTATATACTTATGCAAAATGGAGAATAGTGTATTTATAAGTATTTTGTCCATAAGAAACAGTGAATTATTAAGTCTAATTACCGTTTCGGTTAAATGCCTTCTATGAAATAATTTTGGAAAGTAAAGTTTACAAAGAAATATAAAATTTCAAATAACATTATTTACTGAAAAGAAAGTGTCTTATAAGCGGAAGAAAATTTATAGATTTGAAATAACAGTGTAGGTATATCCTGGCAGGTTTTCCGAGGTTATAAATAAAAACGTTCAAAATGTATTGACTAGCAGAAATAAAAGACCGATAAAGATAATGCCAGTGTCAGCTTTTTTATCGATTTACTGCAGAGTTTGTATATCTAATACAGAAAATATAATGTAGGCTACGATCACAAAAGTATTTCCTGAAAGATCAATTTTTGCAATTGGATTATTCAGAATATAAATTTTGTTTAATATTGAATACCTATATTGTGTTCTGCTGATGTATCAGTAGAGTATGGTTTAGTTATTCCTTTATTACGTTACATTGCATTTTACTGCGTTGCACAAATATCGATGATCCTGTTACCATTGATTTTTTTCTCTCATCAATTTATGTTTAAAAAATATATATATACCAATGCTGCTTGCTAAATAGTCAATCAATCAATCTCCAGGTTATTGTGTTTTTAATCTTCATTCAGGCTCACCGGTTAACTGAGAGAGGAAAAGAGAAAGAAAGGTTGTTGTTGATTTTCTGTTGAGGATTTTACAGCTGGAATGTTGATGCTGTTGTATGTAGTGTAATCCGAAATATAACAAGGAGCATTAACAATTTTTTTTTAAATTTCGGATTGTGTTGATTGCACAAGTATACTGTGTGTATGAACATATTTGCTGAGCCCCAAAGTATAGACACTGCACCATATGTTTAAAATGGGCTTCGGAAGGTAATGTAGAGTAGAACTTCGTTTCGTAATTTGAGTGAAAATCTTTAGTCTGAAAAAAGTGATAATTGTTTGTATCGCCGTTTGGGCTATTGCCTGTTTGATTTTGTTTTTGTTTCTTGTAAGGTAATTTGTCCGAATATAGTCCGGGATACCGTTTTTAGGTTTTCTTAGTTACAATCGTGGTCGATTTGTTAGCTTACCATTTTCTTAGTTACACGAAGCTTACCGTAAGAAGAAGCTAAAGTTTCCATTTTTGCACGGTTTGACAGCTATAGGAATCAGATCCTGTAATTCCTCCATCCTTCATTAATCAATCTTGCTGGAGAGTGTGTATATACACATATTCTAAAAATACTTTGAAACAGTGAAAATATTCTAAAAATAACTAGTTTTGGCGACGATAAATGTCCTTCAAATGGAACGGTCTGTATTAGCCAGTAGAGAGATAAGCCACTGCTAACTAGGGAAATATGAGATTAGACACTATTTTCAGTTTATTGAAATAGTTATCAAATCCTTTCCATATCAATTGAAATATAACTTCTCTAGTTGTATGTTTACCCCTATTTTTGTTGTATGTTAACCTATTTTTATGTTTATTGAGGCGTAAACATCTCGAAAGGTCTAGAACCTTAACTAAACAATGAAGAAAACATTTATGTTTAATCAAGAAAATCAAGCAATCTGTTACTGTACTGCACACGATTTTCATTTATCATATGATACTTATATAACCAAATTTGAATAATTTCTAATAATTTTTGGTCAACTGTTTTGATTTTTAAAAATTTTTATTTTAAAGAGGACTGTCACGGGGAGACAGAGGATCCGGGTTCGAATCCCGGCCGGGGGTATATCTTTTCTCTTTAAAATAAAAATATTTAAATGATTTCTGTTCGTAAAAAATCACTTTTTTATGTTTAATCATTCTACAGCTTAATAGATTATAGAAAAATTATTCCCCTTTTTTCTGCTTTGAAAAATAGTTTAATTCTTTAGTAGTTTTTAGTAATTAATTTTGTTTTCATTCTTTCAAACTAACCCTATCAAAGGGCAGGTTAAGTTTCGGCACAGTCCATACAAGTGCACATAATGTTCATATTCGTTACTTCTAGTGATTTATTACAAACAAAATGTAAGTTTATGTACAGAAAAGGTTAATGTTTAGTTTAATGCTGGTTCCGACTATCCCGATGTGAAATAAAATAAAGAAATAATTTTCTCTTTGACATAACGTAGCGATTAATTGGTTTAAAGTAGAATTATATTACGGTGTAAAAGCTGGTACATCTCGGGTTTATATACATATATGGAGGGTCTCAGTGCAAACAGAAACAAGTCAATATTTTGATTTTTTTTTTTTATTGAAAACAAGTCAACATATTTAATTAAATTTTCGATCAAGTTACGTAACTTTAATTAGTTCAACAATCACTACTTGTATAATAACATTTTATGAGAATATCTGCAATTTATTTTCCAAAGGAAATTGTAGAAACCTTTTTTTTTTGTTATTTCCTGAAAAGTTGAGTTTTTGACTTGTTACTTTCTGCATCGAGGGCGTCCATATATATATATCTTAAATAAATGCCCCTTTCATGCAGTTTTTCATTTTAGCGCTTGACTCTCCTCATACATCATTTTGCGATGCTTAGACATTAGTACTTTCTGCTGAAAACTAAGATTCAAAGTTTTCCATCATGGCAATACTTCCTCTTACTAAAGTTATTTTTAGAATATGTGTATATACACACTCTCCAGCACAATTGATTAATGAAGGATGGAGGAATTATAGGATCTGATACCTATAGCCGTCAAACCGTGCAAAAATGGAAACTTTAGCTTCTTCTTACGGTAAGCTTCGTGTCCAGCTAACAAATCGACCACGATTGTAACTAAGAAAACCTAAATATTTCATTCCTAATTGAAAGTAATCAAAAATAATCTAAATTAAAGCAAACGTTAAATTCTTGTTCTCCTTTTGGTAATAAATAGGTAAAGGATTTCTTCGTTTTACTACCTAGTTAGTGAAAGTAAAATTGTAGAAAGGCGGTGCATTAAGAATTCTTTCTGCATGAAAACATTTGCATATTTATTGATCATACAATACCAGTGTACATGGTGAGTGAAGTTTCGCATCTTTTGATATTTTGAATGGTCGGTAAAAATCTGTTTGGTCGTTTCACATGAAATGTCCGTATTTAATTTTTCAAATATTCGAAACGGACTTCTGTTGTTTACAATGTTTTTGTTTGTATGATTGTAATGAGCTGTTCCTCTCTTCTTTGATAATTTTTACTATCACTACTATTTAGCTTATATTGTTTGGAATGTATTCAAATATGACCGTGGAAATACACGATTTTCATTTAATTTCTTTTTATGCGTTAAAACTAGATCACTCGATAGCCCCAGGCTGCATAAAACATTACCACCGCACTCGTGGGGTGGTAGATATCGTCGAAAGACCAGAGCATTCAACAAATTTGCATCCAAAAAATTATTGTTTTGTTTGTGGTGTTCAATGGCAGGAATTATTCATTTCTCCTTTCTACCCAAAGGTAAAAACATTATATCCGCATCGAACTTTAGGGATATTGACATAATGGTACAAAAACTTATCAACAAACCAATTGCATCGTTAAATCGAAATGGACACGTACTCTTACGACAACGCCAGAGCAGATATTTCACGACAGGCAGTGACGAGACTAAATGAACTGGGCTACGACGTCCTTCTTATTTACCACTTATCTCCAACAGTTTTCGGGCAACTTCCTTAAAGGAAACTTTTTTGAAAAAGTTGAGTCTAAGTAAAATTTGTGGCGTTTTTGTTTTTACGACATTATCATGCCTTACTTATTTAATTAAGTAACTATAGTTAATTTTCTTTATGAAAGGACACTTGAGTTTATTACAAACGTAAGTACCTCTTTCATAAATACAGCCCGGGTAAAAACATAATGATGACTGACGAGACAGCGAGGTTGGAGAAGTTAAATCACCATTGAGAACGGGCAGAGACGCGTGTCATTAAGCTCATGCCTCCTCGGCCCTAGGCTCGGGTCCAGCTGGCCTCACTTCTAGTCATTATGAGGTAATTGTACAGATTCAAGAGTGTGCCATCTCCCACAGCACACGCCGGCTTTTCTTTTTTAGATGTATAAATTCTTCTTTTTATTTGTGATTTAACACCACTAGCTCCAATTAAGGAGCTTACTGGCCACAAAGTGAGAAGAGCACATAACAAATATCTATTTCTTAAAATACTTCTATAAAACTGTTCAATTGTATCAGAAAGGAGGATCTATAGTGGAAGAAGTCACTAAAAAATTAAGCTCTCATACGTTCCTAGTCCTGCCCCTTTACATGACCTATCTCTGATGTCAGTAATTTAAAATTAGGTAGTAGTTACTTGAGATTCAGTCTATTTATTAAACTTTTGTTTTGTGATGTTTCGAGTCCATGTTGATCTCATAATCAAGCCATAAAAGTGGAATAAAAGGCCTTTAGTGAATTTTATTAAATAAAACACTAATCTAATTTTTTTTTATTTACAACTGTATTATAACAATACAACAAGTAAATGGAAGGAATGGTACATATTGGCATGAATAATGAGAAGTAGATTATACCCAGCGGTAGTATAATCTAAATGTGTGTATTGACACTTGAAAAATTGTAATACATAAATGGTACTTGCAAACTGATGATGAAATGTATATATTAATATATATGTTAACAAATGTATGAATACAACAACTGTGTTAGTATTTATAAATACAAATTTGCAGCATTTATACATAAAAAATAAACAAAACACTGATACCTAACAAAATAAGTTCATGAAATACATACTTTTTAATCAAGAAAACAGTTTTGTAAAAATTAATAAGTATGGGTTGAATTGAAGCTTGAAATTAAAAAAATAAATACAGCTTTTTTTTAAAATTTATTTATTGATATTTACAACTGTAATACAACAAGTAAATAGTATAAGTGATACATAATGGCATGAGACCCACTAGTAGTACTCTAAAAAGAAATAATAAAAAAGTAAATAAAATAAATACAGCTAAAACTGGTATATATGTGGTCGAGGAATCGAATGGAGCCGGTAGCAGCTAACTTTTGATTCTTAACAGAATGTGGACCTTTTTCAGTAGACTCTAGTCGAACCTATCGAAGTATGAATGGTCACCCAACGTAAGCTATTACGTGAGGTGAGGGCATTACCTCATTGCAACGCAGGGTGGATATCCACTGAAGGTTTTCACTTTCATGCTTGGGGAAGAATTACAGCCCAGGGAGTATTGCTCCTCAGGAGAACTCTAGGATACCTCAATCTGGAGAGTAATCGCCGAAGGAGTTGAGAAAGTTTTAGTTAACGTGTACGGATACCACACGTGTATTTATATTTGAAAAGAATGCGGACTAAACTGAAGAAGAACTTGCTTTGGCCACAGATTGGTTATCACTCTAAATTGTGAAATATGGACGCTGAAAATTATTATTCTAGTTTAGATTACTCCATCTTTCTATAAGTTTATTTAAACAGTACAATTATCTACTTATTTTCATTTGAGCTATTATTACAAAAGAGTAATATCATCCTTACACTTTTGTAATAATAGCTCAAATCAGTTTGTCTTATTTTATCTGTCGAGTATATTGTAGGTATATCCGAGCGTTGTCTTGTAGGGTTAGTGAGAACTGAAAGAAATTCTATCTTTGGCGTCATTCTATGGGATAGGCTAAAGCATGAAAAGCAATAGAGTCCATATATCCAGTACGACATTTATTAACAAATTAAATTTGCAAAGTTCTAATTATCACATTCATCTATCAAGTTGCTTTAATCTAATCCCTATGTAGGATCATTTATAAAATTAATACGTCGAAACACTTCATCCGAATGTTAGTGGTATTATGTGTTCAGGTTTTTGATTGGAGTTGAGCAGATAGCCGAGGCCAAAAGCTTTCGTTCAAGGCTGTTTTGAAGATATTCGACCGTTTGTCAATGTAAAATGTGAGTAAATATTTTTGTTTTAAAGAGAAATGATTTACCCTGGCCGGGATTCGAACCCGGGTCGTCTGCGTTTTCGTCGGAGTGCTCTAAACCACTGAGCTACCAGGGGTAGTATCCCAGTCAGGCAAATCCGTTCTCTTCACCGATCCTATATCTCCGTGTTCTGGAAATTTTAAAGAAAAGATTTGTCCTGGCCATTTCTCTTCAAAACAAAAATATTTAAAAATTATCACAATTAATAAAAAATAAAATAAATTATTAATAATATAATGACGTAAGTCAACAAGATCCTAATTAAAGTAATGTTCAATGAACACGGGGATATAGGATCGGTGAAGAGACGGATTTGCCTGATAGGGATACGACCCCTGGTAGCATAGTGGTTTAGAGCACTCCGAAGGAGACGCGGACGACCCGGATTCAAATCCCGGCCAGGGAAAATCTTTTCTCTTCAAAACAGAAATATTTAAAATGATCACAATTAATAATTAAAATAAAATAAAATAAATTATAAAATATGAATAATTTTAAAGTTAAGGTGAACGTTATTTGGCTATGCCATACACGTTTATATCTTTCCACTTTCAAATAACTTTTTTTTTTCATATGTAAATGAAAGGGATGAGTGTAGAAAAAAAACATTCAAAGTGTTTATTTTATCCCAGCTGCATTTCCACTTGATCACTGTCGGTTCCTATTTCATTCGGGGCGTGCACCAAATGATTTTTAGTTCTGCACAAGGTTTAGACTACAACGTGTGACATGATGAACAACAAACACAACATTATTATAGTCTTATTTATATATGTTTAAAAATTGCTAGATGCCTAGGTATTTTTTAAAAACTCCAATGCATTTGACAAATTCGATGAAATATTGGAAGAAAGTTTCTCGTCTCATCAATCATCCTCTGTTCGTTGCTGATGATAAACGTGCCAGAAATACGGTTATTTTTGACCTATAGCACAGTCTAAATTTAAATAACGTCACACAGATACCATCACATATATTAATCTAGTTCTTGTTATCCTAGGGTATGGATCGAGAGAGCACACCAAATATAGAAACGGGAATGGATTGTATGTGATCTATGTACTTGATTTAGTTTTGACAGGAATAAATCAAATTAAAAAAAATTGAAAAAACCATTTTTGGAATTTCTACCACAGTTTTATGCAGTAGTATATTTATGCAGTATAATTCATGCTTACTGTACCCTCGGTTTTTTTCAGGATTTCGAAATATAAGTTGGTGGTTCTTAGTTTATGAAGTTTCTTCGGTGATGATGTTTCCTTTATAACATTATCCAGCGCACTTAAGTATTGATTTCCAAAAGGAAGAGGACATACTCAATAAAGTATTCATATAGGAAATCTAATTTTAAAACAATATCACATCATTATCCTGATATGACACCTAGTATTACAGAAAGTAGAAAAACATAACCGTTTCAAATCTTGACCATTTCATATGGAAGCTCTCTTCTTGGTGCCCTCGAACTACATCGCTAAATTGAAAAATGCAGCTGAACGGTGCACCCAAACTAGTAAAGGATTGGGAAGAATGGAAACAAGATCAGGATGACCTCTGCCAAGACTCTTCTGGAAATCCTCTTGAGTAGTACGACTGACAAGGCACATCCCATTACCATTATATTGTAGTAATATAAGCAGATTGATACGTTCTAGAGATGCTGTCATCCTTGAGAATCGGAAGAAAGTAATAATAATTCAATTGTAATGTGTGTAGGGTGGCTCTAGCACCAGAATGATGCTTGGAGCCTGGAGGATACAGTTCAGAAGATGACTGCTGTTAGCAGTACATACAAAGCACTGCCTCATGAGGTGGTGAAGATCTTAGCAACAGCAACATCTATGGATACCCATCTGCGATAAGGACCAAAGAAAAAGTCAGTCACGGCAGATCAATTCGAGCGAGGTTTACGAGAATCGCTGTAGAATAGGATACTCAAAAGGAACTGTATTTGTCAAATGAGCCCGGGAGTAAACGACGGTCCACCTTACCCTCCATCGGAGCGCCACATGACTTATCGGACTTATGAATATCACAAATATGGATATCATCAAAGCATCAAAACATCTTCAGCTCACAAGACTGGTTTCCAAGATTGATTTCTAATGGTCAATTATTCGCGAACGTTTTAAGTAAATGAACGAAATCACGAAAAGCGAATGAATCGAAAGTAGTTTTTATTTGCTTGTGTGCTCATTTGTTAGTGTATGTATTTGTTTGTATATATGCGTATTTGTTTTGGATTGTGTGTGTGTGTGTGTAAATCTACAGCTACTAATAAAATTACAATAGACTCAATTACTAAATGTTAGTAGCTAAATTTAAGAATATTTAAACCAAAATACTAAATTTAAAAAAAATGCTAATGCATACTCTACACTTTCTGAAATATTAAATATATGGGCACTTATTTTAAGGGTGAGAACTGACTCATTGACTTGTAAAATATTTAGGAAGGGTTACGGACCAATTGAAAGATTTTGGATTGATTGTTTTAATGAACACCATTGCCCATTGGTTTATGTTCAAATAATTTGGTATCAATGAATGATTGGACTTTATAACAATGAATTCTCTTGCAAGATTTCATTGAGAAATCTGTTGTTTCATTCAAAAGCGATGTTTACTTGGTGCGAAGGTGAGAGATAAGTAATGCTAAATAAGAAATAAATATGCAAAATGTTAAGCACATGGTTAACGACCAGCCAAGTAAAGGCCAGACCAAATAGGCTATCTTCATGAATAGAAATCTCTTTATATTGGTTATTATGCACATGTCAGCAAGCAGAGTTCTATCTCTATCTGAATAATCTATAATAATATTATAGTAACAATTATTTTTGTGATACTCGGTTGTTACTTATAAACTAATTAATTCCGAATTTTCTAAAATAATAATTGTAATGTGAATTGGAGTTACTTTGAAACACTTTGAATTTCGATGCTTCTTCTCACAATTAACAGCTACTTTTATGGTATAGAAATGAATTTTTAGTTTTGTTTTACCGACGATTTACCGAATTGTCATAGAACTATAACTAAGTTAGACGATAACAGATGCAAAATAATAATACGCATTTACGTTTTCAGCCATGTTCTACACCGCCGAGATAGTAGTCGCTCTGGAGTACTTGCACTCTCAGTCAATAGTCTACAGGGACCTGAAACCAGAGAACCTCCTTCTCGACAAAGAAGGACACCTCAAAATTACAGACTTCGGTTTCGCTAAGAAACTCACCGATAGGTATGCTTAGTTCAATTACTTTATCATGATTAAATACATTTATATTTAATTAATGCATTAGGCGCTTTAAATGTTTTACACACTTATTATCTTAGAAATAATGGCTCTGAGGCAGGAATGATTAATGTAACCATCATAGTACACATTGTCCTCCGCTAGTAAAAACAACGAAGCCTGTCTAATTTGGTCTCAACACAAATAAAATATTTACTTTTTAGTTTAAAATAGAAGAATCCAAATGTTTTTAATACTGTTTATAATGCATATTAATTGATACCTAGAGGGCCACATTAATCTACTTAATCTAGAAAGCTGTTAACATAGATGAAATAAATATTTAAAAAATCAATATAACTGTAGTCAAAAACATCATGAATGTAATATCGATGTTTTCTACAAATAAAAAGTAACAATACAGAAGAGAAAAACTCAAAAAGAGACAAAATAATTTGTATGACAAAAATCGAAAAATTCCAAGAAGCAAGCCTTCTCTCAAAATCGACAGAGAAAAAAAAAGAAACTTTTTTATTATTTAGATATTTCACCACTTCAGGCATCATCGGGGCAATACATAGGAGAACAATTAAAATTATAGTTATACAAACAAATCAAATAAGGAAAATCCCAAACTCAAATTACAAACATACAGCATCCAGCAATTGAGAAACTCAGCAATCGCAGAAAGGTTGGCAGCAAAGAAGCAAAGAAAGGTTAGCGGATAATAACTGAGAAACGTTGAATCAGAACAGTTGATATTTTAAACTTACTAAATATCTCAAAAAGTACAACCGATAATAAATAATAAACTAATAAATAAAAAAATCTACCCACCATCACGAATCCCATACAATTACTGTAGCAACAGCTGGGAAATTTTATGTAAAAATATATGATCATATGTCTTTTTGAATTGTGAGTTTGGGATGTCCTTCATTTTGTTCTATTTATAAATCTTTAATTTTATTATTATTATTCAGATCTGGCGTTACATGGATTGGAGAAATATCAACAAATTTTCTCACTACTTTTATTTTTGATACTTACGTCATGTCTTGGAAATTTCCTGTTGATATCCTTTATATATATATATATATATATATATATATATATATATATATATATATATGTATACTATCTGACCTGGCCACGCGTTGCTGTGGCTGTTGTTATAGTTTTAATTTGATTGAATTTTAAAGAAACAATGAATGAATGGAAAAAATGAATTAAACAGATTTATGATTTTACATTTTATTTATCTTATATCTAAGTATAGTATATAATAAATAAATAATATATAAAATTCCTAACTGTTAATGTATAAACATTAGATTAAAGAATGAGGTATATCATGGTTGATTTTTAATTATAGCTAATAATTTTTTTTTAAATATTAAATTTATTTCAATTTATTTGAGCGCTAATCGATGCACAATATTTTTTTTTTATCTGTCCTTTGCTAATACAAATACATTAGATGGTTTACTAACACGTGAGCATGCAACATATAATTGTCTATGGGAGAAGCACAGATGTTCTAGGTCCAAACCGCAAATGGACATTGTCTGGCCTTGAGGCTTGTTGATGGTCATAGAAAAGCCAAGCTTATATAAAATTGAAGTCTTTTGAACGGTATTATGGGTTCTGAAGGCATCATTGGAATACCTGGCTACAGGACAACTTCTCCTTTAAATGTTCCAGTCAACATTGTTGCTTCAATAACATTCCCGGTGATATGAAAATATCGAAGTTTTTCGGCCACCAAAAGTATTCCCGTCCGTTTTTCGGTTGCGAACTTGGATTTATACTATTCAGACATGCCCTTACAACATATCAAAAATGCAGCATCATCAAGCGTCACTGCTAAGATCGACACATAATCAATAATAATGGCTGACACATGAAAAATAGTTTACATCCTATTCTCAAATCTACTGAATATAGACACACAATTTCATAAGAATCGGTCAAGTCGTTTTGGAGGAGATTTGTTACAAACAATGTGACACGACAGTTTTATATATTAGATGTAAATCTTATGTTAATATCATTTTTTGCCTGCTTCTCCCCATTTGTTGTTTCATTTTAATTATTCATTTAAAATAATCCCTCAATAACTTCCTCTTACCTTAATGGTTAAAGAGAGATTGAGAAAAAGAATGTTTGTTTTAAAAGTTGTTGTTAATAGTTAAAAGCCAGACTATTACCCAATTATGTGTTCCGACCGAATTAGTTGACCTTAAAAGTTATAAGCTTATTCCCCTTCCATATTATATCGTGCTTTCGAAATACATAGAAGGCTCTCAAATGTTCTAAGAAAGATCAGAATTTGAGAAAACAGGGTGGATGTTCTTTTCAGTCAAACCGCAAGTCTCTATAGCTGGTGTCAAGGCTGAAGGTTGCTACAAATATTAGAAATTGGGTCAAGTACAGTTATTGTTTCTATGTCGAAGGTATATTGTTTTACCTTCGTATTTTTTTTTTCTTTTTTGGGTATTTTATTTATATCCTTGAGTTCAAATTTGAATCAAGAAATCCCAGAAATTAGTCTTTATTTCTTGGACTAAATGTCAAACGATTGATATTACTAACGTTTGCTGTTGTGGATTGAATGAATGACCGTTTTTTAGTATTCATCTTGCGTGAAAATTTCAGCGTTTAAACAAAACAAAAAAATAATAATAATCGTATCCAATTCTAATGGAATTTAGAAAACTAATGTTGGAATTTTTTTACGTATTTTGAATAAAGTTCTATGTATGTCCCAGGAAACTGTTTCTGATTCATCATGTAAACCTGTTTCTTAGTTGTTGCAGAAATATTTTAATAATAACGTTTATATATATTATTGGTCGTCCAGAAAATAGATGAAAATATATTCTCTTTAATAATAACATTTAATAGTACCATTAAAATCACTAATGGTTATGTAATATAAACATGTACAGTTATATAATGTATATATAGGTAATACAGAACCTACTCAATATTCGACAGTAAATAAAGTTTGAATCCTGGTGGAATCTAGTAGAATTTGCCATAATTATTTATTGTTTAAGTATTTTGTATACAGATCGAACCGTCACAAAGACTCACAAAAAAATAAGCAGTAAGCAAAGAAGAGTCTATTTCTTCTCCGAAGTTACATTCTGGAATTTAATTTAAAATCTAACTCTTCAATTACCCACGTTGTTTAGAGATACCGTAGATATGTACATTACTTACTGACTTCCAAAACGGAAAAACAAAGGCCCTGGTTGGCCATTGTATTGTAATATCAGGGCTTTTCCCATGCACAGTCAAACCATCGTAAGTTGAGGCAAAAAAATTAGTTTTACATAAAACTAAAATAACTTTTAAAAAAAAAGAACAAAACACAAACAGTGTATGAATAACTTCTGTCCTAATTAGTAGGCAATCAATAGTTTTGTAAACCTAAAATACAAATATAATTTTTGAAAAATGAAGAAAACAACCGTAATGGCTTACGTCTGTTAGATCTGTTCACTATAATATTATAAATAATGTCACTTAACCTAAAATATTTGGGTAAGAATCAAGAATTTATTTCATGCTCCCTCTTTGTCTTAACAGGTTTACGAGGATTAGGCAAACCTAAGTCGCAACTTGTATCTTAGTTCTTATATAGGCTATTTTTGTTAAATTGTTCTGTCTAAGCGAGTTAGAAGAACTGTTTTAATCAGAATTAAACTATTTTGTTAAAATCATGCATGTGCTAATATCTATTCAATATTCATTGATTTAATTGACCCTTAATAATAAATAGTTTGAGTCCGTTTGGAGGCGATTACTTTTAACATTACTTGTGATTTTAAACTTAGCAATTATTTTATCAAATTACGTTATAAGAGTAAGTTTATTCATGTCTTATATATTGGCGTATATCACTTAACATACACTGATTATGAGAAACATTTATCTAACCACTTCATACTACCAATTATCAATCTATCTTTTTTACGGTCAATTTTTAAAAACTGCTTATTTAACAATATATTTTGAGATTTATAAATGGCTATGATAATAGAGGTCTTTCGGCTTATAAAAGAGTAGAACTATTTTATTTTGAATTAGTTTATTGTATTTGTATATTAAACTTATGTTAGATGACTGACCTGCGATTAGCTTTATTTAACTAAACAAACTACCTAGTTCTGGGTCTGATTTATCTAATTTATTTAAACTCAGCCGGTTTTCTTGTGTCATTATAGCAGCTACTCCAAATTAGCTTATAAATTAAATTGATAACACTCAGAGTTATACAGTTTATCACAGTTAACAGAATTATCGGACTAAGTCAATGGTCGAACTTTATCAAAGGCATAATTAGTTTCTCAGGGCATAATTCTGCAGCCCCGGTGAATAAGTGATAAAGTAGATTTTTGACCAGAGAGTTTCCTACTTACTAGAGTACTTAAGGAAGAGGAATAGTGTCATTCTCGTAGTTTTTGGCTTGAAATGGAGTTAATTAATTGTAGTAATATAAGCAATAACTCCTTTTCAAGCCAATGCCTGACTTAGCCCCTTACGTAATAAGACTATTCCGCTTATATTAAGTACAGGCAACTGAAATTTCGTTTTAACCACTTATTCCCCGTAGCTGTAGAATTATACCGAGACTTATAAAATGATTAAGTATAGCTGGTTTCCATATCTTCTCTTTATGGAAAAGTTTATTTTAGGTTGTCGGTAACATGAGACGGTCAGATTGTTTTGTTTATACCTAATGTTTATAGCATAAGTATTCCACGCAACTATTATTCCACACCTAAAACCACTATTTCAACAAAAAATCCGGAATAAGGTCCAAAAACAAATATTCACAATAAATATTACATGTTTGACAGAATTTTGTAACTTCTAATGATGCATAAAATGGAGCGTGAAATTTCTTGTTGAAACCTATTTACAAAGTAATTAATTATTATAGTACTTGTAATTTAGAAGATCGCAATGGACCATTATAATTCCGATAATACCTACCTTATTATTTATATTAATAGAAATTGAAATATACAAAATATAATAGTAAAATGCTAATTCTAGAACCCTCTTGCCACGTTCCTTCACTTATAGAAGAGTTTTTCCTACATATTCGATGAAACTTCTCCATTTTACCTTTTTGCCAAAATACATATGAAGTCCTTTTTTCACATCATTTGATCTTTGGAATCATTCCGAACTTCCGGAAGTATTTCACAGCTGCTTCTTCCTAAGACGGCAATTCCCAAAGTTAAATTTAAATAGACCATAAAAAAATTAACAAGACGAAAATACAGAAAGCAATTTAATAACGCACACACCAATGATCTAAATGAAACCAGTAAAAAGAGAATAGATTATTCGAGATAAAGAGATAGGCACATGGTCATCTGCCAACTCATAAGTACCATTATATATATTTATTTTTTCGATAGCGGATGTGGATCTATAGAGAGAATAGCTCGTTTGGGAAGTGGGCTTGTTCCGCGGCGTTCCGGTCGACGGACCCAGAGGTTGCACGATAAGAGCAGGAGTCCGGCCTGAGAGAGGCCAGAACTGAGGCAGATGTGGGAATAGACAGTAAATTAACTTCTATAAATACTTACGCCAGAAGCGAAGCCTCGTGCCAAAACAGTTTTTTTGATTTATCGGAATACTGCTCCTCTCAGAATATACCACTTTTCGTCCTTTTAATACCCGTGTTTCCAGGACTGGGTTCATGGACTCCTAGTCAGAGTTAGCTCACATTCGCTAATATTGGAAATCCAATAAATTACTGGATATTCCGAAGTTAAGAATAGCTAAAAACGTTTTGTTTTTTCGAACAAAATTTGAACATTTCCCATTATAATTTTCCTACTCAGATATTGTATAAGTTTCTTGAGCAGACATACAGATTAATCGTTATCACGGTAATAGTATTAACTGGGTAACTCAGTAGATAGGGTTCTGAGTTGGTATGTTGAATGTTCTGGGTTCAAGTCCAGCTGTGCAAATAAATTTAATCTATTAATTGCCACGACTGGAGATAGTGAGATCTACAGACCCTCTTTGGTCTCACACAGCCTCTATAAAATGGGTATCCTTAATTGGGGAAAAATCTGATGAATGATCGTGATCTGGGACAATTCATCTTCCTGCGCAACCTCAGTCCTAATATCTTCCTGCGCAACCTTAGTCCTAACATCTTCCTGCGCAACCTTAGTCCTAACATCTTTGTCATGAGTTACAGTGGTACTGGTTCTTTTATTGAATTAATAATGGCTGAAAATCCATCTCCAAATTATAGTTGTGTCAATGTTTAGTAACCACGTACTTCGGACTAATATTGAATGATTTCATTTTTTCTGTCGTCAAATTAATGGAGTTTGCCTCTTAGATCTTTTACTCACACTCTCTAAATGAAATAAGTAAGTAATGGTCGAGAGAATTCCGGGCAATGTCCTTTTAAGAATGTAGTTTCTATTGTAGTTTTGTATGTCGATGTATGTTATATGATATATGAGGATTTTTTTTATAATGTATGCATAAATGCATAAATACTTACAATTCATTAAAATTGTATTCGACTTCTAAATAGTGCAGGATATAATATCCTAATAATGATACTTTTGATTTATCATCTTTACCAACTCGATTCAACATACGTATTCTAAAATAATATAATATCATTTATTCATTACCAAACTACATTGTGAGATTCTCATCTATCAATTTGTGTAGTTGATAACTTATACTTATCACAAGGGGCTAAACAATAATTACTATAATAAATAGATTAGATTGGTGGACAGACGGATAAATATTCTATAATGCCTGTCAACAGTATTTAAATTTAATAATAATCTAGAAGACAAAGAATATAAACTCAAATAGACTACTGAAATCAGACACTCTGGTCTCAGCGATAGACTTAGCGGCCGACGTAAAATCTAGAAACGCTTGATAAACAGAAAATTAATTCAAGAATGGCATCACAATTTTGTTGCATAAACTATTTACATAAAATACCAATAATTTAACAACTTCCCAAAATTTTAAATTTTTGCTACAGAAGAACGAAAGATTAGGCGGAAGAAGTGATAATAATTTATGAATTTGTTATGAACTTACGTTAATAATAATATAAAAAGGATATAAATAATAAGAAATACAGAAGCATACCCAAATATAGCCTTGTACATAGCAATCATATAATACATATAAAGTAAACACCACAAACAGCTAATAGATTTCAACTAATGCTTTCACAGCAACAATCATGTTACACAGATTCACAATATAAAAAATAGGTAAACAATATAAATTGTTATAGAAATAGTGTAGCGAAATTAAAAAATATTCAAATTTAATTAATAATATAATATTTAATATATGAAACATTCAAAGGCAATAATAGAAAACCATTAGGACTAGACAAAATAAGAAACTTGATTTCATCATTCAAAAAATGCATTCCACAGAAATTGACAAACTGACTCTTGAAAGGCATGGTAATGAAGGTCAAAATGAGAAATAAATTTTGAATAAATTCAATTTTAAAACCTATGGAAAGTATAGTAAGATGAACCTCAGCCTAACCAAACACATGAATAAAACACTGTTGCTAGGTCATAAAAGTTAGGTCATTTCATCAATATACTTAAATTAATCAATTAAGGTAGTAAAATAGTTAGAAGTTAGTTCTTTAACCTCGAAAGAACGCTGGATGTTTGTTTTAATTTTAATGTTTGGTCTTTTAAATGTAACATTCAAAAAAGGTTTATAAGGGAGAATTGAGTGAAATGCTGATTCCAGCAGTATTTTATATTATTACTTACTCATCACTAAGAAAATAATAAAATCCACTGTAACTTTTTTTTTTTTACTACATCTAATATACGTGGTGTTCAATCTAAAACGACCGTTCTACTATTCTACATCCTCTACCTCTTTGTACCAGAAGTAGTGAGTGCCCTCTGTAGATTCAATGGCCTACCACTGAGCACAAATTAGCGAGACAGTAGTACACCAGCAAGGACAGAATACAGTACAAGAAGTGGAACCAGGATCAGCACCATAAGCAGAATGGTGTAGACCACTCATAGGGCCAGCAGGAACAAGCAACGACAGAGAAGACAAACCATTCACAGATTATGCATAAACAGTAACATAAAATTATGTTCTTTCATTCATTATACCTTATGTAAAGTTATGATGCCTTTTATTGGTATTCATTCTTACCAATTTATCTTTACACAGTCCACTCACCAGAGGCACCATATCCTGTCTAGGGATACCCTTTCTTAACTTAAACACGTGGTAAGTAGGGGCCCTGCCTCTAACACACCACCGGTTTGAGCACGCGCAGATGAATCACCATTTTTCAACAGCTGTTTATATATACTCCATTTTAGGTGCTAATGTGCTATTCCTATGTTTTCAATTCAGTTATTCTTTTATATAAAATGTTTGCTTTATTCTAAAGATATAACTCTATCATTTTTCCGCTTCGTTCGAAATGGCTTAGTTTTGTTTTATTAATAGTTTATACTGTTCTATTTTTTTTCGTTTGTTAGTTATGTATAGTTAACTTAAATAATGTGTGATTCTTTTCAATGCGAATTGGATATTTTTCATAAGCGGTATCACTAGCATTTCTGGTGACTATGCCCAAAACAGGAATGTCTTCTCTCCTATCTTGTAACACTCAACACTTCCAATTCCTAAGAGCCGCCGAGGCGAACACAGGCGGATCAGGTGTTTCCCGATGCCGAAATAGCACCTGTTGGCTTTGACATGCCGTTGGCTGGTTCCCAGAGAAATTTTGCTCCCAAAGCACATCACTTACCTTAGGTATACTTTGAATTTTTCAGCGTTTTGAAAAATAAGCTAGTCCATCACTACCATCTCCGACGCTGCCTCAACTCCAATTCATCATCGTGTGTACTTAGTGCTGTCCTATTCATCCGTTATTTTATCGTTTTAGGAGTTCGGTATAACTCATTCTCGAGAGCCTGGATGAGGCGAACGACTGTGTCGTATTCAAAGTTTTTAATTTCCACTCCAGTAAGAAAATGATGGTAAAACCTAGATGTGCATTAAGCTTACTGGAGAAAATTGTCTTCTTTGCACACCCGAAACGCTTTTGTTATCTTTTAGATGGTTTTAGGTATTTACAAATCTATGGCAAGCATCCACCAATCTCAACCTAGAGAATAGGGTAGGTTTGGCCTGCGCAGTATTTGGATTATTTGGTTATTGTTTATTTATTCATTTAACGTAACTTTATGCTGCTATGGATGATCGGACGATGTTACAAAAGGTGTCCTAAATTTGGTCTATCCAGGTACGCAGTTAGGGTAGGGGTATTTAACGTTTTAAATACCCCGTTTTTGCTTGGCACCGGACAGGCTAGGGATCGCCGTTTTACGTATCTTCCGTAGGATGGTAGTATTTGGGTTATTTAGATTAGTAGACAGCATTTGTAAACTCTTGGCCTTGGCAACGTTTGGCAAACGTGTCTAAACCTTTCTGCGAAATTTCGTTTCACGTAAGCAATTAGGAATAATGTAAATAAATTAACATACATGTTCCCGTCTGATAGCTGAAGTTATTATCTAGTTTATAAATAATGCTTTTCCCTTCTGAAGTAGAGGCCATTAATAATCCCCGAAATGATAATATTGGACTGGGAAGTACTAGATAGCTAATTGGCCTAACTGTAGGGGAAGAGATCAGGATTCTGCAGGGTCCAGCTGGCAGCCTCCCAGTTGATAGTATCAACAAATATAGTAAATGGTCTCTGTTATCCAAAAGCTTATATTTCTAGCAGAAAGAGCAGCATCCCAGAATTGCAGATTGTTCCATCATTCCAGAATTAATACTTCATTTTTTGTTTTAACTACCTTCAGTATTTTTTGATAATTTGGGTCCAACCTTTTGTAAATCGATCTGCTAATTTATTCCCGAGGATTCCACAATGTTCTAAGAATCCACTGAATGATGAATTGTTCATAAATAGTTCTGAGATACTTACAACACAAAGACTGTAGGAAACCATGCCTTTATTCATCTAGAGTGCACTCCGGCCTTTCGCATTTTCAGGTAATAGAGAAATCATATCTGTGTCTTACCGTACTATCGCCATTACTGCAATTCTAAGAATGTGGCCAATCCATACGCTTATCGGTGGACCTCTAGTTGCCACACAGGAATTGAATCTGACCGATATACCAGTGAATAGATTAACTCGTTGGCAGTTAGTGAAAACGTCAATTCATTACATATGGCAGCGATGGCGATTAAACTATTTGAATAGTTTACAGCAGCGCGTCAAATGGAGATCACACACTAGGAATATCACTACAGGAACTTTAGTACTGGTCAAAGAAACCAGAGTACCACCTCGCTTTTGGCCAGCAGCAAGAATTATTGAGACCTATCCCAGTAAAGATGGTGTTGTAAGAATAGTAAAGTTAAAAACCCCTAAAGGAGAATACTTGCGACCAGTTACTCAGTTATCACTCTTGATACCTCCATCAGAGGTTGGACCAGACTGAAATTTTAATACTTAAAATTTGGTGGGCGGTGTTACGGCCGCTCAGTTGTAATCATAAAAAACGTATGTTCATAGTTATATTTTGTTTGTTTTTTCAATTAATCTATATTTTGTTTTATTTTTATTTTCATTAGAAAATAAATGTTTGTAAACTGTTATATACTTTTGTCGGTGTAGTCAAGCGAGCATCGGCCCCAGTCTTGTTTTGGATAGCGGCCCGAGCGGTCCATCTGTTTTTTCACAGTTTTTCGTGAAGTCTTGTTTTGGATAGCGGCCCGAGAAGTCCATCTGTTTTTTCACAGTTTTTCGTGAAGGCTACTTTTCGAAAGCGGTCCGAGCGGTCATCTTCACCACTATTGTCATCTTGGCTAGCGTACCTTCAGGATCTACCTTACGGCAGTTAGTGTTATCGTTTTCGTGAGTGCGACCTTGATTGTACACCTTCAACCATAAATCAACAGGGGTTGGTTTCTTTGTCGACTTCGTTCCAGCACATCTAAATCTACAGGGTATTTAGACATTTATTTTTTTTTAATTGCGCAATTAAATAACCATTATTTAGTTCATTTGAAAAATATCATTTATTTTGTTTCATGTTCGAATTATTTTGTTTAGTAACTTTAATCATTTCACTCAACTGCTTATTTTGATTTAATTTACTTGTTTTGTTCTTTTATATTGTAACAAATCAAAAAAGGTTTAATTTTCGTTTATTATTTAATTATTCACTGTTGTATTTTAATTTAATTAATTGTTCTTTTGTTTTAATTTTAAGTAATATGATTTATGTCTTTATCAATATAAAGTTTCAAAAAAAATAAGCGTTCGGTATTATCTGACATCCCATTTATTCATTTGAACTTACAATTCAAATATAATTTTTAAATGGTTAATATATCAGATAATTTTCTGTAAAGAAAATTGTTTGATCAGATTAAGGCAGCAGCCTATCAGAGTTGTTTTAGTACAATAGGGAAAGGTGGTTCAAGGGTGCAATCCCTGTTACCCTTACGATACCCTAACATTTTGGTCCTCCCTTGGCCGGATGTTTGTTTTTTTTGGAACTTTTTCTTTATTAACATGTGTTGTACAATTTAATTTATTTCATTTCTTCATTAACATATGTTTTATAATTTAGTTTATTTCATCGTTCAGCTATCGATTTTATTTTATCTGCTATCGATTTAATTCACTTTGTAAATGAACATATGTTTTATAATTTAGTTTATTTCACCGTTCAGCTATCGATTTTGTTTTATCTGCTATCGATTTAATTCACTTTGTAAATGAACATATGTTTTATAATTTAGTTTCTTGCAACTTTCAGATATCGATTTTTTTTATTCAATTTACTTTGTAAATGAGACATATTGGACACTTATTCTCCTTTACACTTATTTTTCGTAAATTACTATTTTGAACTTTCGTTACCATGGCTCTCGAGTTAGATGACAAGACAGCTCTTGAAGAACAAATCGTTCTAATCGATGACTTATCGTCAGACATCATCGATACCCAAACTCTTGGCAAAGCGCTCGCCTCAGATCCCACTAAAATTATAATTTTTAAAGTGAGGCTTTCCAGCATTCAAAAGATTTGGAAGCAATTTTATTTAACTGCCATCAAAGCTAAATGCGCAGCAGTTCGGTTGGGCAAACCGAAAAAATTAGCCCATATTACCAGCCTCATTTCTCATAAACGGGAAGCATTTTATGAGGCATAAGCCACTGAAATTCCATCTTGTGAAGGAGCATACATATCTCTAGATAATGAGTATGACTATAAACCTATACAGGTGATCTCTACTAAGAAACCAAGTATAGTGTTGGATGCTTCTATGCAACCTTCTAGAGGCTCAATCAATAGCCAACTAATTACCAGTCCACCATTACAATCGGACATCGAAAATAATTTTAAACACCCAGATAATACTTTGGATCAGGATATAATTTATCGTTGTACTCCCTCAGAGAAGGTTCAAGAGTCTCCCCATTTAGCTTTGCCGGAACTTAAGCAACCAATCAACAATGAAACACCAGTTTTTCTCTTAGCGGTTAGTTCTCTGCAGAATAATATGAACATGGATAACGTTTTTACTGAATCCAATACCACTGAGGACAATGTTATATCTCCAAAATTACAAAAAGTCATCGCTCGGGGTGATTTTGAATTGAATAACTCGGCCAGTAATCCCAACAGCGGAATCGAATCTATTTCAGAAGTCTTAAGAGAAATAATATCTCATCATGAATCGTATGTGTTAGGTTGGTAACCAACAACATAACCTGTGGGTTACCTCCTGTACAGTTACAGATATACTATTGTGTTTATGTGCATATGTGTAATAAAGTGTGTAATATTATTAACTGTTATTTAATAATATATCCAAACATGGCGCAGTCGAGACCGTTTTAGTTTGAACTTTAAAACGTGATTTAGAACGTGATTTCAATGGAATTCAACAAACCTTCAGAATTCAACGTGACTGTTGATAACCTCTCCGAGAGCTTTACAAGATTCCGGACTGAAGTAGAAGTTTATTTTGTAGCTACAGAGACAGGGAAGAAACCGCGAGAAGTCCAAGTAGCAAGATTAAAGAACTTATTGGGATCGGAAGGATTAAAACTGTACTCCACAATCACGACGCTAAAACCAGCTGTAGAAACAGTGAATTCTGTTTTAGACGTCCTAGAAAAGCATTGTACTCCACGAAAAAATGAGACAATGGTGATTTATAAGTTTTTTAGTAGGAACCAGGCAGCAAATGAGCCATTTGAACGGTATTTTACGGATCTAAAATCACTAGTAGCACCTTGTGAATTCGGTGAACAGGAAGATAAATTGTTAAAATCCCAAATAATTCTCGGACTTTATGACAAAAGTACTCAAGAAAGACTTTTAAGAGAGGACCCTTCATTGGAAAAAACAGTTAGTTTTTGCAAAACAGTCGAGATGGCAGAGTTAAATATGAAAGTTTTAAAAGCACACTCAGTGAAAGCAACGATTGATAATCCAACAGAGATCCTTGAAGTAAATCGGAAGCCACAAATGAAAAGACCACCAGAGCACCAGGACCCTCAGGATAGTTTATATGCTTGTGATCGCTGTGGGTTCAAGCATGCTAAAGGGCGATGCCCAGCATTTGGTAAACAGTGTTCCTCCTGTAAAAAGTTCAATCATTTTGCAAAGAATTGCACTGGAAATTAGCGTAATAATCGGATTCAACAAGTTCATGAACTGGTAGAGTTGAGTAATGATGTTTTTAAGTTTGATTCTTTAAACCTGTGTGCCTGTGATGCTATAACACATGGAAAAGATGAATGGCTGGCTTTGCTTAAAATTAATAATCAAACTATTGAATTTAAACTCGATACTGGATCCCAAGTGAATGTTATAACTACTACTGCTCTACAGAAACTTAGTGCTGATTTAAATATAAGAAAAACTGATGTACTTCTTGAATCCTTTGGTGGATTTGTTGTTCGACCCATCGGCTGTGTTAATCTCGAACTTCAAAAAGGCAGTGTGAAAATAAACTCTTCATTCATGGTCGTAGATGATGACAGAACACCACTTCTAGGACTACGTTCCTGTGTTGAACTTGGACTTCTTCGTCGGATAGATCAGGTTACTCTCCCAGTTGATGATTTTATCAAACAGAATCAGGATGTCTTCAGTGGACTAGGATGTTTCCCAGACATATGTAAGCTAAAACTCAGTAGTGATGCTACTCCCAAGGCAAACCCTGCTCGTAGAGTTCCTTTTAAAATAAAGAATAAATTAAAAACTTGCTTAAACGATTTATTGCATGCAAACATAATAGAGCGAGTGGACGAGCCTTGTGAGTGGATAAATAATCTTGTAATTGTTGAAAAACCTGACTCTTCACTAAGATTGTGTATTGACCCTCAACACTTAAATAAGTGTTTGGTTAGAGACTACTATGAAATTCCTACCTTAGAGGAAATAAGTTTAAAACTTTCCAACAAAAGTCACTTCTGTCTTTTCGATTTAAAAAATGGATTTCATCAAATTAAACTAGATGAGGAATCAAGTAAGCTATGTTGTTTTAGTACACCATTTGGTGTTTTTAAATATCTAAGAGCCCCTTTTGGTTTGTCAGTTTTGCCAGAATTCTTTCAAAAATTAACATATAAGTATTTTGGTCATATAAAGAATGTCATAGTTTATTTTGATGACATTTTGTGTTGTGCTAACTCTGAGGAGGAACTTAAGAAAACAGTTGGAGAAGTTGTTTCTGTTGCTAGAAAGTACAACATTAAATTCAACTCTGAGAAAATCCAATATTTTGTTAACGAGGTTAAATATCTGGGATTTTTATTTAATAAGCTTGGTCATAAACCTGACCCACAAAGAATTAAGTCAATAATAAACTTGGAGCCACCAAAAAATGTTAAAGACCTTCAAAAAATTTTGGGTATGGTTAATTTTTTAAGAAATTTCATACCTAATCTATCTGATTTAATAGCCCCATTCACATCTTTGCTTAAGAAGGATTCCGTTTGGCTTTGGACAAAATCTCATGATGAAAATTTTGATCAATTAAAAACTGCTATCTCAAATATAACATTACTTGCTTCTTTTGACCCTCTTAAGACCGTTGAGATACAAGCTGATTCTAGTAATTATGCTGCTGGTTGCTCGTTGATACAAGGCGGAAAGCCTGTTTTGTATGCTAGCAGAGCTCTAACCCCTTGTGAACAAGAATACACACAAATTGAAAAAGAACTCCTTGCCATAACATTTGCATTTTCAAAACTCCACAACTTTGTTTATGGCCACCCTAATGTGATTGTTTACACGGATCATGCTCTTCTAACATCTATTATTCAGAAAGATCTGAATAAAATAAAAAATAATCGACTCAGACGGCTTAGATTAAAAATTTTACCATATAAGTTTGAACTGAAGTATCTCCCAGGGAAGTCAATGGTTATTGCTGACTTATTGTCAAGGAATATTATTGTAGAAAATGTTACAGATGATGTGTCAATGAAAGATGTTGTACACACCGTGGGTGTTTTATTTGATTGCTCTGACCCACAACTTATGAATTTAAAATCTGAAACAAATTCAGATGAAACTTTAAACCAAATTATTGGGTACTATAATAGTGGTTGGCCAAAATCTCTAAAATGTAGTAGTAAAAGAAACAATATCACGGTAGAAAATGGCCTAATTTATTATGATGAAAGGTTAATTGTTCCCCCATCGCATAGAAAGACAATTTTGAATTTACTGCATGAAACGCATCTTGGCCTTAACAAGATCAAAGAAAAGGTAAAACAATTCTTTTACTGGCCTGGCATTTTGTCTGATGTTACAAACCTTGTAAATTCTTGCACTGTTTGTCAAAGATTCCAAAGGTCCAATATTAGAGAACCTCTGCTCCCTCATGAGATCCCACCTATCCCATTCTATAAGATTGGTATGGATATTCTTGAGTTTCGAAATATGCACTATTTAATCATAGTGGACGACTATTCTAGATGGGTTGAGTTAAAGAAACTCAAAGACAAAACTTCATCATCACTAATAGAATGTCTAAAGCCAATTTTTGCCTCTTATGGAATCCCCAAAATCATAGTCGCCGACAACAATCCATTTAGCTCTTTTGAATTTAAAAAATTTTCAGACCAATGGAATTTCGTTATAACGACCTCAAGTCCCCATTACCCTAAAAGTAATGGTCTTGCAGAAAAAGCAGTAGGGTTAGTAAAATCTATGTTGAAAAAATGTCATCATGAAAATTCTGACTTGGACTTATATTTACTCAACTATAGAAATTCTCCAGTCGCAGGGCTAAAATATTCACCTTTCCAGCTCCTTCAAAGTAGGAATCTTAGATCAAAACTTCCTATTAGAGATAACTGTCAGGTACCTCATGTTATTGACGATCCACAAGTTTGTAATAAAAATTCTCAAAAGACCTATTATAATCAGCATTGCAGAAAACCAGTAGAATTTAACGAGGGTGATAAAGTTTTAGTACAAGACAAGTTTACTAAATTTTGGGAAAGGGCACTTATAGTTAAAAAGCTTAAATTTAGTTCATATTTAGTAAAAATTAATGGCAAAATGTACAGGCGCAATGCAGTTTCTATTAAGAAATACAAACCTCCTCCATCAGAGGATGCTGAATCACACTATTACCAACATAACAATCTTGATTTTGATGAAACTGCTGATGACTCAAATTATGAAGTCATAGACAGAACTGCTGAGGGTTTAAATAACTCAGGTTGTTCCTTGCCATTGGACCTACCTGACTTTATTACAACTAGGTCAGGTAGAGTAATTAAACAACCAGAAAGAATGGATTTGTAAGGTTTGTATTTTTAAATTCTTGCTCTGTATTTTGTTTTGGTTTTCATATTTTGTTTGTTTTTGTAAGTTCTTGCTCCATATTTTTTCTTTCACCAAACTTTATTTAAAAATAGGTATTGTTACAAATTAAATCATAAGTTACTAAAAAAAAAAAAATTGTAAAATTGTAAATGTATGTAAATGTATAAAATTGTAAATGTATTTTGTTTTGTATTTAAAACTTAAGTGTATATGTATTTTGTTTTGTATTTAAAACTTAAGTGTAAATGTATTTTGTGTTGTATTTAGAACTTAAGGAGAGAGATGTTAGGTTGGTAACCAACAACATAACCTGTGGGTTACCTCCTGTACAGTTACAGATATACTATTGTGCATATGCGTAATAAAGTGTGTAATATTATTAACTGTTATTTAATAATATATCCAAACAGTATGTAAAACCTCTAGGAATCATATGGAACCCAAATTCCTCCAAATTGTACTATAAGTATCGCACGCCTTCAGTAAGAACGAATCAATCAATTTCATTTACGATCGTTAGACAAATTAGCCCGCTAGGCTATTTGTCTCCAATAAATATTAAATCTGAGCAACTAATACAGCAGCCTTGGCCGCTTAAATTAAAGTTAGATGAATCTTCGCCAAATAATAGCAGCATTCGATCGGAAATAATTATATCAGAAGAAAAAACTCTAGAAACGATTTATATTTCTCATTGCAATATGCTATTTCACACTCATCAACCCTTTACTATGAGGTTCGCAGACATATCGGATCTCAGATATACAGCAGCAATCTACCTGCGATCAAAATCAATTGAAAAGGAAAATATTTCCTATCTGTTAGCATCAAAGACTCGCATTGCCCCTGTAAAAACTTTATTGATACTCAGATTGGAGTTAAGTGCGGATAATATACGCCGATATCGTGTCAAAAAGATTTTTCCAACTTCTCTTCAACATTGCTGTCTATATTGGCAACGACAGTTATGGCTAGGACAAGGTCCCTTAGGATTTTACAATCATCAAGTTTGGAAAACTGGTACCACGTTTCGTCAAAGGACAATCCAGCTGATATAGCCTCAAGAGGAATCCCTTCCTCTCTGCAAGATTCCGTGTTATGGTGGCAAGGACCAGCATGGCTAAGGAAGGATTCCTCCGAATGGACACTAATTCGAGCACCTTCAATGGGTTCTAAAAATCTACCGGAAATTAAAACAGACTCTACACTTTTGTGTCATATATACCCTACCGACAACTCAGAGAATGAATGGTTAATAAACATTTCTTCCTTTTCAAAAATTCAAAGAGTAACTGCCTATATTCTAAGATCCATAAACTACTCAAAAAAGAATTTCGTACGGATGGCGGGCAGTTTCAGCTTAAAAGAAATTCTCAAGGCAACAAAGGTCGACTTAAAAATTGTCTCAAGATCACTTTACCGTAAGGAGCTTCTTCGGATCGCCAACGGAGAAGGAGACAAAATCCAATTATCGTCCCTCGCACCTTTCTTGGATTCCCTTGGAGTTCTGAGGGTGGACGGATGTTTACCGAGCAACCTGTGCGAGGCTAAGTATCTCATTGTCTTACATCCTAGGTCCCATTTGACAACAAAGCTGGTTGATCATCTTCATAAATCCTATTTACATGCCGGACCTCAACTCGCTTTCATAGCATGCCTAAACAGGTTTGTGGCTCGAAGAGGAGTCCCTTCTCAAATCTTCTCAGATAGCGCAGCCAACATGGTGGGAGCTGGTGGAGGACTGAAGGAGTTGTGGAATCGCCTCCAGGGCCCAAAAACTCAAGAGCATATCATCAACCATTGCCACATGAAACAGATAGAATGGAACTTTATCCCTCCTGCCTCACCTCACTTTGGAGGTCTCCGGGAAGCGGGGGTCGGATCAATGAAATCGCATCTAGTAGGAGTGTTGAATGACAACTGCCTTGCATTTGAGGAGTTAAATAAGATTATTCCCAACATGGAGGCCATCTTAAATTCGCGTCCATTGTGCCCACTTTCCACATCCGTGGACGACATTGATGCTCTAACACCTGGTCATTTCCTTATCGGTGGACCTCTAGTTGCCACACAGGTATTGAATGTGACCGATATACCAGTGGATAGATTAACTCGTTGGCAGTTAGTGAAAACGTCAATTCATTACATATGGCAGCGATGGCGATTAGACTATTTGAATAGTTTACAGCAGCGCGTCAAATGGAGATCACACACTAGGAATATCACTACAGGAACTTTAGTACTGGTCAAAGAAACCAGAGTACCACCTCGCTTTTGGCCAGCAGCAAGAATTATTGAGACCTATCCCAGTAAAGATGGCGTTGTAAGAATAGTAAAGTTAAAAACCCCTAAAGGAGAATACTTGCGACCAGTTACTCAGTTATCACTCTTGATACCTCCATCAGAGGTTGGACCAGACTGAAATTTTAATACTTAAAATTTGGTGGGCGGTGTGAAGGCTACTTTTCGAAAGCGGCCCGAGCGTTCATCTTCACCACTATTGTCATCTTGGCTAGCGTACCTTCAGGACCTACCTTACGGCAGTTAGTGTTATCATTTTCGTGAGTGCGACCTTGATTGTACACCTTCAACCATAAATCAACAGGGGTTGGTTTCTTTGTCGACTTCGTTCCAGCACATCTAAATCTACAGGGTATTTAGACATTTATTTTTTTTTTAATTGCGCAATTAAATAACCATCATTTAGTTCATTTGAAAAATATCATTTATTTTGTTTCATGTTCGAATTATTTTGTAACACAAAAGTACAAGTAACAAATTATCCAAATTTACTTTGAAAATCAGTCGTCGATTCGCGCAACTTATAGACGACTTCGTCATTTTTATGGCGTACATAATCGTCCATCTGAACAAGCCATTCGTCGAACTGTGGATAGATTTCGTACCACATACTCTCTAGAGGATGCAATAACACCAACACGTCGAAGGAATGTGCGTACTGAAGAGAATATCGCCGCTGTAAACGAAAGTGTGGAAGAAGATCCAAATTTATCGATTCGTCGTCGGTCGCAGGAATTGGGGCTCTGTCCGTCCACTACGTGGAAAATTTTGCGAAAAGATCTCGGCCTACACCCGTATAAGATCCAGCTGGTGCAGGAATTGAAGCCACGAGACCATTATATGCGTCGTTCTTTCGCCGATTGGGCTCTGGAGCAGTTGGCAACTGACCCGTTGTTTTATCGCAAAATTGTGTTCAGCGATGAGGCGCATTTTTGGCTTAACGGGTTTGTTAATAAGCAAAATTGCCGCATATGGAGTGAGACCAATCCACAAGAGACCCTACAGACTCCATTACATCCAGAAAAATGCACCGTTTGGTGCGGATTTCACGCTGGTGGCATCATCGGACCTTATTTCTTCAAAAATGAGGCCGGAGCTCGCGTTACGGTCAATGGAGATCGTTACCGCACCATGATCAATGATTTTTTGTTTGAAAATATGGATGACATTGATCCGGAGGAGATGTGGTTTCAACAGGATGGCGCTACGTGCCATACGGCGAACGCAACCATCGACTTATTGAAATCAAAATTTGGCGATAAGTTGATTTCGAGAAATGGACCTGTCAATTGGCCTCCAAGGTCGTGCGATTTGACACCTCTCGATTATTTCCTGTGGGGCTACGTGAAGTCACTGGTTTATGCTGATAAACCAGCAACAATTGACGCCTTGGAGGACAGCATTGTTCGTGTTATTCGTGACATACGGCCAGCAGTGCTCGAAAAAGTGGCCCAAAATTGGACGTCCAGAATGCGCTTCGTCAAGAACAGCCGCGGTGCCCATATGCCCGAAATCATTTTCAAATGTTAATGTCACGTATTGATCTTTCGAATAAAAAAAAATTTTGATTACAATTTAATTTTTTGTGTTATTTTTTACAATTTCAAGTTCTATCGGGCTTAAAAAAACACCCTAAATATCAGATAATTTTCTGTAAAGAAAATTGTTTGATCAGATTAAGGCAGCAGCCTGTCAGAGTTTTTTTATTACAATAGGGAAAGGTGGTTCAAGGGTGCAATCCCTGTTACCCTTACGACGCCCTAACACCATACTTGTTCATGATTTCGGAGGCCATCCTAAATTTTCTGAGTAATATATGTAACTTTATTTTCTGCTTACTTGTAATCCTTGAATATTGCTTTTCAGAAGCTGTTAGATTGTTTTTTTGAGAAACTATATTAATATTTTATTATTGAAGTTTACTCTGGAAGAAAAGTAAAAGGTCTGAAACTGCAAAACTCGTGCTTCGGATTTTGAGAATAGGAGCCACTTTTCATTTCCAAAATTAGTAAAAAAAGCCTAAGCAGTCTTTCCTCGAGACTGCCGCTAATTTACTATGTACAGTCATTACTTCATAAATATATTAAGTGACTTTAATACACCTACCTGCTTGGAAATCGAAGACACCCTCCTGGGGACTTGGCAATCTATAGTCCTCACCCCAACGTGTCCATTCAACTACGTAGAACTGTAGATTTGGGTTTGGAAGAAGGAAGGTGTGGAGGCCGAGATGGATGATCCTAAGGTGATCGCGCCGTAAGGTCCGTTAGGTGTCATTAAAGTTACAAAGGCTATTTAAGCATAAGCTTCGAAGTTGTTCTAGTTATTTTTTAAGGAGTCATTGAAGTTTTTGATGTTAATATCAGCGAGTTCATGCTGTAAATTTTCGGTATAAAAGAAATGTGTTATACAATTGTTTCTACTTTTTTTTTTTACATTAATACCATGTAACTAATTTTTCAATTGAGGTTTTGAAAATTCAATGCGGGTTGAAAAATTTGGGTATTGGTAAAACAGAGCATTCCTATTGTAATGATAGTATTGAAATTCTTTTAATAACCTTGAGTAAATTTTTAAAAACTTGACACTTTTTTGATTCAAACAAACGTCATGATCCCCATAAAACTTAAATTTCAAACATATTACAAATATGACCGTATTAAAGAAAAAAAATGTTGGAAATTGAATATCAGACATATCGTTCCTGAATTAAAAAGCTTTAACCAAGCTACTGAAGGCTTAACTGAAAAAATACACATTTTTGAGTAACGTCGTTCTTTTTTTCAAAAGAGCGAAATATCGCTAGAACGATCACTTCAAGCCAAGGGCGAATCCATGATTTTTTTCTGGGGGGGGGGGGGCACAACGGGCAGAATCAACAAAAATCAACAACTTAGAAATAAACTTGTAGTATTTATAGAAAGGTTTCAAAGGTTTATTAAAATATCTAAACAATATAAACATATTATTTCTGTTATTTTATTCATGTATTTTCACAACTATCATAACATAATTTGCCTATAAGTATGTACTGTAAAGGATTCTCCATAGTACACAAATAACCGTCTGGGGGGGCACGTGCCCCCATGCTCCCCTCCTCCTGGATCCGCCTATGCTCTTCTTCGTAAAAAAAGAGTGATAATTTGTTATTTTTTACTATGCGATGACTTACATTCTTCATGCTCTTATTGATAACTTTATAGTGAAAAGACTATGTGTGTTGTTATATTTCAGCAGTCCCTAGTGAATAAGTGTTTAAGTCGAATTATGTCCAAAATGAATGAATTGTTCCGCGGGATACGAGATTGTGTTATTATCGACTTTTTTCGCTTGAAGTGGAGTTGTAATATAAGCATTAATGCATTTCAAGCCAAGGTTAACCCCTTATTCACCGGGCCTGTAGATATATAGTTGTTCTTTTCACTGTGGTACCTATTATTAATTAAATGTTTTCCTTGACTGCTAGGACATGGACGCTGTGTGGGACGCCGGAGTACTTGGCGCCTGAAATAATTCAGTCCAAAGGTCATAATAAGGCGGTGGACTGGTGGGCTCTTGGTATGTATCATTTAAAAATGACTCATTCACAATTTTTACATATATTTACACGTAATGACATATGTTAGAAAAAATATATACATTTTTATAGAAATGTGAATTTTCAACTTCATGCGAATACATTAGATTACATAGAAACTTGTTTAAGGTTGAAATAATAAATTTTATCATTTTGTTTTAATTTAGTTATTTTATAGTGTTTTAATTGTAGTTTTTCATTTTGTAAAGAAATCTTTCAAGCATCCAAGAAAGAATCTTTAGTTAGGTACAACTCCAGTGGCCTGATATTATATTGACTGGGTTACGTACCTTCATTGACATGATTTCCTTAATCTGAAGCTAATTCATTTTTAAATGTATCATGTATGGGGTCTTGGATATGTCTTTAAACATACCGTTGAAAAGTCCATTAAGAGTTATTTTCCCTTGAAGTAAGCTTACACTTTATCGAAAGTATCGAACAAAAAAGAGTGCATAACTGAGCTTTACACCAACCCCAAATACGAAATTCTAACTTTCTGCCGTTACCCATTTTTGAGATTTTCGAGTTTTTTCATCAATGTGCATGTTTTTGGCAAGGACCGTTGTTTTGTTTTTTATAAATAAAAACTGTTATTACTAAGGGACATAATCCCAAAATTTAGGTTTTTTTTATTCTATTTCAATTCTACAGACGTCATGTCCAAACTGAAAGAAATGGATCCTGGGACAGTCAAAATGGAAATTGTTTTGACCTAATAATAGTAAGGTTTCAGGACTATATTACTTTCTTAACAGTGTAACAGGAAGTAAAAAAGAAAAATGTTGGCAATAGTTTCAGTGACCAACTGTTATGGGGGATGTATAAGCTTCCGCAGCTGTAAGGTTTGAAAATGGAATATTCTTTTATTAATAGTAGTGATGGGACAAATAGTTATGAATCAGCTAACATTTGGTGTATTGAAAATGTATTGTAATTAAATTTGAAAACATTGTGTTTTATTACATGCATAGAAGTTAAGTACAATTAGTTAAATCTTTAAGGTAGAGAATGAAGAAATGGATAAACTTGAGGAAGTAAATATTCATAATTATAGCTAAATGTGCAAGCGGAAAATTGCTTTTATTAAAAAAGCTTGTTTTCATTTTACAGATCTTGAAACATTGTTACTTCTATTTAATGGATATATTAGGAGTAATATTAAATATGGTGGTCTTATAATAATCCCTGTGACCATAAAAGAAGTAACTTTGATAGAGAGGTTACAAAAGATATTTTTGAAATATTTATATTTAATAATTATTCATTCCACCATGTTTGAGAAATTATGCATAACAGTTTAATGTCAAACATACTAAAGTAGGTTTACAATATCAGCCATTCATCACCTTCTTAAATTTACCTAAGACAATATTGAGCATACTTAGTTGGAAGGATAAATTGAAGGCAGAAGGAGAATTTTTTTATATTATAAAAAAAATCCTTACTCAGCACATTAGTGGATTGCAAAACTCTCTACTCCTATGCCACCAAGAGTGAGTATTTATATTTATTTGAAAAGAAGAAATAAATTTACAAAGCCACTAGATGAAAATCAAATCTTTTTAATCATAGCTCTGTGGATCACTTTTCAGAGATTGTGGATCGGGATTGAGATATTTTAGAATCCTGCATTTATTAGACATATTAACAAAAAATAATTTATTATCTACTATATGTGCTATATAAAAACAAATATGATATCGTAAGCTATAAAAGAACAGTAACTTAAAAAGTTTAACCAAGCTCAAAAGTAATTTTTTTTTTAATAGCTGATGTTTTATTACTTTTAAAATATTGATGCAAATTTATTGATGAACTTCAATATTTCTGTTTCAGGAGTTCTCATTTATGAAATGCTAGCCGGTTACCCACCATTTTTCGATAAAAATCCTTTTGGAATTTATGAAAAAATCTTAGCTGGTAAGATTGAGTGGTCTCAGCACCTTGATCCTGTTGGTAAAGACCTAGTCAAAAAATTACTTGTCCTAGACAGAACTAAGAGGCTTGGCAATATGAAGGTATACACATATTACTATCCTTAACTAAATTGCATTATTTATATGTAAATAATATAAGTACCCCCCACCAAAAAAAAAAAAACTAATATATAATTAGGGGTTGCAGTGGAAAGAAAATTCGTATTAGCGTAATTAATTAATTACCATTCCTGAATCTCATACATTTCTGCTTTTCTTATAATATGGAATTAATTTTTTTTTTAATTTGATAATACTGTGCTTCCTTACTATGACTAATAAAAAACATATTTCAGAATGGTGCTGATGACATCAAAAGGCATCGATGGTTTAAAAACATCGATTGGGGAGACGTTGTATTAAGAAAGTTAAAGGTACGTCAATACATTTTTATTATCAAATGTTGTTGAAAATGTAATTTATATTGACACCTCACTCATTGTGCCTAAGTTACTTGGTTTAAATTGTAAATGTTATAAAAAAGTTCTGTATGACATTAATATCTCCAGTCCAATAAATCCAGTCATTAGTAAACAGGCATTTCTTGTACTGTGCATTACTTAGTTGTAGTATTTCTTATGATGTACATTGTTTATTATATACAGGAAAACAATTACCATTCATAATGGCAATATTTTTTCTTGCTCACTGACATTATCTTGTTGGTTTGCTTGGCCCAAAATAAAGTTAAGTTCACTATACAAAAAATGGATGAATATTTCGAAGATAAATCATATTTTCTTAATTTGTAAGCCTTTGAACCAAAACTGAGGCACCAAATGGCTATTCTATAAAATATTATATTATATTCTATAAAAATTATCTTATTAACTGGATATATTTTCTTCTCAATAAAAACTCTCTAAATGTCACAGCCATCAAATGTTTTCATCAATAATGGCAGTTGTAATTTTTGCTTCATTCAAAGCATTTTAACGAGACATATCAGTTCTATATCTCTGTTAAATAACTAATGCATGAAGAATTACAGTTAATATTTAATTTTATATCCTTACTAGCTTAGATCCTTGGCTTCGCTCGCATAGAATTTGGACTACCGCATAAAGTTTCTTGACAGTGCTTTTTAATAATAATTTAAAATAATTTAATTATTTAAATAATTTAATTTTTTTCACTATAGGTTACTCGTACAAAATTTCAGATGTCTAACTTCAAAACTGACGGATTCCATACAACCTTTGAACCCTTATTATAATAAGGGTGGAATTATCCAAACTTCTTTCTTAAATCATACAAAGGACCTATCTGCAAATTTCAAGATGCTAAATTCCTGGTTTGCCTTTAATTAAGTACTATAATGGATTCTCCACAGTACCTCTAAAACTGTCGGGGGTGGGGAGGAACGTGCCCCTGGGCGCCCCCCCAAATCCGCGCTTGCTATAGCCCATGTGTTATTCTGATGTATAACCTATATTACTGTTAAGTTTCATCCAAATCTGTTCAGAAGTTTTTGCGTGAAAGAGAGACAAACATACAAACTTTCACATTTATAATATTAGTAAGATTAGTAGTATATCAAAACAAATAGTTTCACTCTTGTTCTTTCTGCTATTTTAACAACTATTATCATGTTATTTTCCTTTAATTATGTACTATAATGGATTCTCCACAGTTCCTATAAAACTGTCGGAGGGTAGGGGGGGGTACCTGCCCCCGTGCGCCCCCCTAAATCCTCGCTTGCTATAGCCCATGTGTTATTCTGATGTATAACCTATATTACTGTAAAGTTTCATCCAAATCCGTTCAGTAGTTTTTGCGTGAAAGAGAGACAAACATACAAACTTTCACATTTATAATATTAGTAAGATTCCAAGCCTACCCTGGTCACTATTGATTTATTTACCTTTTACACCATCATTATTTTTGAAGTTTGTTTGAAATTGTTAACAGTTAATAATACAATATAAAATGTTTACATTTACTTCTATGATTTCAGGCTCCAATTGTGCCAACAGTTCGATATGATGGAGATACTTCAAATTTTGATTTTTATCCAGAAGCAGACTGGAAGTCAGTGCCTTCTGTTGGTAAACAAGAGGAGCAACTTTTTGCAGATTTCTAATCTCCTGTACATATATAAATATTTTATACTAATTCTGTGTCTTAATTTTATTAGATAAATAATAAAATATACTTTTTTTTTGAAAAAATTTCTATATTATTATTTTTAACCTTTATTATTATTATTATTATTTTTTTATAAGAAACAGTATTTGGGTTCTATTACTGTTATTTGTATATTCATATGTATATATATTAACAGCAAGAACTGAAAAATAACATAATACTATAACAAAAAAATTTGAAAAATGAAGCAAAAATATTAAAAGTTTGCCCAAAAATAAGGCAAAGAGACGCTGCTGTCTCTTTCTCTTTATGTGCATGTTTTTGTGTGTATATATATTGGTTTCTACTTATCTTGACTGTTATGGAAATATTATGTTTAGTTCTCGAGTTTCAGTCCTTCTTTAAACGTCTTAGGCAATGTTTTGAGACTAGGTAAATGAGCTCATTTTTTCAATGTCAGGGCATGAGTATGAGACTAACTTAGTCTCGAAATGTGGCCTAAGAAGTTTAAAGAAGAACTGAATATATATATGTTTCAAATATATATGTATATATATATATGTATATGTAATATATATATATATATATATATATATATATATATATATATATATATATATATATATATATATATATATATATATATTTGTGATTCAAAAGCTCCAGTCAGTTCCTCAATTTCTTTTGACGGCGAAAACTAGGTTGGTCTCATACTCATGCCCTAACAGCGAAAAAATCAGCTTTTAGTGAATACATTAAATCCCACACTAGAATAAATATAAATTGACACGTGTAAGATGTTAATTAGATGAGTTGTACTCACAAGTTATTTGAAGAATTGATACTAAAGCATAATATATATGATGATTAATTGATTAATTGATTAACACAATAATGCTAGTATGAAAATTTCACAGACCACGAAGAGTTGATTGATCAATGAAAAAAATCACAATGAATAGTTTTAATTTTAAAAAAACAATGAAAAAATCCTACTTTTTTCCTTTCTGATATAAACAAGAAAAATAACATTAAACCTAAAGCTAAAACAAGTACCGCATTATCAGCACACTGTAAAAAAGAATTACCTAAAGTTTTGCATAGAGAGGATAATACTATTAAAAGAAAAAAATTAGAGGCTTTATTCATAAATGATAAATTGGAAAATGCTGTAAATGATAGAAAAGAAGCAGGAGAAATCAGTAAATTATATTCATCCATAATTTTGAAATTAAAAAATAATAGATCATAAGATGACTTATACTTTGAAAACAAATCAGATACTAATTATAATAACCTGACCATATAACCTACTAGTAGATCTTAAATAAAAAAAAAAAAAATTTCCATATATATCTGTTTATGTCTATTATTTTACTAACTTAAATAATTAATTAGGCTTGATTAAGCAAAGCAAAATCAATAATGATGTATTTTTAAAATGTATTATTTTTAGATAATAGAACAGCTGAACTATTTACATATAATGCATCAACATCTCCCTTCTTCCAGAAAGATGAGTTAACCTCTGTGAATGAGTGGATCGAATCTCGGAGGAGTGGTTACTTCTTTCTTCTTAGGTTCGCCATCCTCTTCTGCTCTTCCTTTGTGTGAAGGCTTGATGTAAACTCTGTTCCGTCGATACCTCTTTCCACCAACATCAACTATATATGATCTTGGGGAGTGAACCTCAACAACTTGGCCTGAGACCCGAGGTTCACCTCTCCTATCAGGTCTCAACTGCACCAATACTGCATGACCTTGCCGAAGGGGAGGGAGGCGCTGGGCTGTCCTGTCGTAGTACCTCTTCTGTATTGCTTTCTTTCTATCTATTTGTTCAGTTACTCCGATGGGTATGTAAGGTTCTAATTTCTGGGCCACTACTGGTAGTGTTGATTTCAATCGGCGTGACCATCGGACTGCTATCCATAAGTTGGGTTGGGGTATTTCTCCAATTAAGTAGTGCTAAATGGAAATCCGTCTTGTCTTATTTGCAAGTTTTCATCAATCTTTTAGCAATCTTGACACTGCTCTCTGCTTTCCCATTACTCTGATGGTGGTAAGGTGAAGAGCTTGCCATTTCAAATCCCCAATCTTCTGAAAAATTCTTCAGCTCAGCACTGACCAACTGGGTACCACTGTCCATGATCACAACCTCAGGAACGCCATATCTGCTGAATTGCCTTTTAAGGGCGTTGATGACACTAGAGCTTGATATTTTAGAAAGGTGGTCAACTTCAAAAAAAGAAGAAAAATAATCTGTTATCAATAAATAGTTTTGCTTATTAAAATCAAATATGTCAATAGCAACTCTCTGCCATGGTCTTGTTGGTGGTGGATGGGAAACAAGAGGTTCCTTGGGTTGTGAAGGTCCCAGTTTCTGGCAAACATTACATTTTTGAACTTTCTCACGAATGTCATTCTTCATTGCCGGCCAATATACTATTTCCTTTGCTTGTCTGATGCATGATTCTGCCCCAATATGTCCTGAGTGAATTCTCTCCAATAAAGCAGGCCGGATAGCTTTTGGAATCACTACTCGTTCACCCTTTAATAACCCCTTCTTGAATTGTAAGTTCTTCCTTAAAACTCCTATAAGCTTGCAGTTCTTTCTTAAGTGCAGATCGCTTCTCTGGCCAACCGTTTTGAATGAAGTCAACCAGTCCCTGCAAGTCAGAATCTCGAAACATTGCTTCCTTAATTTCTTCTATTCTTTTTATAGTAACATAGTTTAACACGTTTATTGACTCTAGTTCTTTGAAAAATTGTTCGCTGTCATGATTAAAAACATTTTCTGTTGTCCACTTATTCTTGTCCTTTGCAGAGGACTGCAGAGGCTGAAGTCTCTTAGGAGCTGCTGTTAGATTTTTCTTGAAAATAATTTCTAAAGGTTTGTGATCGGACTCCACTTGAATGAAATCTCGGCCATATAGGTAAGTTTGAAATTTTTCACAACCAAAAACGATGGCTAAGCACTCCTTCTCTATTTGAGCATAGCTCTCTTCAGTCCTTGTTAAAGCCCTGGAGGCGAAGGCCACAGGTTGCCCGCCTTGAAGGAGAGTCGCTCCTAATCCCACTTGGCTGGCGTCACACTGGAGAGTTACTGGAGCCGCTGCATCGTAATATTTCAAAACTGGAGAACATGTGATGAGTCTCTTCAAGTGAGTGAAGGCTTCCTCCTGGGGTTGCTGCCAAGCCCATTCATTTTCGTTGATCAGAAGTCGTCTTAATGGTTCGGTGTACTCTGAACTTTCGGCATGAACTTCGAAAGATAGTTGACCATCCCGAGAAATCTCTGAACATCTTCTTTCTTCTGAGGCGTGGGCACCAATTTTATGGCTTCCTAATTTCTGTGGATCTGATTTTAACCCATCCTTACTAAACACATATCCCATTTACCTAACTTCGGGTAACTTGAATTTAAGCTTTTCCCTATTGAACTTTAAATTAACTTTTCAGGCTTGTACTAGCAAACTCCTTAAATTATTATCGTGGTCTTTATCAGCTTCTTCATCAGTACTGCCACATCCGAACACTAGAAAATCATCAGCAATGACCTTAACTCCCCTTAAACCCTCTGTGACTTCATTCATTCTTCTCTGGAACTCTTCTGGAGCGTTCTTTATACCGAAGGGCATTCTCAACCATTAATACCGACCGTGTGGAGTCCAAAACGTAGTAAATTTAGATGCCTCTTCTGAAAGCTGGACTTGCCAGAAACCATTTTTTGCATCAAGAACAGAGAAAACACGCGCATTCTTAAGGTCTGGCAGTAGCTCCTCTATAGTGGGTGCCCGATAATGAGCTCTTTTAAGCGCTAAATTTAAGAATTTGGGATTGAGGCATAAGCGTAACGTCTTATTCGGTTTCTGAACGACCACCATAGAATTAACCCAGTCAGTAGGTTCTTTAACCCGAGTGATGATTCCTTGTTTCTCTAAAAGCTTAACTTTGTCTTTAATTTGTTCCACTAATGAGACGGGATACCTTCGGGGTTGAACTACAGTTGGTTTTATGTATTTATCCAACCACAAATCAAGTTTACCTGGGAGACAGCCTAGGCCAGAAAATACATCTTCAAATTCTTTTAAAATTATTTCCTTACTATCAAAGCCTGAGACAGACTTCACTGATGCAACCTTAACATGGACTAGGCCTAGACGTACACAATCGTCTGCTCCAACAAGTGGCATTTCATCACTTTTAATTACTTCAAACTGAAGGGTGGTTTTTCCTGAGTCTGTTTGGCAAATAAACTCAATTTTACCTAAGGATTGAATTGACTCCCCATTGTAAAACTTTAGCTTAGCATTAGAGGGTTGGAGCCGGGGATTGGTAGACTTAGTAATCTTGCAAACATGTGAGAGCCCTATGACATTGCAAGTGGCACCAGTGTCTAATTGCACCTGACATTCATGAAAATCGTTCTTAGAAGAACATTTTAGGTAAAAGTTAGATATAAACTGCCTATTAACTTTTTTTACAAGAGCATTCACCCAGTAGACTGTTTCAGATTCATCTGAAAATGTAGTTTCCTCGGTGTCAGCTACTTGCCTAACTGCTTTTACCTTACACATTTTGGCAAAGTGGTTCTTCTTTTTACATTTGCTACACACTTTGCCAAAAGCTGGACATGCCGCCCTATCCCACTTAAGTTTCAGACCACAAAATTTGCATTGAACATCAGTTGGTGTATCGTCCTGGGTGATGCAATCTCTTTTAGATTTATTTTTAACTTTATGGACCCACTCCTCTTTCTTACACCCTAGATTTATGCTGGAAGCCTGGTGAGTTGCCTCCTCACTCACCCTACACCTATTTAAGGCTTTTGCCATTGAAAGGTTAGGCTTAGTTAATAACATCTTTTGAATCTGCTGGTCTTGCATTCCTAATATTAGTTGATCTCGTAAAATTTCATCTTCTGTAATATTATGAAAGTCACAGTAGGCTGCTTGCAATTTGAGCCTCCTTGCAAAATCAACAACAGACTCCCCACACTGTTGCCTGAGGGAGCTGAACACAAATCTTTCATAAGTAACATTAGCCTGTGGTAGAAAATATTCGTCAAAGGCTTCAATGAGTGAATCTAATGTAAACTCATCCTGAGGCTTATTAAAAGATTGAAAAATTTGAAATCCATCCTTACCTAGGATTGAGAGGAAGGTTGCCACTTGAACCCTTTTTCCTTTCTTGTCAACTCCTGTGACCACGGCATAGCTTGCCCACATCTCTTTAAAGAGTTTCCAGTTTTCTTGGAGATTTCCATTGACCTCAAGTTTTTCTGGAACTGGGATCTGAGACATCTTCTTCTCTGCCTGATTATATACCTGACACCATGTTTATGTCTATTATTTTATTAACTTAAATAATTAATTAGGCTTGATTAAGCAAAGCAAAATCAATAATGATGTATTTTTAAAAAGTATTATTTTTAGATAATAGAACAGCTGAACTATTTACATATAATGCATCAACAATTTCATAATTAATTAATTGATTTGATAATTTTTTTTTTTTAAATTATATATATAATAAAATAAATAAATAAATTAAATTTTAAAAAAATTAAAAAAAATATATTTTTTACTTTGTATTATTTTTGTTGATGTGATGTTAGAACATAATTTGTTATTTTATACTAAAGTCTAATGACTCATAGAAATGAGAAAAAGGATCTGATGGTTCAAAGATCAAAATTTGGTTTTGTAATGCAATATTATTTATTGACCATGGAGGACTAGTGATCTCCTAAGAATTTTTAAAAGTATGACTTTCCAGGTATTTATACTTTTAGTATGTTATCTTTGGACATTTATGTTAAATTATTTATAGTATTGTAATTATCGTTAATTTATTTATTTAAAGTTAAAAAATGCAGGAAAAGAAAGGATTGAGAATGACACCATAGTGTCGAAACGTCTCTAAGGAGTGAAAATAACTGAATAAACAACAACTGGAAAATGGTTTTTATTTTCTCTTACCCAAAATACAAGAAAAATAAGTAAACTGAAAAATATGTCAAAATTATTTAGATAATTTCAGTAGGGCAGTGTATTTCAATGATCAGTTGTATTCATAAATATATAGTACTTGATCCGTCAATGTGTTTAGTTATTTAGTTTAACTTATTTTTCAATAAAGTGGATTCTTTCACTATTAAAAAATACCATGGGATAAAAGTCATGCAATCGCATTGCAAAAGCATTTGTGCTCCTAATAATTTCTTATGAAATTATCACCTTTTAGCTCAAAGAAAAAATTATGCTTGCTAATCTGAAAATAACCCCAAAACATTCCTCCAAAAGAGTACATTCTAAATAACACTAGTTAGTTATGGTGTTCATAGTTATGGTGAAAATATTGTTCTTTGAAAAAGTACTTACTTAAAAATAATTTTTTTTTTCAAATTCTCAAAAGCATAACAAAGTATTAAATGTTAAAATGAAATTGAATACTTTTAATTTGTGAAAGTATTAAATTACTATAGTAAAATCTTTAAAGGATTAAATTCATATAAAAACTAAGGTGGTATGTAATTCTGTAAATAAAAAGTGTGGCTTCTCCATTAGGATCTGTGACACTTTACATAGTTAAAATAAAATATTACATCTCTAAAAACCAACTGGTAAACCTCATCACTGGTTTCCAGAATTCTGGAAGGTCTCTTTCAGGAGGCCAAATAATTCCCTTAAGTAGGGAGAAATGTTAATTAAAGAATCTACGTTTCGACCTACATTGCAGGCTTTCTTTAGTGTTAACAATTAAAAATTATTAAGTTATGGTAAATACATATTTTTTTAATAATTTATTCAATGAAATTTGCAACTGTATTGTACTAATACAACAAGTAAATAGAATGAATGGTAAATATTAAAATTGAAATGTATAAGCATCTAATACTCTACATTGATTATCCTTGCTCTGTACATATAAGTATCTCAAGGTTCTCCCCATATTTATTTTCTATTATTATTACATCATGCTTTAATTTTTCTTACTTTCTGTATTACTTATTTTATTCTTTATTACTTTTTTTACTACCTTCCTTGTCATTTAGTTAGTAATACATTTGATGCTTATACATTCTAACTTTGATATTTACCACCATCCTCCGTCGTAAACCAACGATATCCTGCCCTCCTGTATCGTTTAATAACAACCCACTGATTCCTGTAGAACAGTTCCGGTACATAGGACTACACCTTGACAAACTCTTAACTTGGAATCCTCATACTAGACTGAAACGACAAGAAACAGCTCGCCGTTTCAGGCTACTTCAACATTTACTAGACAAACGCTCTAAGCTCCCAATTAATTACAAAAGACTCATATATGTACATGACAATCATTAGACCCAACTAGACTTACGGAATAGAGCTCTGGGGCTCCACTAAGCCATCAAATTCCTCTCGTATTTAATCATTACAATCCAAAATCCTTCGTAAAATCCTCAATGATCCTTACTTTGTTACGAACAAAGTAATCCATAATGACCTAAATTTCCCGTTTATTGAATCCGATATCAACCTTTTCATGACAAACTTTATTTCCACTCAAACCAATAAAGAAAAGAAGATGGGCTCGTGACCATCTAAGCTGAACTTTTTATTTGAGTACTACCACTGGGCAGTTTCTCTACTTACCTTTGTCTCTGGACATGATTTATCTTTCATTATATTTACTTGATGTATTCTGTATATGGTTGTAAATTTCAATAAATATATTTTTTTAAAATATTTACCATAATTTAGTAATTTTTAAATGTTTTTATATTGCATATTTAGCCCTGAAGAAGACCTGCAATTTGGGTGGGATAATATACCTTTTTCCCTACTTCAGAGAAATTTGTTGACCTCCACCCGAACCATTTTCTTCCACATATATAAACGAACCGTTGAAGGTTTCCTACGATAGTTTCCATTTTCCTGATTCAAAATGTCGAATCGCATTTAACGAATATAGAAACTTACTTAAATACTAATCATATTTAACCATATATTTATTAATATTGTTAATAATGTTATGGATTATACGCCAAAGCCCGAGAAAAAATGGTAATGTATTCTAAATTTTTAAATATAGAATCGATCTAGTCCTTTATCGAAAAGCTTATTTAAAGACCAGTATTATATTATAATAATTAAGCATATAAAATACCCAATCATATGAGAAAATTTCAAATAAGAAACTTCATTTATGAAGGAGTCCTTCAAAATTCATTTTTTCTTTTCAAAATCAAAACTTGCAGTCGAGCTTGAAAAAATTGTGAACACTAGTTCTTTTTTTTTTTTTTTTTTTATTTTATTGAGTTGTACAACTGTAATACATACATCTAGTATAATTGCTATAAGAGTAAATAATACATGATAGCATATGTAGAGATACTACCCACTGGCAGCACTCTAATAAAGTTCTATAATAGAAGGTCCCGAGGCCATCTTCTCTTCAGACGCCTAGGAGGATTGTCCGGGATGGAATTGGATGCAAGGATGGAAACTAGTGGGTTTGGATGGGTTTGAAGTTTATTGTGGAATGATAGGTATCTGGAATGGGCTAAATCGGTAACATATGGAACGTTAAGGTCATTATGGATGGTTTTATTTGTGACAAAATAAGGAGCGTTTAGGATTTTGCGAAGGACTTTGGATTGCAAGGATTGGATACGAGAGGAATTCGATGGTTTGGTGGAGCCCCATAGCTCAATTCCATAAGTCCATATAGGCCTTATAACAGTCACATAAATAAGTCTTTTGTAATTGATCTGAAGCTTTGAGCGCTTATCTAGCATGTGTTGAAGTAGTCGGAAACGTCTAGCTGTTTCTTGTCTTTTCAGTCTTGTGTGAGGGTTCCAAGTAAGACGCTTGTCTAAGTTGAGTTCCAGGTAGCGAATCTGTTCAACAGGGATAAGTGGAGTACTATTAAAGAATACAGTAGGACAGGAAGTCAAGGGTTTTCGACGAAGGGTAAAGGTAATTTGATGGGACTTGCTGGGATTGATTTTAATTCTCCAATTCCGACACCATTCTTCGAGGCTTGATAGGTGTAATTGAAGGGATTGGGATGCAATATATGGGTCGTTATTAACTGATAACACACATGTGTCATCAGCATACGTGGAGATAAAGGTGTTAGGATGGGTTGGAATGTCAGCTGTATATACTGTGTAAAGGATAGGACCGAGGATGCTACCTTGAGGAACGCCAGCAGACTGGGAATAGAGGGATGAGTAGGAACCTTTATGACTTACTTTAAATGTTCTGCCAGTTAGAAAGGAGCGAATGATTAAAAAGTATGTAGGAGGAAGGAATTGTCGGATTTTGTAAAGGAGACCTGGGTGCCAGACTCGATCAAAAGCCTGTTCTACATCGAGAAAGGCTCCCGTGCAGTACAATCTACGCTCCAATGCAGAGGAGACAACATCCACCACACGATGACATTGCTGGATAGTGGAGTGGGATGTTCGGAAACCAAACTGGTGGTCTGGGATTATGCGGTTACTATCTAGGATGGGATAAATACGTTTTAGAATGAGTTTTTCGAGGATCTTGCCCATTATGGGTAAAAGGGAGATAGGACGATAAGAGGATGGGAGTTCTGGAGGCTTTTTGGATTTTGGGATCATTTTTACTATAGATAGTTTCCATGTATCAGGAAAATAGGTAGTACGGATTACAGAATTATATATGTATGTGAGGAATAGGATAGCTTTTCGAGGAAGGGATTTTAGGATGTGAGCTGTAATAAGGTCATGTCCAGGAGCTTTACGGGAAGGTAAACTATGAATAATATTGGATATTTCTGACGGATGAAAAGCCTTAGGTGGGAGAGACATTTGATGTGGGATATCCAGTTCTGCTTCAATACGCTCAATTTGAATAGGGTTGAGAATATCAGGGTGTGGATTAAAGGTTTTGAAGAGGTGTTGGGCGTATATGTGAGATTTTTCTTCATCAGATCTGGACCAAGTTTGATTTTCAGTAAGGAGAGGATGATTAAAATCTTTGAATTTAAGGATCTTTTTGGCGGTCGTCCATAGTGATTTGTTAGTAGTCGTAAGATTTTCAGTCACACTAAGTAAATTTTGGATTTTGAAGTTTCTAATCTCCGTTTTCAGTTTGTTAGTCAGTTGGGTGTAATACGTTTTATCTGATGGGTAACGAGTCCTATGCCACTTAGATCTTGCTCTGCGTTTTTCGCTTAGCAAGATGCGAAGGTGCTGTGGCAGGTTAGTCTGTTGTGTGATATTATTTCTGTTTATGGTAGTGTTATCTCTTATACTTTGTGTTATTGTTGCTGTAAGTATTTCTATTGCGCTGTCAATGTCTTGTTTAGTTTTGAGTGGAATCCGTAAGTCTAGTTTGCTTTCCAAATCGTTATTAAATTGCTCCCAGTTAATTCGTCCTGTAATCAATGAAGGAGAGGAGGGCTTAGGAATGAAGGTTGAGTGTAATGAGAGCAGAACTGGACTGTGGTCTGAGGAGAGGTCATCCAGGGATTTGATTAATACATGGGAAGGAGAAATCTGGGATGTGACAAATATATCCAGGATATCAGGGCGTTTTTTCAGGGAAGTTGGCCAATAGGTAGGATTCGAGGGAGAGAGAATTGAATAACTACGAGAAGTGGAGACATGAGACAGGATGTTGCCACGAGGGTTGGATGTTCGGCAACCCCATCGTTGGTGTTTAGCGTTGTAGTCTCCTCCAGCAATAAAGCGTGATCCGAGGGATTGGAACAAGGATTCTAGTTGGTTATAGGATAGAGAATTGCCAGGAGGACAGTATACAGCTGATAATGTAAGATGGAGGGGACGAGTTGATATTATGATAGAGGTTGCTTGGATAACCTCATTTGGAGTAGAGGGAATAAGGGAATGTGGAATGGATTTATGGATAAGGATGCAAGAACCGGCGTGGGAAGTGTTGTCTGGGTGGTCAGATCTATAAGTGATATAGTCGCGTATGTAAAAATATGAACGTTTAGTGAAGTGAGTTTCAGTAAGTAGGGCAATGTCAATCTGATTGTCATGTAGAAATATATAGTTCGGCGGTTGTTTAGTCCGTTCGCATTCCATAATAGGACAGCTAGGGGCTTCACATTCATCGCGGGAAGTTGAATGGAATTTCTGTGAGGAATCTAGCGAGGAGGGTTATCAGCGGTTTGATAGTTTCTTGTAGGTCTATCAGGAAGGAAGATAGGATGGAATATATGTCGGAGGGATTATGTTCTTGGAGCGGATATGGATAAGGAGGTTGAGATGGAAAGTCAGTAGGGGTGTTGGCTGGATGCTGAGCCCGACACTGGGGACGAGGAGGTAGATCAACTTTCGTTGGTCGATGTAATGAGGGGTTTACCATGAGAGAAGGCTGTGATGGAACTGGAAGTGGGTGTTCTGGCGGAAGTTTAACACGGAGAGATAAGTGGTGAGGAGGAATGGTATGTCGTGGAGGTTGGGACTGTGCCTTGGGGATCTGTGGCTTGGATTGAGAGGTTTGGGGTTTAGATTGAATTTTCTGAGGCATCTGACGTCGCGGCTGCTGTAGTGTCTTGGTGTAGGCTTGAGAGGGCGGCTTTATGTCTTCCTGTAAATCGGCGATCGTTGAGGTAGTGGGGTGCTGATGACAGGTAGATGTATGAGGCAGTTCTGGGAAATGCGATAAATTTCCAGGATCAGGAACAACATTTGTCTTCTGTTCTGTTTTTTTTTGTGTAGTATTATGCGATCTCTGCCGATAGAGGTTTTTATAAACGATGCAACCCCTGTAGCTAGCAGGATGGTCTTCACCACAGAGTGCACATTTTGCAGGCTCCTCTTTAGGTTTCGGACATACCTCAGATTAGTGTGGGCCGGCACATTTGACGCATCTGCTCTGGTGATGGCAGTAAGCCTTTGTGTGCCCTAGGTTTTGACATTTTGTGCATTGCACTATTAATGGTTTTTGTCTGGGCTGTTCAAATCTTACTATTGAATACACTAACCTTGAGATCTGAAATACCTCAGCATTATTTCGAGCTGGTTCCAAGTCAACAAAAAATAGTGGTAGTGGGTATTTTTCCGTTGGGTGTAGAACAGAAGACATGTTTCTAACGCTATGGCCTACTTCGAGTCCTTTTTTGATGGCAGCTGTGGGGGTGCTTGAGTGAAGACCTCTTAAGACCACACGGTATGCTTTATCTTCTCTTAGTTGGTAGCAATGGAAATCGTAATTATTAGCAGTAAGATGATTAATCAGTTTTTTATAGTTGTCTTTGCTATTTGTATTTATTTTTATATCATTAATACGTGAGTAGCACCTGAAGTTTGGTTGCCCAATTAGATTGGCGATTTCATCACCGAAAGACAGAAAATTGTCTATTTTGGTGACATATACAGGGGGTGGCTCAGGGTCAGAAAAATCTTGAGAATCCGAGTTCTTATTGGCTGAGCTATTGTTGCCTGGTGAATTGTGGGAGGTTTCAACAGTGGTTGTTGTATTTATAGTTTTATTGCTGGCTGCAGAAGATTTACTGCGAGTTTTTGGTGGTGATTGTTTTTTATCGACTGTTTGTTTTGATTTATTCTTTTTTTTATTAGGTGAGTTGCCCGCGGAGCCGGGGGCAGGATTTCGGTGGCGCTTTTTTAGTGTACGTCCCTTTAAATATAAGGAATCAGATTCGCTTATTTCAGAAAACGGGATCTCTTCCTCCGAGTCTTCGGAGAGTGAATTCTCATCCAGATCCATTTTATCCGTTCCAAAGAAATATTAAAATAAAAGTTCTTTATATAAAACCTAAGAAACTAGAGTATTTACAATATTATATACAATTATATACAAAATAAAACATTCTGAATACACATAGATAAAAAAAGAAAAAAAAATGGATAAAAGAAGAAAGGGGAAAAAAAAAAAAAAGTTAATGTCACTGGGTTCGAACTTAAGATCGGCCGGAGACGAGAACAGTATACGGCCGTGACCGTGAAGTCAATAGTAAATAGCTGACCTCCTAGAGGAATTACCAGCCGGCTGAGTAGCCTCTATCAACCGATCACTATGTTGTTCATTTATTAATTGTCAATAATTAACCACTCACCTCACTTTTAGGTTAATGTAAAAATGTTCCTTGAGTTATAAACTCAATGTTTATAGAGGTTCACTAAGAGATTTTCAGTAATAACGGGCTGAGAACGTAACAAGCACGGAGCGAAACTACAAGGGAACTTCAGTTGCGGCCATGACACTTGCTACTCACACTAGTTCTTAAATCATTATTCAAGAGTTCTATTAAATTTATCTGAAAACCAATTATTTTAAAATGTTTATTAAAGTTTTTTCTCGGATGAAGAATAAAGAACATATTTTAAATTAATTAATATGAAATAGCAATAATATAAGAAGCATTTTACTTAACATTTTAACTCACAAAGCTGTATGTATTAAATATAGATAAAATTCGTTTAAAGCTACGTGATTTGTTGAAGTGAAAAAAGTTATCTTGTCCTGGACTGGTTCCCTATCCCTACAAAATATTGAATGAGTCATTATATGAATAATTACACACATTAATGTTTAAAGGAATGTTTATATTAGCTCGGTTTTATAATTATTTTTATAGTTTGAAATGTTATTAAATTTTCAAAATTTGTTTCCTCAATAGCTATATTAATTTAAACTAATCAACCGCTAATCATTGTTAGTATTAATGAGAAATGGATGAATATAAAATTTGTAATTATTTGAAGATTGAAAACAAATTTGCGGAAATGGGAGTAATGGTGTATTTTGAAGAGCTGTATAATGCTTAATATAGTTTACCATATTTCTTTTAAATATCTTGACTTTAAAAAAAAAATTAAAGATTTCATAATAATATGGAATGAAAATGTAGTCTCGTAAATCGCATGCACTGAACCAGTTTCTACTGACGTAGTTGTCCGCCTAGAACGAGAAATTTAGGTGCTGGAAAAATATTAAGTGCAGAATCGCCTCTATTCGGAAAAAAAATTTGTTTTGAAAAATTGAATTATCAATTTTCACATTTTCTATCCCCTGACTGACTTAATGTCAAACAATTTTTATGTGGAGTAATTTTCATTTTCAGCTATGTTGTATGCATTGCCTCTCGTAAAATCGAGTTTGTACTTAAAGACATCCACCCTCTTGTATGTTATGGCATACTCTCTGGATCAAACCGAACACAATTTTAATTTAAACAGAGATAGATAAGGGAAGTTAACGTCTTCTGTTGACCAACCCCCATGAAGATATGATCCATCGACCTCAAGCCTCAAAATCGATACTTGATAACTTCCCAGTTGACCAGTCGCTATCTAACCTGGGGTGGATATAGACTTGCCCAGGAAACATGTATATGCGTATATCTATTGTCATTTGAGACAAATATATATCTTTTTGATTATCAGTGAATTAGGTATACATTTTCTTTCTTTCATAAGAGGATAAAGGCAAGTATTATGTTGTGAATTAGTATTAAGGAAAACATTTGAGTTATTCTTAGCCTTTGGCATTAGTTACTATCAATGGCACAAGTTGTCAACTATGATATTAATTCAAAAACGACATAATAAACACTTCTATTATATTGCTAAGTTGATGTATTCTTACCGATTAATGTTATCTGAAAAGGATCAGTTTTTTATTGTAACATACAGTCAAATGAATTTCCAAATGCCAATATCATAATTTTTGTGCCCCTGAGGTAAAGGACACCATGCCCACAAAATAGGTAATGTTTTAGGTAAATTGTCATTAAAAAAAATACTATGATCAATATTATTATCAATATCCAATTACTTTTCAATACCAACAGCAATGTAAAAAATGTACTTTAAGCTGTTCCGTTAAGTAACAAAGAAATACATTTTAATAAGTTATGGAAAAATGGCTCTGCTGAAGAAATAAAAAAAATCACAAAAATATGACGTGGTGTCCTTTACCTCCTTGGTACTTATTTTTAACAAATGTTTTTGTAGATCAGTATTAAAGTAAAGTAATTTTCGATTTCTAATTATACATGGTAATTACAACTGCAATCATTGCTTCAATCTTTTCGACGTACATACATAAATAGGTATTTCTTAAAAATATCAATATTAATAAGATTACTTTTATTTTTAAGGGAAAAGATATGCCCAAGGCCGGGTTTCGAACACGGGTCTCTCATGTTTCCGTCGTAGTGCTCTACCACTTGAGCTATCCTGGTTCTTAGCTCGGTCAGACAAATCCATTCTCTTCACTGATACAATCAATGATCGCCTAAAATGATAACAATGATTAAAAAAATAAAATAAATTTTAATAAGATTATATTTCATGTATTTAATTATTATTGATCCCTGAGAATTAATTTTATGACGTGACTAGATTAGATAAAAATAAGTTCAATATGACTTATTGATGAAAATAATGATCTTCTGTAAAATGAAATTGTTTTCATTAAATAAATATGACAGCCATATCATTAATGAAAACGTGATTTCAACTCGTTTCTGCAATTACTACACATTTTTATTAAATCGCTGTTCTTTGTATTTTAGAACCGACGTTAGCATTTTTTGTGTTTGTTTGTGTGATGTAACGTTTCACAACAAAACATGAAGTTGGGCTGTGTGTTTAACTATATCTTTCTTATTGTATGCAGTATGATGATTCTAGTACTCTTCGGAAACCGATTTTCTGCTTTTAATTCATATAACAAAAAAAAAATTGATTTTTTTTACGTTGATATTCTTTTTAAATAATTTGGTGTGCTAAATCAAAATCTATAGTTTTTTGGCGTGAAGAAATCTACATATCTAGTTTGCTCAATACAAAAAAAAGATACTGTTGTATTGGCCTAATCGATGCTACTACAGTTACATCAGCCGGCCAAGGTATACGATTACTCCAATCACCCAATAAATGGCTGGAAATCAAAATGCCTTGTGCATTCGTTGGCCACAAATGACGTCAAAAATGTTTTGCACAAGAACAAAGGAGACTTTATTATTATTTTCCCATATATTATAAAAGGCTATGAGTAGAGAAAGTGAGGAGTTTCTATTATTTCAGTTGAAAAAGAATTACTTTAATGGGTAGACCTATAACTTTGGTAGTTTCGAAATAGTGTTGGCAGCTACTACACTACACTCTACCAGCTATAGCTATTATAAAAAGTAGTAGATTTTAAAATTAAATCGGCAGTAGAAATCCTTGAGATGACTACCCGATCCTGTTGCAGGAGTGATGTCGTACGATGTGGAGGCGGTGATCGGACGCGGTCAGTTCAGCGTGGTCTGCAGAGCGCGGGACTCGGACGGGAAGCGAGTGGCGTTGAAGAAGATCCACCTGCCGAGCATGTCCAGCCCCACAGCCACCGCGGACTGCCTCAAGGAGATCACCTTGCTACAGGTAACACATTTCTGTCACCATAGTAACACATCTAGGAGGATACGTATTATATCGCACTAGTATTTCTAAAGTGGCATAACTCAAAAACTTTTTGTTTTAACGGGAAAAACTATTAGTGAGCTTGGAATAGCTTTAGGACCCAAGTGCCTTCTGGAAGACAAGCTTTAAAGCTAAGGTTGATACAGTTTTGATGAGTGATAATATCCATTTCTTTCAAGCTCATGACTCACCATCGAAAAAGCACCAATTTTTAAATTGTGTCACTGTTGAAATACTAGTGCGTTCTATAAACATTTATTTTTTCTATGTTCGTTGTAAAATCACTTCTCACTGGAAAAGAAGAGATGTTCAGCCATTTTTTAGTGATTTTATAACGTCCTTTTAAAACCCTGGAAACTTGTATTGATACCATAAGTCCCATTTTATTAATTCTAAAATTCAAAGTGGAATTATTAGATTTCTTTTGTTTACAATTATTTTTATTGAATACAGTCTGTTGTGCAGATTGTAATTAGCTGTTATTAATCCTGTTTTGTTTTTTGGTAATATTTACTATCATTAAAATTGGACGAACATTTTCTATTTGTCACCAAATATGAAAACCGATATGATTTCTTTTCTAATTATGTTTAGGAGTTTAAACTTGGAAACGCGGCAGCCCAAGTGGCATGAAACATTACCACCACGTTCTGGGAAGGGTTTTGCAACGAGCGAACCATTCGCCTTTGGTACTAGAAATTGTTAGATAGTGACACATATCAATTCGTAAATAAGTAATTAGTTTATTTCTTCACTGATCACCCACCACATCGTACTGATATTGATATTTGGGGTTAATATTTTGAATAGAAATATTTTGATTTCAGGTTGTTTATTTAGAAAACGGAAATTTCATAGTATAGTAGTAGTAACATCACAGATGATTAACAATGTATCATTAGAGTCAGCAACAAATCGAGAAGGAGTTTTTAAGGGCGAGATTATCAAACCAGTATTTCTGTAACTTCCTTAAGGGTAGAATTATTTTCAAGGCTTTATTTCATCATAAGACTCTGAATTTTTCATTCATGTTGGGTCTTGTCAATACTTTTCGTTCAAAAAATCATTTCCAGTGATGATTAATAACAAATGAAGCAACTTTTATTTTTTAATTTGAGGAAGCGTACTCTACCCTGCAGGAACAAGCAGGTTTTACGGCGGGACGGTCATGTACGGACAATATATTTGTTGTTCGTCAACTAATTGAGAAGTCTCAGGAAAGGAAGCCGGAACTACATATGGCCTTTATAGACCTGGAACAAGCATATGACAATGTGCCTAGAGAGAGGTTGTGGGTGGCACTTAAAAGGGCATGCATTAGTGGGGCTCTGATAAAGGCTGTGAGACACCTATACAGCGACGACATGTACCAGATAAGATGCGGGAACCACCTTTCGGACCCTTTTCATGGTACTAAGGGATTGAAGCAAGGTTGTAGCAAGTCACCCACTCTTTTCAAGATATACCTTCACGAGACTGTAAAACCATGGTTCAAGCAGTGTGGGGATGGTGGGCCGTTCATTGATGGTGAACAACTACTGTCCTTGTTCTTCGCTGACGACCAGATCGTATTTGCGAGGCGGAAGGTCTGCCTTGAAATGATGGTGTATGCCCTGAAGATGTACTATGAAACGGTGGGCTTAAAAATTAACTTCGAAAGGACCGAGTATATGGCAATCGCAGATACTGATACTGGTCCGCTTCTGTTTAACAGGGAGGCCTGTAAAAAAATAAACGTATTCGTGTACGTGGTTCTTGTATGGATGCTACCGGGTTGTCCGAGCATGACGTCAGAAGAAAGGTGGAGCAACTCTGAAAGCCTACCAGAACGCTGCATCCGGTCCTCTGGAATACAGAAATATCAAAAGAAAACAAATGCCCTATTTTCAAAGCCATAATGGAAACCATCCTGACATATTCCTCTGAAACCTGGACTATGAGCTCCCGTCTGTACTCAAAGGTGCAGGCGGTTGAGATGGATTTCTGGAGGAGGTGTCTCCATGTCACTAGGCTGGATAAAGTAAGAAACCAAGAAATTCGACAGAGGATGGATGTAGTTATATCTACAAATGAAAGGATCGGTTCACGCCGCCTAACATGAAGTTTGAATGTTGTTGAGTTTTGGATTGGGTTCCACCTGGGAGGAGACGACGCGGACGGCGCAGAAGCAGGTGGATGGAGGGAGTCCAGGCTGGTCGAGGACTCCAAGAGGATGATTGGATGATTCGGGAGATATGGAACTCTGCTCTGACCAGTTGAGGCAACCCTTGTCGGAACGCCTATAAAATGAAATGAATTAGCACCTAAAGGGATATTTTATATTTTATTATTTTACAACAATAATAATCGTTGAGAGGTAGCTCAGAACTAGATCGATGAGTTATTGTGTCGAAGGTCCCCGGGTCTAAATCTGGCTTTGGCAGACAAATTATTTCTTCTATAGTGATGGATTCGGTCGTATCAGGTGAAGTTATTTATAGGGGAAGAAACCCTTCTGGGGTTCACCCAGCCTCTATAAAGTTGTTACCCAAAACATGGTGAAAACCTGTTGGTTGAGCATGATCTCGGACAAATCACCTTTCTGCACAATCTTTGTCCTAGAAACAGTAGTCCCCACTACGTACTGTACCCAAGATCCGTCATGGGTCGTAATGGTACAAGTAAGTTAGTATCAATAACAATAACACTGATAATGTTATTAACAAAATAATAAACCGTTTCTTCGATTCCCCACTTTTAAACATACTCATTTATCTTTTATCGATTATATAATGTCAATGTCAGCCAATGTTGCCGAGTAATGAGCTGCCCTTCAACGATGCGTCGATATGATTTCAACCATTGCTATCAAAAGACCAGTCATCGGGAACAGATGTGCACTAATATAGACATGGCGTGCGCAGGGCTATTGTAGCCTGACCTTGCCCTTACCTTCATAACTGCATGTATAATAACACATAAGTAATAATACAGTGGGGTATTAGAAAACCTCCCTCTCAAAAATTAAAACTTTTCATTTATCTTAATTAAACCGTTAAATTTCTTTAAGGGAACCTGAATACAAATGCATTTCGACATTTTCTCTTTTGCCATTGCTAGGTACTACCAAATTTACTTTTTTTTATAATTTTGACTGAGAAAAACATCACCTAAAACGTGATAGTTGCGTGTCGTAGGAATAATGAGTTGTAATGCATATAAGGTGCAGGTGATGTTTTGCTTTCACCAACTTGGCATTACCATTATCTTTCCCATGACCACCATTAGGTTCAGAGCCACTTTTACCTAAAAGTATTTGCACTTTAGAGGTTTGTTTGTTAATTCGTTTGACGTATCTTCATGTTACAATGGCTAATCGGACGATACTACAGTGCAATTCCTAAATTTTGCACATCAAGGAATAATTAGAATATGGATTTTTAACGAGCACCTGACACCAAACACAAGGCCGGGACTTCATTTTACGTCCTTCCGAAAGACGGGACAAACAAGGATTTATAATTTCCTTTAAAAATCCTAGGCCAACTGCTGGAACGCGAACCCGCGAACTTGGGCATTGAATATTGTTATACAAACGCCACAAGTAACTCCCCGATCTAGAGGTGGCATATTGCTGCTAACCCTAAAGCATCATTAATGTAAATGCTTTTCCGTACCCAATATTATTTAACAATTATCTCATGGAAGAAATATATATATTTATTTTGTTGTATCCATTTTTTACTACACTTATTTTATTTGTATTTAGATATTTGATTTAGCACAATTAAATATAAGAAATAAATTTGCCCTCTCCTGGATCCGGCAGTTCTTATTTATCTGTAAACAAATAATCATAAGTATGATTATCAGTTAGGATCTGCCTTTTGTATTGACAGTTTAATTTGAAAATAATTGCTTTTCTATCTCATCAGCGAACGAAATCGATCCCATTTCTGTAGGTCATTGAGTTTGCTGACACGTCAGTTCTGTAGGAAGCATTAACTATCAGTTTTAACGAAAACAAATATGCTGAAGCAATAAGTTTATTGCCTAATATAAATACAAACATATTTTAAAATTAAAAAAGAATCCTTGTTAAATTCAAAGTATTCGGCTTTGTCAATGTCAGTGGTACTTTTTATCTATTGCTGTCTTATAATTATAAGAATATTAATAAGGTAAATAATACATTGTATTTATTATGTGATGAGCGATGCAGCATAGACTGGAAAATAAAAGAGAGGATTTAAAAGCATGGAGGTTATTTAGTCCTGCAAGATTCCTCTGTACGAAAACCGGAAATGTCGAAGCATACAAAGAACATTTCTGCCTATTATATTCCAATGAGTCTTTGACCCTAACCTGTAATCATGAAAGACAACTCCATGCCATGGAGATGAGATTCCTCCGGAAAATTGGAAGGAAAACCAATCGAGAAAGGCGCCCTCTAGTAGACACGCGATTTAAATTGAACACTTACAGTTATACAAAGTGTTACAAAAAACGGCAAATCCCCTAAGGAGATGAATGTGACCTTGAAACTAAACAAATTTTGCTATGGGATCAACATGAAATGAAATATTTTGAGACCCTGAAACGCTTAGCGGCGCCCCTTGAGACCCGGCGCCCTTGTGCCCCGCACACCCTGCATATAAGCCGGCCCTGGGGGTCCAGCCTCCGCTTGTGACCAGGAACTTGACTGGGTAGCGAGACGAGAGATAAAGCAAGACCAAGCACAAAGGACCAGGCTCTACAGAACCCTCACACCTTTTTTTAGTATAGCTATATAGACTCATTTTTAAATACACACAAATGACACTAATAAAACTGGCATGGTTCCACTCGTACTTCGACTTCTTCCTACAATCCCTTAGTACCCCTCTCCAATGCCAATGCCTTATTGATTATTATCAATATATAACAATATGGAGAAAATATTATGGATCAATCATTTCGTTTCTTAGAGATGGTGGATTAAACGGTAGTCTGAATAAATTTTGTGGCCACTTGAGGATTCTTCGCTCTCTATTCGTTAGTGGATACTTCCCTCACAGAGGCCTAAAACAGATGGCAACCAGGTACCTCACAATTATTATTTTCTCTCAATATTGATATCAGTTTCAAAGGACACTCTTTTCATACACTTTGTCCACTTTCTCTATAGAATACTGACTTAACTAAATGCTCTGAAATATATAGGCAGCTAGTTTTTTACATTTCGATAAACTGCACTCACTCTATAGAGGCTGAATGAGCCCCTAAAGGGTCTACTAACAGGAAATATCAGCCATTTTATCGAAATGTAAGCCAGCACCTTGCGACTGAACTACCTCACTTATATATATAAATATTGATATACGTCTATTTTTTTTTTTCTTCTTGTTAAAGCATTTCCGTCTGATTTTAATCATTGAAGTACATTAACTGCCTTCTAATGTTGAAAGGAATTTTGATATTTCATTAACAATATACATCATTTGAATTTTGTCTATCGTCCTATATCTTTGTAATCAATAAACACGCATGCAACTCTATTGGTTTATTGTTTTTATTTCTTTCATCATGGTGACTATCGCAGGTAATATTAAATGCTCATAGCTTAGATTTTAATCAGCTGATTACAATCGTTTTTAATGGATCACTACAGGTTTGACTTTTAGTTCTTTTATGAAATAATTTATCTTTCCATATACGAATGTTAATTTCAGACCATAAAAATACACTTGGTCAGTTTATTGTAAGAGGAATACAAACATTTAATACGCACTTACTCATAGGCGGAACCAGGGGGTGGGGGGGGGGTACACGTGAAAAACCCAGACGGTTTTTTGTGTACTGTGGAAATCCATTGCAGTACATACTTATAGGCAAATCATGTGATGTTATAAAAGAAATGACATGAGGAAACTATTGTTTAGATATTTTAATAAACCTTTGAAAGCTTTCTATAAATACTACAAGTTTATTTCTAAGTTATTATTGATTTGTTTGCCTATCTGCCCCTTGTGCCCCCCCATAAAAAAATCCTGGATCCGCTCTTGCACTTACTAAATTAAAAAGACAAATGATTTATTTTACCAAACTTGGACAGTTTAAACGATGAATATCATATTCCATTCCGCATTTGTTTTAACAACATGATTTCATAGCGCACACACCAACACATAACTACCTACTCAATTTCATTCATACAAATTTTTGATTTTACGTAATTAATCGAACATTTAATTATTGGTACAAAGAAATGAGGCGCAGCTAAAAACTGCCAAAAATAGTATATTTTGGGTTTAATTATCTGAATAATATTGTTAACCAGTTATTGTTCCTATTAAGTAATAATAAAAATAACGAAGGGCACCTATTACGTGGTTTGTATTGGTTAGTCCGAGAAATAATGCAGGATTTTATGTTTCCTTTAAAATACGCCTCCAAATAGTAAACTGTTTGATGGACTTCTTACTTTTATAAATTTAAACACTTATTAATTCTGCCCTTGATTATTATGTTTAAACAGCTTTGGTGGAAGAAAATCACCAAAAAATAACAACTGTTTGAGAACTGGCGGGGGAACTTGAAGTCAGAAAATCAACCGTCGATGACAAGTTGGCAGAATTCCTTCCACGGCCTTCTTTGTCTTCAAGGCTCCAGTCTGCCTCTCGAAATCTCTGGAGCTACCGTTGAACAGTACACTCACTTATACTGCCTTCGCTCATGAATTCGTTGATATTTCGGGCTGGAACGGGCATATCTCTTCTTTCCCTTCTTGTTCTTACGGCAACAGCTCTCCATTCTCTTGGAATTATTATTGCTGTTTTGTGTTAGATCCTGCTATCCTTGGACTTCATTTTGGACTTGTTAATGTTATTGTGTTTTAGACTCGGCTTTATTGGGCTTTATTTCCATTAGAGTTGTGATGGAGGAACTCCCTCCCACCACATCCCCTCAGGACCACCTCTGATTCCATCATAGGTCGTTTACTAAATTATCATACGTGCGTCTTTGCATGTCTCTAGTGGCTCGTGAGTCGCAAAAGACTTTTGATTGTTTAAATTATGCATATATAACCTGTACCACTACAATCCATGAAAGAGCCTTTTGATCTCAATAGCCGAGAATAATCGGATGTTAATTTTTTTTAAATGTTCAAAATATGGCACTTGTTTTCAAGAGAAACATAATTTGTCTGTAAAAGTTCTCCAAATAAACTCTTTAACTATTGTGTTTCTACAATTATTATTACAAAACCAATGTTACCCAAAAAACCTCACCTCTTTTTAAAAATTAAATTTGTTTATACTAACATGTAAGGCCCCAGGATTTTTTTAAGGGAGTAAAAAATCCTTAGTTACGCCGTCCTTCGGAAGGGACGTTAAACGGGGGCCCCGAGCGTGTACGATGTCAGGTACTCGTTAAAAATCCCTATCCTAATTAAACCTGGATAGGCAAAATTTAGAGCTCCCACTGTAGCATCGTCCGATTAGCCATAGCAGCATAAAGTGACGTTAAATGAACAAACAAACAAACAAACTAACATGTAAGATAATAGCTGTTTATATTTACATAAAAAAGAAACTCTACTCTTAGAAACAAGCCCGAGAAGGTCTAAGTCGACCATTCCAATGAGTTGATAACAGAGCTTTAAATAAAAATGTGATTCCTGGTTTTGAACATTTTGAGCACTCTCGAAGAAAAATTGGTTTACGATTATATTTTTAAAACTAAGATTTAATGATATGCAGACAGAATCTGCCGCTAGATTTAATTTCAATACTTCAAAAACCTCTAATTTCGATTTTTTTATAGAAATATTTTTCTTTTTTAATTCCTATAAATCAGGAACCACTAATCTGAGCCTCTTACACTACGCTCATGGATTTCAAGATGTTGAGCAATAGACTTGGTTTTTTGTCGTTGATGAGCTTTGGGTTGGCCTTCGCTGGCAGAGGCTTGATCCCTGGTACCCTAACGAGAAATCCTAAAATGTCTACCTTCGTCTCGCCGAACTCTGATTTGGATAGGGTTCATCGCTAGATCGTGCTCGCTCAGTAATCGCCAGTCTTCTTTTTATAGGAATGACAAGTCGTTAATAAGAAGTTTTTTCATGCTATTAAATGAAGATGTTGCTTTCTCAATTCTTGATCTTATATCAGTAACCTGATTCCACTTTCGATTGATCGTTGTTCCCCGTTATCTGTTTGATTCTACGAGCTTAATTATTTGGTGGTTTGACGTACGTAAGTCGTACTGGATGTTGCTGTATACTTATCAGCATCCCTTACGTTTTGGCTAATTTCAAGTGTAGTACGTATTCCTCTCTAACATTCGAAATTCTTTCAGCTTGCAATCAAGGCGATATCAACAGCAGATATTATGTTATTGATAATTTCCACATTAATCTTGATTCCATCATTCACATCCTCTAGTGCCTTTTTAAATTTTTTTTCAGATTGTATGTTAAAGAGCAAAGGGAATAAGAAGACACTGCCTTCTCCGGGAAGGCTTCCCGCAATCCTTTTTCGATATTGACATTTTCGGGGTATAATTTGTTGACTCTTACTTTCGCTGCCTGTCCCTGATATAATACCGATTATACGCGTAAAAATGTCATCAATGTAGGCTTCTGGTTGATACTTTTTTCAAACAGGTTAAGTTATCAATTAAGATGTATAATGAGGGTGATTCTTTTTTTCTGTTACTGTAATCCTTGAGGATATTTCTTTTTCTTTTTGAGATTCTAGCAAAGCATGGTTATATTGTTATAAAATGAATTGGTCATTCTTCAACAGTAGTTATAAATGGCGGGTTGAGTAAGAGTAACGAACTTGACCTTTGACCTTGTCTGGAGCCCTGCCGTAGGAGGGTCTGGTGTGACCTTGAGGTCATTGACCGTCCTTGTCAGGGCGAGGGGGGTGTTATGTACAGGCGAGGGGGCTGACCTTGTGACGTGATGGTTGGTGTGTCTTGACCTTGATGGGTTCAATTAGATCAAATTGGACGATGTGGCAACGTTGTAAATGAGATGTGGCAACAGCTCATCTCCGCGCCTGAGATAGGCCGTTGACTCATGAGTTGTTTTTTATTAGGTTTTTTTTTTGTTAACCGGTTCTGAATCAGCTGTTTCATTCAGTTTTAGGTCAATGCCCATGTTCATTGATAAGTTGTTAATTTAAATGTGTTATTACGAGGTCAGTTGTTGATTCATAAGTTGTTTTTTAGTAGGATTTCTTTTATATCCCCTTCCATATCTTCCACACGTTTCCCTTTTTCTCTCCAGTTTATCATGTTTATTATGTTATCATGGGACAGGTAAAGAGTAAGAAACGTAGGGGCAAGAACTTGAGGTATGAAAAAGACCGTCTGTCGACATTTGTTGGCTGGGCGTCACCAGTGAGCGCTGTGAAGCTACTAGCTGCAGGATTTTATTACTTGAAGACCTCTGACCTGACAAGGTGTGCACTTTGCGGAATAATTTTACATAAATGGGAATACTATGACGATCCATTAGAAGATCACAGGAACTGGTCTGAAAAGTGTCCGTTTATCGAGTACTCGGATCGGTTGGAGAGCTTGCCCCTTATCCTTGACCCCTCGAATAAATCCGGCATATGAGAGCAGATGATGAGGTGATCCAATGTTATGGAATGTTTTTCTTCTTATTTCTTCTTTTTTTAAATTTACAGCTTCAGAATTTTTTCCGACCCAAGCAGCCAAACGATGAGCTTGATTTAAAGAACAAACAAAGAATGTGTTCAAATGAAAATGACAAGTCATCTGATCATTATCTAACTGTTTCAAGTTTGGACAGCCGAAATCATGAAGGTCGTAGACTGGTTTATTAATGAGTTCTTCTATAAACTTGCACTTTTCCATTTCCTTTCCCCATATTATATCATAGTCTTCTGTAACGTAGGCTAAAAAATACTTTATATCTTCATATTGTACATCACCATAGTCCCATTCCAATCCATGAATATGCTTTTTTACCCAAAGATTCGTCTTTGACTGACTCACTTCTTCTTCATTCTCTGGAGCTTTAAAAAACCAATGCCATGATGAACCATGGCTGACCGAAACAATACTCAGCTCCTTAACAATTAAAGAGTTAGAAGCCGTGCGATAGCCCTGAAAATCAATGACTACTGAACGCATCTTCTTATGATTAAGACAAGGTCCTACGGTGAAGTGACACTAGTGTGTTTACGACTATATATATATGTGAGCAGCTGCAGCATTAATACATTTTACGGACCAATCCGGTTCCCGCTTCGTATTCTACAATGTTGTCATGAATAATGAGACAGTATGCCTTAGTATTAGCCGGGAAATTTTCACTCGCCTCTAGTTGCACGCGAATATCAATGATCGTACTTTTTATTGCTTCAGACTGTTTAGAACAATCTATAACGACTATAGGTGCGAAAGACTCAAATTCGGATCGTGATAGCAAAGGTTGAGAATATCGATTACCATAATAACTCGTTTGAAACTCGTTATACATTTTGTAGAGGAGAGCCACTTTTCCTTGTGCGAAATCTAAATTCAAATCATCATAAGGATATTGTTCGCTATTCAGATAGAGTTTCAATTTTTTCAATTTACAGGTATCAAACTGACTTCTATCTTCGCTAGCGTTTCTGTTTCGATCAGTCTGGAATGCGATAATAACATATCGCGGCTTTTCTAAATTTGCCGATGTTTTGACTGTCCAATTTTCTTGCTGCGTCGCAGGCAAACTAGGGTATTCGTAAAGATCTCATGATCTGAACGGAATTGAAATGACCTTGTTTTTCTCAACCATTTTCAACAACCTCAGCCGTTCTTGATCTGAAACACGAACATGAGGCATCCTCCAAACTACTTTATCTAATTTTATTTCTACATCATCATTACCCTTTACGCAGTTCAAGTCTGTACTCGATCAGATTAAAACGAGTTCTTGTTTAAGATTAATTAAAATTTTTCGATAGTCCTCACATATTCCCAAGAGAATATCCAGTGGCAAGCAAGTACTGAAAAAGCCGTTTTTATCTATTGAAAGAGTTTTATCGGCACCTGGAATTATCCATCCCGCATTTTCTAGTCCTTTTACTTGATTAGCTGAAAACGATACATGGCCTTTAAGCGTTGTAGTTATTCCAGGATTTCTCATTCTGTCAACTTCAACGCCATTCAATTCGTATCTGATCTCATCAAACAAAAACGCAAATGCGTTATTAGTCAATTTAGAAGTAGTTCCCGGAGAACCGTTTTTTTTTTAATTCGACCTTCCAAATAAACAAAACTTAATGAAGGGAATGTGTAGACATCTTGTTGATGAACTGGTATTCTGATTTCATCGGACTTGTTAAAGGTGTTCCCCGCATACGGCTGATGTGAATGATATTTAAATTGTGTAAGGGAATCATCAAATTTCACGTCTGATGCGATGTTTAGTATATTATTCATGTTTTTTTAATCGAAAACCACACTGTTTTAAAAATTTAGCGTTTGCAGGTGTTAACGGTCTCGATGATTTAGGTTTACTAAATCGCAATGGGGTTTGACGTCTCCTTTTATAAGCAGGTAGATTTCGGTCCCGTCTCTCTGTGGTAAAATCAATCCCCATTTTTCTGTAAATGTAATCTTACAGTAATTGTTTCTCCTCTAAAAGCAATAAGCTTACCGTTCTGATCTACTAAATGAACAGTAATGTCAACAGTCCTCACGTTAGTAGGAAAGTAAATGACAGGATTTGGGGTTTCTATTATCTTATATCCTGGTTCCACTGCTGGAAAGAACTGGTGAATACTATGATTAGGATCTCCATTCACATAAGATCCCAACGCGGTGTTACAATGAACCGAAATAGTATTAACACTAAGAATTTTCACAATGTCGTCTGATTCAGTATACCGTTGTGTTGGGTTAATGACATGATTGGGACGGGTAAAACCCACTAGGGGACCGATGGAATGTGGCTTATCGGGAAAATTGAAATAGATTGGTTTAGTTGTTCTAAGTTCTGACTTTAAAGTACTCTGATTTCCTCTCAGTACTAAACCTGCAGCAGGATCAAAGTGGTTAATTTCTTCACGAAGAAAAGAATCTAGAGAATCATTATCATGTGATCCTTCTGGTATCTGGATTGTTAGATTTCCAAAATAAAACTTATCGTTAACATCTTTCATAACATTAGGAATAGTATTATACGTATCGAAAGATAATAAACCGATGGTATAATTTGACTCTAATTCTAGCGGTGGTAAAAAGTTTGCATGAAGAATGCTAGAATTGCCTGTAAACGTTACTGTATAGCTCATGATTATTGTATGATCAAAATTTACGAGAAACCTCGGCTAAATACTTTAAGCAGAGATGACCACAAATCGGAGTATTCCACTTTTGATAGCGTCGTCTATTGTAAGTTATTTTTAAATCTTTAAAATAGTCGAGTAGTTGCGGCGGTGGTTTCAAATTTCCAAACGAATCAAAGTATTGCACAACCGTTTATAACAGACCCAATGAGAACCAGGTTCTGAACTTGTATTTAAATTTACAATAGCTGACTCATGTTTTATTAGATATTTAGGAAGATTATCAATCATAAATACTCCACGAAAATTTGGAACATTTAAAACTTTTGCTAAATGATTTAATTCAATATCGCTCAATGGTTTATTTGGTAGTTAAATTTTTGTAGATTTTTTTTGTTGGCTTATAAACAGACCGTAACCATTCTTATACGGTTTCAAATAAAGTCCGTTTCCAACTTTCTGACCTTCCATAGTCAAATTATGTCTCTTTTGCTCATCTAATTTTAGCTTGGCTTCTTTAGCCTCATTGATCGTCTTGGCTACACTCGCGGCTCCTCCTGCCAATGATCCCACAGCGGAAAGTCCTGCCATTAGCGATACAAGAAATTGAAGAAAACCTCCTTCCTTAGGCAGGAGGAGAACTCTGAGCGGTGAGGGTTTCTCCTTTGCGTAGATTCATTTTAGCCTTTTTATATGCCACTTTTGATGCTCTCATAATAGATATTACGTCATCTACTTTTGACGATTTAACCAAATCAATGAAACTAATCTTCTTTTTCTTTTTTAAACCTGAACCAATTTTTCCTTTTGCTTTCATGGCATTTGTAACTAACCAAGCTGCAGCTTTTTCTCCCCATGACGAATCTTGAGATTTTACTTGTTTCCAAGCATTATCAGCTAGAATCTTGTCCGCTTGTTTACGACTATTCATATCCTTATTTATGCTATAAGCTATATCGTGTTCTTTACAAGCTCTATCAAGCGCATTTATTCCATTATCTCCTCTAATTAGAAGTTTTGTACCGGGACCACAATACTGGTATCCTGGCAGGTGTAATTCAAACGGTAACTTATTTATAAGACTGTTCACGAGGCCTCTTCCTTTGTGAAGCTTGCGCATCATACTGTTCTTAGAAAATGAAAAACTATGGTATATATAGGATGGAAAATGAATGTTGTTTGCATTCAGAATGAAATTAGTTAAACAAGAACAATGTTTCTCTACTCCCAACTTTACCCCAGTTAAAGGTGAATCGGAGGAGAGACATAGTGCATTATTACCAAACACTATCCGAGCGTCGATATGTGGGCCGAGCGGATGTGGAAAGACCAATATTATGATTGGACTCTTATTAAACCCTAACGGTTTAAAATATAGAAATGTATATCTTTTCGGAAAAACTTTACATCAGTCTAAATATCAGTATTTAAAAAGTGTTGTAAATCTAGTTCCTGAAATAGGGCTATACTTCTTTGAAGATGCAAAGGAACTGCCTAAAGAAATCAAATCCAATTCGGTCTGCATATTTGATGATGTCGCAATGGAAGATCAGGATATAATTAAACGGTACTTTAGTTATGGTCGTCTTATCAACCTCGATTCCTTTTATTTAATACAAAGTTACGTTTGTATCCCAAGACACCTCATCACATGTAGGTAACATTAATTTTTTAATAGTATTTTCTCAAGATGAATTAAATTTAAAACATATTTATGAAGAACACGTAAGCACACCAGATTTAAGTTTTACTCTTTTTAAAGACATTTGTTCGTTATGTTGGAAAGAACCATTTGGTTATCTCGTTATTGATAAGACTAAAGACCTGAACAATGGACGTTTTAGAAAAGGAATTGATACATACATTGTAAATATATAAAGAGCGATCCTGGCAGTAATTATCATTAACCATCATGGACCCAAAAGTCACTCGTGAAATAATAATAACAAGTGAGGTTTTAAAAAACAAATTTCGAGCATGAAAGCGTAGTCTCCAGGACGTTGAAAAAGGTCGTCAAGAATTGTTTACACCTGTGCTTCAACCTCTAGAAACCATTAAACAAGCAGTACAGGTGAGCAAAGAGACCAAATCGGAACCCACACCTAGAAAAGTAAAAAGGAGAGATGTGTGGGACGAATCGAGGCAGAGTCTGCAAGTATTTATCGAAAATCAACTGAGATTTAGTAAATCTAAATCATCGAGACCGTAAACACCTGCAAACGCTAAATTTTTAAAACAGTGTGGTTTTCGATTAAAAAAACATGAATAATATACTAAACATCGCATCAGACGTGAAATTTGATGATTCCCTTACACAATTTCAATATCATTCACATCAGCCGTATGCGGGGAACACCTTTAACAAGTCCGATGAAATCAGAATACCAGTTCATCAACAAGATGTCTACACATTCCCTTCATTAAGTTTTGTTTATTTGGAAGGTCGAATTAAAAAAAAAAACGGTACTCCGGGAACTACTTCTAAATTGACTAATAACGCATTTGCGTTTTTGTTTGATGAGATCAGATACGAATTGAATGGCGTTGAAGTTGACAGAATGAGAAATCCTGGAATAACTACAACGCTAAAAGGCCATGTATCGTTTTCAGCTAATCAAGTAAAAGGACTAGAAAATGCGGGATGGATAATTCCAGGTGCCGATAAAACTCTTTCAATAGATAAAAACGGCTTTTTCAGTACTTGCTTGCCACTGGATATTCTCTTGGGAATATGTGAGGACTATCGAAAAATTTTAATTAATCTTAAACAAGAACTCGTTTTAATCTGATCGAGTACAGACTTGAACTGCGTAAAGGGTAATGATGATGTAGAAATAAAATTAGATAAAGTAGTTTGGAGGATGCCTCATGTTCGTGTTTCAGATCAAGAACGGCTGAGGTTGTTGAAAATGGTAGAGAAAAACAAGGTCATTTCAATTCCGTTCAGATCATGAGATCTTTACGAATACCCTAGTTTGCCTGCGACGCAGCAAGAAAATTGGACAGTCAAAACATCGGCAAATTTAGAAAAGCCGCGATATGTTATTATCGCATTCCAGACTGATCGAAACAGAAACGCTAGCGAAGATAGCAGTCAGTTTGATACCTGTAAATTGAAAAAATTGAAACTCTATCTGAATAGCGAACAATATCCTTATGATGATTTGAATTTAGATTTCGCACAAGGAAAAGTGGCTCTCCTCTACAAAATGTATAACGAGTTTCAAACGAGTTATTATGGTAATCGATATTCTCAACCTTTGCTATCACGATCCGAATTTGAGTCTTTCGCACCTATAGTCGTTATAGATTGTTCTAAACAGTCTGAAGCAATAAAAAGTACGATCATTGATATTCGCGTGCAACTAGAGGCGAGTGAAAATTTCCCGGCTAATACTAAGGCATACTGTCTCATTATTCATGACAACATTGTAGAATACGAAGCGGGAACCGGATTGGTCCGTAAAATGTATTAATGCTGCAGCTGCTCACATATATATATAGTCGTAAACACACTAGTGTCACTTCACCGTAGGACCTTGTCTTAATCATAAGAAGATGCGTTCAGTAGTCATTGATTTTCAGGGCTATCGCACGGCTTCTAACTCTTTAATTGTTAAGGAGCTGAGTATTGTTTCGGTCAGCCATGGTTCATCATGGCATTGGTTTTTTAAAGCTCCAGAGAATGAAGAAGAAGTGAGTCAGTCAAAGACGAATCTTTGGGTAAAAAAGCATATTCATGGATTGGAATGGGACTATGGTGATGTACAATATGAAGATATAAAGTATTTTTTAGCATACGTTACAGAAGACTATGATATAATATGGAGAAAGGAAATGGAAAAGTGCAAGTTTATAGAAGAACTCATTAATAAACCAGTCTACGACCTTCATGATTTCGGCTGTCCAAACTTGAAACAGTTAGATAATGATCAGATGACTTGTCATTTTCATTTGAACACATTCTTTGTTTGTTCTTTAAATCAAGCTCATCGTTTGGCTGCTTGGGTCGGAAAAAATTCTGAAGCTGTAAATTTAAAAAAAGAAGAAATAAGAAGAAAAACATTCCATAACATTGGATCACCTCATCATCTGCTCTCATATGCCGGATTTATTCGAGGGGTCAAGGATAGAGTTAGATGTGTATACTGTGGACTGATATTTGACAGCAACTCATTAGTCAACCCTCTCAGGTATCATAAGAAAAACAGTCCCCAGTGTTTGTGGTCTGAAGAGGAGGAGTATTTATAAATAGCTCACTTAAATTATAAAAAAGAGTGTTGGTATTAATATTAAAGTCCATTGAACTAGATTCCACTGCTTCAGTCTGCTGACCTTCTTCATATTTCTTGTAGAGTTCCACCATCTTGCTTATCAAACTGATTGAATCGTTGATTTTCTCAATACTTTTACATAGCTTCACTGTATCGTTTCTGTTAAAACATGTAGAAGGTGAATCGAGCTGAAAGGTTGGTGAACTCTGGTTAAACATTCCTAAACAAATAACAACCTGTTCTATTTTCATGACTCTGTTTCTTCCCCTCTTGGAAAATGAACAATACACATTTTTACATCTTACTCGGTCTTCGACCTCTACTTTCTTGGATCTGCTTTGTAAAAGTGACAACATCCTTGGAACCTGGTCGGCAACGAATTTCCATTCTTCTACATCCATAAACACTGTACTTTTCTTGTCGATGACAGCGATTAGTGGGCACAAAATCGCAAAGACCGACTCGGACTAGTTTAGTACTAGTGATGAGGTAATCGGTCACCAGTTCCAATCGTCCAACCATCTCACAGGGTTTCAACGTCGATACTAAGAACAGAGTAATGGAGGGGAAAGACGAAGTTTTTTTAGATTTTTTATGAGTTCATTCACCTCATTCCTTTTTATTTCATACAATGCAATGTGGTTTTTCAATTCTTCAAGGTGATGAAGAAATAATTCCAGTCTCACAGATGGATTAACAACACCCATATCTTTTTTCCTTATTTTCTTATTCACAATCAACCTCATCCTCTACAGCTGTTTTGATGGGCAAGCTCTCCAACCGAACCGAGTACTCGATAAATGGACACTTTTCAGACCATTTCCTGTGATCTTCTAATGGATCGTCATAGTATTCCCATTTATGTAAAATTATTCCGCAAAATGCACACCTTGTCAGGTCAGAGGTCTTCAAGTAATAAAATCCGGCAGCCGCAAGCTTCACAGCGCTCACTGGTGACACCCAGCCAACAAATGTCGACAGACGGTCTTTTTCATACCTCAAGTTCTTGCCCCTATGTTCCTTACTCATTACCTGTCCCATGATAACATAATAAACATGATAAACTGGAGAGAAAAAGGGAAACGTGTGGAAGATATGGAAGAGGATATAAAAAAAATCCTACTAAAAAACAATTTATGAATCAACAACTGACCTCGTAATAACACATTTAAATTAACAACTTATCAATGAACATGGGCATTGACCTAAAACTGAATGAAACAGCTGAGTCAGAACCGGTTAACAAAAAAAAAAACCTAATAAAAAACAACTCATGAGTCAACGACCTTTTTCAGGTGCGGAGATGAGCTGTTGCCACATCTCATTTACAACGTTGCCACATCGTCCAATTTGATCTAATTGAACCCATCAAGGTCAAGACACACCTACCATCACGTCACAAGGTCAGCCCCCTCGCCTGTACATAACACTCCCCTCGCCCTGACAAGGACGGTCAATGACCTCAAGGTCACACCAGACCCACCTACGGCAGGGCTCCAGACAAGGTCAAAGGTCAAGTTCGTTACTCTTACTCAACCCGCCATTTATAACTACTTTCAACAAAAGGAAATATGAATCCCATTAAGAAACCAGGTTTGTTTGATATAGCTGGCAGAATTTTTTTCAGCATAAGAAATAATTTCATTAGAAATCAGAACCCTCAAACTTTCAGTTTGTTAAGTCTTAACGGTAAATAAACTAAAACGGATCTGTTACGTATCACTGACAAAATATCAGATAAATTCTCACCCATCTTTACTCTTCAGTATAATTAACTACTCTTTTTATAATCCATTTTATAAGCTCCGGTGTCTTCTTCTATATTATAGACCTTACTATATAATTACTATAAACCGGATACATCGGTTAGGGAAAATATTGAAGGAAACGTGTTGAACATGGAATGTAAGTTGTTCTCTTTTATTAATACATGAAGTAACAATTAGCACAATACAATTACTTTATATATATATATATATATATATATATATATATATATATATATATATATATATATATATATATATATCCGAACAATACAATAATTTTTGAAAAACCTCCTTGATACAGTGCTATGTCCCAAAGGTCATCTAGCATGGAATATTGGATCCACTATAAAATATACAATTTCATTACATGTTTATAACCTAAAATTATTGTTCCCAGCAACTGGATCATCCGAACATCATTCGTTACATTTCTTCCTTTGTGGAAGGGGAAGAACTGAACATAGTATTGGAGCTGGCTGACGCCGGAGACTTGGGCAGAATGATTCGACATTTCAGGAGGCAACGAAGACTCATTCCTGAACCGACGATATGGAAATACTTCGTTCAGGTGGCCAGCGGAATCCATCATATGCACCTCAAGAGGATAATGCACAGAGGTTCGTTTTGTTGACAATTAATGGTTGCCTATTTCATGATTGGAGTGACTTATTATTTTAATCATAAGGAGCCTTACAGCTATATGGTAAGTGCCTATATTCGCTTGAAAACACATTAACATTAAACGTTCGTGAATTGCTATTTACGACCTAACATCCGATTTTCTACGGCCTTTTGGAACATATCCCATCCTAGCCAGGTTGAAGCGGTTTTCTTCCACCCGTGCATTAATGCCTAGTCGTAAGGGTAGTTTTCTGAAGTCACACGTCGAAGAAGATTCTTTCGCTTAAAAAGTAGAAACATGTTTTCCTTTACAGTTTGGTTCCTTACATCTCATAGGGAATGCAAGCAATTCCAACATGTTCGGTGGTCTTCGGTTCGCCACAATTGGAACATTTCTTGCCATGTTTCTTGAACATGACGCGGAATCATCCATGCTCTGTAAGAAGCTGTTATACTCATTAGTTCGAGAAACCCATTTTTCTTCTAAGAGAGACTTGTTCTAAGCTTCTAAGAGTTATTACTTAGAAGAGAAGCTCCTTTTGGAATTGTCACTCTTCACCGGTTCCAGTCTTTAATTTTATCCTCTCGGATAACCTTTTTTCAATGCATGAAATCTTCATCTGTCCTCACTCGGATATTTGCCGGTAGTTCCTCCATGTCTCCTCGGAGAAGAAATAGCGATAGGTACACCCCCGGCTAAGACTTGCACCACCTAATGAGGCACAGACCTAAACGACCTGATGACTCGAAGCAGAATTGACCGTTCAGTTGCCGCCAGACAGTCCTAGAGATTTCGGTACTAAGCAGTAGATTCATACTTATGGTTACTCAGTATTACAACACTGTGGAGCTTCATGGTTACTGGGTAACTGAGGACCCAAAAAGCACCCTACACGCGATTCGACTGGTCAATGATAGTCCCCTTAACTGTTTCCAAAATAGTCCAAGTGATGATTTGTATCGAAGTTTCGCTAGATCTATATTCCCGATAGCTACCTCACATGGACGTGTCCTTACTCCTCCTACTTCCATAATGACAGTGTGTGGCCTACCCTCTTAATGGCTCTGGTCCTAACTATCATCTAGTCTTAATGTCATCTTCATCTAGTTGAGGAACTGCTCTTCCTCGAGTACACCTAAATATCTATCAATCATTAGCTCGCATTAGGTTGGAACAAGGGCAGTGCCCTATGGGCAACCCCTCTCAACTGAATCTTCATGTTCGTAGAAAATATCTATATAACTTCATAAATATACTAGGGACCCGCCCCGGCTTTGCACGGATAGTAGAGCAGACTATGTCTGCAGGTTTTGTCTGTCGTATGATCGCATAAGTTGGGTGAGTCGAATATGTGGATTAGGCTTAAATGTTGTATACTGCCTACACTACATGAAGTATTTTAATGTATTAATGTAGTATTTTAAGTAGATATTATAAGAAAAATAAAATATTTCGGTACTTCTCCAATATAAGGACTCCACTATGCCGGTAACACTGGTTAGTCAAGGGACTGTTATACAAGAATCAAAGCTCGGCCGAGATCGGCTCCCTTCAGATTCCCGAACCCCTATAAAAATTATGTTATATCCCTCAAATAACTAATAATAACACAATAATATAATAGTAATAACAATAAATGGATCGTTTTATTAATAATAAGAAGAAGAAATATTTAATAAAAACACAATTTAATAGTAATCAAAATAAAAGGAACGGAAGATCCAACATAAATTACAATAACAAAATAAAAAATCAATAAAAATAGTTAATAACAACATATACAATTAAGAACAAAATAAAATACAGAATCATTAACATAATGAAATATAGAATTAATAACAAAATATAGAATTAATAACATAATAATACAGTAGTATATTTAAAAATGAAACATAGTCACATTGAACACAATAATACAATAATAATTTTTAAAAAACGCAGTAGTCATTTTGAAAAAACAGGAACATGGTGATAACTAACCGAATAATGCAATAGTAATTTACATATCTACAGGCCAGTTGAATGATATAATATTTAATATTTCATTAAATAGGTCCTTTTTTTATTCCTTTCTCGGAACACGAACTCGATCAAATACGGTTCCAAATATTCTTTATTTGTTCCTCTTTATTTTTTGTTCCTTCACTTTACACTGCCCCACATTCTCTCTATACTATGAGTATGAACGCTGTTTTCAGGGTTTATAAAATTGTAGGAATGCTTAACCGTATAGTGATCGAAGCCAAGTTTCTTTAACTTTTCCCTCTTGTACGATTTCGATTCGGAAAGATAATCCCCAAGAAAATCTATATATATAAAAATGAATGTATGTGTGTTTGTCCTTTATGCATTACTACACCAATCATCCTATTGTCATGAAACTTTGGGAAGTTGTTCAGTACACTCTAGGGAAGGTTTCTACTAACTTTTTTTTCTTTTATTTTTTTGGATTTGAAAAAATTTTCAAAAATTTCTAGAAAAAAAAATAATTATTTGTCTAAAAAATGTAATCGATTTTTTTAAAAGAAGATTTAATTTTCTACAATTTGAGCCCAACCGCAGCTCTGTAGGTCCAATAGAACCTGAGTTCAGTCCTATCATATCTATATATATAAAAATGAATGTATGTGTGCTTGTCCTTTATGTATTGCTACCTATCATCCGATTGTCATGAAACTTTGGGAAGTAGTTCAGTACACTCTAGGGAAGGTTTCTACCAACTTTTTTTTTTAATTTTATTGTATTTTTGATTTAAAAGATGAATTAATTAGGAGTGTCTTCCTGGATGTACTAAATAATTACATGAACCATAATTAGCTCAGTAATTGTGTTATTTTGACAGCGAAAAATGCTGATGTTGACGAAATTAACTTTTTAATACTACTGTTGTTACCAGGTGATCTAATGCCCTTTAAAGTCATCAATAATATTGTTGATGAAAACCAAGCTGTAAATTATCCAACTGAATTTTTAAATTCTCTCGATATACCACACAATCTTCGGTTGAATAATGGTTCACCTATTATTCTTCTGCGTAATTTGAATCCACCTAAATTATGCAATGGTACACGTTTGGTCATACAAAATATTACTGGAATCGTTATTGAAGCAGCCATGTTGACTGGAATCTTTAAAGAAGAAATCGTCGTGTTGGGACGTATTTCAATAATACCATCAGAACCCATAATACCGTTCAAAAGACTTCAATTTGATATATGCTTGGGTTTTGCTATACCCATCAACAGGTCTCAAGGCCAGACAATGTCCATTCACGGTTTGGACCTAGAACATCCATGTTTCTCCCATGGACAAGTATATGTTGCATGCTCACGTGTTAGTAAACCATCTAATCTATTTGTATTGGCAGACTACATATTAAAAAAAAATATTGCGCTTCGATTAGCGCTCAATTGAAATAAATATTTATAATTTAATTTAATATTACTATCCATAATTAAAAATCAAACATTATATACCCCATTCATTAAACTCATATTTATATTTTATCAGTTATGAGTGTTGTATATTATATATTTATTATATAATATAGTTAGATATAAGATGAATAAAATGTAAAATCAAAAATCTATTTAATTCGTGTTTTCATTAATTCATTATTTCTGTTAAATTCAAATTTTAACTAATATTTTTTAATACTATTATAACAGCCACAGCAACGCGTGGCCGGGTCAGCTAGTATTTAATAAATATGCATTTATGAGCAATCTATACTTGAGTTTACTATTTATTTGGGCAATTTTATTGAAATTACGTATTTTTCTTAATATAATTGTTATTTTTTACAGATTTTTAAACATATAACTTATTTAAAGTTATGTATAATTATTGTATCGAAGCAGAAAAAATATTTTAAATGATTGATATTGACATATAGTTGTCGAAACGTTTTAAAGAATTATATGAATTAAGAAGTTGAGATGGCTGGAGAATAGTATTTTCCCAATATATAAAAATAAGTAGGATTAAAAAAAAACGGTAAACTGCAATGATATTTTGCTACTTCCCAGTCAGCTGGCCTCAGAGAACAGCCATTAAATCGCAGGTTATAGATAAACATACGAACTTTTATCAATAGCAATGAGTTCCGAAACCAAATTGGACGAAATACTCCAAAAACTTCAAACGTTGGACAAAGTAGATCTGAAAATAAATCAAATAGTAGAAAATAACAACAGAAACCAGGTAGAACAAGATATCAGAATCTCAAAAATCGAAAAGAAACTAGATCAAGAAAGGAAGAAGAATGTGATCATAACAGGACTTAAATCTGAGAACTGGAGGGCCAAAGAAGGAGAAGTACTAGAGATTTTAAGATTTCTGGTGAGTGATATAAGATTATATGATATCTCTAATATAAGGTCAATAACAACTAAAAATTCGAGGTCTCTTTGCCTGGTAAGTCTGACATCAATCTTTCTGAGAAATGATATCCTAAGAGCAAAGAAAAAATTAAAAGAGAGGTATCAACATATTAAGGTTAAAGAAGACCTGTCAGAAGAAATAATAAAAATCCGTGCAGAGTTATTTCCATATCTGATAGCCAAAAAAGAGCAAGGGTACAAAGCAACCATTAGATACGATAAACTTATGATTGAAGGAAAATTATACTCTTTAGAAGATCTTAATCAAAATAAGAGTTCAAAAAGAGAAAGAAACAGTGAAGAAAACACACCGAATAACCCGAGTAAAAAAAACAATAAAAAATTGAGTAATATAAAACTTAGAGCTAGCAGCTTAGACCGTTACTTTTCTAAATATAACATACCAGGTACACCTGATTCAGACTCTGTTCAAGGAACGACGAAAATCGAAACAAAATCCAAGAACGAATAGATATCAAAAAGAAAATAAAGAAGATGGCAAAAAAAATAAAAAATCGGCTATGGAAAAGATAAACAATTCGGAATTACAAATTTGTACATTTAACGTTCGAACGCTAATGAAAGAAGAACGGGTTGCAGAACTTAAACTACCTCTAGAAGAAATAAAGTGGGACATCATAGGTCTAGCGGAAACCAGGCGAAAATTTAAAACAATGTTAAATAGGAAGGACTGTATGTTACTAGTGCACACACATTCAACTAAAGGGTTAGGTGGCGTGGGATTTTTAGTAAATAAAAAATTTGTTAAAAAAATTATTGATTTTCAGGAAATCAGTTCAAGAATAGCCGTGTTAATTATTGATATAGGTAAAAATAAAAAGCTATTCCTAGTTCAAATTTATGCCCCAACAGCTTCTTCCTCATGCAACGACAAAGAAAGATTTTACGAAGAACTACAAAATATTAAATATAAATAAAAGTCGGTCCTAAAAAATACCCTATTAGTGATGGGAGATTGGAACGGTAGAGTGGGAAAATACAGAATAGGGGAGGAATTCATCATGGGCAAATCGTGGTACGGTAAACGCAATGAGGGAGAACTCATTATAAATTTCACGCATAGCAAGCGACTCAAAATTCTAAACACCTTTTTCAAAAAGAAAACAAAAACAAACGGACTTGGAAGTCTCCTACAGGGGATAAGTTTGAAAATAGATATAATAAAAAACTGCGAAATAATGCCAAATGTAAATTTTAACTCAGACCATAGATTAATCAGGACCACTCTTAGGCTAGATAAAATGAAGAACACCCGACCATTCTATTTCACACCTGTGATAAGAACAATAAATACTACAATTCTCCTAACAAGGATTGAAAAAATAAGAAGCTACTTAGACAATAGAAAAAACAATAACGTCCAAGAACTATACATTGACATTAGAAATAGAATTCAGAAAGCATCCCTCCAGGCCAAACTAAAAACCTATACATCCAAAGACTATCGTTCAAAATTATCCGAGGAGACACTACAAATGATCGAAGAAAGGAAAAAGGCAATAAAAAATTCAACCAACCTTAATAATTGGAACAGAAGAATTAGACAAAATATAAAACAGGACCTAAGAATATATAGAGAACAAAGAATGGCTGACATACTTAATAGCAGTCGATCAATCAAAAAAATCAAAATGGAACAAAGCGAAGGAAAACTATGGACAACTAAATTAACCAAAAAGAAAGGTATTACGGAAAGCAACCGACAGGATATTGTGAGAATTGCTACAGATTTTTTCCAAGAATTATACGATTGCCCAAATGATTACTCCCTCAAAAACTTAGAAACTTATGACGAGACAAATCATATAGCACCTCTCATCTTGAAATCTGAAGTGGAAGCAGCGATCAAGAACCTAAAAAACAATAAATGCACCGGAGAAGATGGAATAACAAATGAAATTTTAAAATCTGGAGGAGACGGTTTACATACAATACTGTGCTTCATCTTTAACGAAATTTTAAAGAACAAAGAAATACCTAACGAATGGAAAACTTCAAAAATAATCCTCATCCACAAGAACGGTGACAGACAAAATATTAACAACTACCATCCCATTTCAATCGGGTCCACCTTATGCAAGCTATTTTCCAAAATGATAAACGCAAGAATATCAAGAACAATTGACGAAAGCCTACCTAAAGATCAAGCAGGATTTAGAAAAAATAAATCGGTGATTGACCATCTGTTCACTCTTAATCAACTAATAGAGAAATCACAAGAATACAACTTCAAACTCTACCTGGGATTCATCGATTTTAAGAAAGCGTTCGACAGCATATACCACGTCAATATACGAACGACATTAGAACAGCTAGGAGTGGACAAGGCATATGTTCAAATAATAAAAAATATGTACATCGAAAACAAGGGCCAACAATCTTCATCGCAGAGTTAGAAAGAATTTTCCAAGCTCTAGACTGGCGTGACAAAGGGATTTCTCTCGACGGAATAAAAAATAACCAACTGAAATTTGCGGATGACGTAGTTTTGATTGCAAGCTCTGAGGATGAACTCATTACAATGATCAACCAGCTGAAAGAGAAGAGTTCGAACCACGGGCTGATATTGAACCCACAAAAACAGCAATCATGACCAACGGACCCTCCAATAATATCAGCCACAGACTCCCAAAAATGAATATCGCTAAAGAAGTTAGATACCTGGGACAAATCATCTCATTTGAAAAGAGGAGTCAATTAGAAATACCTACGCCAGAAGAATGAAATGGAACTGGGCAGGCCATGTGATGAGACAAGGTGAAGACAGCTGGGCTAGGCGAGCCGCTGAGTGGATCCCGCGCGATAGGAAAAGGTGCAGAGGCCCGCAACGCAAGCGTTGGGCCGATGAATTCAAGCAGATGTGCGAAAGCTCTCTCTGGATGCGATCAGCGCGAGACAGGGACCTATGGAGGAATATATGCCAGCAATTTCACAAGTAAGGTTCGGCTAGTCTCCGTCAAAAGACTCAAATCTCCCTAAAGGGAAGGTCTATATGTAAATACAAAATGTAGTATTAAAAAATGTAAATATTGAAGAAGCTAATTCTGTATATACATATAAATAAAGACTATTATTATTATAGTTAGATATAAGATGAGTAAAATGTAAAATCAAAAATCTATTTAATTCGTGTTTTCATTAATTCATTATTTCTTTTAAATTCAAATTTTAACTAATATTTTTTAATACTATTATAACAGCTACAGCAACGCGTGGCGGGGTCAGCTAGTCTTACTAATATTATAAATGTGAAAGTTAGTATGTTTGTCTCTCTTTCACGCAAAAACTACTGAACGGATTTGGATGAAACTTTACAGTACTATAGATTATACATCAGAATAACACATAGGCTATAGCAAGCGCGGATTTAGGGGGGGGAGGCGCACGTGAGCACGTGCCCCCTCCTCCCGACAGTTTTTTAGATACTGTGGAGAATCCATTATAATACATAATTAAAGGCAAATCACATGATAATAGTGGTTAAAATAACAGAAAGAACATGAGTGAAACTATTGTTTTGATATCCTACTAATATTATAAATGCGAATGTTTGTAACTTATTCACGCAAAAACTACTGAACAGATTTGGATGAAACTTATTGAGTAAAATAGGTTATACATCATAGGCTACAGCAAGGGCAGATTTATGTGGGGGCACGGGGGCATGTTCTCCCCGTTATAGTACATAATTAAAGGCAAATCAGGAACTTAGCATCTTGAAATTTGTAGATAGGTTCTTTGTATAGTTTAAGGAAGAAATTTGGATAATTCCACCCCAAGGGTTTCTCCTTTAATATAATAGGGGTTCAAAGGTTGTATAGAAACCGTCAGTTTTGAAGTTAGACTTCAGAAATTTTGTATGTACGAGCGAGTAACTTATATTTTAAAAAAAATAATTAAATTATTTATTTAAAATGATCTTTAAATGAAACTTTATGTGGCAGACCAAATTCCACGCGAGCGAAGTCGCGGGCATAACCTAGTATTTAATAAATATGCATTTATGAGGAATCTATACTTGAGTTTACTATTTATTTGGGCAATTTTATTGAAATTATGTATTTTTCTTAATATAATTGATATTTTTTACAGATTTTTAAACATATAACTTATTTAAAGCTATGTATAATTATTGTATCGAAGCAGAAAAAATATTTTAAATGATTGATAATGACATATAGTTGTCGAAACGTTTTAAAGAATTATATGAATTTGAATTAAAGAAGTTGAGATGACTGGAGAATAGTATTTTCCCAATATATAAAAATAACTAGGATTAAAAAAAAACGGTAAACGGTAATGATATTTTGCGGAAAGATTACAAAAAGTATAGCCTCCTGGGATGTTTCATCCGCTGCCTGATACTTGTTTGACACTCCCTAGACTAGTCAGTGTTGCCAGTCTAATGGCGCCCCTATATTGGACAAGTACCCTAAAGTATTGAAAACGATTAATACTGCATCCGTCTAAATAGATTTCAAAATATCGCATTATATGTAACCGATTGTTTAAAATGTAATAGGTACAGTAAGCTATCTTTGAAACATAGATATATGCCATCACGAATTTTTTGGTAGATCTATAAAAGAGTAATATTCCACCATGCATTGTTTCGTTATATCTTTAAGGGATTAGGCAGCGTTTTCGATGAACCTCCCAGGTGGCTATACTTTTTCCAACAATTCCGACAATTATCGTTATACTCCAATCCATTTACACAAAACCATTTATTAAAAAAAATTATATACCTAAACCTTCCTGGTGAATAACTGTACCTATTGATGGGTGAAATCCGCATGAAAATCTGTGCAGTAGTTATTGAGTTTATCGCGAACAAACAGACAGACGCGGCTGAGGACTTTGTTTTATAATATGCATAGATGATATGGAATGAGTAATCGTAAAATTTATTTACTGCCTAATGCATTAACATTTTTTTTCTCAGTTATATGACCCCATCCGTATTTAGTGGCACATGTTAATCAAAATTCTGTCTGTGATAGACATTAAACCTGCCAACGTTTTCGTCAGTCGAGGAGGTGTCGTCAAGCTTGGCGACCTAGGCCTGTCTCGATACTTCTCTGCTAGAACGGTGGCCGCTAGATCTCTCGTGGGAACACCTTACTACATGAGCCCAGAACGTCTTCATGAGCTTCCGTACACATTTACGAGTGATATATGGTCCCTAGGATGTCTTATATATGAGGTAATTTTATTACTCAATGGTCATATTTTTGTTTTAACTCCTTTAGAATTTATAAACTATATGATCCTATACAAACCAAAGTGGTAAGATCGCATTATATCGAGACAGAGAAACATTGACAATCTCAAATTTAGTGGAGCTTGAAAGGTTGCAGTTCTATGTATACTGTAGTTTCAATTTTTAGAGGTAGATATATTAATACGAGGCGATGAGGTCATGGAAATGGATTTTTTTTTGGTTTCAGGTAAACACAAGAATTTTTTAATGTTAGCTTATATTCTTCACATTGACCTCTATAAGACCTCAGATGTTGCCAGAACAATCAAACTTGGCCGACTGCGATGGGCAGGACACATGGCACGGATGGAGGAAACTCGGATTCCCAAGAAGATTCTCACAGAGGGAATCCATGGCACACGGAGAGTAGGAAGACCAAATGTGAGGTGGGTGGAAGCTGTAGCGGAAGATGCACGTACCCTTCTTAATGCTAGAAACTGGAGGGACACTGCGTAGGATAGAGTTGATTGGCAGAGAATGCTGGAGGCGGCCCAGACTCGGTGACGAGTTGTTGCGGCGGATATCATTATTTATAATATTCTTCACACTGGGCAGACCTCCTTACACTAATAATCAGTTGCCAAAGAAGAGGGGATTTAAGATGATACTAGAATATATATATATATATATATATATATATATATATATATATAATAGAACATATATTTTAAGGAAAGAATCATGGAATGTTAGGAGCTCGAGGATTCTTTGGTAGTTTGGGAAACATTGATACACCTTGTTAGATACTGATCAAAGGGAGCTCCAAAGCAATGTTGATAAGGAAAAATAATAGTTCAAATAAAGTAATAGAGAATTTTATTTATAGTGGAGTTCAAACCAAGGGTTTTCCTCGATTCAAGAGCAACTTTCTGTTAGGCTCGCTATGATGCTGTGCAAAGGCGGATCCAGGATTTTTTCTGGGGGCACAATGAGCAGACGGGCAAAAACATCAACAATAACTTAGAAATAAACTTGTATTATTTATAGTAAGGTTTCAAAGTTTTATTACATTATCTAAACAATAGTTTCACTCATGTTATTTCTGTTATTTTATTCATGTATTTTAACAACTATCATCACATGATTTGCCTATGTTCTGTAATGGATTGTCCACAACTAAATGTCTGGGAGGGGGCTCGTGCGTGTCTCCCCCCCTGGATCCGCCTATGATGCAGTGTCATTTTTAAATAATAACCTCAATTAAAACCTCATTAAGCTTATTTCAAAATCCTCTACTATTGTTTAATAAAAATTGTGTTTTTCAAGAAATCTTACCAAAGTAACTAATAATAATCCATCATATCTAATAAGGAATAGTTAATGTATTTAAATAGAAAGATAGAAAATAGTAAAATATCATCATCTTATGGTCTTTATGTTATTACTAAGGTTTTAATAAAAATGTTTGGTACTGACATAAATTAATACCATTAAATAATTATACTTGTTTCTTCATTATATGGATTGGCTATATCTATAGATCACATGATGGAACGGAACCGTTTTTTAGGTTTCACCATTACTTTAAAAAGAAATACATGACAAAGAATAAATTTGGAGATTATATTATTCACTAATTAACTCACAAGAGCCATCTGTGCCCTTGGCTCCTAATAATTAGTTTCCTCTCTAGTCTCCTCGAATGTGGGCTCAGCCTAAAGACTGTCTAATTTGCTTTAGACATGGTAAAAATTGTTAAGTTAATGATCTATCTTGAAATAAATTAATTGGTTTAAAAGATAAAAGATAAATTACACCCAAACCCATTGATACAAAAAATGGCCACAACTCTCATGCCTGAGAATACTAGGAGGAGACTAAAAAGAACGTGGGTGAGGGATCTATTACAGTAGGAAATTAAAGCAAGCCAATGGAGAGGTGCCGCTGGGTACTGTTGTTCGTCATGCCTTCCATGTCATTTTGTATTATTTTTCAGTCAGCCAATCTGCTGATTGTCAATTACTTGTATTTGACAGGTGTGGATGATTTAATAATAGATGATATGTGGATGATAAACCTTGATAATTTAATAAACGAACTGCAGCGGAATTGGAGGTGGGGATGGGGAGGTGTCATGGCTGGTTCTTATTATGTTTCCCCCACCACACCTCTATTGGAAATAGAGTCAAAAGAAAGCCGAATCTAAAACAATAATAATAGCCAGTCCAAAAACTCAAAGGGTAGCAGGAAGAAACAACTTTAAACAGCTCCAAGATAATACCAAAGTATTACAATAAGAATAAACAAGCCGCAATGTAGTCAAAGGGTGAATGGAGTGAGCTAGATAATGTGGGAGAAATGATGTCTCTTCCCTATATGCAGGTCATTTACTTAATTGTAAAACTATAGTAGGCTAAAGATATAGTATACACATAAAATTTCCTAAACCAACAGAAACTTTCCAGATGGCAGCATTGCAGTCGCCGTTTTATGAGCACAGGCTAAATTTATATTCTCTAACAAAGAAGATTGAGAGAGGTGATTACCCTCCCTTACCATCACCAATATTTTCAGAAAAGGTAAGATTGACGAAAGAATGTATCTTAAATTGTGGTATATGATATGTTTCATGTATTTTAACATAATAACCTGGTATTGTAGAAAGATGGTATATATTGAAAAAATTTAATGTGAGAAATTAACTTTTCTTAAACTATTATATCATGAAAAATAGTATTCATTTCATAAATTAGGCGGTAAATTAATCTTCCTAAACAGCTAAACCTATATATATTTAATTTTCAAACATACATCATTTAGCAACATACATGACTTTTGGAGATTGATATTAATTTTTTCTTAATTTGATTACTCTGATGTGAATTGGATTTCATATTTTTTTTTAAAGTAATAGGGAACATAGCCAATGATAAGGCCACTATATTAAAATTTAAAATTAATCGCCTCAACAATTCAAAATCTAATTAGGGCCATAGCTCACCCATGATCTACACCAATTTTAATTTTAATATTTTTATTCTTGGTTTTGTATATTTACAAATCTTCTGATTTCCAGGAACTGATCTATTTTTATCTATTATTTTGGGTACTAGCCTCACCCACATCTATGTTTTTAAAATCGTACAATCCTACAAAGCAGTTGGTCAAGCAGAAAAATAAATAACATGAAATGTTTAGAGAATTTGATTAACTACAAGTTTTATAATTGCTGACCGTGTTTTATATTTAAAAAATAAGATAATACAATGCTTTTTGTCATTTGAAACCTTAGACCATTATAGAGGTAATAAATCTCCATGCAATAACTTATTTCCATTTATTTACAATTAATAGACCAAGATCGTTATTAAATTTCACCAACTACTATGCTAATAAAATAGAAAGCCAAACATAAAATAAAATAGTTACTTAATAATCTTAATAATATTATAAATGTGAAAATTTGTATGTTTGTCTCTCTTTCACGCAAAACCTACTGAACGGATTTTGATGAAACTTTACAGTAATATAGGTTATACATCAGAATAACATATAGGCTATAGCAAGCGCGGATTTAGGGGGGCGCACGGGGGCACGTGCCTCCTCCCCCGACTATTTTAGGTATTGTGGAGAATCCATAATAGGACATAATTAAAGGTAAATCACATGATAATAGTTGTTAAAATAACCGAAAGAACATGATTGAAACAATTTTTTTGATATCCTACTAATCTTACTAATATTATAAATGTGAAAGTTAGTGTATTTGTCTCTCTTTAACGCAAAAACTAATGGACGGATATGGATGAAAATTATTGAGTAAAATAGGTTATACATCATAGGCTATAGCAAGGGCAGATTTATGTGGGAGCACGGAGGCATGTACCCTCCTCTTATAGTACATAATTAAAGGCAAATCAGGAACTTAGCATCTTGAAATTTGCAGATAGGTTCTTTGTATAGTTTAAGAAAGAAATTTGGATAATTCCACCCCAAGAGTTTCTTCTTTAATATTATAGGGGTTCAAAGGTTGTATAGAATCCGTCAGTTTTGAAGTCAGGCATCTGAAATTTTGGATGTACGAGTAACTTATATTTTAAAAAAATAATTAAATTATTTATTTCAAATGATCTTTCACGAAACTTTATGTGGCAGACCAAATTCCACACGAGCGAAGCCGCGGGCATAAGCTAGTGTTCTATAAGAATGGAAATCCAGCTAACAAAATTCTATCCTCTGAGCATATTTTAATTTGAACACAACAAACAAACTCATTATAGACTAAGGATTTGGCATGTCACAGTACTATAATATAAACATATTTTACAGATGCGAAGGCTGATTGATGAGTGTCTTCAACCAAACCAAGAAGATAGACCAGATGTTTCTCATGTGTATAATGTAGCACTTGATATGTCAGCAAGGCAATACAATGTTTCTGCATCTTATCTATAAATGCCATTTTCCAATACTCTATGTTACCTGTTTTAAAAGTTTATAAACTAATAAAATAAATAACAGATGTTCTCAAATTTATACAATGTGCAAAGTTCAAAGTATGAAATTTTAGCAAACATAAAGGCCACTTCTTAAATGTCTCATATTACAATAGATAGCATACAAGACATCGTATAAGTAATACATTCACTTCAGTTAGTTAATCTAAGAATGTCATAAACAGAGAAGGAATTTGTGTTAATTTTTTTTAAATTATCTATTTTTTTTTTAAATAAAATATTATTCATTTTAAATTTTATTAATTCTTTTAAAAAATTTATTAACAATACAATTAAAACAAAGTCACAAGAAAGTGGTAGCGATAAGAGGTCATTAATTTTTTCTCTCATTTAAGGGAACCTTGTTACAGTACCACGCCTGACAGGGTGGGAAACAGGAAGTCTCTCAGCCCCAGGGTCACTTACAAATGATAACGAAGTAAATAATTATTATATCTGTCACAGCCAGCATTAAACCCAGGACAAATGAAAATTCAAGAAATCTTCTAAAAGCAAACAAATCACTGTTTATAATGATTTTGTACTAAATAGAGAATGAAAACAATTTAACAGTAGTTCTATTTAATCATGTTCTTAGAAGTTGTTATAAGAATGAATTGGTGGTTATGCAAAAAAAAAATTTATGAGTTCTCCTATGCTAATGAAGAAACCCTGCGCAGGTGGTTTACAACAAAAGCACACATGTTTCAATAAGACAAAAAGATTATGAAAAGTAGTTTATTATAAAACAACTGTACATTTATATACATGTTTTTCATCTCCTATGAAAATATATACATATAAAATATTCAAAATTTTACATTATTTATTCAATCATAAGAAAATCATAAAATCCTATAACAGGACTAAGAAGTGGCTTTTACACCACTTTTTGACTTTTCAATAAGCACCCGTTTTCTCTTAAGGACATTCCTATCCCTTATTCTCTCTGCCCTTCCTCTCATCATGCTTTTATATAAGGCACGATGCTTTTTCTCAACCATCCGTTCCCGTAACTTCCTTTCTTGTTTTTGAGCTTCAAAGACTTGGTTTGGGTCTGGCTTCTCAAGCTTACCAGGAGCAACAGACATCTTTTTTTTCTGAAATCATAAAGAAAATATGAATTCCAAAAATTCATAATAATAATTCACAATGATAGAAAATAATTGTATACTTATCTAATAGTAAGTATTGATATTGGCTAATCCCCTATAGTAATTAAATCTTAAAAATAAAGTGATATTTTTAGATTTTCTCATTCTTTAACTAATCAACCGAATATACATCAAACTCTTTAAATTAATTAACAACTGCTTTAACCAATTTCAGGATCTAAGTTACTATAAAATATATTATTTTAGTTAAGACCGTGGAAAAATTCCACGAAAAGCCTTAATATGTCTATATAAAAGCCTTAATATGTATGTAAAAGCCTATATGTCTCCAAACTAAAACAGAAATAGAAATTATCTGTCCAATATTTCGCCCATTCAGGCATCCTCAGGGTATAAAGAGAATAACAGCAAAACAAAACATGAATAATGCACCCAAGAAACATCCCACCACCTCGAAGGCACAAATGCAACTATGTTTTATCTATGTTTTAGTTTGGAGACTTAAGGCTTTTCGTTGGAATTTTTCCACGGTCTTAACATTTATGTAAGGTACTTTTCAAAATTATATTATTTTAGCTTTAAAAAAAAAAACATGAATTGTCGACAATAAAACTGAACTATCTAATAAATAAAGTGGTATTTTTGGATTTTCTCATTCTTTAACTAATCAACCGAATATACATCAAACTCTTTAAATTAATTAACAACTGCTTTAACCAATTTCAGGATCTAAGTTACTATAAAATATATTATAATGCAATTGGGAAAAACCACAATGCAAAGCCTTATGTTTCAAAAAATACACTAAACTAAACTAAACTATATATTCAAAAGAAAAAGATCAGATTAGAAAAAAAAATTATTCATCTAATTTTCTCTGTAATGGTGTAAATTTGGCTTCAAAAGAGGCTTGTTCTGGTTTTTGCCCAGAAATCTCAGCAGTTCTACAGAAATGGAATTTCGGTTTTACTAGAAATTGGAAAAAGATCTATCAAATAGCACTTAAATCATTGACTAGCATATGAAATTTTAATGAACAAATTTGCTTTAAAAGAGATTAAAACAAAAATTACTTTTCCCCAAGCCAATAAAATAAATTTTTAATAAAGGCTGAATAAAAAAGTACTTTAAAAAACTCCTTTTTTCATTAAGTATGCCAACAAGTATATAAGTTAAGTTTAAATCCTTTTTGAAGTTTAAATCGATTATCATTATGTCTCTATAAAATAATTCCTTAAAAAAAATTATGGTAAAAATATAGATTACCATAGCCTTTATTTTCTTGTTAATATCTTTATTTCCTTTATCATTGGATGTTTCTTTTTCATCTTCTGAAGAGGAATTAGAGTTATCTTCTTTTTCATCTTCGCTCTCCTCTTCTTCTTCTGTATTATCATTATCAGACAATGACTTTACAGATTCGTTATCTTCATTCTCTTCTTGGCTCTTCCCATTACTCACTGTAAGAGGAAACAAATAAAATTAATTAAATAATGCTGAATCTATTATTCAAGTCACAGTCATATAAAGTCTGAATTTATAAAAAATAAGAGGCAAACCCCAATGATAGCTATTAAATTTCCACAATGAACAACTAACTAACAACGAAAGAACAGATTATTATAATAAATGTTTTTAAAAAATTTTAAATTGTTCATGAACATGAAAATTTATTACTATTCATTTTTTTTTTTTTTGAAATTTTATTCATTCATCAGTAGTTAAGATATTAGTTAAACATTATCATTCTTCAAATAATTAACTATACCTTCTCCAAATGAATCAAGTCCGATTGCCTCAGGAGGTGAATAATACTGATCTCTTTCTTCAACAAATGGTGACAAGTGAGGTGGCAATACTGCGCCGATGAAATATTTTTCTACTGGCAAAAGCTCTCTGGCATTTACAGAATCAAATATCCACTGTGGTTGAACATAATATCTATAATAATTTTAATTAATTAAAATAAAATAAAAAATTAACCTACCAATTACATATTTAAAAAAGTATGAAACTAACAGGTGGAGAAAATGATTAACTGTAAAGTTATTCATACAAGAAAAAGTATTTAAGTTCCTATACTGATATAAAATAGTATCATCATTTCATAGAAGCACAAATAAATTTAAAATTTTATCATTACTAACTAACCTGGATATATATTGCTTAGATAAGCTTGGTCTATCTACTATTTGATGTGTGATGGTTTCATCTGTTTCATCAAAAGTAGAACCAACAAATAGAGTTTTGTCCCAAGACACTAAAGCTCCAAATGAACGAAGAATAAAAACCAGAGGTTCTCTTGGAACTTCCCTATTTAAGAAAAATTTTAATCCTTCAAATAATTTTTTTAGTTTACGGATTTTCTCAGCTTCCAAATAAGCTTTTTCCATTTTGTCATTTTCATCCACAGCCTAGAAAAAAACATATATGATACATTATTTCACAAATATAACTAATTTACCAAAAACTTAACATCCTCACAATCATTTTAATGCAACTCCATGCCAAGAAAATTCAAATAGATTATTAGAAAATTATAAAATTAATTTGGAATTATAGTTATTATCCTTTACCATGTTAAAACTTTCTACTGGATCTTGTTCTTCTTCCGTATTTACCTCCGTTGAGCTACAGGCTAATGGAATATTTAATGCAGCAATTCTTTCTGACTCAAGACCAGCTTTATCAATTAAACCATCTGATTCATCTAAAAATGATATTCATTGCTGTAGTAATATCAAAATTTTAAAATCACAAAAACGGAAACTATGCAAAGCACACAAAACTTCTTAAAACAGCAATAAATAATAGTAATGTTGTATGCCAATATATTGCAGGTTCATTCACAACACCATTGTTTATATCCTGCTGAAGAATTTCAATACTTACAAACATTTGAATACCTTTTCTTTTCAAAACAAAAAAAAAACTGAAAATGGATGCAGAGCTTTAAATTGAAACGGGACTTTTTTTTAATTTATCAGAATTGGTGACAGACACAACAAGCTTCATTTTTAACAAGAAAGGTTTGGATGGAATGATGATAAATATTTAGCTGTGTATATACTAATATTAAGAACCATATATTTTTACCTTTCATACAGATACACAAGGTATATCTCTTTAATTGACATATAAAATAGTAGATAATTTAAATGCAGATTTAAAAGTTAATTAATAAAATTTACTGAACCCAATTTTTGACAGTTTTTAAGCTATCATCAAGTGATTTAATATAGCCCTCACCACTAAATTTAATCAATTCTTCACATACTTAGAACATCAAAGTAAACAATTTATTTTCTTAATAGTAATAGATAGTTAAAAGAAGTTTGTGATATGTATCAACTATGATTAACCATAGAAACTTTTTTGGGATACAGATAGTCTAAGGGTGCAGTAAAAAAGGAAAAAAAAAAAACACTGAATAAAACAAACTTATTTATTGTAAGTGCCGACATTTCGACCTACGTTGTAGGCCATCTTCAGGGCTGATAAAGACAGAGCCACTACTGTAGTGGCTGTATCGGTAGTGGCTCTGCCTTTATCAGCCCTGAAGATGGCCTACAACGTAGGTCGAAATGTTGGCACTTACAATAAATAAGTTTGTCTTATTCAGTGGTTTTTTTTTTTTTTTTTTTTTTTTTTACTGCACCTCCAGACTATCTATATCCCACATTAGATGTTCCAGTCAACTATTTTCCTCTCAATCATAGAAACTTCTGTATTATCATAAATCATATATATTAATTAATCATAAATAAATAAGAAAATACAATATCAATGAAAATACAAAAAGTCTTACCTGAAGCAATAGATATTTTTGGAGGATAATAAAGATTTAATGAATTGTATAAACGAAAGTTAACAAAACCCAAAAGAACAATATAAAATTGCACAAATGTAGACATAATGCGGAAATCAACTTCTTCTCTAGTTTGAGGCTGAAAACAAAAGTCAAAAAGTTTTCTTAATATTATTTATATAATCTAAACCTACTTAATTTTAAATTAAGAAGTAAATAAAAGAAAAACATATTAATTTATAATCAGTTGTAACATCTCTTTTATATATTTACTTAGCATCTCATTTAAATATTGTTATTACAATTTACATTGTTGGAATAGCTATCACCAACAAAGTAATTAATTTTAAATTTATAATGTCATCATTTATGAGTCAACATTCTAGTTCATAATGATCAATTTACTTTAAAATCATTTGAACATTCATGGTTAAACATGTCTAATTACTAGATATCACATCCAAAATGAATAAGGTACAAATCAAAACAGCATCAGAAACTTTACTTGTTGGACAACTGTCATTTCAGGAGCAGTCAGTCCCAGGCTGAAACAACAGACAGAATGGCATATCTTTTCTCTTTAAAATAAAATATTTAAATTAGAATTATTTTTTTGTGCTAATTATTGAGATATATACTCAAGTAGTGATTATTATCAAGAGATATATACTGTACCTCAAAACTAAACTGATGAGGCATGATCCATGTTATCGGTATTCCTTTTATTTCTGCTTGAAAATAATAACCTTTGATTGATATAAAAACCTTTCTTAGTGCTCTGGAAGTAATAATAGCTTGCATAAACTCCAACACCAATCTCCGACATAAAGAACTTTGATCACGGGGTATGTGCTTGATTGATGGGAATGTTGAAAACAAGGTGCATAGGGTGAGACAATCATCCAAATCCCTCAATGCATCCAAATAAGTAGGATACCTAAATGATTAAAATAATTTCTATTAAATGGATATATGGTGACATGTATTATCAATCTACATTTCAATAAAGCACTAATTTAATTTTGAAGTTAAAACAAATTGATGAATAAGAACAGATGTTATCTGTAATAGGAAACGAGTTCATTTGTTTATTACACTGGTCAGCACCCGGACCTGCCATGTCAAAATTGTAAGTGATTTTAGAATACTATTGGACCTTTAACTTTTCATTTTGACAGTACAGAACTCATTAAATATATGAAATTGTACAAATTTATTGTTGCAATAGGCAAATCTGACAACAAATTTCAGTTTTATAAAATACTTATGAACACCCAATGTTACTGAATAAATAAAAAATAAACAAACATCTCATTAATTATGAGATTGAGATCCATATAATATTACCGGTGAGCTTTATATTTTTTTTATAGATTTTTTAAAATTATGCATTATGTGATATATCACAAGGCTTCATAGTAAAAAGTTACAAATGAAATATAAAAAATACTAAATTTAAAAAATAACTTTAAGTTTAAGAACATACCTTTCTTTAACAATATGATCAAGATTAATAATCACATGCTTATTCATCAATCTTCGAGCAAGACCATTTTCATTCATAGCTTTTGCACGACCGATTTTTCGCCCTTGAACCTAACGAAATAAAACAAATATTACAGCATAACAAAGAGAAATAAGACAATGAAGTAAAACATTTCATAATACAAATGTATACATGAATTCATAATGTCCAATCTATATGATGAAATAGCCAGGATGTATATCTGTTTTTTTTTTTATCTCTTATTTTATTTCAGCCTGACGATGACAGCTTAAGCCGAAATTTCAGTCTTTAAAATAAAACTTATAACATTGATTAAAACCTGACCAATAATCCCATTAATTTGGGAGAGAGTTATTTTGAGAGAGTTAATTTTATAAATGCTTACAAGATGGCTCTGACTTTTATGAATGTTTCATTACATAGTAACAACAAATTTTGAAGTTTACACAATGTACATAACATATAGTTCGTATTGCTTTGAACCATACATAAGACACCCATTTTTATATTGTTAAAAATGTCAAAACTTGGATAATTAAGCAATATTTACATTTAAAGGATAGTGATTTTAGTGTTGAAGACCAGCCTTGCCCTAAGCAGTAAAAAAATTTGAAGAGAAAGCATTGGAATCATTACTCAATAAAGATCTGAGTCAATGCAAAAAGAGTTTGCAGAATCATTGGCAAGTGACACAAGTGGTCCAGCATAATAGTTCATAAGAATGATTCAGAAACAAAGCAAGTACCGAGCCTGTACGATATCAGGTACTCGTTAAAAATCTGTATCCTAATTAAACCTGGATAGGCAAAATTTAGAGCTTCCATGTAGCATCATCCGATTAGCCATAGCAGCATAAAGTGACGTTAAATGAACAAACAACAACACAAAGAACATATATTCATGGTTAGGAGGTCATTTGTACATCAGGTGGAGCTCAAGAGACATTTCATATTATCAGCTAAAAAAGCCTGCTGATACCATAACGCAATCAGTATAAACTGCAATTTATTTGTTTTTGAACAAACCATTATGAGAAAAGCAGCCAAAACATGAGGATGGATGCAACAAATTTATACTTTTACATAATGATGCTCAGCATCATATTCTGAAAGTCATTAAAAATTATTTAAAAATGCTCAAGTGAGATACTTCAGCATAGCTTTTAATATTCACCAGAATATTGTTCATTATTATTACTGTTTTTTTTTTTTTTTTAAGGATAAAGCATGTTATAGTACATCAACGCTTTACTTCTTGCAAAGAATTTGTAAATTAACATCACATGTGGATCACCTCATAAGACATTTGTTCAATATTGAATTCGAAAAATGCCTGAGAGTTGGCAAAAAACAGTAATAAAAATATACTCCCAATAAAAGGTGATTACAGAAGACAAAATCAAGACAGGAAGAGTCCGAGCAGAAAGATAGATATAAGCATATGAATCTATATCATAGGAAGAAGAAACAGTTAAAAATAAGGAAGTTCAGCTCATCAGAAATGTATGAAAACACCCAGACAAGGTAAAGGCAAAGCTCCACAAAATGTATTAAGGGTTGCCCACTACATTCCATGTCCTCTTGTAAAACAATTAGTATGGGCTCTTAAAGTATTAAGAAAATACATTTATGTTCTAAAATACCTTCAAACATCACATTCATCATCAAAACTAATTAAATAAGCCTTTCAGGCCAAAAAAATGTTCTCCATACACTTACTTTCATTTCACGGAATTTCCAAATTATAGGTTCATGCATCAAGAATTGGATATCCTTTTTATTGTACAACGTTTTAATTCCTGTTGCACCTTTTTGAGCTTTTTTCCTGTTCTTAGGTTCTCTTGGATATATACCTTTCAAAATACATAGACGACGAAAATCTTTCAATGACAATTGAAGTTTCTTTAAAGCAGTAGCCCTAGTCCAGTATTGATTTCCTTCTCCAGAGGTATACTGCAAGCAAAACCCACAATTAATATAAATATACCTATAAAGTATCTGAATAGCACTATATAAAAAATGTCGATTTATGTACCTTCTTCTTCCTAGGTCCTGCCATTTCTGATAACGAATTCTATATAATATGAACAACCACTTAACTACATTCACCACTCACAAAACACGTGGTTAACTTGTAACCTTACTTTAACAGAACTCTATAATAACCTACTCTATAATACTTAAAGCCAGTTTCAATCCAAAGAGTTATTTTCTATCGTAACTGGAAAAAATCATAATATTTCTATCTTAACTGGAAATGATCTTAATATAATTATATAGTTATAACAAATTGTTATTATTGAAAAGTTTAAAATAATATCATAAATAAACTAACACGTGAATTAAGGAGACTGAAAAAGGGTATCGAAGATCTCGAGATCTTTGATCGAGAGTTTGAAGGACTTTCTTCATTTAGGCTGCAACTTCAGAATGCTCCGGATTATCAAGAAACTTAACGCAATTTGGACGCAAGAGATGAAGCTAAAATATGAGAAGAAAATAAAAGAGATACGAAAGTGAATGGAAACAAGTTAAAACAGACCGAGTCCATAATGGCTCAATCGTGAAAAAAAAATACACCAATTAGTGAAAACACAAAAGATAGTTAAAAAAGTTGCATCGCTTTGAATTTTTTAAGATATTTTGTAATCCGTTCGGTACAGAAGGAAAAAAGAATACAATATGGAATTTCATGACAATCAACTAGGGTCTCCTTAAAATGACATAGACGTAATTCAGCATATGACCCGCGATAAATCTAATTATTGGCATTAGCGATTCCTGTCGAATTTGAATAATTTGTTGAGTAGACTGAATCGGACAATAGTAACAAACTCTCAGCTCCATCCAATGTTGAATAAACAGGAGTACCCACATTTCGAACCCAAGATCTATAGATTATTTATCCAGAACCACACACTCAGCTACTCCCTTCTTGGTAAATGTTGACCACATTTCTAATAATATCAATATATTTTCTGGAGAGGATATTAAAATCTACACAGAGAGAGAGAAATGCTTTATTTTTTTTCAGCAATGCTATCCAAATACATTGGATTGCCATAACACACATTATACTCATTATCGCCATATTGGACGTACTGTACATTACAATTTTAAATTTATGAATATTCGTTTTACCATTCCTTGTCATACCTATTACATATTTCTCCTTTTCATGCATTAATCAAAATATATATATATACTTAAGAACTACGGTACAATTCCTATTTCTTTTTACTTCTCTTTTTCTTTTTTCCTACTTAATAATGAGAAAACAAAGTCCTCGGCCGCGTTTGTTCGCGGTAAACTCAATAACTACTGCATGGATCTTCATGCGGTTTTCACCAATAGAGTCATTCACCAGGAATATACTTATATTTGTATATAATACCTAAACCAGGTATATAATTTGTCGAGGTTTAGTGTAAATGGGTTGGAATATCGATGGATTTCACCGAAGACGCTGCTTGCCTAATCCCATGCAATTATATAACGTGCGAGATAATAAATTCGTATATAAAGAAATATTTTGTTTTGTTTTTATTTTTATAATTTCTATATAATAAAGTTTAGCTGATATAATAAACATTAGCTGAGATGGGAAAAAAGAAAATAAAGAGCATAATATACAACTGTAGGTAAAATGGAACAGTGGATTGAAGGAATCATCACTGGGGTTCTTGAAATCAACTTCTCCCAGAGTATTCATGTTGCTTTACTTCGTTATCCCGTTGCTCGAATTGTAGTGCTTATTATTGGCAGTCTTAAATAATGGAGTTGGTTGATTTTTGAAAAGTCCTTAATATGGCCAGGATTTTTGGGGTAAGGTCTTAGAGATAAATCGCCCTTATCGGGACATAAATGGTCCAGATAAGCCATTGATTGCTGACCACTGGAATAATTTAAAAAAATTCAATAACCATTTAAATACTTCTAGATACTCGATATAATATAATACTCGATTCTATATCTAATCCGATTGATAACCTTTTCAATCGATTTTAGATTTGGCGGTTTTAGTCAAAGGTTTCTATTATGTACTTTTTGATGTTCAGGGAATAGAATGTCGTCTTTATTAATTCGTTGTGTTGTTAATTATCAATGTTAATGGTGAAATACAATCTCATTAATTTTAATCTTTCATAAGGCAGCCATTTTGTGAGTAATATTAACTGTAACATGGTGTGTGAGTTATCTGATTTTCCACCAGGACCTGCTGATGGTCAAATCCCTTTATGCGAAATTAATGGTGATCTGCACTATTCATCTCCAGAATTTTTAAATCTACACGTCTATACTTCTTCTGTGAGGATCTTTTTTTATTTTTTAAATTATAATTATTTCTATTGTATTGTGACAAAATTGCTGATTTATACTTCTGTATCCAGGTTTCTGACCATCCTAATGTTGTCATTTCTCGAGATGTATTACAACCATCATTACGGAAATCTTATGAAGGAAAAGTTTTCCTTCCTACACCAGATTCTATGATCCAAAATCTTCAAGATGCTTGGTAATTATGAATTATTTATGATTAAAAAAAAAAAATTTTGTCTCCCAAAACCGAAGTATTCTTATAATACTGAATAGACTTTATTCTCTTCAAAATGAAGGAATTAAAGGATATCAGTTCCACAGGTTATCACTATTATTCTCGGAAATAAACACAATCATGAATTTTAGTATGAAAAAAGAATAATTATAGGAAATGACTAGATTTCTGTAATAATTTTATCAAGAAATAAATGTTTCAACTAACATTTTGAAGATAATGATAGTTTTTTTTAAATGTTCATTTCTTGATTAAATGAATAAAAAGGAAACAAATGAAAGTTAAAATTTGTGGGTTAACTGGGAATGACAACCTGTGGAACGATCTATGTAACTACTATCCTTAGAGATCGTAGTTCTTAATAAGTACCATAGGGTTTCTATAGTTGGCTAGAAATTTAATCAATTGTCAGATTTTCCTACCCATGAAATGTACCCACTTAATAGCATCCGTGAGAGTTATAGGAGGGTCTCCTTTAAATTTTTAGGGTATGTTTTCTATTATCTAGATACAATTATCTAAATATTTAATCATTTTTTTACAGGTACGAAGGTGGAATCTTAAGAGTTTTGGAAGTTCTTAGCCAATCAGATGGACAGCCACCCTCAATATCTCAAAGATTAGCTGGAAGCATACTTTTTGGACTTAATATTGGAAAACGACTTAAAGAAAAGTTCTTTTATTCTTCAGAAGAGGTAAAAATTGACTTATTGCATTATTTGGTTATTTTATGTAACCTGTAATTATGTAAAATAATAAAAAATAGTTTTTAAATCACTGACCATTATTTATTATGTTTTAACTACAGAGGTATTTCAGAGGGTATGATGCGAAAATAGGTCCTGTGATTTGTATGTCATGGCATCCTAGCACCACCAAACTTGCTATTGGCACCACAGATGACTCAGTCAGTATTTTTTCTGTCCAAACTCGTATCACTCCTGTCCTTAAATCTAAAGCACAACGACGGATTACTGATATTGCTTGGAGGTTAGCATTAAGTAAAGAATATTTTTTCTTTTATTGATTTAGATAAAAATTTATTTCTTATTATTGGCAACTTATTTCTCAGACCTCTTACTGCTGGAGAACTGGCTGTTGGTTGTGCTGATGGCATAGCCTTATGGAATGTTGACCCTAATTCCTTTGTGGCTAGACCTTCATCTTCTACCGCTGTTGTTCTACGCCATTCATATGTTACATCTATTGTATGGAGTCCTCAGGTAAGTTAATATTGCATGCTTTTAAATATCAGTCTTAAAATTTACACATTTTTATAATGATTATAACATTTGTCATTTATTAAGCAATAAAGAATTCTGAGAAAAATAACTTAACTGAAAGTTAAAATTCAACTGCTGATGGAAATTTACATGATTAAAAGATATTTCTATATAGCTTGATTAAACTTGGGTTACTGTGAGACTGTTGAACTGGAGAAAGAAAACTTCATTTGTACAGCGCACAGATATTTAATATTACTCGAGTCAATAACTTACTAAGTGCAAAAAATAGAAAAGAAACTGGAAACAAATTAGACCCCTAATTTTTAAATTAAGTTAACTAATATGGATAACAATATAGAAAAACTTGATTAGTTGTGTGAAATATTATTTACCTTTTAAATTGTACATTGTACATGAAAAATTCTCTCTCCATTTTACATTCCCAATGTTTCTTGATATCTGAAAAAAGATCTTTAAAAAATACATTTTTGCATATCTTTAGGGGGATATTTTAGTCAGCTGTAATGGCATGGATAAAAGTATGGTAGTTTGGCATGTAGATACCAAAGAAAGGATTGCAGTCCCTTGTGCAGGTGGAGCTTCATTTTTACTTTGGAATCCTTCTCTCTCTAAGCTTATGGCTGGTACACTTTCAAAAACATTTAGGTAACTATAAATAAAAGTTTAATTACCCAAATTTTATTTTGCATTATCTTTAGGCTTGGAAGTGAGCCTTCTTATTGTAAGTGACTCTTTCTCCACACCTTTTGATTTATGAGTAACAAGTTGCTAATTTGTAATTTAGCAATCTCCCTTATAAGAACATTGATATAATATTGAAATATTGTTAAGATTTTTACTAGGTTAATTAAGAGGAAATCTTAATTTTATTGACATGATGAATGTACTAAAAAAAAAAAAAAAAATCAATACTATCATACAGTATACCGTAATACCAGGCTATTTTTGCCCTAGGGTCCATCTTTGGTCCAAATGTAGGAAAAGATAAAGCGTTCACTAAATACTTTCAAGTAGTAGTTGTTCAACTAGTTACTGCAGTTTTCACTAGGCTGCAGCACCAAGTCAGCACTGATGTACTCGAAGTAGATTGATTCCTTGATGTATTCTTCTGTCTTATAAATGAATGTTCTTACTAACTCTAGTCTTTCTTTGGCCCAACCTAATTCCACTATGTTTTATAGTAGGTAAATTATCATTGGGCCAAAGTAACCCAAACATGAGGGTACAAAAAAATAAAAACTTAAAAATTATTTTTTAAGCTCATTAGAAATTAAATTTAGGGTAGTCTAGTTGTGTAATAAAGGATACCAGAGCTTAGATATAGGAAAGTTACAAAAAAATGTTAAGCGTGATTGAAAAATTTCAAAATATTGGGCCAAAGTAGCCCCCATTTTACAGTAATGATTTTGTCCTTGAAAACCTTATGAGTTACATTTTTATACAAAGAAAGTTCATCTACTTCCTAAACAGTTGTTTTCCTTCTAATATTTAAAGTTTGCATGTGCAGGAATCAGCATGTCCCATCCAAGTTCAATTAAGGGTCCCTTATCAACTCCTTTGTTGTTCCTTCCTTTGTCTGTATGTTGTGATGTGTGCGTGTGTGTTTACCTGTATAGAAAACATGCATAGGCCCAGGTCCTGCAAGGACTGTAGTGCCCAATTGTTAGTGAATAAACATGTGTAGTTTGTAGCTGTACACAATCCTCCATTGAGCTTTACAGCAGTATACCCAGTCTTACATTGATATAATTGTAATTGGCCATTAAAAACAATTATACTACAACTTGATTACTAATTACACCAGGATTGACCATGTACTAAAGGGTGCTGTGGGCTTATAATTAGTTCCTATAATCAAATAAGGCTTTTCTATCTGCAGAGCTACACATTATAAAGATCATCAAAATGGTATAGAATGATTGTAATGAAACCCAGGATTATTTAAAAATTAATTTCCTATCAATGAAATACTCTACCTTTTGGGGGCTTTATTATAACTAAGATAAAGCAGATAAAGGTATTAAACATTTTGTAGATCTAGACAAAAACATATTAACAATCAAAACAGTATTGTTCCTTTATTAGGTTATGGTCCACTGAAAAATGGGACTGTGAAACTTGGACAACAGTTGGTGGTCGTGTGACAGCTGCTGCTTGGTCTCATGATGGAAGCTGTCTTCTTTTTGCAACTTCAGCGCTTCCATATATTTATTGCCTGCAGAGGGATAGGGATCTCTTTGGAGATGCTCCACCTGCTAGTATTGTTGCCAATACAACAATTGTTCAGATTCCAGGAACTGAAGATGTGTAAGTGTTTTAAAAAAAATACAATAGTAATTTTTTATATGTTTGTTCTTTGTTCAACTGTTACTATTTGTATACAAATTTTAAATAGTTTTCATGTTTTATTTAGGCATTAAGAATATTCTTGTAGAAAAAAACATTGTAAATTTGTATCATATCGATTCACCGAATATTTTAAGAGCACACTGGCTCTATTATTAAGCGCTCAGATGTGCTCATCATAAGGAATTAATTTAGTTTGTTAATTTGGCACTCCTCCAGTGCCTTTTTCTTAGACTTGAAAGTGTAATAAAACAAAATTTATTCCCCATACAGCACATATTATATTTGTTACATATAAAATCTTGTAACATGAGTAATTAAATTAAAGTTAGAAAGGTCTAAAATTAGTTTTGTAATATACTGGATATTATAAGTAAAATTCTTTCTAGTTCAAGAATGATGTAATGGTTGTTAGTTCATAACACAGATCGGCAAAAAAAAAAATTGTTTTGATTTAGTTTTTTGTGCTGATTGCAAAAATGACATTGGTAAGGTAAGACTTGCCTACAAAATAAAATTGAAGTTTTTGGAAAAAGTACAATAAACGGAAAATTTTCTATTTGTTTTTATTATTTTAACATGAAGTAAAAGCCAAAAAATATGCATACCTAGCTAAAATGAGCATAAAAGTGATGCACATTTGTTTTAAAGTTGTTATAAGTGTTGTAAAAGCGTTTTCTTTTTCCATCAAAGCTTCTTTTGGTACTTTTTCAGCTGTGTTCTTGTGAATTTTCTCTTTTTAACAGCCAACAGTAGTCTGCCATCATGTTGACATCCATCGACCGTATCTGCAGTCCATTTCTTTTATATCTTGATGGAAACGTTCTTGTTCCTCACTTACAGCCCCAAAATTTTCATGAAAGTAGTCCAGATGTGAGTGAAGGAAATGAACTTTGACACTCATTTTGCAGCCCAACATTTTGTAGTTTTGTAACAATTCAGCAACCAAAGTTTTGTAGTTTGGGTCTTTTTTGTTTCCAAGAAAGCCTGTTACAACAAGTTTAAATGAATGCCAGGCATTTTTTCTTCCATTTCCATTTTAGTGACAAAGCTTTCATCTTTTAAAAGTTTTCTGATCTCAGGCCCAACAAAGATTCCCTTTTTCAGCTTAGCATCCAATATACCAGGAAACTGTTCAGGAAGATACTTGAAACACTCTCCTTCTTTGGTTAATGCTTTCACAACCTGTTTGATTAGCCCCAATTTGATATGAAGTGGTGGAAGTAAGATCTTTTTAGGGTTCACTAAACTTTGTCTTTCAACATTTTAAGAGCCTTTCTGATTGGCCACGTCTGCTTGACATAGTGTTGTTACAGAAACTTTGTTGACCTAGTAACATGGAAACTTTCAAATCCCCACAAATGTTCCATTTATGGTCAGAATAACCAGCTTGTTTAATAAGCTTGAGCTTATTAAGAATAAACTCAAGATTTTCGTAGCATTCTTTAAAATGGACTGAATGACCAACAGGCACAGAAGCATATCGGTTACCATTGTGAAGAAGTATAGCTTTGAAACTCTTTTTTGATGAATCAAATAAGTAATTTTCAGATGAAATTTGTGACTTATCTAGGGTGATGAAATTTTTTTACTATTTTTTCTGTAATCAGTACAAAAAATACTGTTAAATATGCTACAATTTTTTCATCGCAGACCTGTGTAATTAAAATCTACTTCCTTTTTTTGCTATTTTTTGTATTTATCATTATTGGTTGTCCACAGAATTGGAGGAGAAGTAAAAAAAATGGATTGGGATAGTGAAAGTCGCCATCTAGCTGTACTTTTTAGTGAGGGCCAGCATGTAGCTGTTTATATCACATCACTAGGCACAACATTAACTATTCAACCAGGGCAAGTGTAGAAATTCGAATTTTATATTCATCACTTTTATCTGATAATACTTATAAACTGTACAATGTTATGAGAATGATGTATGTTCTAAATGTCTGTCTCTTTGTATTTCTAAAAAGAAATAGCCTCATAAAAATATTTTTTATCAAATTCATTAGGTCTTAATAGTTTTTAATATCCAATAAGTTTTTAATAATAGTCTTCCAGGGCTCAAATGCATAATTTTCAATTTTTTAAAAATCTGAAATATCTATAAATGTTTTTAGTTCAAATAATTAATCCTCTCTTATTATCAGTCATAAAATGTTGATAAACATCAAATGTAAAAGAATTTGATAATTAACTAAAGGATAAATATATTTTCTCATGTTGAAAAGCTAAAGATGTTGGAGAAAAAAAATCCCGACGAGTAAAGTTGTAGATATTGGAGAGAAATAAATAACCTTAACCCTCTGCCGGGATCATCGGTATTTTTTATTGCTATAGTTCACCAAATGCGAGGTAGAGGCGCTCCAGGAGGGACTGTGGACTTGTTACCTCGTGGCACTCTCAGTGGCCTGTCTACATTCAAGAAGGTAGGGTCGTTGGTCAGCTTCGCAGCGAGAATTTCTCAAAAAAAAAAAAACTTGGTAAGTATGGGAGTGAAATTTACCGATCTTCCGTATTTGAAAAAGAATTTTCCATTAACGTATTTTTTACCGATGTTCCATGTCAGTTTTGTATCCTGTAACGAACCTGTTTAGGATTTTTTTTTGCTAATGATTTTTTCGCGATGTGATTATTTTCTCAGGTAACTACCAAGGCGGACAGAGTCCCAAAATTTCTTTCTGAGAGCACGAAAAGAATTATGGCGATGGCAGTGATGCGTGATTCAGACGACTCCGATTCCGAAAGTGGATTCAGATGATTCCTATGCCCCCGATGAAGAGGACGGATTGGAGTCTTCCGATCACGACTCGGAACTTCGATCACGACTTCTGAAGGTGAGATCTCGATGTTTGAGGCTTTGGATGATAACAACAATGAAAACGAATTGTCAATTGTTGCTAGTCCGTCTGTAAGAGAACTACAGAGTGCCGTTCATGATGTTCCATGCGACACTCGAGAGACAGATGATGGCTCGGAAACGACTCCTATCGAAGAAGCACCAAATTTTTTTGGGAAAAAAAAGTGTTTCACTTCGGAGTCGGTACCCCAATGTGTGTCAACTAGTAGGTTTAGGAGAAATATAATCCACGCAAGGGTCTCTAAGCTTCAGGAGCCTGCTTTGGCTTTAGGAGACACTCCTTCACCCGGATTGAAGAATTTTGGTGTGAAAAGAAATTTGGTGTTTATTTTTTTCCAATGAATTAATGCAAATTATTATTGAAAATACTAACAGAAAACTTGCTGCGATGAGAAAAAAACTTAGCAATGAGCAAGATTCTTCATATAAAGATACGAACACCGCCGAGATGAGCTCACTCTTTAGTGTAATTGTTTTTTGTTGCATTTTCAAGTCTAACAGAGAATCCATGGCTTCACTTTTCAGTACAGGAGTGTATGGGAGACCTATATTTAGAACTATCATGCCTCTGAAAAGATGCGAGGTCCTGCTTAGAGCTCTAAGATTTGACAACCACGAAACCCGCAGTGAAAGGCAAAAGAAAAATAAAGCTACCGCCATATCTGAATTTTTTCAATTATTTATCAATAATTGTAAAGAAAATTACTCAATCGGACCATACGGTTGTGTGGACGAAACCCTCAAACCTTTCAGAGGAAGGTGTGGTTTCATAATGTACATGCCGAAAAAACCAAGTAAATACGGTATCAAATTGATGTGCTTGACGGACGCTGACAATGGATAGCTGTTCGACTCTTACATATATTGTGGAAAAGGTAGTGATGGTTATATATTATCAGAAGCTGAGCAAACATACTCCAAGCCTACACAAGCTGTAGTTAGACTTACAAGAGACATAACAGGTACCAACCGGAATGTAACATGCGATAACTGGTTCACATCAATCGAACTTGCTGAATTGCTCTGGGAGAAAAAACTAACACTCCTTGGTAAAATGAAAGCAAACAAACCCCAGATTCCTCTTGAGTTTCTAAAAAATGCAAGAAGACCAGTTGCATCAAAAATGTACGGGTATACCAAGAAGTATACATTATTGTCTTATATCCCCCCAAAAAATCGGGTTATTGTGGTTCTTTCATCAATGCACCACAAACCAAAGGATGACCCAGTAAAAAAAAACCTGAAATGATTGCGCTGTACAATGAAACAAAAGGAGGAGTCGACCAACTTGATATGAAATGCAGCAACTATTGCGCTAATCGTAAGACTAGAAGGCCGCTTGCAATTTTTTACCATCTCGTTGCTGTTAGCTGCTCCAATGCTTTTGTCCTGTAATAATATTATAATACAAAGAAGATAAAACATTTCGATTTTATCTTACAGCTTGGATTGTCATTGATTAGAGCACAGATTGGAGATACCAAATTTACAACTCGAACTGAGAGAACTGATTCAGAAAACGCTGTCTGAAATCCCAGAGGAAAATGGAAATCGAACTAGATTGATGAAAAGTTCTGTTGGAAAAAAGGATCTAAACCCTTCACATACCATCGGGAAAACAGATAAGCTCGATAAACAGGTCACTTGTCGGTATTGCTCGTATAAATTGAAAAGGAAGACTTCAAAGAAATGCATAAAATGTAATACTGCGAGCTGTCGTCAATGCTACAAAGCCCTGTGCAATAACTGTGTTGGAGAACTGAAGTGATTTCATGCTGGTATACATTTTCATACTTCTAAGTTAGGCACATGAATGTAACTATTATAATGATATTGTTGAGTATATTACATTGTTATCAACAGCGTTATTGTTGTCCATTGTCCTAATAGTTGAAACAACTGTGATAGTCCATGACTGTGCTAAAAAGTAGAATATAATAATATTTTTTACATTTTGTTCCTATTTAGTTTTTAATTGGCCCTTTATTTGTAAAAAATGTTTTATCCAGTTAATTTTAATTTTTGTGATCTTATGTCATATTCATTTTCTTTTTTGTGGTTTTAGTTCCTTATGTAATAATAAAAATCTTATTCTAGTATGTGATTTGATTTCCGTCTAGTTAAAACCTTTTAATCTTGTATAAGTGGTGAAAAATGTAGAGGAAAAAATGTGGGTGTAAAGAATACCGACAATCCTACATACTAGGGGTAAAAATACGGGTGATCCGACAGAGTGGGTAAAATTCACGACCCGGGCAGAGGGTTAAGTTTAAATGATCTTTATTGACAATACATTTTACTTCATTAATTAGTATTCTCTAAACATTTTCATACATAATAAATGAATATCCTTCTAAATCTAAAAAAACAATCTAAAAGTTTTGAGATTTATTTCAAATAGAAGGTAGGACAATGTTGAGTGTGTGCTACTTTTTTTTTATAAATATAAACTTATATTTAATTTTGATTTAATTATTTTTTTAGGTTTCTTATAAAAGGACTATCTAATGAAATACCCACCTGTTTTTCTTTTCAAAAAGATTTTGTTGATGGTGCCAATCTTACTATTGTAAGTATCCTTAATAAATTAATAAAATTATTAAGTATGTCAGCTTTATTTGAAATGAAAAAAATAAAAAAGGAAAATGATGGTGGATTGATGCAATTTGTATGACCTGAATTTGCATTTGTTTGAACCAAACATTCTTCTTCATGAGATTGTATGTTTTTATTAAAAAATATAATGAACAAATAAAAATAATCATTCCTAATCTTATGGGTCTCTCTGACATAAATTTGAGTTTTTGGTTATTTTATAAAATTTTGGTTTGCCCAATTCACTTAGGAACATGTACAAGAGGAAATTTTATAATGCATTATATATATATATATATATATATATATATATATATATATATATATATATATATATATATATATATACACTCCCCGTCAAAAGTATCGCAACACTTTGAAATATTTGAATTTTACAAAAACTTCTGTCTTTTCATAACAAAGAAAGGTTCTGAAGTCTGTATTAAGCATTTTTAAACTGGACATAAACAAGTTTTATTAAAATAAATTACAATATCTCTTCCAATAAACAAAAAAGTTAGAAAACTTACTTTCTGAACTTTTAATTTCTGACAATTTTAACTTTTAAATCACAAATAAAATTTTCAATTTATATTTAATAACACGCATTGCCCCTTCCAATCGTCTTGGCATACCAATAAAAAGGTTTTGATGAAAATCTTGGGGTATATTGTCCCACTCCTCCAATACAGCTGCCTTTAGCATTTCAAGGGTAGTAGGAGGTGAATCTCGTGACTGAACTGATCCTTTGAGATAATCCCAAACGTGCTCGATTGGGTTAAGGTCAGGACTTCTTGCTGGCCAATCAATGGTATGGATATTTGTGGTGTTCAGGTACTCAGAAACACATCTTGCCTTGTAAGGGCGGGCATTATCACGCATAAGCAACGATCCAGAGCCTATGAAAGGCATAAAAGGCACTGCATGATCTTGAAGAATCATTTCTACATACCTCAAAGCAATCAAGGCCCCTCCTTGGATTGGCACTAACTCTGTACGTGCCTCCTAAAATATGCCGCCCCAGAACATGATAGACCCTCCTCCGAATGGCTCAGTTTCTAACGTGCAGCATTGACTAAACCGTTCTCCAGGCCTTCTCCAAACTTTTTCACGTCCATCCTGTCTGTTAAGGGCCACTCTCGTCTCATCGTGAATACAACTTTTTTCCATTCCTCCACAGTCCAAGATTGGTGTTGTCTTACAAAACTCAATCTCTTTACCCGGTGTTCTGTGGTGAGAAGAGGACCATTCACTGGCCTTCTTGAGCTGAGGTTTGACTCCCTCAGTCTTCTAATGACCGTTGAATCCGAGATTGATATCCCTCAAACACCAGCGATCAAGTTTTTAATGGAAGAAGCTGTAGAATTACGCTACCGAAGAGCTTGCATTTTAATGAAGCGGCAATCTATGGGATCCTAGGACGTCCTGACGTTGGTCGCCTCGATTGACTACCAGTCTCCCTGTACCTTCTTGTGGTCCCTGAAACGAAAGAATAGTTAATCCCAAGGCGATTAGCGATATAACGCAATGATTTGCCTTCTTCAGAGAGAGTGATGATTCTGACCGAATCATCGCGGCTTAAACGATTCATTGTGGATAAAATTAATTGTTTCAACTAGACTAAAGGGAAAAGAGGAAACAGACTTGAGACATAAACTTGGACTGAAAGGAAATTTGAAATGAATAATCCAAAAACTTATCGTTTGTTAGTAAACAGTGAATAAGAATGAAGTGTCTAGTCACTAATGTATCACATTTAGTAAATAATATTACTGTAACTATAAACAAAGTACGGATTCAGATGGAAACCAAGAAAATCTCGAGAATTATGGGTGTTGCAATACTTTTGACGGGGAGTTTATATCTGCAACACACTGAAAGATATATTTTCCTACTACTTAATATTTTGGCTTTCTGTGTTTTATATTTTATAAGAAATATATCTTGCTGGTAATATTCAGTTTTCATAATATTTATAAGTATGTTTTAAATTTTAACTCATCTCCTTTATTTCATCCAATTACTGTAGTCTTCCAATGTTACTTTTTTGGCACACCAAAGAGAAGACAATTTAAACAGCTCATTTGCATGTAAACATTAAATCTGATCATTGAAATTGTCAAAATTTATGTAATTGTGATCAATTGAAGTTAGATCTTGTAACTTTCTCTTTAGCCTGATTCATTTTGTATTATTTAAGTTTCATGAAGAATCTGTTCTTCAAGAACATAATAGGGATGTGGACACATGTTACAAATTCATGTAAAGTTATGTTTTAGACATTAAAGGCAATTTTTAGTAACCTAAAATAACATTTTAAGAACTTAATTATTCGTCTTAAATTAAATAAAATTGATTAGAATCGCGTTATTTATTACCCATTATCACGTGACTGCGAACACCAATCAGAGCGCGTGACGTCATCGTTCGGCACAAGTCGTTGACAGCTGGCATAAACAAGTTTATAACCAGTGTACAGTGAACTATTTCTCTTAATAATTTGTTACAACAACGGTAATATTTTACGATTTTATCACAATGGAGACTGGATTCATCCAAGGGAGTAGTTGTAACTTACCTAAGATTGATTCTATGATGGTGGCAAGTTTCTTTGCTAGAAACAAGGACTTTTGTGCAGCGGAGCTTAGAAACGTGAAAATGTCTTTGTAAGTACCTATAAGTTTATACTAATACACTGTATTTACCAATGAAAGAGGCACTTTACTCATTCTACATTCTATTAAATCGTATTTAGAACTATTATCATCTACATTGCCCGTCAAAAGTTAGAGACCACCTCTGTTGTTTACATCAATTAATATACTTTAATCATGCAAAACCTCAATTTTACCAAATTATCATTGCATATTTACAAAATATAGGTATCTTATTATTTGTATTATAAAACAAATATGCTAATTAGGTGTTTGGGACTATGGTAAATAAAAATAAAATAAGTTGATTTAATCTAATTATCACTGAGATTACAAGCGTGCTAAAATTAAATAAGAATAAACAATGTGTTTCTTGTGTCTATAGAAATACTAATAGAAAGAATGCCTCGAGTGGTCAAAGTTATTTTGAAAAGCAAGGGAGGATTTTTTGACATGAAGAAAGTATAAATGCATTGTACTTATATTTTTAAATTGTGTTTCCATAAAGTCTTATATTGTGTTTCCATATAATTTTATTCAAGTTTCCTTTTCTTTTGGTTTATTTTGTTTGATTTAATCCTAATTTTCCCAACAAATAGAAGTGGTCTCAAACTTTTGACCGGCAGTGTATATCAAACAAATATAAAGTTAGGTTATGTACAAAGATTTAGTAGTATAGTTATGGCCCTATTTTGTCTATTCCAGATCTTCAAGAGAATCTTATGGCAATGATGCAATAGGATACGTTCAGTTGAAAAGAGAATCCGATATTTGTACATTGAAGTGCCGCATGTGCCCTAAACACAAAGTGCATGCTAAACCGTAAACAGTCACTACCATTGTGGATGAAAAAAACAGTGTTGTTATCGGTTCACAATGCCACGATTGTGCTGCATCAGCAGGTGGTTGCAAACATTCAGTGGCTGCATCGAAGAAGCGAAGAGCCATCTTGTACTCAGGTAGAATGCTACTGGAAAAAGTCTCAACTATCGAAGGTGGGAACAACGTTAAAATTCATTACAGCTACAGAATTAGCCAAAGGACAAGTTTCAACTTCTTCAGATGCCAGTGTTTTTGACAAATTTGTGGAAAAGGCTACAGCACAAGGTATCAGAAACTGTGAATTATTAAGGTATGTACAAAACATCACTAATGAGGCAGAAGGGCTCTCTATGTACCAGTTAGTGGAAAACTATAGAGAACAATGCAGTGAAGACTTTATCAAGCAGATATCTGGATTATTTACTACAGAGTTATTAAAGAAGGTTGAAGAAAGCACAAGAGACCAGAAGAACGGCAGCAAACTTTGGCACGAATTAAGATTTGGTAGAATAACGGCTTCCAAAGCTTATGAAGTTAAAAAATGTAAACAAGTGATGGTGCCTTGGTATCCTTGATTATGGGTGGCAACATTCCTGATACTCCAGCAATGAAACGTGGCAGGATTTCGGAATGTAAAGTACGACAAATAGTACAAACCACACTACGGAAACAAATAAAAAAATGTGGTCTTTATATTAGCAAGGACTTTCCCATGATTGCTGGCTCACCAGATGGAATAGGTGAGCAGTTTCTCATAGAAATTAAATGTCCCTTCAATGAAAACACTATAAAAAGTTACATTCAGAATGGGAAACCCTCAAACAAATGTTATGACCAAATGCAAATTCAAATGTATGTTTGTGGATATAAAAAGTGCTACTTTTGTGTTGCAGATGTTAACTTTCAAAATAATAATATAGTTAATATTATATTAGTGGAGTTCGATGAAGAATATGTTAATTCTTTATTACAATCTTTATTATTATTTTGGAAAAGAAATATCTACCCATTATTGTATAAAACAACGGAAATGTAGTAAGGAAAATATATTACATAAAAATACTGATTGTTTTTTAGTCTTTTATTTCAATATTCACATTGTTACATCACTTATTAATTATTGAATTTTGTATATTTATTAAGCCGCAAGCTATAACTATGGCATCATCAAGTTTCCCTACCAGATAATGGGTTATGCAAGCATGGGGCTTCAAAAAACAGAACTCCCTGATGCGTCTAATCACTCTCTCTATATGTATCCGCAAACTTGCAATTTTTTTTGTATCTTTAACTTCCTTCTTCGTTAATTTATTACTTGAATCTATGCTGGGTGGCCTTGTTAGCTTACATCCAACCCCAAGTAATAGTGGTTCAATATGTTTAAAGCCTCTGTCAGCCATTACATGTGACCCAATAGGTAAAGAGTTAAGAAAATCACAATTTTCTACCAGACATATATCACTAATTCTCCCTCCATAACCCCATGAAATATAATTGACCAGTCCATTTGGTGTACTGGAAATCAGGTATTTTATGGTGTTGGCCTTTTTATGTTCTGACCAAGTTAGAGATTGATGTAAGGCTTTACTTGGTCTTTCAATTTCCAGGCAATCTATTATGCATGTAACATCATAATAATTTTTTCTAAATGCTATGGGCAAACATCTTTTTATAGGAGACGTCTAAATTTACAATAAAAGGCCTCATGACTTCAGCAATTTTTGGCATATCTTTTGTAAATATTTTACCTGCATATGATGAACTTATTTCAAACTCATCAGATAGTTCAGAAAATCTGCTGTCTAAACGAATTTTCTTCAAACACAACATTTCACTTTCAGCTATACCAGTATGCTCATTTATAATTTTAATTAAAAAATAGCAATCTTTCGGTACACTTTTTATTTTATCTACAGTATGCTCTACCATAGATTTTTTATTAGCTTCTTTCAAATCTGGTTCATTGAAAGTAAAGTGTCAGAAGAAGTGTTTGACAAGAGTGCTACAGATTGAGTTGATATATCACTATCAGATTTGTCATCATTATGCGGCTTTATAAGTGGTTTCATTTCTGATGTTTTCAATGGAGAAGTAGATACAGATGTGGTACAAAACTTTATTGGAGAGGTTTGCTTCGTACATGATTTGGTTTCAGTCTGAGTAATTTTACGTCGATGCTTGGCTGTTATGTATACTTGGGTTGCTTTATCAATTTTTGTTATTTTTCGTTGTTCATGGAGTGTATCTGAAAAAAAAAGATAATTGATTAAGAGAGTGCTTTTTAAGTATAGTTTTCATTTCAATTTGATATATTTCACTGGACTAAATACTTTAAATATAACAAAGGAAGAAAAAACCATTATCCAGTCAACACTTCATTAATTTATTAACTGTTCATACGTTTCAACATTTAGTCATTATCAATTTTTAAAATTTATGGCTTTATGCATCAACCTATAATGTATACAACAATAACAGTTATAAGTCAATTTTCTTGCACTTGCAACTATGACAATTAAATTAATTAAAATAATATAAATTTAAAAACATTTATTGTCCTAACAATTAGTGAAATAAAGCATAGATACCTCTAAAAAGCATTGCTGTAATATTAATTTATATTTTTTTCCCCCATCTAGGGAATACTTTTGTTGTCACTGTGGGTTGTAAATTATTTTTATGGTGATAAATTCTATTTTTTAAATGTGGGGTAGTATGTCCTCTGCACTACAGTTATCTAAAAGGGGTATTTTATCTTCTCGACTATCAATTATATTTTTAATTGGGTTTCTTGTCTTTTGAGCTAATTTTATTTCTGAAATGTAATGCTATAGCAATGCTTTTTAGAGGTATCTGTAGTAGTATAGGTAGATACCTCTAGAAAGCATTGCTGTGATATTAATTTAAAAATTTGTTCTCAATAACATTAAACTTAACTATTTTGGAGTTATTAGATAATGAATTTTGGATAGTTTTATTAGCACATGAGTTATTTTTAATAGTTTTTGGTAAGTTACTATGTTTAGTATTCTTTATTAAATTAATTTGTTTGTGGCAAAATTTGTTGATTAGTTTTATAGGGAAAGCATTACTTAAGAGAATATAAAATATTTTATTTTAAATACATTAGAAATAAATGCAGAGGGGGGTTATCCATTTTTTGTACACCTTTAATGATGTAATTAAGTACTATTTCTGAGAAGTTTACTGAAAGTCTACCAACCATTGGTAAACCAGCCGTTTGTTTATAAAATTGATTTTGGAAAGTAAAAAACCCAGTTTCAGTGCAAAGTCTTATTCCTTCTAAAAATATTGTTTTACTTTTAATATTTGTGTAGGGTTCGAATTGTTCCCAATTATCATTTAATAGTTTGTATACTAGTTTAAGTGGAATGCTAGGAAACATAGAAGTGACATCCTTTAAAAATTATGACATTTGATAAATAAAATTAGCTCACAAGACAAGAAATCCAATTAAAAATATAATTAATAATCAAAAAGATAAAATACCCCTTTTAGATAACAGAAGTGTAGTAATAATTGCAAAAAGCACTACATAGTGAAAAACAATGATATAGTGGCAATCAAATGGAGCTTATTTTACATTTATACTGTTTGTATGGATGTCAATGAGCACTGACCTTCATCTTGATTTGTAACTTCAATATTTAAATCTTCACTTTGTTGAAATTCAGCTGTTCTTATCTCTTCTTCACATTCATGTATCAATGAGAGTCTTTGCCTTTTTGCAGCAGCTGGTCGACAGGCATTAGCAGAAGTATGGGCTCTCATAGGTTGGCAAGCAAACTTTGTAGGTAAACAACCAGGTCTCATCATTATTTTAGATACTTCACCCATTGTAGTATATCGTACATAATTTTCCATGTCATTTTGAAGCTGAAATTTGATTTATGTTAAATAATTAGTTACTTAAAAGGAGAACAACAGCAAACAAACAACAGTAATAAATGTATGAGATGAAAATAGTTGACTGGATGATCTAATGTAAAGGAGATAGTTGGGGGATGCAGTCAATAAGAACACAGAATAAGTGAAGTACTTATATTATGTGCCGACGTTTCGACCTACGTCAACTGTCTACAGTCAACTAGTGACTGAACTACAGTCAACTTTTCGACCTATAGACAGTACGTACCAGCCGTTATATGTAACGGCCACGCTTTCCAACATTCGCCCTGAAAATGACCTACACTGTAGGTCGAAACGTCGGCACATAATATAAGTACTTCACTTATTCTGTGTTCTTATTGACTGCACTATCTCCTTTACAACAGTAATAAATATTTGATGCTTTATTTTTGTCACATAACAAATTTTTTATAATGGTATTTGTATTTAATCAGAACTTACATCAAAGTGATCTTCACAAAAAAAAACAGGTACTTGTTGTTGTCAATGATTGTGGATCTCTTCTAGCAAGTGTTAACCACTTTCTCCTTATTTTTGCAATTTTTGGAACGTTTATGAAAAGGTTTTGCGGCGTACTGACTGAAGTACTTTTGCACATCGGCACTGAACAGCATTTGTAATTCGACGTACTCATTTTTATGGCTTTTATTAAATTTATTCGGAAAAACTCAGTCAAGAAAAGTTTGACAGCGCGCGAGAGACTGGAGGGAGGCGTATAGTGACGTAGTTCATGGCCAGTTGACAGTTCGGGGCGTTTTAGCGGGAATTTTGAAAACGATTTACATTTCATTTTTTTTTTAATTGAAATTTGACATATTTTTCATAAAATTATTATTTTGTGTATTTACAGGGTCTATCTATGAAATAAAAGCAATTCTAAAAATTAGTCCACATCCCTATTATCTGAAATAAGAGAACCTTTGTATAAAATATATCATATTTTTCTGTGTGGACTAAGAAGCCTATATAGTACTTCAGTAAAAGTAAACATTAAAATCCATAATAAAAGGCCCAGCTTTAAAACCCAAGTGATATTAATCATTATTAACCAATCTCAATTAAAGAAACTAAAGTTGTTGTTTGATTAAGCTTGAAAGAGAGGTGTTATTCTATTGTCTAGTTTAGGTATTTTTCTTATTAAATAATCTTGTTAATTAGATAAATATAATTTCTTATATCCATTTATATTAATATTTTCCTTTTATTTCAGTGTTGGAGCACTGGTAGAGTACAGTATTTTCCAATGGTTTATAAGAGAAATCTTTCTTCTTCTTTTCTTCGTTCTAGGTCAGCATTATAAAACAAAATATTTATTGGTTTGTGATTGTTTCATATGTTAAATGTTACTATATTGTAATTTTATATTAAATAATAATTTTAAATAAAGACTGCAATTATTAATTATTTAATTATTCCATCTTACCATAATTTTTAAAAGTACATTTCAAAGTTGTAAATGAAAATTTGCAGCACAATTAACAAGCCTCAACACTTTTTTAAACTCAAAAGCAATTACTTAGGGTCAAGGAGTAATTTAATTAATAGAAACTTGATTATAATCATTGCACTGAAAAATTAATTGATTTACTTACTATTAGTTTCCTGCAGAAATGGCAAGTATGCAACAAAGCACTTCAAATGGATCATCATCGCAAGTAATCATGCTTGAAGTAATGCTCCGATTAATTGGTATGGATAATATGAGGATTAGAGTTGGGGGTTGTCATAAATTAAAAAAATACAATACAATAAATGTGGTTTATAAGAAATCAGTCACTTAGATCCATATTTATTGGATAAATATTCATACAAATTCACAATATGCAAACTATCCTATTATATTTACAGTTGAAACTAATCTTTTCTAAGATAAAATTTTCTAAATTAAAAGAATAAATAAATTTAGCATTTCCAATGTCATTTGGAACTAGAAATAATTTATGTTTCAACCTAAGTATTCATAGTGATGTCATATAAATTTCCATGGCACCTTAAATTATAAAGAGGAATATCAACTGCATTAAAATTAATGCAGTTATTGTTGCAATAATGAAGATATAACTAAGCTTTAATCAGTTCTATTAATAACATCAAGCTATCTACAAACTAATGATTATTTAAAATAATTTTTGGCTAGTTAAAAAACCATTCCAGCAAAATTTATTAATTAAAAGTCATTGAATATTATTATTACTCAAAAACTACTGAATACACTTTATATAAAAATGCAAACTTTCAAAATAAATAAAACTATGACAGTGACTATCCAATTAAGAAGAAAATATTATGTATTAAGTAAGACATTTTTTATTTTTACATGGCAATACATAATGACTAGTAGAATAAAATACATTATCATTAAAATTTAATTTGTATGAGCACATCAAAGTTATCTTATTTAATAAATTAATGTTAAATGACAGGTTATTTCCAAGTACCTTAAAATTCAGAGCTTAAACGTAATGATAGTAAGAATGAGTAAAATTACAGTTAAATCTAAAGATTAATCAAATTACATTTGTTTAACACCTAGAAACTAACACTTGGTTGAGTAAGTAAATGTAATACACAATGGTATCATTGTTCAAATCACTCCCTTTGTTGTACAATAGTTATATAGTATTCTTTGCTGTCTATTAAAAGTATAAAATTTTTTTAAACCTTTATTCCAAATTAATTCAATTTTTTCTCACTTGGATAATTCCACCTTACATGCAAAATAACATAATACATAGTAATCACTAAAAACTTTACTTGCGAGATTATTTTGCAAACTATTAATATCAAGAATTTATTTTATTCATCCTACCATCATTTTTATGGCATTTTGTGTTAGTCAGAAAAGCGCTAAAATGGATAAACAGGATTCTAATTTAGTTGAAAAGATTCATACAGTAAAACCTCTACTAACGGACACCCCTAAATAGCGGTCACTCCCCATTACCGGACGATTTTTTTTGCACCAACATTTTAATACAATTTTTAAGGCATTTGAACCTCTATTTAACGAAACCTCTCATTAACAGTCACGGACAGGCTGTGTTGGTTATAAATCGATTAAAAAAACCTCTAAAAGACGGACAGTATGACTTTATCCCTTTCCCGTTTCTCGGAAACAATTAGTTGTTTCCAGTCTAAGAAAACAGGGACAGCTGTGCTAACTTTTGAGAAAAGGTTTTCCACATAAATACTTTTTTTTATTCTCGAACTTGCTTTATTAAAATTTAGTTCTGTTCTAACCGTCGTGGCAGGCGGCTGAAAATGTCTCCCTCACGTAAGAGACTCACTTTAGAACAAAAAATAAATGTAATCGACTTTTATGACCGTGAAAAGTTAAGTGTACGTGCGCTAGCGGAAAGACTCAATATCGGTAGGATACAAGTTTCGGGAACACTAAAAAAAAACCGTGCGATGTTTTTTTATTATTCTACTTACCTTTTAAACCATGTGTTTACATGGGAAATTGAATAAGAGAGAATTAATTTGTACAAATACATATTTATAAAAATAAAACCTCCCTTTAAAGGACACCTTTAAATAACGGACAAAAATATTTGCACCAGGGCTGTCCGTTAATTCGAGGTTTTACTGTATGATAATTAATCTTCGAGCACCAAGTCATAAAATAAGTAGCATTTCTTAGGTTCGAATTCAGATACTGTATCAGAAATTGTACATATATTTTTTTATGCTCCTCTGCTGTTCCTATATTCTTTTTTGGTTTCTCGGGAGTCATCACCTCAAAAAATAGTTTCCCCACCAATGACATTACAACTCATCTTTGAAATCTTCAATGTTATGAAGGTGTTCTCCATAATCTGTAACTTCACTTCCAACAAATATATCATGATTATCAATTACTTCTTCAAAAGAAAGCAAATTGTCATGGTCTTCATCAGCAGAAGCAAACAGATGTGTAACTTCTTCTTGTGCTATTTCACTAAGAAAATCATATTTATATTACAACAATGAATAGCAGCATATTTATAAACATTACATTCATTTTAAGTTATTTAACTTACTCATTGCTAGGAACAACCCAAGATAAGATTTCATTGGGATTTAATTTTCCATCCCTGTCCTTGTCAAAATCATTATCAAATTTATCTTTCTCTGAAATTAACCATTCTTTGTCATGATCTCTTCCTAGAAAAAAATTAGACCACAGTAAAAATTATGATTATAAAAAATAACTTCATTTTAGAAATTAATGGACCTATAAACAGGAAAGAACAATATGTTATCAACTCTTCAAAATGACAAAATAGAGTCCAGCAATAAAGTAGGAAAAATTCATGGATTTCATAATCGTGAACTGCATTCAAGGTAATTTTTATAAATTTATTGAATTAAATTAAAAATAAAAATGAAATCAGAAATATAGTATTTGGTCAGATAATGATAAAATACGAAATTCGGACTTCAGAAAGAATATGAATAAATACAAAACTTTTTTGGCAAAAATTGTATAATAAATAAGTAAAAAAATTATATTTTACTTTTATAGAGAAAACTCAACGCATCATCCAAAATAAAAAATACAATACAAAAAATAACTCCCAATAAACAAATTTAATTTTTGGAGAAAATTTTGCCAAAATTTCATTTACAAATTTATCTAATAAATAACAAAAGAAAATAATCTTAGTTATAGAATAGTAATAAAATTAATCTTAAGTCTCAAGGTTGAGCAGGGAGGCATGTTTTAAGAAAAAAACTGAAAAAGTCAGTTGAAATTTAAAATCCAAGCTGTTGAAATTGAGGATATGAGGTGAGTTAATACGTAATGTATTGTACATTGTAATAATGTCACTGGTTCATTTAGTGACAGAAAGAAAAACAACAAGATGAAGCGAAACTTAAGATTGTTGATCAAGACAGGGGTTGATTTAAGAAATTAGTGATAAAAGGCTGTTTCATGAAATACTAAAGGAAAGGAGAAAGACAATGTCAACCATCTTCTCAGTATTTTATACAATTATAGCAAAATACATATGGATAATGGAACTGTTATACAAAAAAACAACTAAACATTCCTGATGACAAGCTGTTTTCAAATAGAATTTCCAACCGGATTAAAGGAATTTAATACTAGTGGATACCTCAAGTATTTATTACAAGTATTAAGTAAATCAAAATAAATTTACCACTTTGTACTTAAAAACTTTATAGCACTAATAAAAGAATGGTCTCACCCTTATCTCCAATAAATTCTTGGAAATCAATCATGCCATCATGATTGGTATCTTTCTCATCAAGAGTGTTTCGAAGAACATGGGGAAGCATTTCCGGAGCCTCTTCAGGATGAGAAAATGAAATAAATTCTTTTTTATCCAAGAATCCATCTTTATTAACATCAGCAGCTTCAAACATTACTTTGTCTTGTTTCAGCATCTGCCAAATCAGCAATATAAATGACCATTTATCAACGAATATACATTTATCCTTCACCGATATGAGTAAACTTTTAAAAAATTGTCTAGTATGATCTTTTAATAATAAAAAAAATTAATAGCTACCAAACAAAAAGTTATGACTATAACGAGACACAAACTGATAACTTACAGTATCCATGTCTCCTTCTCCTTCTAAATCATCATCTGATCCATAAGTATCCTCTTTATACTCTTCCCATGTAACTTTCCCATCACCATTTTCATCAGCATCTTCGAACCTATCAGCAGACTCCTCTTCTGTTAACATCCTAAACATTAAAATTTGATGTAATAATCAAAGAAATGATTAATATGACCAATATGATGATTATAGTCCAGAAGAGAACTGCGTTGGTCCATATGGGTACCCGAAATCGAGGAATAAACGAGGAGAAAGACTGGTAAATTTCAGTGTAGAAAAACAATTAAAAATCGTTAATACCTTTTTTAAGAAGCGAAAGGGAAAGAAATGGACCTGGTTGTCTCCAAATGGATTATATCGTAATGAAATAGACTACTTCCTATCTCCAAATCATACTATTTTTAGAAACATCGAAGCATCCCATCGATTTTCATTCCAGTCTGACCACAGAATCCTAAAAGCCACTATTTATCTACCCAGGCGTCCCTTCACCAAGAAAAAAACTAACGAAATACCAAGGAATGTTACCGAAGATGTATTCATTGCAGAACTAACAAAATTATTAACTTCCGAAGATCTAAATTTTTCTGAAAACATTCAGACAGCTTATAGTAACCTCGAAAAGGCAATTAAAATTGCAGCACTAAATTCTTAAACGACAAAAACCAACGTTGGCTTTAAACCTCCCGAAGAAACCCTGACATTAATCAATAAACGAGAAAATCTCAAACAGAAAAGAAATAAGTCAAAAGAAGAAAAAATAGAATACAATCTTATATGCAAACTTGTGAAATATAAACTTTGTTCTGACCTCGAAAGACATAACCAGGCCATTGTCGAAAACTTGATTCAAAAAAATACATCCCTTAAAAAAGGCAGGAAGTTGATAACTCCCGGAAAAAACTGGCTTTTAAAACTTAATAACGAAAAAGGAGAAATTCAAACTAGTAGAACTGCAATAATCCATACTGCTACAAAATTCTATAAACAGTTATATTCTGAAAAGTATCCAAACAAAATTAGACCAACCAGCGGAAATGAAGATAATAACGAGGTGTTTGAAGATTTTCTGGAAGAGGGAATAACAAAAATAATAAAGGAGCTCAAAAGAGACAAAATGCCTGGACGCGATATCATAACTGCAGAATTAATTATCACAGCTTCAGAACTAATTGCTCCTATATTAACCAAACTATTCAATGTAATTATGAAAACTAGGGAAATACCCAATCAGTGGTTAAAATCAGACATTGTTTTGATTTTTAAGAAAGGTAGCCCATCGAAATTAGATAATTACCGTCCCATAAGTCTGATCCCTATCTTCGCCAAGATTTTCTCAAAAGCTCTCAAAACCCGCTTAAAAAGATTCTTCGATGAGAACCAACCAATAGAACAAGCTGGCTTTCGAAAGGGCCTTTCTACAATAGATAATCTCCATGCCGTTAACCAAATCATTGAGAAATCGAATGAATACCAAATCTCAATATATTTTGCATTTATTGACTTCAGTAAAGCTTTTGATACAGTCAAGCACTCATTTCTTATCAACAGTCTAAAACACCAAGGCATTAATAAACAGATTTTGGATATTCTTCAATGTTGGTATACCAACAGCCAAGCGAGAGTAGTTCTGGACTTAAATGGAGAGGATTTTCCAATCGAAAGAGGGATTCGTCAGGAAGATCCTTTATCACCCGATCTATTCAACGCGGTCTTGGAAGATGTTTTCAGAAACCTTCACTGGGAGAATTTTGGGATAGACATTAATGGTAACAAACTGTCAAATCTGAGATTCGCCGATGATGTACTTCTCATTTCACACTCACCATCTGAACTGAAGAAAATGCTAGAAGAGCTAGTCCTAGTAGGAAATGAGGCTGGGCTGGAGATAAATTTTAACAAATCAGTCTTAATGACAAATGCCGAAGAAGAAGAAATATTTCTCGATACCAGCAAACTCCAATGGGTTAAAGAAACAATATACCTAGGGCAACTCATATCATTTGCAGATAAATCCAAGAAAGAGATGAATAGAAGAATTAAAATAGGATGGTCCAAATTTTGGTCACACAAAAATATTTTTAAAAGCAACATGGCCATACATCACAAGAGAAAAGTTTTTGATGCTTGCATCATTCCCTCTTTAACTTATGAATGCCAAACTTGGAGCCTAAATAATGATACATCTAAATCCCTAGCAATCACTCAGCGTGCAATGGAGCGAAGTATGTTAAGGAAAAGTAGAAGGGAGAAAATAAAGAAGACAGAACTACGGAAGCTGACTGGTACGCGCGATATTCTCAAGACAGTATCTGATCTTAAATGGCAGTGGGCTGGACACATTGCAAGAATGGCACCAACACATTGGGCTAAGGCAACAACGCATCAACAATCCAATACACCGCACTAGGAGAAGAGGGAGACCAGCTACGAGATGGCGGGACGACATACAAAACTTCATAGGAGTATTATGGCACCGTTCGGCTTGGAACAGACGTACTTAGCTGGGGTAAGCTGGGAGAGGCTTATGCCCAAAGAAGGGCCTTTTTTTCTTTTTAAAAAACCTTGTAAATATAAAAACCATGTAAAAATTGTACATAGAAGAAAGAGGAAAAAATAAAGCTTATTATTATTATTATTATGATGATGATTATAAATACTAAAAGTTGTTTATTATGCATCAAAATGAAAAAAAATCAGAAGATTGCAGGATTTAAAACAGAGACAGTTTAAATTTTAATTACAACACAGATTGTTCATATTCAAGTAGAAACATTAAACTTAACGTTTTTAAATAACCAGAATTTACTCATTTCAAAAAATAAATCACATCTACCTCACATATTTTCAATAATAAGAAAATAGAATATAATAGAAAAACTTATAGTATTTTTAAGACAGTATGAATAATGGTAACAACAGATTCAGTACAAATAGTAGTAAATTATGTATCTTATCATAATAAGTACCATGGCGAAGTTGAATTTTATCAGCTTATCCACTTTCTTTTATGGGTTTCCTTCCTTCTCCCTGTTAGAATACTTAAATTAAAAGAAAAACTAAAATAAAAAATATATATAGCAAATGCACTGAATCCATACTAACTAAATCGAAGCAAACTATTATCACAACTTAATTAAATCAATGCAAATGAAAATTTCCAGTGTAATTAAAAAAATGGAATAAACCTATTCTAATGAATTATTGATTTTCTAGAAATTGAAAATTAATAATGTTGATTTAACAAAATCCATATTATTAGTAACATATCTTCAGTGCTGATGAATAAGTGGTTAAGTCTAATTTTCTCCAAAATGAGCTTCTTGTATTTAAGGAAGCGGAATCGTATCATTCACCCACTTTTAGACCTGAATTAGAGTCATAATATCAACAGCCCCGGTGAATAAGTGGTTAAGTCGGATTTTGTCCAGATAACTTCTTTAACCAGATTTTGTCCAGATAAACTGCTTTCAGATAACTGGAATCATTTCATTCTCGTAGTTTTTGGCTTGAAATGGAGTTATAAAATAAACAATAACTGCTTTTTAAGCCAAGCTAGACTTAGCAACTCATTTACTACAAAAATACACAGAATTCCGCTTCCCTAAATACAAGAAGCTCATTTCAGAGAAAATTTAACTTGACCACTTATTCATTGGGCCAGTAGGTATATACATGGAACATGGTTGATTCCCAAAAAATTAGATCCTATACGTCCTACTATATAGAATCAGATATTGCAGATACTTAACATCCAATGTAATATTACTGTAGGTCAAGCAAAGATCGATTCATAAAAGTTGTATTCGAGGTTTTAAAAAAATATTTATAGGTCTGTGATTAAAAAAATAATGATGATAAAGTTACAGCAAAACAAAATAAGTTAAGAAGAAACACTGAATATTTGTAACTAAGTTTTGTAATGAGATATTAAAAAATAAATAAAGTAACTAAAATTATTGAAGTAGTACTACTAGTGCTCACTTAAATGATCTTAAAATCCATGCCCTCAATTCATTTCGGTCAATATTCTCGTCTTTGTTAAGATCCATTTTTCCAAGTAAAATTCTGAGCCTTCTCTTTGATTCCTCAGGAGAAAGATGGTCATATTCTTGAGCTTCTTTTACACTTCCTACAAATTTACAAAACATGACCACATTTAACAAAAAAAACATTTAAGAAAAATAATTCAGAATTTACATGATCCTGTAATAATGCACCCACCAATAATTGCTTCATGGTCAAATTCAGAATGATGTTCTCCTTCAACAATATGATTATGGTCCCTAGGAACAAAAGACCCATCTTCAACTCTTTCCTTATGAATGGAATGTATATGTGCTGGAGAAGCTGGAGTAACTTCAAATGTTAAATGGCTAATAAAAATTATAGCTAATATGCTCTTAAATTCACAATTCTGTGAGAACATTTTCAACTAAGTTGGAATTTAAACACAAAATGAATTTGGTGTTTTACAAAAGCATAATAATAAGAACTGTAAAGGGTAGATCACATAGAAATGGCCTGCTTTAATCCTAACCCTCAAGCATTTGACAGTCAACACCCCCAAAGATAAAACAATCAGAAATAGCTCTAGACCGGCTAAAAGATCCTTAACCTAAGTGAGCCTGAAAAAAACCTCTAGTGGAGATTAGAAAACTGGTATAAACGTAAATCGGATTGAATAGATATTATATCGTTCTCTTTCGTCAAACTAAAATTGTTGAGTTTCCTATACCATTTTCTAAGTTGTTTTATCACTTCATTCAATGAATGTAAAATCATTGGAATCACAAATTATTAATGCTTTAATTTTTAAACATTTTTATTTTAAAAGAAAATATATGTCCAGGGCCGGGATTCGAATCCGGGTTCCCCACGTCTCTAGCGTGGTGCTCCCCCAATGAGCTAGCCTGGCTCGCATCTCGGTCAGACACATCCTTTCTTTTCACTGATCCCATACCCTCGTGTTCACGCAATTTGCGATGTATACAAGGGGAAGAATGTTCATTGAACATAACTTTAATTAGGATCATGTTGACTAACGTCATTATATACTATTATAATTTATTTTATTTTTTATTAATTGTTATAATTTTTAAACATTTTTATTTGAAAAGAAAAGATATGTTCAGGGCCGGGATTCGAACCCGGTCCTAGACATGTCTTTTCTTTTCGAATAAAAATTATAACAATCAATAAAAAATTAAATTAAATTAATACTTTAATTTTGTATTACTTGAAATTATAGTTAATGCCCACTTCTACGAGTCTCGGTTAGTTGTACCTAAAGGAGTAATAATTATAATTTCTGATCTTGCTTTACTTCGACTGAAAAAGGTTTTTTTCGTGTTTATATATCTCCTTACCGGGATTAGATCGGAAGTTTACGACTAATTATAATTATAATACGGCTAATTAGAGCATAATAATTGAAATCAAGTAAAGCCCGATCGAAACTGAAAAAGATCCGTTGAGTTTCATCTGTATCTTAAGCGAATTAAAAGGGCGGATGTCGGAATAGCACAACCCGTCATTCTCTCTGTTTGTCATATTTTTCCTTCACTTCAGATATCTCTCTCTTCAATTTTACCGTTCTCCGCTTTCTTTTTTCCTCATGTTCTTCTTCCGTTTTTTTAAATTTCTTATTCTTAATCTCTTCACTCTCATTTGGCTCTCTTGTCTCTCATTTTCTTATTCTTCAATTCAATCGTCTCACCATCTTTTCACTCTTTCTTCTTAATCTCCTATTATGTTGTTACACCATAATCACCTTTTTTCTTATATCAAAAATGTTTTGAATGAAACGGAAATTTTTTTCGAAAATGCCCCATCGTTATGAGATCATATGTCACATATCATCTCCAACATAAAGTTTTAGAAATAAAGAAAGATATAATCCAAATAGCAATATGCAAGTCCGTGGAAAGCTTCAAATACTTGGATGCAAATGGATTGGAAGTAAGAAAACACGAATAGGCAAGAAAGGCAATAAGAATGCTTAATTCAGTGATATGGTACAATAGTCTTTCCAAAACAAAACAAACAGGAAATCTTTCATTATGTTATTGAGAGTATTCTCATATGTGCAGTAGGCACATGGACGACTGCGAATATTTTCTTCAAAATTAGTGCCGTAGAAATGCATTACTATAGATGTTTAAAGAAGACTTGGGCAGACGGGATCAGAAATAAGGTAATAATGAACGAAATAAGAGGAAGAAACCGACGACGAAAGAATAATGATAATTAAACAGAGAAGTTACGGGCACGTTTGACATATGACTCCTGTTTCATTGCGGGAAAGAGTTAGGAATTAGGCTCCTGAAAAAGGAGACGTCAGGCAAGGGCATAGTTTAAAGAATTGGAGGAAGTAACGACAGCGAGGGGCCTCCGAAGTGAAGATTGGGAAGATAGGGGGTAATGAAATGAATTGGCATAACGATAACACTACACTGGGAAAAGCCCGAAAACAGAACGATAAACTATTATCCTGAATCAAAACAACACCTCTATGTTCTTCGAGATCCTAAGGATTTCATGGATTACCAACCTTTCTAACCAGAGTTGGGGCTCGAGATTCAACAAGGGCTTCCCTGTCTTATACTTTAACAACAGAGGTGGAGTGCTGGGTTAATTTTCCTTTATAACAACAGAAATATCTATTCTCTTCAAGCAGCCTACATTTCCATCGCACGCTCCTTTTGATAACCCGGTGCTAAATGTTTCCCCGATTGTCGCTGATATTTAGTCAGTTATAAGGACGTGCTGCAATAATGAAATATTTCGATTTTCAGATCTTAACGGTTTTATCCATTTCCACTAAATTTGATGTAACTTCTGTCCGTGTGCTCTTTTTTTTATGCATTACATTTACATACATTTACTCGAAACTATTTAGCAACAAAGTGTTGAAATTTCATATTTGTGATTGGCCTAATATCTAGTTGTGCACTTCCTTTTCGATCAACTAGATATTAGACTACTAGGAAGCTTGTAAAATTGGTGGTATTTCCAAGATTTATTTATAAGATCATAAGGGATTTTTGTCAACAATTATAAACTAACAGAAAAAAATCTATACCATTAACAACCCATGAAGGATCTTGGGTTCAGTAAATGGTAGTGATTGTGCTATTTCAAGGACAGTGGTTGTGCAGGGAAGTCAAACTGCCAGATTTTCCTCCAATTAAGGGTACCTATCCATTTTATAGAAGCTGGGTGAGTCGTGAGCCCCAGGAGGGTTGTCAGATCCGACAGGGTCCAACCAAGACTGTAAGGAAGTTAAATAATTTATCTCCCGCAGCCAGATTTGAACCTAAAACATTTGGAATAGCAACTAAGCTCTCCACCCATTGAGCTACTCAGTTCCCTATATCAACCAAAATAACACTCTAAATTTTAGATCTTGTAATTTTTCATGACACTCTTTTTTTTTTGTATCCCAGTCATATAGTAAAGGAAGAACAGAAGCATACTAAAAATTATCTGTACAGAGTTCTCCTTTAGCTATCCTTCCTAGTATTTTTTATTTAATTCACAGTAATGTGCTAGTACTAATAACTGATAATTTAATAATACTTGATAATGTACACACAGATTTATAGTTTGATAATCTTACTAATATTATAAATGTGAAAGTTTGTATGTTTGTCTCTCTTTCACGCAAAAACTACTGGATGGATTTGGATGAAACTTGACTGTAATATAGGTTATACATCAGAATAACACATAGGATATAGCAAGCGCGGATTTAGTGGGGGCGCACGGGGAAACGTGAATAGAGGTTCAAAGGTTTTATAGAATCCGTCAGTTTTGAAGTTAGACATCTGAAATTTTGGATGTACGCGTAACTTATATTTTTAAAAAATAATTAAATTATTTGTTTTAACTGATCTTTCACGAAACTTTGTGTGGAGACCATATTCCACGTGAGCGAAGCCGCGGGCATAAGCTAGTGATCCATAAATATATAGTTTGTAGGTATACAAGGAATTTATTTTTGTTTACATCAGTTATTTGTTTTCCAACAATCACTAATCTTAGATTTGCATTATGAAAAGTAACTTCTGGTGTTTTCCTTCCTTCTTCATTCATTTCAGAAATTAGCTGAAATCTGAGTTGATTTTTGGCCTCTAAATTAAGCTGATTAATTGCTACCTTTTCTATGATAAAAAATGAAAAATGATTATATATATATATATATATATATATATATATATATATATATATATATATATATATATATATGTATATATAATTACTACTTTTTCCAGGTCAACCTTCAATTTACCTAAGACTTTTTTAATGAGATAGTATATGTATGTATGTTAATGAGATAGATTTGTATATTTGGGCAGGAGGGAAAAATCAAGGAGTTTTTAAGCTCAAGATTTGGGTAAAATAGATCTGAGATACCAGAAGAGAAACTTATAAAATTTGGGATGAAAATACCGATATTTTATATATTGGTAAGAAGTAAATACAAGTTTCTGACTGTTTTTGCTCTGCTTTGTACAATCATTTACTACCTTGCCGGCAGGCGACCCTCGTGGCTCAATTGGTCGGAGCGCTGTCACGGAGAGACAGAGGTTCCGGGTTCGAATCCTGGTCGGAGGCATATCTTTTCTCGTTAAAATAAAAATATTTAAAAATCAAAATAGCTGACCAATAATTATAAAAAAAATATTAATAGTTATTACCTTTTAAGAAGTTCAGATCATGTAAAACAAAACAGTTTATTTTTGTTTTTAAAATTTAATGTGTTGTATATTGTATTATATCTTATTCTGATAATAGATATAACAATACTGCATACTATTTATGTACAAAAAATCAATGAAATCTTAATTACAGAGCATTGGTTGATATCATATGAAATTATTCTCTAGGGCTTATGTTGCTTTTAAAAAAAAAGTTTTCAGAATTATAAAATAACCACAAAAAGGATGTAAAATATTAGTTACCTCAAATAAAACACCTTCTTACTACTTTAAGCATTGTTAAAATTTAAGAAGATATGTTGGACCATGCTGAATATAAAAAATCTTTTATATGTTTTTGGTATTATTTATTGACTCTTTTAATATTTTTACATTTGAAATAGGTACTTAAAAGTATATCACACCTCAAGTTAAAAGTAAATATCTGCTAGACTACAGCTTATGTCCTAAATTTGGTAAACTTGTAGTTATTCTCAGTCAACTTTAAGATTCCTCATAAAAAATTGAAATATAGCCAGGATAGTAAATGACATTCCTAGAGGTACCACAGAGGCCTTAAGCAGTGTCTGCCAGCTGTAACAGATTTTATTAATAAATATTTATTTGTTAATACTCTTTTATACAGTGCATCCTTAATGAAGAAAAAATGCAGCTACTTGTTAAAACACCAATTATAACAACAATTACTTCACCATTGAATCAGTTATTACAGCACTACTTAATATTTAAAATATAAATTTGTATTTAAATTGCCATGGATCATCAATTTAATTAAAGAAATTCTAAGATTTAATGTAATAAATGGCTTAGCATGCCACAATGCTGTAGAAATTCAATGTTGGAAAAATGTGAAGATGATGTCTTTCTATATTTTAGAACATTTTATTTTCTTAGCTAACGGATTTGGTTTATAGTCCTTCATCTCGCTAAATACTTCACAAAACATAATATTCGATAGGAAATAAAACAATAAAATAAACACACAATGTTTTTTATATATACTACATACTCTGTAATTTGATTATTGCTCTATTTAAAGTCAGTTTAATGGCTGTATACATAAATTGTATTGTACATTTACTTAAAATTTACCTATTTTATTAGGAAATTATTTAATTTTCTACCTTCAGGCAGGTAATATTGGTATACAAATATCTATTCATTTACTTTCTTTCCATCATCCTTAAGAATTTTATTACTTTTATGTTCAAGTATTTTTAAACTGATTTTATTAAATACGTCTTTAAGTAATATTTTCGGTAAAGAATGGAGAGGAGTGATCGTCAGTGGTCCGTCGGTCATCTTCAAATCTTTCACTCCAGACTCCAGTTACGTCGCAACTTTCTTTCGTTGTTTCATTTGGTCTTTTCATTGTTTAGTTATTGTTTATAATAATCTAATATATTTTACTTTTATTTCTTTTTATGTTATTAATTTACCGCTATAATTTTATTTGAATGAGTCAAGTACTTTAGGAGAACAAAATTATGTGATTTTGAGAAATGTAATTTAAAAAAAAACACATCTCTTAACACTTTTCGGGACAAGAGAACCCTACAACGTGTACTTTAAATTAATATAAAAAAAGGTTTTGACTTAGAACTATGATCCCGATTACCTTAAACTCTTGATGGAAATAAAAAGTAAAATGTATTAAATGCATAGGTGTAGTGTTATGTGTGTGAACATATTTTTACTTAAAAAGCACAAATATGTATGCATGAGTATTTTATTTGTGTAGTTTGAATGTTAAACTGTTTATTGATTAGAACGTAAAACATTAAAACTTATATGGCATCGAGACAAATTAATATTAAATGATTTTTAAAAATTCTTTCTTGCTACTTCACTTCAATGAAACACTGCTATTAAAAATAGTGTACAGAAACGGTTATTGAGTATCAATAGTAATGATAGGAGGCTGGTTCTAAGGCAGCCTATATTTTTGGTTTCCGTTGTTGTCTAGTATATTACGGTATATTTTTTATTATATTATTATTATTGTAGGGAGGTTTTTCTCTCACGAAGTTGAGAGGGCCCGTTAGCTTAAATGCCAAAGCATGGCTACCACGAACTGGCAAGGTCACTGACTTTCTGAGTACATTGTAGAACAAAGATGAACAGGTTTGGCTGAGACCATGGAGAGATAGACCAACAGGCAAGGCCATACGTGAAGTAACTAACACCAGAAAGTGCTAATTTTATAACAACTGAATCAAATATTTTGTTGTACTCTAGTATTTACTGAGAACTAACAATAACAATTATTGAGAAATCAACAACAATGTTCGTCAGCAATACGAAGAATTGAAAATATTATGATCATTATTTACTAAAGTTTCCGTGCCCACGGATGTAATAAAATTATATTTGTTTAAGTTTAAATATGGTCTTAAGACTTTTGGGTATCGTCCTGAAATGGGTCGAAACAATGATTAAATACATTTTTCTAAGAGTAAAAAAAAATCTTCAATAAAAACAAATATTTTAAAATTTTGTATCCGGTGTCAAATCACAGCGAGTTTTTCATTCATTTCCTTTTTTAGTATTCATAAAAATAAAATAATCGTGAGCTTTGATATGAAAAAAATAATGTAATTATGGCAAATGTAAATATTTTGACAATCATTTCATCAGAGAATGAACATTTAAATAAGCATCTCGATTACAGATCAAGGGCGGATCCAGGATTTTTTTCTGGGGGGGCACAACCGGCAGACGGGCAAAAAAAATCAACAATAACTTGTAGTATTTATAGATAGGTTTCAAAGATTTATTAAAATATCTAAGCAATAGTTTCACTCATGTTATTAATGTTATTTTATTCAGATATTTCAACAACTATCATCATATGATTTGCCTATAAGTATTTACTGTAATGGATTCTCTACAGTACATAAAAAACTGTCGGGGGGCGCACGTGCCCCCGTGCCCTCCCCCCCTGGATCCTCCTATCGTATAGATGATGATAAAACCTAAACAGTATATATTAGGCCGTACTTCAATCTATATACTGCCAGTAATAGTTCCTATATACAGTCAATAGTGAAATTATGTTATTTTAGAAAATATTATTAAAAAGGAAACGAATGAAAAGTTAAAACTTGCGATTTAATTGGAAGCGACACTCTAAAAAGACTTAACTTATTACTTTTAAGCTTCGGCGCTTATTTAATAACTAGCTGTTGCCCGCGGCTTCCCTCGCATGGAATTTGGTCTGCCACATCAAGTTTCGTGATAGATCATTTTAAATAAATAGTTTTTTTTTAACTATAAGGTCCTCGTACATCCAAAATTTCAGATGTCTAACTTCAAAACTGACCGATTCGATACAATCTTTGAACCCCTATTATATTAAGGAGGGAACCTTTGGGGGTGGAATTATCAACATTTCTTTCTTAAATTATACAAAGAACCTATCTGCAAATTTCTTAGCATCTTGAAATTCCTGATGTGCCTTTAATTATGTACTAAAATGGATTCTACACCAAACACAAACAACTGTCAGGGGGGCACGTGTTATATTGTTATACTAGCTTTTGCCCGCGGCATCGCTCGCATAAAATTTGGACTACCGCATAAAGTTTCTTGACAGTGCTTTTTAACAATAATTTAAAATAATAAATAATTTACTTATTTAATTTTTTTCACTATAGGTTACTCGTACAAAATTTCAGATGTCTAACTTCAAAACGGACGAATTCCATACAACCTTTGAACCTTTATTTAGTTAATGATAAGGGTGGAATCATCCAAACTTCTTTCTTAAATCATACAAAGGACCTATCTGCAAATTTCAAGATGCTAAATTCCTGATTTGCCTTTAATTATGTAGTATAATAGATTCTCCACAGTACCTCTAAAATTGTCGGGGGTGGGGAGGGGAATGTGCCCCCGTGCGTCCCCTAAATCCGCGCTTGCTATAGCCCATGTTATTCTGATGTATAACCTATCTGATGTATAACCTATATTACTGTAAAGTTTCATCCAAATCCGTTCAGAAGTTTTTGTGTGAAAGAGAGACAAACATACAAACTTTCACATCTTACTAATATTATAAATGTGAAAGTTTGTATGTTTGTCTCTCTTTCACGCAAAAACTACTGAATGGATTTGGATGAAACTTTACAGTAATATAGGTTATACAGCAGAATAACACATAGGCTATAGCAAGCGTGGATTTATAAGGGGGGGAGCACGGGTGCACGTGCTCCCCCGACAGTTTTTTAGGTGCTGTGGAGAATCCATTATAGTACATAATTAAAGGCAAATCACATGATAATAGTGCTTAAAATAACAGAAAGAACATGGGTGAAACTATTTGTTTTGATATCGTACTAATCTTACTAATATTATAAATGTGAACGTTTGTATGTTTGTCTCTCTTTCATGCAAAAACTACTGAATGGATTTGAATGAAACTTTACAGTAATATAGGTTATACAGCAGAATAACACATAGGCTATAGCAAGCGTGAATTTATAAGGGGGGGTGGGCGCACGGGTGCACGTGCCCCTCCGACAGTTTTTTAGGTGCTGTGGAGAATCCATTATAGTACATAATTAAAGGCAAATCACATGATAATAGTGGTTAAAATAAAAGAAAGAACATGGGCGAAACTATTGGTGTTGATATCCTACTAATCTTACTAATATTATAAATGTGAAAGTTTGTATGTTTGTCTCTCTTTCACGCAAAAACTACTGAATGGATTTGGATGAAACTTTACAGTAATATAGGATATACAGCAGAATAACACATAGGCTATAGCAAGCGTGAATTTATAAGGGGGGGTGGGCGCACGGGTGCACGTGCCCCCTCGACAGTTATTAGGTGCTGTGGAGAATCCATTATAGTACATAATTAAAGGCAAATCACCTGATAATAGTGGTTAAAATAACAGAAAGAACATGGGTGAAACTATTTGTTTTGATATCCTACGAATATTATAAATGCGAATGTTTGTTACTCATTCACGCAAAAACTACTGAACGGATTTGGATGAAACTTATTGAATAAAATAGGTTATACATCATAGGCTACATCAAGGGCAGATTTATGTGGGGTCTCATGGGCATGCTCCCCCGTTATAGTACATAATTAAAGACAAATCAGGAACTTAGCATCTTGAAATTTGTAGATAGGTTCTTCGTACAGTTTAAGAAAGAAATTTGTATAATTCCACCCCAAGGCTTTCCCTTTTAATATAATGGGGGTTCAAAGATTATATAGAATCCGTCAGTTTTGAAGTTAGATATATGAAATTATGGATGTACGAGTAACTTAAATTTTTAAAAAATAATTAAATTATTTATTTAAAATGATCTTTTACGAAACTTTATGTGGCAGGCTGAATTCCACGGCCTGCATAGCCGCGGGCATAAGCTATTTTATAATATTAGTAAGATTAGTAGGATTAATAGGATATCAAAACAATAGTTTCACTCATGTTCTTTCTGTTAATTTAACAACTATGATCATGCGATTTGACTTTAATTATGTACTATAATAGATTCTCCACAATACCTAAAAACTGTAGGGGAGGGGCACGTGAACCCGTGCGCCCTCCCCCATAAATTCGCGCTTGCTACAGCCTATGTGTTATTCTGATGTATAAACTATATTACTGTAAAGTTTCATCCAAATCCGTTCGGTAGTTTTTGCGTGAAAGAGAGACAAACATACAAACTTTCACATTTATAATATTAGTAAGATACAATAAAATTTATTCAGCTAAGCACGATAAAATAATGTACAAAACCATAGAAAATCAGGTTGAGGGTTCATGAATTACCACATAATTATGAAAGTTTCTGGTTTAAAGGTCAGAAGAAGTCAGAGTTACAACGCAGCTCAATATTACAGTTACAGAAGAGGTCAATATTACAGTCACTTTCTCTTCCCTACACGACTATGACCCTCATCATTCTTCCCACTCAACTTCTCAACCAATTCATCCCACAAGTGAACACTGTAAAATATTGAAATTCATGTTTGACAGGATAGCAACATTAAAGAATGGGTCCTTCCATATTAGAGAACTTCTCTGACAGTTTTATGGATAAAAATAAACATCATAATCATTAAGTCCATTGTTTTATTTAATATTAGAAAAGTCAAAAATATGGGGGAAATTAAACATTTAGGAAAAGCTAATGCTCATGAAACACTGTGTCCACTGGACGAATTTGGCTTCAATCTTTGCTAATGTTTACATGTATTATTGCTTTGTTTGTTCATTTAACGTCATAATATGCTCCTAGGGCTAATCGGACGGTGCTACAGTTAGAGTCCTAAAATTTTCCTATCCAGGTATAATTAGGATTAATTTGTAGAGTAAATGACCCCTTTTTACGTTTCTTCCGAAGGACGGCATTACTAAGGATTTTCTACTTCCTTTAAAAAATACTAAGGCCACCTGCCGGTTTCTGAATCCGCGATTTTGACCATGATAGGCTGTTATGCTAACCATTAGACCACAGCCGATCCCATTTTTTAAATTATCTTATTACGAACACTTGACGTAAGTTATTAAAATTAAGTCATTATTCAGCAATTTTGTAAACAAAAAACCTTTTTTGTGTAACAAAAAAAACTACTGTACTTTTACTATAAATTTCTCTGGCAGTATATGCTCATGGTCAAGAATGATTAATTCGTCTATTCTAACCGCATTGGGATGTTTTATGTCGGCCGTAATTGTCTTCAACTGCTTAAAATCTTACAGTGATTAATCACATTATATTACCTAATAATTTAAAAGAAATGAAATATGTTAAAAGCAAATTGTTTCTTTTGACCGCGGTTCTACAATTATGGTGTTCCTGAGCGACACGTTATTGTGCGGTCCCGATGATTAGAGTGAAGGGCATTCAGAGGGTACGAGGTATGGGATACCCAATAAGATAAAGTGGGAGCCTTGGGATCCCTAAAATTATAAATTTACCTATAATATACGAGTATAGATCATTTACTTAATTTTTCATTATAGTCCCGTTTGTCATCATCTTGACCCACCACTAACCGAAGGAGACTTCTCTTTTCAGAACGGCACAGAGTTGGTCAAACACCGGATTTACTTATTAATGGGATGGGCATACACCGCCAATGAGCCTCCATCTTCTCCTGTCCATGCATTGTTCTCTAGTTAACCCCACTGTACACATTTCCTCCTTGATCCCGTCGATCCATCTCAGTTTTGGCATTCCTTTGGCCCTTTTTCTTCTGATGTTTTCTACCACCGCCTTTCTGATGATCTGCCCTTCTCGGAGCATTATATATCCGAACCATTTCAGTTTCCTCTCTCTAATTACTGCCCCTATGTCTAAACAGCGAATTGATATATTGTGATTTCCAGTTTTTGCTTTTACTCCATTCTTCTCTCTCCTTAACTCGGGCGAGAATCTGTCTAAACCCTGCGTTATCAAAATGAGTTTTCTTTCTTTCTTTCCAATCATAGTCCAGTTTACTGGTCCATATGTATGCATAGGTTGTAATACGGTCGGGTATATCTTAATCTTCATAGATTTCGATAGGAGTCCGGATTTGAGCAGTTTCGCAAAATCTTATTATAGTTCCTACTGGGATTTTCTTGCATTTATTTCTTGGTTAATCTATTTTTTTCACTTGTAATTGAGTACATATTTCAATTTTTTCCCTCTTTCGAATTTTTATTATTCGATATCTGTATAGCGAGGGGGGGGGGGTTAGAAATTAATATTGTAAATTAACTTAAAAAAATTAATTTGTCACTATGACCCTATTATTATGAGCTATGGCCCTATTACTACGACCTTCCATATTTCATTATATAGTTATGACTGTAATGTTTTTAAGGTAACGGTTTCTCATAGAGTTAATTTGACTGAAAACACATTCAACTGTCAGATTGTTTCCCCAATAAAATGTACTCACTTCATATTTCATTTCAATATTTTCACTTAAATTGGCTTATTTTTTAGTTATTTTACTGGTCCACCTAATCTCCGTAGCTCCTTTCTATTAAATTTACAGACACTGAGGATATTATGATTGTCATCCGCATAAAAAGGGTTAGATTATAAAAAGACGATTACGGATCGGAAGACCAAAACTATAGTGGAGAGGATGAGTTGCGAATGATTTTATAAATCTGCGTATGGAATTGGATTGCGGCTGTACAAGATAAAGAGGAACGGTGAAAACTGCAGGACGAGGCCTTGACTCACTAACTGGTTTGTTGCTTCACTGATGGGAATTCAAGTAATTTGAATCATTATACAATTGGAACAATGAGGGTTGGTATGTTCCAAGGCGGACGGGGGTATCCCCTCGATATAGCTAAATGTTTTATCCTATTTATTTACCCACCTATTTATTTTCTCCTAAATGATTTATATGATGACATTGCCCATACCCTTAGACAAAGTACATATATAAGCACTCTCTCCAGTATTGGCTCTAGAATTTTTCTTTTTAATATGTATCAAAACATTACTATGGTATTTCAACAAGGTGTAAGAAAAATTATTACTAAATATCTGATAATTGATATCTAAACTTGGAAAAGTAAGGTGAAAACTGTGGCATGATATCCCTGATGTTCCTCACCCTAAAATCACTTGGCAAGGAAGCTATGCTCCAAAAAAAATCATAACTTTTTTTATTGCTTTTTTTTGGGAGGAGGCTATAGTAAATAATATATGCGCGTTCTATACATTAAACAGTTCACTCTATGGATATTTTTTAGAGAAATTAAATTGTTGAAATGTGTGTATCAGCGATTTCCCTTTCAGGTAAAAAAACAAACAAAAATGCCAAAAAAATTGAGGTGAATAAAATGTAAAGTGTATCAACATGCTTTACCTCAAACAAACTATATAAATATTTAGTACATAGATAAGATCTACATATCATATCTAAACAAAATGAATTTATTATAATTTAAATAATATAAAAATATTATATTTTCGATATCAATAATTGAGAATACTATTTATTGAAATTATCTACATGAAATCTAAGTAACTACTATATGATATTTTTCTAATTTGAAATCGAGAAAAACAAAACAAATAATATAATATAAAGAGAGGAAAATAGTTGACTGGAAGATCTAATGTGCGATATAGATAGTCCTGGGGGTGCCAATACCATATTGGCTCCAGCTTCAATCAGCCCTGAAGATGGCCTACAACGTAGGTCGAAACGTCGGCACTCATAATAAATAAGTTTTTATATTTTTTTGTTAATTGTTTTAATTTTTAACCATTTTTATTTTATCTTCAAATATAAATAAGTTTTTCTTATTTTGTGTAACATTGACTGCACCCCCAGACTATCTATATCCCACAATATAATAAATAATTGAAGTAGGGGTGCAGGAAATAGTTTGAATATTCAAATTGTAAAGATATCCAAAATGCAAACTCCAAGCTACATTCTGTTTAATATAAAGAAATTAAAAAAAAGAAAAGGTAATAAAACAAAAGGAAGAAAAAATTAATATATTTAAAAACCATTTATTGTCTGTGAAACCATTTATTTTATTAATACAAAGGTATCAGAAAAAAAGCTACAACTAAACTTACCAATGTAACTATCTACTTCAAATATTATAAGCAAAGCCATTACATACTATTACATACATTACATAATATAAAATACAAAACAACTTATCCTAAATGGAAATATGTTATAGATAAAAGAAATTACCACAAATGAATTCACATTTTATAATATTAAGAAATCAAAAAGAATCGTAAGAATATATAGTATTTAAAGAAGAAGAAGAATATAGTAAATGTTTACTCGTTTCTAATAAGGTAGGGATGTGGTGTAGGAACTTCTCCACAACCTTTAATCCTAACTTCATTTAAAGGCTCATCATTGTTATCTGTTTTAAGATTTTCGATCGTATGAACTATACGCTGACCTTCTACAACCTTTAAAAAAATAATGTAAATATTCGTTATTAGACTGTATTGGTCATTGAAATAAATTCAACTTCTAACGTGGTATTTTACCTTTCCAAAAACTACATGGTGTCCATCCAGCCATGGTGTTTGGATAGTTGTAATAAAAAACTGAGATCCATTTGAATTTGGCCCTGCAATGACAATGTAAAATAAGAACAGAATATTATCTAAAACATAAATAAAGTTACTGACGTAAAATAGATAATGACAATACAATCTGAATCACCATTATGTTTTAGTTATTTTGGTCCATCTTGGAAATTAATTTAATTAATTGATCTGATTCATGTTCAGAGACACAAAATATCGCTATGCACCAAAATAATGGGGGAGTGCGTCTTTCAGGGTTATGTTCTTGAGCAGGAGGGAACACAACTCTTCTATTTAAGCGACAGTAATAATAATAATCAGGATTAGCTCGTAATAATAATAATTATCCGAAGGCTCGACACCGATATCACAAATCTCTTCTTACAAACTTTCATCCAAGGGTCTTACTTAGTAAAATACTCTTGGAGCTTTAATCATAACATAATATTTAAAAATAACATAGACACCAGGAAAAAGAGTACTTGCTTACATGGTTTCTTTGTAGATAAATAAAAAATTTCATTTGTTTACTTGTATAATTGTATCATTTGTAGTATAATTCTGTTCTTTCCTATAGGAATGCTAAAACATTTCAATCGTGTAAGATCGTTTAACAGCTTAATAATGCCAAAAATAAGTAAACTGAGCGCCGTCTCAAACCAAGTAAATGATTTCATAACGCAACAACCAAAAATCACGAAATCCAGTTTTCATGAATTATTGAGGAAGGGACATGATAACATACTTTGGGATTTATGAATTTTATATAATCCCCAATTAAGTATATTTCGTGTATATTATTATTTGGTTATGCCGTCCTTCGAAAGGGGCGATAAACGGGTTCCCCGAGCCTGTGCGATGTCAGGAACTCGTTAAAAGTCCCTAGCCTAATTAAACGTGGATAGGCAAAATTTAGAACTCCGGATGTACCATCGTCCGATTAGCGATAGTAGCATAATAGAGTGACGTAAAATAAACAAACAAACAAACGAAATGAGAAGGAGTAATTTGTCTGGCTGATCGACGAATACCTGGATGACAGTTTTGTGGCCGATGAGAGGCAATACGATGAATGCAATAATCTGCTTATAATATTTACAAAGTATTCAGAATTTGTATAGTATTTAAACGAATAAACGTTGTAACAAGTAAAGATAGCAAAAGAAGCACAGGGCGGATAGTGGCAAACAGTAGGACTGTGCCAAACACTCAGGTCACTACACTCTTTCGATACTCCCATGCAATTAATTAATTAATAATAAAAATCATTAATAAAGTACTCCATTATTACCTCTGTTAGCCATACTCAAGAACCCTGCTGAGGTATGCCTTAGGTTGAAGTTTTCATCTTCAAATTTGTTACCATAAACACTTATCGACCCAGTTCCATCTCCATTCACGATATCTCCACCTGAAAAAAGTCGAAATTGTGGGTATTCAAACTGCTGTGGAAATTAAAAACTATTTTTTTTCTAAACAATAATTGGTGAAGTATTTATACTATGTAATCTTACCCTGAATCATGAATTTTTTGATGACACGGTGGAATTTTGATCCGGCATATGTTTTCCCATTAATTCCTTTCGTAGCTATTTTAAAGAAATTGTTTACAGTTTTTGGCACGTCTTTGCCAAACAATCCTATAACAATCCTACCGGCATCTTTTCCTCCAATCGTTATATCGAAATATACTTGTTTTGTAACAAGTAGTTCTTGTTCACCCTGAAAAATAAGAAAACAAATATGTTATTTTTTTACTGTATCGACAGTTTATGGTTCTTAAAGATCTTGATGTGCAGTGAAAAATATGCAAGTATTGGTATTGGTGTCTTTCCAAATTTCGATATTCTCATATTTAAGTTTGGAGAAAAAGAAGCAACAATGTACATCAATGAATCAATAATATTGATAGAAAAACCTTCAAAAATTGCGTTACGGCTGACCGGACCATTTGTCTTTCTTTATTTAGTTTCTTAAACAAAAACTAAAAATTGTCTGCCATCATGAAACTTCCCAAATACAAAATGGAGGCAAATCAAGCATCCTATTTTCGGACTTTTTTCAGTTATTGATTTAAATCACCAAAACTGCAGTTCCTAGCGAAAACTTTTATATTACAAGAATTAAAGAATAATTAATATTACGTCTGATAAGTAATTATCTAACAATATAAATGAATATGTTGTATGTGACAGCCAAAATGCAATTGTTACCGTTTACTAAGTAATGTAGTGACCTTAATATCATTACCAGGAAAAGGGCTATTCTAAATTAAAAGTCTATCGAATAAAGCTAGCTGAGAATCAAATTTTGCGTTTAGAGAATACATTGTGTATTTCAGATCCAAATAATGCTTAATCTCCAACAAAATTAAAATGGCCGAACGTAATTTAAAAATCGATAAGACCTATCTTTGAAAGACTATTATTGCTAAACGCTTATGTTCTTCAACGATGGCTCTAAGAGCTATTTATTTTGAATATTTTCAGCCATAATTTCTCAAATAGCGAGAGGTTTTTTACTTTTTTTTTTAACAACATTGTGTTATTTTATACACTCCATGGATACTGGTGATGTTCAAACTTGGTTGGTTGCCTCATGCAGTCAAAGACATAACATTTAACGTTCTACGACTATTTGTCGTATCTCCATCGGTTATCAGTTCAATGAAGTTAAATATTTAGAAATGCGGACAAGTTTTTAAAACTTTTTGAAGCCTTCTGTATATAATCCCGAAACGGCGATCCTAATGAAACTTTTCCTATTTCAAAATTTGAAACTTATTAAAGACATAGCTTGAAATTTCACTAGGAACAGTTGATGAATGCCATGACGAGGGAATGGGGTGACTATCTCAAGAAGATCTTGTTAGAGAGAGCATTAGATCAGACTAAATTTCAAGAAAACTGGAAACCTAGGTAAAAATATTGTATGTTTAAATTTTTTGTTTTGACTCTGATACTATTCTCTAGTGCAGATTGAAGTCATTGCTAAAAACTTATAGATAATGCTTAGTTGAAATAAAAACTGGAAACCATATGTAGCATGTCTAAACATTTCGCTGTTGTTTACACTGCGCCTTTGCTAAATAAATTCAGAAAAAAAAAGAACTTGAATTTTTTCTTATCATTCTAATTTTTCTTTCTTAACTAACTTATACATCAAACCAACGAAATCCGACCATCCTCTTCTGTTTTCCTAACTACAAAGCCAACTTTCTGCAATTTAGTACTAATTTCATTTTGACCTTAACGCTCATAATTTTATTTAAAAATAGAGGCCGATTAATGATTCCATACTTATCTCTGGAATTTTAAAGGCAAAGGGAAAACCAAAACTGATGTGTAAACCATTATTTAGGTATAATATGGACTTGAACGAGAGACGACGTTAACTGAGGATATACTTCTTTATAATACGGAAATATATGAATTTAAAAAAAATAATAGATTGTATTGGAACTTAGAAGAACGAAATGCGGCTTATAGAACTAGCTAAGCTTCAACTAACAAGATTACTCTTTTGTAGTGCTTCTAGCCTAAACCCTTTACTTCAAATGATGTATCTTTTATAAATTGTGGTGGATATCTGCAACAAATTCATCGGGTGAGATGTTTCCGAACCAATAGATCAGTTGCGATATTATCTAAATTCTGCTTCTTCACCCTATTTCAAAATTTAAGGATTTACACCTATGATAATATTACTTTGTACAGAAAATACTGACACGGCAGTGTACTGCCTATAAGTTTCATAATCACAAATAAATATAATTTTAAAAAATGACAAAACACCACAAAATTAGGCGCACTACTAACTGGCACTGCTGCCGGGATTATTCATTTTTGTCAACTGTATCAGGGAGAATTGAATATCTCAGGAAATAATAACTAAATGTCAATCGCTTCACTTAGTACTAATTTAAAACTATTTAGACTTCGATCAGTATTCCATTAATGTGAGTTCCAAGGACTCAACAACTAAGGCATACATCGTATAAATAAAAATAAATAAATTAAATAGTTCAAGTTTTACTCATTTATAGTTTATTTAAATTCGGATTAAAATTGAAGATATGAAATAATGAAGGAACTATGGAACTATTTCACAAATTTTAGAAAAATATTTTTTTCTAAAAAAGCTCGGTTCTGTGTTTATCTACAAGATGCAATATTACCAACCCTAGATTCATTTCATTGCCTGATTTTTCAATGGATTGGATAGATAATGTAAGAAAATGTAATGGAAGAGTTTTAATGAAAAGCATAATTAGAGCATTTTTACACAAACTGCCTACTAAGGGCAAGCCATTTTCGAAATATAGCTGTGTAGGATCAAAGGTAGTAGAACTTATTCTCTTCATATTGGTTAAACAACAGCCAGGCTGACAGGGCCAAACCAAATTAGTTATAATGGATAAAATTGGCCAGGGGGTGCAGTCAAAGATAACACAAAATAAGCAAAATCTTATTTTATGGTTTCGGCCTAAGATGTAGGCCATCATCAGGGCAACTAGTAGGTGGTGCCAAGTCTGAGGTGAAGCGTCAAACTAACAACTGTCAACTCAAATTAGTGATATTTCGTCTCAATTTCATTCAATTAATCTCGCGACTTAAAATAAATGTTAAAAGATGAAATTTATTTTTCATGTAAACATTAATATACCCTTAAATATCATAATAGTATTAAGTACCAAATGCATCAATAATCATGCGTCCGTAGCCCTAGGATTTTTTAAATGCAGTAAAAAGTCCTTGGTTTTACCATCCTTCAGAAGGGATGTAAAATGGAGGCCGACTGAGCCTGAACTCAGTCAGGTACTCCTTAAAGATCCCTATCCTAATAAAGATGCCTACACCCCGATAGGAAAAATTTAGGACTCCCACTGTAGCATCGTCCATTTAGCTATATCAGCATAACGCATTAATAAACAAAACACCATTTCAGGTCATGTGATTTTTTTTTTACTCCATTATCTTTGATGGCTTGATACCTATCTAAATAAAAATTTTCTAAATATTAATATTTAAATATGCATGCACACCTGCAGAGTTCAATCCAATTTATGCCAAACATTAAAAATAAAAATTGATAAACATGAGATAAAAAATGCAAGTCCGCTTAAGGAGAAAATATTGGAAGAATGGTAAACAATTTCTCCAGACGCAATATAAAAAAAAAAATCTAGAACAATGCCAAGGATGCTCCATGTAATTATATTTAGAGGACACTCAACCAAACATTAGACCATTAATTTTAATTTTTATACTATGCTATATAAAACAAAAGCTTTATAAATTGTCTTTTTTTTTTTCTACAAAATATGACTGCTTGAGAAATTAAAGCAATGCAATAATTTTATGAAATTGTTCATTTAAAAGTTATAAGGTTTTGACAAAACAAAAACATTTAACTTTGTAATATATTTATAGTGTGGCTATACTGAGTATTCATTAAATCAAAAAGATATATTTATTTACTAGCTAAAATGCTTACCAAAGCCACAGCATGTTTATGGTTATTATTTGATTTCCTATATTAGTAAAAACTGAAACATACAGACACACAAAATGCCTGATACCAATGGTGGATTTACATTGGCTTTGAGACATAGGGCTATTTGATACAAGTAACAAAATAAAAACAATAATTAATTATTTATTACCACTTGAAAAAGTTAACTAACATTTTTCTAAATCATAATTTTTAAAAGACTGACCATCCAATATTGCGACAAAATATAACTGATTATTATCTATTTGACACTTAAAGGTTTCTTAGAAAAGGAAATGTTTGTGCCATGTGAACGTCGATTTGTTTTCATATTAATTAGAGAATATGAGTTGGAATTTAATGAAGATTTTTCACGCGGTGAGTGATGAAAAGTCAGCTCACCTATTTCTTCAGGAGCGTAACGTCATTCTGCAGAAAATGTCTTGCAGAAATGGACATAATATGAAACTATGATATATATGAAACTATAATATGTTATGTTGTTTGATGTTATATTGCAAGATATTGTTCTTTTTAATGAATATTGTTTATAATTTTTGCAACATATTGTTCTTTTTAATGAATATTATTTATAATAAATGTTTTATTTTATCTTCTTATTTATTTCATTTCCTAACAATCTGTTCTATCATAATGAAAGGCAATGCCTATTTGAAATTAAATTGAAGGCAGCATAACCCGGATTTTGCCTCAACAGTGGATATTTGGAGGAATAGATAGAAAAACAGAAGAGTGCTTCATAGTTAAAGTTCCTAAGATATTGTTGTTTTTAATGAACATTGCTTGTAATAAGTGTTTCATTGTTTCTTGGCATGTTTCTCATATCATCATATTTTAAATATTTAAATTTTAAAGAGAAATGATGATATCTAACTAAAATATTATATTTTAGTTATAATATTCTTCTTTTTAATGAACATTGCTTCTAATATCATCTCCTATTTCATTTCCTAACAATCTGTTCTATGATATTGAAAGACAATACTATTTCAAATAAATTGTAGGTAGCATAACCTGACAGAGTCTAAATAGTTGAGATAAGTGCCAGAGGATCCGGCTAGGGTCAATGGGCGTCAAAATAGACAAGTACCAAGGAAACTTACTCTACAAATTCATTGGTTTAAAGGCTGTTTTATTATATGTTAATAGTTCATACAAACAGTTCCTAATAAATACATAAATAAAATTTAGTAACATTTTGCGAGATTATGAGTCATAACAATGTTATTACAAAATTGCACTCTTATCACAAAAAATTATTAATTTAAAAAATAATATATATAATAATTAAATAAAAATCAAAGACTATACATCTTTAACTATAAATCTGTAGCCTTGGTGAAAAAGTGGTTAAGTCGGTCCAAAATTAATTATACTGAGTGAAACAGAATCCCATAATTTTTGTAGAGCCAAAGTGACTAAGTCAGGCCTTGGCTTGAAATGAAGTTATTGGTTACGTTATGAATGTATTTCAGGCCACAGACTATGAGAATGCCACAATTCCTCTTACCACAGTACAACTAACTCATTCTAAACAAAATTCGACTTAATTACTAATTCACTTGGACTGTATATATGATCATGCCCATGGTGACATAATGACAATACTAATGTTTTTTAAAATGTCACTAAGATCATCATATTCAACTTAACATTAATATATTATATTGAAGTCAGACATAATACAATAGACTTATTTTTATCAAAATTTATATTGATATTCATGTCCTTTTCTTTGTCATTTTCATTAAAAGCACCATATTAATGAAAACAACAAAAACAATTATAATTAATATCCAAATCCAACATTGTGATGTTCTACGAGTATTTTCTTGCAACTTATCAGATTGGATGCGCAGATGATCAATATTGTTATCGGCTAATTGAGCAGATTTTTCCACATTAACATTATCATTTCTTATAATATTCCCAGCTATTAGTGATTGTTCTTTTATATTCCTAGCTAATACCAACATATTATCAGCTATTTTTTCTTGCATTGAATGGTGGTACTTTAAAATATCATCTAAATCTGTGGAATCGTCACTCCGTAACACAGATGCTCCTGTCCGTTTCCTCAATACAGATTCACTTTTACCAAACAATTCATCCCTCACTTCTGTATTAATTGTTTCATTGGCCGAATGCTCAATATCCCGATTTGAATTAGAACCTAAAGTTGGCTTAGGAGTTGCTTGATAAGTCTTCATCTTATCAAGTGGATTTTCAACTTGCTGAACATTAACAATACCCTTCAGGAAGGCCAGCCGTTTCCTATAAGAAGCCATTACATCATCTGTAGGCTTATAGGATTTATTATCTAGCTCTTCAATCATATTTTCGAGACTTTCAATATATTTTTCAAGTCTCCAATCTATTTCAACCTCTTCTTCAAATTTCTGATTTGACATTTCCTCGCATCTCTTGAGAAGCCTCTTAATATTAGTTTCATCATGATATGCTAAGCTAGAGAATATCATAACAAGCGATTCAGAAAAATATGATTAGTAAAAACTAAATAATTATTCAAAACTCAACACCATTGGAATGCCAAAACTACACAATCTGGAGCAGTCACAGACTGAAACCTGGAATAACCTCTCCAAACACTAAAGAGCAAAATCGACTAATGCCTCTATCGATAGGTTTAATTTACTTCTTCTCAAACTAGTAATATATACATTTTCGTTTTGAAGAGAAAAGATTTGCACTGGCCGGGATTCTTCAAATAAAAATAATGACTATCAAAATAATAATTAAAGTGAGTAAATTAAAAACTTTAATTTTAAAAATAAAAATTTTGGGACATGTTAGTATGTAAAATTATGTATTTATTTGATTTGTCTTTTATTTTAGGTTGAAAATGTACAAATTTATAAAAAATTTTAGAGAATATTTTTAAAATTAAATTACGTTAAAGGACTTATAAATAATGTAAATTGAGAATGACATAGCATTGTTGAAACGTTTTTAAATAAAGAAAATAATATATGACTGGAAAAAGGTTTTTAATTTACTCACTTGAATGATTGACTAAGAAAGATGTACTCCAGTTACAAAAACAAGATATTTAATAATAATTAATAAAAATAAAATTATAAATAATATATTGACGATAGTCAACAAGATCCTAATTAAAGTATTGTTCAATGAACATTCTTCCCCGTTGCGAGAACACGGGGATTTAGGATCAAAGAGAACGGATTTGCCTGACTTGGATAAGACCCCTGGTAGCTCAGTGGCTTAGAGCACTGCGACGGAGACGCAGACGACCCGGGTTTGAATCCCGGCTAGGGCAAATCTTTTCTCTTCAAAACAAAAATATTTAAAAATAAACACTATCAAAATAATAATTAATAAAAATAAGATTAATATATACACTAGGCCACAATAACAGACAATTTATAATAGTAATAATCAATTACAAGAAAAGAATTTGAAGACCAATTAAAGTTTATGATCAAGGGCAGTAGCATGAACTATTCAAAAAATCTAATGGAGCATAATTCCATATTTTTTATAATAAATTTTACGAATAATATTATAAAAATACTATAAATATTCGAAAATTGAATTAAATATTGATATGTGGAAGAAGTACTCGTGGAGGCACACGTTCCCTTCAGTTCTTACCTCGTAAGGTAAAGTAAAATTTTAAAAACCAAGCAAATAATTTATAGAATAATGTGTGGCGTAACTTAATCATAACAACTTCTGTAGGATATCCTGAATGAATTAATTCTAAAAACTTGGGGAGTCTTGAGAAAATCTATTAACGATTCGAATAATTCGTTCTGTTTACAATTAATAAAATTCAAAAAATGTTAAGTTACTTCCTAATATACCATTGATATGAAAGAACAAAATCATTGGACATCAAACATTTTATTATTCAAGTCGTATATTAAAGCTCACTATAATTTATTAAACTCTTTATTTTTGACAACGATAGTTGACAGAAAATGTTCGGACACTATTGTAATTATCTACATGTGTAAATAAAATCGGAAAGATAGTAAAAGAACATTAATAAGTGCATAAAGTGAGAATGAATAAAACAATCAAATTTTAGATTAAAACATTTATCGGTACCTTCCATCAATTTTAAAAGAAAAAAAATTTTGCAATTAGTCAGGATTCATTTTCTAGGATATTTAAGTTATTGAATGATCAACAAAATATTAAATCGACAATTACTTTATTTGAAAAATGACAAATTAAATTAAAATTTCTTGATTGATGTATGAATAATCTGGGCTAATAATTTAACAAATAATACTTAAGAAAAACTGATATCTATTTATAAATAAATAATAAATACTCACACGTGTTAGTGATGCGAGAAAGAAGAAAGGAAGGAAAACTAAAACCGAATACATCCTGCCGGATAGTTACTCCGAGAGTGATGGAACCGAGTAGAGTTGACAGCTCCCACACCTTCATAGATGGCAGCACCTCCTCCTTTATCCTTTTGCTAACTGGGACACAATTTATTTTATTTGTTGCTCAATTCCGGTAGACACTAATTTAATTTAATTTATCAAATTATTATATCAAACATACCTTTAGAAATGCTCTATTCCATTTAATTTTAGTAGTTGGAAATCATATTTAAAAAACTTGCAATAAAATAGAATATTAGTAACATTGTACATTGCTTCTTTTAAACATTATCCAAACTTTATCACTGCTTTTGAAGTAGTAAAAAAAAAATAAACATTTCGGAAACAATCAAATTTATTATTTACGTCAAATACATTCTAGAGAGCTCTATTATTGATTTAATTAAAATACATGGCATAAAAAAATGTTCCCACAATTCTATCATTAATGAGCAATTCTATCAAAAACAATTAAGTTTTTGCCACAAAAAAAGTGTTTTCATCTTAAAAATTGTAATTGAATAGTGATTTACCCTTAAAAGTGAAATCATAAAAATAAAAATGATCTAACCAATGGTTTTATAAAAAGTTTGTTTCTATAAATTTCTAAACATGAACAATAAGGAGATTGGTGAGTTTGAAAGTAGTTTGATACACTGGAATAAATACTTATGTGAAATACATTTATAATGAATGTAGAATATTTTTTGGAATTATCACTAGAGTAATAATTCCATAAGTAATTATTATAATATTTACTGGGCACTGACTTTTCCATGAAATAAAAAACAATGTATAAATTACCGAAAATCTCATAAGTCATATTATTAGGAATTTGTTAATATAGGAACCTAAATAGTAACTATCAAGAGTATGATCAATCTAAAGCTAAAGTCATATAATGTTTTATAAATGCCTAATAGAGCTTTGTTATATCAGAATATTTTTTTCATTTTTATAGTTTAATAAGTACTAAAATATTAAGAGCATATTTTTTATAATAGTAAGATAAATATTTGCCAAGCTTATGTTGAAAAGTCAAAGAGAAAAAAGTAAAAGTTTTAAAGTAGTTAAGAAAGGTAATGCACAATTTTTTGGTTATTGGAAAATCTACTGATCATGCTTGTTTCTGTAACATATCATTTATTATTTACAACTGCATATACTTTCTATCAACTTTTAAATGTTGTGACCTTAAACTTACTTGTTCATATATTATTGGAAGGGATGAAGAAAAGTCCTAGGTAAATTGAAGGAGGCTGTCATTTAAGACATGGCTTATTTATCATCATCATCATAATATTTGACTGAAGAGAGGATTATTAAGAGCCCCTCCACGGAAATCTTTAGTAAAAGATAAAAGATTTGTTCACTTTGTAGGGAAGCTAGAGTTTATTTAATTCCAATAATGATTTATTTTTCTTATTCTAATTAATGATCGACATACAATGAAAAGATATCAAAATATTTCATTATTAATAAGATATATTTCATTTATCTTATCAGGAAGCCTTTGACAGGAGAGACCTGGATTGGAGAAGGAGAAAGTTAGTGGTTCAGAACCGAGATTTATGGACCAAGCTCTATAAGCAGGCTCATCACACTGCTTAAAGCGGTAGAGAAGAAGAGATTAAGTACGTAAGTAAGTAAGTATATTCCATTTATGCTCTAATATATTATGAAGAACTGGAATATATGTTATGCTGATTATCATTATTATTATTTTTTTTTATTTTGGCTCTACGGTCCTGCAATGATCTGGGCCTCCACCACCACAACCAACCGAACTACAGTAACTCAACTAACTACAGTGGGCTAACTACCCACCAACCGGCAAAAACCGTAAAGTTCAGAAAACAACACAAATTATCATTAGTAAGAAAAAAAATACAATGGATCCTTCATATTTCATATTTATACCTTCATATTTATTAATATTTCATATTTACGTATATTTACCTTGCTGTGCAATATTTATCAATTTTTTTTTATTACCTGGATTCACCATACTTTTGATTATTTGTATTTCTATGTTTTAATATATTTGTGTCATTTCTTGATTGTCTGTATTTTGCATGTAGCCCTGAAGAAGACCTGCAAGGTGGGTCGAAACGTTGGCTACTCAATAATGTTTTCTCCAATATTGAGAAATTCTTTGACCTCTACCCGTACTACTTTCTTCCACATATAGTATCAAGGTCAACAATTATCATTCAGCTGCCTTAATTTTTTCTATTATTATTATTATATTACATTATTTAACAATCTATGTTGATATTCATGAAATATCTCTCCTTCTGTGCTAGGTGATTATGTAGCCACTGATTTTTGAATGAGCCAAATCAATTCAATAAAATTTAGTACATACCATCTACATTTCATTGCCTTGAAACCTGTGAATTATAAATACATTAGTAGTTTAACAGCTACTATAACTATCTTTCGGGTACCTAATTGTAAATCTTTTTTTCACTCTAATTTTTAGGTTATTTTTTATCAGACTTTGGGTAAATCCTTGTCCTGTCTTCCTAGTTCCTACATAAACTGCATGCAGTTGATTCTGGATCTATCAACCTATCTTTTCCCTAAAGAATTAGCTTCCATGAAGCTCTTCTCTCCACATATATCTAAGCCAGTGCAACTGGCATTCTTCCATTTTTTCCTTCAGTTAAACCACTTTTAATTCCTTTCTTGTTTTATTTCTTATACAGTCTCAGCTTGCTTATTAAGTAATCCTTTGAATTTTATTTCTGATGCCATCATTCTATTAACGGCACTTATAAGCAATAGGATGGGGTGGAAAGTTGATTTATAAACAACTAATTTCATGGCATTATTCATTCCCATTTTTATAAATATATGGCTGATGATAAATACAGTTGGTTTTCTTGATTAATGTTCACCTAAACTGAAATGCAAATAAAAAAAAATACCTGTTGGTATGTCTTTGTACATGAAACACCCGAAATAAAAATGATAGAGGAGGGGTCATTAAGGTATAAATATTTCAAGATGTAAAATATACCAGGGCTAAAGCATCAGATTTAATCCCCAAGAAATAAAAGTAGGGTGTTGTTGTATTGATAATAAGATATCAAACATGAAAAAACAAATAGAAATTATAGAAAAAATGAAGTAAGAAGGCATGCTATTTATAAAGTACATTCCAAGAATTATAAGAGTAGTGGCCAATAGAATAGTAATAAAATCAGAAAAAGTTACTGCTATACCGTTAGCATCATAATGCATGGGTAGTTGAACCACCAATTTGATTAAAAAAAAAAAAATATTTTACGTATAGAAAGACATAAGTGAAAGAGCAAACCAATTGAGGTTGTATACATTTAATACACATAAATTAGTCAAAAACTACCAAACATACATAAGATACATAAATAATAATTATATTGACTTAATTAGTAAATTAAAATTAAATACACTCAATCAATCATGTTCTTTTTGAGAAGATTATTAAATTCTATTGATTATTAAATTTAATTCTAAAGATTATTGATGAAAGTATTCATTAAATAAGTATTTAGATGATGAAATTGAAAATTAATAATGAGGTATAAAGGGAAATGAAAGGTGGAGGCTGCAGGTAAATTAATCATTAAGCATGATTAATGGATTGATAGCAATACCCAAGTCTACTTCAAGCCAAAAAAAATGTGGAACTGTTTCTGGACAAAATGTAAATATATAAAATGTGTTTCTAATATGAATGAACGGGTTTATTAAACAAACTACAAAAAATGTATATACAATAAAAAATCTTGAAAATTAACTAGACAATGGGTAATCCGTCTGTCAAAATCTGTGTTAATTTTATTTATTTTTCTTATCTCTAAAGTGAATATCTATAAATGAATATAAATTTATATAAATGAATAAAAATAACTTAAAATTTTTATATAAATTCTACTAAAGTTCATTAATTAATATTAGCCTATTTTATGTTCAAATTAATATAACTTCATTTTGATGTGTGTTTTTCTATTTTTGTCGTCCTTTCAATCTATAATCAAATAAATATATATATCCATTGTCCTTTGCTAACTAACCACGATTTTCGCAGCATTCCCTCCTGCACATACTTAATGCTTTCCAGTTGGCACCTTTCAATAAACTAAATAATTCTTCAGTGGCACAAATCTCCTAAAGTATTTCTTTCTAATCTCACCATATATTTTGATAAATATGTAACTAAAATTGTTTCTCTCTGTATAATTATTGTTATCTTATTCTATTAATTTTTTTTCTTTTAATATGTTTTTTTTTTAATATTGTTATTTGAGATTACTCACAACTTTTTTTTCATTCTCATCTATTATTTTAATTGTAATATTTAACTAAATATATTATATATATATTCTAAGATGTAATACCATATACATAAAAATACTTGTATCGTTATTCTAAAGTTTCTTGTACCAGAATAAACCATTATTATTATTATATATGGCAGCTTCCCATTTCCCAAGAAATGAAGAATGCCTTCCTTTTCTTTGGAATTACAAACTGGGTAATTGTTTGAACTTTCTTGCACCCACGGTTTTGAGCTTAAATTTAACAATTCAGTCCTACGGCAGAAAATCGACCTAAGTTCTAGAATATCATTTAGATAAGTTTTAGTGGTGGCACCCAGTGCACATAGCTTTACGTAAATATGAAATCTAAATGTGTATATAAATATTTGTATATGCTCACACAGAAAATAATAGTATGTATGTTAATTTATACAATTGAATATATGTGTAATTTAAAAGTACTCTAATTAATGATTTGGTGATAGATCTATTTTTAGTTATATTCTTGAAGAAAGCACTAATCTAAAGTTTTGAAAATCAGTGTATATCAAACAAAATGAAGGAAGTTCTGAATAAAAGTTCAAAGGTTTTGATAAGTAATTAAAAAAAAAAAACTCCCTATATGTAGAACTTTTTTCTAAAACCAATAATTTACTTTCCTTATAAATGATTACATTTATTTTTTTAAATTCCTTTTGAAAATCTGTCCTTACCCAACACTGAACCTAAGAGTCCTCATGGATTTTAGAGATTTTTGATTATTATATAATCATATGTAATCACCCAATCATTATATATATTAAATAATAGTTTTATTTTTTATTAATCAGACCCTTATATTTAATTAAAAAATAAAGATTACTGATAACTATTTTAGATTGATATTTCAAGGTTGTGAAAAATCTAGTAATCAAAGACTTGTTCAATCATTTACGATTTATATAACCGTTATTTATGTATTTAATATTTCTACAAATGATATTTAAAGGTCTCGGTCATTTTATATTTTTTAATATGAATAGATATAGTGCAGAAATTAAAAAAAAAAAAAATCAAAATACGTTGGGCTGCAGTATATTCTGTTAATATTTATTTCAGCAAAAAATACTACAGCATATTCTAGTAAAGAAAAATTTATTTCACTAAATAAAACATCTATAAAAATAAATTTTTCTCATTTACCAAAAGATTTTAATAGATGGAGATTAAATCTGGCACCTGATAAGTTCGCACATGCCTGTAGAGGGCTGCACGATCGATCTTTCTTTAATGGCCGATAGCCATTCCTGCCAAACCTTATCTGTGCTGTTTTGAAATGCATTGCTAACGATCGAGGTCTTTTTCGACTATTAATATTTTCTATAGACATAATTAACAAGACATCACATCTTAAATGAAAATCTGGACTTCCGAATACACTTTCAAGTGAGTTAATCATTTCATTATATGCGATTACTTACTGTTTTTTGTCCTCTAATTGGTTTTTTATCTAGCCCTATTGAATTCTAATAACAATTAACCCACATAAAAAAATAGGTATCTGTCTCAAGAAACTAGCATAGATTTTCAATTGGATTGAAGGCCAATTATATCAATTTATGGTCTAAGAGTTTGACAAGTCTTTTAGGTTTTATTTATCATAATTTATTTGACCAGATCCATTTTTATCACAAAATAAGTTAGGTATTGTTTTTGTGTTTTATTTTTATTTTCATTAATCCTTACTATGTTGTGATTACTGCTATTTATTCTAAAACTGACCGAAAGTTTTACAAATTAATTAAAATACAGGACTTCTTATAAGCCCAATGAGAACTGATTGCATTTGCTCCCAAAATATTTTGCAAAGTATAGCTCGCTGCATTGGTAGCTGGGTTGTTCAATTGAACGTTTCCCTTATTATTAAAAGAAGTTAGCATTAGATATTGTAACCATTCACTGAAGAAATAAAACAACCAGAATATGTATTTGTTTTGTTTACTAATTGGTTATAAGGCATTACAGTGTCAAAATGAAAGTATTATTAAATTAATTCTTAATTAATATAATATTACATAATATTGCACCTTTTCCAAAACTGTTATTATTTAAAAATTTATTTATTTCTGTGTAATGTTACTTGACAGTTGACACCATACGTTGTAACTAGGTTAATTATTGCACTTTATAACTGAGATGATGATCGTTTTATATTAATAATTCTTCTTTATTTTAGCCACCCATGGGAGACTGTTGCTCAAGCCGCTTGGAGGAAATACCCTAATCCTATGAACCCAGCGGTTCTAGGAACAGATGTGGTTGATCGGAAAGTAATAGATGGAAATCTTCATACCCACCGGTTAGTCAGTTCAAAATGGGGGCTTCCTAAATGGGTTCAAAGGGTGAGTCAATCAATTTTAAATTCCATTAAAGTGTTTTATAACTGCTGTCTCTATTATGTTAGCTCACTCCCTTTCTTTGTTTGATAGATATACATTCAACTTAATTTTGAATCATTTAAAAAAAAACTTTAGTGTCATATAAAGTTACAGCTCATATTTTTAAGAAGTTATCATTTAGCCTTAAACTTCCTGAAAGTTCAGTGTCACTGGCACTACTTTATATGCTTCTTTTAAACTGGTCTACCTTGCCAAAGGTCATTTTTTTATTCCTTTTTAGAGAGATTATATTTGTATCATACACTTGACATGTGAGACAGTAAATAAGCAATTTTCAACCTATCTATTAATTTTTTACCAAGCAATCAATAGGAATATACCAAATAATTTATAAACATTGTTATATGATTAGTCCTTTTTTTATACTCATGCCATAAATTTAAAGTTAAGATAATCCATTATTTTAAGTGGTTGGTTTAGTATGCTACTGCTTCCTGTTAAAGATCCTGCTAAATTAAACTCGGCCCAATTTAGAAATAAGTACTTAAAATACTGCTAACTATTTTTTTCATATATTGTATCAAATTCTTCATCTGCTTTGTTCTATTAATCATTTATTCTTTGTAGTTTTATGAATATATATATTATGGAGCCTGTGGTCAAATAAATAATTTTAATATATTTTTGTTTATAATATTGGGCTGGCTGTATCTTATAATTATACATTTCATTGCCATGTTCTTTTGTTGTAATGTATGTTGCGAGTTCTACATTTCATTTATGTAGGAGTTAATACACAGCTTTTGTTGATATTATTTTAAATCCTAATCGATCTTGATATTTTACTTGGACTAATTAATAATATTTTAAGTAATTATTTTTGATGATTTGTTACTTAACAAACTAATTGAGTTTTTAAATTTTTTTCAGTTGATTGGGCCTGCAAATATATGTTATGCCAGTGAGCATTCCATTGTAAATCCAAAAACCAAGTCTATGACATTGAAAACCACAAATGTAAGTCAATAAACTTATCAAGCTTTAGTTTAATCATTCAAAAAGCTATTTTTGAAACTTGTTATGTCTGTTTATAGGATTGTTTTTCTATTAAAAACAGATTTTTGTTCAAATCCGAGTTTTAGTTAATAATTATTCTATTAAGTTAGTCTTGCTGAATATTTATTATATGTTCCAATAGCCTATTCATGTAGTGTTACACAATTTTTTTTTAAATATAGTAATGATACAAAATTTGTAAAGTTACCTCTTTCGAATTGATCGTTTAAGTTAAAAGAAAAATATCTTCTATATCTCATATAACTTAAATATAATTAATTTTTTAAATGTTGAATCTATTCAATTACTTCTTTTTGCGAAGCTATTAAGTAATCTTCTTTTAAAATTTGTTTAGTTCCTTGAACATAGCAAAGAAAGGAAGTATTGTAATTGCAAAAATTTTAAGTTTTTAGATTTCAATGGAAATTCATATCAATATGCTCCAGGTAATGGTATGCTATAGTAATATGGTAATGGAATGCTAAATAAATTCCAAATACAGTTTTCTCTTTTTTAGTTATGTGAGATAGATGTCACTTGAAGTATAAATTATTAAAATTTTATTTTTTAATAATTTATATTTCAGGTATGATAAGTCATTAATTTATATACTATGTACATTTTTATATCTGAAAAAATTATTTATCCTGCTTTGTTTTATTATTTTCAATAATGAAAAGAATATTCTTGAAAAAGATATTAAAATATGCAAGCAAATAGTAAAATAATGTGCTGGAATGAAATCTGAAAAAATCCCTCATTCACTTCTTTTCTCTGAGCTTATTGGCACAATGTTTTTGAGATAAGACACCAAAGTTGCGGGGTGCACTTTTAATGATTCTTGAAACTGATCATTAACATTAGCTGTTTTGTTTGCCAATTTGAGGTTGCATACATATATATCATCCATTTATGAAAATATAGAAAAGCAAGCAATTATTTGGAATCATTTATATAAAAGTATAAATATAAATTACTAATTATTGACCAAAATATAATAATTTGCAATGCTTTTTAACCTCGAGTTTTCAGCATTGTTTTAATGATTTAGAATCAACTTGATTGCCGATATATTAACTGACATTTATCTTCATAATCTTTAATTATTAGGACTCTTATGTATAGAGATACAGCTATTATTTTATTTCAACTTTTTGCACATTGTTTTTATTACAAGAATAATTAAGCAATTTAAGAAATATTTTTTGCTGCAGCATTTCATTAAATTTGATTTTTACGTTTTAGGTAACGTTTGGTAAGTTTGTTGCAGTCGACGAATTAGTAAAATATGAACCCCATCCTGAAGAAGCTGGTAAAACTCTTTTGAAGCAAGAAGCTGTTATTACTGTTCAAGGAGTTCCACTTAATAGTTACATGGAAGATCTCCTTACTTCAACTATTATGTTAAATGCAAATAAGGTATATTATCCGTTACTCTATTTACCGTCACCTCAGTTTTGTGGAAAAAAAAAGATGTATATATGTATTGTTTGATTGCTAAAGTCATAGGCGTCAGCTAAGAATGAATCATTGTGTCTTGACAACTTTGTTTCCTAGAATCTGTTGTTTACTCAAAACCTAGGCTTCCTCGCTCACATTTCTCAGAAATTAATTATCTCCTCATCTCTACCTAATGTAGCTTCTGCAGTTAAACTACCTTCACAGTCTTCAGTCTTGTCTTACGGGTACTTGTTGTTTTTTTAAAAGTATGTGTAATAATATCAGAAAAAAATACAAAGAAAGAGTTTAGATCTCGCTACTAAGTTTGAAATTGTTAAACGTTTAGGTAGGAAAAGGTGAAAGTGCTTCTTAGCAAAAATATATGATATTCCTCGGATGACAGTTAAATGATATAAACTGTGCGGGGGACCCCTAGTGTATGTCTCTTTTATATAATCATTTAATGATTATGGCATACTACGTTCGTGCACGAGTAAAGAGCTATAGTCCACCTTTTAATTGATATTAATTTCTCAAGAGAGAAAAAATGGACATAAAATGATTGTGCTTTTAGCCATCGATGTATGTAATTATTATTATTTAAAAAAAATATTTTTAATACATATGTATACCTTATTAGTAAGTAAATAAGTTACTAATACATATATAATGTCGACTGTTTGAAATATATTGTTCACAATTTATGTGTATATATGAGACATATGACTCACTCCCATATCCGTCTATTTCCCAAATCCGTCACCATCTTGGTCCCATACCCTGACGGATAATCAAGATTCTTCTGTATATATTTTAAAATGATTATTAAATATATTTAATTTTTTTATTTTATTTTTTTACTATTTGTTATAATTTTTAAATATTTTATGATAAGCAGGAAAGGAAGATATTTCTTACAATAAAAAAATACAATACAATAAATAAATACAATGGTTTTAGACATCATTGGAAGTATAATAATAAACATGTAGAATTTATCTTTATGGTCTTGACTTTTAACTATGAATATATTTATTAATGCATAAGTGCAAATATGTATATACAAATATATTTAATAATCTTTAAATATTTTATTTTGAAGAGAAAAGATTTGTCCAGGGCCAGGATTCGAACCCGGGTCTCGCATGTACCCGTCGTGGTGCTCTCCCAACTGAGCTAGCCTGGCTCGTACCACAGCCAGACAAATCCATTCTCTTCACCGATTCCATATCCAACAGGCTAGCTCAGTTGAGAGAGCACCTCGACGGAAACATGGGAGGCCAGGGTTTGAATCCCGGGCCTGGACAAATCTTTTCTCTTCAAAATAAAATATTTAAAAGTTATAACAATTAATAAAATATAATAAATTATAAATAATATAATGACGTAAGTCAACTAGATCTTGATTAAAGTAACGTTCAACGACATTCTTCCCCCTGTATACATGGCAAAATTGTGAGAACATGGGGATATTTGATCGGTGAAGAGAATAGATTTGTTTGGCCACTATTCCAATATTAGTTTATTTGTCATTATATTATTCCATGCCTGCTCTTTCTCTTGGCCACCTATGATCGAGGCAAAGCCACAAACACCTTTGCTCAGAACCACAACTTGCTATATTTAACTTTATGGGGAACCTCTGTCAGATATCAAACAAATCGAAAAACTTGCAACTGAGATTAGATTTGGCTCTCCTGAGTGTGGCAGACATCAACCCCAAGTATTATTTTATTGCTGCATTCCGAGAAAACAAAATTGGGAATTCCCAAATCTAATTTTATAATGCAAATATATACATATAATTAATTAAACCATTTTATTTAAAACATGAAATATTGAGGGTTTACTTGTTTATAGAGATGAATATTTATGTTAAAAAATATGGATGCTTTTTTCAGTGTTTTTTATGGCAGATTTTTTTGGCTGAAGGCTTAAATAATTTAAAAAGAGCCTAATCAAAATAGAAATTATTATTTTGAGTACAAATTAATCTGGTGCATTGTCAAAACATGAGCCGGTTGTGAACGTTTCATAAATGTAAAATTCTATCACTGACAGATAGACTATACTTTGAGTAATCTATTTATAAGTTAACATTACTTTATGCTGCTATGGCTGATCGGATGATGCTTAATTGGGAGCTCTAAATTTTGCCTACCCAGGTTTAATGAGGATAGGGATTTTTTAAAGAGTACCTGACATCTTGCAGGCTCAGGACCCCCGTTTAGCATCCCTTCCGAAGGACAGTATAACTCAGGATTTTTGATTTCCTTTAAAAAATCCTAGGGGCATCTGCCAGGCTATGAACCCGCGATCTTGGATCTAGTTTGTTATGTTAACCACTAGACTACAGGTCGTCCCATAACAATTTATTATTAAATATATTAAAATATGCTTTTATTAACTAATGATTAATATATACTTGTGATATTCTTGTTAAATGTTTTAACAAACGCCTTTTTTTATTTAGGGTCGGCAGGCTATTGAATGGGTGATAGACAAAATCAATACAGATGTGATGGAAATCAAAGCAAATGCAGCAGATGGAATCAAAAGATCGATTGGTGGTATTACATCCCATGCAAGAAAATCTGTTGATGAATTCTCTACGGCAGCAAAAATATCTTTTTCTTCTACCTCTACCAAGATACCCGAAGTGTAGTATGCAATGAATATAAATTATTGGTGCTTTCCTTATTGTTTAAATACTATGCTAAAACATGAAGTTCAGTATAAAATGTCAAAAGAAAGTTGTTAAAACATCTATGGTTGGCTGTATTTTTCCTTTGATCTAGTCAATTATTTTAACAACTGTTTCTGACTACAAATATTTAATTTAAGTTAGGAATTTATCAATATTTATATGAATTTGATGTACTCACTAATATGATCTTCGATGACATGTCAATAAATTTATAAAGACGTATTTATTTAGCTTATTTATTTTAACTTTGATGTCTAAAAAGGTTTTCTTTTAGACAATAATACATGTCCCATTGGTTGTGATTCACCCTGGAATTTTAGTTAAATTTTCTTAAATTGAAAAGTATATAAATTATCTAACATTCAATAAATATATTAAAAACCATTAATGAATAATTTACAGTACTAAAATTATTGATTTGTTTACTTAGAAATTGTGAAGTTATTAATTCACTTTGATCCAATTTTTTATTAGACATTGGATATTTTTTTAAATGATTAAATATCTGATTATAAATTATTCATAAAATTTGTATCTCTAATACTGAACGAAGTTTCATTGGGAATATTAGTAAGATTCCACTTGAACATAATAGCTTATTTAGATTGTCTGGGCATTAACTTAGGTTTGGTAGTATGACATTACGATTTATTGTTATACAGTAAAACCTCTACTAACGGACACCCCTAAATAGCGGTCACTCCCCATTACCGGACGATTTTTTTTGCACCAACATTTTAATACAATTTTTAAGGCATTTTCACCTCTATTTAACGAAACCTCTCATTAACGGTCACGGACAGGCTGTGTTGGTTAGAAATCGATTAAAAAAACCTCTAAAAGACGGACAGTATGACTTTATCCCTTTCCCGTTTCTCGGAAACAATTAGTTGTTTCCGGTCTAAGGAAACAGGGACAGTTGTGTTTACTTTTGAGTAAAGGTTTTCCACATAAATACTTTTTTTTATTCTCGGACTTGCTTAATTAAAATTTAGTTCTGTTCTAACCCTCGTGGCAGGCGGCTGAAAATGTCTCCCTCACGTAAGAGACTCACTTTAGAACAAAAAATAAATGTAATCGACTTTTATGACCTTGAAAAGTTAAGGGTACGTGCGCTAGCGGAAAGACTCAATATCGGTAGGACACAAGTTTCGGGAACACTCAAAAACCGTGCGATGTTTTTTTTTATTCTACTTACCTTTTAAACACATGGGAAATTGAATAAGAGAGAATTAATTTGTACAAATACATATTTATAAAAAAATAAAACCTCCCTTTAAAGGACACCTCTAAATAACGGACAAAAATATTTGCACCAGGGCTGTCCGTTAATTCGAGGTTTTACTGTATCCTTTCTTCGTACAAATATTGGCTGGCTAACTATCCTATTCACACTGTTAAAGAAGAGGATATAGAAAACGGTTTTTTAAAATTTCTTTGAACAGAAATGGCATCCTAATCACGTAATTTGTACACAATTACAATGTTATTATAAGGAAGGAAATTAAAGGGAGTCGGGTAAATAAATACATTTTTATCTACCTTTTTCATGAACCTATAGCATGTAATACTCTAAATTTAGAAAGATTAAATAAACGTAACAAACCAAAGTGAATAGATTCATTATTCAAACTTAAATAAAAATTTTAAAATAAGTTGGTAAATATGGAAAAGCAATGATAAAAAAAATCAATCATTTCATATGATTTCTATGTTCCATTCCTATCTCATTCTTTTCGAAGATCAGTATTTCTATTCAGTATTTGAATTTTCCCCTGATTATTCTCGAGAATTAATATTATGAAATTTACTGAAGTTTTAATTATTTTTCTCATCAATCTATTTTTATTTTCAAATCAGAAGATATTGTTGAACTTGTTTAATAGTAGATAAATTCAGGAAAAACAATGACTATTTTATAAAACATTTTCAAAAATATTGATAGTTTTCCATAATGGTTATATAATAATCAATAGTTCTACATTACTTTGGCCAGTTTTCTGTGATATTATTTGTTGGACATTAACTGGATTCCATTGAATTTTTTTGGCTGTCAATCTGGGTTCTTGCACAAAATTCGTGTTTGATTACGTATTCCTTATCCAAAAGTAATTTTTTCAAATGCTAAAATACAAGATAAGTTAAATATAAGAGCGTTTTTGAGCACAATACTGTTCAAAACAATTCTATTATATTAGTTCTCTTGTATTTGAGTGTTTGTATTTATTGAATGTAAACCTTTGTTATTTGTTACTTCAAAAATACATGTTTATTTATTTGAAAAATTGTGATATAAGTGGCTCCACTCTAAGTTTTAAAGATTAAGTATATGCTTGTGTTATTTCCTAAACAAAACATGTGAAGTAACATTCCAATAAGGACAGACCTAACTTGTATCAAGTATAAAACACAAATTGTGTTAAATTTTTGTTTTTTTAAATAAAATTTAAATTATCCTTTTTTTAGTCTTGTATTGATTTCCTTTCTATTCTTATGATTTAAAAAAAAATGTTTTTATTGTAACTTGTAACCCTCAACAAAGCCTAGCTGGTAAGGAACATACTTACCTTTTAATGAGGTCGGTGGTCTTATGAATAATTAAATGAAAATGAATCCTGAATATGAGTCTTGGTTCAAATTGATTAAAATAGAATCCATGAATATGGTTGCGAAATTCAGCAATGACCCAAGCTGAATAAGGATATCAAAATCCCCACATTAATTTTTCAACCTGTTTAGAAGAACCTGCGAAAGTATATCAATTGATAGATGCAAATGTTGGGAAGCTGTATCATGTGGACTAATCCATCCTGACCTCAAACAACCTGATTTGAATAATGCACCATGGTCCAAATGATGATTGATGGATCATTGATCAGTGACCTGGCTTTTGCCTCTGCTGATGTCCATAAAAGTAAGAGAAGGTTAAATAGAATTGCCTTCGCTTCCAGTCACTGTTAAATTATAAACAGTTTGAATCTAATGAACTATGTCTTGGATCTATCTGGTTTGGCAGTCGCTGGGTTGAACAATCAACATTTCTTTTACCGTAAGGATAGAGATAGTTGGGGGTGCAGTCAAATGAAACACCAAATAAGTGAATACTTATTTATTAAGTGTGCCGATGTTTCGACCTACTTTGTAGGTCATCTTCAGGGCTATGAGAGAAAACAGACAAAACAAAATGACTAAAAATACATTACATTATAGTATCAAGAATATAATAATATATGGTGAGTAATAGAAAAGTAAACAAAATAGTGAAAGAACTATATGAATAAAAATTATCACAGAATAAATGTACAGAAAGGTGATAATGCAAACAAAATACAAAGAGAAAAAAAGAAGGTAAACAGAAAGTTACAAAATGAAAAAAGTATAAACATAACAAGGCGAGATATAAACCTAGTTTAGTTTTTCTTTTACCATTCTGCTGAATTATGAGAAATTAAAGAGCATTCAATCTCACTTGAAGGAAATAAATGAACAGTGCATTGTTATTTCTATACTAACAAAGAGTTATTTAAAGTTGTAATCAATAATGGAGTATGTAATAAGTTTAACTGTTCTGCGTACATTAGGCAAAGCTCCCTTCTTAAACCCCGCAGTATACATATAACCTATATCCAAAAAAAATTGTTTCCTTTAGTCTATATACACACTTTAAATGAAGTCTTAGATGTATTGTGGTGGTAGGTGTTATGGCTAAGATTATGAGCAACATCCAGATTTTCCCTTAAATAAGAATATCCACTTTCTAGAGACTGGATCAGCTCCCAGAAGGTCAATTTGAAGCTGGTAACTGAAGAAATAATTTATAGTTTTTACCCCAAGGACTACACAGTTCAGTAATGTGGGGCTCTACACTGATCTATCTCTCTCTCCATGACTCCAGAGATTACTCTCACAACTACCTTCCCATTGTATCTAAATCATAAATAAGTTAAATTGCAACCAGGACCCAACCTGCACTGAATAGAACCTCTTGTAAGTTTGTATATATATACAAATATTGGTTCCAATTCCCTTTTTACATCTATCCACAACCTCCCAATTTTAATCCTAAACGATCACACCATCACTTTTAGCTCTTCTGTAAAAAACATAGGTAAAAGCGCACAATGAACTGCTGTCTAAGATTTGTCCTTGGTATCCATGGTGGTCTCGTGTCCCACCTTTACTATGAGTTATAGTGGTTCTTCCCTTCAGACCAGTGGAGACTCAAGTCCAATGGCTAGAGCCGCAGACGCTCAGGAAATGAGTGGAGAAGTAGCCAGGGAGGGGTCCAATGACGTGTTTGTAAATGCCTTGCCGACATCAGGAGACGGCATATCGGCAGAAGAAATTAAAATTCACCGTCGCTTGCTTTAGGGACCTTGGTCAGTAGCAAGGCTTTCTATGAACCACACAATGTCTAATTGATCATCGTTTATTTCACAGGAATAAAATTTTATACAGTGGCAGTCAAAAGTAATTGCACAAGCCAAATATTGGTTCTAAAGTTATATTGGAATGAAGTAAAATTACACAACTTTTTTAAAAGAAAAATCTGTTATTTAGACAAGTTTTAAAGTGTTAAAAAATCAATTAAATAAAACTGATCACTTAAAAAAATACAACAAAAAAGGATCTTTCATAAGTATTTGCATAAATTAAATTTTTTATGATATAATGCATAGTATGTATATTGTTCTTAGTTTTAAATATTTTGTGTGCAATGCATTTGCATCGATAACAGCTTGAAGACGTCTTGGCATAAAATAAACAAAATTTTTTTTAAAATTATGGCTCGATTTTTCCCCACTTCCTTATAAGCATAACTTCTATCAGGCGTTTTTTGGAGGTAATGACGTATTTTCTATGACATCAAGGTCCGGACTTTGGGGAGAGGCCAGAAGCCTTCTGCGTACATTATACAAGAACCACTCCTTGGTCTTATTCGCAGTATGCTTAGTATCATTATTCTGTTGAAATATGTAAGAATTTTCAATCACCAATTTTTGAGTGCTGATCTGTAGATTATGGCGCATAATGTTGACGTATCCATCTGCTTATAAGATGTGTTCAATGGGAACAAGTTTACAAACTCCATGAAATGAAGTGCACCGCCAAACCATAGCATGACCTCCTCCATGTTTCACTGTTGGTTGAACATTTAGTCTTTTTAATTCTTTGTTAAGTTTTCATCAAATGTACTTCCTACCATCACTCCCAAATATATTTTGTATTGAAAATGTGATTATGTTTGCGAATGATTGTAAAATGAATAACTTATATAATTGTCATGTTGGTCCTTTTTGTCAATGTGTAACGTGCAATTTTTATATTAATTAATTAGTGTATCTTACAGAATATCGGAATAAGCATTAACTTATTAATTGGATTGAACCTTTAGGGATGGCCATTTCAATACAGTTTGAAAGAACATCTGAAGTGAACGTTTAGATATTGACGGTCCAACTTCTGTTAACCAATATTTCTATATTGCTACTACAATATTTGTAGTTCTTTGGAACTCTTGAGCTACAGCTTGGGTTCTTGTTGTGTGTTGATCTACCAAGCCAGGTCGTTGTCGGCGTGTTGTTTTTTTGGGAACAGCTTTATTCTTTTAATCATGGTTGAAGCAGAAGAAGTTACTGCCGACAATACTCCAACTAACGAAGAAGATGTGTCTGATTTGGAAAAAAAAATAATCCGCCAAGTGGAAGTAAGTTAGCCACGAGGTACGCTGTCACACTGTAAGTTAAGCCGTTTTTTAACTATGTAATTTTTTCCAGTACTATTTTGGTGACATTAACTTGGCTAAGGACAAGTTTTTGCAAGAGCAAATTAAGCTTGATGATGGCTGGGTTCCAATGGAAATCATGTTAAAATTCAACCGCCTTTCTCAGTTATCCCAAGATCCAGATGTTATAACCAAAGCTCTCCTAAAGTCAAGTTGTAAACTGATGGAGGTATGTTGATTTTTTTTTACTTTTACAAATTTTAGTAAAAATTTGTTCAGGTTTTATGAGAGACAATGTATATTAAGTAAAGTTGTTTATTATTGTAATGAATGAAATATTTTTAACCATTATTGGTTGTCTTGTTTAATTCATTTTTTATTGATCTGTTAGTGTATGGTAAATGCTTTGTTCCAGGTCTCCGAAGATAATAATAAAATTCGTCGATCACCTAATATGCCATTACCAGAAATGAATGAAGGACGAAGGAAAGAATTGATGTCCCGCACAGTATATTGTAAAGGGTTTCCTTTAGAAGATACTACCATCCACAAACTGCTTGATTTCTTCCCTCAGTTTGGTGATATTGATAATGTTATTGTGAGTATCCATTAAATTCTTGTTCATAATTACTCTAATATTATTTGTGCAAAGTAAGTAAGTGGAGGTGTCAAGATTTGCAAAAGATGCTTTCTAGATATTAAATACAGGCTTTTACGTGTAAAAATAGTGATGAACATCCTTTGTCCGCTATGTTCTTCATTATGTTAAACAATTGTGAATTCGTTATTACACTATACCTCAGAATGTTTTTTAAAATAAATATTTTGTTTCATTATTTTATCTTTAAATTTTTCAGTTGTAGTCACATAGTGCATGCCTATTTTAAAAAATTATAATTTAAATTAAATATGATGAAATTTATTTTATAAGTGAAAGAAAAAACAATAACTAAACTCAAAGAATTTAACTGTACATTGGAAATACCAATATTAACAGTGCTTAATACAGTGTTGTGAGGATAATGAGCGAAAAAGTTCTTCAAAGCATGAGCTTCGCACTTATAGAAGGAATAAGGTAAAGCACAATATCATAGTTGACGATCATTATACTTTCCTTAGTCTGCTGCTTTCAGCACTTATAGTAAATTGTAAGAAGGATGTTTGAATGAATAGGAATTATAAGAGATCATCAAAGCTGTCTACATTGTGGATGTGGGTTCTTTTATAATCACCCAAGTGTAATTTCAGTTCTCACATATTTTATTCTCAGAATCTGAGAACGTCTAGTATCTGTACTACAGGTATAGCTACAACCTTAAAAATAATGTTTTTGGTAGGGTTTAGCCGACGTTAAATACAATAAATGTTAAAGTATTTGATATCAAGTATTATTATTAATATTTTGTATATTTAAAAAAATTTACACAGCAGTATTAAGTATTATTCTATCTTGCATCCATTATTCATTATTGTTGCTAGTTTTGAGCCATTTAAGGCTTGGTTTAATGTTTGGATGTTAAATTTTCAGACTGATATTTTAATAACCTTTAATTTTTCCTCAGATGAGAAGCTATAATGACAAAGCCACAAAAACCTGGAAGTTTAAGGGATCAGTCTTCGTAATTTTTTCTGTTGTTGAAGCAGCTCAGAATTTTCTTAATTTAGATTCTGTCAAATATAATGATGTTGAATTGATTAAAAAATGGCAGTAAGTACAATTACACAGAATCTTATCAAATTTAGTCTAAATGTAATTGTGAATGTTTTTTCTTTTATATTTTGGAGAATTTTATATTGGTTTTGAATGGTTACTAAATATATTGATATATTTGTATCATAATCTAAAAACTGGTTGCATTCTACTGTCTGATTCCATGAGATGCTTATGTTGTAGTTAAAGTCATTGAGAAAATATTGGTGCTACTAAGTTTTGTAATGATTTTCTTATTCTATAATTTCTTCAGCCCTAAGGTGCCAACTATCTCTGTCAGAGGCTGCTCTCATGGCTTCCTTCCGCCCAACCAATCCTTTTTCTTTTAGGATATTTTGGAGGTTATCTTCCCAAGTCAATCTCGACCTTCCCTTGGGTCTTTTTCTGATTAGTTTAATCTCCATATCTTTCTTCGCTGAACAGCAGACCTCCATCCTCATTATATGACCAAAGAGCACCTTTCTCAATTAACTGAGGGATTCAACTTTGAGTGCAGTCTGCACTATGCTATGGTCTCTCTCTTAATCTTTCCCTATATTTTCCCCAAATACCTTATTTAAATGCTTTGGCTATGGCTGTAATTTAGGGCCCAGGATTCACCTCCATGAGTAAGGGTAGGAATTTACGATAAGAACTAATTGTTTTTCTTTAGCCACCCCTCTCTGAAATGTAAACTGTTTATTGATAGCGGAGAACATCCTTCCCGTAGTGGCAATTTTTGCAATTAATTTTTTATTCTCACTCGTTAACTCACAGTCTGGCGCTACAGTCCTTGTATGACCTGGGCCTCCTCCAACAACTTGCTCCACTCTGCTCTATCTGAAGCTAACATCCTCCCTCATTGTTACTTCTAAATACTTGAAGATGTGGACCTACTCTATTTTTTCCCCATTAATGTGAATCCTAAAATTCTTTCCTGCTCTGGATACTAGCATTCCCTTCGTCTTGGAAGTGCTAATTTATATTTGTTAATTCTTTTGTTCTGACATCTATATTTGTCTGTAGCATTCCTTTATTATCAGCTATTAACATGATGTCATAGGCAAATGCAAGTGATGGATAGTTTACAGGTTGTAACTTATCAATATCCAAGTAGGTCATTAAATTTGTAATGAATCAAAAATCTAACAATGATAGTATTTGTAATCTTAAATATCAACATTTAACCTTGGATTGTCCATAATAAAAATAATTAAGTTTAATTGTATTATATTTAAAAAAAAATGTTATTATGGGGATGTTTGTTCAAAAATGGTATCACTTAGTTTTTATATTTTTTAAACTCCTTGATCTCTCAAATGAACATATATTAAAACCAAAATTTATTTTATTAATTAATGCTTTATATTTTGTAATCTTAATAGTTAGTTACAAAATACTACAAGTTTCATAATGATAGTAATTAAATCATTTTATTTTAGAAGTGTTTACCAGGATGAAAAAAGAAAGGAAAAGCATGAGGCTAAAGGAAAAAATAAGAAGAAAAAGGCAAACAAGGAAGGAAAAGTAATATTGATTGTTATTTAATTATTATAAAGATGTATATTTTATTTAATGGATATTATAGTTTATTTTATAGTTAACTTCTTTTAACAACATATTATAATAATGTTGTTAAAAGAAGTTGGTATTTTCTTTACACAAAATACTTAATTATTGTTAATTTAAACTCTGAAATGACAATTAAACATGCCATTGGTCTAATAATAATTGATTCTCCAAAAAATTGTTTGTAATTTACCATGATTTTTTCTTTTAAAAAATAGACTAGCAGAGGTAAATGAATTTACTAATATGGATATATTTTTGAATTCTGTTAAGCTGAAAAGAGTAAAATAAAAGTATTTAACAGAATTGATTACAAATATATACAATATATTATTTTTATTCAACAGTTAATATTTAATGATTATGCATCTCTATCAGAATGGCAAATTGGTTTAGATTTATCAATTTTCTTAGAAGGAGATTTTGATTTTGATTTTTAAAAATCTAATATATTCTATAATATATAAAATATACTCTAATATAATATATTATTATATTTATTCATCAGTTAATATTTAAAAATAATGCACACATACCGAAATAGGAACATTGTTTACACTCAGTTTTACCAATTAATAAATAACAAAATTGTTGATTTAATTTCTTTTATTTACTGTAAAAGTTTATTTAATGTAAATATTACTAAAAATACAATAATAAAATGTTTATATATTTTTTAAATGTATCCATCTTATCCCAGTGTTCTAGCATTATAGATCTTCTGTTTTATATTATTAAAATTTTTTCCCCTCTTCCAACAGGATGACGATGAAGAATCTAAAAATGAGGAAGGGGGTGAGGCAAATAAGAATGAAGAAGATGGTAGTAAAGAAGAGAAAAGAGAATTTCCCCGAGGTTCAGTTGTTCAATTAAAAGGTCTTGGAGAGAAGAATGATTTAAGACGTGATGATTTAAAAGCAGCTGTTGAAAAACTTGGCGTCGGTGTTGCTTTTGTTGAATTCACAACTGGTCAAGATGAAGCCTGGCTTCGATTAGATTCTGAGGGTGCTGCATTGGAGGTTAATACCTATTGATATTTTTTTTTTGTTCATCAAAATATCATTCAATTATTAAGTTAAAATAAGTATTTTACAATCAAAATTACAATTGTTTGTTCAGTTGGCAGGTTTGGTTAAAGGAGGTGTTTTAGAAATAAATGATGAAGTGAGCGCGGACTTAAGGGTCATTGAAGGAGAGGAAGAAGAAACATTTTTAGCTAAGTGCTTAGCTGACAAGAAGAAGTTAGTTGGGAGGTCACGAAATAAAGCTCGGCGAGGTAATAACTAGTAATTTAAATTTGTTATAACTAGGGCTGTGAATTATATGCAATAAAAATAGTCAAATATGCACATAAATATGTAAATATATTTGGTAAAATATGCAATTAAAACAAAAAATATGCGAAAACTTCATAAGAAAATATTAGAAAACCGTTATATATACAAGTATAAACAAAAATTAAAGCACACGATTATATAGTAATTAGAAGCACAAGAGGAACATATGAAAAAAGAAAAGCACAAACAAAAATTTTAATTTTTTAAATTTATAACATTGTACAATATAAAATAAAACACTAGTCTATTGGTCCAAAAAGCTATTGCAATTGCAAATAACCACTTTTTTTAAGTTTTCAAACAAAAAAGAGCGTCTATTTGACCTCAAAATAGATTTGAAAGGGCTAAGCGACCGCTCGACGTCAACCAATCTTAGTGGGGCATATTTGAAGACTCCAATTTCTATTGGGCTGAGTATAGCTCTAGGATCGTCCTCTTCAAATTCTACCATTTTCCCGCACTAAGTTTCAGCTATATTCTGCATGTGCTTCCAACCTGGATTTTTCTCCAAAACATCTATGAATTTCTTCTTTATTTTGTTGCCATTTTCCCCTTGTGCTTCATCCAGTTTTTTGATAACACTATTAACTACAGCAATACTCTCTACTAATGGCGTATTTCGTGTTTCTAGTGCTGTAATGTTATCTCCTAAAAATATTACATTAGAATACAAGTAAGTCAAATCATGTTTTTAAGTCGGGTTATCTATTAAAGTTTTGACTTTTTCTATTGCAGCAGAATCGTTCGGTAATATAGACAAAATATCTTTAATTTCATTTAAATTTGTACAGTAGTACTCAGCTGCCACGTCCCCACCTAGTGATGATTGGTTGAAGAGGCAGTGGGAGATGAGGGTAACTTGTCTTGAAAATCTCCACACGACTTGGAGCCTTTAAAAACACTATTTTGACAGTTGCTATCGATTGATCAATATCTGGAAACATATGCCTTAACAGTTTCTGTCATACAGTGGATAGCGTGAGCAAGGCAGGTCAGATGGATTAGTTTAGGATAAAAAACTTTTATTGCACATCCTGCTTTTATCATATAAGGAGCACCATCTGACAGAAACAGTAAAATATTTTCATGTTGAACTCCATTCGGCCAAAGAAGAGAAAGAAGATACATTCATTAAAATGCCTGGCAATGTTAGCACAATTACATTTTTCAAGTACCTCACGGTTCAGCAAAAAAGGTTGTGATGGTGAATCCACAGAGAGTTTTCCGACGATTAAGTTGACAGCATATCTGCCTTCAACATCTGTTGTCTCGTCCATCGAGACCCAGATCGGACCATTTTTTATCAAGTCTTTGATTTGATGGAGTGTTTCATTGTATATAAGATCCTGATGAGATTTCCTGAGGGTACTTTCGTGAGGTATGGTTTTCCCTGTGTACTTCTCCAAAAAAACCTTTAATTCAGGGTGGCTTATTTTATGTAATGGTATATCAGCTCTAAGTAAAGCTCGACATAAATCGGTATCAAAATCGGATTTTCCAGACCCACTTGTAGAAGCTTGCATCAAAAAAGTTTGTTGAAATTTTGATTTCTTACCTTTGTTATCCTGATGTTTTGCCGTCTTTATGTGTTGTGTTACCAAAAAACGTGAAGCAGTTGAGACAGGTTTGTCACAACAAACACAGTATAGAACGTCTCCATCCCCCTTAACAGTCTGACTTGAAAATTCACGTATATACTTCTGCACAAGAACTTTTGTCTTTTCCATGACTTTCGGCATTAGAGATGTAAACAGTTAACAAGATGAAAATAATGTTTCACTGTGAAAAACCCGTGAGAGACTATCATAAAAGATCGGATGTCAAAGGAAGGAGAATCTGGGAAATATGTTAGAGAGGAGGAAAGAAGATTTATATCTAAATTAACTATTCAACGAAAACATTGATTAGTGGCACTATCACAATATTCCTTTCTACTTCAAAAAGAAGCAAAGCCGATTGAACGTTCTTGGAAAACAACGCAGCAGCTATTGTTTCCATCAACCTAATTAAACTAATACTGAACCAAAGGCGATATAAAGATTGTAGAAAGTGGTGGTGAAAAGCACAGAATTTTAATTTTAATTTTTGAATCTTTTTTTTGTGCTAAATGCTGAATATGTATAAAAACATGTAACTTAAAACCAAAGATGCAAAAATATGCATTTATAATAAATATGTAGAAATATGCAAAATAAATATAGCTTAAATTGATTCCAAATACTTCAAAACATATGCAGTTTGCTAAAACAGGATTTTTCAGTTAACCAAGAAAAATATGCAAGTGCATATAATTCACAGCCCTAATTATAACATTATAAACTTAAGGTATAGCTCAAAATTATAAATAGTTGGGAAATGTTATCTATAGATTTTTTTTTTTTTACTTCACTACTGATATATGTACTCTGGAGATTCACGATTTTGAATGCTCTCAGTTGGAGTTATACAAAACAATAGAAAAAAAAAATGTAGTTTGTTTCCAACAATTTCTATTTTTTAAGTGTTTTTTAATTTTAAAACAGGTAGTATAAATTTAATGGCTTGTTGAGTAAAGTTCCTAATTAAATTTTTCATGTTTACAAGTAATCTTTGCCTATAATTGTTTAATATTTTCTTGATATATTTTTAATCAAAGTCAAATATTTTAGGTCGACCGTTCAATAATCATCGAAAACGTAAGGGGAGCCCTTCTAAAGATGGTTCTAAGAAAGTTCAAAAAACTAATTAATAGAAGAAGAAGTTTATTATTTTTATATTAACCAACTTGATAAAATATGTATGTATATATTGTACGATTATTTTAGACATGCAGAAGTGAACTATACGAGCAAGTGTATTATTATTTTTAAAATTCTTACAAACTTTAGAAAGGAAGAACTTTTTGGGTAGTCAGCATGATAATTTGGAAATTAATGTAAGAAGTTTATTAAATAAAGTGCTAAGTTATGTATAGTATTTGTTTGTTTTACTTAAAATTATTTGATAACCTGACCAATTATTAAACCTCTAGTTTATCTTTTTATTATTTATTTTTTTTAGTTTATGCTACTGTTTAATTTTACACAGTAATGCTCCTTATATGTAAAATGAGTAAAGCTGGGCTCATGGATGAATATTAAAATATTCTGGCAATTCATAGGTTAGAAATTAGGTATTATGACGGCCCAATAGACTTAAAACAAATTATATTATATAATAATATAATTTTATAAAATATATGTAAGGCCTTACTTGAGGTTTGCTGTGTTTCTTTAAATGTTCCTGTTTATGTTGAGAAGCTAAACAAACCTCTTAAAGCATATAGCTAGGATTACAAAGGCTGAAAAGAAATAATTCCGATAATTACCAGTAATAGACACCATGTATGTAGGACCATGTACTTTGATTACATTGGAAACCGGTGGTATTAACAATGCACCATCCTGGTTAGATGAAGACTTTAAGAACTCCATATCATGAACCGTTAGGATAATTGGAATAAACATTTTACACCAAGATTAGAAATAACAATAATTAAAGAGAATCCTGTGGTGTAGTGATTAGCATAACAAGCTACAGTGCACAAGATTGCGGGTTCACAGCTTGTCAGGTAGGACGTAGTTTTTTTTATAGAGAGTTAAAAGTTCGTAGTTACAAAGATAGTAAAAAGTCCTTAGTTATGCTGTTCTTCATTACGTCAGGTAATCATTTAAGATCCCTACCAATCTTATATACTTTGATAGGAACAATTTAGGACTCTCCTTGTAGCAATTGCCCAATTAACCAAAGCAGCATAAACTGACATTAAATGAAGAAACAAAAGAAAGAATATTCAACTTCCTTTATAAGAAAAACAAATAATATAAGAGCCTGTTTAGATATTAGGAGGAAGCAAATTCCAGAGTGTAGAAGAACAGGTGATAAAGGAATTTTGGCAAAATGAAGATGTGAAAAGGTGTACAAAGATCTTGTGAGGTAGGAGTGAATTGAAGGTGGTTGTAAACAAAGTAAGGTAATTGATATTATTTGGTAAAGGAATGTGCCTAGGAAATACGGGCTGTGGAAGGAGTATTGAATGAAATCATCATTTAATAGCTTGAAAAAAAACTTCTCACTTGCCTATTCCTCTGAAAGTAAGACTGGTGAAATGCTGTACAGCTGTATGGTGCAGAAGCATGGGCAATGATGGAAACACTCATCAAGAAAGTAAAAGCATTGGAGATATGGGTTTACCACCATATTCTCAGAATTTCATGGACAGACGACAAAGAATAAGGGGTGACGGGCCCGGAGCAGGCATTCCTGGCTGCATAATTTAAGGCATTGGTTTGGTCTCAAAATTATCCATTTATTAACAAAATTAAGCTTATATCAATAATAGTCAATGTCCAGAACAGATAAGGTACAGAAAGAAGAAGAATAAAAATCATGTATAATTAGTATTTTAACTTTATTTTTACCTACTAAGAGGTAATATTATTTATGTTATATCACATTGCAAATTTATTTAAACTTGAGTATTTGTTATAGTCCTATCTAGTTTTTATCTGTAATTTAATATTCTATCGTTTCTTGTGAAAAATAAAATGCATGCGCGTGCCACTTATTTCATGTACTAGAGCCAAGCCCGTTATGAAACTCCAACTGTCTGACAATTAACTGTTTCTGTTTCTATTTAAAAAACTATTTTGCATGCCAAGACATTTTTGACAAATTTTGGAATAGACCTAAGTCCTCAAAAAAAAAAGAAGATCCAATTGAGTTCTACCTGACCTCCTAGAGGGCCTCTAGGATTATTGGATTAGAAGTGGCTAATTAAATGAAAATTGCTAAGCTGAAGCCATTAATTTTATTCAATTTGAAAACAGTTTATTAAATTTTTTTAGAGATACTTTAATTGAAAATGCTTATTGTATTCATTATGTGATGTAACTTAAATAGCGGAGCAAAATTATTATTTTTGTTTGATAAAAAAACAATTAGAAAATATAACATTTTAAAAAAAATGGTATGCATGTTGTTTGTTTGTTTGTTTTCTTGGGTTTAGGGGCGTAATAGGGGGTTGGATGTGACAAATTTAGAACACTTTGATCACATAAACATAATTTCATTTTATTTGTTTGGTGTAGAATAGTCTTTTATTCCATAGGGACTGGAAGCTATTTTTTTGTATGAACGTTTTTATTTTCCTCATTTCCCGAGTTATTTGTAACAGGTGTAGAGCTTGCCGGCCTATGGCCCTTCTATTTGAAGCTTAGTTGCCTGCAGAATTCTAAGGCTAAAAGAACTATAAAAAATATGGTTAACAAACTTTTAATCTACTAAACTACATGATAAGAGATTTAAGTTTGGGAGAATACAAATATTTATTAACTGTAAAGGACACTTTATTTTCCTAGCAACTGGTTATTAATAATAATATAATAACAACATTATTCAATACTTAGATATAATAATCATGACAAAAAGTTATTTACAATAAAACAAAATATATATAAAAATGATCAATATAAACGATGCATGTTTTTAAAATTAACTTGGTTTGTTTAACATCAAAATTGTTAGTATGTTTATTTTGCTTATTATACACTTGTATTTTTTAAAATGTTGGTAAAATTGAATTGAGTTTTTCTGTGGTATATTCCTGGGAGACAAACCCGCTTTATGTTAAGCAAGTAACTACAGATTTACTTCCTGAATAATAAGAAAAATTATAATTAACAATTATTTAAACAACTGATAAATAGTTAGGCAATAAAAAAAGTTATAATTAGTTTCCCATTTAAAGATATTGTCAAGAAAAATAGGCTGCTAAAGTCATCCAGTAACCTTTTATCTTTACCAATGCCTTGTTCCCGTAAATTCTAGTTGCTCAATGTTTTAATTGTAAATTAGTCTAAACTTTAAGTGGTTCTATTCTTACAAACGTAGTTTGACTACGGAACATATGGAAACTAAGTTATGGATCTTGTGAAAATGTAAGTAGAGCTCAATTCGACATTCATTTTGGGTTATAAATACAAAACATAAATGGGAGCTCATTTATTCAGTCTCAAGCTTTTATAATTAAGAAGCTTATAAATTTATCACTCCACTTTAAGAAAAGTTACCACATAAAAATACAGTGTTCTAGTTATTCACTTATTAGGATTGTGCTTTGTTGATGACATTTAATCAAAGTACTCATTTGGATTAACACTTTGGATAGGAAGGAAGGTTGAATCTTTTGGAGCTAGAATATTCTCATAAGGAAGTAAAGGTAGGTATCAAAAAGTTAATTAGATAATCAAAGACAATCATAGTACCTGATACTTAATGTTTGTCCCTCTTTGTGTATCTGATATTGAATCATTGACAAAATATAATTTTAATAAATTACAGCTAATTATTTCTAAAAATAATTAACCAAGGTGTTTATTATATTAATGTCAGCAAGTTCAAAAGGTTTTTTATTTTTTACATGCCTTAAGAAATTCAGTTGAGAAAGATTTAACAGCTGTGACACTAGTCCTTGAAACTATAATAAAAATAAATACAAGGGCGTGGATTTTATCATATCTCATATTTTAAGCTAGCATTACTGTTACTATTGTTACTTTCTCTGTTACACATAGCAGATATGGCGGAATTTTCATATATTGCGTTAGAACAGGATGAATACGTGAGTAAAATTAATTCTTATTCAAATGCAATAGCATACGTACGAAGAATGTTTTTAGTAGGGATTTAAGAAGTCACGTTGTCATTTGTTATCACAAGTGTATAATGACAAAATCCGCTTCATTTCTTTTTTATTTCGACTCATTCTATTTGTTTTTCGTTATTTACTTTTGTTTTAAAAAATAAATTTTATGTAATGTGGCCTGAAAATCATTTTTTTTTCATTACTCTCAGGATAGGAATATGTTTCCTTGATCATTCATGGTGCAAGAATGCTCAAAGGGACAGTGCCGCTCTTTTCCCATCTAGCAGAATAGGTGATAACTAAATGTTTTATTTCAACGGTAAAATTCGTATTCTTCGGAATTATTAATGTTATTACTGCTTTAATCTTATATTACTTAAAATTATTATGATGACCGATGTTCACTCGTTACCGTAGTCCTAGAGAAGCAAAAACCATCTGATCTGTTTGAACTTAAGTTTCTTACACAATTATTAGCGTATTAATTAAACTAGCTTCTTTGCCCAGGACCGTGGGTTCGCAGCCCGGCAGGTGGCCGTATGACTTTGTAAAGGGAGTAAAAAATCCTTAGTTATGCCGTCCTTCGGAGGGGTCATAAATGGAGGTCCCGATACCTGGTAGTCTTTAACTCTATTATAATTATAACTGGGCAGAACAAATTTAGGACTCCCTTCGATCCCTTCACCTGATTTACTTCAAGTCCAAATCTTATAACCGATCACACTGAAGCTAAAAATCCACATTAACATTCTGAAAGGTGCCTCCAACAATGTCAATATCATACGCGAAGGAAAGTTGAACTAGCCGGTTAAAAATGGTGTTTCCGACCTCAATACCAGAGTCCCTCGTTTTCTAGGGCGAAATTAAATAGGAGTAATGCCAGGGGGTCCTCTTGCCTCAACCCTCTAAAAGTACGACCTCTTCTGAGGTATATCCACTAACTTATATATTATAACTAATTAATGTTTTCATCTTTGACATTATCAGTCGTATACGTTTCTCTGGAATTTGCATTTCCTCCATGGCTCAATAGAGTTGTTTCCAATCGACACTATCATACGCCCACTTGAAGTAGACAAAGAGGTGATGTGTCTTAATATTGTATTAAGATGGCCCCGAAAATTTAGTAAATAGTGAATACCATGTCTCTGGTGTGGTTCTATAACCTTATCAGCATATGATAGGAGGCGCTGGAACAAAATGTTTTATATCCAATGGGCCATGAGGATATTTCCCTATAGTTAGTGCATTTTAGGCGATCGACCTTTGTATGTAAAGGGTGGGTTATAGACTTATTCCATCTAGAGTGTACCACATCTTCTGTCCATACAGTTTGGAATAGATTCTGAAGGGCTTTTGCCACCCCATTTCTCCATATTTAAGGAGCTCTGCAGGATGTCAGGAACTTTATAGCTTATTAATGGAATCGATTATTTTTTGTTCGACAAGTGGTTCTGCCTCAACTTCCGTTGATGATCCAACTGCAGTAAATACTTTGGCAACCTCATCATGCAGACTATCTCTTGTCAAAAGCTCAGAAGTTTTGGAGGTTCCCCTGTTAACCAAACAATTTATCAGAGGCGGAGCGATTAGTTTTATCCATTGACTTATTTTATAGATGAATTAGTAACATGCATTTCTTCAATTTTCTCAAATTCTTCTTTCTCCCTAGTCCACTATTTTTGTTGATGTAGCTCTGCTTCCCTTCGAAATTCATTGTATTCGTGTACCCTAATATTAGTATTACTTTGTAAAAATACTAATTTGAAGATTATACTATTCATATACATCCAGTTGTCATAAGTAGTTGAAGCTTAAAATTTTTAAGACCTACTAAAATAAGTTATCATGTAATTCTTTCAAGAAAACTTCTTATTATTATGTTCATTGACAAAAAAATATTTTATAGAAGAATGAAGCGAAAGTATAAGGTATATTCGATTTATGATGTGTTAAGAGGATTAAAATGTTTTGGAAAATCCATATCATTCATTAAAAAAAAAGTTGGGAAGCTTGATTTTGGTTAAAACAGCCTGGAAAAAGGAAAAATGTTCGAATAACAGAATTCTTAGTTGCAAAAATACGTAGAGGAAGGATTGTCATAACTAATGGTAAAATATTCTTGTTAATCCTAATTAATGAAATGCCGAGAAAATTGCCTGAGTTTGCCAATTTGGGTTCAGACAAAACTGTTCAGTTATAGATTAACTATTTTCCTTATCCAATTATTAGATAACAAAATTAGAATAAAATGAGTACTAAACCCAAGATCGCAGGTTCGTATCCCGGCAGGGGGCCCTAGGATTTTTTTAAGGGAGTAAAAAATTCTTAGTTACGCGGTCCTTCGGAAGGGACGTTAAACGGGGGTCCCGAGCCTGTACGATGTCAGGTACTCGTTAAAAACCCCTATCCTAATTAAACCTGGATAGGCAAAATTTAGAGCCCCCACTGTAGCATCGTCCGATTAGCCATAACAGCATAAAGTGGCGTTAAATGAAAAACAAAAGAAAGAATATTCAACTTATAAGAAAAACAAATAATATAAGAGTCTGTTTAGATATTAGGAGGAAGCAAATTCCAGAGTGTAGAAGAACAGGTGATAAAGGAATTTTGGCAAAATGAAGATGTGAAAAGGTGTACAAAGATCTTGTGAGGTAGGAGTGAATTGAAGGTGGTTGTAAACAAAGTAAGGTAATTGATATTATTTGGTAAAGGAATGTGCCTAGGAAATACGGGCTGTGGAAGGAGTATTGAATGAAATCATCATTTAATAGCTTGAAAAAAAACTTCTCACTTGCCTATTCCTCTGAAAGTAAGACTAGCCATAGCAAACAAACAAACAGAATAAAATGAGGTAGCTTATGAACTTTTTGACAATTTTAAAAAGGTTTATGATTCCATTGACCAATAGATGCTATACTTATAACATTTTGAACGAGCAAGGAATTCCGAAGTTCTAGGTAAATGTAAAGTTGGAATGATTGAATTATTCAATAAATTTTAAAACGGTATTTATTTTTCTCAGAGAACTTCGAGGTTTGCTTGGGTTTAAAACCAGGTTAGGATTTGAGCGAACCTTGACAGCGAAGGTTATTCACTATCATCTGCACTGTTTAATTTATCCCAACTGCATAACATTAGAAAGGTGATGCGCACTGAAAATGGTTAGAGTCTTAAAATATCGGTGGATTCTTGAACGATGTGGGTTTTTTAAGTATTAACGCGGGAAACATAAAACTAAATTAAATATAACGTTAATGAAAGTCGGTAATGAAGAAGGATGAATAAGACAAATTATATTGCAGCAGACGCGGCATTGATTTTGATGACCCTTTTATATAATGGGATTAAGCTTGAAAAATTAAAGAAAATGAAGTACTCAGGGTATACGATAATTTGAAAAAATGAAATTCAGGTGGAATTGAAATAAATATATATTTTTTACTTTACATTTGTATTAAATTAAATATTAAATATACTACAGTTTGGTATGGGTGTGAAATCGACCGAAAAAATTATAGGATAAATATCTCAACTTTTTCGAAAATAAGGAGTTGCTTAGAATGTATATAGCATCTACCATATTTATTAACGTAACAAGAGTTGACTCATGAGGGGGAGTTATCCCCCACCAGTCAACCACTCCGTATTACTCCCTTCAAGAAAGATGCCTCGTAATATAGGTATAATTTATATTATACTATAATCATGTAGCTTCAAATTAAATAAATAGATTATAATTTTTTATAAATGTTATTTATTTTATAAAAACAGTTTATTCATTAAAATACACGTAACTGTGTTTGCTCTTTCTTTGTTGTGTTTTTGACATTATTGACTCTTACTTCTGTAATCCTACAATAATAACTTTGAAAAAGTAAAATCCTTCAAATTTTTATTTCTTTTAAATTGTTACAATTTTTTTATATTTCTTCTAAGCAATGGGGGGGGGGGTTACATCCCCAATAACACCCCCCCCCCCTCGTTACGCCTATTATCATATTACCAATTTTAATAATATTTGGAGTATCTATAAACAACGATTGTGGTATCGGCATAGAACCTTCTGGTTCGTTATGCCTTTTATTGTTATCATCATTATATATTCATATGTTCGTATTGATGACTTTTTCGGCTCTCAGGAGTGATGGATTTTGATAAAATAGGAATTAATAAAAAGGTAAATATAAAGAGAAGTGACCTATTATGAGTTAGGTTCCAAACTAGAGGGTTACAAAATTTTGACTGTAAGTCCGCGGATAGAAACGATACGAGCCTGTGCATATTCATATTTATGTATCGTCATGACAACTCATTCATTGTTAAATATAAATACAGCTCACATAAAATGGATGTCATCGATTTATTTTTAAATTGATATTTTCGAATTGGACAAGATACTAATTAATCACTTATTTAATTAATAAGTAAATTGTTAACTCTAAATAGTAGATGTAAACTATTTGTTTTTACCTAACGTTTTATTGACAATGGTTTATGAATCAACATGCATCTTCTTTATTGCTTTTACCTCCTATTATATTGGGGAGATTGATGGACACCTATGAGTTCTCTCACTAGTTATTATAAAGACTGTACTACTGAGCATTATAGAAAAATGACTGAATTGCTAAATAAAAAAAAAATAAGTAAAGAAGGAAAAACATTATAATTGAGTAAATAACGACTAAAATATATGAAAAATTTAGATCGTGTAGATATTTTTACTTTCATTTTCTTTCTTTTTTGATAGTATTATTTACTGGATTAAAATATCCGTTTCCAACACTTAAATATTAATTTCGATATTAGGGTACATCTAGCTGAAATTTCGCAAACAATGCCTACATTCATATAAGATTTTTGAAGGAAGGGATTAGAACATTAAAAATATTGATACCCAAAAAAGATTTTTTTTTTCTATTTATGAAACTACTAGCTTTTGCCCGCGGTTTCGCTCGCGTGGAATTTGGTCTGCCACATAAAGTTTCGTGACAGATCATTTTAAATAAATAATTTTTTTTGTTTTTTAGATTAATTTATTGATATTTACAACTGTAATAATATTACAACAAGTAAATCTGCTAATATGAACAAATGACATGAAAAAAAACCCTTATGGAGAAACTACCTATCGGTAGAACTCCAATAAAGTTCAATAGTATAAGGTCTTGAAGCCATCTTCTTTTCAGACGCCTCGGAGAGTTATTAGGAATAGTATGGGAAGCAAGTTGAGAGACTGACAGATTCAAGTGTGTATGGAGCTGGTCATGGAAGGATAGGTATCTAGTTTGGGCCAAATCAGCAACATATGGGATATTAAGATCATGATGGATGTTTGTTTGTGCCATAATAAGGAGCATTGAGGATTTTACGAAGGATTTTGGATTGTAAGGATTGGATACGAGTTGAATTGGATGGTTTAGTAGAGCCCCAAAGTTCAACTCCGTATGTCCATGACTGTCATGTAAATGATTCTTTTGTAATTAATTGAGAGCTTAGAGCGTTTTCCCAGTATTTACTGTATTATACCAGTATATACTGTATTATATTTTAACACTTGTTGAAGTAGGCGAAAGCGTCGAGCAGTTTCTTGTATTTTCAGTCTTATATGAGAAATAAATAATTTAATTTTTTTTAAATTTCAGATGTTTAACTTCAAAACTGACGGATTCCATTCAATCTTTGAACCCCTATTATATTAAGGGGGAAACCTTGGGGGTGGCATTATCCAAATTTATTTCTTAAATTATCCAAAGAACCTATCTTCGAATTTCAAGATGCTAAGTTCCTGATTTTCCTTTAATTATGTACTATAATGTATTCTCCACAGAGCAAAAAAAATGTCTGAGGGAGGCACGTGCTCCCATGCCCCTCCTAAACTGCCCTTGCTGTAGCCTCTGTGTTATTATGATGTATTACCTATATTACTGTAAAGTTTCATCCAAATTATTTCAGTAGTTTTTGTATGAAAGAGAGACAAACATACAAACTTTCGCATTTATAATATTAGTAGGACTACTTCGTTACTACTTCATAAGGTTGAAGAAATCTCACAGATTTTTTTTTTTTTTTTTGAGCTATAACATAGGAAGTAATAAGATGGTTGAATACCAAAAGATTGATATCGAATTAGGAAAGTTGCATATAGAGATTATTTGAGAAAAATCTGAAGATTTTTTTCCTTTCAGAAACACAAAAAAAGAAACTTAGAATCAACATTCAGCTGAATGGTTGTTCAATTAGACCAGAACTTGAAAAGTCATAACTTTTGCGATTCATTTTGGTAATCAATTCGATCTCTATAAATGAGTTTGATCTTTAGCAAATATGTGGAATCACTTGCTAATGTTAAAGAACCTATTTCTCGACTAAAACCTATCACGTTTTAACTTTTATAACTGTGCATCTCGGGGATTTATCAAAATGAACATTTAAACGTTTAGGATCGTTCCAGAATAGAGTGATCAATAAAATTATAAAATAAACTGACAAATTAAATTTATGTTGAGATACAGATAATAATTATCACCAAAATGATTGAATTACGAAACGCATATTAGTCTTATCAATAATATTCCAAGAATTTGAAGAGCTAGCCATTCAACTGCGTCTTAAGGTGAATGGAGATAAAACGGTATATATGAAAAACTCAAAATTGGAGAAGATGGCAAATGGAAAAGTGAGTTTAAAAGAGCACAATTTTAGAGCAGTATCCCAATTCAAGTACTTGGGAAGTGTGGTCACAGTTGATAACAAAATAGAGAGTGAAATACAAGCCAGAATAGCAGGAAATAGGTGTTATTCCTCACTATAAAGAGTGTTTCAGATAAAATCACTCTCTAAAAGAATACAAATTCAACTGTACAAAATCATAGTAAGGCTGGTAGTCATGTATGGATGCCGAGATATGGCCCCTGACCAAAAAATCAGAACTTATGGTCAACATATGGGAAAGAAAAATATTAAGAAGAATCTGGGGCGGAGTGGCCGAAAATGGGGGAAGAAGAAAGAATGGATGGAGATATATGGGGAGCCGGGCATGGTGGCGTTGATAAAGAAATCCAAACTGAGATGGGACATGTGGAAGAATGCAGGATGACAGGATAGCGAGGAGAATGCTCAATAAGAAACCGGACAGTAAACGAAGCAGAGGACGCCCTCGGATCAGATGGCTAGATGATGTCGAAGAGGATTTGAAACTGCTGGGTGTACGAAACTGGAGGAGGATAGCACAGGATCGCGGATATCGGTTGGCTGTGGTGTTGGAGGCCCCGTTTCTTGCAGGACCTTAGAGCCAAAATGATAATAATAAGAATATTACATTAGTCACTATCAGAAATTGAGGAAAAAGTTATTTTATAAAATCTTACTTACCTCAATCTTGTAGGGCAAATACAAATTGATTTATTATTTCTAGATTTTAAGAAATTATTTGTATGCAGGTTGAATCCTATTATTGAGTGAATAGTAATTATTATATAAAACTATAACTACATTGTTGCCTAGCAAAACATCATAAGAAGTTTAAATAAAATCAGATAGGACGAAAAATGCTAATATTAACATCAATTGAGGTTTTGTTTTGTTATTTCGTCCAACATCATGAAGTCTATATTTTATTTTTTACAATCTGTATGTATCATTTTAATTTGTTTGTACTTTGTATATCTAGCCCTGAAAAAGACCTGCGATGTTGGTCGAAGTATAATATATAGTTCAACCATATTTTAGAATTCTTACTCTGACCTCCACCCGGACCATTTTCTTCCCCGTTTATATAAGGTAAACTAATATTATTCAAGACAACATAAATTAAGTTTAAACAAAGAGTCCATTCGTTTCTACCAAATTTTAAAATTAAAAAAATTTTTTGTATGTTCCGGTTTGTAGTAGTTAGAAAGAGCTCAGTATCAGGAGTTTAAGATTAAAATAACATTGAAAACTTTCAACTCCACTGATAATGCCCCTACTAAAAAATAATTAGTTCAAGATTAATAAATAGCTGGCTGGGATATTGTCTGAAGTTGATAAGATCCCTTTGGAAAGCTGCTATAGAAGGCTCTCACCAGCGGTTCCTTTAGTAGCGTTGGGCCAAATATTTCTTCACGCGAGTTTACCCTTTGTCGGCCGGGTAGCTTTTGTTCCTGGCGCAAGTGGAGCACGCGTCCGCCTCGCATGCCAACCATCAATTTTTGTAAAATAACAAAATGAGAGCAAAACAAAAAACAATGCTGAAGCGTTTTATAAACAACGTTGGAGGAAAAGCTTCACTACGCAGTTGCCAGTGTTGTGTATTACTGACGTGCATATGAGCATGAGTTGCACGGAGTTGAAATTGGATAATGTATCTATCTAGCTATGTAGCTCTGCATGTAACTATGTATCTGTGTGTATAAACACACAGAAACACATACAAAGTATATTTACTTGCTTTTTTGGGCCCAAAGAACCTTAAAAGGTCTAGTCTATTGAATATTGTGATTCGATGTTTTTTTTTGTTTTGTTTTTTATAAGAGTAACGCTTTCCCATACTTTATATTTCATACATATTAATCAATGTTACATAATCAGTAAGCTTTTTTTTAACTATTCTTATTTGTTTGCAAAATATACGAAACTCCCCAGTTAATCCTGCCAGGAGTCGTATCTTTGTATCAAATATAAAGCTATGCATGTATGTCTTAGCACCCGTCACAAGACATTTCCTTGTCTTAGGTTATAAATAATCGTTAATCCTATTGAAACTGATCATGATAAAAAGACTGGTTACATTATTGTATTGTCATCGATCCCTGAGAAGTGAGCAAAGCTTCGGTTAAATTCAACGTTTTGAAGCGACCGAAAATAAAGTTCAAAGATTCTTTTACATACATACACGTACATAAAGATTATGCTAATAAAAGCGTGTTTGTAAATTTTTCTCAGCACAGGCGAGGAATAGCCCACTGCTAAAAGAGTTGTGAGAGGTCTAGGTCTGTTAGCAATGGTGCGGGACAGTTAACCTTGCTTGAGTGTGATAACAATTTACAATCAAAACCATGGGTGGACTATCAATCTCAAAATATAATAAAACAAGTAAAATAAAAATAATGATATCCCCATTATTATGGATGGTAGTGGTGAGTATAGTTTATAAAAATACAGGAAAAATGTTATAGGATTATATGGCCAAGTTCATTATATGAATTCTATCAATATTAGAGTTGACATAATTCAAACAAAAATAAGTTTGTTTTTCATTGCACTGAGGTTTTAAGTTCAATTTAAATTTCATGATAATTACAATATAATATAAATATAAATACAGTATAATGTTTGAGTGGAAAATAGTTGACTGGATAATTCTAATGATGGATTGAATTGAACATGGGGTTCAGTCAAAGAAATCACAAAATAAGTTTCACTATTATAATAGTATAAGTAAATCTAAAATAAGTTTAGATTATAGTTGTAATCTGCTACAAAACGGTAGTAGTTTATTTTGCCATTTCAATTAAAAATAGCTTCTGGACTGGTAAATATTTTAAATTAATGTTTTTAGACGTTAATTTCTAGAAACGAAGATTTTGTACTAAAACGATCGATTACTCAAGAGGAACAAGCAAGGAGCTAGATTTCATATGTTATACGAGTACCGGTAGATTTACCCAATTGCCACTTAATGATGCTGGTCGCAATCTCTCTCTCCTCCGTTAAGTATAAAAAAAAAAATTGTGGAAGAAAGTGTTCCAGGTAGAAGTCACAATGAATTTCTCGTAGAATTGGAGAAAAACTTTATTGATTAGCCAACGTTTCGACCTACTTTGTAGGTCTTCTTCAGGGCTGTGGGGGGGGGGGAGCTGGGAGGTGTTTGGTCCTACAACTAGGTACTAGATCCTAAGCTAGTGTAGGACCTAACAACTCCCAGCCTCCCCCTCCCCCCCCACAGCCCTGAAGAAGACCTACAAAGTAGGTCGAAACGTTGGCTAATCAATAAAGTTTTTCTTCAATTCTACGAGAAATTCATTGTAACCTCTACCCGGACCACTTTTTTTCATATATATTATCTAGGTCAACAATTGTCATTCAATAAAAAAAAAATAATATTCCGAGCGCGAGGGTGATCGAAGAAATAAAAACCTTTATAAGTTAATACCGGAGAGAGGAGCTAATTCCTATCTCCTATGTTTTACATTTTGGGAATATCTTTCTTCATTTTAGTGAGCATTTACCGTCCAGGGCGGCAGCTGTTATAGTTACTCTGATATGGCAATCCCAAGTACTAAGATGAGATGGAGTTGCATTCATGTTAAGATAAAACAATCTAAAAGGTCTATAAATATTTTTTTGGAAGATAAATATACTTTTTTATTGCTGCTTTGATCGCTCTATGCTGAGGTACTGGCATAATGCCGTCCATAATAGTGCAATAAATTCAACATGAAAACAATATTTTAGTTCCCTATTACAGATCTTCGTACTTAGTATTTACTGTTTTATTATAATCAGCTAATAAACATATCATGGCTAACAAATATAATGCTTAATGAGGTACAAAAATAAGAAAGACATTGCTGGCAGCAAATAAATGAGTGCGTGTATTCGACAAATGAGCAGTTAATGAGCAGCGAGAATCATATCTCACTGGCCAGCAAAATTAATAAACATTCCATTTTATCGTTTCTTGGATCAAATGTTTTCTGAGGGATATTCTGCATATAATAATACTCATAAGAGTGCGCAGCATCTGTTCAGTAGAAGGCATCCGAACCTTCATCATAGTCCCTTCGCTACTGTATTAACCTTGCACAATTTTTCAAACTTTCATCACAATCAAAAATATTTGCTCAGAGAATCTTTTTAATAAAATTGGTACATTTGATCCATCAGGTCGCCATAAAACCTACCTCCTTATCTTGTATCACTGGCTAATTTGAGTTGTTAGTATTAAACTAATTCCTTATTGTATTTTAGTGGTTTTCTCTTGTTAATTATCTATTTAAATTTCATTAATTTCTATCAAATTTAATGTTGTTTTTTTTCATATTAATACTGTGAGTGTCTAATTATAATGAACAGGCTTAGACTTTGGGAATGGCCCTCTTCGGGGCAAGAAGCTGTGAAATACTTCCATAAGTTCGAAATAATTCCGAAGATCAAATTATGAGAAAAATGTCACCACCCCTAACCAGATAGATTTAGACAAGAAGATGAAATGGAGATTTTTTCGTCGAAAGTGAAGGGAAAAATTTCTACTTAATCATAGGCATTGATGCCCTAAGGGCTTTTCGCCTTTATACACCAACAAACAAACACACATTTCTATTAGAGACGGAACGTGATTCCAGGGGTCTAGAATTAGCATTTTACTATTACATATTCTATCTTTCAATTTTCATTAATATGAATAGTTACATAGATATTTTCAGTATCAGAATTATGAGTGTTCAGGTTATAAACAATGGCGGATAACAGTCCATAGCGACCTGACAAATAACAATATACATTTATTTGTGAGGAATTGATAAAGTATTTTTCTACACCTTAGGTAATAAATTTAAAATAGAATCACATTCCAGACATTTACTAAACGAATAAAGGAAATTATAAATATAAAATAGATACGAACCAGATGGCTGTTTTTTTTAATTTTGTTAAATAATTCTTCTTGTTGGTAAGAGGGGGGAGGGATACTTCCTCAAAAATCGTTTAAAGAATATCTTTCCTAATTTTAAAATTAAACCAAAAATGTAACCAAACCTGAAATTTTGCTAGGGTTTCATTTATACGGGTACAAAGTCTTAGAAAAAATAAAAACTGTTTTGGCCGATAAAGGCAAAGGAAAATTCATAATGAAAGTACCATAAAAAAACACCATACACTTTATTACGATAAAATTAGTTTTATATTTCTATCCACGTTCTTTAATTATTGTTTAATCTAATATTCATTCCCTACTTTTTAGCTAGCTACAAAAACGTGTTTTTTAGTTTTTAAAATTATTATTTATCCGGGTGGAGTTCAGAAATAATTCTCTTTAGTAAGAAGAACTGTTTATTTTTAATGATTCGACCAACATTGCTTGTCTTCTTCAGGGCTATAAGTGAGGTCGAAGGTGTTTTGAAGGGGCAGAAAATAGAGTTCAACTAACCCGTTTACTTTTGGGTTGCATAAGGTCCATGTTTACGCAGAATATGTCTTATAAGCGAATTATACAACCTTATCTTGACTTCATACTTCAGTAAATTAAACAAAAAATCTCATACCACTTTAAAAAATGGTACTTCTTAAGCGACCAAGAGCCGAAGAAGCAGTTGATGACTCCAGCGAGGACGCACTGATAAGGGAGGTGATAAGGTAGGGTAGGAGTGGAGAGGGGGGTTGTGGCTCTGCTGGTAGTCGGCTCTCCGCCACTAAAGAGGCAGCATGACTTCCGGCCAGCTCCACATCCAGCCCCACAATGCGATGGAAGTTGCCAGCAGTAACCAGGTAAGTTATCGTATAATTATTTTATATTTTGTAATTATGAAATTAAATATCAATTATATGTTGATCTAGGTTTTAATATTTATGAAAAATAACTTAAAAGAATGTAATAAAAAATTAAATATTTTATTGATGATAGTTATCTATCGATACAGGTACTTTGTTGATATTATTATGTTATAATTATTATCTATATTTAAACGTTCATATTGCGAAATCACGACCGACAAGTACCTTACTGGAAAGGACCAACAGGTACAAAAAGAATCCTCAAAAGACAAAAAACCTTTAGTCGTTAACTTACTAATTTATTTTCTGCTGTAAAAAATCTTTTTTTAAGTTAGTATAACTATAATTATAATAACGTATTATCATCCAATCATTAGATATTTAAACTTAAGTTTACCTACAGTCTGTATGATCAGTTAAAATTTTATGGTGGTGCATGTTTATGAAACAGGTTTAATTGTAATATTAAACCAGTATTATTTTTTATATCAGTTCCGCAGGTTGTCACTTCGAGTAATGTCTAGAAGTTTTCACTTTTCATTAGTTTCTTTAGAATAAAATATTCGTGAGTTTTGGTATGGAAAAAAAAGTGTAATTATGGAAAATGCGTATATTTCAGTGATCATTTCATCAAGAAATAAACCTTTCAAGAAATATTTCGAATTATAGATAATGAAACGTTCATTTCTTGACGAAATGATTACCGATATATAATAATTACATAATTTTATTCGTTTTTCCATACTAAAACTCGGGAATATTTTTATTTTCGAGAATATTAAAAAGGAAACGAACGATAAGTAAAAGGTTATTGTGACAACTCAAAGCGACAACATCGGGAGGAATCTATACAAATAAGAAATACCTTATCAAGAAAAGTTAAATTCATTAAAATTACGTACATTATATATATATATATATATATATATATATATAGAGTGAATCTCTATAATATATTTTTTTTCTGTTTAGTTATATGTTTATATGACTTCTTAATTATTCTTGAAATGCTAAGGAATATTATGATACAAAGCTTCTTATGTGTAAATGTTTTCTTCGTGAATGTTTTCAAAATTTATGTCGTTTGAGCATAAGATTTGCTTTCTATGGATAAAAACAATTGCATCACGATTTGGTTGAATATATTAGCAATTATAAGAATATATTAGCAATCGACATTAGTTTGATCCTCGATATCAATAGTAGTCAATCGATATACTGGTAGTTACTAGTTACTAATATTAGTATTATTATATAATAAAATACTAATTGGTATTTTTAAAGGCATATTTAAGAAATTATAGATTTCATATCTGTAATTTAAAAAAAAATTGTCTATACTTGTTATCTATGTTGTTTTTTATTATCATATAAATTCGAAACATTGTCCAATCTTTATATAGATGAGTAAAGCATGTTTTTGGCTTATACATATGGCCCATTTTTTTTTTTATGTTTAAAGTTATATTTTTTTGTGTTGCCAACTGTAATTGAATCGCTTTATGGTAAAAGGGGTTTGTTTTAACTATTTCCATATTGTCATAATACTTTAGAATAAGGCGTTGAATTAATAAATCAAAATTTTAAAAAGGTTTAAATAGAAGTCGTGTTGGTGATTCGGGTCACACATTTTTATATTTAAGAATATCTCAATATTTAAAGTTAATTTTTAATAGAATTTTTTTCCTATATGCATCATGTTCTTTCAATTAACAAAAAAGGTCAATTTTTTTTTTGTTTAACATGTATTTTATTGGTATTCATCTAAAAATACGCAAACCCTTCTTTATTTTTTTCGTGTAACGAAATTCGAAATAGTAATGCAAATTTTTTGCAAGGGAACTCTTTTTTTAAAGAAAAATAATGATTAGGATTCAAAGATTCAGAAAATTTCAATTTTTATTAAAATAATAATAATAAAAATGTATTTAATATTTGGTACCTAAAACCATTCTACAATATTCTATTACAGTAAATTAAATTTATAGCTGAGAAATTATATAGGTCGCACAGAACTGCCACATCTATCATAATCTTCTTTAATTTGATATTTTGTATCTTTAACGAGGATTTAACTTGAAACAGCATGTTGAGTAGTCAGTTCTATACTTCTTAAAGCATTCATATAATGAACACATCATTAAAACAACATAAAGCATTACAAACTGCTTGACGGTCTTGTGTTGTAAAATATACAAAAAAAGGAAATACCTTTGTAATAGAAATATACTTGAGTAGTACAAATAGGCGGGTTGAGCCGGAGCCGTGACCTTGAGGTCATTGTCTGCTGTAGGAGGGTCGTGGTCGTGACCTTGAGATGACCTTGAGGGTGGGAGGGGTGTAAGGCAGGGCGAGGGGGTGTTGACCTTGAGGTAGGTCCAGGTGTGCAAATTAAGATTTGGCAACGTCGCAGATGAGATGTGGCAACAGCGCAGTAGAAACTAGGTCATGGTTTGTTCTGAATGGATGTTGGTCATTTTATGAATGGAATAGTTGAATGGGCGTGTGACGTCATCTTATGAATGGATGAATTGAATGGGAGCGTGACGTAATTTGTCTTTATGAATGAGTTATGAATGGGATGCTTTTGAGATTATGACTGAGACGGAAGTTGCTTTTATGAATGGGATTAGGCTTGCTTTTGAGATAGGCTATTGGATGACGTTTCATTGATTTAGATTATTTAGCTTTTTATGAGCTTGGATGACGTATGTGTTCCTCCTGAACTTTAGTAATATATAGGAAATTTTTTTGAAGGAGCTGGATTGACAAACAAGGATATGTGAAAGAAAAAAAAATACAGTTGTACAAAACATTTATTTTATACATCATATTCTTAAACATATTTTTTGTTACTTTTCTTGTACTCTAATTTTCTCATTTAAGTAAACAATAATAATACTACAAGTAGACATTCTTGAAATAAATCTAGTACTCTAATTACAGGTCTTTACTAACTAAATATAAATTTAAGTAAACAATAATAATACTAGTATACAATCATTAATTGGTTCTTATACATTTACAATGTTAGATTCGTTGTTTCATTGAGGCTATAGTGGCCATAAGGGAGAGTGGTTTCATCGTGTAATGTATATCTTTTATTATCAAATGAGCATAATGACTTTTTATTTATCAGTGTGGTTTGAACGTTATGCTTTTTAGATTGAATTGTATAAAATGAAGAATATAGACTTTTGCTGTCTTTAAATGTGTTTAGGTAATCGCTAAAAGTAAAATCGTTAACTGCCGATTTTTTTATTCCCTTTGACTTTTTAACCGTTATATCATTCTTTGTTATGTACGAATACATTTTGGGCCTCAATCCGACAAACTCTACTATAGGATCTCCAAAAGTTTCATCTTTCAACAAACCTACGACTTTTTTATTTTTTTCAGAATAACAGAAATGAGAAGTGGGAAAATTGCTTGTATCAAAATATTTATTTAACTCTCCAGAAATATCGGAATAAATATCTTCAGTCCTAATATTGTATAAAAATGAATCGGTGTCGGTATAACATAAAGTAACATTTTCTACACCATATTTTTTCAAAAACACATTGTAGTGGTAATGATACATCAAAACTTTGCTCAAGTCCAACACTGCAAATCCCACGTACAAGGGTTTATCAAAAATAATGCTTTCTTTTTCCAGCTGAACCGCTGTAACATTATCTGCAAATATAATCCTGCCTTTAAAATTTGGTTTATTGACTTGACGAAATAATGATTTTTCATTTGTTACTATTTTTAAATCGATTCTGTTGCGCACGTTTTCCATAAATTTGCCGAAGCAGCTGTTATTCATCAATTTGTAAAAATCTGACTCGAATGTATTTTTTGCTGATGCTCTCATCATTGAATTAATTTCTATGTATGGAGCCAACCATTTTTTTTGTTTAAACTTCAACACTCTATGAATTTTTGAAATCTTTACCCCGAGTTGTAGGGCTTGTTTTAAATTCACATAATGTACTATGTAACGTGTTTTGGGCATCAAAGTCGTCAATAGTTTAACTGTTTTAGTATTAGGTGGATTATTTTTTTCGGGTAAAAAAGGTAATTGAGAAAGATTATCATGAATTTCTTTGGGGTATTCAACATCAACGTCTAGCACATAACCGGTTTCTGATTCATTTTCAACATCTAATACATTTAATTTTTCATCAACCCACTCAAAATCTGTATACGGCAAGGGAAGGTTCATGGCATAACCGTAAAGATTGTTGACATCTACGTAAAGTAAATAATTACTGGGTTTAGTCGAGTCATATTCATTTAGATATTTATTGTTAGCTTTCGCATACCGAGAAACAACTTGGCAAATGCCTCCCCTTATTCCCTTTTCAAAAAACTGAACCATATCAATATCTTTTATTACATCTAATTTTATTTTCGTGTATTTCAACATTGCATTCCAAGATAACTGTGGCAAAGTAAAAAACCATGCAGGATCTAGTCGATAAATTTGTTGACAGAGAAGTCGAAAGGCTTCAAAAACTTCGCACAACAAAATTACATCTGTTTGTATATACAATTCCGCATAATCTTTTAGTGTTTGGATGTTGAAGACTTTCCAGACACTTTTCGCGTGCTCATAGTCCACGTCGCTAATTGATGTTTTTGTTAAATCATTAAAAAATGAATTTTTGGAAGGTAGTCGAGTTTCGTTTAGACGATCAAAAGAATTAAAATAATTGTACGGAAATATGCCTTTCCTTGTCAATAATTTAATTTTGTTTTCATCATTAATAATATTTGCCATATGTGGAAATATATCAGTAATTGATTTAGATTTATTTTGCAAATTGTTCACTAATGTTTCCAAACTTGATGATAGAAATTTAAACGAGTCAACAAATCGTATTTTTGTACTACATCCTTTAAATTTTATGCTGAAACTTATATATTTTTCAGAATTACTAGGAATTACGCTGATATTTTCACAACGGCCCAAGAAAGGGATTATAAAATGAGAATCGTAACCCTGTAAGTTGTGCATAAAAACAGGTATAAAATCGGGCTTTTTTGCTCTTAAATTACAAGCATTATGTGCTGGTCCAACAAATTTTCCTGATAAGTGACAGTGATGTCGTACTCGATCGTGTTCGTCTAAAGGGTATTGACATAAGATGCAATCTTTAGCAGAATAAAATATTTTACTTTCCCCTTTGCTCATTTCTTCCATTCGCATAGTATTACCGTATATTTTATCCGCTTCAACAACTATAGATTCGAGTTTTTCTAAAAACGCTAGCATACAGTTTTCTCCCGTATAAACAAACGGTTTACATTCAAACATTTTTGACTTGACCAGAAGTGAAACTGAAAAAGCACGATGCTCATGAACAGCTTTGTTCCAAGATGTTGACGGATTAGGAATAGGCCCCGAAATTGGTATCAAAAGAGATTCAATATCTGCATAAACTACGATTGGAATGGATTGTGTATATTCCACATGTTTAAATTCAATTTTTTCTTCTTTCGGAAAGTCAGATCGAATTGGTTTGTGATCACGGCAAAATAATTCGTGTTCGTCTTTTCGCTCATCGCCTTTTTTCCCATACTTGTTTACGTACGTCCTTGGAAATACGGTCAGACATCTACGACAGATTGAATAAGCGCGTTTTGACAAAGATATTTGAGAACTTACTAATCGTGAAAGATTTGTGATCAAACAGTAGTGAAAATTTTCTCCATTTTGTAAATACAACAGATCAAACGTTTTATCATAATTATCCTTTTTACTGATTCTAATTGGATAAACATTATTTTTATCATCTAAGCCATAAACATTAATAGACAGGTTATTTAAATTTTCGAATCGATTGATATCGCTAATTGGAGTCGGGAACGATATAGAATCAAAAGAATATGGAGTATGAATATTTTTGTACGCGTTAAAGTCATTTGATCTAATATTATCACTAAGTAAAGCTAAACGAAAGCAATCGTTAGTATTATTTTTTACATTTATAACACAACGTTTGTCTCGTATTTTTTTAGGTAATTCAATATATTGAGACCCTCCGAAAGGCTTAAATTTAGTTAAATGTAGGCAGATATAGTTTGCAGAGGTATACATCCAACCGGAACCTTTTTTTTCAAACTCATCCTGTTCCTCTAAAATTTTATCAAAAATTGTTTCAATGTAATTTTCGAGGTTTATAGAAACATCTATCGTACTAACTTTCGATTTAAAATTAAAATCTGTTCTTTCACTAATAGTATTTTCGTTTTTCTTAATATATGTACATTCTAACATTATGTTTAATTTTAGATTTTTCCATTCATCTACATAACTATTTAGTAACTTTACTAAAACCTCTTTTTTCTTATTAAAAAATTCTGAAGCTAATAATTTTTTATTATCGTTAGGAATGTAAACATCTTCAACCGCATTTCCTAAGGAAGCTTTAATAATCCCATTTTCTTGAGCTACCGTATTCCCTCGCATCTGTCTACTAAAAACGCTATATTTTCTTTTTTTCATTGGTATCTCCATTGTGTTCACGTCGGGTGTATTATTACTACTAACCCCAAATTGACAAGTTAATTTATGCCGTTCAAAGTTAAACTTTTTGCTAAATTCTTTCCTACAGCCTCGACAATAGTAAAACAACGATTGACATCTATGTCGCCAGTTTGTAAGCAATAATCCACAATGAGCACATAAATAATTATTTCCGTTACTTTTATTATTCATTTTTAATCTAAAAACATACTTGGTCAAACAAATACTAAAATATATATACACTACCCCCTAAAAGTAATATTAAAAAAACAAAAACAATTGTAGCCTAACCTGATTCAACCTTTTTTTTTTTTTGTTTACATAAACTTTATGTCATAAGCATTTTTCTTCTTTCCCATATATTGAATTTTTAGCTGTCCTAAAACAGAAAATAATCACTTGGCTAAGTAAAAAAAAAAAAATATATAACTTTTTTTCTTTATATGTTTAAAATGTAAGAATGTACCTTCATAGTTGAATATTTCTTCTTCTGTAAATGCGTAGACATATCTTTTAGGTAGAAAGATTCTTATTTTTTCTTTTTCTCCTTCATCTAATAATATTGCTTCAATTGATGGGCCATACTCCGTCTCCTTCTTCGAAAGTTGTAGAATTTGATACGTCCGTCCTATAATTAATTCTCCAATATTTTTATATGCGGGTTTAATTTCATTTAATTTTTTCAGGAGTGACATCTAAAAAAAAAAAAAATTAAAATCATATACTTAGTTAGTAAACAGATATTCGAGTAAAATTAAAAAAAAAAAAAAAACTTACTTTACTGCAGTTGTAATGAAAACTGAAGACGTTGAGACTATGAACTTATACTAGCATAGTGGCTGACTGATCAGGAGATAGAAAAGGCGAGGGCTTATAAGTACGCTAAGGTGCTGCGTCAGATGCTGATCAGGTCAGTCGGTATTTGGGCCCGCTTTCAGTAGAGTTATTCCAGACATGTCGTCAGCAGTTCTTGATTTACAGGCTTATCGTTTGGAAACGAACAAGCTGATAGTGAAAGAACTGTCAGTAGTTAGCTTAAATTACGAGCACTCTAGTCATTGGATTTTTAAACCGCCTCAAGGAGCCGAAAATGCTGATCGGCTAAAGACAAATCTCTGGGTAAAAAAACATCTTCATGGTCTGGAATGGGACTATGGTGATGTAAATTATGAATCTTTGAAAAATGTTTTACTATCCGTTGCAGAAAACTATGACGTATTATGGGGAAAAGGAATAGAAAAGTGTAAGTTTATAGAAGACCTTATTGATAAACCTGTTTATGATTTGCACGACTTTGGATGCCCCAATCTGAAACAGTTGGAATATGATAAGATAGCATGTCATTATCATTTAGACACTTCATTCGTTTGCTCTTTAAATCAAGCTCATCGTCTGGCTGCATGGGTAAATAAAAATAGCGAGGCTGTAGATTTCACTAAAAGAGACGTTCGTAAACGAACGTATAGAGACAATTCTTCTTCTCCTCATCATATGCTGTCATTTGCTGGATTTATACGTGGAGTCAAAAATAGTGTTAAATGTGTATACTGTGGACTGTTGTATGACACCGATTCGTTAATAAACCCTCTCAATTACCATAGGGCGTGTAGCCCGCATTGTTTATGGTTTGAGGAGGAGTCTTTTTAATTAAAATATGTTAAATATTGTATTTACTAAATCAGTATTTCATTTAGATTTATTTTGTAATATGTTTTTCTTATAATTGCTACATATTGATGTAGATGATTTTTAATTAAATTTTTCATTCATAAAGAAAAATAAATGTTTTCAGTTAATTTGTTTTTTTCTTATTCCTCTTTTTTTTCAAGGACAAATAAAATACGTCGCACTTACTTAAATTAATAAATAGGTTAGAAAATTAGACCAGTGAACAGATTATTAGATTTTTATTTTTTCAAGAAAAGTAACAATAATTAACAAAAAATTTTAATGACATATGATATATGTATAAAAATAAATGTCTAGTGCAAGAGCATATGTTTTTTTTTTTTCTTCTTCTTCAACATTATACGATATCCTTTTTATTAACCCAGCTGCGTTCATTAACACCGAACCACTTGACATATAATTGATTGCCTTTCCTTTTTAAAACCTTTTCTACCAGGTATATATTTGGATATTTAGCCTGTTGTAGCTCTTCTTCATAAAATGCACCACTGATCGGTTGCCCTTTTAGATCTTCTAGCAAATATGTGTACGGATATGTCTCCTGAATCTTGACTACCTTAAAAATTTCACTTGACCAATTAGGCTTATAGCCTTTTGAAAAACTTGTTTTTTGTTTAGATATTCTTACAAAATCGTCTTCTATAAATTTCTGCTTTCGTACTTTCGATTTAGTCACTGTAGAATACACATTTTTTAGCAAGTATCTCTCCATCTTTTTATGCCGAGCATCGATTGGTTTCATACCTATAGTCCTATGAAATGATGAATTATACTCTTGTAGAATTTGGGGTAATATATCTAAAAATTTATAATTTCCTCGCAGGCTGAATGCTCTCCAAATTTTTTCTTTTAATGTTCTATTGAACCTCTCTACAATGGAAGCTTTTATATTAGAAAAAGTTGAATAATGATTAACATTGTATTGTTTCATTAGAGAATTAAACTTTGAATTGTAAAATTCTTTTCCTTGATCACTTTGAATATGTTTTGGAGTTGATTTACTCGATAAAAACACACTCTCCATTGCTTTGCTCACGTTGTCCGCTGTTTTCTGTTTTAATGGCACAGCCCAAGCAAATTTCGAAAAGCAGTCTATGACCGTTAACAAATATTTATTTCCTTTATTTTCTCCAGAATAAGGTATCATTTCCACAAGGTCTATTTGCCATAAATCGTTAATTCCTTTCAAAACAGTTTTCCGACGTGGATATTTTCTTCGAGCTGGTTTGTGCAATTCATTTACGACAGCACTTTTCAACAACGATGCATTCATCTTTTAAGATAACCGAGCGTTATTAGCATCACCGAGATACACACACACACACAGTGAAAAGATATTCACTTAATATAATATATTTATTTCTCGTAGCTCTTCAATTATCGATCCTATTTCGTTTTCATGTCCTTCGTGACCTGCATTCGCCGAAGATATTAGCAACCTCAGCCGATCAACTAGCTCATTAGGATCATCCCAATACTCATAAATGGGTTTATCGGCTCTCATGAGACCAGTGCCTTTGTGCGAACGAAGTGTGGCTATTTTACTAGGAGGGGGTGTGGTATGACGAGGTGTGAAAAGCATCGCTATTACTTTTCTATATTTTTCTGATCTGATTCCTTGTCTCCCTCGTTCTTCACTATAGCCTTTTTTGTGAGCATTGGTCGAGATTAAAATGTTTTTATACATTTCCAAGTCTTTTTTTTCATACTTTTCGGGATTTTTCAAGTAAAGTAACTGCAACAATCCCTCTGTGCCTTCATAAGTTACCCCGTTAATTGTTATGTCATCGCTGTTTGTATGTAGTTGAATATCAGTAGAGTCACCTATTGCGAATCCTCCATCGGGCATGACTCTAATGCCATAACGTGAATCGAAGGTTTTATTATCGCCTCTCAACAATTTCTCCAAATATTTTCTTTGTTGGTTTCCAAACTGTTTAATTGTTTCTACTAGTGAATCTTCAGTTTCATGATGTTCATTTTCTACTTTAATTTCAGGAAACGCCAATCTAGATGATGAAATTATTGGAGTTGTCGGATGAGTCGAATGAGCTAACTCTGGTGTCAATGTTGCTCTTTTGTAAATATCTTTTGTAAACTCAATCTCATCATTTTTGTTTCTAATCTTTTTACTTGACGGCTCCGATTTGGTTTCTTTTTGCAACTTTAACGACTCTTTAATATCTTCTAAAGGTTGTGATACAGGTGTAAAGAATGCTTGACGAACCTCATCTACATCCTGAAGACCGCGTTTCAATGTCCGAAATTTATTTTTTAAAATTTCGCTAGTTTTTATAATCTCACGGGTGACTTTAGGGTCCATGACTGAGCTCCGTCAACGACTGGAAACCCTTTATATATCTACAATAAATGTATCGATTCCTTTTCTAAAACGACCATTGTTTAAATCCCTACTTTTGTCAATAACCAGATAACCGAAAGGCTCTTTCCAACATAATGAACACATGTCTTTAAAAAGTTGGAAACCGATAGCAGGAGTGCTCACATGTTCATCGTAAATATGTTTTAAACTCAATTCGTCCTGAGGAAATATTATTAAAAAGTTAAAATTACACCTGATCAGATGTCTAGGAATGCAAACATAACTTTGTGTTAAGTAAAAACAATCTAGATTCATATGTCTTCCATAACTGAAATATCGTTTAATTATATCTTGATCCTCCATCGTAACATCATCGAATATACAGACTGAATTAGATTCAACTTGGTGAGGCATATCTTTTGCATCTTCAAAATCGTAAAATCCTATTTCAGGAACCATATTTAAAACATTTTTTAAATACTGGTATTTGAGCTGGTGTAAAGTTTTTCCGAATAGATATACATTTTTAAATTTTAAACCATTTGGATTTAATAAAAGTCCAATCATAATATTCGTCTTTCCACATCCGCTTGATCCGCATATCGACGCTCGTATGGTGTTTGGTAATAATGTGCTATGTTTCACCTCAGTAGATTCGTCAGGCAAACACTTCAAAGTAGAAAAACGTTGTTCTTGTTGGACTAATTTCATTTTGAATGCAGACAAAATCATTCATTTCCTGTATATATATATATATCGCCGATTGTCATTTTTCACTACAGTATGATTCGTAAGACTCGCAAAGGAAGAGGCTTGATAAACAGTCTCATAAATAAGTTACCGTTTGAATTACACCTGCCAGGATACCAGTATTGTGGCCCCGGTACAAACCTTGAAAAACGACTAAATAGAGGAGATAGTGGAATAAACCAGCTTGATAAAGCTTGTAAAGAACACGATATTGCTTATAGCAAAGATAAGGATATGCAAAGTCGTAGAAAAGCGGACAAGATTTTGGTTGAAAACGCTTGGAAACGAGTTAAAGCTTCGGATTCATCATTGGGAGAAAAAGCTGCGGCTTGGTTAGTTACAAATACTATGAAAGCGAAAGGTAAAATTGGTGCCGGTATTAAGAAGAAGAAGAAAAATAAAAAGATTAGTTTCAAAAAATTAGTTAAATCGCTAAAGGTTGCTAACGTATCATCGATCCTCGAAGCGTCAAAAATGGCATACAAAAAGGCTAAAATGCATTTACGTGGTAAGACAAAACCTTTGCCTCCCAGAGTTCTTCCTTTGCCAAAAGAGGGAGGATTTCTTCCATTTCTTGTGCCGTTAATGGCGGGGCTTTCTGCAGTGGGATCTTTAGCGGGAGGAGCGTCGAGTGTGGCTAAAGCTATCTACGAGGCGAAAGAAGCTAAACATAAATTAGATGAGCAAAAGAGGCATAATTTAGCGATGGAAAGTCAGAAAATCGGAAATGGACTTTATTTGAAACCATATCGGAAAGGCTACGGCCTGTTTATAACTCGACAAAAAAACAAATCTGGAAAGATCTGACTACCGAATAAGCCATTGACGGATTTAGAATTAAATTATTTGGCCAAAGTTTTAAATATCCAACATTTTCGAGGAGTGTTTATGATTGATAAACTTCCTAGATATCCAAACAAACACGAGTCTGCTATTGTAAATTTAGAGCCGAGCTCAGAACTTGGTTCACATTGGGTCTGTTATGTAAAACAAAATAATTTTGTGAAATACTTTGATTCCTTTGGAAACTTAAAACCACCACCACAGTTGCTCGAATACTTTAAGGGGCTAAAAATAACTTATAATAGAGAGCGTTATCAGGAGTGGAATACGTCGGTTTGTGGACATCTCTGCTTACAGTATTTAGTCGATGCTTCTCAAAGCGTTTGATCATTGTTAATCATGAGCTATACAGTAACGCTTACGGGCAACTCTAGCGTACTTTCCGCAAACTTTTTACCACCGTTAGAATTGGGGTCAATATATACTGTTGGGTTGTTATCATTTGAGACATATAATACTATTCCGAATATAAAAAAGGGCGCTAATGATATGTTTTATTTTGGTGATTTTTCGATCCAAATACCTGAAGGATCGTACGATATCGATGCTATAGCCTCCTTTTTACGTGAAAAAATTTCTCATCTTGACCCTACCGCTGTAGTGATAATAAGAGGAAATTCCAACACGCTAAAAACGGAAATTAAAACAACTCATGCAGTATACTTTAACTATTCCGAGAAGCCTCACTCTATTGGTCCTCTTTTGGGTTTTACACGATCCGATCATGTCATTCCTCCGAATCGCTCCTATACTGAATCAAATGACATTGTTAAAATTCTCAGCGTAAACATTATTTCAATTCAATGTAACATCGCATCGGGGTCTTATGTGAACGGAGAACCGGATCATAATATTCATCAATTCTTTCCGCGTGTAGACCCAGGATATAAAATAATAGAAATCACGAATCCGGTCATTTACTTTCCAACCAACGTGAGGACTGTAGACAATATCATCGTTCGATTAGTAGATCAGAACGGAGAGCTTATCGACTTTAGAGGAGAAACGGTTACATTGAGATTACATTTAAAAAAGAATGGGGATTGATTTTTCTTCTAGAGATAGTTGTTGCATCGATTATTATAAAAGGAGATGTCAAACAACGGTTAAAACCAGTAAACCTAAATCAACAAGAGCGCTAACAACTGCGAACGCTATATTTTTAAAACAGTGTGGTTTTCGGTTAAACAAACATTATGAATGACATACTAGACGTTACGACGGATATAAAATTCGTCGATTCTCTTACACAATTTGAATATCACTCGCACCAGCCTTATACGGGAAATACCTTTAACAAATCCGACGAGATTAGAATTCCTATTCATCAACAAGATATTTATACCTTTCCTTCTCAAAGTTTTATTTATCTCGAAGGGAGGATCTTAAAAAGTGATGGCACTATCGGTGCCACTCCAAAGTTGACTAATAACGCATTCGCGTTTTTGTTTGACGAAATTAGATATGAACTAAACGGTATAGAAGTCGATCGAGTACGAAATCCGGGGATAACTACTACTCTTAAAGGGCATGCATCATTTTCGCCTAATCGAGTAATGGGATTAGAAAATGCGGGGTGGACAATGCCCGGTAAAACTCTTTCTTTGGATAAAAACGGCGTTTTTAGCGTATGCCTACCACTTGATATTCTTTTTGGGATTTGCGAGGACTATCGTAAAATTTTAATCAATCTGAAGCAAGAGCTCGTTTTGATCAGATCAAGTACTGACCTAAACTGCGTGCTAGGTGACGATGATGTACAAATAAAACTTGACAAATTGGTGTGGAGAATGCCTCATGTTCGTGTTTCAGATTATGAACGTCTGAGGTTATTAAAACTAGTAGACAAGAACAAGGTCGTTTCTATTCCATTCAGATCATGGGATCTTTACGAATATCCCAATGTACCTGCGACGCAGCAGGAAAATTGGTCGGTCAAAACTTCAACAAATTTAGAAAAACCGCGCTATCTCATTTTTGCATTTCAAAGTGATCGAAATAGAACCTCTAACAAAGATAGCAGTCTGTTCGATAGTTGCAAATTAAAAAATTTGAAACTTTATTTGAATAGTGAACAATATCCGTACGATGACTTAAATTTAGATTTTGAGCAAGGAAAAGTAGCATTGTTGTATGAAATGTATAACGAATTTCAAACGAGTTATTATGGCGTTAGACATTCTCAGCCCCTGCTTTCAAGATCCGATTTCGAGAAACTAGCGCCTCTAGTGATTATAGATTGTTCTAAGCAATCTGAAGCAATCAAAAGTGCGACTATCGATATCAGAGTACTATTAGAGGCGAAAGAAAACTTTCCAGCCAATACTAAAGCTTACTGTCTCATTTTACATGATAAAATAATAGAATATGAAATGGGAACGGGTTTGGTCCGTAAATTGTACTGACTCTCTGTTTGTTTTTTTTGTGGTTGTTAGAAGAGGAGTATACTAATTTCTTTTTATTTTAAAAGTAGATGTAAAATGAACGTACAACCAAAAAAAAAAAATATAAACGAATTAGAACTCGATTCGGAAAATACAAAATATCGAGTAATAATATCTTTTATTTAGGTATCTTTCAAGCCTGATGAGGACCTTGTTGAAACTCGTACTCTTGTAACATGGAATTATGCTCATCGTGCAGCACGTATCAGTCCATGGGAAACATATGCGAGGGACAGAGTAAGATTCGAAAACAGGATTCAACATATTTCCAAGATACTGAGTCCTATCCTGGAATCAACCCACAGATCAGCTGTTTATCAGAAACATTACAAGATTGTTAATTGTTAAAAATTTTATATTTACCTTATCAGTATTTGATTCAGATTTATTAATTTTTTTTTTTAATTAAATTTTATATTTACATAAAATAAAAATATTTGATTTCAGTAAATTTGTATTTGTTTTTTTTTTTTTTTTTCCTTCTTCCTATTTTATTTTTCAAGGGACAAATAAAAAATACAACATATTAAAGGAAACTTATTTTATTGATTATCATCACAATTCAATTCATTTAAGTTGTAAAACAGTGTATTTGTATTTATGCTAAAATCAATTGGTTCGCTAACTACACTTGCTTCATTCTTATTATAAAGTTCAACCATCTTTGTTATCAATGCTAGTGAATCGTTGATTTTTTCTATATTTGCGCAAAGTTTGACCGTCTCGTTCCTGTTGAAACATGCAGATGCAGACGATGGTGGAAGGGTCTCATGATTAAACATTGCAAACCATTGCGTTACCTGCTCTATCCGCATCACCCTAGTGCGTCCTCTTGTAGTAAGTTCACAAATCACGTTTTGACATCTTGATCGGTCTTTTTCATAGGATTTTTTTCGTTTCTGCAGCAATAACAAAATTTTCGGAGCTCGGGTGGTAATATATGTCCATTCCTCAACATTCATGTAAACGACAGTTTTCTTCTTTTCGCTAATGGCGATAGTCGGCACAAAGTTACACAAACCGATTCGAAAACATTTACTGTTGGTGAGTGGGTACTCGGTCACAAGGTCCATTCGACGATCCATCTCGCGTATCATCAACGACAAGACTGTGTGGTATAACGGAGTGGAGGGGAGAAAGCTGCAGCTGTTCTAGTTTTTTTATCACATCATTTATTTCCCTTCTTTTTAGTTCATACAAGGAAATGCATAATTGCAAATCTTTGAGTCGATGTAGAAAATTGTGAAGCCTTTTAACAACATACCGTCTCTTCGCTATCATTCTCGTCAGACACTATGATTTGCAGCTCATTCAATTGTTCACAATACTCTATAAACGAACAGTTTTTAGACCATTTTTTGTGGTCGGCAAAAGGGTCGTCATACTCCTTCCATTCATGCAAGACTACTCCGCAAAATGGACATCTTGTCCTATCAGACACTTTCAAGTAATACAACCCAGCAGCCGCTAGTTTCAATGGACTCACCGGTGACGACCAGCCGACGAATGTCGACAACCTTCCTTCTTCGTACCTCAGGTTCTTGCTCCTTAGCCGACCCATACTAAACTAACTGATTGAGGAAACAACAACGTGCTTCATTCATAAGACATAATGATGACACTCTCCCATTCGGAAAACAATATACTCTCTTTCATTATGCTGTGACCTAGTTTCGGTGTTGCCACATCTCATCTGCGACGTTGCCAAATCTTAATTTGCACACCTGGACCTACCTCAAGGTCAACACCCCCTCGCCCTGCCTTACACCCCTCCCACCCTCAAGGTCATCTCAAGGTCACGACCACGACCCTGCTACAGCAGACAATGACCTCAAGGTCACGGCTCCGGCTCAACCCGCCTATTTGTACTACTTACTTGTAACACGTCAACCAAACCTATCATTTACGATGACAATAGTCTCACTCGTTACGCTTGGCAATTGTGAACATCGGCGTATCCTGGGAGTGGCATAGTAGGCCACCGCCCTGGCCCCACAATCGAAAAATTATCTGAAAATCCAATTGAAAAATTAAATAAAATATTTATTTTAGTCAATTTTTTATCGTCAGACCTTCCTCCATCCGGTTGTTTATTCTATTCCTGCATATTCAATCTCTTTGCAGGTTTCCAATCTTATCAGGTTGGACCCTGTAATTACATGTCGCCAAGGATCCAGCGAATTCTAGTTTCGCTTTTAATTGGTTGCTAGCACCACTGGCACTTTATAAAGTTTAGTTAATATATAACAAGTTAGTGAGACGGAATTAAATCGAGGAAGAAACAGAAAAAAAGAGTTATTAATATTCCTATACTATTTAAACACACATACAATTATTAATTATTTATGTTTCTTGAAAAATAAATATGTAAGCTTCGTAAGAAAAGTAATTTACGATCACAATCAAAATACAATCACACTTTATTAGTTAGGGAAATACGGAGACAATGAGTTTATAAATTTGTCGGAGACTATAAACAATAAAATGAGATATTTCTGGAGAAGTTGGATGGATGGATTAACGTCAATGAGTGGATCTAAGTTTAAATTCACCAAAAACATTTATTTTTGCATTTTAGTTCTAGCTCGAGTCTTAAAAAACTGTGAAAAATTAACGCCTTGAGAAATTATTATCCCTAGCCGCCGACTGTATTTCACCGTAATCTGCGTGCCATAATTATGATTTTATATTTATTTGGTCTATTAAGATTGTGTAATCCAACAAGCGTAAAAAAGAGCTGATTTTTTTTATTTTTAAGATAAAACCAGGTTTACTAAAATCTTTGAGATAATAATTAAAAATTCCAGATTTTTAATGTAATGCTATATGTATAAATATAAATATATATATCTTAGATCTTAGATATTCAATATTCAATTTCTTATGCAAATATTATCGATTTGAGTACTCCCTGCTGCTTGGCCTAAGTAAGGAACTCGGTAACGGTTACCATAAAATGCCTCACCAACTAGACTCCCCAAAAGAAATAATAATAACATAAATTTAAAAAAGAATAATAATTTGTTGACCAATTTTTCTTAAATAAAATTGTATCGTATCACCTGGTTATATTTTCGATTTTCTTATGATTAATTCTGATTATTATCATTTTCAATTATCTTATTTTTATGGAAAATGGAGATAGTTAGGGGTGCTGTCAAGAAATCTATCTTATTTTTAAACGTTCTAATTTTAAATTTATTAAGTATAGCTTGGTTCTTATTCGTAGAATGATCACATTATTCAGGAGAGAATTTTCTTTCCTTTTTTTTTTTTAAGGTATTGATTATACTGTTCGTTTTTTCGTTTCTTGATATTCGAGAAAAATATGAAAATGAATTTTTAGTATCCAAGATTGAAAACGATCTGAATAAATACTGAGTTTGTTCTACTAAAAAATGAATCGTAATATACAAAGGGTCATAATTAGACCATTAAATATTTATACTCTCTCTTATCTTTTATTCCTGGTGCTCATTCCGCTGAAAATAAGAATCCTTCTGATGGTGCATAGTTTTTTGTTTTAGTAGGTAGATTTAATGACAATTAAATTCAATATCATTGCTTATATTATATATATATATATATATATATATATATATATATATATATATATATATATATATATATAATGCACTTACCTTCATTCAACTTCTTCAATAGCTTGACTACCCAATCTCGCGAAATTTCCCATCGTTTATTATAGTTTTGTGGAAATGGAGGTTGTGGTCCCAGCTAAACACAAATTAACTTCTTGAGAGCAAATGTTTTGAACCAGGATTCAATGGTTAGTAAAATCTTTGTCCTCTTCTTCTTCTTCTAGTGGCACGACAAACGCCTAAAGCGGTCCTTGGCCAGCTCAACCATTTTGCCCCAGGATTGTCTATCTGCAGCTTGGGCTATATTTATTCCTTCTTGTCTAACGTCTGTTAGTACATTGTCCCTCCAAAATGGTACAACCATAAATGGTGGTTTTTTGTACACCTTTGAGGGACACCTCCCATCCTCCATCCTAATAATGTTTCCGAGCCATTTTACTCTCTGCACTTTGACAAAATTAGAAACGAAAAGATCATGGTATTCCCTATACAACTCCATATTCCGACCTAGTCGCCAGGATCCACTTTATTCGTCTCAGGATATTCCTTTCGAATCGGTCCATCGGGCATCCTTCTGTGCATCGGACTTGAGAGTCTTGTCTAGCTTGCTTGCTACCGGTAGTATGAGGCATTTGTAGATCCCCATTTTCGTAGCACAGCTTAATAACCTGCTCCTTGTAATTTTGGCGAGGGAGAAGTACGCTCTGTTTGCTGCTGCCAGTCTGTTCTTTATTTCAGTCTCCTCGTCCATGTTTTCAGTTATAGTAGATCTCAATATTGAAAGCTAGGGACAACCTGGAAAGTGCAGTTTTCTAGCTGTACTTGCTCTGGGAACGTATCTTTCTTCCTGATGCACATCATCTTTGTTTTATTCTTATTGATCCTGAGACCCATGTATTTAGCTTCTTGATCTATTTTTATAATAGCCTACTGATCTACCAATAATGGCCACATCATGCACATACTTACGTACTTGTGCCATTCTTGTGAATACAATGCCGCCATGATCCAATCCTGTCCTGCTTATTATTCTATGGAGGACTATGTTAAACAGTAGTGGTACCAATGTGTCACCCTGCCTTAGCCCTGCGTTGACACGGTCCCCTAAAATCTTTGTCTTTGTCTTAATTATTCAAATCGTTTCGTTGTTATTTTTATAATAACAATTTTTGCTTTGAACAATGTGCGAATACATATGTCCGTTTGTAGCATCGTTCCAGAGAAAACCTACGCCAAATATATACTTCAGTTTGTCAATACTATTTTTTCAAAGTAAGGAACTACCAAGTCGTTTATGCCAGTAATCATATGCTGTTCTCAAAGGTTTAGCCATATATGCCTAAGAATTGCTATATGGGCTTCACTGTCCGAGCTATGACCTCAAGGAAAAGTCAGATCGTTTGATCTTACAAAGAAAGGGGGAGACTATATGTGACTGGCTATTTCTCGACATTCTTCATCCAGTTCCTTGCATCTTGGGTTGACAGCGCCTTCCCGACAACTGCCGCTCTTATCTTCAGAGGATAGGTAATAAACCTAAGGTACATTTTAAGCTATCTGCCATAGGTTCCTTACCATATTTACATAGGTACTTCTAGTATTTCAAATAGTGTCGCATATAGCAGTACAAACTTAGAAGTACGTGGTACATAAGGCACTATTGTGTCTTCTTCATATGAAAAAAACATTAATCCTGAAGATCTGGGTGAGGATAAAGTGAAAAACTTATTAAATTATTGCATTGTCATCAGTTTTTGAGAAGTTTCAATTTAATTCTATATTTTGAATTGTCCGAAAATTTTGTTAAAATATTCGGCTACATACAGGCGAAGCTAATAAAAGGCAAATAAAAAGCAACAAGCCCCATCTTCGTAAAAATTGCATATTTATATATTAATGAATTCAAAGATAATTAATTACTGCTACATTGGTTTATACAGTTTACAATTCCAAAAAACGTGTTTGCAGGATTAAAGTCAGCCTGCCGAAGAAAGAAAAGTGGTGCAGCTATTCCAATTTTCCACTCGCCGGGCCGAGAATCCTTTATCCTTTAGTTGAAGCGGGAGGTATGAGTTCGCTGCTCTTTTTTATTCCAAGTTCTCTCGAATTAAGAATTCCCATTCCAAGTTAGAATGGAGGAGAGAAAGAGGATTCCGACCGTGAGTAGGTTTCCAACAACTTGCTCACCAACTTTCTACTTCCCCGGTCGCCTTCCATCCTGCCGTTGATGGCGTCTTTTCTGCCATTTGCGATCTGTATCTATTTTACTGAATTAAATAAATATATAAGATGAATAACCTTAGGATTCATAAATGTTTTTATAGATTAACTCCAAACACATCTTTAAAACGGTATACACATCTTTAAAGGATCTTACATGGAGGTTCATGGAGTACACAGTAGAGGTTGTACCATTTGTAGGACAACGGTTGTGCAGCCAACAGCCTAGTTCCCCCCCCCTCTTTATCGAAGCTGGGTGAGCCGTAGGAAGGTCTTCAGATCCCACGGGGTCCATCTGTGGCTGTCAACGGATTAAATAATTTATCTGACTCAGCTGTATTGGACCCCGAGGCTTCTAGCAGCTCAGCAATCTACACGCTGCCACGTTCCCCACAGTGATAATAATAAAAATAAATTATTTATTTATTCTGGAACAAGACCCTTTAGATCACTAATAAAAACCAAAAAAATATGGGTTATATGATGTTAGTTTAAAATACAATTGTAATTTGATTAATTGATAAAATGAAAATAAATTATAAGAAATTAAAGAAATAATTATAAATAGGAAAATATATTAAATATTTAGATTATTATTATTATTTAATTTTTCATTAGCACCTGAAAAATTTAATTTTTCATTAGATATTTACCAATTTATGAAGAAAATGAAACACAGAAATATTCAATAACAATAAAACTATAAATAATAATCTTTACTGTTCTTTCAAATTGATGCAACTATATGCGTGAAAAGCGATTTTAAAAGTCATTATAACTTATCTTTCATCCATCTATTTACAAGTTTTGAGCATAAAACTGAACAACTATTTATGATTTTTGGGAGATTTTATTGACATGAAATGATTAAATATATGGAGGACTTCAAATGGGATTCAAAAATAGAAATGTAATTACAGCGACAAATAGAATAAGGTATAGTTCTGCGTGACAAGGATCGGATGAGGAAAGATCTGCTGATAGCTGCATTTCGATGCGGCGTTGTATATTATATACATGTAATTACTGTTTACCAATGTATATATCGAACGAATATATCGATATCTTCCTTATCGAATTCTCCCAAATATATAGAAATTGGATATCAACTAAAAATATCAAAAATTAAAAAAAAAGTACTTTTAGCTTAAGGAAAGAGTAAAGTAAATTAGCAAGTCGTAGATATTAGTAGTTTTAATAGCTTTAATGCAATATTCATATTTGATATACTTGCCAGGAGTGGATGAATATAAAAAGAGAGAAAAAATATTCTTAAAAAGCCTATCACTTGAATGTTTGTATACAATAATTTTTAAAATTACATACTAGGTGCTAATATATATATATAACGTATATTCCAAACACCATGTAGAGTATGATATAATTTATCTATTTACCCGAATAAATCACTACCATGGGATTGAATTATTTATATATGTAAATAAATAAATATATATATATAAGGACGTAATGAGAGTAATTTTTATCAGATATATTTCTGCTACTTTAATGACATACCGAGGTTTTATGCGGTGTTTAATGGCTTGTACTTCTACAGTACCACTAAATTAAGTTGGACAGTTTAACATTTTTTATTTGAAGTGAGTTGGTGTTAATGAAGTGCCTTTTGGAGTCTCAACTTTATTTTCTTTCAGCCAAGTTTTTTAAGGTTTATCCTTAAATTAAATTTTATTATCTTTCAGGTCAGCACCCAATACGCTGCACAATATTGGATGCAGTCAAAAAGGTGCCTTTTTGTGAAAAAAAACTAGCCTTTTATCTTGTTTTTAGCTGAATGACTCTGTCAGAGATTTGTTTCAATGTGTTTTAACCTAATATAATAAAGCCAACGCCAATGCAATAGGATTCAACGTTTAAAGATATAATTCATAATTTATGGAATTTGATTGTACGAGGTGGGAGAATAAAAAATAATAACTTAAATACTTTTAATACAATATGTTTTTATTTAATTTAAAATCCTTACAAAAAAACAATAACATTATGCAATAAAAATAAAATTATCTGCAATTAGATAGAACAAAGAAACACAATTTTCTTCAATAACTCATATTTGCTGTTTTTGGCATTAATCTGATATTAATAAATTTCATCATTTGTGAAATCACAATTTTATTTCTTTGGGTTCTGTGAAATTCACAATTCGGTGAATAGCAGTTGAAATTATAATATACTACGCAGTTTAATTATAATTTAATCCATGGCAATGAAATTATGAGACGAGTCCTCGAAATTTATTAATATAAAATATGTAGATCTTTATTAAACCCTTCAAAGATCCACAAGTTTATTTAGTTATATGTGTAAATATTTAAACATACTCGTTTTTTCGGAATAAATTAAAAACTTTTTGCCTTCAAAAATGTAGTTCGTTTTTATCGATTATCTTAGTTCATCCTGTATTTCGGTCTGTTGGTATGCTTTATTTTGGTCTCTGAGCTGATTTGTTTGTTTACGTAAATTAGTAAATTCAGGATTCCACCGAGGGACTGTTCTGCATTCAGTTCGACATTTGAAGTTTCCTGATTGCAAGATTTAATAATAGAATTCGCAATTGTGTTGACTAAACTGTCAGAGGATCCCTGCATTAGTTCTGATTTTAATACTGCAGTGTTGAAGTTTATCATAGGCACATATCTACAACACAATTTTCTGTGTTATTTAACTTGTTTTAAGAAATATTTATTCCACATTAGATTCGGTAGGAGCGGTTTAACTCGGTGGTAGAGCGCTGAGTTGCCGTGCCGATAATTTATTTAATCTGTTAACAGCCTGGAATGGATCCTTTGTGATCTGGCGACCCTCCTGGAGCTCATCCAGCCTCTGTAAATTGGGCACCCATAATCAGGGGGAAATCTGACGGTTGAGCGTCTCATATAGGACAAATCACCTACCTGAACTGCCAGGGTTCTAGAAACAGTATGGTCTCTACCTCGTACTGAACTCACAACCTTATATGGTTTGTAGCAGTAAAAGTTTTTATTTTTTTTTTTATTTGTATTTGAGCCGGTGAAGAATCTTAAGACTTGGGTCAGGAATTCCAGCCATGAGGACCTTCTTCAGAAATGGTACCTCATTTGTGGTACCGACCGACAGGCCACGTCAACCCGTTCAATTTGCTGCGATGACTCAACAGTCCTGCTAACTATTGAGGGGGCCACTCTAATGGATCTGCCGATATTGGTAGTGATGATGATATCTCATTAAACAACTCGATCGTGGGCCAACAAAATGATTGTCATTCTCATAAGTAATCAGTCCTTTTAGGTTTCCTCACAAATCGCTACAATTTATCGTTTTATAACTTATTGTTTATTGCTATTGACAATGTGAAAATGGTTGCCTGGGTACATCTTTAGAAATGTTTCTAATTTGACACGAAATAAGTTAAACTTACTTTAATTGTGCCAACGTTTCGGCCTGATTTTTAGACCATCATCATGGCTGAAAATAAAACAAAACAGAATAACAACATAAACAAACAATGCAGTACCAAAGAAAATATCAGGGGTATATAAACAGAAAATATAGGAATAACAAGAAATAATATAGATTAAATAAGGAAATAGTTTGTATGAAATTCCAAGAGTTTCACACAAATCTATAACATTGTAAAATTGAATGAGAAATGATTTTATTACAAAATACAATGAATATCATATTATTGGTGTAAAGGCAAAATGAGTTACTATTAAAATTTTCGTTTATTTTGTTATTTAAAAAAATCATAATAATAAAAATAATAATCCAATCAGAATGGCAATCTTTTATTTATTTAAAAGTTCATTTCACTACCTCGTGGGCAGTAATGAAAATATTGTAGTCACGAACATTTTCAGTTTTAAGATTTTAACCAAACTTGAATCGATTTTGATTTGGTTCAACAAGATGTCAGAAAGTTCCCTGTAATCTCAAAAAAGCTAGCAGCAGAAAGTTAATTTGGGGGTTAAATGTTTCCAAACTAAAAATTTCTTTTAATATGGTAGTAATCTCTGCTGTTAACATCACCATGTACACGTATTCTTTGAAAGCTAATATTCGTCTCTAACTCCGTCCTAAATATTTTGAGAAAATGGTGTTAAACGTTTTAGATCACTTAACATTTGCAGTTATGCTTGGTGTTGTGGAAAAAGTTTTGTAACGACCGTAGAAAGCGTCGAGTAAACGTTTTAATGCATGTTTTTAATTAAATTGTTTTATCTACAGATATTAGTTTGATCTATTTATAGGCACGGCTAAAAATAATTATAAATTTTGGTGATTATAAGTTATATTATGTAATTCAACAATTCTTGTAGTAATAAAAACAGGAATTTCTATTGGAATTCTAAATAGTAAATGTGTAAATCTGAAACAATGTTAATATTCTTGGGTCGTTTCATATGAAATGTCGGTTTTCATTTTAGAAGATAGGTTATTTTGCAAAAAAACTTTATGAAATCAAAACAATTTTATTCAGAATACTTAGCCTCATTTTCTATACATTTTTTCTAATATTTTACCAACTTTTCAATCTCAGAACTGAATAATTCAGGGTTTTGTGATGAAATAAAGTCTGAAAATGCGTTTGTAACTTGAGAATAATTCTTTCAAAGGAAGTTGTCCAAATTTCTGAACAGATGGAAATCTGTTGGAGTTAATTCTGGCGAATGGGCTGTAAGAAGACTTCGTATCCCAGCTTCATTTAGTTTATTCACAATCTGTCGTGAAACATGAGGTCTGGCCTTCTGCTGCAATGTCATGAGATCCCGTCCGATTAACAAATGCACGTTGGTTTTCGTTACTTTTTTTTTTTTGCAATATGTCAATAGCCCTGCAGTACTATGTGGATGTGATGGTTTCATCTATGGGTAGAAAGGAGAAATGCATTATTTATAAATTAATTATTTAGTTACGGGTTTATCTGTCACCAGCTGAAAATTACTCAAACCAGCGATGAATGGTCCATTCGTCACAACACCCTACCCAGAACGCGGTGGTAACGTTTCTTGCATCTTGGGCTGCCGTGTGTGCAAATTTAAACTCATAAAAAAATTAGAGGAAAATCGCGTGTTTCCATGATCATATTTAATGGCTTACTAAACAATGTCCTTTCAATTATAGTTATAGCACATCTTATCAATAAGTGAGGATTAATAACAGCTCATTACAATCTATTAGCATGAACATAGGAAACAACATAAGTCCGCTAGCTTCACTTTAATATTTAAAAATAATAAAAACGGGCGACAATTTTAATAGTTAGTAATTAATAAGGTTTGAATCTATATGCTTTTTTCTTGTTTAGAGTTACCTTGTTTTTTGGAACGTTAAATTCATATGAAAATTAGATTATAATTGAGCCTATTAAGAATAATCATATTAAACGCCTACAGCTGGAAGTATAATTTTTGTCTTTCTTTATATTTTGAAAATTTTACTTTCAAGTAATTTGACACCGGAGGCCCACAGACATCCTGTTTAAACAAATAAACAATCGCCAAAAAAAGAAATAAAGCTTTTGGTATTGAGGGTATTTCATTTTCTTATTTTGGCGCCCGACCCAGGGTGAAGGGAAGAGTTGAGCTGAGAAGAATTAATGCTTAGAAGTGGTTTGTTAATGTGCTCGAGGCTGCCCGGACGCTCTCAGATGTTATCATTCCCTCGGGTTTCGTTTACCACCCGCCAGTCACTCGTAAAGCTCGTTACCTCGGAAACTGAGACCATTCCTTCCTTATCTCACCATCCTTCGGTCGAAAAGGTAAAGCGGGCGGTTCTCAAGCCGAGGACAGGAGGTGGAAACGTAACTATCGTCTTCAGTGCGTGTAATAACACGTTTTGTTTGGAAATACTAATTAATTAATTAGTATTCGTGGTATAATGACGTGTGTGCTTGTTTTGGTAGGTATCTTAATCACCGATCTAATTTAGGTAGATTTGTTTTTGTTATTAAGTTATCTTTGGGTAATAATTATTACGTAATAACGTAATATCGTTGTCATATTTATTAAAACTTTATAAATGGATAAATATATAAATCATTAATTAATAAATTTTATTTTTATTTTTTTTAGTTTAAAACAATTAGTCTAACCATCAGAATAGTTTCTTGATATAGTTTATCTTCTCTCACAGTCCTTTTGTAGACGTTTCTTTCTTTCTTTAGGCCTCCAATCTTCAGTCTACCTTAAGTCTTATCTTCTTTCTATGTTCTGGATTTTATAAGAAAGCTTTACTTGGCCTTCTTTCATCTCCCATTATTATTTAGCCTCCTGGTCTCAATATTAATTAAAACACTGTTCTCAAGCCACCTTGTTTTCTTTCTGTAGTCAGGTGGAAAAAATAACGATAATACGGTTATCGGAGAAAAAAATAAAACCCTGTACGATTAAAATCCATGAAGGGTATTGAGTTCAGGATCATTAGAGGGAAAAAGTTAAATAGTTTTCCTAAACGAAATCAAATTTACTAAACTAAGAGCAGTAGCATATATGTATTGTATAAAGGTAATATTCAGGAAAGCAACGATTTCAGAAAAGCTGACGATTACTTTTTAGTTCGCTAAACAAAATATACAGAAAAATAGTGAGAATGGTATAAGCATTAGTTTATCTTAAGCTGGTAATTTATTATTATACATTATGTAAAATAGAAAAAAGTTTTTTCAAGTGTGTCATATAAGAGCCATTTTTTTAAGTGTGTCAATGCTGTGTGATCTCAAGACTTTTTCCTCTTTTTTTTTATTGAAATTTTAGTTTGTGTAGTTATATCTATTATTTAATCTGAAATGTCTTCGTTGCAATAACGGTGTCGGTTTTTTTTTTTTTTTTACATAATAAGTTATGTGAATAGTATTAGTTGATTTTCATCAATTCTGATTTGGGCCAATTACTCAAACAAATACTAAAAAAGAACTTATGGGAAATGTATAGATTTCAATGACACATTTCACCAAGAAATGAACGTTTCAACAAAGATTGCGAAGGATAGATGATAATATAACCTAAAGAGTATGTATAAATCGGTTCTTTTATCTATATACAATTAGTACTAGTTACTAAATGCAGCCTGTAATAAAATTATTTTATTTTCTAGAATATTAAAAAGGAAACGAATGAAAAGTTGAAACTTGTTGTGTCTAAATTAGAAGCGACTAATTGCGGAACTGATACCGCATTTTATAATTGAACGTCGTATCTAATCGCGAACGCTTTTTCGCAAATTAATTCGATTGTTACATAAGTTAATCTAGTTTTCTCTCGTTTTCGATTTAATTTGAGTATTCTATGAGGAATAGTTATTCACTGAGCTTCCTTAGAGAGGAGTAGCCTTCAGCTCCCACTCATCGGTGGCTGGAAGTGACAACTTGAGGAAGGGCGGAAGATATCCTGGAAGCGGCACGTGCTGGAGAAGCACCACTTGTGTATTCCAGGCCCACCCACGCTCGGCTAATCGCCCACCTCAATATCTTCATTGAGAAGGGAGTCGATAGTAAGGAGTGTTATATTTTTACTATCAATTTTTACTTTATATGCGCCGGAACATATAGGGTCGATTCATGGCTGTTAATAGAAACATTAGCTTGTATACATTTTTAAAAACATATAAATAAAATTATACAAGTATTTATTCAAGTGAGTTAAAAGACCTTTTTTTCCGGTCAAAAATGTTTTTCTTTATTTTAAATACGTTTCGACTTTTTAAGTCATTTTCAATTATCTTTTCATTTATACATTCCTACCGCTCATAAAGTCATATATATATATGAAAAAACATTTTTAAAATAATGACAAACAGATAAGATATAAATGCCAATTAACTGTACTGTATCTTGGAAAACGGTTGTTCAGGGAGGTGAATCGTCCGCTAAACTTTTCGACCTATTTTGGGTACCCACAGAGGCTGAGTGAGCCCCATGAGGATCCTAGATCTCATAGGCTCCATTTCCCGCTACCAACAGATTAAATAAAAGTACCAAAGCAGCGGAATTCGAACCCAGGACCTTCGGAACGGCAACTCGGCGCTCTATCACTTAAATAAAATTATAAATAAATGTTTAACCTTTGTAGGTTGGTAGCAGAGTTAGCAGGCAGCTAATACAGATAAGCGTTTTATTCAGTTTAATCCTAAGGAAGGATTTTGAATTAATGAAAAAGTATTCTGCTGCTGATAATAATAAGAGGCCATGAATAACTAACCCTGGCAGTAATCTATTTAAATCAGTGAAGTGTGTAATAACGGCTGCCTTGTGCCCCAAGGCCGTAGGGGTGGTACCTTACCTATCTAGCTCCATGAAATGTTCTTATTTCAGTAAGTTCCCCTGGTAACTTGTTATCGCTTGCAGCTAACTATGGAAAGTGCACATTTCTTGGCTAGAATTTCCCCCCCTCTGTTTCTTACTGTTATTCATTGTTAATTAACATCTTAAAAAAGTGTGAAACCTGCATTGGACCACAATTGTTCCCATTATGTTTTACTTATTTGGGAGTATTTATATAAAACTTGATGGTATGTTAATAAATGTATGATAAAAATTAAATTGGGGCTCATAATTTCATTATAAGTAATGGCCATTATAAACGGAAACATCCAAAGAGCATAGGCACTTTTTGAAGAATTATTACTTTGCATTTTTTTTAGTTTATTGGTGGCCATCTTGTTCTGTCGGGCTCATAAAGTGAAGTCTCATAGACGTAGACCGAAAATTTTGCACAATGTCGTTCCACTTATTAGTTTTTATTTCATCTACGACCTCAATACCCGTCCAAATTCTTTAGTAACTGCATCTTCGATTACTATAAACATTATTTTAAAAATATTTTATTAATTGTTTTTATTTGGTTCACTTCCCGTGGTACTTCAATTAAAGTACCACATCCGGAATTACAATTTAACTAAATTGTGTAATGTTGTTTGTATCGATTTATTAATACTATCTACCGAGTAGGTAGCGATTTGAGAATTTTCGGATTATTGTTATTATTATCAGTTTTGATGAAAATCTACTTGACATTGAATATTACAACAGTTCCATACTTCCTAACGCTAATCATTCTTTATTTATGAAAATTATGAATGAACGAAACAAAACAACCTACGTACAGACGCCACAACGAAACTAGTTAAAATGGATTGTAAGATGGATAGAATGGATATCACCGTTTGTTTATTTAATCTCCGTCTCTCCTGTTACTTAATATTGTGAGGATCCCTTCGCTGGAGCTTGATCCAGGAATCTTCCTCCCGAGCGACCTGTCTTCTCCTTCTCCATTATTATCCTCTTCTGTCAAAGTCCTCTTGGCTTGCGCTCTCCCGTGTCTTCTTTGGTCTTCCCCTCCGGTCCCTGTCTCTCCGTTTAATATACGACATTCGCTACTCTTTTTTCATCCAATATAGGAAAATGTCCGAGGCATCTCAGCCGATGTTCTTCCACAGGATCCTCATTACATTTGCCCTTATTGTTCTTTTTACCGAATGTCATCTTCTATCCTCCGCTCTTCGTAAATATCTCACCTACATATCTATGAGTTGTCTGTTGTTTTTTGTTGTGAAAATGCTAGCATCCATTAATGATTGAGAATTGGCTCTCATTTTGTCTTCAACAAACACTTACTGACAGCTTTTATTCTTTCATTCATTTCACCTTCTATCCGTCCATGTTCATTTAGGTGAACATTCAGGTACTAAATGTATATGAATGAATTCTTGAATGCAGAATGACCCTTTTCTCGCTCAGAGTGTTGACTAATAGGATATTTATGTTAAAATCTGGCATAACACAAAAATAACAAATAAATGTTAAAAATACGAAAGTTTTCGCGTTTACGTATTTCTTTACTGCGTTGAAGGAAGTAAAAACAATTGAGATTCTATGATATAAGTAACTGCATAATTCTGAACCATGATTACTTTACTTTAAATGAATTAAAGAGTAAAGTAAATAAAATATGCAGCGTACCTTAAAAAAATCATTTTCAACATTTTCCAAGAAATTACTCAATCTTGATATATTTTTATAAATTATGCGTTATTTTTTATTAATTACAAGGCTATAAAATATTATTTATTATATTTATTTGTTTTTAATGACTCACTTGTCAGTTATTTTCAGGTAGCTCAGAAAACATTTCGAACTATTTTAACATACTATTTAGAAGAACTGATGCTGGTTCTGGTTGTTAATTGTTAATGCGGTTTAATTATATTTAGTCTAATGTAAACGTTTTTTGAAAGCTTAAATAAATCTCTCCAAAATAATAAACAGCCGCTGTGTAGAGGCGCTCACACCCAAAATTAAACCTTACTGAAACATTTTTTTTTTATTAAATCAACGGTCCCATTTATAAATTGTAAAAAATATTTTTTACAATGCAATCGCTTCTAAAATAAATAAATGATACAAAAAATATACCTAAAAAAATATCGGTCAGAATAGCTGAATTTAAATTTATTCTGGAGTTACGTCTTCAAATTAAAGCATAATACTGTGAATGGTTTGAATTTCAGAAAAAATAACTGTGGAGTGCGATCGAATATCCACTCACCAGTATTTTTGAAATAATTATTCTATATTTAATTTCTACGCGAGCCGCAAGGACTGTAATCTGTTGTAGTAATCAACGTGTAAATTGTGACGCTTGTTTTTTTTTAAAGTAACTTTTAAATAATTTTAGTAGATATGGTTTCCTTCAGAATTGTCATATTTCATAATAATTAGTCAACACTTGGAGCTTTTAAGCAAATTTGACTTAAGTGTTTGAATGCGGATATATCTACAGCCCCGGTGAGTAAGCAGTTGAGTTGAATTTTCTCCAAATAAGTATTTTTTACTTATGGAAGCGGTCTTGTGTTATTTTTGTAGTGAATAAGGGGCTAAGTTAGGGATTGGCTTGAAATGGAGTTATTGCTTATATTGCATCTCTATTTCAAGCAAACAATTACCGGAATGATACAATTCCAGTCCTCTCATTACTATCAACTCACTCAAAATTACTAAACCACTTTACAATTGGTATCTTCAAAACATTATATTGTGTTATAAAATAAATTAAATTAGATCACGCACAGTTGATTTATAGATGGTCATTAAATAAATTCCTTTTGTTCTTATAAATGAGAAGACTTCGGCTTTTCTCCAAGAAGTACAGAAATCAACTAAAGGATGCTTTTACTTTTTACATTTGTTAATCAACTGTGATAATAGGCCCGCAGCATTCCGGAAGTTGGCTTTATCAAAGTTTATCACTGACCCAGGAAAGCGTCAATGCAGTGCTCCACCATTTGCCAAAACTGGCATGTGCGTTGTTTAAACGGCATCTTTATCGAAGGTAGCGAACAAAAACTCAATTTTTCCTGCCAACTCTGGCGTAAATGGAGTACGTAGGGATGGTGGAAGAGGGGGGAGAGTAAAAAGCGGACGACTACAAAAAACAAAACAAAAAACATGAGCTACATTACTTAAAAACTTACTAGAAAGTATTTTCACTAAATTACAAAAGTTGAAAGATCAAAATGGTGAGAAAGACAGAAAAACTTCCAGCCGCATAGGTTACTTCTTGAACCTACTAACTCAATTCAAGTGAAAATTTTCATTACTGAGAAACTGATGTGCGTAAAAACTTAAACACCAGGTGAAAAGAAGTGAAAATTCTCTGCCACGATATTCACAATTTTCAAATTTTATAACCTTTCATTTCTATTTCAAGGCTATATGCACGTATAAAATTCTGGGAAAAAACACATTCCATTTAGCAACGATGTCAGAAATTTTGACTATAATTTACATCACTACGTTCGCATGGTTCGCAAAATAAACATGCATAACGAATTTCAGCTCCTTAGATCCCAAGAAGCTGCTGCCAGTGCTTAAATGTGGAGAGAACAATTTATTTATAATATATTACAATCTGTATGCATATAAATTGCATGCTTAGTATTAGAAAGTAGTGCCTTACTGTACACTATTTATTTAGTAGTAATTTTACGACAAAATAAATTGTATATGATTGCCTGGATGGCAATAAATAATTTAGAGGATTTGATATTCGACGATATAAATATTTTTCACATCCCTTAAATTTTTAATTATTTTTTAAGCCAATTTATTACTAATTTACCCATTTAATAAACATGAAAATTCATTCATTTCTAAATTCACATGTTTTGTAACAGCTTGAGAATTAATGTTTTTTTGTATCCCAGATGGTAATTGAAAAAAAAATAAATGCTTAAAGTGAACCCGTAAAAATAATAGTTAAAAAAACTTAAAAATGTTCTCTGATAGAAAACAAATCTAAAAAGTAGAAACTAATTTTCAACAAGTTGGAAATAAGAATGGAATTATGAACGAAAATGCGTATTTTATCGTAAAAAAGCGTTGGGTGCTGATTTTAATTGTTGTATATATTTTATTGACCTATATTGTAAAAGTAGAGTCATTATCAAAGTACACCAAATACACTCGCTTTGGTATGACAATATAACATTTTTTCATCTCTCTATTCTTGTTTTAAACTTATTGAAAATTATTTTTCACTTTTGTTTTCTATTAAACCTTGTTTTTAAGCTATAATTTATTTTATTTATTTTTTGTTCGGCTGGCTAAAAACGCGTGTTCGTTAGTTTCTTTTTAACTAATATTCATTTTCAACTTTTTAGTTCGGTTAACTACGGAAGCCTGTTTCTTAAATTTTTTAAACTATTATTTTTTTCATAGCAAAATATCTGAAATTCCTCGTTTGATGCTGCCAGTAGTCACAAGCTTGTTTCAAAGTATTGTATTAAGGCATGTATGCCTTAGTACACACAGGTACAAGACACTACCGTGTCTACACTAATCCATAAGATTCTGGTCAGAATAATAAGACAAACTTAATGAATCACTGTATTGTCATCGGCCATTGAGAAGTGTGCAAACTTTCAATTTAATTTGATACTTGAAGTGACCGAAAATTGAATTCAATTATTCCGTTACACACATACGTACATACAGACGAAGCTAATAAAGGTGTGCTAACGATTGTTGTCTCTTGTATCCATAAATAATTTTAACATTATATATATGGAGAGGTTGCAGCGGTACGAAGAACAGTACCGCTGGATACTATTCTTCGTCATGCCTTCCATGTCATTTTGTATTATTTTTCAGTCAGCCAATCTGCTGATTGTCAATTACTTGTATTTTACTGGTGTGGATGAAAATAAAAAGAGAAAAAAAAACATTTTATATCATAAAATTTAGAATCGATATGATAACAATTTTTTTTTTTTTTTGTTAATTCAAAAGCAATATTAGTTTTCCATTATTTTTCTTTTGAAAAGAAACGATTTGCCCCGGGGATTCGAACCCGGGTCGTCCGTGTCCTCGTAACAACAATCTACCTATTGAGCTACCGGATTCGCCTATCAGTCGGTACAAATCCGTTCTCTTATCTGATCCCATGTCCCCGTGTTCTCACAATTTTTGCGATGCATACACGAGGACGAATGTTCTTTGAACATTGCTTTAATTTTAGGATCTTATTGACTTACATCATATTAATTTTTTGTTAATTGTTTTAATTTTTAAATATTTTTATTTGGAAGAGAAATAATATATAATAATATAATATATAATATACATCCCAAAAATTGCGAGAACACGGGGACATAGGATCAGATAAGAGAACGGATCTGTCCCGACTGAAATGGTGACTCCAGTAGCTAAATTGGTTAAGTAGTGAAAGACGGACGACCCGGGTTCGAATCCCCGGCGCAAATCTTTTCTCTTCAAAATAAAAATATTTAAACATTTAAATAATTAACAAAAAATAATAAAAAAAAATATTAGTGTTCATTTTCGTTTCTTTATAGTTACTACCATTTATATAAGTAGGTTACAGTTTTAATCATGAAACTTGACTCATTGTCGGAAAATCATCGCCTCTATTATACCGTTGTCGGAATACGAAAAGCAACAATATAGAAAAGAAAAGAAAGGGATGGCATTGTGTGTATGTCAGTTAAAAAACTGTGGGACAGTCGAATGTTAAATGTGCAGAAAATTGTATAGCTGGACTTGAGCCCGTAAGGTAGAACTCAATTTGCGCACAATAAAGTTACAGTTATGGGCCACAGCTGGGTAATTTCCGTTTGTCACAGCCCATATGCACCAGCACCTCATCTTCTCCACGCCCGCTGCTCTTCCTATTCACTAACCTCTGGAACCGTTTTCTTGTTGAAGAGAAGTCCTTCATCGTCTGGTCTGATGTATAGGAGTAACCGAAGTGGGTTCACAGGAGAATTAGCTTCTGGAAAGTGAGTTTCATATTCAACTTTGTTCCCTCTTTCAAGTTTCACATGACCTAATTTCGCAGATTATAGCATTCGTCCTCTTCTTGTAACAGATTACAGGCTAAGGTAAAATCGATTGGAAAGTTTTCTTGGAAAGAAGTTCAATAGGCTCTAATTACAAGAGAAATATTGTTTGCCTTCAAATTTTATGTCACACCATTTTGATGATATTATCTATTTAATCAGTGAATTGACATGTTCTTGAAATCAGTAAGTTAAAAGAAATTTACAAAACTATTAATATTTTGGGTGAGTCAAGACACACCATGTTATCTGGCAATCAAGAAAGTGATATTATCGTATTTTTAATTATTTTGAAATTAAAAGGTACATCTAAGCACACGTTAAGTAATATACAAATAGTGTGAATAATTTATAAGGACAACAGTAACTTTTTTATAATCCATCTTAAAAATATAAATATACAGACCTACTCGTATATAAACATGTACAAAAGTATTATGAATTCACTTTTCCTGGCTTCTAATTATTTTTTTGTTGATATCAGCAAAGAAATATGCTAATTGCTTTGATAGCATGGGTTATCCAACTTATCTCGGTTCCGAATTCAAAGGACAGTTTTATTTGTTGATATTCTTATTTAATTAAAAGTTTATAAATGGATATTATTTAACGAGATTATTTTTAAAATGTTTCTAGTATTGCCTATGCAATCTAGTACCATGCATATGTTATCTTATCTTATATTAATTAGATTTAATTCTAGAACTTTGTTTAAGTTAGAAAAGGGTTTTCCCTAGACGGAATATGGATACAGTGGACTGTATATTATAAGATAAATTGGTAGAAATGAATATGAATAAAATGCATCATAACTTTACATATTTTGAATATTGTGCGTTCTTGTAGATGCTGGCTTCCTCATACTCCGTTGGCGCCATGCTGAAGGTTTCTTCTCCTTTGAGGTGATTATGGAGCACATATTCTTCTCCTAGCTGTTCCGTGTCTACTTGCCTACTGTTTGTCCTGCACTGTTCTTCTGTGAACTGTTTGTCCTGTACTGTTGTGGCCAATTAATCTATAGAGGGCACTGCCTCTGGTACAAGAGGGTAGGTAGATGAGGTGAATTAGGAAAAGCGGGTGGTATAGATTGAACAAACTTAAAAATTATTAAGACTACCTTCACTATCTTAACATTAGTCAATTTGTCGACAGCCAGGCTCTCGTAGACATCATCGGTGACCGATGGGTAGGCATTCCTCACCAGCCGGGCAATGTCCGCTTCAAATTCCTGCAGCGTCTCGTTGGTCTTCTGGATCCTGATTCTCAGCTGTGAGCGATATAGCTGGTCCATGTGTCGGTGGCCGAAACGCATCTCCAGTCTTCTAATCAGCTCCCCGTAGTTAGACCGCTCTGACAGTGGCATCCCCTGCAGTACTCCCAAGGCGTCTCCAGGCAAGGCCAGGCACAAAGCTGAAGCTTGGGTCTCTTTTGACCACCCGTGGATCGAAGCCGCAGTCTCGAAGAGAGTCATGTAGTCCTCCCACGGCGTCTTTCCGTCGAACACTGGAATGGTGTTGTGAGTAGGTGGCGTCCCACCATTGGCGGGCGTAATGGTGCTATGAAGGCTGCCGTCGGAGGAACGGTCGGTGTCGTTCGTCGGTGGGTTGCTCTTACGTCCCTCGAGAGCTTCTACTCTTAGTCTAAGTTCGTTTTCAATGGAATTCAATTTTTCTCCTAACCTAGATTCTACATTAGATACTTTATTATTTACATCGGCTAACTTATTCTCAACATTTTCCATTAACTTATTCTCTAATGTACCTAACTTAGACTCTAATGCGTCCAATAAACCACTTTTTACAGTACCTAATTCATTCTGTACATTACCTAACTCATTTTTGACACTGCTTAATTCATTACCTAGCTTATTTTCTACATTACTTAACTCATTTTTAACATTACCTAATTCATTACCTAGATTATTTTCTACATTTCTTAACTCATTTTTAACAGTACCTAATTCATTTTTAAAAGTTGCAGACAACTTGCTTAAATCGGTTTCAAACAGAACGTCATCTGGATTTTCCCCTAAATCTACAAAAAATTCACGCAACCGCTGTTGCAGTACTCTTTTAGTTCCGGAAGAATCAAGATCACGTTCTTCTAACTCCCGTTTCAAATCCGCAACTTTTAAATCAATTAATTTAACACTTTTAGAAGCCATTCTTCATATAGTAGCCCAATAATTACAAAATGCAAGACAAAATGCAAAATAACAGCAATTACACAATAACCCCACTTCTGACACCAATTTGTTACGGGCTACTGGGTATTAAAATGAATTAAACAATTCCTTAATTAAAGATACTAATATTTATTAACAAAAGTGATAAAAAGGATACAATTAAACTATTAACAATTAAATTATTAGACTAATATAAATTTATAATGACAATATTCTAAAGATTATAATCTAGGCCTATTTAATTATTAGAATAATATAAAATATTACTAATTCTAGATATCTTAAATAGTTACAATAGTTTCCCTGAATATTATAAAATTACGCTACAATTTATAACTAATAGTTAACACTTACAGTTCACTAGTCCACCGACCGTAAGATTCTCCAAGTATGACAAACTGACATACAGTAACAAACAGACACAGTTTATTACACTCGCGAGACTGTCACAGTTCACTGATACACTTATTACACTGGCCGGTTCAACACTGACTAGTTTATCACACTGACACTCACTTATCACAGGTCTTCTCTGGTCTACTCTCAGACTAAGACTGACTGGCTCGAGGTGAAGGAAGTTTTAAATAGGCAAGGCCGAACATTCTAGAACACGGAGGGGCCAGACAATTCTGGAATATTCTTAATCCTTTTCCGACAAAACGAGAAGATCTAGAACGGTCCTAATCCTATTTTAACGTCTCCCGCTGACGGACTTAAGCCTCTAATCCCCCGCTTCCGCCTTCCTTTGTGCGGCCGTAACATTAGTATATTAGTACCAGACATTGGACCAGTATATACTAGTATATTATTACTGGACGGATATTGGAGATGTTATTAGACCAGTATTTGCAGATTCACTTTTAATCAGTCATTATCTTTAAAAAAAAAATTAATAATGATCTAACAGCATAACGTAGATATCAACATACCTATATAACCATAGCATTTAAAAATAACCTGCAATATATTATAATAATGTTACGGGCTACTGGGTATTAAAATGAATTAAACAATTCCTTAATTAAAGATACTAATATTTATTAATAATAAATAAATAATGTTATTCTAAACAAAATAAGTTTCAATTTTATTAATGTGAGAAACAAATAGATTTGAAAATACGATTTGTTTTTAATAAGAGGATATACAGAAAACAGAAGGCAAGGAACCCACTATTATTGGCAGTAGAACCCAACCCATCTACTGTAGTATACTACTGTATGAAGATTACCAACACTCTCAGGGAATGGTGTTCATCAACTTCTTCGAAACACCCAACGAAATCCGTTCATGATACTTACTAACGCTACCACACCACCAAGTGACTGTTTCCGGAAATACATCTTCACGCCCTTCATTTCCAAAGTACAACTGACCTTCATCTTACAGTTGAGATCATCATTCTATTCATTGTCATATGTCTCTTCTCATTCCAATAGATTGTACAAGAGTTGTAACCGACCATATCAGCAAGAACGATATACTTGTCACTTGTTTTCCCAAGCATACTAGAACTAGATTCTATCTTAGTTAACATCCAAATAACGTCCTCTCCATGAGGACCTTGTAGTATTTCATCCGGAGCGCTTCTTCCGGAATACGAACCACAACATTCTGACGCACCTCACTCTTCTGCATGCATGACACAATGAAGTGTTGGATAACCTGGCTCGCCGTTTCACTTTCAGGAAACGTCGATCCTTCACGCAAGTCCACCACCCTCTAAACATTCTCACCGTTGCTATGAGTACATTTCTATGTGTTCTCACGTACTGGATGAAAGTTCAACCAGTTACTGGAGCATCGTAATCAGTTTTCGCCCGACACAAGTAATATTTTCTGGATTGTAGCCCATGTTGGTCAAGTAACCAGGGAGTTTACTCTGATTCCTTTGATGATCCTTTTGAATTGTTCATTTATTCTAACTGATTTTTTATCGGGAAATCCCCTATCTCCAAGTTCAATAGTTTCTGTGAATGTGCTGGAGTGTTAATCAAGGCAGCAACGTGATGAGCCAGCCAGAAAGAAGTCTAGAAATATCTAATTATTCCTCTGCCATTGCTATAGAAGAACTATGGATTAGGAACGTCTATTTACGAATAAAATGAATTATAATTTTTTTAAAATATTTCTTTACCAATAGTTTTCCTAATAAATATTTTGATTAAGGGGATGGATAACAATAATAAATTCAAAATGTGAAATTCTTTTAAATTTAACTTTAGTGCCAGTTAAAAAAGCTGCTGTTGTAAAAGCTACCATCGTTTTTAGCCCTTTGCTTGATGGCAACAAATGAGACCGTACAGCATTCAACGGGATTTTGTTTATATGGGTTACTTTGTATTTTAGTCGGCAATCCAAAGTTGATGCTAGTGAAATCATAATAGTAATACATAAAAAACTTAAACTCTTATACATTATTTTAGTACACGTGGATATTAGCAAAAGGATCAGGATCAAAAGGGGATAACTCCAAATTACAAAAAATTGTCTTTTTCACATTTTTGCTGGTTTAGCCAAGCAATGCTATACGCTCCCGTAACTTCACAAGGTTCAGAACTGGACCTATCGCTTTACAAATCTCACGAAAATTCGATAAGTCTATTTTTGAAATTTAAGAGCTTTCCGCTTTTGAGAACGTCTCATATGTATTATACCCTTACCACTTTATTTATTTAACTAATAAAAATTCATTTCATGTCATTCAATTTGATTAGAAAATATTCATATAATTTCAATTAAACAGATCTATGTCTCCCCAACTTATTGATTTAAATTGATAAGATAAATTGATTGAATTGATAAGAAATGATTCTAACAAAAAAAATAAAACGCATGTTTCCTTGTTCATTAAACTAAAACATTAATAATCTAGTCACCTAGACCAACCAGATCAAAACAGTAAATTCAACCTTTTGTGCAATTGTACACGGTAAATACCTTTCGAAAACTCTAATTAAATGCCTCTTTTTCATATTTAGTGCTGATTTAACATCCATCTTAAAATCGCTTTCATTTGCATTTTCAACCAGCAAGTTAATTTAGCGTTTTGCTCAGATCTTCTTAGTGCTGTATCCGATCCTATACGATGCATCAATAATCCATATTCAAATAAATAACCCATCAAACTTATTATCTTCTAGACTCTCTTAAAATTATAGAACAGCTGTCTTTCTTTATATGAATACCGAATCACTGCCGCTTTACTCGCGGCTTTTAAATTGTAAGAAAAAATATGTATTCCACAATTGTTCTGTATACCTGGAAAATGTCCCAAATAGGAATTGCATGGTTCCCTTTTGCAGTTTTAAGGGTTCATCAAGATTATCACCCGAACATAATCAATTTTTCTACAGAGTAAAGTTCTACCCTGAAAAAAAACAGGGGAATTAGCCATGATAATTATTAGTTGCTTTCTCGTCCTAGAAATCAAATAAATTAATTGAACATAAGGAAGTGAATTGCTAATAAATTCTTACTAATTATTAAACCGAATAATTATCATTAGATCGGTGGAAAGAATAGATAATAATAAAAAAACCGAAGGTTACCGATATTGTATTTAATTACCCTCGGCAGGAAATTATGGTACCCTTGAGTTGATACTGTGAATCACGTTAATTTCTTTACATAACGGTTTATTTTAAGGAAGAAATGAATTTTTCATTTTAATTCTTGTAATAGTAGATGTTCTTTGTTTTACCATTCCCTATTGTTTGCAATATAATGAGTGTGGTAAGGTTACATTAAGATAATGCATTGATTCGATTTTTTATTTATGAAGAGATCTGTAGGTGCAAGTTTTTTTTTTTTTCATAGGTAAAGAATATTTGATAAATATAAAATATTTTCCCGAATATTGCTTTAAAGTTCTCGGATATACAATACAGTTATAACGAACGATACAACGAGGTAGTGGGGCATATAAAATAGCTTATATTTAGTATAGAACTCCTTACTTTGTAATATCCAATAACGTACTTGTAATAATATTATGTAATTTTGTATTCGGTAGAATATATTCTTTCATGTTAACACTTATCTGACGTGTTCAACAGATTGTTATTTTTACTTCGTAGATGAAATTAAGTGGATGGCTGGCATCTTATTATAATTCATTATAAAGATGAAAAATTCCAATTCTTTTTATCGAACCAGATGTTTAAAATATGAATACTTAGACTCCTTGGTAGGTATTAATACTTAGGAAACAGCGTCGTGTTATATTTATATTTTTTTTAATGATTTACCGAATATTCTTTTTATAGTTTAGAGTTTATATTCATAAGCTGAAATAAGTTGAAAGTTAACCAACAAAATAATAATTTCTTATTTATACAAAAAGTTTCTCTTTAAAACCAATATTACTGGATTAAAAAAACCTATACAACCCATAAAGGGTATTGGGTCCAGTACGTAGTAGACACTATTTCTGAGACAACGGTTGTATTGGAACATGATTTGTCCGTTGCCAAGCATGACCGCCAGTTTTTTCCTAATTTTAAGAAGAATCTTTTGAAAGAATCGATCTTTTGTGATACGATGTAACGCAGATCCACATTTTTTATTTTTTATTATAATGGTTTGCTGCGACACTTGCTACATATTTTCGTCTACGACTGTATAATTGACCCTGCACTTAATCGCCGATGAAGCGGGCCCATCGAGGAAGAAGCGGCAGAGATGTGCAGAGAAAGGCCTTGGCTTACACAACTGGTTAGCTTTCACCTATCCGTTCTCTCTTGACCTATACCGATCTCATGGGCAACGGCAAAATATCACCCACTGTCATCAATGCTGGTTTTTAGTTTGGATTTAGAACTTGATAACATTATTATATGAGTTTAAACAGCAATAGACCGAGATGCAGGTGGTAAGATTCCGTTAACGGCGAGTATGCAGATTTGGATTCGTATGTTATCGATGGCCGGTGTTTCAGTAATCGGTACTATCGGCCATTGTATAAAAATCTTCAATTTCGCAAAGCCATTTAATAATATTGTCCTAATATATTTACTTTTACATGCTTTACATACAATTGGAATATACCATAATACACAACTTCAAATGACCAAAAGCGAATAACTCCGAAAATTGAAAAATTGACTGTTGTTTCACCCAAGTCAGCCAGCAGTAATGATCGGTACTGGAAAATTAGACTTTGAAATATCAAATAGGACAGAAAAAGCAAACTCGGTCTACTACCAGATCTCTAATGCTGTTGTTGGGAAGCGAGAAGTAGGCAGAAAAGTGAAGCTCAACATCTTCAAGTCGGTATATCTACCTGTGCTCCTGTATGGTGCCGAAAGTTGGATATTAACGGACAGGCTGGAGAGTAGAATCACGGCTGCAGAGATGAAATTTCTGCGAAGAATCTCAGGAAAAATAAGAAGAGATTGTATCCGCAATGAAACGATCAGGGAGGAACTCAGGATCGTGGCAATGAAGAAGATGCTCGAGGCCCGCCAATTAAAATGGTTTGGGCATGTTCTGAGGATGGAGGACTGCAGAGACCCATTGAAGACGATGGACTACATCCCTGAAGGTAGAAGACCACGAGGACGCCCTAGAATGTCCTATCTGGAATATGTCGAGCGGTTGTGCAGGAAAAGAGGCAAAAATATCCGCCAGGCGAGGAACCTAGCTAAGAATAGGAAAGAGTGGCAGTCCTGGTTAAACGCTCCCCTACGCTGAGAGGCACCATAAGGGTGATGCGAAAGAAGAAGAAGACTGTTGTTTCGGTGATTACAACACTTGGTGCCTAAATCCTCACGGTGTCAGTCCGGTTCTGAACCTGCAGATTCACGAGAAAAAATCATTACTTGATTGCGAAAAATGTGAAGAAGTCAATTTTTGATCAGCTTTTGGCCCTGTGCACTTCCAATATTGAATATAATTTTCAAAATTTGACGGGAAACCGTTGTCATCGAACGGGAATTCTTTCTTAATATCCACAAAGACTAAATACGTAATCCGAATAATATCGAAACCAATTACATAGTCGAATGAGATTTAGGAATGAGCGGTCTTGATCCAAAATGATTAAATTAAAAAAATTAAATTCAATCCAAATTAATTTTTATTAATTATGTTAATCCAATTTAATCATAACTTGCTTACTTTAAACATTTCTACTGCCGCGGCGAATAAGTAGTTAACTGGATTTTTTTGTCCAAAATATTTTTTTGTATTGAAGGAAGCGGAATGGAAACTCACACTTAATCACTATTGTAGCAAGTGGTCAATAGGTTTGAAATGGAGTTATTCCTTATGTTAAAACTCAATTTCAAGCCAAATACAACAGAATGCCACTATTCTGCTACCTCCTACTGCAATGAATTCAGTTTTGAAAAAAATTTACTTAACCACTTATTTTCTGGAGCCCTAGATATAATTATAGCAGCATTAGATTGTTATGATTCGATTGGATTTAACATAATTAATACAAATAATTTTAATTGAATTGAATTCAAATAATTTTGGATCAACACCTCTCATTTCTAAATCTTATTCCAACGAAGTCAATGGACCGTTATAACTGTGATCAGCACAAAACCAATACACACGTAAATAGAAAATGTTTGAGAGATTTAGAGGAAGAATTGATGATCAATGTTTTTGGTTACGTTGGCGTTAAATTTCGGTATTTTTATTAGTGATTTTCATGTGAAAAAAAATTTGAATTAGACTTTTTCTGTAAAAAAACAATATAAAAGTCAATTTTTTCTGAACAAAAACTACAACCAAATTCATTCCGGTTAATTGTTACAGTATATAAACAATATTAAACTGTAACAATATTAAACGATGTTGACTCGAATATTATATGAATGATATATTATATATGGATAGAATGTAAAAGATGCGCTTCATTTGTAATCCATTACGTAACATACTTCCTGTTGCGCATAGTTTAGTTAGAGTCACGGATCCATTTCACAAGTCTTTTTAATAAATAACAGTGAGTGTTGGTTGATCTATGAAATCATTTGACAATTTTTGGACCAGTAATTTACAGCACTCCTAGTGAGCATGCATAAGTATTAACAAGGCATTTACATTTAAGAGGTAACGAAACCATAAGTCGCCGCAATATTTCAGATTGGTTGGCTTACTACCATTACAGTTATTTTAATTAGACTGTCTCCCTTCCGTATAGTTGTTCACTATAGCTCAATTTACTATTATCGAATACCGTTCTTTGGTTTGTTAGGCAGAATTGAAATTTTCTAAATAATTTATTTTTCCTTTTTCCACTCACCCCTAGTTAATACAAAATCGAAATCAAAAGTTTGCCCCCTCCCTCGGTTACATTACGGTCATATATAAGGGACAGTTGTACACCAACTCTGTTTCCTGGGTTAGAATAGGATATTCATTTCGGGAGATATTTATCTGACCTTTTTTTAATTTTCTCCTTGTGTTCTCTCCATTAGGGTCCTGGCCATTCGTTTAATTATTTTGGTCTCCTGGAAATATATCATGAAAAGGTTTGTTGAAAAGGTACATATGTAATATTATGAACGATAATAAGTTCATAAATCTTCTTGAGATGTAAATCGATGTACAAAGTTTTAAAGTAGCTTTGTGTAATATTTAAATACGTATTGATTATTTTTATTTTATACATACTCACACACATGTGTTCAAAGAAATAAGGAGTAAACATATCTATTCTGATTACCGAGTGGCATAATTTTAATATTTTTTATTAGTTAGATCAGTGTTCTTCCATTTTAAATGATATTTTAAATACTTTAACTAAAAAAAAAACATGCACAAGAATATATTTACTCTGTTTTCCTTTAGAAACTTATAAATATATATAAATTATTCCTAAATACATTCGTATAATCATTACACTCCTTCTCATAATGACTAAAGTAGTTGAAAACGTATATCCTATGCCTCTCCTTGAAAGTAATGCAGTTATACCGAACAACCAATTACAATTTTGTTCATATCATTCCACTCAACAACACAGTCATCATATTTCTTTGACATTGAAAAAACATTTGATAGTGTTTGCCTCAAGGTTCTACATTGAAAAATAAAGCCCAACTAACTTTGTAATTCTTAAAATGTTTTTTCCTTCACAGATTCTTCTTTCATATTTTTCAGTATATGGATGCATCACGAGTTTTTTATGTCCTATTCTGTTTTGCGATTGAACGTCTGATATCCCCGAGAATCCTTGTAGTTACTTATCATCTTTAACTATTCAGCCATTCTTTCCCCCAACAAGGATCATGCTAAGATGCAACGAAATATCAAATATTTTTCAATGTAAAAGAATAGAAATAAATATGTTATGATTACAAATTTCTTTCATCGGTGTTCTGAAGCCAAAGCTCATTCTGCTTATGTTTGCTATTTCGGGGCCACGTTGCATTTTACCGTAAAATAAGGAATTGCTGAATTTTGAACCTATCTAACCCACCATTCTCAGTTCAATAAATTTTCAGATAGGCCATTCTGCAATGGAATGATAATATTTTCATACAGAATTATGAATTGTATATCGAACCGGCATCCAATTTTTATTTAAACCCTCTGAAAGTTAGTGATGAAAAATCGCTAATCCTGAATATTCTGGTCAAGAAAGCGAGGCAAACTTATTAAATTACTGCATTGTCATCGGACTTTAGAAAGTGTGCAAAGTTTCAATTTAATTAAATTTTTTGAAGCGGCCGACTATCGGGTTCAAAGATTCCGTTTCATACGCACGTATATTCATACAGAAGCGAAGTTAAAATAAGAGTGTTATAAGACAAATTAAATTCTGGACTCATCCTCCAAGATCTGGCAAATCCGATAATACTAAAAAATTTAAAACGCCTTAGTTTGACAGGTAAGCCAGCCGTTTTATAGCTAAACGTTGAAATTCATATTCGTTTGATCCTCTTTGCCCGGGTCGGAGACCATATATACGGTTTAGCGCAGTTACCCAATATTTCAAGGAATCTAAGCCCGCTTGGGATCTAGAGGCATAAGAGATATGAAACGATTATTTATGCTAATTTCTAGGGATTTTTATCCCTCTAGTGCATTATGCTCTTATCATGGGGCTGTGTATGGTTTTATGCACGAAGCATAAGTTCTAAACATGCTTAATAATTCGTATATTTTATACTTCATAAGCGCAAATTTGGATAAGAAAACTTTTTTTTTGTTCACTGAAATATTAAAAATGGTAGCGGGATAGCTGAATGGTAGAGCGCTTAATGCCGCAAGTCCTGGGTTCGAATCCGGCTGATGTAGACAATTTATTTAATAAGTTGACAACAGGATGAGCCCTGTTGGGAATCCCTCCTGAGCCTATATAAATTGGATACTGGGTTCTAGCCGTACCGGTAAAAACTGTTATTGCATGCTTTTAACATATCTGTTGAAGTAATTCCTCTTATGTATATATTGTAATATAGACAGATAACACTGTAGTGGCAGTTGAGATCATGTTGGCTGTGCACCACAGTGTCTTGGTAACAACAGCCATTAGTGTTGAGAGTCTCTCCTTTAGCGTCGGGTTGTTGTGTTGACTGCATCTGCCATTTTGTGTGAAGTGTCTTGTCAAGTGTTTATATCATAATAAATTCTGTGCTTGTATCGTTATAACTCGTACTGTTGTTTCCCTGCACTCTATTACCTTTTACTCTTTATTTAACAGGTTATGGGCCCAGTGTAGGATTATGTGTACTTGTTATGTTTTGTTGACGGTAGAGCCGAATTTTGGGTTGGATATAAGTTTTGGGACAGACACTGGTGGTTAGTTATTTGTTTGGAAATAACTTTTTGGACACACGTTTTTGGTCAGTCAGTTTTACAAAACAATAGTTATTTGTTTGTTGATTTGAGTTTCAGTGTTACGCCATTTTGTTTTAGTTAGACGCTTACGGTGTTACAATGGCAAGTTCAAGTGTTCCGAACGTTACAGTTGAACAATTTGATGGATACAACTTTAGTATATGGTACTCCAGAATTAAATTATTGTTGGCCGCTTGGGGCTTACTTAGATTTTTAAATGAAGAGCCCCCCACGACGGAGGAGGAACTTAAAATTTTTATAGATCAGGATGCAAAGGCCAAACTTACTATTGCTAGTAGTCTTTCGAACAATATTTATTCCACTGTTAAAGAGAAGGAGACTGCAAAGGAATTAATGGAAGCCCTCTTAGCAACCTATGAAAAACGAGGTATGAAGTCTCTTGTCATGCTGCAAAGAACTTGGAGAAACATGGTGTACAACAATGATCAACCTCTACTAGAGTTTTTTCAGAAGTTTGAATCCATGGCGTCTGATGTAAGAGTGGCTGGTGGAAAATTAGAACAAGAAGAGATAGTAAATCAATTACTTGTTGCAATGCCATCAGAGTTTGATTCTGTGGTGTCAGTATTAGACATTGTGTACAATAAGGACAAATCAGGACTTAGTTTGGAATATGTGAAAAACTGTCTTTTGTCGGAGTATGAGAGAAATATGAGAAGGGAGGATGATCTATCACAGAATGTATTTGCAACCTACAGAACTAAAGGTAAATTCTGGAAATATGGGAATTCAAAGGTCACTAACCCCATAAAAACATCAAATGTTGTTTGCTATTACTGCAAAGGTCGAGGTCATATTAAAAGTGTTTGCCCGAAATTAAAAAATAAGAATTCTGCTGCCACTTCCGATCTTAAATTTGATAACGAATTTCACTTCACCGCCTACTTGGATAACAGTGCTGAAGCCCCTTGTTCATCAGAGATAGCTTGTTTTGTGATAGACTCTGGTGCCACTGCAAATGTTATTAGTATTGATAATATTTCTAAAGTTTGTTTAAACATGGAAGAAGCTAGTTTTATAGAAGAAATAAACCATAGTGAGGAGATAAATCTTGAAGAAATTAGTTATACAGAAGAAACATATAATACAAAGGAAGAAACAAACTATAGTGAAGAAGTAAAGGTAGAAGAAATAGACAAATTAGAAGAAATGAACTCAAGTGAAAGTATAAATCTGGAAGAAATAAGTCATCAAGATGGAACAGACTATTCTCCAGAAGAAATAAACTTTAGTGAAGAGTTAAATCTGGAAGAAGTTAATAAAGAAGTCAAAGCAAACCAACCAGATTTATTAAACAAGATGAAAGAGTTAAATATTAAGGAAATAGTGAACAGTTCAGAAGTATGGAATCAGAAAGAAGAGGTAAATTCGGACAAATTTAACGAGATGAAAGACACTGTTGAAGATAATTTACTTGTGTTTAATTGGTCAAGTTTAAAGTCAACAGGAGATAAGGGAATATGCTCGTATATGGAATTTTCGGTACATTGTGAATCAGTAGACATGTCAAGAGTGTCTAATAAAGAAATTGTGAGTTTCCCTTATATCATTTATAAGAATAAAAGAAAGGCTAATTGTCAGAGTTTGAAAAGTGTTGGCAAAATAAATTATATAACTTATAGTGTTTTCAAAATAATTAGAAGTTCTAGTAATAAAGATGATGTTAATATTTTAATGTGGAAAGTAAGAAAAAAATATTGAGGTCTACACCGAAATTGGAATAAATTGTTATAATAAAGGACTGGAATTGGACTTAAGGTATAAATCTGTGAAAGTGAACATGTATATATGGAATTAGGATATTAATTGTATTTGTGTTGTGTAATGTGGAGTTCTTTGTATTTGTTTTATTTTTAATCAGGATGTTAACGTAATTCTGTTTCAGTAATTCCCTGTATTTGTTTTATTTGGAATTAGGTTGTTAAAGTAATTAGTGGCATTTATTTTATTTATATTGTGTAATGTGGATTAGGAAGACTTACTGAAATAATTTCTTTTGTGTAGTATTTGTTTTATTTGAAATTAGATTGTTAAAGTAATTAGTTGTATTTATTTTATTTGTATTGTATAATGTGAATTAGGAAGGCTTGCTGTAATAATTCCTTTTATGTATTTTGTAATGCGGAATTAGGAGGGTGTGTTGAAGTAATTCCTCTTATGTATATATTGTAATATAGACAGATAACACTGTAGTGGCAGTTGAGATCATGTTGGCTGTGCACCACAGTGTCTTGGTAACAACAGCCATTAGTGTTGAGAGTCTCTCTGTTAGCGTCGGGTTGTTGTGTTGACTGCATCTGCCATTTTGTGTGAAGTGTCTTGTCAAGTGTTTATATCATAATAAATTCTGTGCTTGTATCGTTATAACTCGTACTGTTGTTTCCCTGCACTCTATTACCTTTTACTCTTTATTCAACACACCCTCCTAATGCCGCATTACAAAATACATAAAAGGAATTATTACAGCAAGCCTTCCTAATTCACATTATACAATACAAATAAAATAAATACAACTAATTACTTTAACAATCTAATTTCAAATAAAACAAATACTACACAAAAGAAATTATTTCAGTAAGTCTTCCTAATTCACATTACACAATATAAATAAAATAAATGCCACTAATTACTTTAACAACCTAATTCCAAATAAAACAAATACAGGAAATTACTGAAACAGAATTACGTTAACATCCTGATTACAAATAAAACAAATACAAAGAACTCCACATTACACAACACAAATACAATTAATATCCTAATTCCATATATACATGTTCACTTTCACAGATTTATACCTTAAGTCCAATTCCAGTTCTTTATTATAACAATTTATTCCAATTTCGGTGTAGACCTCAATATTTTTTTCTTACTTTCCACATTAAAATATTAACATCATCTTTATTACTAGAACTTGTAATTATTTTGAAAACACTATGATAGTTAATTTTGTCAACACTTTTCAAACTCTGACAATTGGCCTTTCTTTTATTCTTATAAATGATATAAGGGAAACTCACAATTTCTTTATTAGTCACTCTTGACATGTCTACTGATTCACTATGTACTAAAAATTCCCTAAACGAGCACATTCCCTTATTTCCTGTTGACTTTAAACTAGACCAATTAAACACAAGTAAATTATCTTCAACAGTGTCTTTCATCTTGTTAAATTTGTCCGAATTTACCTCTTCTTTCTGATTCCATACTTCTGAACTGTTCACTATTTCCTTAATACTTAACTCTTTCATCTTGTTTAATAAATCTGGTTGGTTTGCTTTGACTTCTTTATTAACTTCTTCCAGATTTAACTCTTCACTAAAGTTTATTTCTTCCGGATAATAGTCTGTTCCATCTTGATGACTTATTTCTTCCGGATAATAGTCTGTTCCATCTTGATGACTTATTTCTTCCAGATTTATACTTTCACTTGAGTTCATTTCTTCTAATTTGTCTATTTCTTCTACCTTTACTTCTTCACTATAGTTTGTTTCTTCTTTTGTATTATATGTTTCTTCTGTATAACTAATTTCTTCAAGATTTATCTCCTCACTATGGTTTATTTCTTCTATAAAACTAGCTTCTTCTATCTTTACTTCTTCACTATAGTTTGTTTCTTCCTTTGTATTATATGTTTCTTCTGTATAACTAATTTTTTCAAGATTCATCTCCACACTATGGTTTATTTCTTCTATAAAACTAGCTTCTTCCATGTTTAAACAAACTTTAGAAATATCATCAATACCAATAACATTTGCAGTGCCCCCAGAGTCTATCACAAAACAAGCTATCTCTGATGAACAAGGGGCTTCAGCACTGTTATCCAAGTAGTCTGTGAAGTGAAATTCGTTATCAAATTAAGGATCGGAAGTGGCAGCAGAATTCTTATTTTTTAATTTCGGGCAAACACTTTTAACATGACCTCGACCTTTGCAGTAATAGCAAACAACATTTGATGTTTTTATGGGGTTGGTGACCTTTGAATTCCCATATTTCCAGAACTTACCTTTAGTTCTGTAGGTTGCAAATACATTCTGTGATAGATCATCCTCCCTTCTCATATTTCTCTCATACTCCGACAAAAGACAGTTTTTCACATATTCCAAACTAAGTCCTGATTTGTCCTTATTGTACACAATGTCTAATACTGACACCACAGAATCAAACTCTGATGGCATTGCAACAAGTAATTGATTTACTATCTCTTCTTGTTCTAATTTTCCACCAGCCACTCTTACATCAGACGCCATGGATTCAAACTTCTGAAAAAACTCTAGTAGAGGTTGATCATTGTTGTACACCATGTTTCTCCAAGTTCTTTGCAGCATGACAAGAGACTTCATACCTCGTTTTTCATAGGTTGCTAAGAGGGCTTCCATTTAATAAGTTGACAACAGGATGAGCCCTGTTGGGAATCCCTCCTGAGCCTATATAAATTGGATACTGGGTTCTAGCCGTACCGGTAAAAACTGTTAATGCATGCTTTTAACATATCACAGTATAAATAGAAACTTTTTTGTAAAAACATTAATAATAACATAATATCGATAATACACAATGTCATTATTATATCGAACATTATATTAAATTTAAAAACATTGGCATTATTCATTATGTTTTCTGAAATGAGGCCAAAATTCTTTTTAGTAATCTGACAGCTGTTATCAATTTTCTCTTCTCCATTGTATATTTTCTGCCAGTTGCGAATCAATTACAGCGTATCACATGGATCAGAAGAATAAATCACCTTCCGAAACTGATGAAAAAGAAATATGATTTTTCATACACAGACCAAATGAATGTATTTTATTTATCAAATCGACCCCGAAAATATTCTGCGTCTATAGCAGTTAAAATTATTATCATATTCTATTACAATGCAAGCATTGTTTGATTATTCTGTCATATGATTGTGTTTTATTTTATTTTATTCATTTCACGTCACTTTATGACTTGTCGGACGATGGCTCACCGCACTTTGCCTATCCAGGTAAAATTAGGATAGGAATCTTTAATATGTACCTGACATTGTACAAGCTCGGTATCTCCATTGTACGTTCCTTCCGAAGATGACATAACCAAGGACTTGTTACTTCCTATTAAAAAACCGCAGGGCCACCTGCCGGCTTGCGAGCTCGCGATCGTAGCAGGTGTTATGCTAACCACACCATAAGTCACCCCTTTAAGATATTGTTTACAATTACAATTCTTTGATGATTCGGTCTGATCATATTTTGCAAAGTATATTTCGATTAATTGAAAGGGGAAAAGTTTTGATAAGCTAATTTTAAAATTGTAATTTTCCTTGTTTTAGATCCGACATTAAGTATATACGTGTAAACGAATACTTTTATGTAGAGGAAGGTTTTCAATCCAATTTTATTGATATAATATTCGTTTTATTTTGAGTAGTCTGTTTTGTAATTTCGTCCTACCCCGTCCTTCAAAAGAACGAATCCCTCCGAATTTCGCTATTTTCGACCTCCTTCTTCCTTTCCTCCTCCGCCATTATGTATACAAACGTCCCGTAGCCCTTGATCTATTATTCCTTAGATGTCCCGTCTTCTTTTTGTCTTTGGGTTTCTCACTTTTATTCCTTCTTTATTCCTTTGATCCCGCCATCCTTGAGGGTAAACTTTATTGGGATGTTTATCTCGGAGGAACCATTTTATAAACTTATTCTTGCTTCAGGGTCCGATGGAGCACTTAAAGGCAGATGTATTAAAATTCACTTAAATTCTTAGGTTTTTTTTTCTGTTTTAATGTCTCTTTTTAATAAGGAAAATCACTCAGAAACTGGTAAAATAACTATATAAATGATCTATTCAGCCTTTAATATCTATTGATATTGATATTCTTCGCTATATGGGCGTCTAAGGACCCCGTTCCAATTTCAATTTTTAATTCTTCTCAGTTCTTATAATATTCTTTCATCTGTTAGCTATGCTTCCACTTCCTGTATATGTAATTTTTTTTTTGCTGTTCTGCCTTAGAGCCCTATTTTCGATATTTTTTTACCGAAATGCGTGTCTGTCATTTCTGTCTTCTGTGTTAATATTATTCTCCCTAGATCTTTTTTTCCTTTTGTTAACCTAGCTTTTCGTTGTCTTTTTATTCCACAAATATTTGAAAATTTAATTATATTTTATATATTTCGGTGTTGCTTCGTTTCAAGCCTTCTATTGTATTTTGTTGTATATTTCCTATGTATTTGTATTATATGGTGGTCTATTTTCTAATTATTCACCTTTCTCGTATTTCCAGCTCATCTCAATTATAAATTAATACCAAACTATTCGCTATCATATAGAAAATGTGACTTGTATTGTAATGTCAATTTTGCATTTTTGGGTAGGCACTAACTATATCGTCCCTACCATTTCCAACTATCGAATGTGAAAATCGGTACTTTTGAAGAGAATTAAAAAAAAGCAGTTTCAACCATATCGGTGACACCACATACTCATTATCTTAATGACCCCCCCACCTAAATAACCGAGTCTAGTGTCGAGAAATAAATATAATGATTCGTTGATATCCGTAATCATAAATTGAAAATAAATAATTCACTTCCTAAAAAAAATCTGGATGACCTCAATTCTTTAGTCGGATTATTGTGATCGATAAAGAATTTCTCGAAATCATAGCAATAAACTAAGTGTTTAGTAATGCGATGTTATCAAATTTACTATAAACTACTGTTTAATTTTTTCCTGTCATGTCTATACTTTTGTCAAGGCGTGAACCCATTCGTTATTTTTATATGATCTGATAGAGATTTTTACATTATATTTATGTACAAGTTTTATTATTTTATTTCATTATTTTTTTAGTTGGTAAAATCTATTTGGTTATTCGCAGTAAAGATTTATATTCCAAGAAGTTAAGAAGCGTGAAAGTAGTTCAGCAAAACCTGAACAGGATCAACATGTCATCATTACATCAAGTCTACTTTCCCTTTCCTCCTCAGCCGGAGTCATTTTTTGTCATTCGAAGCATTGGCAATGCTGTTTAATAATTGCTTAATATCTATCAATATTAATATTATATAAGTTGATATTTATTGTATGTAATAAGGTAAATAAACAATTAGAATCCATTTCTTCATCTTTGTCTGAACTAGGTCACCCGTATTGTAATTGTTTTGAAGGAATGCGGCTTTGAAGGACATTTGTACTGTTTCTTATAGACTGTTGTATAAAAAGTTGATGAGTTTCAAATTAGATTGTGTTTGATGTATTTTCCATCTTCAGGGTGAATGTCCTTTGTAATGCTATTATGACAATTCACTAATTAGAAATTCGAACGAATATTTTATAGTATTATCAGTAAGATCCTAGGGGAGAAATTGCTGCAAAAAGTTACACATTGATTTATTATTAAGTTTTGTTTAAAAAATATCTGATGTGTCCAAGTCTTTGTATATGTATTTTGTAAAGCATTAAAAGGATTAGTATTTCCATAAATCATTTTACTATAAATTATTTAATGCTTCAGTTTATTTGCTTTTATTTTTCCAAATAGGGAGAACCACAATTCCTGAAGGATTTACACAACTCGTCAGGAAAAATGTGCTAGATTGTTCTGTAACAGTTAAACTTGGGAACTGTTATTTATATTTAATTTGTCCTCAGCCGATTCAGCTTTGTTCCGGGTTTTATTTTGATTTTTGTCATGATTTTCCTAATATGATTTCCTTTTTAATTCGCTTCGGCTGTTATTTAGGTATTATACAAGTGATTTAAACTGTATTTTATAATAATATATATTGCTACAAGTAAATATAATGAATGATACATAATGACATAGATAAGGCATGGTAGGTAATTAACTTTTTTAAATAAAAAAAAAGCGTGGTATTCAATTGAACGGTGTACTTTAGCAAGAGATACAGAAAGTTAATGTAAAAGCCTATTGGGAATGCGAATATTATTATTGAATTGTTTAGTTATTTTCAAACATCAAAACTTGTATAATAAAAAAAAGATATGAAGATAAAAAATTTTATCAAGTAGCCTTAGAGGGCAATAGCCAATAGGCTTGAAAGAATCCATTCCTTATATGTTATATAATATATGGCACTTTCTAGGCTATAAGAAGTGAAATAATTACAGCAATTAAAAAAAAAACATGTACGTATCTTTATACTCCATTAACATTTTGCCCAGCGAACCGTGAAAAGCAAAAGAGGTCTTAAGAAGACCTCTCAGCTGTTCTCGTCACTGGCGTTAAAAACCAACGCAGGCATAATTTTGTAACCGTTAGCAAATTCATCAATTTTAGAAGAAATTGCTTAATTAAACAAAAACATTTCTTAATCTCATTTTCGAACATTTAGATAATTCCCCTTTTACCTCAAGAATTCTGCCATATGCTGGTTTGTCATGATTTTCTTCTTTTTGGTTTTGATAATTCTCGATGATTTATCGTTATGTATGAGATCCGAGGGTCACCCCCCGATAGCTCTGTGCATAATTAAAAAAAAGAAAAGAAAAATAAATAGTCTATATTTGAATAATAAACACACTACTTATTAACGTAAATTAGCCTTGATTGTTAGTAATCACTAAATGATAATTAATAACCTATGTTATCGATTTCAACATAATGCATATTGTTCAAATTATATCCTAATAGATAATAGTAATAATAATATGGTTGCCTAAGAATTTTTTAAAATGACTAAACAACACTTAGTTATATCCTATTCCCACCCCCCAAGAAAAGGCCCTAAAGACCACGCGAATATCATAACTATTGCTTCTTCTTCATCTTTTTCCTGCTTTCCCACATGTCCTTCATGAGCTTTGCGTGCCTAAGTTTTATCTCCTCAGACCACGCAAGACCCTTTTTGGGCGCTTTTCCACAAAAACCTTTATTCCCTTGAGCGTCCTTCTGTACTCATCTCTGTCAAAACAATCGTGGTCTGTTAGCCCCACTTGGTCCATATCATCCTAAAGTTGTTTGAAATATCCTGTAAAATTTTTTTGACACTGGATTTGCTGAAAAATTTTATGGTTCAGTCTTTCAGGATTCATCCTCATCATGTGTCCATAGAACCTTAGCCTTCCCACCCTAACGTCAGTTTTTAAGTATGTTGTTTCCTTATAGATTTCTTGATTCGACCTCAACCTGTATCCTTCAGGTGTTCTCCTAGGTCCGTAAATTCTTCTGAGAATTCTTCTTTCTATTTTCAGAAGCCTCTCTAGGCTGGGAAGACAATAGGTTTCTGTTCCATAAAGTATCACCGGCTTGATGACTGTGTTATAATATCCTAGCTTTAATAGATAGGTTCTTCTTGTTGTAAAAATTGCTGGTGGCGCTGCTTAATTTCTCCATTTTCTCCTTCCATTTTCGCGCTCCTTAAACCCTTCTCCATCCGACCCATTGCTGTATATGATTTCTCCAAGGTATTTAAATCTCTGAGTAAATTTAATTGTCCCGTATTTGCTTTCAACCTTTTTCTTCTTAAAACCCGAATCTGTGGTCATCAGTTCCGCTTTCTCAAAAGATATTTGTAAGCCTGTTATCCTCGCTATTTCCGAGAGGGTGTTTATTTGGGCAATCGCCTCTTCTTCTTCTCTGCTAAAAGGGCAAGGTCGTCCGCATATGCTAGGCATTTAACTTTGACGTGATTGTTCTTTAGTCCCTAGGGTTGCACCTGAATTTTTGATTTACCATAGCTCCTTCATGATCTTGTCCAGTACCACGTTAAAAAGCACTGGACACAACCCCTCTCCTTGTCTGAATCCCGCTTTGATATGAAATGGTTCACTGATAATTCCTTCTTTTTTAAAGATTCTTTTTACTTTTAGTCCTGTAGTGTTTGATTAATAGCTTAAGGCTCAAAATTTGTTCCTGACACTAATCTATTTTTCCTGAAACCCCCTTGGTACTCCCCGATTTTGGAGTCTACTTGTAGATATAATCTGTTTAGTAAAGCTTTTGAAAAAATATTGTAGGTAACCGGTAGTAGGGAGATTCCCCTGTATTACCCTTAGATCCATACTATAACAATTACACCTTGATAGACAAAATTGAGGACTTCCAATTCAGCATCATCCGATAACACAAGGGAACAAATTTTTATTAATTTTTTGTTGCATGGAGTTTTAGGCCTGTTGTTTACTAATTAGAGGTTGGTGATTACAAATCTAGCCTCAGTTTTTCTCCAGCACCTTTTGTTTTTGGCAAACAGCTGATAGACATATATTTGTACTAGTCACATTCAAACTTCAATTCAACTGAGTTGTTTAGTGAAAAAGTTTGTGCTCTTGTTTTAAATAACAATGTCCAAGTTAAGAAATATCTGTAGAAACGATCCAAACTATTTCTGTAACATTTGTGTTGAATATACATTCAAAAATTGTAGGCTAAGTGTGTCAGAGTTTATAACACAGGTATATTTTGATTACTTTGGATTCGCTTTGGACATCCGTGACAAGTACTGGATCCCTCATATGGTATGTAAAACATGTGTTAAGTCTTTGAGATTATGGGCAAATAAGAAAAGACCCCATTTTAAGTATCAAACACCAATGATTTGGCGGGAACCTAATAATCATCAAGATGATTGTTATTTTTGTGTGATTGATATTAATGGAATTAATAAAAATAACCGGTCGAAATGGTCTTATCCAAACTTGTTATCTGTTACTCGACCAGTCTTGTTCTCTGGCGATGCACCAGTACCCCAAGCTTCTTCATCTGTACAAAATGATCATGATATAGAAAAACAAAACTATTCTTCAAGTGATGAAAGTCGGACAAGTGATTCTTACCCTGATTTTACTTCTGAGCCCCAGCTCTTTAATCAGGAAGACCTCAATGCATTAATCAGAGATCTTGGTCTTTCTAAAAAGACATCGGAGATTCTAGCTTCTCGATTAAAGCAAAGAAATCTTTTAACCCCAGAAACAAGAATTTCATACTATCGTAACCGAGAGGCAGAATTGCTGTCATTCTTTTCTAAAGATGACGACTTTGCTTTTTGTTCAGATGTTCCTGGTTTATTGAAAGCAATGGGAGTACAGAAGTATGATCCAAATGAATGGCGTTTATTTATTGACTCCTCTAAACGTAGCCTGAAATGTGTACTTATGCATAACGGCAATAAGCTGGGTTCGATACCGATTGCACATTCAACTACAGTCAAAGAAGAATATGCTACTGTAGCTTCTGTAATGGATAGAATCAAATACAACGAACAAAAGTGGTTGATAAGTGTTGATCTAAAAATGGTGAATTTTCTTCTTGGACAACAAGGTGGATATACAAAATATCCATGTTTTATTTGTTTATGGGACAGCAGAGCTAGGTCTGAGCACTGGATTAGAAAAGATTGGCCTTCCAGGCAATCTATGGTTCCGGGACAACTGAATGTAATAAATGAGCCCCTTGTGCCCACGGATCGAATAATACTGCCACCTTTGCATATCAAACTAGGGCTCATGAAACAATTTGTCAAAGCTTTGAACAAGGGTGGTGATTGCTATAAATACATCTCTAAGAAGTTCTTTAATTTGAGCCAAGAAAAAATTAAAAATGGAATTTTTGATGGTCCCCAAATAAGAAGGTTGATAAAGGATGAAAACTTTATTAGTTACATGACTGATATTGAAAAAAATGCCTGGAATGAATTCGTTTGGACTGCTCAAAATTTTCTGGGAAACAAAAAGGAAGAAAGCTATGCGGAGCATATTGAACTAATGTTGTTACACTTCCAGCAGCTTGTAATATGAGCATCAAAGTACAATTCCTCCACAGCCATTTGGACCGTTTCCCTGAAAATCTTGGTGATCTGAGTGAAGAACAAGGGGAACGGTTCCATCAGGACATTCGAACTATGGAGGAACGTTACCAACGTCACTGGAATGCTCACATGATGGCGGACTATTGTTGGAGCATTAAAAACAGCCCCCGTGAACCGAATCAAGCCAGAAAATCTTACAAAAGAAAATTTTTTGATATGTAGTGGTAATTTTTTTAATAGTTTTCATAATAAAAAATATTTTCATCTTAAAAAACAGTTTATAATTATAACCCCAAAAGTAAAGCTGATACAAACAAACTGACTTCAGATCTTAAATCAGCACCTCGAGGAAGTAGAATATTAGTCAAAATATTTCATGCAACAAAAATGTTGTTCCCTTGTGTAAGTGATAGCAGCACAAAGTTACGAATATTTTCTATCCCCAAAAAGGGCAATTTTTCCTATAGTTTTTTTTTTTGGGGGGGGGGCAACACTTACTCTTCCTACTAGCTCTTGGAAGACAACTGTGTAAATCCTCCCCTTGTGTGTATCTGTTCTTCGGAATATTTGCCCGCGGTGTATTTTTAGCTCGATTTGAATAGACTTCTTCAAACATATCTCTTGTTTTGTTATTGAGGTCCTGGCTATATTCAACTCCTATCTACTTAGCATAATCCTCTTTGTTCTTGAAGACGTCACGTATTTATTCAAAAAAACTTCCATATGTGGCCAGAAGGCCATCCGCTGATAAATGCGTTGCGAATTTTTTATTATAAAATTTCTCCAAAAGGTTAGAATAGCAAATGAAATAAACAATTTATAAAACGCTTGGTGAAATGATCCTATTTCATTTGAATTCTAACGTTTAGAAACTTTTTAAAGAACCTAACCAAAGGTTATAAATCATTAATAGCTTATTTCATATGAAAACAAGATTTCGGATTGAAGATTTTCTAAATTAGCTAGTTCTTAGTTTAACTCCTTCATCATTGAAAGAAATTCATTATTCGCTAAGATGTTGATTGCATATTAAATCAAGAAAAAAAAGGAATCATTAACACATTAACGACATGTGCGGCACCGGTGCGCACGACCTGAGTACTCGTTTGGGCCGCGTGTTCACATATCCACAGGCAACCTTAATTAAAAATTACTTAAAATTACTTACTGGAGCCGCGCGATCACCGGTGCACACACGGAAAATTAAGGTTGCCTGGGATATGTGAACACGCGGCCCAAAGGAGTACTCAGGTCGTGCGCATCGGTGCCGCACATGTCGTTAATGTGTTAAGTTTAATTTTCTTTTTAATATATCTTGTATTCCTAAAACAATTAAAGAAACTAATAATAAACATGATATTTAAAAAAAAAATTATTTATTGATATTTACAACTGTAAACATGATATTTAAAAAATAAAAAATAAATGATCATTAAAACTATTACTCTTGCAATTATTCGATCTAAAAAAAATTGTAATTTATGTATTGATTTTAATCATTTAATATAAAATCAATGTATAACAGTGTACAAAATCAGTATTGGCTACGTTTTTTTTTATTATCTAGCAATATTAACTTTATTTTTATAATTTTAAATAATATAACATTAGTGAAAGTATAAATAATAGAATACCCATTAGCTATGTTGTAGTTACATTAGTAGCTTTTTAAATTTTAGTATAAATGACAATTTATTTTTAACATTATTTTATTTACGAAGACGATAGAATTTTATATTATATTTCATCAACTCATTTTTAAAAAATTACAACTAAACGATTTCAGAAAATCCCCCCCAAAAAATGTTAATAAAATATAGTTGAAGTATTTTAGATAATATCTTCAACAAGTATATATAGTTAGTATTAGTTATAGTTAGTATAAGTCTATATAACTATATAGACTTATGCTTATAAAGTAATTTACTTTTATGGTTATAGGAAATTATAATATTTTTTTTTTGTAGGTAAGTGGTGCAGTCACATATTTTGAAAATGATTGGATTGGTACGTACAGTGTATTTTTATTTCAAACAACGCTTAATTAAAAATTCATTTAAGATAAGAATGATTTATGCTCACATTTCATGTATGTTATTTGAATAATTTAATAATAATCCGAGCCAAATTTCTTATTTGATTATTCTTATTGAAATGAGTCAAATCAAAATTAGTAAATGAATTAGATACATAAATAAATTTTATTTATTTATATGTTAGTTTTATGTTATATTTAGTAAGATATAGCACCTAAAACAGCCAAATTGTATCAGGAACTGTATTAGGCAGTCTCAGATGGGACAAAAGAATATCATATTTCAATCTGAAGACCATGAAATAAGGGATTAAATATATTTAAACAATTTATGATCATATATTCTTCAATACGACTATATAGTTAATTTTATTCAAATGATTTTGTTATTGCAATGCAAATTTACGTTATTAATTTCATATTCAGTAAAATTATTAATTCTGATTCTTTTTTTTTTGTCCAATACCCTTAGCTTTGACATGATGACATTATTTTATTCTGACTTAAAGTGTACGCACCTAGGTGTCATAGGTGTGCGGGTACTTACTTATTCTTCAGTCATATATCTCTAGAAATACTTAACATATTAGAATGTAAATAAGATCATGCATTTTGATTCTTATCTAATACACTAGACTGCCATACTGTGTAATTATTATCATTGATTTTAATTCTTAGCTCATAAATTAATAGAACCAATTTTTTCAGACTCAAAGCAGAATAAAATAAATTATAAAAGCATAACCTATATAAAAAATTTATCAGAAAGGATTGGTCCATCTTTTAAAAATTATGACATTTCCGAAATAAAATTAGCTTACAAAACTAAAAATCTAATCAAAAACATAATAGAGAGCCAAAAAGATAAAATACCCCTATTGGATAACAAAAATGTGGTATATGACCTCAGTTGTAATAACTGTGACAAGCATTATATAGGCCACACTAGTACTCACCTAAAAAACAGAATTATTAATAGCTTATTTCATATCACAAAAATAGTCTAAAACCCACCTCTAAAACTAATACAGCACTATCAACTCATTGTAAAAAAGATTTACATACTTTTAATTTTAATAAACCAAAGATTTTGCATAGAGAGAAAAACACAGTAAAGAGAAGATATTTATAGGCACTTTACATAAATGACAATATAAATAGTATAGTAAATGACAGAAAAGAGGCTGGAGAAATAAGCAAACTGTATTCATCCGTCGTTTTCAATTTAAAAAAGCAATAATATATAATAGGATTTTTAACTTCAAAGCAAGGCCAGTAATGAATACTTATAACCTGACCCAATAACCTACCAATATATTTCATATATCTTTTGACTGTTTCCATATAATACTTGTAAATTTTCATATTGTGATTAAACTATTTAAATCTAAAATAAATTAATTTAATAATTATGTATTTTAAATTTTGTTGTTGTTTTTTTAAAATAATAAAAAAATATAAAAAAAAATAAAAAAAAAAATAATAATAATTTAATACATAAAGATTTTTAAATAGCAGTAAGGTACAAATAATATAATCATAATAACTCACATTACCTTACATATCAAAGTTCAAGCCAGTAGTGGACAATTGACCATGGGAAGATAGTGAATCCCCAGGAAAATGAGGAAAAAAAATAATTTTTTAAATATTTCTTTATTGAGGTATCTATGCTTGGTTTTGCTAACTGTTTTGGGACAAGTCTTTTTGTTTTTGGATTGTAATACGTATTTATGATTGTTGTTTTTTTTTTTGCAGAATTTTTTACTTATAACTTTTTTTAAAGTTATGTTTAGAATGTTGATGTATTTTAATATTGAAAATGGCATTTAAGTTACCGAAACGTCTTGTTTATGAAAGAATAAAATAAATTGACTGGAAGCTGGTTTTTTTTTCGAAGATAAAATTTACATTATTATCATTGAAAAAACACAACAGCTTCCTGTCGTTTTCAATATTTTATAAAGCATCAACTTCCTATATAACTTTAAAAAAGTTACTAGTCAAACTTCTGCAAAAAACAACAATTACAAATCAGTAACACAAATCTAAAAAAAACAACAAAAAAACTTGTCCTAAACAGTTAGCACAAACCAAGCATAGATACCTCATCAAAATGTATTGTAAATAATTTAAATTTTGTTTTTCATTTTCTTGGGGATCAACTATCCTCCATAGTCAATGGTTAGTCTACAAATGGTTTAAACTTTGATCTGTAAAGTAAAAAAGGAGTTTTATATGATTATGTTATTTATATTTTACTGTTATTTAAATTCTATATGTATTAAATTATTTTAAAGATATTATTAATAAGATCATGCGTAAATTAAATTATTGATATATTACTTAATATTGATAAAAGTTTATATAATCAGATATAATCATATATGGAAAAGAGATTCAGATCCAGTAGGCATTGTGAACGTGACTAGTCTGCCACAACCTTGTATTTGGATTTGTTTAATAGCATTCAATCTGTGAACAATATTCAAATGTACACATCCTGTTAGGCTTTTATAAAATGTAAATTAAAACATAATAAAATGAATAAACTAGAGCCAAAAACTCCAAAAGAAACACTATTATTTATTATGTGTTATGTTGTTATATTATGTGTTATGTTGTTATGTTAGAAACACTATTATTTATTATGTGTAAGATGACCTACAATGTAGGTCGAAACGTCGGCACATAATTATAAGTTTATTACTTATTCAGTGTTCTTTTTGACTGCACCCCCCAACTATCTCCTTTACATTAGATCATCCAGTTAACTATTTTCATCTCATTCATATTATTTATTATAATGCAATTGGGAAAAACCACAATGCAAAGCCTTATGTTTCAAATCCAGTAAAACACCTACTTACCAGTCGACGTTTCACCTATTCAGGCATTATCAAGACAAAAACAAAAAAGGGTTATGTGAATCACATCTCGAAGAAAAAGGTGTAATACATCCCAACGATCAACAGCCCAAACAGGCTCCAAACATGAGACAGCACCCCACCACCAAAACGTTCAATATACCCTTTAAATATATCCCTAACACATTCTGACAGGCCCTTAATATAAGAGCAAGGCAAAAAAGTATATTGAACGTCTTGGTGGTGCACAGTGGAACGAATCAACGCATTAGTTGGACATTGGACCAATTCTCTAATAACTAAATTTATCCTTTATTTTGATCTTAAATTATACTTTATACTTGTTCTCAACAAAATCCATAGATAAATTAATTGTGAAATCAAATCAAATGAAAAAATCTGAATGGAAATATAAATTTTTCTAAAAAGTCTCATATTTTTAAAGCAAACTCCTGTTTGAGGTAATGCCTTAAATTAATCGTGCACCTACTGGAAAACAACTCACCCATAATAAGATATTTTAGGCAAATAAAACTTGGAATTATTTCAAAGGTCTCTGATTTTTCGATGAAAATTGGGGATGAAACTAAAAAAATTAATTGCGTAAATCACTTAAAATCGCCCAAAAAAACTACCTTCACAGTAAATAACTAGAAAGTTTGAAGTTTTTTTTCCATTAGACGGTTTCTGCTACGAGGTGCTATTTTCCGAGAAAATGATTTTTTCTTTTCTTTTCTAGGCCTTGAGAATTAATTTAAAATAATTTCTGTCGATTTTGGCGTCTACTTTACGCAAGTTTTCTTTTGTTTACACTCATTTATCCGAATAATCCTTATCAAACATAATAGTATTAACAATGAAACTCAGTTTGTGTGTGGTATTTGAACGACATAGGTGCAATGGTTCCTACAACAAATCGTCAAGTTTTTCAATTTAATCATATAAGTTTTAAAGATTATGACCTGGCATTGGGAAGCATGGATTAATTCGTTTGGACTGGAACATATTTCAAATACCGCAAAGTTCTGCTTACGGGAAAAATTAAGAAAGTTCAGTGGTAGCTTGTACTCTCGCTGGATATCGTCCCACAGGAATATCAATTATTTTCTGGGGAAGCATGAAAACTGGTTGAATTTGGATTTCATTGTTCCTGAAGGTGTTAGCCAGGACCTACCTTCATCGTCATCATCAACAGCCGCAAGTGTACCATCTCGTTCTCAGTCATTCAAACAATTATCCGATTGATAAAGACGGAGACAAACGGAAAGTTTTAGAAAATGTTCAGAGGATATGTTCGCTTTTCCATGAAAAAAAGATTCAAATCTGATGACAATTCGGATCCTTTAATTTCGACTCTTAGACAGAAAATAATGAACATTAAACGTGATTTGTTACCAGAAGCACAACCACTTACTGTTACTTAGAATATAGAAAAAAGCAAATCCTAATTAAAATTAAGTTGTTAATTTTGGTTTAATTGGGATCGTTATTTAAATAAAACAATTTTATTGTACAGGAGATAGTTGAGGGGTGCAGTAAAAAAAAGCACATAATTATAAGTTTATTACTTATTCAGTGTTTTTTTTTACTGCACCCCCCAACTATCTCCTTTACATTAGATCATCCAGTCAACTATTTTCATCTCATACATGCAAAAACAATTTTATATAGGCACAATTTTTGATTTATCAATTATACCTAGTATATTGAATAACAAAAGTAATTATCAATTATTATATTAATTTTGTTCAATGATTAAATTTTTTGGTTTATTACTTTTTCCTTTGTATAACTTTATTTAATACCTATGTATCTGTCTTTCGATAGAATACTGTATTGTACCTATTCTCGTAGTATATAGGTACAATAAATGGTCCAATGATATATGAATGAATGAATGAATGAATGAATGAATAAAGCCTTTATTACAAAAAAATTAACAGGAATTATAATAAAAATTAAAAAAAATTTACTACTGATACTATCTACAATTTTTGCTTGTTAATTTCTTGTAGGCCTTCCCCTTAGGGAGTGATGGTCTAACTTCCCTGGAGACCAATTCCTACTGGGAAGTGGTGTTAGTTATTTCTCTCCATAGTTTACTCCTAATCAAGATTTTGGATAACATGTACAGTTTTAAGATATCTTATATGGTTAATGAGTAAATAATCAATTTCAAATTTCTGATCTTTAGGTGACTGCCATGTCCATTTATTTTTCTGTTTTTTACCGAAAAAGGTGTTTCCTATCTTGAGGTTCTGTGAGAGAGCCAGATTCACTATTCTATTTCCTCCTTCATTTCTTCGTCCAAAACTATAACTTCCCAATACTGCTTCTTCCCCTCCAATTCTTTCTCCAACACGCCCATTGAAATCTCCCATTATCACTACATAGTTGTTTTTCCTGCTGGTGTTGTTGAGAATTTCTTCTAGTTGAGTCTGCAGTGGGAGCATAAACCTGAACCAAAGTGATAATTTTACTCTTTCCTAGAGATAGGATTAAGGTGGCAATTCTAAAGATAGTCTCTTCAAATTTTATAATGTTGTTTTTAAATTTTTTAGAAATTACAAATCCTGTCCCGTACAGGCCATTCAAAGATGATGTAAACATTAATATATTGCCTGATTTGAGTTCTATTATTTTTGGGCCTTTCCTTCTTATTTCACATAAACCAATAATGTCCCATTTTATTTTATTTGTAGCTGTTTCAAATTCCGCTAGCCTGTCCTCTCCCAGCAACGTTCTCACGTTTAAGGTGCAAACGTGGAGGGTGTTAGAGCTGGATTTTTTAATTGTTGTCTGTTCATGAAATTTAGGATCCTCTTCTTGCTATGAACTATTGCTTGGGGCTTCATTTTCCTTTTTGTTAAGGCCGCTATCATCCTCTTTACGAGTCACGAGGAATTTATCCAGACTAGTATTTCTTCGATGAATTTTAATATTTTTCATTTTCTTCCCTTTATGGGTTGGCTCTGACTTTTTATGAGTATTTTTCATAACTACTTCTTTTTCTTCACTCCTTTCCCTCTTTTTCCTTGAGTCCTCTTGAGATTGGAGTTCTTCTAAAGCAAAGATTTGGTCATTTATCAGGAGTTTGTCATATCTCAATGATACCTTGTTTCCTTTTTCCCAATGAGCCCTCATAAACGGGAATAATTCTTTCCTAATTTCTCTAACGTTTTTCGGTAGGTCATCTTTTATCTTTATCATTTTAAAGTCTTCAGATTTCATCAATTTAAACTTGTTTTTCATAATATCATTTTTCAATAAAAACGAGTTTAGCTTTACAATCACTGGGCCATTATTTATTTTAGGATTTATTTTCCTTATTTCTTGAATATCATACATGCGAAAGTCTGATAAAATATATTTAAATATTTCTATTATCTTATTACCCATATCTGAAGATTTTTCTCTATTTAAACCGAATATAATTATATTTTTCCTTCTACTGAAATTTATCTCTCTTTCTCTATCATTTTTAGTGTTCTTTATCATTTCATCCACCTGTGATTTTACCTCCCTGATTTCTTCTTCTTGATTTTTTCTATTTTCGTCCAACTATGTATAAGATATATATAATGATATATAGATAATAAATTATCTAACATCGAAATATCAAATCGAGAACTTTTACATGTTTCACCTAAAAGATCTGATCCTGTTATCATATAATTAAATAGTCCATTCAAAAAGCTTTAAAACAGTACCAATAGCCTTATTCTAGGAGAACCAGAAGCGGAGATATTAATGAATGTCCAGTGCTCCTTAACGCTCGTTCCACTGTGTGGTGGGGTGATATCTCATGTTTGGAGCCTGTTTGGGCTGTTGATCGTTGGGATGTATTGCACCTTTTTCTTCGAGATGTGATTCACATATCCCTTTTTTGTTTTGGTGTCTTGATAATGCCTGAATAGGCGAAACGTCGACTGGTAAGTAGGTGTATTACTGGATTTGATAAAACATAAAATGTATATTTATTTATCATTTTCTCCGTTTTAATAACTTTTCGCTAATCTTGGGAAGGCTGTTAAGAATATTATTTGTTGGAACTAAATAATATAGACATTATACAACTGTTTTTGCCTGAAAGTAAATATATTAAATATTTATTTAGAATTTATTTGAAGTTTGCTGTTTTTCTGTAATATATTTTAATTTAAAATATGAATTCGTTCATTTCATCTTATTTATATATATATATATATATATATATATATATATATATATATATATAGATATATATATATATAAATAAAATGAAATGAACGAATTCATATTTTAAATTAATATATATATATATATATATATATATATATATATATATATATATATATATATATATATATATATATATATGTGTGTGTGTAATTAATACCCCGGGAATAAGTGGTTAAGTCGAATCTTCTCCAAAATGAGTTTCATGTACTTAGGTAAGCGGAATCGGATTTTACTTTCGTAGTGAATAGAGGGCTTGAAATGGAGTAGTTGCTTACATTACAACTCAATTTGAAACCAAAAACTACCAAAATGATACGATTCCGCTTCCCTCAATACAATTAACTCTTTTCTTAAGGCATAATTTTACTTAATCATTAATTAATTGGGGCTGAAGATGTACTCTTTTACAGAAAAACTCATAAATATAAATAGCTGAAAGTAATTAAACTGTTTATAAAGATTATAGAGGAAATTTAACATTTCATGTTAGGAGTTTAAGGTCATAAAATTCAACTGTCAAATGTTCCAACAATCTAAGTAAATGTTATCTATAACTTTAAGAATTATTTACTCGTTGAATATTCGAACTATTGGAATATCTAAATGGAGTTTTCATTTCATAACATAATTTAGTATTCTTCTTAAAGAACAATCCTAATTCTCGCATGCGGAAAAGAATTATGACAAGCGAAGAGATAAATAAATTATTTTCTATGATTTGAGGAGAATAAAACCTAAAGAAACCAATGGGGTATCTCAAAACAACCGCCGTGAATGGTTGGGCCAATCACCTTACGCAAGACAAACAAGGTAACCAAGCGACCAATGACACAGTAGCTAATGATTACGGTTGAACGAACCGTCCAGTTCTCGTTCTCGCAACGGTTTCACATAACTCCTCCCTGCGGCCGGGCTTTATGTTGTGTTTGTGACCAAATGAGAAATAAAGTGGAAACAAAATACATGTAACCAGTGTTATAAATTAATTAAGAGGGCCTGCTGCACCTATTTGAAAGTACTTGCATGTCAGTTGCGTAATCGAACCCTCACTTCTCGGTTTCTCAACGTTGAGTAGACGTTCGCCTTGAAGATATTTTTCTTGGGAGCAGTTCCTAAGAATTCTAAAAGGATTATAAGATCGTAATATACTTCATTACTTGGTGTTTGAATGAAATTGTTACAAATAAACACTGGCATGTTTATTTTTAAGTGCAAGTGTAAAGAAATGGCAAAACATGATATGATCGAATTTCCAACTTTGGATTTTCGCTATCTAAGTAATCAGAGGTCTCAATATAGGACCAGCAAATATTCAGGGTCTTATTTATGAAAATACAATCCAGTTACATATTATAACTGCTACATTTTAAAGAAAATATGCATCAATAGAAAAATTATGTGTTTTAATAGATAATCTCATTGATTAAACAAATGGATCTAAATGTGAGAACTAAATTCAGCGATGTGTTCTAATATCTTTTGAAACAATCACTCCTTCCCATACATCCTCCAAAGGGTTTTCGTCGTTAAGTCTTACCTTCATTTGGTTTCCTTTTGCTCATAACTTAGTACTAACAATGATATTTTAACTATGTATAAACTTAGGAGCAGCATCACAATTTTGTATCTGTTCACTTAACTGGAATATATTCATCATGTTCCGATTCAATGTCACAATTAAAACAATATCTTAGTCAATATACAATATAATTCACTACTTACATAATATTTATAATTTATAAAATATAACTGGCATACCTTTTCTACAAAATGCATGTATTTATTATGAAAGTTGTTCAATAATAATAATAATCGCACCGAAATTGAGATGTGGGAAGAATACATTGTCCCTATTTGAATATTGTTTCAATTTCATACATCATTCATTGACTATATTGGGTAGGCTATAGTCTTGTGATTATATATAATTATTTACATCAATAATTGTAGTTCTCGAACTATTTCTATAGAAAGAAAAAAACTCTTCTGTTTATTTATCATACATTACCTTAATTTTTCTCTTAAATAACAGTTAAAAACACTGTTTATTTCAAGGTCACCTGTGGTCTAGTGGTTAGCGTAACAAACTACTAAGCCCAAGATCGCGGGTTCGTAGCCCGGCAGGTGGCCCTAGGATTTTTTTAAACGAGTAAAAAATCCTTAGTTACGCCGTCCTTCGGAAGGGACATTAAACGGGGGTCCCGAGCCTGTACGATGTCAGGTACTCGTTAAAAATCCCAATCCTAATTAAACCTGGATAGGCAAAATTTAGAGCTCCTACTGTAGCATCGTCCGATTAGCCATAGCAGCATAAAGTGACGTTAAATTAACTAACTAACACTGTTTATTTCTAAATTAATTTAAATTAAAGAATTTATTACTGTTATATATAGAAGCAAACAAAGAAAACCACTTTATAACTAATACATGTTTTACACTGTATCTACAACGTATAGCTATGATGCTTACTATAATATCGTTTCATAACAATATAATATTAGTAGATATAGTATTTTTTCCTTCCGTCTTTATACATTGGTTCTGGTGCCATTGTTGCCGATGAGCCAAAAAGCTGGGATGTCCCCAGATATATGTAGTTGTGAGTTATTCCTTTTGGCATACACAGAAGTAGTTTTTCGACCTGATGACCTTTTTTTAATAAAAATTAGTTGATTTTTTTTTTTTTATGGTATAAATAATCAGAAAAAAGTTGATCTCCAGAAATGATTTTCCTATTACAGTGATTAAATTAATTATATTTACCATTGCCTTTATAATTAATATCAAATGTAATTTGGGAATCACTAAAATAAACTGATACAATACATATTCAATTTAAATCTATGTTATTCTACAAATAAAAAATAGAAAAAAGGAATAATATATTTAACCCCCCCCCCCAAAAAATTGATAAGAACATTTACATTAAATCGGGGTTTCTTTCTGTTTTTGTATTTTCTTGCTATTTTTACCATTAATAGAAACGAGATGCTATTTTGCAGAATGGGCCAAACAGGATTTTACTTTGCTGTGTTTCTTAGTGTCATAATTTTGCTTGCAACTCTACCATTTAGCAATCTTAATGATACGTTCAGTACACCTTATACCGTCATGAACGTATCATATTATGTTAAAACTTCCCTCTATTATAAAATTTGACTCCCCATTTTAAATAGCAACTCTCGTTGGACGGAGGCTGATCCCAGTGGAGTATAATTAACCTAACTGGATTTTAAATTTAAAGATGTAGAAAGAGAAACGCATTTGTTCTTATTTAACAGTAAAATGTTAAATAAAGAATATTTCTGAATATTATTTACCTGTCCTCTAACAAATTTAATGTGTTATTTATAGTTAATTCAGCTTATGAGGTTTTCTTTTTGTCTGGAAAAATAAAAAAAGATTTTCTAAGAACTACTTGACACAAACGGTTTTCTTCAGCATTAACCAATAATGAATTGCCTTATTTACAGTTTTGTGTGTCAGTGTAACCATGGCCAGTGATTGGAAGCCTTGGCCCATCTCTCAATGCTAAGATAATGGATACTTCTTATTCAATTTGTTAAAAGTTTCACAATATTGAAATGATAAGTGAATAATTCGTTTATTTTATCTTGTCAAATTTATATTATGGATATTTTTAAATAATTCGTATTATTATATAAAAATAATTACCATAAATAAGCTCTTTTAGTGTTATAAGTAGGCTAATTTAATAATGGAAATTGTTGCACATTTTGGAGGGGACAAAGGGTTTTTGTTTCACATTCTCTGGAAAAAAGACTGTACTGATTTCAATAAACTTTTTTTAAAAACTCTTAGTTCTATTAGTTCTCTTGCTTCGGAGGGAACGTAAAGTAACTGCCCCAAACAATTAAGATACGAATTTAGGACTCTCATTGTAGAATCATCCGATTAGCCACAATAGCATAAAGTGACGTTAAAGAAATATTAATGATAATTATTATTATTATTACTTATTGAGAGAAATTAATAAATTAATATTAATGACAAATACCGTTTGATACATACTGTGGATCACTAAGACTTCATCGACGGAGCTCTACTGCTTACGATTTTTTTTTAGTTGTATTTATGTCTCAATTTATTTCTCTTTTAGATAGAAAATAAGTAAGGAAGGCGTCTTTGCCTATCAGTTCATATGAAATAACTTTTCAGGGTATTCGGCCGACTTACTAAATTTCTAAAAAATAAAATAAGTACCCACGATATAGGTCCACATAAAAGCACGCAAAAACACGAACCTGGTAAAAAAAAACAAAAAAACAACTCGGACCAATATTAATTTCCTACATTTGTTAATTGAAATGCCAATGCCAGGTAAACTCCACTATTAAGTCAAAATGTAATTAACCCAAATGTAGTGTAAATTGAAATTTAACGATAAACAAATTTAAACATGGTTTTAAAAGAAAATTATGTTGTCCATTTTAAATTATTTTAGTTTTAAATTCATTAATGTGTATGGAAGGCCATCGATTACATTCCTAATGAAATGGGAAACAGTTGAAATTCATTAGTTCACTGAATACAATTATTGTCGGATCTAATCCTAGGTATGTGAGTGTGTGTGTGTGTGTGTGTGCGTATGAAGGGACCGAACACATAACCATTCATAGGACTTCAAATACAATTGAAAACACGGGTAAAATTAAGGGGTTAGATACTGTTGGGAATCCAATGGGTCTTTATTACCAAGGGACTCTAGATAATATCTTCCTTGGAGTCACTTGTGCTTTAGTGGTTAGCATAGCTACCTATTATTCCCAAGATGGGTTCTTAGCCCAGCAGGTGGCCCTAGGATTTTTTAAAAGAGATAAAAAATAGTTATTTCGTCCTTCGGATAGAACGTAAAAGGGAGGTCCTTAGTCTTTGCGATTTGAGGTACTCGATAAAGTTTCCTATCCTAATTATATCTGGATTAGCAAAATTATGGACTCACACAGTAGCATCGTCCGATTAGCCATGTCAGCATAAACGGGCATTAAATGAAACAAAATAACTAACTTCTTTCTTCTCTTGTGTCGATTAGGATTTGAGAGTTGAGTGGATCTCGAAGGTTTATAAACCGTAAGGTTCATGCGGTTAGGAATATTGTGAAGAAAATCTGAAAGCTATAATGAGATGAAGGAGTCCAAATTGCCTAGATCGGAGCGTTACTCTTCTGCTTTGTTCTGGCGGCGCCTTTATGGCATTCATTGATAGGGTTAGTGGTCAAATGTTTTAAATATATTATAATGATTAATATAATATAATAGTTTTAAATATAAAATAATGTTTTAAATATCAGGAGGAAAAAAAGAATCATTTTTAGTGGTGTATAAAAAATGTAAGTAAAAAATGAAAATGTGTGCCATTAGTAAAGCATTGCGGGATGGGAAGTTGGGCAGTGCCTTGTCGGATATAATTTAAAATGGTATACTATTTTGTTACGCGAGAAGAATTATCATAATTCCAGATCGAATCCAAAACACCATAATGTTTTACTAAAAATTATAATCATCAACAGTACTAAAACTATCCAACTAGTATAGTCTTGATGCACTTTAATATTAAACAAATAGCATAGCATTTTTATTGCATTAATACAATTTTTAATCTTGTTCAAATTTATATTAATTTAAAGCAGTTGTTTCCATAAAACATATTAATACAAAGCATAATGCCTATTTAGTGTACACTTATATTCCTAACTTATATAAAATTCAAGTCTGAGATGTGCTGTAAGAACAAAACTTTGTCTGGAACTTAAAAGCTTCGGTCAATAAAAAATTCACCAGCACCACCATTCAATTAAAAGTCACCAAGTCAAGTTACTGAATTTTGTATGATCTGGTCTTCTGGCTAGCGGAAAAACAGCGCACCAAATAAGTTACGATAATTGTTCAATAAGAATATTGAATAGTTTTAGTGGGGGAACATTTGATTTTTTTTTCTATACTTTATGTGTTACAGCCATGTTAGTCATAGGAAGAGTCTTAGCTTCGTAAGGACTCTTCCTTATATATAATGGTTACAATATTTTCGCAGTCCTCGAGAAGTTTCAAGATGAAGAAGGTTTTGTGAAGCTGTTGTATTGAGTTGGGCCCATTTCGGTAGAGCACCCCAGGCCCTCCGAGAGTGCTACAAAAAACAGCAATAAAAGGCGAGAGGTAATCAAACCTAATAAGGGAAGGTAATTAAGGTTGGATTGTGGAGGCACTCACAATAGCCTGGCCATTGTCAGGCCGACCTATTACTATATCGCTTTATAATCCTACCATAGCTATATATATATATATATATATATATATATATATATATATATATATATATATATATATATAGTATTTTTATATCATATTATTTTATCATTATTTTTGATAATTTTTAATATTCCCTTTCACGAGAACGTTTGACCTTAAGTATTCATGAGTTTTTTTAGCTTCTTCGTTCTTTCTGTATGTTTCTCTGAAGTTCACACGACTGTTATTTCTTCTGTTCCTCCAACTATTTTTTTTCTTTTTTTCGGTGGGCTCTACAGGCCTTGCAGATCTTTGGCCGCCTTTACCAGCCCTCTCACCTCTGTCTATCCTGGGCCACTGATTTCCAGTCTGCTACATGAAGCTCCGCAGTATCTTTGTTGATCCTGTCTATCCATCTGGTCTTTGGCCTCCATGTGGTCTCTAGCCAACTATTGAGGCACTCATAGTTGTCTAGAGGCGTCCTGACGGATTACTACATCGGTCCAGTTATCATGCGGAGACCTCAACTATATATAATTACAAAAATATTAAAAAGTAAAGGTTTAGCGAACTCAAAGGTTCGATGTCGATACCTCCAATCTCATATAATTCAGTCCACGGACAGCTACTGGAACCCAAATCCTCCAGATCAATCTTACAGCAATCCTCCCACCTACGCCTCGGTCTACCACTCAGACAGATATATTATTATACCTTTTAACGTGCGTAGACCGACCCAGTGGGATCTGCTAAAACTCTTGGGGCTCACCCCCCCTCAATAAATTGGATACCCTTAATTGATGGGAAAACCTAGCATTATCCCTCCACAACCATTGGTGAGACATAGTCTCTACCATGTAGTGAACCCAATATATTGGTTTTAGTAGGGGTACTTTTTTTTTTTTTTTTTTTCAGTATGTCTTTATAGATTATGGAATAAACAATTTTACCTTAAAACAACTTAAAACGTTTATTTAATAGAATGTTGACATATACGCGGTGTTTCGGCTGGTTTTCCCTTACAAATTACTGTTTAACTAGCTGAAGGTTGTTGCCGCAATGCGGTAATTGGAAGTTAGGTAAGTTAAATCATATACCTGCTACAATGGCTTCCCATATACCACATTGTGGTAACCATCTTCACCCCTTTAACGGAGCTAAATAATACTACCACAACAAGGTTTCTCAAGATTAATAATGGAATTTTGATGCACAATGTGTAGTTTAATGGATTCTTTGAATAGCTGTTATTGCTGCTGTTTGATTTTAAGGACAAAAAATTCCTAATAATTATTATTGCCCTCACAACAACTATACACCCTTAAAACTTTTGCATATATATAAATACATATTTAAACTAAACTTTTTTATATTGCTAAATACTTATATAAACTAAAATAATAAATAAATTATTAAACACACATTAACTAAATATATATTTTGGTTTCACTTTCGCGGTAATGGTTAGCGCAACAACTTACTATACCCAAGATCGCGAGTTATCGCGCGGTATGTTCGCAGCCCGGTAGGATGCCTCAGGATTTTTTAAAGGGAATAACAAATTCATAGTTGTTCCGTCTTTCGGAAGGGACGTAATATGGGGGTACCGAGCCCGTACGATGAAAGGTACTCGTTTAAGAACTTTTCCTAATTATGCCTGGACTTATAAGCTAAATTTAGGTTCCCACTGTAGCACCATCCGATTAGTCATAGTAGCATAGAGAGACGTTTAATGAATAAACAACATATATTTTACTTATACACTTACTCATATACTTATATCTATAGATAGCCATACATCTATTCTTATATTCACATATTTATACATACCCATTATGTTCAAATATACAAAGTCATTCTTATATTTTAGGTATTTATTATTTTATTCAATTTTTATATTGTAAATAAGAAAAAAGATAAAAATACATAGATAGATTAATAGTAGGTCAGATATTAATATGTACAAATAAACTGGAATATCTTTATATTAAAACAAAAAAGGTCTTATTTATACATTGTTTCTTAACCACCAATATCTCAAAAATAATTAATTTACATTATGACTATGAATAGTTAAGACCAATTCATTGCATTATCCAAATAAATAATTTGTATCCATTAATAAGGATTTTTTTCTTTTTTTCTCACTTAAAAAAACAAAAAAAACAGGCTTTTAATTATTAAAATAAAAAACTTAATTTTCATTCAATTAAATCGAAGATATAGAAAAGTTAATACCCATATAACAATCGAAATAGAATGCTTTCTTTACGCTCCTCAAGAGTTGAAACAGGTGATTACGACAGAGTAGCATTGTCCACTTGTTAGAACATTGCTATTACGTCCACATCATCGTCTGCTACGGCTCTCACTTTTGCTCGGCTCATTTATATAATACTCATCAATTTGACTGTAGTATGCGGAAAGGTATAGTAAAAACGGTGAATTGATTTCATTATTAATTAAATGTGAAGCATTATTTTCCATCAACTTACATGCTTATTATTACTAAGTAGCATTTTATTTTTAGTTTCAGTAATAATATAAATTTGAGATGTAAAATATGTTGGTCATCAACGTTTAAATTTAATTTAGTACAAAAATATATCCATAAAACTATATATTATTATTTATAGAGTTCAGTTGACAAGTGTTAGGGCCTACATCGTAGGTCATTTTGTGTTATCTTTGACAGCATCCCCTGACCAAATCAATCCATCATTAGAATTATCCAATCAACTATTTTCCACTCAAATACATATTATTGAATTCATTTTTTTCTTAAGTAAAAATGTCTATAATACTGGAAAAATTAAGATAAGGGATTAATTAAGACAACTAATTAAGATAAAACTTAATATTATAGTACGTGAAATTAGGATAAAAATAAAATAGAAAATATTAATAAAAATAGATATGAAGAGAAATAAGAGAAAATAAAAAGGGGAATATAACTGAATTACATTTTTTAATTAATTCTTCTTTTGATAGAAAGGCGATGATCTTTTAACTTATTTTTCCTAGTTTCTCAAAATCATTGGCAGGTAGTCCTATTGTATATATCTTTCTTTTGTAAAAGACACAAATCTCAAAGATATAGGCTATTGTTAAGCTCTCGTTACACACTCAAGTTCTCGATTTTCTTTAGTGATTATGTGAGCGTGGGTAAGCCTCATATGTCCTATATATTAAGTCGAGTAAGACCACTTCCTGCATTCTCCTTCACTTTAAGGACAGGAGCTGCTCACTGGTCTCACGTCAGTTTTTATAAACATAAAAAAAATTGTCAATTGGAGGAAATGCATGGCCTTAAGGCTTAAACAATTAAGGTTTAGGATGTTTTATTTAAGAAAATTTGTCATTTTTCTCAATTCTTCCATAGTTATGAAATTCAGCTGGACCAAATTAATAATACTCATGATGAACTAAATTTATACTACTAAATAAAATATATCAAATGCGTAATCAGCTATGTACCAAATAAACGATTTGGTCCTGCTGACGTCAGTGTATTCTCCCATTTAACAGGTTTACCTCTAAGTTGGCTGCACATCCTTTGAGGCATTCCTATTGTCCAAGACGTTAAGCAGGTTCTGCCCGTAGCATTGTCAGCTTAAATCCAATTTTCTCGTGATGCTATTCCATTCAAGTTAATTTAATGTCTGTCTCTCCTCCACAACAGTTGTAATCTTATATAATCAACTAGCTGACCCACGCGTTGATGTGGCTGTTGTAATAGTTTTAAAAATATATTACGTTAAAATTTGAATTTTAAAGAAACTATGATTGAATGGAAAAAATGGATTAAATAGATTTCCGATTTTACATTTTATTCATCTTATATCTGAGTACAGTATATAATAAATCAATAATATGAAAAATTCTTAACTGATAAAATATAAACATTAGAATTATGAATGAGGTATATCATGGTTGAGTTTATATTATGGCTAATATTATATTTTTAAAGCATAACTATTTATTTCAATTTAATTGAGCGCTAATCGATGAACATTTTTTTTTAATCTGTCCTTTGCTAATACAAATCGATTAGATGATTTAATAACACGTGAGCATGCAGCATATAATAGTCCACTGGAGAAACATAAATCCAAAACGAAAATGGACATGTCTGAGTCTTTATGGTCATAGCAAAAGCCAAGCTCAGGATCTGTTGAACTTATAGAGCTGTGTTTAGACACAATAGTTTACATCCTATTCTCAGACCTACTGAATATGGACGCAAAATTTCATAAGAATCGGTCAAGTCGTTTCGGAGGTGTTCTGTTAAAAAACACTGTGACACGATAATTTTATATATTAGATAGGGCTAAGATTCCGGTAAATTATTATACGATTGCAACTTAACTCAAGATCTGTTAAACCTACAGAGCTGCATTTGGGCTCAAATTGTAGTAATTAATTCTTCTTTAAATATTGTTATTTGTACTTTTTCCCTAAAACGCAGCGATTAGGAGATACAGGCCAAAAACTGAAATTATTTCGAAAATTTCGAAGTTTTTCCGCAAAAAAAACTTCAATTTTCAAAAAAAAAATTTCGGTTGCAAACTTGTATTTACACTACTCATACATGTTCTTACAACATATCAAAAATGCAGCGTTCAATAAATAAATGATTAGGCTAATTGTTATTAAAGGTGGTATATTAAAAACCGATTAGAATATAGTTCAGGGGAAACCAATATTTTATTAATAAATGTACTGTGTAGGATGATTATATATGATGAGACTAAACTGATATATTTATTAAGTTAATTCTGAAAGTTCAATACACTCAGAATTAGGAAAAAAGATTAGTCTATTTTGACAAATTGACTCATGAAGTTCATTTTTCCTTTAATCAAATTAGTTAAAACAAATGATTAGCATTTTTTTATATCTAGTCAATAGGGCAATAGTGGTAATTTAACCTTGCCACTGATACAGCACAATCCAAGCGTTTCTCCATCGAATTTCAATGCCCCACAATGGTTGCTCACAACCTCCATTGGGCCGATTGAACGGAAGGATGCGAGCTGTGGTCAATTGTACAATCGTAATGAAACGCTACTCGATTTAAATCAACACTTGAAGAACTTCTTACGCGTTTATTTCACGTTGTTGAGTTGTTTGATTTGCTCGACAATTGCTCATTGTTAACTGAGCCGTTTCATTTGCCATCTGTCTTTCTTCTTGTGTTTGTGATGCACTAAGTCGGGCCAAACTAACACGGCGCTGTTCTCTTGCGATTTCTTGTTCATTCATATTCAATTGATTGGCCATATTCCGAACTGTACTTGCATGACGGTTTCGATGGGAAAGATTAGATCTTCTGGCTAGCGGCATTGTGAATAACACTAAAACATGGTGACATTCATGTTCAAAAGCATTTAAGAAATTATCGATACATAAATAAATAAATATAAATGTCATAACCTCACAAATAACATTGATGAAAACATGTGCTCAAATGTCATAACCTAACAAAATAAATATATTCGCTGGCTACTTACCGTTTGAAAATGGAATTCCACATCACAATGATAAATCAGAATGAAATGAACAGCCAATTCGAATTGATTTTCAAAGTAACCCACGTAAAAATGAATTGCACAATCCGAAATTAACGTTTGGATTGTTTGTCGATATGTACTACTCTTCTAAAAGCGAGTTTAATATTTGGTGTATAATATATAGCTAGGAACTAATGTATAGGCTAATTTGAATTATTAAACATATACCTAATAAGGATCCAAAATTTCATCATAATGAAATTGTAGATGGAGATGGTAAATCAATTAAAGATCTATTAATAATTTTAAATAGAGGATGCGTGTTTCGTGTAGGTTTATTCATATTTTAATTTTTTATTCGTAATAGCAATAACAACGAACATAACCATTCACAATGTGTACTTCAGCAAACTGATAAAGTTTCAAAACAATGCATTCAATACAATATTTGAAACAACAATTATTGTAAATAATGAATAAATTATTATTACTGTCAACTGGGCAGTTATTATTTAGAAAATTCTAATTAATCTTATGCAATCACAAAGAACATAACCATTCACAATGTGCACTTCATCAAACTGATAAATCATTTCAAAACAATGTATTAAATGCAATATTTGAAACTACAATTATTGTAAATAATAAATAAATAATTACCACACAAAATTATGAAACAGAATAGTAAGAGATGAAAAGACTGCAAATGAATCAGCTGTCAAAAGTTGATGCCTTAGTTCACAAATGTGATATGTGAAAATTTTTCAAAAATGGATTTTGTTATATAAATAATATTGCAAAGTTGTGATCAGGAAGTCATTGTTCATATGTTGATAAAAAATTAATAGAGACGGTTACAAAAATATATTATGTATATATAAATATAACTCAAGAACGCCTGGATCGATTTCGATTTTTTCTTGGTTATTCTTCTTTTTTGGTCGAAGAACAGTCCTAAATGATTCGAATCATCGAAATCAGTCCAGGCGTTCTTGAGTCATTAGATCAGTAACTAACGCCACTCTCTTTTATATATATAGATGTAACAATCTGCAATAAACATTTATAAAAAAAAAAACTGTTGATGATATTAAAATATTTCACATTATACTCGCACGTCCTTTATTATTATTCAATTTTTTGGTTCGTAATTGTAACGTCGCTGGCTCGTGATTTTCCAATTCGTAAATGTATAATTACCTTTATTAATGTTACCTGTTGACACATCACCTCCATTCGTAAGCTGTAACGTCTGATATGGCACTACAACGCTTTAAGAAAGTCTTATAAAGTTGTAATACGATTTCACATCCGTTTATCGCGACCCAAAGTATTCGTGAATGAGATAAAACATCGTGTGGTTTTCATCATGTAATGCTTGTCATCCTTTTAAGAACCCTTGGTCTCTTTCTTTCCTTTTCTTTCGTTAATTAGCTTATGCGGCTGTTCCAGGCATTGAGTTGTCTTGGAGTCTCGAAGTTACCTCCTGCGGTTTAGTGGAAAGCGTGAATAAATCGAATTCCGACTGTTCGAGAAATGTTTTTTTTCTTTGACCCACTGATCGAGTTTCTTTAGCATCTTTCGCATATTATTTTTTAGAAGAGCCACCGTTCTATACACTGACCCAATTAGGGCAATAATGTCATGAAACATTAATTGTTAATAGTAGCCTAAGCCTTATGGCAACCATTTTTTTCATTAGCTAATGAGAAAATAGCATACCTATAGCTGCCTTGAAAATAAAAACTTGGGCCCATTGGGAATTCATGGTACAGTAGACAACTGAAACGCATGGAGGATTGAAAAGGTTACAAAAAGACTTCTGTTTTACAATGAGATATCTACTATTTATCTCCATTATTGCTTCTCTAGTCAATTTCGAATTGGCCAACAATTTTCCTGGAACTACTCCATTTAGTGTGAAATCCAGAAAACCCCCAGATTTAATAAATGGTGTGATTCCAACTTTTACTTAAAAATTTTCTAAAAAAGATCGGATTTCTGTGAAAACTGGTGGTTATATCATAATAATGAAAAAAGGAGAAGGAGGCAGTTACTGCAAATACTTCCGGCTTGCGACTCCAGCAGAGGAAGAAATTCTTTGAGAGAGGAATCTCAGCAATCCGATAGGTATTGGAAAAATTGATTAAGGAAAATAAAAAAGAGGTGCTTTTCGATGACTCTGGGATAGCATCCTAGCAATTTATATAGCTGAAGATAGTAGAGAGGGCAGTGAAACTCAGATCTACAGATATCTCCCCAACCAATTGTTAATCATTGAGCTTAACAATGTGAAGTCCATGGAAAATGAAAAGGCCGACGAGCTCGTAAAGTAAGGATCGCAGAAGGACCAATCTCGCCGAGCTCTCAGTTCAGCAACTCAGCTTCGAATCTATAAAAAGGATTATGAAAGAAATATTAACTTGAGGATAGGAGGGATATTGTTTGAGGAAGAGGAACGGAGCCGACCTACCTTCCCTCTGGGCAGGATTGTCTGCAAGAACATTGGTGTCGGATAGGGATTGCGGATTCTCCACCTAGAACGGAAAGAAGGCTGGAGAACACCTTGACTCATGTCCAAGACTTGTGACCTGACAATAAATATACTATAGTATAAGTACATCATATCGTCGATAGAAGTATCGAAAATGAAAATATACCACTTTTCAAATCTTATTTGAATCAGTCTGTGTCGTTAAACGTATTTTACTTATGCCATGATACATTACTTTTGTGACTAAATAGATGACTCTATATGATTTTTTAATAAATTATCAACCCTACATAATTTATAATGCAAACATAATAGATCGTAAAAAAACTCAAATATATTATTTTTTTTTAATTCGACATTTTGCATGTACGTGACTTCAACACCAAAAAAAAAAGTCATCGTATCTTCACTAGTTTTTTAGGAAATAATAGTAAATGTAAAAACAGAATTGTTTAATGATTCAACACAGAATTCGACTCAAAATTTTCACTTCAAGAATCACAAGAAAGTTTATTTTAAGTAGTAATAAGTTTAAATAGTACATTTATTGTTTACTGATTGAGTGGTCACAATCACAGCCTACAAATTTTTCATACAAATATAATAGAGTAAAAAAATAATGGGGTCACTTGTGGTCTACTGGTTAGCCTAACAACCTACTGTGCCCAAGATCAGGCAGATGGCCCTAGGATTTTTTTAAGAGATTGAAAAATCCTCCGTTATGCCGTCTTTCGGAAGAGATGTAAAGTGAGGGTCCCGAGCCTGTAGGATGCCAAGTACTACTCGCTAAAGATCCTTATCCAAATTATAACAGGATAGGCAAAATTTAGGACATACTGAAACATCGTACGATTAGCCATAGCAGCATAACGAATAAACAATATATCATGAAACATTATTTAAAAAAATAACGTTTAGTACATGAATAATGTATAAAATTTTATAATTTAGCATTAGATATAATAGTATGGTGGCTAGTATAGAATAGAGGAGCTGACTGACCAGTTGAGCTGACCTTTAGAAGGTACAATTTCACGGCTAATATGATCGCTATGAGGCTTCTTCACAAATGATACAATTTTCGTCGAGCTTCTTCCTTCTCTTTTTTATTTTGTTCCAACGGTCCTTGAAATTGCTAGCCGAAAGAAAGCCATCTTCAAAAGACCGTACTACCTCAAGGGCGATTGCCTTCAGCACAAGATGGCCACACTAATTTCATTACTCCATGTATTAAACTTCTATATTTTCTCCAGTGTATTACCGACTGCCACCTTCCCTAGCCTGCCTTCCTCAGATGGCTCGATTTTACTTACACTTGAGAATGAAAGAAAATAAAATTACTTCAGAATGTGAATCGTGAGGAAATAAATAGTCAAGGTGCAGTAAAAATTAAATTAAGAATGATTGTTGTGGTGCAATGTTAATCAACGCCGTTTATTTGATTGATTATTGAAGTATATGAATGATTCTGTGCTGTTACTTTTTTAATTTTATAATTAAACTCTTTTAGTTTTTAATGTATATTATTACTCTGTTTGGTCATCAAAATGAAAGTCCGATAAGATTTCGCAATAACTTCAAATTATTAAGTATGATAATCAAATATCAAAATTCCTGTGTTACAGTACTGATTCATTCATACTGACATAAAATAAAATAATAAATTTGGTAGGTATTCTTTAGACAAATTATTAATTTTATTTATGATTTGAACATTAAGATTTATGGATAAATACATTGGGTCTTTCATTGCGACAAAAAAAAAAGAATTATTAGGTAAATTCTAGAAAGGTGCTTGACACGGTACTGGCACTATTGGAAAGAAGTGATGAAATATGTCAATGTGGATTATATTGGCACAAAAAAATTATAAATAAATTGTTAATGGTGGCCAGTACGAGCAAACGGTACTAGACATTACTAAACCCTGTTATTACGAAAATAACCAAATATACATTTTTAACATACAAAAATAAGTGAATATATACGTACACATGCCTACGAATAATATTATTTTATTTTATTTCTTTTTTTCCTGTCAATTTTCACATAATTGTTTTAAAATTATTTCGGAATTTTCTTGTAAAATTAAACCTACCTTAACTACTATCTATTTTATACTTATATTGATGATGATGGATCGTCTGATTTTCAAAATATAATTTAATATATTTTGATAAGTATTTAAATCATATAAATAACAATTGTCTCTACTTTCACCATCATTATACAGTATGTTCATTATAATATGCTATCTTTATTATTATTTGTACATATCCTTACAATTCGGATCGAAACGCCAGCTTTCTTAATTTTATCGAATGTGTCAGAACGCAACTATCTTTAATAACTAATTAATTATACATATATTTAATGCACATAACATATATTTTATATCATATAATAAACAAATAGATTTCACATCAACATCATTAAAAATTTCGTAATAGGCTATAGCATAGAATCATTGACGGGAGCAATGGCAAATAATCAGTTGTTTCTTGTTTACGATAACTATTGTTATTATTTCTTAATAATATTTTCATCTGGCAGACAACAGAGTACCGAAGGCCACCGTAGTGATTGGAGGCTCATTTCATATCAGTTTCATAACCTATAGAGCACGATTTCGTGGATGTTCCTATTCCAGTTACCAATGGCCACTTCAAGGCCTCTTGTATATCAAATTATGTGGAATTCAGCACGAAGATTGTTAACAATAGATTGTTATAATAATACCGTACAGATGGAGGTATAGTTCGAATAAATGTTCAGTTATATTAGCGTGCTTCTATAAAGAATTCGCCTACCTCACACAAATTTCGTTAAACGGCTGAAAAATGTATAGGTGAATGTAATTGATATTAAAAAAGTGTGCAAAGTTGTGGTTAAGAAGCTGAGACTTCGCCTAACATTGCCACCAATTTTATATTCACAATTCTATAATTCAGAATGTGATGTTGGAGTCCTGCTGCTTGGGAATGTATTTAGGCTGCAATTTATTTAAATCTTATCAATAAAAGAGCTAATTGAAATGCTTTATCATATAAATGACCACAAGCTATTCCAAATTTCTATTATTAGTGCCATATTAATTATATTTTGTAAATTCGCTATAGGTTCGCATACCAAATTTTATTTCTTTTTCTAATCTTAATTAACTAAACTTAAGATAATTCGTTGATGGTTTATTACTTAAATAATGCGGTTGATGAAGGTTTGGTTTACGAAATGAACATAATTTAATTATTGAATGTAAATCTTTTAGGTTCTTAGCTACAGGGCCATTGCCAAACAAAAATTTTAAAGAAGCTGCCCTATACAGGATTCAGAGTGCGGAGAAATACCAGCCTGTTATGAGTGCTCTTTTACGAGCTTAACTCTCAAAGAGTAATACGATTAGGGCGGGTGATGAAGCGGTACTAAAAGGGCTTTAAAAATCGGACCTACTCTCGACTCTGTGGCCCTCGCTCAGGACATTTTGATGAGTTGACACCAAAAGCTTAACGTGTGTTGTGTTCAACATTATTCTAGAGTGTGAACTTCTCTTTATGCATAATATAAAAAAAAATATATTTTATGTATAATCACTAATGACTAAATCAATAAATTTTAACTCTAAACCATATCGATATAATAAAAAAAAAAAACGATTTATCAATACATTGGGCTTCGTTAGAATTATCTTTTTAAACTCCTCGTATAAAAAGATTAAGTGATGTTGGAATATATACATCTAATATATAAGATTCTTATGAAATTTCGTGTCTATATTCAATAGGTCTGAGAATCGGATGTAAACTATTTTTCATACCCCTAAGTTATACGTGTCGGCCATTATTATCGATTAAGCGTTGATCGTTGCAGTGACGCTTGATGACGCTGCATTTTTGATATGTTGTAAGGGCATGTATGAGTAGTGTAAATCCAAGTTCGCAACCGAAAAAACGGACGAGAATACATTTTTTTTGCGGAAAAACTTCGAAAATTTCGGAATAATTTCAGTGTTTGGCCTGTATCTCCTAATCGGTGCGATTTTTGGAAAAAAACACAAATTGCCATTTTTAAAGAAGATTAAATTTGCTACAATTTGAGCCTAAACATACCTCTGTAGGTTCAACAGATCGTGAGTAAACTTGCAATCATATAATAATTCACCAGAATCTTAGCCCTATCTAATATATAAAATTGTCGTGACACAGTGTTTGTAACAGAACTCCTCCGAAACGACTTGACCGAATCTTATGAAATTTCGAGTCTATATTCAGTACGTCTGAGAATCGGATGTAAACTATTTTTCATACCCCTAAGTTATACGTGTCGGCCATTATTATCGATTAAGCGTCGATCGTTGCAGTGACGCTAGATGACTCTTTTTGATATGTTGTAAGGGCATGTATGAGTATTATAATAGAATGTATAAGATGTATAATTTAAAAAAATATTATTAGTTGTAATTGAAAATCAACCATGATATATCTACCTCATTCATAATTCTAATGTTTGTTTTTTTTATCAGTCAGGAAATTTTTATATTATTTATTTATTATATACTGTACTTAGATATAAGATAGACAAAATCAAAAATCTATTTAATTCATTTATCCATTCAATCGTTGCTTCTTTAAAATTCAAATTTTAACAGAATATATTTTTAAAACTATTACAATAACCGCAGCAACGCGTGGCCGGGTCAGCTAGTATATATATATGTAGGTATGTATATAGCGGTAGTTCCAGCTCGAGGTATCTGTTCCGCAGGTAGTCGCTTTGAGTTTAGTTACAAGTTTTAACTATTTATTCGTTTCATTTTTAATATTTTCCAAAAATACAAGTTATTGTTAGCTTTAGCATGGTGAAGAGGATGTAATTATGGGTAATGAGTAGATTACCCATAATTCAGTAATCATTTCATCAAGAAATAAAAGTTTTTATTCTAGATGAAATGATATCCGAAATCTACTCATTACCCATAATCACATTCTTTTTTCCATACTAAATCTTATGATAACCTGTATTTTTGGAAATTATTAAAAATGAAAGGAATAAACAGTTTAAACTTGTAACACAACTGGTAGTGACAACCTGCGTTATAGTTACTCAGCTCGATTTATCACAATATTACAACTTGAAATATTACTGGCCTATGCAAACACCAGACCCGGATGCAAAGAATTACTCCAAGCGGCACATTTAGAAATGACCAATAATTCCCTAGTGGACACTTGGGATTCCGTCGATACTGATGCAAAGTTTCAAATGCAAACACATTTCCGTTTTCGATCTATGACGATTGCTTCAGGATTGATGTTATAGCAAATTTACATTCATCTTGTAAACAAGGAATAATAACCCTGTTAAAGGATCGAATATATGAAAGGAACTATCTTAATGTCATTCAAAAGTTTCAAATATGCTACATTTGCTTATATGAACCCGTTAGAATAGTTATGTTCTTATGTTTGCTGTTGTAATTTTTTGTAAAACAAAGGTGTTTTAAAGCAGACTGCGAATTATGTCTTATTCAATGGTTAGCCGTTCAAATAGTTGTGCAACTATTTAAAATGATACAAGAAGATACTACACTCGATAATTTGTGTTGAAAATTACAGAAAATGATCATAATTTATATATAATTAATCCTTTGTTGGATTAAAACGGTACTTCTTAATTCTGTTAATTAATAGTACCTCTTTGTTACTATATAATTCATTTTATTATTCATCACTCTTTATTATTCATGCTTACTTCATTAGTTTATTTTTACATTAATACTTTTTTACTTTGATTTTTATTTCCACTCTTCACTCGGACCATTTTCTTCCTCATATAGGTAGGTATATGAGGTCAACTAATATTATTCAACATATAGATAATGAAACTAACAAATGTGTTTTTGACTAATTAAAATACATTATTCGATAACATTGATATAGAGTCATCTATAAGGAACAAAGCCACGTATAATGACATAGGTTAAATACGTTTGACTGTACGCACTGATTTTGACTGAGCCTTGAAACATTTTTTTCACTCTCCTGAAAAGTTATGTATTTCACTTTCGATAATTTGCATTTGTATCGACGATATATTGGAATAGTTACCCACCAGTGATACTAATATCCTAATGTTGAAAATAAACGATATTTTAAGTAAATGTAAAGCTGAGATACCTGGATTGAGACTGAATAAGCCCCAGGGAATGGAAGGCAGATGGGTAACTATGGATTAATCTATCCATTGCCTGAAGGATTAAACTAACGCCCTTTCCTGAAGTCCAATAAGGGTTCGACCCAGTCGTCGAATAATCGCTTTCTTCTTCCAAACACTTCCGGACCAATAGTTGTGAACAAATCCCCAATTGGATTTACTTTCCCAATTCTTCTCTGGTCCGTGTTTCTTTTGGGTATAATGTTTAAAACAATGTTTGTGAATTCCAATACAATTTCTAAATGTTTTTAGAAATATACATCACTACAGTGGTTGGTTCAGACTGTACTATTTCTATGAAAAGAGTTGTGTTGAGAGGTGATTTATCCAAGATCACGCTCTACCGCCATGTGTTTTCCCTTTTTGAGTACCCGGAGGATCCCACAGGGTACATTCCCACCTGTTAACAGATGTAATAAATTATCTGCAACATCCGGATTGTATTATATGCAACTCTGTACCTTCGCGCGGCAACTCAGCGATCTACAAATTTAATGATATTCGAGTCAGAATTCGAATCTAGATCGATCATTAATTTAATAAATCTAACGTAAGTCAATTTATACATAAAAATATATGTACTCGTGTGGTTTCTGAAGCTCATCTTTCAGATTTCTTGTTGATGATTTGTGGTTACACCTTTACAAGTTCCCACAATAAGCTCTTAGAAAAATAGATTAGTGGTAAATCAATATCATGAACTGCTGTCATTAATCAGTTGACCACTTCAATCTTTCCCACGTATTCCATGATTCTTGCCTTGTTTTTTATGTTTTTATTGCATTCTAAATGCATAAATATTATTCAAATAAAACTATGATGGAGCCGCGGATAAAAAATGAATAACAACAAGAAAAAATACAGTATTCCTTAGTCTTGCAAGTAATTATTTATTTTGTTTTTACTAGAATTAAAAAAATAACATCATTTTCAATCTGTTGTATTTTCAAATGAAGAGGTATAAAAGTTGTAATAACGATTATTCTTTATCTACTGAGTATTAATTATAAACCTACAGTCTCACAATGGTCAGTATATGTTTCAATATTTCCCTTGATAAGGAAGCCAGTAACATTAAAAATATTCTCAGGAAAAATATCACAAGATTCCGTGAGAACAAAGGCAAGAGATAGTATTATGAGGAAGTTAACTAGTTCCAAAGGAACACCTCTATCTTTATTCTCATTAAGTCACTAATTACCATCATATGCTTCACTATAATTGCTTAATTGATACACGTATCTCACTAAGTTATATGTGTGAATCTCAATCATTTCAATTGTATGTGTAGATTTTCATTAAGGCTTGAGGGGTTGTAGTACCGATGCTGCATCCAGGGGAGCAAAAACACTCAAAACATTCGCAAATGGTCACACACACACAGCCATATATATATATATATATATATATATATATATATATATATATATATATATATATATATATATATATATATATAACCAATATAAATGATATATATATACATATTTTATGGGGGGTACTTAATACTTCAAAATTCCAACTAAGCCAGTTTCCCTGAACTTTTATTAACAACATGGTACACTATCACTATGAATAGTTCCATGCTCTTTTCCTGAGAGGATATTATTAACTGAAAAAATACCTTGAATTAAGGTGCTCTGCTTTACATGGGTAGCAGGCACCGACTGCTTTTGCTTTGCTTTGGTAAAGTTATAAAGTCTTTATAACTTTGTGGTTGATCGCTATCCTTTCAATTTTAATATGCATCACATAAAATTCATTTATCACCAATTTGTTTTAAACTTTTTCAACTATAGATTATTTTACAGACAAAGTACCCAAAAGCCTCAAATTCAAATTACACAGCCATAATTTTAAAATTTGTTTTTCACTTCTTTTTGTTTTTGTTATATCTGAATACAACTTTTACGCTACTCTTCTTTTCATATTTTTTATTTTATTTTACACATTTAATATATTTATATATAAATTATTTGAAAAATTGGTAAGTTTTAGTTGTGATTCCTCACCGCATTGATTTTCACCGTTTTCAACTTATTAACTTTCCACTTTTTTATCGTGTATCGAAGCAACTCCAAACATTGCCTCCCTGATCCCAATTTTTGGATTGAATTATACTGACAATCGTATACGGGTTCATCGTTTCTAAGCTTATAGGAATCATTATATTTTTTGTTTTTTTACTTATCTTTGTTTTTAATTGTATTTATATTTTAATTTATTTTAAATGATCTTATTAATATATTGCCAGTACAGTAATATCGGTCTAAAACGTAGATAATTAATACATTTTTACAACGTTTATGCCATGGATAATTAATGTTTCGATTGATACTTAAGATCTATCGGTTTAGAACACTTAATTCATTGCTAATAATAGTAATTCTTTGCTTAAAAATTTACAAATACTCTTTTTTCATGACGATTTTACTGCAATAGTTCGATTGTGATGTGTACGCCACTCTACCTTCTTCAATGAGATCGTTGAACATTTGTTTTGTTTAATGTAATTTAATATATTTTATTTATTTAATGTAATCTAAAGCAACAAATCGGTTCTATCATATTTGATTTCAATCGAGAAAAACTATTATGTTAGTATGAAACTAAGAAATTATTCTATTATTTCTTAAAGAAATTTTAGTATTACAATTAAATCAATTGTATATTATAAAATTAGTTATGAAATATTCTTTTGAGTTTATTTTATACAATACGCTAATTCCGATAACCAAAAGCTTTAGTTAAACAATTGAATTTTAAACTTCTCTATGAAAACAATTAAAAATAACATAACATAATATGTTTAAGTTTACATGTTACACATGTTTTTAATTTCCTCCATTTATTTCCTTATTAAACAAACTAATGTGACTAGTTTAAATATTTCCCATCGCATTGTTCGGTTCAGCATTGACTGATGAACTCCTAAATAATTAGGAGATTTTAATTATTTCCTTGGCCTCCTTGCGAAGGAAATCTCTTTGTTGTCCTTCTTCGTTAGGCTTCCAAGATAATTTGCTGCAGGCGAACATTCAGCCCTTTCTTATCTTATTTAGACAAAAAATTTACTTCGTTAGCGCTTATTTTCAGGAACATGTTAAAATGTATATTTCGAAAGATTCTTGGCTTCGGAGATTCAAGTAAATAATTGAGCACAGTGATTCCCAAAGTGTCCCCTGTATCCCCTCCCCGCGGCTCCCCTGTATCTGTTTTTAATTTTTCGCTGTTAAATGATTAATCGCTTTTAAAAAGGAAAGTTTTCCAATTTTTCAAGAAATTTAACAATTTAAAAAAAAATCTGATGTATCAAGGGCACCGCGGAAAAAAATTAATTATTTAGGGAGCCGCAAACCAAAAAAGATTGGAAACTTCTAGATTAACATAAAGCTTGAATTTTTATAAACATAGATTTTACTATAATATCGTTAATTGTATAATAATAATTATTTTATTGAAAAATGTGCTAGTTTATTTGCTTCGTTGGTCTTTACCTCAAGGTTCTTGGACGTTATGAAACAAATCTCATGCACTTAAAGATTCACTCAACGTTAGTCAAGATGAGTTTTTGCCATACTGAAGAGAAGGTGCTTCGCTATTATGTTGTCCATGCATGTTGGTTCTTCTGATGTTTCCAGTGCGATTTCAACTTTATAACAATTGGAAAATTTGAATTAAATTGTTCTTCTAATTAGTTTAAGATTATTCCAGTCCTGTGTTTGATTTTTTTTTCTTTTAACTTATTTATCGTGCCTGCCAAAATGGAGTTAGTGGAAGTATTATACTTAAAGGCAATAATATGTGTAGCTCTGTCTGTTGTTGTAACCATATTTAATAATTAATTTAATATGCAAAGAGAATCACCTACTTTTTTTACCATTTTCGGAGGCTTTAATTCAATTTCCAATCAGGATCATGGAATCCTGTGTGAAGGGCAGTTATCAGCCGAGTTGTCGCTTATTCTGCTTAGAAGGAAAGAGCTTAAGGTTTGCGTTTAAGAGTCCATCGTTATTTTGTATTAATGTGACTATGTGATTGTTTGCTAATATTTAAATACTAATAAATTATTATAATGAGAGGAGTAGTTGAGTTTGTTGAGAAGATTCCGCATTCAAATCCAGCCGTGAAATATAAATTTATTTAATTATTGACAACCATGGATGGACCCTGCGGTAACAACAGAATAATAATAAATTAGAGGAAAACTCGGAGAAGTCCTCTTCATGCCCGAAGAATTCCTAGAAACAGTACTGTCTCTACTATGTACTAACCCAGGACCCTACATGGCTTGTAGAAGTACAAGGGAGGGGAGATTAATGAAGCATTATAATAGAACGATTTTCGATGAAAAAAGTTCTCTTTTAGAATATAATATTTCCAATATTACAAAATTAAATCAATACATGTCAATACCAGAGCCTTAGGTTTGCCATTACAGGATATTCAGATCTTTAAGGAGTTGGAATGTCGGCTTCCACAAAAATTCTCTGATTTAATGCCGGGAAAACCATTTAGGCAAGGAATGAGACTTATTTAGGGGGTAAGTAGAATGCCATAAATTCAGTTTGGAAATAAGATGAAATATAATTGAAAGGAGGGTTGTAAAAGGTGTCCGAGTAAAGACTCGAAGGGTAAAATCTAATTACAAGGCTGGGGTAATGCTTATGATGGTTAAGTGGCGACTGGGTACTTAGCGTAATGACTTATATCGCCACCCCGACCTTGCAAGCTCAGTACTCTCAAATATCTAGGATTATCCTCTCCGCTAATGGCCTGTCGTCTGGTCGGCCTGTGGTTACTGTTCTTAAGCGCTGCAACCTATCTAGGTCTCATCTACCATTCGCTATGACTGCATCTCTTCTGAACCTCAGGACTCCAGTGTTCTAACCTATTATTAGTTTACTACATTTGTAATTGCTAGCGCCATTTATAGTAAACTCCAGCGCTGTACTAGAAAATAATTACTCATATCTTATGGTTATAGACTAGAATAAAATAGGCACCAAAAATATCATCCTAATAGTTATATTGATGTGGTAATGGTTGATTGGATATATCTTGAGAGGGGTTACTTCTGGTCTAGTGGTTACCCTAACAACCTACTATGCCCAAGATCGCGGGTTTGTTGCCAATCAGGTGACATCAGAAAAGGGAGTACAAAATCTTTAGCTATGCCGTCCTTCGGAAGGAACGTAAAATGAGCAATCTCGAGCCTGTGCAGTGTCGCTAAAGGTCTAAGGTAATCGTTAAAGGTTTCTATACCCATTAAACCTGATTTGGTAGACTTTAGGACTCGCACTAATCATCCGATTAGCCATAGCAGCACAAAGTGAGAAATATTGGAAATTGTCGGGGTTGCAGTCTATAACTTTTATGTTTGTTTTATTTAACGTCACTTTATGCTCCTCTGGCTAATTGGACGATGATATAGTGGGAGCCCTGCATTTTGCCTATCCATGTTTAATTAGGAGAGGGAATTTTAACTAGTACCTCACATCAATAACTTTCACACTTATTTTATCTTTGCCGACTCTTCTTAAATCATCATCAAGGTGAGTATAAGACAAAGCAGACCAACTATTTCAACAGTTCAGCACCAAAGAAAAATATAACAGATAGGAATTACAAGAATGAGCTACTCTGAACAAAAAGTTAAATTGTAAAATAACTGATGAGAAATAACCAGATGGAAATGATATTTATGAAGACTATAAAACATCGTAAAATTACATGAAAAATGATTTTATTACAAAATACAATTAATGTTACAGGTCAAAGACAAATGACTTTGAAATTGAAATGAATATGAAGCCATGATAGAGCAATATACTAAATTAATAAACAATAGTTATTATACTCGTATATGGAGAAAAAGTGATAGAAATGGAGAGAATGAAAGAGGGAAAACAAAATAGAAGATACCGGATGAATGTAGAGTGTAAGAGCAAAACCAATTTTCAGCATTTCATAAGAATTATATTGTTATCCTCTCCTATTCTAAAGGATATGGCTATATTTATCCTGGATGTGAGCGTCAAAATATATATATATATAACAGATTAATGAGATTAATATTATACATAAAAGAATAACGATAAAAACATATTTCGAAACATTTTTTTTTATTTTTTCATACTACTGTTTTCAGTTTATTTATTTGTTATTGTTTTTATACCCCTCCTTCCCCGCAGTAAGTGAATGACAATTTGTAGTAATCTTAACTGATTCCGCACTAAGCACCAAATTGAAAGAAGGTGAACAGCGTGCGTTTTTGCTTTTCCCCAGGACACCCATAACAACGCAACAAAAAGTTTCTCAATACTGCTTAAATCAGCGGGAGTCGTATATTTTTCCTATCCAAGTATAATTGGGATAAGGATCCTCACATTGACCTGACACCGCACAACCTCGGGACCGCCATTTACGTACAGAATAGTCCCGTTTCTAACCCGCGATCTTGGTCAAATTATGGATATTCTATTGTTTATTTGAACAATTTAATTCTTAAACAATTGTTAAAACATTGAAAATTGAATGCACTTTATATAATGCACTTATAGTGATTTTCATAAAAAAAGTTTTTCTTATTGTTTCTGAATATTAAATAATTTTAGGCATTATCATCTATTTTTTAAAGATTAAAGATACATAAAAGTGCACCTTGTAGTAAAAACGGCTGATGCTAAGATTGAGGTTTAACTCGAGCAGCGGTAAGAAAAATATAAATTTTTTCTTCTGCTTTCTCATTTTTCATTACTAATTGGGTTGAGGAGCTTACCTCGTGGTCAATTAGTTGCCAGGCAACCCTCTGTATTTCACATCTTAAAATAACTGGATAACCAGCCTTCAATTTAAAAGTACCATTCTAGTTTTTTATTTATTTATATTTTTGTTCATTAAAACTGGTATGATCAAAATACTACAATATGAACTTAGAGTCAAAATTTTAGTTTCTATTGTTTAGTGCACATATATCATTGCCCAGCTCATGCCCTGATTTGTAATTTAATATATACTTTAAAACACCTACGCCAGTACATAATATTTTGATAAATGTTTTGGCAATTATCTTTAATTGGTTTGGCCGTTATAGCCTTTTTCAGTTTAATCAAATCTTCGGACATATTAAATATTCTAAAATTGTCTGAAAAATTTAGCTTTTTTCATACAAATCAAAAATGATAATTTTATTTACCTAATAAAATAAATAAATCCTATTTATCTTTTCCTGGTTTGCTGGACTATTTATCAACTTCATGTATGGGTAACTAACAAGTGCTACTGTCCAGTCCTAGTCATAGAAGGCAATCTCGCCACCCGTAGTTTATTTCAACAGAATTGAAAAATAATAACATTAAATATTATTAAGAAGTAATAAGTATAAAAAAATGTTATAGTCTATAAAAGGTTACATGCACCATTGATAAAGAAACTCTCAATGTAAATTTTCAATAATTATTTAATTATTAGGTACTACATATTTTCATAGTCGAAATTAGAATGGCTATTATGTACATGGACTAGTCTTTTTTTTATTTTTTACAAGTATAACCTAATGGTTCAATTTATCATTGATGAGATTAAAAATCTCAATTTCGTCACCAAAATATTTGATTTTTACATTTTTGCTGTCATAACACCGTTGTGAATCTTTTCATACTCTTCATAGCTATTATTTTAATTTTTTAACAATAAAAATCCCAGTTTTTCTCTCCATACATACTTCCTATTATCTAGATTTAGAACTGAAATTACTAATTATATACGGTGCATCAATAAAAGTTTTGAAAAGACGATTGTTGCCGTTAGCTACGAGTATAACTGAGAAAGGGTATTATAGTGAGTACCGTACCTCTATTTACTTGTCACTTCAAAATTCCTCTGGCATCCAACCGTACCTTTTCATACTTACGTATCACTGTTATAACTGCATCCACAAGAAATTTCGATTTGAAGTTTAAATATATTCTTTTATTCAATATATATGCAGTGCACCTTGTTAGTGCAATACTAAAACTGCATATATAAACTAGCTTCATAAATAACTGATAAAAGATGATATGCCCAATGTGATGTTGAAGATGCTTCCTAGGAAGGGTTTATGTTTCTATTGAACATATTCAACACCATCTCGTATTTCCCTGATGTGTGAAAACAAGCCTGGGAAGAGTGGGTGACTACCGGAGCACTATCGGCCAATCAGATTGCTCTCTCACACGAGTAAAATCTTCGAAAGGCTGGTCCATCACCATATAACGAAGCACTATAGAGGGGAGAACATCATCCCGCCTGAGCAGACTGGTTTCCAGAGGGGAGTCGCCGGTGACCATCACCTGTCCAAACTGCAGGCGCACACCATAGATCACATGCGGATGAAAAGAGCTACGGCAATCATTTCACTGGACTGCATCCGTGCACCTTTGACTATGTGTCTCACACACTGCTACTCCGACGCTTGGAGGAGTTTAACTTTCCCGCCTCGCTATGTCACCTTATCCGGAGCTATCTTAGCGGAAGATCAATAATTAGGACTGTCGATATTCCATATACATTTGTAATCCTTGTACAATGCCACTAATTTCATAGTTTCATGTGCCGTCCACTTCATTTTCGTTTATACGTACCTAGTAAGCAAAATTTGAGATTAAACTTTTACCTAAATTGGCCGAAGCACACAAGCAGATAGAAAGACACACTATCCTCTACGCTAAAACCAAACTTGTGTTTGCTTACATTGGTATAGTCTACAAACAAGCTAGTAGAGTAGAGTAAGATTGTGAAAGTGGGGGTGGGATAGTCGAGTGTATAATAAGAAAGGTTTATCATGACCGGTGGGGATAGTGATGCGCGCAGAGGAGAGTGGCTTGCGAGCCGTGAGTGGGGATAGTGAGCAGATTAAGGTGCGTTTACACCAAAGTTGGCAACTAAAAGTTGACGACTAAAAGTTGACAACTAAAAGTTGACAACACATTATGGAAAACTAAAAGTTGTCAACTAAAAGTTCTTCTTCAGACGCGTTTACACCAAAGTCTTCCACAAGTTTTCCACAAGTTGCGGCAACTTGTTGCCGGTTTTAAGAAAGTACAGCAACAGTTTTTGTCTTCCACTTGTGGAGAGACAAATCTTCCACTAAATTTTCGTTTCCCGCGGAGAGTCGGTAAAGATCAAAGAAAGTTGGCAACTAAAAGTGGAGAACTGTTCCCCCTCCACGCGCCCTATTCATAATTAAATAGTGCTGTAAATGCATTTATTCATAAATAAATAGTGCATATGGGGTATGTGAGCACCAAAAGAATTATAATAAATTAGTCAAGTATTTACAAATAATTTTAATATCGAGGGCTTTTCTCTTTAAAATAAAAATATTTAAAAATTAAATTGGCTGACCAATAATTATAAAAAAAAAATTTTCTTCTATATATTTACAAGATTACTTATTAGTATATTTTTAAAATCTTTTAATTCCAGTATGTTATTAGATACATTTTCTAAATATGGTCACCGCAATATGACAGTTTCAACAGAAGGGTATGCCTTTTTATTACCCGTGCGGCTTCTTTGTTCTCAATAACCTGGGAACTTAGCAAAAGTGTGGCCTTTACGAAAATATTTCGCAACCTGTACAGCGGGTTCGTTTTATCTATATTACCATTTGTGGCCCAAACAGTGCTCCTTGAAGAGGCGAATACCGCCGGGTTCGTTTGAACTGGTAATAAATTGCCAAGAGGCAGGCCCTTGTACCTGTTCTAAACACTTATCTTTAACAAAAGTTTTAGGGCATTTATTGGTACAAGCAAAACTATTTAAATTATCAATAACCAAAATTTCATATACGTAGAATGCAAATGATTGTACAAAAATATGTATAGATAACCAAATCATACCTAACCATTTACTGTCTCACATTATTAATCTGGAAAAATGTTTAATAAAAATTATTTAAATAACACTAAACAAAATAATTTCTTCAATATTCTAGGAAATAAAATATTAAACCTAGATAAAAAACAAGCTTATTGGCTAATCAGAACAAATAAGAAAAAATTGCAAGCTCACTTAGATAAAATTAATAATGTAGATAATAATGCATATACACAAATCTATAAAATATGCAAAAAATGGAGTAACATATTAAAAAAGATCAAAATAATAAATATAAAATTTAAAGCAAATAAACCTAAGAAATTAACATTCAGAAACCCATATAATAACAATGAAATAGCAAATAAGCATTGTACAACAATCTTTTCTAACAATTCCAGAAATATTTTCATTTTTAAAGAGAAAAGATAGCCTTTCGGCCGGGATACGAACCCGGAACCTTCGTCTTTCCGTGACAGCTACCAACTGAGCAAACCTACCAATTGAGCCACCAAGGCAAATACAATAGAGTCGTTAACTTAACAACTAATATAATACCCAACAACATTGTAACTTTATTAAGTCTAGGGGATAATATTAATTATGACCCAAATAATAAAAAAAATCAACATTTCTCAAATGTTAGCGGACATTGAATCTATAATCATAAATTTAGAAACTCCCGAAACCCATAGAAATGGCCTTAGGAATACTCTTAATAAAAACATTTTAAATTATTTGAACAAAGAAAAAAATAAACCTAATAACACAATAAATAAATTTAATAAAATTATAATCCCCCCTTGGCTACGGCCTTGGTTCAAATAGTCCATACTATTGATTTAAACAAAACTATTATTGTTCATGTAAGGTTTATTAGGTAGTCCTCTTGTAACCCAATTTAATGATTAACTTAGTAATTGAAATTATTAATTGAAATAGAACATTTAAATAACAAGCTTCTGTACTCTATTACAATAATATTTTTTTTTTTTTTAAATTTATTTATTGATATTTACAACTGTATTACAATTATACAACAAGTAAATAGAATGCGTGTTACATAATGACAAGAGAATGACAAGTAGAGAAACTACCCACTGGTAGTACTCAAACAATAATATTTAATATTTTTATTTTTTAAAGAGAAAAGATAGGCCCTCGACCTTTGATCGGGATTTGAACCCGGAACCTTTGTCTCACCGTGACCCCAGCGTGCTCCCGCCATTTTAGCGATGAATACGCAAGGATGAAGTTCTTTGAACATTAATTTTAATTTAGGAACTTATTGACTTACGTCATATTATTATTTATAATTTTTTATAATTGTTGGTCATTTTTTATGAGTTATAAATATTTTTATTTTTTAAAGAGAAAAGATGGGAAAAGCTGGGGCTATAGGATCTAAAAGAGAGAAGGTTTGTTCTCGACCGGGAGGGACCTTGGATAGCTCAATTGGCAGAGCGATGTCACGGTGAGACTAAGGTTCCGGGTTCAAATCCCGGTCGAGGGCCTATCTTTTCTCTTTAAAAAATAAAAATATTTATAACTCATAAAAAATGACCAACAATTATAAAATAATATTTAATATTGAAATATGTATAGTAAAAACAAGTGTGACATTTAATATTACTTTGGAATATGTTACTCATTTTATCACGTACCATTATTAATTCTGGTTCATTACCAGTGTATCAGTGTATCTATCAGTGTATCTAATAACATACTGGAATTAAAAGATTGTAAAAATATAATAATAAGTAACCTTGAAAATATATAGAACAAATTATTTGTAAATACTTGACTAATTTATTATAATTCTTTTGGTTCTTACATACCCCAGATGCACTATTTATTAAGAATAAATGCGTTTACAGCACTATAATTATGAATAGGGCGCGTGAGGGGGAACAGTTCTCGACTTGTTTTCCACAAGTTGCTAGATACCCGCGCAGCAACAAATCTTCCACTTTTAGTTGTCCACAAGTGGAAGACAAAAACTGTTGCTGTACTTTCTTAAAACCGGCAACAAGTTGCCGCAACTTGTAGAAAACTAGTGGAAGACTTTGGTGTAAACGCAGCCTTAGGGGAACAGTCTTGACGCTATTTTCCCATTTCGGAAAATATCGAAACTAAAATCTAAAATAATAATAATAAACTAAAATATTCTCAACGAAAAGCTAGAGAAAGCAGAAATTACGCTAGCGCAAATGGGTGGGTTGATGTTTTCAGAAAGTAGCGTACTCACCGAAACACACTGTACGGGAATTGACGACAGACTGGGTGGCTAAGCTCCCCACCACTCGATTCCAATACGTAGCTTCTGCATATCTCGAGTGCTCTCTTTAATCTCCTCGGATATGAAAAATCGCTAATCTGATGATTCTGTTCAAGATAGTAATGTATACTTATTAGATTATTGTATTGTCATTGGTCCTTGATAATCGTGCTAAGTTTCATTTTAATAGGTTTTAGCCATACTTTTTTAGTTGTTTTCTACTAGGTTTTAAACTATTATTTATTTTCCAATTTTGAATCTGGCGATCAACTGTTGAAGTACATTTTTAAAACTAAAATATATATTTTTTTTTTGCAAAATAAACGAAACTGCTCAGTGGTAGTCATATGCCAGCTGATTATTGCAAGTATTCATATGCTTGTCTCAAATATTAAGCCATATATGCCGTTGTACATCCCTCAGTTTTTAGTACAAGACACTACCACGTCTTCACTAATCCTGAAGGTCTTTTTGAGGATAATAAGACAGACTTATTAAATTATTGTACTGTCTTCGGTGAAGTGAGAAGTGTGCAAAGTTAGCATTTAATTAGATGTTTTGAAAATCGAGTTCGAAGGTTCCGTTACATACATATAGGCGAAACTAATAAAAGCTCAACTTCTTCCATTATTTTTTTACTAAGCACTGGTCTAAGACGTCGATGTCACTTAAAAATCCTTTTTACTGAAGATAAGAGCGGAAGACCGGGTGACCAGGACAGAGAAGGATCTGAATACCTTCAAGGGCCATGTGGGAGAGAGCAACGGCCGCCAGTTAGACACGCCACATCCACATACTGTCCGCCCGCTGCCTCGCTAGCAGAGGCTCCTCTAGCTCAGCCACTGGGAATCAAAGCATTGCTTAGGATATCTCTGTATAAGAAAATAATATAAAAAAGTTCATCATTTTCCATCAATTTTCAACTTTAAATATAACGATTTAATGTTAATAAATAGAATAAAACATTCTAGCGAATTTGTGACAATGGGGCAGAAATTGAACTTGTTCAACTGTACGATAGTGATTTAGTTTGAAAGTGAGATATCCTGCCCAAGCTGATGTGTCACGCATCTATATCCTCTCAATCAATTGAATTATTATTGCATGTTAGCAAGTGAGAGTTAGTAGATCAAAGAGATGCTGCTCTTTGATAAAGTATTTTCAAAATATTGGAGAATTATGAAAAACAAAAAATTCAGACCCGTTACACAAGTCATAATTTTTTTTATCGAAGTGTGTTTGATCAGAGTTACCTTTAAAAAACTAGGTTAAACTGACCTTTTAGTACTGTTCTTAGGAATTGAGGTGTGTCCAATGAGTCCCCACATATTACCTGGTTCGATTTATGATCGAAGAGCAGAAAATATTTTCTCAATTTATTCAACTATTCAAACATTTTCTCGGTCTATTCGACTGTTCAAATATTTTCTCTGTCTATTTAACTGTTCAATTAGACCGGACATTATTATTGTAATGTATTATTCATGTTAAATATCTGTAAACAAAAATACTTAAAATTTATATGTTTTATACATTCAGTTGTTGCTCTCACTCGGTTTTCCTATTAGAACAAATTGATTTTATCCAAATTCATAATTGATTAGAGATATGAGTCTTATAAGCATAAGAAAAATTTATTGTATATATTTGTATACAAAACATTACTAATTCATAAAATATAAATAAACTGTGCGAGGACAACTAATGAAGGGTCTTGCCTTCAGGTTTAGTACCTGTACCTGTACTTTTTCTAGGACAATGTTTGTGCATAGAAATGATTAGTTATGTATCACGCTGAACCGCTCTTTTTTTTTTTTTTTTTTTTTTTTTTTTTTTTTTTTTTTTTTTTTTTTTTTTTTTTTTTTTTTTTTTTTTTTTTTTCGGATCCCTCGGTAAACGAAAACATGAAACACAATAAAACAAGTAATTAGTAATGTACTTATATCTTAAAATTATCCTTATTCTACTAAAAGTAATGGAAGGTGTACTGATTTGAAAAGTAATAAAATTATCCATTTTCAGGTAAAAAATTATCTGAAGGTGAGGGGCCTTCTCTAGTTGAGTAACTTACAGACTAAACTAATACTAAAACTTATAGTTAAAAGGAGAGTTGAGGGGGGGGTCGCAGGAGGATAGAGGAAAGGAAAGGAGGCAGGAGAGGATCTAGGAAATATGAAAGGGGGGAAATTAGGATGTGATGTTGACGGGGTTTAGGGGCCCCTTCCTACCCTGCCACCTAGCAGGAAGGGGGGATGGGGTTATTGCTCGGAAGAGTGGGTTGTGTGATGCAGGGAGGTTGTCAAAGAATTTCAAGTGACACCTAGTGATGTGAGTCTGTACAGTGTTTAACTGTAGTTCGTTGTGTATGTGTTCCATGTTGCGTCTTTCTAATGTAGTGCCTCTCGTGATCTTCTGTAGGATGCTGTTTTGGTATGTCTGTAGTGACTTCAGGGCTGACGGAAATAGGTAATGAAGGAGTGGGGCTCCGTGTAGTAGTGTGGGTCTGAGGACTGCTTTGTAAAGTAGGATCTTGAGTCTGAGTGACAGCCCCGGTGAGTAGAGTAAGTGTCTGAGTTGATTGGCTGTGGCTCGTGCTATGTGTATTCTGTGTTGTGTGTGAGCTGTGAATGAAAGGTGTGATTCGAGTTTCATGCCTAGGTATGTGAGTTGATTTTTGTTTTGTATTGTTTGTCCGTTTAGTGTTGGTTGTGTTTTAAGTGTTTTCCTGTAAGAGAAAGTGATGGCGTCTGTTTTGTGTGTGTTAATGTGTATGTTTATGTCTTGTAGCTGTTCTGTGATCAGTTGGGCTGCTTGTTGGGCCTTGCGCATGGCGTGATCCGCATTCATGCTAGCAGTGTATATTGCTATGTCATCAGCATAGGCGGCGATTTGCACGTTATCTATTTTTTGCCCCACTATTTGGGCAGTATAAATGTTAAATAATATCGGCGCAAGGACCGAGCCCTGGGGGACCCCACAAGTGACTGGGCGTTTTGTAGAGAGTTCAGTTTTGACACGGACAGAGAAAGTCCGGCCACTGAGGTATGAGCCTATTATATCAACCAATTGGTCTGGGAAGTGGTGAAGCCTGAGTTTTTCTATCAGAATAGAGTGGGATACAGAATCGAATGCTTGAGTGCAGTCGAGGGATATCATTGCTGTAGCGAGGTTTTTGTTTAGGTTGTGAGCTGTATCATGTTGTAATTTCGCTACGTGGTGATAGCAGCTTACTCCGCGAGAGAACCCCGTTTGCTCAGGGGGTATAATGTCATGTGTTTCGCAGTGTTTGCGGATGTGTATTATAACTAATTTCTCATATATTTTTGAGATGTGGTTGAGGAGGCTGATAGGCCGGTATTCTTCCGGTACAGCTCCTCGTTTTTTGGGTTTTAGGAGTGGAACAACAATAGCATGTTTCCACTCCGTTGGGAAGTATTTAAGGCGTGAGCATGAGTTGTAGATATTTAAGAGAAACATGAGGGGTTTCCTAGGTAATTGTTTGTATAGGACATAAGGGGTGTTGTCCTTTCCAGAAGATTTGTTTCCCTTAGTATTTCTCAGAATTGCAGTCAGTTCTTTATATGTTGAGAATATGATGTTCTCTGAGCTAACGCTCAGAGGGCGGTGTTGGTATGGTGTGTTTGTTCGTGCTGAGTCACGTTCAACGTAATAGTCGGCGAGTATAGTAGCCTGATCTGCGGGAGTGAGAAGCTCATCGCCACGGTGGATTTTGACCGATTTGGTCTTTGTGTTGTGACTCCTGACTAATTTCCAGAAGTTATGAGGATCGTAGTGAGTCCGGCGTAGTTGGTCATGCCATATGGAGGTTTTCCACTGCGACATTAGGGATGTGATTTGTCTGGTCATGTTGTTTATTATGGGTCTGTAAGTAGGATCTTTTGTCCTGTACCAACAGTTCTTTATGTTGTTACGTTGTTTTATGAGAGCGAGTATGTGTTGTGGTGGTTTGCGTAGGTGTATGGGTGTTGGGTTAAATGTAGGTATAGAGGCTGATGCTGCGTCTTGTATGGTGGTGAATAGTGTGTTTATGGCTATGTCAACGTGTTCTATGGTTGTAAGTGGGGTGATGTTTGGTATGTTTGTGTGGACTAGTTTTTTGTACTGTTTCCAGTCAGCTAGTTTGAAGTTGTATTTGTAGTCAGTAGGTGGAGTTGTTGTTGCGTTTCTACCAAGTTCGTAGAGTACGGGAATGTGGTCGTTGTCACTGAAGTCTATTGTGATGCAGTTTGTAAATCTGTGTGCCTGTTGTGTGAGGAGCAGGTCTAGAGTGGAAGTGTATGAAGGGTTCGAGTGGTGTCTGTAAGTGTGAGCGTTGGGGTGTATGATTGTGTATTTTGTTTTTGTTAAGTGGTTGCCTAGTGCGTTGGGTTTCGTACAGTTCCATGTGTGGTGTTTGGCGTTTAGGTCACCTAGGATGATATGTTGTCTGTCAGTTTCGTTTTCTCGAAGTAGTGTTTTGATAGTGTCAAGTTTGGCGTTCGGTTTTCTGTAAATGCAAGTCAGTTTGTAATTGTGTTTAAGTCTGACAAGTACTGTGATAGCTGTGTGTTTGTCATCGTTGAGTGTGTTGTTGTTTATTAGTCTGGAGGGGACGTCGTTGCGCACTAATAGTGCTACACCTCCGTGCTTAGTTTGTGAGTCAAGTCTGTATATGTAGTAGCCTCTAAAGTATACGTGTGTATGTCCGTTTAGTTTTGTGTCTGTAAGTGCGACAACGGAGGGCCTATAAGAGGCCAGGAGGGTTTCTAGCTCGAGCTTTCGCTTAACGAGCCCTGTAATGTTGTAATTGATGATAGAATGTCTATCCATGTCGAGGACTGAAAGAATTTTGAAGCACGACGTTGAGTGTGCCCATTAATGTCATAAACATTTCTTTCATGTCCTTGAACATGTTTATGAGCTCGCTAGCCCATACGGGTTTCTCATCCTGATTAGGATTTTTGGGGGGAGGGATGGTACCTGAAAAAGTGACCCCTGCAAAAGAATGCGGGTCAGATTTTGTGGCACTATTAGTGCTTTGTTGATTTTTGTTGTTGTCTTGCTGGACAACAATTTTATTTTGAACTTTTGATTTTATAAGTTCTATTCTTTTTGCGCAATTGCGATATGAGGCCACATGTGGACCTCCACAGTTTGCGCATTTGGGGGGGGCTGTTTTGGGACAGTCATTAGTGTCGTGGTTTTCACCACAACGGACGCATTTAACAATGCGCCCACAGTAATTTTTGGTGTGGCCAAACTCCTGGCAAGAATGGCATTGCCTGGGGCCATTTATATTTTTCATTTTCTCTACACTGTACCCCATATAATCAATAGGGCCCAGTTTAGAGATTTTTTCAAGGGTTACATCAGAGTTGGTAGTTACTACGATGTTGCTTAGTAATCGTTTGTGTCCGTGTTCGTCGGTTTTTGTCATCCTCCAAATATTTTGGAAACCTGGTAAGTTGGCCTCTAGATGACTTTTTATAGATTCTATAGGGTGATCTATGTCGAAACCCTTGAGAATGTACCTTCTTAGAGGTTTGGTACCTCTAGGAGCATAAGAGTGGTAACTAATATTGTTGGCACCGTCAAGTAGACCAACAACAGTCTTAAAGTCGTCATTTGTTTGTAGGAAAATTTTATTTTCGGTCTTATTTGACCGAATAAAAAAAGATGCTATTCCAGCATCAATTAGTTGGCGTCTGATAGCCACGGCCGACATAGCCGGTCTGATTACTATAGGTGCCGGCTTGTGTGTGTTTTGTGGTGTGGTGGGTGTATTTGTATTGTTGTTAGTTGAAGTTGAAGGTTGATTGCTCAATACGGTGAAGGAGTTTTTAGTAATAGTCGGGGTTATGTCGGGTCTCGGGATGTAATTCATGGCTTTTTTAGCCTGTACGAGTTGAAAACCTTCAGAGTCGATCTGTGTTCTTTTTAGTTTAGACTTGATACGTGGTTGTATAAGTGTATTTTGTGTTGTATTTTGTGGTGTATTAGTAGGAGGTGTGTTGTCAGAGTCCATGGCCATGTCCGGGGGGTTCGTCATCGTAACAATGGGTTAGTAAACAAAAGTAAATAAATTAAAAACAGCTATCTACTCACTGATAAAATTAAAATTGCATGCACTTATTAATATAAAATGATTCAAATAACAATAATTAAAATCTGTACTCACATTTTAGAGTGTTTTGAAAAACACGCTAAAAAGCCGTTAAAAAGCCGTTACGCCACGTGGTAAGGGACGCTATGAAGACGCTAGGCGATGTTCACTATACGGCGGCCAATCGCAGACTGACTGAACCGCTCAATTATGGATTCCCACTATATAGAGGCTGTGTGAGCCCAAGAAGGGTCTACAGATCCCACAGGGTACATTCCTGCCTGCTACATCTCTCACTAATCGAAGGCACGTCATTTTTACATTTAAAGTGAAATAAAGCTGAAGTGTATTTTATTACGAAATTTAAAGAAAAAGTTATACCATCATCTTATGCAGAATCATTACGAAAACTCTGGTTACGATAATAATTGAACAAATCATATTTTTGCTGTAGTAACCAAAAACACGTTCTTTCTCTTATCAGATATCCTTTACTTCATCCTTTGAACCATAATTAATTTATATATATTAAGGAAATCAAGTAAAAACATTAGTACTTGGTCGAGTTCGATAGATATTGCCACCATATACAAATTTGTAACTAATTCGGAATTATAAGTTACTCTGAATAGCACAGATTCTCTTTTAACTTTCGTTCTTTAATCTGAATACAGTTACACCTTAATTTTACCATGATTGAAGCCCTTACGAAACATAAACACGAGAATGAATGTTTGAGTGGAGTGGTGCGAACTAAACCAATATTGTTCGTAGTAGATGAGGTGCTTGAGGCCTATATTGTGGAGTACCTTGAGTGCAGCCCATCCACGTGCTTTCATAGGCCGGCCTTGTTATTGTTGTGGATTGTTATAGTCACATTCTTTACATTAGGTTATTTTTTTCACTCGCCTGCCATTAATCATCTGTTACTATAAACGAAATGTATCAAAACTATTATGTTTTATTTCTCTTATGAAGAAATCATACTGGTTAAGATTAAATTATTTTATTGGCGATACCTGTACCAATAAAACCAAAAAAAATTAAATACCGGTCAACAGAAGTGAAAACTCAAGACTTTGAAAGAACTATATTCTTTTTTGACCTTCGAAATCAATTATAATCTAAATTATTTAAATTTCATTTGCATTAAAATTATCAACATTAGCCAGGTTTTCACATATATTGACACTCCGAACAATGATTGTATACATTTTCAAGTAGTTTATTTATTAATCAAAACGTATGATGCGCTGCACAAGCTGATAACAAAATATCAATAATTTAATTGAATAAGTAGCATAGCTATATCATTAATTCATAGAATATGTATTTAATAGATTTTATTTTCATTTTTAGCATTATTATCATCGTTATGTTCAACAATACATAGATCATTTGTACTTTCATTCATCATAAAACAAGGCATTTAACTATTAAAAATAAAATCTGTTAGAGGAAAAGAAATGCTCAATCAGTTTTAAGTTATTATCTGTATTAATCGTACAACTATTAAACGATTTTTTAGATAATTATAATTATTCTTAAATCAATAAAATTCTATACTTCAAATTGTAGTTGATGTATAGAAATAGTATAACTCGTGCACAGGCCGCTGGTATCGCTAGTCTGAAGCATGTTGCTGATGCGAAGGTACAAGTTTACCCTCTATCAAAATTCGTTAATCGCGGCTAAAGAGGGTTTCGCTTCAATTGTAAAATAAAAGTTTACTTGCTGCTTTTTCTGTTGAAAAATTAAAAAAATTATATATTGGTTAGTGGGTAGCACATCATCGTAATTATGAGCAGAGTCCAATATTTTGAAAAACTACTCCAACCACTTAAAACAAAACTTGAGTATAGAAAAACATATAAGCACTTTTCATGGTGATATTCAACATGGATGATAGAATATTAGAATATATATATAATTTTAAGCAAAGCAAAAAATGATAAATTTTCATACTTTTATTTTTAATGTTTAATTGTTGTTCCTTGAGCTATATTTTATATCATAGAAATACTGATAAGAATCCAATGATAGGGAATAGGTATTATTTGTATGAAAAAAAAACCGATTTCAAAAACAAAATAACAAAACGTAAGAGGGCAGACAGGTTCGGAAAGGAATGGAGAAAGGTTATCCTATAATTGAGGTGAGGGTGCACTGAGGACTCTATGACCGCTCATTGCTAACGGTTCTAGATAGAGCTTCTGCGCCTTTCCAACTTTATTTATAGATCTTCCATCGCAAAATATCTTTTATGTAACCTAGAAATTTATTTTTCCTATAATAACTGTTCTGTAATCATAAAATAAAATCGGATTAACAACTACTTAACTTGGTTAGTTAAAAAACTATTATAAACTCTACATGATTTCCTCATAATGATATTAAACTATATATTGATGGTTCAATTAAATTAAAATTAGCAAATATTGTTAAAGGAGCGGGCTAGCTCAGTGATAGGGCGTTGAGTTGCTGCCACCTGGTATGTAAGTAGTCGTTTGGGAGTTTTATTTAATATATAAGCACAGGAAAAAAACCTGAACAGGTGATTTTTGGCTGAATTCCTAACTCAATTCATAGACAGAGGTACAATGAAGTTTACAGTTTATAGTAAAGTATGATTTCATTTTTTTTTTAGATATGCGACCCACAAGTGCAAGGAATTATTTAAGGAATTACGTAAGGAATTATTTCAGACGAACTAGTTTGTTTCATTTAACGTGACTTTATGCTGCTATTGCTAATCGGACGATGCTACAGTGAGAGTCTAAATTTTGCCTATTAGGAAAGGGATTTTAAATAAGTCCCTGACTCCGAAGAGGATCGGGATCGCAATCGTATAGGACCTTTCTTAAGGACGGCACATCTAAGAATTTATTACTCCCTTTATAAAACCTTTATATAACGAGTCCACTTGCCAGTCTGCGAGCCCGCAATCTTGGGCATAGTTGGTTGTTGTGGTAAAAACTACACCAAAGGTGACTCCCATACCGAACATATTGAATTGGATATTTTTTATAACTAATAATCCTTTACTACGTTCAAGAGAGCAAAGTATTTTCATAACTTAATCCTAATTTATTTTTACTTTCAGTATTTGAAATACATATATCATTTGGGTCCTCTCTCTTACTACTATACATATACAAAAATAAATAAAGGAAATAATTTTTGACCAGAGGATGGTCGAAATCCGTTCTCTTCAGCAATTCTCTTCATTGAACATTACTTTAATTAGGATTTTGTTGATTTACCTCAACAAAATGCAAAAATTGCGAGAACAGGATATAGGATCGGTGAAGGGAACGGATTTGTCTGACTTGGATACGACCCCTGGTAGCTCAGTGGCTTAGAGCACTGCACCCGAAATGCAGACGACCCGGGTTCGAATCCTGGCCAGGACAAATCTATTCTCTTCAAAACAAAAATATATAAAAATGATCACCATCAAAATAACAATTAATAAAAATAAATTATTAATATCATAATGCAATTGGGAAAAACCACAATTCCAAACATGAGACAGTACCCCACCACCAAGACGTTCAACATACAACTCACAACAGTTGTTCAGCCTGTTTGGGCTGTTGATCGTTGAGATGTATTGCACCTTTTTCTTCGAGATGCGATTCACATAACCCCCTTTTTGATTTTGGTGTCTTGATAATACCTGAATAGGCGAAACGTCGACTGGTAAGTAGGTGTATTTTTGAAACATAAGGCTTTGCATTGTGTTTTTTCCCAATTGCATTATAATAAATAATAGTGTTTCTTTTTGAGTTTTTGGCTCTATTTTAGTAAATTATTAATAGTTAAACACCTTGCTATAATTGATAGCTAAACACCTTGCTATGCCAAATAAAGTTGAATTTTAAGTATCATTTACTTTTTTTTCGTTGCGAAATTCACTCCCTGTTCCTTTAAGCTCCAGTAGACTGAAATATGGAGATGGACTGCTCTCACTAAAGCCTCACTCGACCAAGGCCTTTGACCCTTCACAGCCTGGCTTCAGTTTTAATGCTCAATTCGTAAGAAGCCATATTGTCTGCCATAACTTGGTCGGTATTGCCGAAACTTCTCCAAGATGAGCTGTAGTTTGAATAATATTTTTTTTATTATTACTTCTGCATATCTGTAATCGGCATTTCTGAAACTACACAACATTAGATATAGTCTATGGGAACCTAAAACAACTTTTATCAATAATGATAGAATCTAATCTGATGTGAAAATTTCAACTTATAATGGAAGTTATAAGACGAGAACAAAAAGAATAAAACAGCCGAGAAACAAAAAAATAGGAATTTTTAAAGGAAGAGCCTACTAATATTTGGGAAGGTGAGCAGGTCATGTTCCCTTCCAACTATTGCCCTCCAGACTGTTACTAAACAAAAAAAGTTGCCTCTCAAACAGACCTCAGGTATCAAGATACATACCTCCTTTTCTACGGTGCAGCTATGCTCAGCTGGAACCAATTATTTATAAGTGGCTTATAGATATAGATTAAATGGCTACAACTATCTTAGTAATTACTGCAACTATGACAAAATTAAAAGGAATCAGTTCAACAACTTGTCGCTTCGAGTTAAATTACTACAAGTTTTAAATTTTTATTCATTTCCTTTTTAGTATTCCTTATTTATTTCAATTAATAAATATAATTGTATTAATGACTAAATACAGTAACTATTACTGACAGTATTTAGACTAAATAACTTAGATCGTCCTAATTGCGTAAACGTTCTTGAAATAGATTTGTGAATTCTATAACCAGCATCCATTTTCAAACTGCGATTTTACATTAAACATTATTATACAATAAAAAAATAAATAAATTCTAGAATGAAAAAACAGCATATATACTCGTACTTCACAATCTTTATTTCCTACTATTTAACTCACAAATTCGAAATTCTCAAGATTGTAATAAATCATCAGGTATCAGTTTTTGTTAAAATTATGAACTTATATTGGTTGGGTTATTTAATGATTTTAATTCTGTTTTTTTTTTTCAGGTGAGTGAGCATTACACTAAAATAGTTTCACTGAATAAAGCGAATGTAAAGCAGATTGGTATTGTATGTTTTTTAAATCTTCTATGTTTATATCGCCATTTTTTTTTCAATTGTCCTAATGAATGTTAGAAAACTGCGGTAACTTTTTTATACATTAATTATCACCCCAGGATATGATATTAGTGTCACTTTTAGGAAAAATATTATCTTTTAAAGAGACTATTGTTTTGTATAGTTATACCAGTTTGTCAGCTATATCGGGACCTATTATTATTTATGTATCTGAGATATATAAAACTGAATTTTAAAGAGTTTTATTCTTTGTAAGAAATACTCAGGATTATTGCCTAATTAAAGAATGCGCTTGTCTTTGTAATCTTTCTTCTTTAAGTGACTAATCTTGTCGCTGTGTTCTCACCACTCCGTGAAAATATTTCTAGCATATTAGCAGCATTAGACACTCAGCTCTAAAAGTTTTTTTGAAGGACGTATCCAAGGTTTGTCGTAGCGGACTTCTTTCACAGCAAGTTTAGAATGTTACACAAGGTGCTAAAAGTCCTATAAACTTCTATCCATGTTAAAATACTTATATCATAATCACAAACATGTCATTACTAGATACCGGATTTTCGTGCAGGATAACAAAAATAATTATGCAGTAAAAACCCAGGACGTTTAAAATTGCTTATATAACGTTTTATCAAGCGTCTATTCCATATTTTTGCTTTATTTATATGTAGAAAACTGCACGATGTTTCAGCCTACTTCAATACTTACTAGCCAAATCTCTAAACATCACGTTAATTACAAAATACTCATATACAAAACTATATATAAAGACACATTTGGACTTACTGAGTACAGCTTTAGGATCCACTAAGCCATCGAATGTCTCTCGTATCTAATCTTTGTAATCCAAAATTCTTCGTAAAATCCTCAATACTCCTTATTTTGTTACGAATTCAGTCATCCATAAAGACCTTAATGTCCCATTTGTTGCTGATTTGGCCAGAATCCAATATCAATATTTTCATGGCAAACTTTATTCCCACTCAGACCCACTGATTTCAAATCTACATTGTTCTTCTTGCGGATAATCCTCAAAGGCATCTGAAAAGAAGATAGCCTCGTGACCTCTTAAGTTGAATTTGTTATTTGAGTATTACCAGCCGGTAGTTTTTCTATTTGCCTTTATCTCATTCCATTATGTTTACTTTTTATATTACAGTACAGTTGTAAATTTCAATAAATATACTTTTAAAAAAACCTAGAAGCCTTGGGTAAAAGTAGCAGCCTCTTAACAATCTGTAACGCGTAATAAAATTAAATAAAACTTAATGACGATACAAAAATAAATTATATCGCTCTCTGTGACAGCGCTCTTACCATATGAGCTACCAGGGGTCGCTTCACAGTCAGGACAAATCCGTTCTCTTCACCGATCCCATATCTCCGTGTTCTCGCAATTTATGCGATGTATACACGAGGAAGAATGTTCAATTTTTTTTTCTCTATTAACACTGTCATTCCTGTTTTTTCAGGAATATTTGTAATCCAAAAACAGGAACAAAAATTAAAATTGGATTAGAATATTATTTGTGTCTGATATAAGATTAAATAATTTCATTAAATTATATATTCTTTCTGGTTATACTTTGTTAACAACTTTTTTTAGTTGGTTGTACTTTGTTTTAAATGATACGAAAAAGAGTTGATATCAAGTCATTACAATAGTAAACTTGTATAACTTGATAAGACCGTTTGAAGGGAGAAAGTTGCAGTTGATAACATTCATTTCTATATCTACGTAACGAGAGATGTCGGAAGGAAAGACTCCTTCAATGGCCACGAGGCGTTCTTTGGCAGCGAGTATTTAAAAAAGCATTTATCTTCTATTACGAGGGCTCTGTCATTCTGTCAACATCAATTACCAAAAGATAGAAATCTACGTTTTTGCATAAACTAAAAATTCAACACTGTATTTATTTGTTTTATTTTGTTAGCTTCGAACGTTTTAGAGAACAATAATATCTGATTGTAATTTATTTTTCTATTAATGCGATATTCGATATTCGATATTCCAAACTATAACTGTATTTTTTCCCCTTTATATATTTATCCACACCTGTCAAATAAAAACAATGAAAATCAGCAGATTGGCTGACAGTAAAATAATATACAATGACATGATAGGCATAAGGAAGAACAGTATCCAGTAGTACCTGTTCCTTGGCTTGGTTCAATGTCCTAAAACAGTAATTGATTAAAAAAACAACAATAAAAAAAGTAAGACTTAACAATTCTGTTTATAATGTTTGTTTTCCCATTGAATCTCAATAACACTACCGCCCAGTTTGTAGTTTTTTTTTTTAAACTGAGTGGTTTTTTAACAATTTAACAATTAGATAATTAAACTGGGATCAGCATATCTCTTCAACGATTAACTTCTCTGGTGTTATTGCCATTTTAGGTCCTATTTACATAATTGGTGGCAGAAGAGTGTATCTTCAAAATTTCTATTTGTCAGAAATAAATGAAATTGTGATTTATGAGTGGAGACAAACAAAAAACTTATATATCCAGACAACGCAGACATAACATCTTGTGAATAAAATAGAGCCCACCATAGGATTCTCTAAAACGTTCATTTTGTAGATACGTTTTTTGTATCCCTAAAACATTCATTTTGTATAAACTTCCCTTATTAAGAAGGGCCCCCTGGATTCATGTAATAGTACATTATGTTAAAAAAAATTCACTTCATACTCTGCCTTCAGTTTTTAGTTGATGAAACTAATAATGAAGTCATGAAAGGATAAAATAAAGTGCCACCCACAGGTGCACAAGCTTGTAAGCCTGTCTCATATCTTCTATAGCACAATGTAGTGAAATTGTGAGTTTAATTTTATCAGGAAATCCCTTAATAAAGAATGCGTAGTGCATATACATTTTTGTCTTCTTAAATTATCAAATATTACAAAAGTATGGGTCCTTTCATAGACGCTCGTACTATCACAGATTCACACACATTATATTCTAATTATCATCACATTATTTTTAAATAGTGACAATTTCGGAATCGAACTTAGAGAACAATTAATTAGTCTTATTAATTTTTGAGAAGAATTATTATTATATCATCTAACATTACAATAAGCAACACTCTTATGCCAAACTTTCATTTACTCTTGATATCTGATTATTATTAGTTCGAAAAATCCGTTAACGATTAACAAAAAGTAAGATCTATTTGAATAACTAAAAAAAATTCAAGTGATTACATTATTGAAAAAAAACTATAAAACAAGTTTAATATAATAAAACTATGTTATGCCATCTAGCAACAGACAGTACTATTTTTTTAGCAAGGAGCAATAGTACGCAATTGAGAGCATTATTAAAATTTTATCATATAAAATCTGTGGCACCTGTGCATAGTGGGCTAAGTCGAATTTTGTGAATTTCAAGCTATCTACTTAGAATCGTAATTTTTCTGAACTTATTTTAAATTCAAGATTGGAGTATCAGCCCACGATTCACAAAGGAATATCCTTCATTGCAATGGACAGAACACTTAGCGTGTTAGATACAAGGAAAGATAAAAAAATTACGATTCTAAGTAGATAGCTTGAAATTCACAAAATTCGACTTAGCCCACTTTGCACAGGTGCCACAGAAATCAGATTATCAATAACCGTATAATCTCGAGCTATAAGGTAGCCAATAGATAATTACAGTCATAATTAGTAGCAATAAATTTTCCTATTTCTACATAATCATTCCATGGACTCAGAACAAGATGTGGGAAATTTATTTACCATCCGAGACATTTCAATTAGACAGGAACCATCCATTACAAATACAATTAACCACCTTGTGGTTTTGTCGTCTTATTGATAATTAGTTTGGAGCCTGGAGTGGTCCTGTATTATCTTCATCACTTTGTATTCAGCTCAGTTGTTAATTCTTTATTGCGGTAAAACGTACTTACGCACTCCAACTAGGGCAGATAGCAGAGGCAGATTATGTTGTAGATGATCTTGCTATTCTTGATAGAGCTTGAAGGTGAAAAGCCCCCTTTCGAGAGCTCGTAGAGCTTGCGAGGCAAACTGCTCCTTCGCAATAGCCATTAGCTCTGAGCCAGAAAGACTGGTCCTCAGGATATGACTTTCAAATGTGGAAAATGGGCTACCTTAATGAAACACTGGTTGACACCAATACTTGTTGTTTGCATCTATAATGTTGATACTCATTATAGGGGAACCAAAGGCTATTTATACTCACGATTATTATAAGTCTATAGCAACTTGTCCTTCTAATTTACAACATTTTTAGGAATGATGTCTAAATGTTTTAGCAGTAAACAATTACAAAATACGATTAAAACTATTTTCGAAGAAGAAAATAATATTTTTTCTTCAGAGAATTTATTCGGAATAAATGAAGTTTTCTCATCAAAGGTTATTAGTTTAAATTAATTCAGGTCTTTGTTAGCCTATTATTATATTATTATTAACGAATTAGTGTGATGTGATGCTCAAAAGTTGAATAGATAGTTGAAACAGGATTAATAAAAAATCTAACTTTTTCAATGTTAGTAAATACGGATTATGAATGAATCAGGGCTAAAATTGATTGGAGAAAAAATTTTTGCCAAAATAATGTGAATTCCATTTGTAAAATAGGGAAAAATTTTTTTATCAAATAACATAGATGTATTGTATAATTTCCGCAGCTACTACAGTAGTAGGCATTACGTACTTGATAAACTCAAATTCTTGCATTTGAAAAGAAATGAAAGGATGAACGTCATAAATAATAAAATTAAGAAAATTTTCGACCATACTCAGAATATTATCACGAAAATTAATCCGTTTCCTAACAATTTACGTAATTTGGCATTAATGAAACATGACCAGTACTATAAAATTTATACTTTTAAGTGCATACGATTGACATACCATTGCGGACAATTCTTTCCTTCTTTAATTCTGCTATTTCTGGGTGATTAAAACAACTGAATTACTAATATTTTAATAAATAAAATGCCTGATATTAGAAGTCATTGTCAAAAAAAAAGAGTTGTATATTAAGAGAAAAAATTAAATACTTTTGTTCGTTAAATCAGTACAGAAGTCGTGTTGTCCTCACAGCTCTAAACTGACATTAATTATAGTAAAGTGACAATTGAGGCAATGATACGGGCACTCCAATCTATCGGTTGCCACCTAACACCCTTGCAATAAATGCATCACTGTTTTCAACAAACACTTGCGGTATTTTTTTCTTGTGGCGCATAACTGAATATTTTATTATTTTGTGGGCATTATTTTAAAGCGTCATGATTCAAGCAGGATTATTTAATAGTAGTAGCCCATTATTATCGGTGTAACACCGCTATCCACAGTAGTAGTGTGCAATAAATGTTACGGAGCTAATGTGTTCTTGAGATTATGAAACTGATTTAAAATATACATCCAATTACCTTCCATACTGTGTAAAACTCATCATTTCAGGGGTAAATGCGATGATACTAACAGGTTATGGGGTGCTAAAAATCTAAGTATGAAAGATATTACTTTTATATTCGTAACCACCCACACTCTGTACTCCTTTGGGAAACAAGTTATTTCGATAAGAATATCACCTGCTATTTATGATTATACGACTAGGGCTGGCTCAACCACTTGGTAAACAACGTAATGAGGTCATCGCGGTTTCATCATGGCTGTTTTCCTCCAGCCTGCCGTCAGGTGGAAGGTGAAAGATGACTGATAAAATGGAACAAAGAGATATTTAGGTTGATTGTTACATAATTATGAAGGCAGTGCTGGTCATCATGGCGCGCCCCTATCTCCTATTGATTGATGGTTCGACTCTCAAGTATGAATGCCAAGGCTGAAATAATCAGCTCATGCTGCGCATTTTTGCTTTTAGAATTTTTTTCAAATACTTTCATAACAACACAAATATGTACACAATTATTTAACAAGAACCTTAAAACAGTCCCGTATTTTAGATCGTACCTTCTGCACTTTATCGAAGTTTTTTCATTCAAAATTATTTTCATAGAACCCGAATCTATGGGTTTCAATATATCTGATATGTGTAAATGTATTGCCTCCCCCCCCCCCTGCTACACTTGGGAATTTCCAGCGTATCATATATGCATTCAGTAGGTACACTTATTTTCTTCTCTTGAATAATATTAGTTAACCTTATATAAATGAAGAAGAAAATGGTCCGGGTGGAGGTCAGAAAAAATTTCTCTTAACTATAAACAATTTCTTTTAAATAATTCTCCCTATTTAAAATATTTTTTTTAACTCCACTCTGACCATTTTCTTACTCTTATTTTCTTATTAATTCCATAGGTAACAATAATTAATTTTATAAAACCTGTTCCACTACTACTAATGAAGAGTCTTGGGTTCAAACTTAGTAGAGACAGTACATTGTTTCTGGGACAATGTTTGTGAAGCGAGATGATTTGTCTTATATCACGCTCAACCGCCTGATTATCCTCCTATTTATTGTCAACACACACGATATATAGGCTGGGCGAGCCCCGGGAGGGGCTCAGATCCCAAAGGATCCATTACCGGCTGCAGCCGGATTCGAACCGGGGAACTTCGGTACGGCAACTCAGAGCTCTACCATTGTGCCACTCCAGCAAATAAAGTTGGCATTCTGAAATGCTTTTTCGCGTACTTAACTGTTTCGCCAGCCTCTACTGCCTCTCCATGTTGAGTTAAATGATTGAAAATTTGCATGTGAATTGAGTTGGTGTCAATAACTCGTACTATCAAAGACAATTTTATATCTAATATCGAATCAATGACATTGGAGAGTATGTTAAATTATAGACTTAAAATAGGACAATTAATTATTAACAGTCATATCGCATTGGTATTTCTAAATGGACATAACTCAAAAAGCGGTGAGTTATGACCAGAAAAGAAATGGATAAATATCTGTTTTTCGCTTATCAAAAATGTATCAACCTAGCTACAGAGCTTGCCAGAAGGCACTTGTGTCACCCTAATGATATACCAAGCTCACAAATAGTTTTTCCCTTATTTCCAAAAATGTAGGTTTTGTTCATGTCACTTTATAAATACTAGCGCGATATATTAAAAAGAAATTTATTTTTTATTATGGGAAACTTTTTTATAAATAATTTTCATTTTCATTTTTAAACGAGCCGATCACAAGCAATAATAATTATGCTATTTCTATCACGATTATTTTTATTTTATTAATAATATTAAAATTGTAATAGTTTAATAACCTGAATAGAGCGATTGCTTTTTGCTATCAATTAATCAGCTTAGAAAGCAAAAACAATTATATAAGAAATTAATGGAAAACATATTTTAAATGATACTTTATATCTCATATTGTATTGATTTTGTGTATTGTTACGGGCGCGGGAATTGGCGATTCCTGGAAGAGAACAAAGCCTCCTTGTCGGCAGAGATGAAAGAGGCCTTTCCGCGAAACTTCGCGATCCGTCCCGTATCTTCTAGATCTGGCATTCTGTCTATTTAAACAGCATCTCGGCGCGAGTAGAGTTAGAGTGTTAAAGCACGCGGTACAGTTAACATCGCAAACAGTGATAAGTCAGTGTGATAAGTCAGTGACAGTTTGTGAGTGTAATTGTGTGACAGTTTGTTATATTTAGAGATTCTTACGGTCGGTGGACTTTAATTAGTGAACTGTAAGTGTTAATTAGTAGTAATTAATTAGTTAAGTAGCAGTTGTAATTTTATGTGCTTTGTACAAACTTATGTAAATAGTTGAGCTATTTAGTAATAATAATATCTTATATTATTGTAATAATTAAATAGAAGTTAGGCCTAGATTATAAATATCTAAAATATTGTTATTGTAAATTTATTTCAGTTAATAATCTATTTGTTAGTAATTTCTTTGTTTAGTTTCTTTGTTAGTAATTGTTAATAGTTTAATTGTATTCATTTATCACTTTTGTAAATAAATATTAGTATCTTTAATTAAGGAACGTTTAAGTCATTTTTAATACCCAGTAGCCCGTAACAGTATTAAAAAAAAATAATAATTATAGGTAGATATAATTTTGCAGATTATAACAACTTTGGAGTTGCTAATTGAAACATACCTAATTAGGCTTTGTGGTAACGCACAAGCTGATCTGGTTCTCAGCATTCAGTTTAAAATCCTAATTGATTCGTTAGATAATTTCCATTTATTAATTTTTTTATTTAATTAAGTTAAACTTTAGAAGCATGGAAAAATTAGATTTAATAAGTACATTGATTAGGGTTTTTTCTTTCCTCAAAATAAAAACATATAACTGTGTATATATGTACAGTTAAATGTTATATGTTTTTTTCTGATATTTAGATAGTTATAAAAATCAGTAGATATCCCTGATAGTGAGATAGTAACTGAAACCTCCGTCAGACATTTCTTTTATCCACGGATCAGATCTTCTTGGGCATTCCAAGTTTCTTCTACCATGAATATTTAATAAACCTTTTCATAGGTTTTCAGTTATTTCTTTATTATCTGTCTAAAATATTACAGGATTCATCTATAATGTTTAGATTAACATCTATTCTGTAATTCTGGTTTAACGATCTCTCTCGAAACATATCAAGAAATTATTAGCTCTATAAAATATCGTAGACATTATACATTTTGTTTTACAAAAGATATATGTTCATACCGCATTGGTTTTTTCCGCGTTTAGCTAGGAATCAACTTCATGTTAGTACTATTCTGTTTTTATTTATTTTTTTTAATAATGAAGTAATCCCTGTCTGTCTATCGGTGCTTTACGAACTTTGTTTTCGCCAAAGAACATAAAAGTGCCAAATACCAGAAATTAAAAATCAAAACTCGCACAGAAAAAATAGCGAATGAAAATTGGATTATGAACGAAATTGTGCAATAAACAAATTATGTATATTTTATAAAATATTTGTTTAGTACTTAAAGCATTCAAATATAATATCTTTCCTTTAATTTATAATATTAATACAAAGAACACTAATCTTATACTGAGTTCATGTGTAAAAGTAAGATACTAGGAGTTTTAATAAGTCTTTAAACTTATTTACAAAGAGCTGGTAGTTCCTGTCTTGACCAAAAAACTGTATTATAATTGAACCTTTGGGGGGTTCAATAAAAAATTAAATTCAATTATAGTGAGACACCTAAATTAACGAAATTATTTATTTATTATTTACGAACCCGGAACCTTTGTCTCACTGTGACATCGCTCTGCCAAGGTCGAGGGGCCTTGATAGCTCAATTGGCAGAGCGATGTCACGGTGAGACAAAGGTTCCGGGTTCAAATCCCGGTCGAGGGCCTATCTTTTCTCTTTAAAAAATAAAAATATTTATAACTCATAAAAAATGACTAATAATTATAAAAAATTATAAATAATAATATGACGAAAGTCAATAAGATCCTAAATTAAAATTAATGTTCAAAGAACTTCGTTCTAGTGTATTCATCGCAAAAATGGCAGGAGTACACTGGGGCTTTAGGATCTAAAAGAGAGAAGGTTAGTCCTCGACCGGGAGGGACCTTGATAGCTCAATTGGCAGAGCGATGTCACGGTGAGACAAAGGTTCCGGGTTCAAATCCCGGTCGAGGGCCTATCTTTTCTCTTTAAAAAATAAAAATATTTATAACTCATAAAAAATGACCAATAATTATAAAAAATTATAAATAATAATATGACGAAAGTCAATAAGATCCTAAATTAAAATTAATGTTCAAAGAACTTCGTTCTAGTGTATTCATCGCAAAAATGGCGGGAGTACACTGGGGCTTTAGGATCTAAAAGAGAGAAGGTTAGTCCTCGACCGGGAGGGGCCTTGATAGCTCAATTGGCAGAGCGATGTCACGGTGAGACAAAGGTTCCGGGTTCAAATCCCGGTCGAGGGCCTATCTTTTCCCTTTAAAAAAATAAAAATTAAATATTTTATGTTTTACTACTGTGTAAATTTCTGATAAAAGTTTGTGTGAATGTTTGATATTTATCTGCTAGAAACATCTAGCAATTAATATTTATAAAGCACATGTAATTTCTACATTAGTACAAAACAAATCAACGACGATAAAAAAAAAAACAGGAGTTTGTCTCAAAGTGGCCCTTATTTCGTTTTAATTCCAGTGTCGAGATTTGTAACTCGAAATTTTTAATTTTCATTCCTAAATGAAATATTAAGTTTTAAGAAGCATAGAGAACGAATAATAATTTATTGGATTAAATTTTTTAAAGTTAAAACTGCGTTAAACCTACTTTATTAATACCCATGATATTTAATGAAATGGTGTGTACCGCAGTAAGAATGATTTCTTTTATGTTCATGATTAAAAATGATATCTCTTTTGATAAGCCATACGCAGTAACTATGAAATATGTAAGATCGTTTTTTTTTTTATTCTCCTTCTCCTGGTATAGATAGCATATACGTAAATATTACTCTCGTCTTATTTTAATAAAATACTGATCCAGCTGTTTGCCTTTGTTAATATCTTCTTTTTTAAATAGATTCGTGTAATTATCTGTCTTGAGCTTCTTTCTTCTCCAGTTCTTCAGCCCCTTGTATAGATGTAAAAATAAAAGGGGCTCTTAAAGGATGGGCATGGTGAAGAAAGTGAATTAAGGAAAAGCCAGGAGGTTGGGTTTTTCTGCCTCGTCCGGATGGAGGCAAGGGCTGGTACCTCGCTCCTTATTGGGGCTTCAATCTCTCATGCTGATATGGCAAGGATCAGCTCCCTTTTCTAGAATAGTTAGCATTCTCCAGGCGAGTCTATGGATAGAATTCCTCCAGCTTACAAGACTAAAAATTTTAAAAGAAATCCTTTAAAGAGAGTCGCTATATAAACGAAATGCAACTGTAATTATTGATATCTCACACTGGTCATTATGGCTTCTTCCATGCAAATGTTGATCAAATAGTTTCATCAACATTGATACTGTTATGCATTATAACTGAATAACGTAGGAAACTATTAGCCATGATAGTTTCCATCATACTACTGTAAGCAAATGTCATAAGAAATTTTTTTAAAATTATTTATTGAAATTTATAATGTTATTGAGATGCAAGAAATTATACAGTGAAAGATACATAATGGAATGAGGCTTAGGCAAGTAGAGAAACAACCTACTAGTAATACTCAAATATCAAATTCAACTTAGAAGGTAACGATGCCATCTTCTTTTCAGACGCTCGGTGGGTTATCGAGAATTGAAGAGGAAGATTTGAGACTAGTGGGCTTGGATGAAAATAAAGTTTGTCGTGAAAGGATTGATAACGGTGAGCAGTTTTTTGTCATCTGGTACAAGAATTCTATATTAAGCATTTGTCAAGAAGTCCTATGTATAGGATCTGTTCTACAGGAATCAGTGGGATCTCATTAAAGGAAACTAGAAGATAAGAATCATTGGTTTTAATAAGAATTAAATGTGAACATTTCCAATTACAGTTTACGAAAATTAATAGTTAGAGACCAAATGTAAAAAAAATGACTCTAGTTAAAAAATAGGTTCAAAGAATCAGAACATCGAAGAAGCTTTTGCTGTTGATGTGGCCCTTTTTGCAAAACCAGAACAGTAAACCAGATTAATTAGTTGAAAGAGGTGAAAGAAAAGGCAGCTTTGCAGATATCTTTTAATATATAATAGAGATCATGACAATCCCCAGTATCCTTCAAAATATTAAAAACTAAGTATTAAGGTAACGGAACATTTTAATATCTGGGAGAAATAAACATTATGAACGAGATAGATAAAAGAGCAATAGAAACCAAGATGCAAAAACTAGAACACTCAGCAATTTGAGCGAAGATCCACTAATAAAATTGTATATAATCTATTAAAAGCCGGGCATGGATCCTTTGAGACCTGAGGCACTCCTGGAGTTCACCCAACCTCTATAAAGTGCTTACCCAAAATAGGGAAAACCTGTCGGGAAAACAAATTACTTCCCTGCATAACCGTTATTCAAGAAACAATTCAGTCTCTACCACTTACTGGACACAAGATTCTTCATGGATTGTAGTGATGCAGGTTATTTTTATTAATCATAGCAAAAGGAGTCTATCTCTAAATACAAAATTAAGAAATTACAGCACTGCGGTAAGACCAGTCATCCTCTATTCTATGGAGACTTTGTCATTGTAAAACTTATTCAATGTACAGTGAGGGATTTCGAGAAGAATTCATGATCCAAGAAGGACGGAGGAAGGGTATAGATTGAGATCGAACGAAGATACTTGAGTGGAAGATAGGTATAGAAAAATTGAGAACAACAAGGCTTAGAAAGGGAAGAGTTAGAAAGAGTTATATGGTCAGAATGAGGCAGACAAAGCTTAATATACACATTTTCAGAGAAATGTGGAATTATAAGATTCATGATGGATATGTTAGACGGATAAAAGAGGAGATGAAGAAATTCAACATCACGGAGGAGGACTACATGGATCTAAAAGATTAAAAAAAGAAGATATCTAAAGTGACGATTCCTGTGGAAGAAAGGAGGAATCCGATTAAAAGAGGATGGACTGAGGAGAGAAGGGCCAATCAACTGGAAAGGATTCATCCAAATTTAGGTTTTATTCAAAAATCTTCAGTAGTTTTGGAGGAGGAAGAGAGAAGTGAAATGATGTTTTGAGTTGCCCTAGAAGGCCTGTTCTTGAAAAAAAAATATTTATCTTTGACCTTTAGTTACTATATTACAGATTGTAAACTTAGAATAAAAGTAAATGCAAAATAAGTAAAACCGATTCGTGTCGTTAAATTAACCTTGAAGTAAACTTTATAGTTTCCTTTTACCTGGCAATTTGAAGCATTGACGTCTTAAACCTGCAAAACCTTTTAAAATCTGCCGTTTCTGGCGTTGCGTGGCCTTAGCAGTGTTTACTGGAATATTACTTGCGCTAAGTCAATCTACGCCATTTGTATCTATTCAAATTTACCATTCATTTTATTATATATACTTTACAGATAGTCGAAAGCTCTTATTGACCAACATTTTAATATATAATAAAATTATCTTATTTCCATCTAACAATTTTTTTTTTATAATTTTTTATAATTATTGGTCATTTTTTATGAGTTATAAATATTTTTATTTTTTAAAGAGAAAAGATAGGCCCTCGACCGGGATTTGAACCCGGAACCTTTGTCTCACCGTGACATCGCTCTGCCAATTGAGCTATCAAGGCCCCTCCCGGTCGAGGACTAACCTTCTCTCTTTTAGATCCTAAAGCCCCAGTGTACTCCCGCCATTTTTGCGATGAATACACTAGAACGAAGTTCTTTGAACATTAATTTTAATTTAGGATCTTATTGACTTTCGTCATATTATTATTTATAATTTTTTATAATTATTGGTCATTTTTTATGAGTTATAAATATTTTTATTTTTTAAAGAGAAAAGAAAAAAAAAAAAAATTTTTTTTTTATATTAAGCATTTTACTCTCTCCTATACAATTGAAACTGGAAACAAATACTGCATTAATTCAAAAATATTTTAATTTTTTTTCAGATTCCCGAGGATCCCGGCCGAGGGCCTATCTTTTCTCTTTAAAATAAAAATATTTAAAAATCAAAACAGTTGACCATTAATTATAAAAAAATATAAATAGTAATATAACGTAAGTCAATAAGATCCTAAAATTAAATGTAATGTTCAAAGAACATTCGTTCTCGTGTATACATCGCAAAAATTGCGAGAACACAAGGACATGGGATCGGATAAGAGAAAAGATTTGTCCTCTGCCGGCAGGCGGCCTTCATGGCTTAATTGGCTAGAGCGCTGTCACGAAGAGACAGAGGATCCGGGTTCGAATCCCGGCCGAGGACCTATCTTTTCTCCTTAAAATAAAAATATTTAAAAATCAAAACAGTTGACCATTAATTATAAAAAAATATTAAATAGTTTACATTGTACATTATAGAAAAATAGTCTTAAATTACAGATAATCAAACTAAACGAATGTATTTTGGGACTAATTAAAATATATTGTTCGATACTAGTCATATATAGTCATCTTTAAGGCAAAAAACGACGTACAGTGTAAAACCACAGGATAAATAACATAGTAAATAGCATATCAACCTACTATGCTCAAGTTCACGGGTTCGTATCCCGACAAGTTGCTCTAGGATTTTTAAAAAGGGAGTGAAAAATCCTTGGCTATGCTTTCTTCGGAGGTTACTTAAAACGAGGATCCCGAGCCTGTGCGGTGTCAGGTACTAGTTAAATATCCTAATTAAACCTGGACTGGAAAAATTTATTAATCGTACTGTAGCATCGTCCGATTAGCTACAGCATCTTATCAGAGACGTTAAATGAACGAACGAACGTTTGATAATACACATGATTTTGAATAAACCTTGAAACCAGGCATTATTCCTCTTGAAAAGTTGTGTTTTTTTTACTTTCGATACTTTGCATTTGTATAGAAATTGTAATTTTATGAATTTCAATGGTACGTTTCAGGTGCACTAAAATCTTGATTTTTTTTTTCAAGGAATCAACGATTCTCCACAGATCTTGGAAAGGCACGACTCGTTTTAAGTTTTTTTTCCTAAAAAATATACTTAATAGACATAAACCCCAGACGATTGCGATCTAAGCCCAAACCCCTAACCGTGAAGGATTATCAAGTCGAAGAAACGTGCCTCCTACCCAGAGCCGACAAGGACTCGGATTTACCACCTGGTCCTAGCTCCCTCCAATTACCGAAGAGTTTCCTTAATGCCGGGGTCACCGGGCATGCTGGAATTTTCGTGCACATCATAAACAAGTTGAAGAGTTAGCGGAGACAAAAAAGGTGAGTAGATACGTGGGAAGCCGGGGACAGCACGTAGCAGTGCTCCTCGTGGATGTCCTTATCTAGCTCCAACCGAGTCGTGACTGAGAACCAGTTCTGCGATGGCTAGCTCCTCCGAGCAGTCCCTATCTATCAATTCCTCTAACCTTTACCAGCCTCCAGTCTTTATGCTATGGAAAAATATCCCCATCTCCGGAACCCCGTGGGAACTCGGGGCATCCGAGAAACTCCGCAATTATTCAAGCCAATATGGTAGAAGGATTCCTATTAGTCAACATCTTGTCAGGATTGAAGCAGCATTTATTTAGTTTTTTAATAAATTATTTTTAATTTGTCATAATTTTTGTTATTACTAACCGTATCTTTAATGGAGTTTAACGACGAGGATTTAAATGACGGCACAGTACTTTTTTTTGTCTCCCAAGAATTGAGATTGAAGAATTGAATTCCATTTAATTTATTCATAAGACGAAATTAAATCGAATTCTTTAATTTACGTTAGATTAGCATTAATAATTGTAGCGTTGAAATGGAAAATGTATAAGTTAATCATACCACTAGGATAGACAGAGGAATAAGTAAAAACTGGGAGTGGTTCAATTTTTCACTTGTAACTAGTTTTTCGCTTCTTCTGTAAAGTTACTTTTTCAGGGTTTACTACCATTTACATGTTAGCAGCTGAATTATTAATTTAAATAGTTACAAATGGTGGTAATATAAATTTATAGCCCCGGTGAATAACTCGTAAATTTTTTTGTAAAATGTGTATCTTGTACTGAAGGAAGCGGTATCATGTCATTCTCGTAGTTTTTGGCATGAAATGGGGTTGTAATATAAGGAAAAACTCCTTTACAAGCTAATGCCTAACTTAGCCCCTTACTGCGAGTATAACACGAATCCGCTTCCATATTTACAAGAAACTCATTTTGGGGAAAATTCTACTGTAGAAATAATAGATGTACTCAGGAATTTCCCAGCGTTACGGAAAAATACCTTTGCTTACATTGCACATATACTTCTTGAAATTCACTCTATAGTATACAAATTTTGAAACAAATTTTAAAAATATTATTTTATCATTGGGTAACTCTATATTTATATTTTTTTAAATATTAAATAGCTAAGAGCGATAAAACATTAGTTCGTTTGTTATAAAAGTAATTTTCTTGTAGTGGGTTAGGTTTGAGGTATATATATATATATAGTGTATATATATATAGTATATATTTGAGGTATATATTGTTACGGGCTACTGGGGATCAAAAATAAATTAAGCTATTCCTTAATTAAAAGGAAAAGGAAAAAATAACTAATATTTATTTACAAAAGTGATAAAAGAATACAATTAAACTATTAACAATTACTAACAAAGAAACTAAACAAAGAAATTACTAACAAATAGATTATTAACTGAAATAAATTTACAATAACAATATTTTAGATATTTATAATCTGGGCCTAACTTCTATTTAATTATTACAATAATATAAGATATTATTATTACTAAATAGCTCAACTATTTACATAAGTTTGTACAAAGCACATAAAATTACAACTGCTACTTAACTAATTAATTACTACTAATTAACACTTACAGTTCACTAATTAAAGTCCACCGACCGTAAGAATCTCTAAATATAACAAACTGTCACACAATTACACTCACAAACTGTAACTGACTTATCACACTGGCTTATCACTGTTTGCGATGTTAACTGTACCGCGTGCTGCCAATTCCCGCGCTCGTAACACTGCCCCCTCCTTAAAAGTGCTCTGCCCCAGAGCATAGTCCGGAGAAATCAGGAAGTTATGAGCTTCTGCCGATGGAGACGCTTTTTCTTTCCAGGGGTTAAATGTGCACACCAATATGACAACTCTGGAGTTGGCGAATGTCTGTTCAATCAGGCCCCTGACAACCTTCCACTCCAGGCCGTCGTATCCACAGCCCAACTTCGGAATGGCGAGCCTGGTGATACGCAGTCTCAGAAGCTTACTCCGCAGGTCGTCGAGACTTCGCCGCAGTGCGTCATATGTTGGCTTCTGATCACTGGCACGCTTGGTAACCAAGTAAAACAGATGTCGTCCTTCGTGCGTGTGGTGGAGTGTCTTCCCGACACTTGGTCCTTGGCATTCTAGCTCCTCAGTTCCACCGAACTTCTTCCTGAAGACCGTTGCAATCCCTCGAGAAGTCCTCAGATCCTCGGCAACGCAATGGGCCAGAGAATAGTCCGCTGGTAACGAGAAGATATCCCTGTAGATTATCTGAGTTACCCTACGGGAACCTGGTACCTTAATATGTGCAACTGAGTCATTATTTCTCTCCACGTTGTTCAGGTACCTGACCTGCTGGTCTTCTGTCGGACCATGGTCTCCTTTGTATGGGGCCAGTCTATTGAAATGGACTACCTTGGGTTTTCCTTTAGGCTGGTTCCTGATCCTATAGATGACGTCGTTGATCCTCTTGACGATCTCAAACGGGCCGTCCCAGGAGTTCTGCAGTTTAGGTGAGTAGCCTCGCCTTCTTCGAGGATCATATAGCCAGACCAAGTCTCCAGGTCGGAAGCCACCTTTCTCAGCCTTTATGTCGTAACGCTCCTTCATTCTGTCACTTGCACCCTGGATGTTTGTGCGAGCCTTCTCGTGGATATCTTCCATTCGCTTCCGTAGATCAGTGACGTACTCTTCTCCGGCAACTTCCTCTTTAGGCTTGAAACCGAATTTCAGATCACAAGGCAACCGAAGTTCTCTACCGAACACCACATTTGCAGGAGTCTGCCCCGTTGCCTCACTGACTGAACTGCGGTAGGCCAGCGGGAACAGGTGAAGATACTGGTCCCAGTCTCACTGATGGTCGGAGATCACTTTGGACAAATCTCGACCCATAGTCCTGTTCATGCGCTCCACCATGCCATTCGATTGAGGGTGAAGAGGTGTCGTCCTGGTCTTCCGTATTCCCAGTGCTTCGCACATCCCGGAGAAGACTGCAGACTCGAAATTTCGTCCCTGGTCAGAGTGAAGTTCCATGGGTACTCCAAACCTACTGACGAGCTGCTTCACACGACGTCACAGGACGTCCGCAACCGTGACTGCCTCCTGATTCGGAAGGGCATAAGCTTCCATCCACTTAGAAAAATAGTCCATGGCCACAAGAATGTATCGGTAACCTTCGTCCGTCACAGGGAAGGGGCCAGCGATGTCGATCGCTATTCTTTCAAACGGTGCTCCCACGTTGTACTTCTTCATAGGGGTCTTCTTTCTTCTTGTGAGTCCGCACAAGTCGCACAACGCCTGCACCAGTCCAACACATCGTCCTTGAGGTTTGCCCAGTAAAAGAGTTCCCGAACCCTTTCTAATGTACGGTGAACTCCAAGGTGGCCGCCAGATGCTCCGTCATGTAGTTCCCTGAGTACTTCGGGCACTTTACTCTTTGGAACGATGAGCTGTAGTCTGCGCTGATCTCCTTCCGTGTTCTCCAATGCCCGTTTCAGCAGCCCGTTGTCCACTAGAATGGAGTCCCATTGAACCCAGTACGTCTTTACATTCTTCGACATTGGGGCAACATCCTGCCAGGTTGGTCTTCCTTGCCCTGATAGTTTCCATTGCTTCATTTGTTTCAGGTCCTGTCCTTGTCCTGTTCCTTTGAAACCTCTGCATCCTGCCAACTGTCGATGACAACCGTTGTCTTCAACACTGTTGCCTGTTTCTCCTCATGTCGAGAACAATGCCTGCATTCTTCGTCACAAGGTCTCCTTGAGAGCACATCCGCATTTCTATGACTCGTTCCAGCACGATGAGCAGATTCAAAGTCATACTCTTGAAGGCGATCTATCCACCTCGCCACTTGCCCCTCTGGTGACTTGAATCGCAGTAGCCACATTAGAGCCGCGTGGTCCGTTCTCAGAAGGAACCTTCTTCCATATAGGTACTTATGGAAATGTTCTATGGATTTTACTACTGCCAGAAGCTCTTTCCTTGTGACACAGTAGTTCCGTTCCGGAGCTGAGAGTGCTTTGCTGAAGTATCCAATCACCCTTTCTTCTCCGTCTTGGAGCTGAGAGAGAACGCTTCCAATAGCGGTGTTGCTGGCATCTGTGTCAAGTATGAACTTGCCCTCGGGACGTGGATAGCTCAGAATAGGCGCACTACTCAATTTGTTCTTCAACTCCTCGAAGAATGCCTGACACTCATGATCCCAATGGAAAGTCCGTTTTTCCTCGGTAAGCCTGGTAAGAGGTTTTGCGATGTTAGCAAATCCTTTCAAGTACCTCCTGTAGTAGGTGCAGAGCCCGAGAAAACTTCTCACTTGATGTTTATCTCGAGGTACTGGCCAGTTGGTGATAGCCGTAATCTTTCCTGGGTCAACAGCAACTCCGTTGTCTGACACAACATGCCCCAGGTAGTTGGCTTGCCTTCGGAAGAGATGACACTTCTTCGGATTCAATTTAAGGTTCGCTGCACGCAGTCGTTCGAAGACCTTCTCCAGATTCTTCAGATGGTGAGCGAAGGACTTTCCCAGCACAATGATGTCGTCTAAGTAAACAAGGCATATTTCCCAAGAGAGACCTCTTAACACGCTTTCCATCAGCCTCTCAAATGTTGCAGGAGCATTGCAAAGCCCGAATGGCATTACTGTAAATTGCCATAGTCCAGTTCCAATCGAGAACACCGTCTTTTCTTTATCCTCAGGTGCCAATCCAACCTGCCAATATCCACTGCGGAGATCCAATGTAGAGAAAAGTTTACACCCCTCTAGGGTGTCCAGCGTATCGTCAATTCTGGGAAGCGGATAACTGTCTTTCTTGGTGACGTTGTTCAGAAGGCGGTAGTCTACGCAGAATCTTGTAGTGCCATCTTTCTTCTTCACCAATACAACGGGAGACATCCAGGGGCTACTCGAAGGCTCAATGACACCATCAGTCACCATCTCCTTGATGATCTTCTCGGCATCCTCCCTTTTGGCTAACGGCAGCCTCCGCGGGACCTGTCGGATGGGCTTAGCATCCCCGGTGACAATCTTGTGCTGGACGATATCCGTTCTACCCCGTGGTCCTGGGCTGATCTCGAAAACATCATGCCATCTGGTAATCATGTTCTTCACTTCCTCGCCCTCTTCAGGCGAAAGCCCGCGACAAGATTCGTCCACAAATCCTTTTAATTCCTCCGGCAGTCCTCGCAGCTCGGTGGGATGACGTTGTAGCTGACGAACCACTGAGGTAGCGGTTGTACATTCCCCTACTGGTGTTTCTTTCTTCAGCGTTACCGGGAAGCTGTTTAGGTTCATTAGCCGAATTGGGGTGGTATGTCCGACCTTGATGAGAGACCTTGCGACCAGAACGCCGCGTCCGATCTCCTGTTCTTCGTGTTTTCCAGGTTCAAGAAGCACACATTGACCCTCAGGGAGGTGTCCTTCGACCGTCCCATGCGTCACGATTTGGCTCCGTTCAGGTAAAATGGTCTCTTCTAGTAGGAGCACTCGTGCGTAGAGATCCTTTCCTTGCCGAAGGATGACTTCTTCGTCTCCCAGCGTCATCACACCTCTTGCCATATCTAGCTTGATTATGGCTCTAGCCATTTCTTGCTTCTTGGATGGACACTTGCTTCTAGGGTGTCGAAGTTGGCCGCAGCTCCAACAACGTATGTCCTTCTTACGAGTCCTGAGGGCCTCCAAAACCTTTCTTACTATGTCCTCGACGCTGGGGACCACATTAGGCTCCGCTTCTGCTGCTCTAACTCGTGCATGGCCCCGTACTGACTGCCTGACAGCCTCGAACTCCATAGCCTGAGATAATGCGTCTCCTAGAGTTTTTGGCCGGGCGAGCTTCACTGCTTGTTGCGTCTCGGGGTCCCGAAGTCCATCCAGGAATTTGTCGACAGCCAGGCTCTCGTAGACATCATCGGTAACCGAGGGGTAGGCATTCCTCACCAGCCGGGCGATATCCGCTTCAAATTCCCGCAGTCTCGAAGAGAGCCATGTAGTCCTCCCACGGCGTCTTTCCGTCGAACACTAGAATGGTGTTGTGAGCAGGTGTTGTCCCAGCATTGGCGGGCGTAATGGTGCTATGAAGGCTGCCTTCGGAGGAACGGTCGGTGTCGTTCATCGGTGGGTTGCTCTTGCGTCCCTCGAGAGCTTCTACTCTTAGCCTAAGTTCGTTTTCTATGGAATTCAATTTTTCTCCTAACCTAGATTCTACATTAGCTAATTTATTATTTACATCGGCTAACTTATTATCTACATTAGCTACTTTATTATTTACTTCGGCTAACTTATTATCTACATTTTCCATTAACTTAGTCTCTAATGTCCCTAACTTAGACTCTAATGTATCCAATAAATCAATTTTTACAGTTCCTAATTCATTACCTAGCCTATTTTCTACATTGCTTAATTCATTACCTAGTTTATTTTCTACATTGCTTAATTCATTTTTAAAAGTTGCAGACAACCTGCTTAAATCGGTTTCAAACAGAACGTCATCTGGATTTTCCCCTAAATCTACAAAAAATTGACGCAACCTCTGTTGCAGTACACTTTTAGTTCCGTTAGAATCAAGATCACGTTCTTCTAACTCCCGTTTCAAATCCGCAACTTTTAAATCAATTAATTTAACACTTTTAGAAGCCATTCTACATACAGTAGCCCAATAATTAAAAAAAAAATGCAAAATAATAGCAATTACACAAGATCCCACTTCTGACACCAATTTGTTACGGGCTACTGGGGATCAAAAATGAATTAAGCTATTCCTTAACTAAAGATACTAATATTTATTTACAAAAGTGATAAAAGAATACAATTAAACTATTAACAATTACTAACAAAGAAACTAAACAAAGAAATTACTAACAAATAGATTATTAACTGAATAAATTTACAATAACAATATTTTAGATATTTATAATCTGGGCATAACTTCTATTTAATTATTACAATAATATAAGATATTATTATTACTAAATAGCTCAACTATTTACATAAGTTTGTACAAAGCACATAAAATTACAACTGCTACTTAACTAATTAATTACTACTAATTAACACTTACAGTTCACTAATTAAAGTCCACCGACCGTAAGAATCTCTAAATATAACAAACTGTCACACAATTACACTCACAAACTGTAACTGACTTATTACACTAGCTTATCACTGTTTGCGATGTTAACTGTACCGCGTGCTGCCAATTCCCGCGCTCGTAACACTGCCCCCTCCTTAAAAGTGCTCTGCCCCAGAGCATAATCCGGAGAAATCAGGAAGTTATGAGCTTCTGCCGATGGAGACGCTTTTTCTTTCCAGGTGTTAAATGTGCACACCAATATGACAACTCTGGAGTTGGCGAATGTCTGTTCAATCAGGCCCCTGACAACCTTCCACTCCAGGCCGTCGTATCCACAGCCCAACTTCGGAATGGCGAGCCTGGTGATACGCAGTCTCAGAAGCTTGCTCCGCAGGTCGTCGAGACTTCGCCGCAGTGCGTCATATGTTGGCTTCTGATCACTGGCACGCTTGGTAACCAAGTAAAACAGATGTCGTCCTTCGTGCGTGTGGTGGAGTGTCTTCCCGACACTTGGTCCTTGGCATTCTAGCTCCTCAGTTCCACCGAACTTCTTCCTGAAGACCGTTGCAATCCCTCGAGAAGTCCTCAGATCCTCGGCAACGCAATGGGCCAGAGAATAGTCTGCTGGTAACGAGAAGATATCCCTGTAGATTATCTGAGTTACCCTACGGGAACCTGGTACCTTAATATGTGCAACTGAGTCATTATTTCTCTCCACGTTTTATATACAGAATGACAGATCTAGATCCTACGGGAAGGATCTCGAAGTTTCGCGAAAAGGCCTCTTTCATCTCTGCCGACAAGGGGGCTTTATTCTCTTCCAGGAATCGCCAATTCCCGCGCTTGTAACAATATATATTATAAACACTACCATTTATAACATACTAGCTTTTGCCCGCGGCTTCGCTCGCGTGGAATTTGGTCTGCCACATAAAGTTTCGTGAAAGATCATTTTAAATGAATAATTTTATTTTTTATTTAACTATAAGTTACTGATACATCCAAAATTTCAGATGTCTAACTTCAAAACTGATGGATTCTATACAATTTTTGAACCCCTATTATATTTAAGGGGAAACCCTTGGGGTGGAATTATCCAAAATTCTTTCTTAAATTACACAAAGAACCTATCTGCAAATTTCAAGATGCTAAGTTCCTGATTTGCCTTTAATTATGTACCATAATGGATTCTCCACAGAACACAAAAAACTGCACGTGGAGCTCGTGCGACCGTGCCCTCCCCCTAAATCAGCCCTTGCTCTAGTCTTTATGTTATTCTGATGTATAACCTATATTACTGAAAAGTTTTATCCAAATCCATTCAGTAGTTTTTGCGTGAAAGAGCGACAAACATACAAACTTTCACATTTACAATATTAGTAGGATTAGTAGGATATCAAAACAATAGTTTCTCTCTTATTGTTTCTGTTATTTTAACAACTATTATCATGTGATTTGCCTTTAATTATGTACTATAATGAATCCCCCACAGAACCGAAAAAACTGTGGGGGGGCACGTGCCCCCGTGCGCCCCCCCTTAAAACAGCGCTTGCTATAGCCTCTGTGTTATTCTGATGTATAACCTATATTTCTGTTAAGTTTCATCCAAATCCGTTCAGTAGTTTTTGCGTGAAAGAGAGACAAACATACAAACTTTCACATTTATAATATTAGTAAGATACCAGAAGTCATACTCAAAATATGTTTTGTATATCAAGATACCAAGTTTTACAACATAGCTAAAATTTACATCTGTCAAAAATTTATAACTATATAAGAATCTCTGGTATGAATAATATTATTTCTGTCTTTTGAGTTTGTCTAAAGAAGTCAATTATTCTAGTAAAATAATAAATACCAAATATGTTAGGTTATATTTTCTATGAATGTAGCTTGGTAGCGGAGTTGCTCTGTGGTAGAGCGCTGAGTTGCCGTTCAGCAAGTCCCGGGTTCAAATCCGGCTGTGGTAGATTTTATTTAATCTGTTAACACCCGCGGGTGGACCCTATGGTATCTGGGTCCCTCTATAAAGTGCATTTCTTTAATTGTAGGAAGAAACATGGCGGTTGAAATATGCTCCTCATCACCTCCCTGCACACCCGTTGTCCAAGAAACAGTACAGTCTCTACGACATACTGAACTCAAGATTCTTCATGAGGTGTGGCGGTACAGATTTTTTTTTTAATATACGTAGCTTGCATTAGTAAAAACAAACGTACTTATAGTACAAAAGCAAATTTCTTATCAGATTTATAGATTATTGTAATACTAAGATTGTAAATTCACTTCATAAATGCATCAACAGACTGGAGAAACAATTAATGCCGCAAGTAGACGATGATAAAAATCCTTTCAGGGTGGATGGCTGACTCTCAATACCGTATTGGCTGACTCTTTATTACAAAAGTTTTTCAATCCAACAAGGAAGTTAGACTGGAATTCATCTACGACTTCATTGTGAAAGTATGTTAGTTAACTATTGTTTTAACAAACGGTAGTTCGTCCTCTTTTCACTTTTGGATGCTTCCTTTTACGAATGGGAACTAATTAATATATTTGAATCTTCGGAATAAAACCCTTTTCAATGCATCAGACGATTTTTAGCTATGCTATTATTAACCTCAATCTTGAATGAGCCATGATTATTAAGGTAATATTTTTTTTCTAATTCTGTTCAAGGATTTTCATTTCATATTTTCCTTCTTTTTTTTTATCTTCCGCTTGGTTAATCAATAAAAACATTAAAGAAAGAAGGATTGTTTGTTTCTTTTTTTTTTGTTCCTTATCGTCAGCTCAGGCAATCAGTAAAAACATTAAGGAAAGAGTTAATGAATAGAAATAAAACACTTTCTGGATATGAAAAGATAATTTAAAAATTTGTTTTTTAAAAGCCAGCATGCTGAGCATTTTTAAAGAGATTAAGAATAGATAATAAAATATTTTTAGGCCATCTGAAATTAATCTACATTGCTACCGCAACCGCACAGTTGATATAAATCACTCATTATAACTGTAATAGATACGTCACCTATATGGTTTCAAATTATTAGATACAGCACCTCTTTCTTGATAAAACCTACGAAAAATATAATTTAAAAAAGGCAACTTTGAATATTTTACTATAATTATCTAAATTTATCGGCAAATGCATAATAAATATGGAGTAAAAAGCTTATGATAATATAATAGACAATTTTAGTATATTAGTATAGTATAATATAGTAGTATATTAGTACTCAAGATAACTTAACTATATTTATTTCAAAAGACAAAATGGTGTACTCGTACATAGTCTTTGTTCGTGTGTAACATGTTTTTTTAAAAAAATTGTTTTATAATTTATTATTTTTATTGTGATATCTTTCCGTGCTTGTAACATAATTTCAATATATATGGATTAATGTCAATCAATTTTGCCTTCCCGCCCTTCCCTGCTTACATAGGATTTGACACTCTAGGGACGTCAGATATTAATAAACAAGACCATAATTAATGTACCGTTGTTCAATGTCATCATATAAATCATATAATTGTTTTTCCAAGAATTACTAAATAATTATTTATTTATTAAATACTATAATATCATTCAATATATTATCATTGTCAAATTGACCACATCCTGGTTAGTCGGAGACAAAGGTCTAGTCTCATGGCAGTGAGAACATTTAGAGGAGCTAATGTTGATAGCGATCACTATCTGGTTGTGGCACGATTTCGAGCCAGAATAAGTAATGCTCATAAAATGAAAGGTGCTTGAAAGGAAAGGATCAATACCCAGAAACTACATGAACCAGAGCTTAGGGAAGAATTTAAGCAGAGGCTTGATAAAGCTTTAGAAGGGGGCCCATCTGAAGATACGGTGAATGGAAGATGGAACCACTGCAAAGTTGCCATCAATCAAATTGCAGAAGAGGTTCTGGGTATGAAGGAAGCTCTCCAGAGGTCTGAATGGTTTGATTCGGAATGTCAGGCAGCGACAGACAGGAAAAACAAAGCATATAAGAGAATGATAGAGAAGCACAGAACTCGCCAAGCAGTAAAGGAGTATAAAGACAGAAGGCGAGAAGAGAAAGGCATTCATAGAAGGTAGAAGAGAAGTAAAGAACTTGAGAAAATAAAGGAAATAGAAGAACTAAGAAGTCAAGCGGATTAGAGCCTTCTACAAGAGTGTGAATGCCCAGCGAAAGAAATTTAAGCCTAGATCCAATGCATGCCGAGGAGAGGATGGATTATGAATTACAAATAAAGATAATATCCTTGGCAGATGGGCCTTCCACTTTGGAAGTATATTAGGAACTTCTCAGGCCCCTGCAGTGGATAGTGTAAACCCTGTTCTGTGCGATGCCGTCGAGTTAACCGATCCACCAGATGACGAGGAGATTTTTGATTCCATTCAAAAACTAAAGAACAACAGAGCCCCAGGATCTGATAACATAGCTGCAGAATTACTGAAAGCTGGTGGAAATGAACTTATCAAAGCGATCCGTGACCTTCTCCATAGTATTTGGATAACTAGGACCATGCCTGAGGAGTGGTATACTGGCATCATCATCCCTCTCCATAAAAAGGGAGACCAAACGGATTGTAATAATTACCGTGGCATAACCCTGCTCAGTTGCACATACAAGGTGCTATCTAATGTCGTCTACCAGAGGTTACTCCCTCATGCAGAAAGAGAAGTGTGAGTCTACCAATGTGGTTTCATGAGAGGAAGATCAACAACCAACCAAATCTTTGCACTAAGGACCCTGCTCGAAAGAACAAGAGAATACAATATCATCACACACCACCTTTTCATAGATTTTAGCAGTGCATATGACAGTGTCATTAGAGAGAGGTTGTACCAGGCGATGGAAACAATGAATATTCCCCTTGAATTGATCCATCTAACAGAGCTGCTGATGATAGGATCGAAATGTCAGGTTAGAATACAAGGAGACCTATCAGAGGCATTCACGACCACAAGGGGGCTAAGACAAGGAGACGGCCTATCATGCCTACTTTTTAATCTCGCACTAGAAAAGGTGATAAGGGATTCCGAAGTCCAAAGAAGTGGGAATTGATGCGGCGAAGACCCGTACCGGGTTGTAGTGCCTGTGATGATGATGATATTATCATTGTTCTATTGGTGCTTGTTATTATAGAAATCTCTTTTTAAGCTCATTTGCAAATTTCAGAATATTTAATGACAAAAGGAACTATTAAATATGATTTATTACAATTTTTATGACGGGAAAGTGATCTTTGTATTTGTTTGAAACTAACCACTATACAAGACTTGAGATAAAATTATTTTTGAAAATATTCAGGAAGTTTAGCGAGTTGTTTTCTCGGTTCATTCAAAATAATGTGCTATGTTTTATACTCTTAAATATATTTTGAAAATTCTGATTGATTTTGGGGTGCCAGGGTAATCATTTAAGATGATTATTTCTAACTTTATTCTTTATTGGATTCTTTCCCAAAGGTCCTTTATGTATTTTCCAATTTACTCAGTATTTAAACCTTCAATATATTATTCATAAATAAATAGTGCATCTGGGGTAAGCACCAAAATAATTATAATGACTATAGTTTATTAATTCAATTTGAAATAAGATTAATGATTTAATATATACATTGTTAAGTTCAGTTAATGATTCAGATATATATATATATATATATATATATATATTTATATGTATATATATATATATATATATATATATATATGTATATATATATATATATATATATATATATATATATATGTATATATATATATATATATAGAGAGAGAGAGAGAGAGGAGAGAGAGAGAGAGAGAGAGAGAGAGAGAGAGAGAGAGAGAGAGAGAGAGAGAGAGAGAGAGAGAGAGAGAGAGAGAGAGAGAGAGGAAAGAGAGAGGAATGCCATAAAATACATAACAGCCTTAAATAACAACTTATCTGTAAAACAAGGGTACATATAGAGTTATTTTTAATGAGGTGCGTCATCTCCGGGTCTCGCTGTCTTCGGATACTCCTCCGTCCGCATCGTTCGCCGCCTCAGTCTTCCGCCTTTTCCTCGGTCCTTCCTCTTCAGTATCTTTTCTGAGTCCTTCTCAAAGTCCTAAAAAATGGAGTCTTCGACCCCCCTCTTTTCTTATCTCTTCCACCACCTTGACCATGTATGTATGACCCTTCTACCTGGGTGACCTACTTCTCGCAAACCAACATTGCTCTTTGACCCAAATCATATTTATTGTTATGATGCCGCCCGGTACGATTCGTAGTAAATGTTAGTTTTTTTATTGGAAAAAACTAAATCAATCCTTTCACGTAAATGATACCCCACAATAACCTATAGGTATATTCGATATTTATGTTAAAAAATCTTTCAATTGTTATTTCAAAACATCTTGATGTCCCGTTTTATGTGTTGTAGGATATTTATCACTAAAGTAGACTGGTTATTATACGTTTTGCCCTAAACTGTACTGAAAATAGTTATTAAGACGGAACCAATTCTAATATTTTAGGCTTTTATTACTTATGTGTAGATCTGATATGAAAGGCGTTTTTTATTAGCTTATTTAACATATACCAAATAACTAGAAACCAAAATTACTTTAATTTTTGCCACCGGAGATTGTTAATTTTGAAAGATGTACGTGATAGTATTGTTACGGGCTACTGGGTATTAAAATGAATTAAACAATTCCTTAATTAAAAATACTAATATTTATAAACAAAATGATAAAAAGGATACAATTAAACTATTAACAATTAAATTATTGAACTAATATAAATTTATAATAACAGTATTCTAAATATTTATTATCTAGGCCTAACTCCTATTTAATTATTACAATATTATAAGGTATAAATAATTCTAGATATCTTAACTAGTTACAATAGTTTCTATGAATATTCTAAAATTACACTACAATTTATAACTAATAATTAACACTTACAGTTCACTAGTCCACCGACCGTAATATTCTCCAAGTATGACAAACTGACACACAGTAACAAACAGAAACAGTTTATTATACTCGCGAGACTGTTACAGTTCACTGATACACTTATTACACTGGCCGGTTCAACACTGACTAGTTTATCACACTGACACTCACTTATTATACTAATCACAGATCTTCACTGGTCTACTCTCAGGCTAAGACTGACTGCCTCGAGTTAAGGGAAGTATTTAAAGAGGCAAGGCCGAACATTCCAGAACACGAAAGGGCCAGGCAATTCCGGAATCTTCTTAATCCTTTTCCGACAAAAGAAGACGATCTAGAACAGTCCTAATCCTATTTAAACGTCTCCCGCTGACGGAGTTAAGCCGCTAATCCCCCGCTTCCGCCTTCCTTTGTACGCCCGTAACAGTATTTTGTTTTTTTACGTATTTTTACCAGTATAAAAAGTTTTAAAAAGCTGAAGCTTATACATCATTTAATGCATCACAAGGATCGTATTTGTCTTCTCTACGGACTGTTCTTTTGTTACTAAGTAGTTGGGGCATACATTTCACCTGTTTAAAATGATATTTCAAAAAAAAAAATCCGAAAATAAAGCACAATTATAGATCACGATACACAGGTTTCGTAAAAATACGAACAAAATAATATTCATTACTCAAAGTCAGTATAAATTGAGTTTTTTTTTTTACAATTTCTTATACCAATATATCAGAACAATGGGTAAAATAAAAACAGAATCAGTACCATACCGTCCAAAACTTGTAAAGGCCTCTAATTTAACATCATCAAATATGGGATATTTTTTGTTGAAGATGTTGAACCATCACTCATCATTCCGGAGTGGACCATTAATCATAATGCCTCGTTGAGACGATTACGAAATGTTTGATGATTTCCCCCTTGGACAGGACCGAAGCCTTCTACGTGTAACAATCTTCATCATCATCATCATCTCCCGTCATCGACAGCTTAGCCTAGAAGTGAGCCTCCTCGCTACAGACAATACAGCAACGATGACTTTCCCCTTGGTATAATACCTCTTTGGAAAGTAATACTATCAAATCTCTATTGTCAAAAATGTCAGCACTGGATTTGCCTTTGTCTAAACCAACTTTTGTCTCTTCCCATACCTCCAGCCCTGGGGAAAGTTAGTTATCGTTTTTCTCTGTAATGAGGTTTTTTTTTTTCATATTTGTTCCTCGTCTATTCTGAGGCATCGGCACATTTAAGAATTAAAAGTTCAGTTTCACTTTTCGATTATAATAATATCGGTGTATTAAAACAAGCATTCTTAATAGGTATTTTACGTTTAAATATTATGTGGATGTTTGTAATATAATCGTACAAATGTTGACTGTGATGATTATTTTTTTAATAATAAAAAGTTCATCATTCAATATAAATGATATAATAGCTTAATAATATATAATATTATTATTATTCATATTTATATATTTTTTTTATTATTGTAATATATATATATATATATATATATATGATGAGATGTCCCAATATGGCGGACTGTGTAGCACTACTTAATTTTGCAGTAGAACTTTTAAAACCAATAGGTGAGTTTGTGACCTTAAAGAAGGAATTGAAACAGCAGTTGTTTCAAGGATTAGCGGTTATTCAGCAGGTACAGGAAAAATTAAACGAAGAAAGAAGACAGGGACATGCTGAAATTCCAGTTTCCAGGAAAAGCTATTCTGAAATAGTTAACAGAAAAATCAATAAAACTAAAACTGTACACAAAATTATAATTAAAAATAAATTAGAAAATAGTTCCCCCGATAACACAAAACATATATTTAAAGAATTAATCAACACAAGGGAAATGAAGGTTGGAATTTCTAACATTAAAACCACACATAAAGGTTTATTAATTATAGAATCGGACAGTAAATCCGATATAGAAAAGATCCAAAATAAACTTTCGAGCTCAAATTCCAATTTGGAATCTTACGTAGCTAAAAAGAATATGCCAAAAATCATAATTAAAAATATTCCTGAGGAGGCTACTAAAGATAACCTCGCGGCCACGTTGTTGCAACAAAACGAGTGGAGCGTGGAGTTGGAAGAGGTTAGGGTGCTATTCATCACCAGACCGAGAGAAGGCTCCAAGCGGCGAAATGCGGTACTACAAGTCAGCCCGCGATTGAGGAGGTTACTTCTAGAAGGGAGAATAAAGTTGTGGTATGCTATCTGCTATGGCGAAGACTTTATCAGCGTCCGGCGATGTATGAAATGCAGCCGATATAACCATGGGAAGGACGTCTGCGGAGGAAAGCTAACCTGCCCCATTTGCTGTGGTGAGCACGAAATGAAAGAGTGTCCCAACAAGGAGAATAATGAACAGTATAGGTGTATAAATTGTATAAATTACAACAACCATTGTAAACCACAATTAAGAGTTGAGGTTAACCACACTGCTTTCAGTCCGGTATGTAAATCTTATAAAAATGCTATTGATAGTCTGGTCCTTAACACCGAATATTAGGTGGGATAATGTCTTTTTAATTGTTAATGATTGTTAATTCAGGAACTTATAATGATTCTGTTATAAACCTATTACAACTTAACCTAAAGCATTCATCGAGATCTACATCATCGATAATCGATTATCTCAGTTATAAACACATAGATATAGCACTATTTCAGGAACCATATGTTTATAACAAACAATCACACCAATCATATGTTAACTATACCACCTATATAGGAGGTTGCAATCCACGTACCCTTGCTCTTATCAACAATCGTATGATAGATGCTATATTACATACCGATTGCAGCGATAGGGATTGTATAGTGTTAGAATTATCAGTATATAAATTTAATTTGGTTATCGTGAATGCTTATTTAGACATAACACGGGACATAGATGATGAAATTAATAAATTACAGTTAATAATTGATAAATTTGGTCATAAAAAAATTTTAATAGCAGTCGATAGTAATTGCAGGTCTACATTATGGTTTGACAGACACACTAACAGACGAGGACGAAAATTGGAGAATTTTATAATAATAAATAATCTTAATATTGTTAACCAAAATCAGAATTTACCGACATTTGACGGACCTAGAGGACAAAGTAATATTGATTTGACTTTGACTAGTTTATCTTTAATGCAGAACATTTATAACTGGAAAATCAGGACAGAGGAGAACTTTTCGGATCACTTGACATTGACTTACACTATTAATACCTACGTACGAAGACGAATACATCACTATTCTAAATTTAGATTTAACACCGACAGAGCTAATTGGGAATATTTCGGTAATATACTTAAATTAGAAACAGAAAAAATATTTCGAGTAACAGGTGATATCGATATTGGCATGAAAGATATGTTAAACATTGACAATATCCAATTAGTTTTGGCAAAGTTCTCCTCGTGTCTGAATAAAGCATGTAAAAAATCTTTTAAAACTCGAGGTGGCAATTTTAAATCAACTAGGATTCATATGCCTAAGCCCTGGTGGAATGACGAACTCACGCAATACAGGAAAGAAACTAACCGACTACGAAAGATTTACCAAAAGACTAAGGACGACAATGATTTACGTACTGCTAGGAAGAATCAATACCTTGAAATTAGAAGGCAATATGTGAGGCTCATCAGGCGGAGCAAACTGACTTCTTGGAGAGATTACTGTACTAACATTGACCCTACGAACCCTTGGAAATGGCCTTACAAGTATGCTGCTGACAAACTACGTGACAAATACACTCTAAAGACGGTTCAGAAAGAAGATGGGACATATACAACTAACATTATTGACACATATCAATATATTCTTGAAAACTTCATTAGAACTGACTTGATAAGTATAGATTCACCGTATCACACAGAAATTAGACAGTCGATTATATCTCACGGAGTAACACAAGATGATCTACCTCTTACAGATTCCGAAATAGCTGATACGATTTATAACTTAAAAACAAGGAAAACTCCAGGATTAGACGGCATAACCACCGAAATATTTCAATATACTTTTAAAATATTTCCCAACTTTCTCACTAAGTTGTACAAAGAGTGTTTCTCTAATGGAATTTTTCCAACGGAATGGAAGAAATCTGAACTTATATTGTTTCCTAAGCCAGGACGAAAAGATAATAGTATATCAGCCATACGACCGATATCACTACTTCCGACGGGAGGCAAAGTTCTCGAGAAATTAATAAATCGAAGATTGTCACATTATCTGTATACAAATGATCACATACATAAAAATCAGTTTGGTTTCACCCCCCAAACTTCTACGGTAGATGCACTAAAAAATGCAACTGATTTTATTCAATATGGCTTGAGTAGAAAACTACATGTTGTTCTAATATCTATTGATATTAAGGGAGCGTTTGACAATGCCTGGTTGCCATCAATTCTACATACCTTACAGACAATGGACTGTCCACGGAACATTTACAAATCGATTTCAGACTATTTCAAAGACAGAGAAGCTTGTATGGTAACATCTCATTGTCAACTACGAAAAACACAGACTCTAGGAACTCCGCAGGGGTCCGCACTATCTCCGTTATTGTGGAATTTAATCGTAAATGGATTATTAATGAGAGAATATCCGGAGAGCGTGGTTGTGCAGGCATTTGCGGATGACATAATTTTACTTACACAAGCTGACAATGCTGGAACACTACAAGAATTAGTAGATCGATACACGCAAAAAATTGACAGCTGGGCACACGAAAACAAACTAACTTTCATTACTATAAAATCTACATACATGATTTTCACCAGATCAAGGAATTCACCAACTTTACAGGTAAAAATTCAAGGACAGCTTCTACAGCAAACAAATAAACTAAAATATTTAGGATTAACATTTGACCCAAAATTAAGATGGAACGTACATATTGAATTACTGGAGACTAAACTACTGAGACTTACCAACAACTTAACGATAGCAGCTAGGAATACATGGGGACTAAAAACTGAAGCATTAAGGATACTGTACAAAGGAGCCATATTACCAATACTAACGTACGCTATTAACATCTGGCACACAGGACTGCAGAGAAAATACAATCTACGGAAACTTCGACGTGTACAGAGATTGATGGCAATCAAAATGGTAAAAGGTTTCAAGACACTATCTTATGAGGCAGCCTGTGTACTTGCAAAACTAATTCCCATCGACTTGATCGCTCAACAGTACACTACATTATATACCTTACTTCGGACTAACCAAGACTGTGACGGGATACTTGCCGATGACGTTGAACGACCTATTAACTATAAAAATTGGAAGCATCCTGCACATTTCCCAGAAATCAAACAACTTACAAAAGAAGATTATGCTGAAGCAGAAATTTATACAGACGGCAGCAAAGATTGTGGAAATGTGGGATGTGCAGCGGTATTGTTTGAAGACGGTGTACTGACTGATGTAAAGAAATACAGACTTGGACCTAATTGTATAAACAATCAAGCTGAACAATACGCTATACTGAAAACACTAGAATATAAACAGACATTTAATTTCCGCAGGACATCTATTTGCATACTAACTGACAGCCAAAGTACGTTATACAAACTCATTAATCGCAAAATTCATGAACCGCTGATTGAAGAAACCAGACTTACTTTACTCCACTTACAAAAAGCAGGATACAACATCAACTTCAGGTGGGTGAGAGGGCACTCTGGCAACGTCGGTAACGAATTAGCTGACAAGGCTGCTAAGTCAGCTGCCAAAGACGGCTCACTTTCAATACTCTACAGTAAATTGACTAAGACTTACTTGAAACACAGACAAACAGTTACAAATATGGATCAGTGGCAAAACACATGGGATACGACAACTAAAGGACAACATCTTAAACAATACATAAATGACTTACATGAATATTTTAGGAATAACAAAATAACAACTGACTTCTACCTCACACAAATGCTGACAGGACATGGACCCACAAAATCCTACTTGTATAAATTTAAACTTACAGATAATAAGACATGCCCTTGTAACTTTGCTATCGAACAAACTTACTTACACTTAATATATGACTGCAGACTAACCGACGAACCAAGGACTACACTTATCAAACATGTGACGCAGAAGGACAGCTGGCCAATCAGTGTTAAGGACTTGTACTGGAAGTATTTTCAGCAATTCAAGGTGTTTGCTAGAGCAGTGTGGTTAATCATCACTAAACAAAATCAATATTATAGGTGAACAAGAATTTTAGTTTTGTTTTCAATTACTTTGTTGTAATTTTGTGCTTTTCCTAATTCTTTTTTTTTTTTATTTGTTCAAATGGCTTAATATGTACTATGAACAATATTTTTATGTTTAAGTTTTTTTTTTTTTAATGATGTATTTTCAATTTAGCCTTTAGCTTTGTATATAAATAAAAAAAAAAAAAAAAAAAAAAAAAATGTAAACAACATGTAAGTACAATTGTATGTAATGTACTATAAATGTACGGAACATGCAGAACAATAAACGTCCTTCGCGTAGGGGTACTGCGTGAAGGGAAAAAATAAAAAAATAAAAAATAAATATATATATATATATATATATAATTAAATTTTTAGCTAAATAAATCTTTGTTATGATAGAAGAGATATTTCACTTTTAGTTAATTTAACGTTACCAAAGCCTAAAGAAAATAATGTCATTATATTTGCAGCATTGTTACGATAAATAATAATAAATATGCATAGGATTATTATAATTTTTGCAACTAAAAAAAAATGGCACCCTTAAATATTAATTTATTCCCAAGGGAGTGGGGTAGCTCAATGGATGTTGCTATGCCGCAGTTTCCGGTTCAAATCCGACTGCGGCATATAAATTATTTAATCTATTTTATTAATTAAAAGCCATGGTTGCAGCATGTCGAATCAGTGTACGCTTCTGACACTTACCCACTCTCTACAGGGTGGTTACCCCTATTCCTTAATTACCCTTTATGACCCAGATTTTAATCGTTAATTGGGAGAAAAAGCTGGCGGTTGAGTGTAAGCTTGGGCAAATCATTTCCATGCTCAACTGTTGTCCTAGAAACAGTACTGTCTCTACCACGTACTGAATCCAAGACCCTTCAAGGGTTGTTGTAGTAGTATTTTTTTATTCCCTAATTCCAGCAGTTACCTCAAAATTGTTCCAACACGATCTGAAATCATTTACCTCCCGCCTCTTCCATTTCATAGCCACCAACTACACCGTCTTCAAGGTGCTCACTGACAAGATAGGCTCTACGAAACAAGCTCCAGTTCATCGGCCGCCTCTGGAACTGACATTGAGCTCAACTGATGTCATCCACAGCCTCCTCGTTATATTCCTTAGCAAGGACTCGTCCTCGTCACTCTCATTATTCACTGAATGGCAACTCTTATTTCGAGATTGAGCCATCTATTACCATCTGCGTATCTCCATTGACCATCTCTTTTTACAATCAATTTAGGATATTTTGGTCGGTTAATTACCGGTGATGTAAATAGCTATATTTCAATTACCACTTAGAATATTAAATGTGATCGACGCATTAGATTTCACGGTGAATGACATTTGATTGGGAACTTATAGATCCTAACTCTTGAAGAATGATCCTTACTCTAGTATTTGAATAAATATCAACACATGTATCAATATAATGTATGTGCTGATTATACGCTCCTTTCTCTACCTATCTTTGGTCTGCAGGGACAGTTGCTAATTCTAGAGCCCTGTAGCCACGTTCCTCTTCTAATAAAAATGTTTTCCCTACACATTCGACGATAACATCTTCATTTCTATCCTTGTCAAAATCCATTCGATGACTTTTTCCCCGTAATTTTGTCCTTGGAATAATTCCGAACTACTTTACCTATTTCAGAGCTTCTTCTTTTAAAGACTGCTATTATCAAAATGTTATTCTGTTCGTTTTAAATAGGCAATAGCAAAATAAAGAAGACCAAAAACACAAATTTAAATTTAATTAACAATTCAGAAATTTAAATAGACAATAAACAAAATTAACTTGACAAAAACACTAAAAACCAATGCAGAAAACAATTTATTAACGCACAAACGAATAACTGAAATGAAACGAGTGATAAGAATTAACCTCGTTTTAGTTCTTAATGTAAAAAAAAAAAGAAAAAAAAATTTTTTTTTATTTGATTATTTTATTGAGTTGTACAACTGTAATACATACATCTAGTACACTTGCTATAAGAGTAAATAATACATGATAGGACATGTAGAGATACTACCCACTGGCAGCACTCTAAAAATAAAAAAATAAATTGACAATCGTGAGGACTGCCAACAGAAGTGAAAACTCTGAAAAAGACATTGTAATAACTGTGCTCTTTTTTGAATTTCTGAATTAAATGCCAGGACAAGTTTATCCTTAAACGTGACTAAAGACGTTTTCACTTCCATAAAACATTTTTGTTTAATTTAAGAGCAACTGAAAGTTTTACTGCACATGCCCATCGGAAACTACATAGTTTCAGATTTCTAGTTAAATGGATAATTTTGAAACAATGCAGCGAGGCAGGGTCATAACTGTCCGCTATAGTTGGAAGTTCGGATCCGTGGAATTATTATTAGCTCAGGGTACTACAAAGGTCGAGCCGGAGAACAAGTTAGTTAAAGTTCAAAGAGGAACTGGGGGAGTGTAATCTGGAGGCAAGATATAAAAAGATGGAGTCGGATTCCGAGAGAGGTTGGTATCCCTGGCTCGCTAGGGCCTGGTATTCGCTGCCCTTTGTCGACTAGGCATAAATATATTTAGAAAACACTGCCCTTTCTCGGCTTCGCAATTAAACAACAGACAACTAAATCTCTGCAAGAATTCTTATGGCCGTTTCAGCAATTTCCCTCGAGTTGTTTTATTTTTCGAAGAACACGGTCATTGTTTACGCCGAGAAAGAAAAAGACAAAATGAAGAAAAGATTTACATTTTATTTCTCTTGCCACTTTTACTCTTAAATAATTGTATTTTTTTCTTGAATACCTTTTTGTACACTTCGAGTCTTTTTATTTAATTTAAAATTGTTATGAATTACCAATAATAGTTAGTAAAACAGTTTGTTTAACGGGGATAACTACGTTACTGAGTTTGTTCGCTCTACTAGAACAATATCTGTGACCCCTGAGGTAAACAAAAATTACAAAATGTGACGGCATGTTTTACTTCCGGGGTACAGACCTGTGTTATCAATGTAAACATTTTACTCTTAATATATAGGTGAATAGATAGGGAAACCGAAGGTTTGAGGCTGATATCACCAAAATATCTTCCCACTTCACTCTATCAAACCTTGGTGCATAAATAGCGCTAATACGAGGTTAAAGGTGGTGTAGTTGTTAGCATAATAGCCTCTTATGTTCAAGATCCCTGATTAGCAGCATGGCATTTGCCTTAGTATTTTTTTAAGTGAGCAAAAAATCCTCAGTTTTTCTGTCCTACGGAGAGGCTAGGACGGTAACTAGCCTGAACCATTACTTAATTGTACTACTCGTTAAAAATCCCTATTCCAATTATACCTGGGTAATAAAAATTGGGATCCCCCTCAGTAGTATCGCCCGATTTGCTATGGCATAAAGTGACATTAAACGAATAAACGAACGGACAAACAAATGAAAAAAACAAATAAAAACTATTTTATAACATATAAAGTTCCAATGAATATTTGGTTATGGTTTAAAAGGCTGTTCAGTTTTTACATCAATATTAAACCCAGGCAGGATCTTAGGCGACTTGCACTCGAATTTGTACCATGTGAAATGGCATTCGACTAAAAAAAAAAGACCATATCAATCAAAGACTACAAAAATCTCCGCATGTTTGATGTCAGAAGTAGAAATCCTTCTGTCCTTGTTAAACAATTAGCACGATGATGTGTTTGTAGAATAGAATAGAATTTTCTCTCTATCCTCCACGCATACAAGTATAACAGTTTATCAATTTACTATAAACCTCTCACAGAGTTTCTTTCATATTCTTTTTAATAATTCCTATTTCAAACTGTTATTTAATTTATATTTTAATCTTTGTATTCCTTTCTTCCGATCACCATTTTCCATTCCGATGACTTAAGTTTATACTTTGGTACTGCGTTGTTTACATAGTTATTCTGTTTAATTTTATTATCTGCCCTGATAATTGTCTAAAACTAAGACCGAAACCTTGGCAGAAATAAAATAAGGTTAAGTTATTCATTTCTGTTCAGTTTTCAACTATTTTGGTATTTCTTTAAATTAATTAATGGTGGTTCGTTATTATTAAATTGCCCTGTATGGTATTTTGTTATCATAATATAGAATTATAATTTGTTAATTATATATATAACATTATAGTTTGTTATTATTATTACATTGAAAACAAACGATCCAGCGAAGAATGTGACCATGCGATAGTTTAGTAGAATCATATCACTCGACTCACTCAAGTGGACTAAATATATCTTCGACCAGTGGACTTCATTGATAGCGCCGAGAGAAGCAACATATGATTGGATCAAGCGGTTAATTACCGCAGATCTATCATTATTCTTCCAGCTGAAGATATCCTTTGAAGAAGTAGAAGAACATCGCGAACAGAAGCGTTAACCCAGTTAGTGGCTGATCCTCTTTTAATGACGGCCTGTCAACAGTTTCATCATAATTAAACCTCTCTTCGACCCATCTCCTTCTGCTATGTTGACCAGTCTAGAGTCCCATTATCTTGTAGAGTGTAAAGAATTTCTAGAGCAAAGGGGGTGCAGGTAAATGATTTATTCGAGATCACATTTAACCGTCAAGTTTTCCCCCTATTTTTGGTAGCCATATTAAGAAGCTGGATGTGCCCCTGGAAGGTCTGCAGATCTCAAAGAATCCATCTAAGGCTGTTTAACAGATTAAATAAATTATTTCCCGCAGTCGAGTTCAGCAGATCTACCTCCCAATCAGATTATTACTTTTTTTATTAACCGGTAATGATTTTAAACGAGCAGCGCTCGCCTGCGGTCGAATTCTAACGCACCATCCCGAGCGCTGCTGACCGATTTCTACGTCGTATTACATACGACAAATCGTGCTTGACAGTCGCTACTTGTCTTTTGTACCGGCTTCTGCAAATAGTTTCTTTTCTTAAAGTTTATAAAACTTTTTACAATTTTCTGTAGGTGTTTTTGAAACAATAAATGAATGATTATTATTATATATTATAATAAAATAAAATTAAAATATTTTTTTCAATCTATAATAAAATGAAAAATTCATTTTTACTCAATTTTGTATTATATGTTAATTTATATTTATTTTGATTAGAAAGAATTGAACTATATTGAATAATATTGAAATAATAAAACTATATTTTGTTCTATTTTTACTATATATATATATATATATATATATATATATATATATATATATATATACTATTATATATATATATACACATATTTTAACAATTTTTTAATTTAATTTAATTTATTGATATTTACAACTATAATAATATTACAATAAGTAAATCTGCTATATGTAAAATACGACTTGAAAAGCACTTGTGGAGAAACTACCCACTCCAATATTTTACCAATATAAACTTTTTATATACAAAATAAAAAACCTGATGTTTTGGTTACATTTCTGTGAAAAAAAAAAAAACCGAACGTCAAGGACTAAGCAAACTACTTAATATAAAAAAGCATTTAGTGACATGTAATTGATGCAATGCCACAAATTTGGTGATTGAGATCACAGTTAAAATGCAGCAAAACTTGACTCCACGAGTCAGTATTTTCTCCCTATTAAGTAAGCGTCTCTCTTGAACTAGTTGAACCGCATATATATATTTTTTTATTTTTCACTGGAAATCTTTTCAGAAATTCTGCCTTAAAATTCATTTCTTATATTTTTGAAAATTCATATTGATTAAAAAGGGCAATTTTTCGGATGGTTGGATATTCTACAGATTCAGCAGTAGCAAAATCATAAAAATGAGATGTAGTAACGAAGAAACCAGAGGCAGAGGTAGCAAGTCTCATATCATAGATATGACTTTTACACAAGTCTCCTGTATGTCAGTTTCTTGGATTTTTAAAACCACTTTCGCCATGAAACTATGTTATGTGCACAAACAATATAAAGAATTACTTTTGTTTTTGTCCTGTTTTGTATTCTGCAAACTTATTCAGAAATTTAGGGAGGTTTTCTGAAATAAGAAAATTAATTAATTTTGGGACTGTCAACAAATTATTGCTGTGAATTGTCATTATATAAAGATAGACTGTGCTCTCATAAAATTCATAATTATCATTATTACTATTGGTCTTATTTGAAATTTATATATTAAAATAAAAACGAAAATATAATGTTAGCAATATTGAAATTTCTTTCGATCCCATTTCTTCTTACTTAATATGTCTTCACACAGCTCAAATCTTGTCTTATTCAACACTGTTTTTAAATCTGTGGCAGCTACCTGAACTAATAAAACAGGAAACCCAAAGATTAAGAACATTCTGCGTAATGTAACGTTTACGTGTATCATTACGATTGCAACCGGTGTCCTTCATGCACTTACTTTTTAGCGTCAAGCTTAATGTAAAGGTTGAACAAATTGTAACTAACATCAATTAGTTTATATTTATGTAAGTTCTGAGATTAGGATTTATTTCCGTTCATGTTCATATTCGTATTTGTTGTGACAACATAGTTACCAAATTGAAATTCAAAACTTGAAAATCAAACCTTTAAAATTCATTAAGCAAAAATAAAAATAAATTTCTAGAAAAACTGTTTACACTGAAAATGTTAATAATCATTTTATTATTATGGTTTCTATTCATAATTGTATATTAGCCTATAAACATTTTCATGTTTAATTACAACCTCGAAACGCCAAACATGGAAATGTTTTTCAGCCACGAAACAATAAAAATGAAAATAATTTTTTAGAAAAATTGGTTTTGTAAACAGTGAAAATGCCCCTACTTTTATTTATACCTTAATGCTGTTGATGCTTTCTATTTATAATTTTATATCTCTTTACAAAGATGATTAACCAGATTTCGTTGTTCTATAAGAAAATTATATTCATTAATATATTTATGTATGTATATAAATATAATATATATATATATATATATATATATATATATATATATATATATATATATATATATATACATATATATACATGAGTTTTTATTTTTTTATTTTACTAGCCACAACTTTGTGAAGGCTATATTAAATTATATTAACACTTAACTGCAAAATAAAAATAACAATAGCATTTAATGAATCAATAATAATAACAAAACAATCAAATAAAAACGAATTCAAACAATCTGAAATAGAAAAATCCATTATTTCAGCATTTACTACACTTGAACGATATTTACATAATACATGAAATTATTGAACAGATATTTTGATTGATTTATGTATAAATAATATCCGAAATTTGTATGTTCCATTTACGTATTAACTTCATACAAGTGTCACTTTTAGATTTAGACTACCTAGTGTGTTTGTTATTTAATACATTAAAAAAATAGGCTTTTGGTTAATGGAATATTGAACTAAAAGCCTATTTCTTTACTGTTAGAGCATGATTATGATAACAATATATTCTCGAAACGTCGCCAAAAGTATATTTAACGAATAGACAAATATTTTCGACCGAATATTCTAAGCACACCTTATTTTCGAAAACCTTAAGACGTTCAACCTTCAACGTTAGCGGTTAAGCTTCACATCCGTAAAGATTAGTTGGATGGATGAAGGTTTTATAAATTCTTATTTTTAGATTTTGTGACGAAAGACACGAGTTTAGTAATGTCGAGACTGAAAAAGACAAACATTTGCTGCCATTATTTCTTCTTGAATTCCGTTTTTCCTAGTTACCATAAACCCCAAGTACTTAAACTTCTCGACACGTTCAAACTTATTCACCAATATCACCAATATTTCCCCCTTTTCTGCTAGTAACCATATACTTAGTCTTATCCAAGTTTCCTTTCAGCCCTATTTCCTCACCTGCATTCGTCAACGTTTCGGTAATCTGAATTTAAGAACCCTAGGTAACATCCTTAGGTTCGAGCGCTGAAGTTGGAAGGAAGCCTGTCGGGATGAGGACGTGTTGGTTGCTACCCGCTGGCTAAGTGCACGGAGGAAAGGTCAAGTCATCGAGATACGGAGGAGCAGTAACATTCCGTCTCCTCCCGGCCTTATTTAGTTATTCTATTCCGCTCTCTGTAATGATCTTTCTATAATTAGTCAGTGGGAGGGAATTCCGTGTCGCAATCCCCACCGGCTAAGTTCGGTTCCCAGGAATAATCATTGCTAATGCCCGTGTCGACCTTGGCCTCCCGACACAGATACAATTTGCTAATAATCATATGCACGATTTCACAATGAAAATAAAAGCAAGGCATTCGATTTACATTTTACTTCTCTTGCCGTTTTCTCACAACTATTCATATGTTGTTGTTTTTTCAGTAATTAATGCAATATCATCTCATTTTTTTTCATGTTGTACTGGAACAGTCATTGAAGAGTTAGTGGTATTAATTCTTGATGGGATAACAGGTATTCTAATACACTAGGTACTCCACACAGTACCAAAGATTTTCGTGTAGGTAAGTGCCAGCCAAGTTATAGCTACTTAGTTTTTCGTTGTTATTTAATTTTAATTACTGTCTGTTTATTCATTTACCATCACTTTATGCTGTTATGGCTAATCTGAACATGCTACATTGGGAGCCCTAAATTTTTTCAATCCAGGTATAATTAGCATAGAGATCTTTAACGAGCAGCTGTCACCGCACCGACACTGGACGACCATTTTTCGCCCTATCCAAAGGACAGGATAACAAAGGATTTTTTTTATTCCCTTTAAAAAATGCTAGGGCATTTTAATTACGGTCGTGGAGTCTAACGGCATACTAGCCCTTTACAATTTATTGAATTAAATGTAAGATAATATAAACCGAATACTGTATGATAACGCAGAAAGAAATATATTTTTTAAAAAAAAGTGTGAACCATTGGAATTAAAAAAAAAAAATTAAAACAAGATCTGTACCATATTTGTACTATTAAAGTTATACTTAAACATGTATACTATTGTAGAATATATTATGAAAAAAAATTATATACTCATATTGTTGATTAAAAATCATTTCAGAAACATTCCATGGTTTGCTCATTAATTTAGAAATTTAGATTACTCTTTGCTTTGAAAGGTTTCACCTCAATATGGAAATTATTAGCCCTTACCACAGAGATATTAATTTTAATTATGTTAATGTTGATAGGAGACTAATTTAAATTTTTCTCAGTATTCTCATTCTATATTTCAGAAACTATCCTAAATCTGTTATCGTTCCCAGTATATTGGCTTAATATAAAAATTTACCAATATCAATCATAAACTGGATTATTATCATTGTCTCGCGCTTTTATTTCACTTACTTCATCTATGCCAAAAGTCTTGTTCTTCTAATTTTTTTTTCTTTAAATTGAGAAATTTTACGGTAAACAATAATTTGAATTCACGTGATATCCACGCTCTGGACAACAGCGCTATTACAGTTATTATTTAGTCGTAAAAATAAACTAAAAACCATTGTAAAACAAGAAATTGATTTCATGGTTTAATGGTCCATTATTAGCATCACAAACTTTTAATCCTAATTTTATTGGTTATTTCATAATCGGCACGTGTCCAGAATTATAGACACATGATAGATATTTGCAGTTTCTGAAATAACCGATTGATTTGTTATTGTACTTCATTCTGTTTATTGGTTTATCATTCGACTTTCCACAGATGTTAATATGTAATAGAGTGCTTGAAAAAATTAAAGATATTAAGAAGAAAATGGAAAATTGTTTTCAATTCAGTTTTTAATAAAGATTGAACTATAACTAATGAAATAAAAATTCTGTATTCCTGCATTACAGAAACGAAACCTTTCGTATAGCATAATAATCATAAGTTACACTAAAGCTATAAGAATCCATATTTTCGAACACAATTTTCGCTTTAATCATAATGTTACTGAAATAAGCAATTGAATACTGAAATAAGAACAATTACTTATCTCACATCTGGATAAAAATAATGCCAAATCAATAAATCAGAGTTGTAAACAAAAAAAGTATTATTACTTGTTGTAGTTTATAATGAAACAGATACAAATTATTAACATATTATTGCTGGTATAATTCTGACTCCAAACTGTCTATTGTGGTTGCTTTAGTTAATAATAATAATAATCACTAATCAGTAGCCTATATTATTTACTCCAAGCATAACAATTGTCTTAATATTAACACTGATACAAAACGTGGTACTGTCTCAACACGATATTGAAGTAGAAATGAGGTATAAATAAAACATTCAACGCTAATCCAATCTAATAAGCCATTGATCTCATGAACAAACTTATATTAACAAATTACAAAAAATAATTAATTAACAATAATACAATACAATTATCCTGTTCCTACGCACCTAAGCGTATTTACAAGCTTCCTTGTTACATGTTGCCTTCTTCTATTACTAGTGACAGATTATTATATAACTATATAATATTGTTTGTTTGTTTCACATTAAGCGTCACTGTCTGCTGTTATGGTTAGTCCTACGTTGGAGTGGGAGTTTTAAATTTTGCCCATCCAGGTATAATTGGGATAGGGACCCTTACAATTACCTGACACCATGCAGGCTTCGGATCACCACTTTAGGACCCATCCGATGGATCGGCATAACTTGGGGATTTTTTACTCCCTTTAAAGTATACTGAGGCCACCTGTCGGGCTGCGAACCCACAATCTTGACAGGTTGTTATGTTAATCACTACACCACAGAATTTTATTTTTATTAGACAGGTCAGACTTTTATTACTGTTCTTAAAAGGTCTACCATATTTGATTCCTTTTGCTGGTACTTGTGTATTAGCTGGCCTGCCTGTGCATACATTATTATCTCGGGTAACTTCTGCTTATCTCTCGTCTCATCTGAGTTATTTGTGTGAGCCTTATTAAATTGTTATCTATGTTGAAATGATGGATTGAATTGGTCTGGGGGAGCAGTCAATGATAACACAAAAATTAAGCAAAACTAAATTTTTATTAATCGTGCCAAAGTTTCGGTCTAGGTTGCAGGCCATCTTCAGTGCAAACAGTGGATACGGTTACTTGTCACGACACTTTTAACTGTCATAAAATGGAGATGTTTTCGTCGAAAGTGTTGAGAAAGAATTTATAAAAGAAGAAGAACGTGGCAAGAGATGTATATTATAAGCATTTTATTATTAAATTTTATATATTTCAATTAAGTATTCTGAATAAGAAGGTACATGTTATCTGTATCTCAATATGTTACAAACAATGGCGAATAACAGTACCTGCAGACCGGCCACTATACAAGTACTCTTTTGCCTGTCGTTTAAGTTAAGTTAATGATGGATAATCATAACTGCTTTAGTGAAGAAATCTCCTCTCCAGTATACTGGTACAGCGGGACCTAGAAGCGTTGGGAAGGGACAGCCGTGAGATTGTAACACCACCCGCTAGGCCCCACAAAAGAGCTCACATTGGATATTGTGCTCTACGCAGTGTATTGTGCTAACCTTCTTCTCGGCTAATATAATTTCCCACATCAAGATCCTCCTCGCTTCTTGAAGGACGGCATCGAAAGGAGGAAGTTATTCTCCAGTTTGTTATGTTTTACGTGTTTGAGCAACAGTTTTCTTTTCTATTAAAATCTGCCGGACATGGTCATTATTGTTTTTTTTCTATAATATTTTTATGAATAAGTTCTTTAGTGAGTTTCTTTTTTATATAAAGGACGTAGATATATTTAACTATACTACTTCGAATCCAATCTTAAAGTTTTTTATTAATATTAAATCTATTTACTATAAAAACATTTTATTTTTTTGAAACATTAGTAACAATTATTTTTTTTAACAGGTTAGTACCGGGAAGGTTCAAGGTTTCTCCAAGCATCCTGACGCTGTTATGGTTCGTAATATTGTACTTATTGCTAAGTAAATTATTAAATATTTAAGTCTTATGTGTAAATAGCGTATTTTACGTGATATTATTTTTTGTTTCGTAAATGCAAAGGCACTTAAATATTTAATAGCAACAATCCTGAAATTTTAATAGCGTAATTTCTTCTAGTATTCCTAGTATAATTGTTCTAAAATAAATTTAAATATTGTTTTAATTACTTTCCTGTTAAGTGCCTTGGTCTCACATACAATATATGTGTATATATCTTGACTGTTATGGAAAATATATTGTGTTTTAGTTCTCGAGTTTATTAAGCCTAAGAAGTTCAAGAAAGACTGAAATTCGAGAACTAAAACACAATATATATATATTTTTTAAATTATTTGTTAAATGTTACTTAGATAAAAATGCAAATATCGAATGTGGAAAAAAACATCACTTTTCAGAAGAGTGAAAAAATTATTTCTAGGTTCATTTAAAATCAGTGCGAATCACCTTATTGATGGATTAGCAAATTTTATATCAACTATCAATCTAAAACGAAAAGTGTGTTTTTTTCATATTATTTACTTAGCATTGGTATCGACCATATATTTCTGAACGCAATGAAAATTAAATAATGCTTAAGGTTTAATAAAATTCGTTTCCTTTTAAAATAGTTATATCTATGAGATTCTCATCAACTCGTATACCTCTTAGCCAATTGCTGTCCCATTTTGTTAACGGAGTATAATATACTGTCATTAGTTGTGCTATATCCAACTGTCAAGAAAGTACGTTATATATTTTAGGTTAAAAACGGCATATTCCCCGTCATTATTGTAAATTGATTTTTTTACCTGCCTTTACCTTTTTACCTGCCGTTTACAACTAAATAAAAATCGGTTCTTCCGATACTGTTCTAAATTAAGGTAACTTTCTCGTAATCGAAGGAAGTTAAACCTCCGGAATCGTTGGGTATTTACTCTCTTAATTTCAGTGTTAGCATCGTATAGATTAAGATGGGTTTGCTAAGGTATTATAATTACGAATCCATAAAAAATTAATAAGCGCTGAGCCTACAAGTGATCGTCAAAGAGGTAGACTGAGGCATGGGTGGGAGGATTACTTTACTGGTGCTCTCTCTGAGAAAACAATCCCTTATTAGCTTCGATTTGAGCATAATTCGTAACAGCGATTGGAGGTAGCAGCATCAAACTTTAGGGGTACTTATATTAATAACATAATTCCATGCTAGTTAAATATGTTTTTCCACCAAAGCTACTTACCACCACAACTCATGGGTCTGGGATTCAATACGTGGACTATACAGTTTTTTTGGGCAGCGAGGTGATTTGTCTTAGATCACGTTTAACAGCCAGGTTTTCCCCCTATTTTGGATGCACTGAGCACCAGGAGGGTCCCAGATCCGAAAGGAGTCATCCTTGTTTGTCAACAGATTAAATAAAATTTGCCACGGTTGGATTCGATCCAGGTGCCTTCGGCACGGCAACTAAGCCACTCCGCAGCCTAGAAGTAAGCGATTGCTTGTGATAATTATTTTGTTAAGATTTAATCATCTAGCTCCAATATCTGCCATCTTTACACATATTTTCAGATTCAGAGGGTTGCTATGTGTTCACTTGTAAAAGAATAGTTGTTTAAATGTAAAATACGACAGTAGCGCACCTCAGAGAAGCAGAATCCGGTCCGACCAGTTTTGGGCATCTGTCAACAGTCCCTAATGGTCATATCTTCTCTAGTACTCGGCCGGTCCGTCAATTATCTTAGGCATCCATTCGGGCTATTATTAAATTTAATAACACACAATTTAAATAATACTTGTAATAATGATAGAGTTTCAATTTCAATATTAGATCAAATATAGATCATACAGAATGATAACAAAGGATTGAAATGGCCAGTGCTCCTTATTTGTACTTTCATTGATAAATCAGTGATGTGTTTTTATTTGTCTTTTTTATGTTTAGTCTCTTTTCCAGATCGATAAATACCGTACATCCATACAAAAAAAAACATTATTGGTAAAGAAATTGATCAACGTTAACTAGCATTCGAAATTGATCAATTAGCATTATAATGTTAATAAATTCAGTAAACATATTATTGTCGGTAATTTTAACTTACGAAAAATACAGTAAATTGTCAAATCCCTGGAGGCTAAAAAAAATAAGTAATAGTTAAAAAGAGTTACTTTTACACAGATAAAATTATGAATATGTATGTATTATGAACTCCATCTCATGATTTAGTTGGCTGTGATTTTGTTTGTGAATGATACTTTCATGAAGACTTATTTTATATTGATTTATCATTTGTTGTGACTATTCACTTCTAACTAGTAATTACGTGTAATTTAAGTAATATTTTCACGTACGTTTAATTCAGTTATTTTATGTTGTTCAATTTTTGAATGCTTTTATTTATTATGATATTTTAATTATTACATATTAATGACTTCCCTTGCAATGTGGGTCGAAACGTTGGCTCTCGAATTTCAGTTCTCCGTACTTATGACAATTTTTTTTTCCACCCGGACCATTTTCTTCCTCACATATGTAAAGTCAAATATTATTATTTAAGACATTTTTTTTAATTAATAGATTTCCTTTTTTAATACTTTATCAGTTAATTTTAAATATTTGGAAAAGATTCCTGTCTCTATTTGAACTGTTGGTGTGAGATGTCTGCACTTTGTCTTCATTTATCTGATTTCCTTGTGGTGTTGTCCCGAGGATGCCCGAAGAGGCGACACGTTGACGTTGTTTTTGTTCCAGTATTTTGGAAACGTAATGCTTTGTTTCTGAGATTTTCCTATTGCAACCATTTTATAATTTATGTCTCTTTTTGAGTTTGTTTTTTAATCTTTTTTAAGTTATAAATATTTTAGAACCCTTATGTTACATTTTTAATTGACGCAATCTTATAAAAGATGATAATTACAATTTTATTGCGGCAATATCATACCCGACCCATTGGGGTTTTTTGTATAGCTGGTGAATATATAAAAAAATAGAATTTTTTTTTTTTTTAAATTAGGAGAGATGTTTAAATTCTTTTAATGTCACCCTTTTCAAATAATAAAATTCAATCCAAAATGAAAAATCGAAGATTGTGTTGCCGACCAATTAGGTAAACGAATAAGCTCTCGCGGGCGGCCATTTTGTAAAAGAACTCGTCCTTGATGCTGTAGCTTCCTCCTCCTCAGTGCTATCCTCAACACTCGCCAGTCTCCCAGTTGCCGCCAACATGGTACCACAGCCAGGCATGGTGAGTCCTCTCTTGTATACCGTCTTCGTAACACCCTCTCCTCTTTAACTGAAGAATTTATATGTTATTTCAGTTTATATTTAATTAAAGTTTATATTATTCTTCCGAGGCTCGTTTAATTTCTGTTTAAAGAATCGGTATTTCGTATTTTCATAAATACATACTAATAAATTGAACTGTCTGATTCCTGATTCTCTTCAATATTCTCTGCAAAACTAACATCAGATCTGACTACAATTTAATTGTTGGTATTAGTTACTTAGGTTGTTCTTTCGAGTTAAGACACAAAAAGTTTTAACTTTTCATTCGTTCTCTTTTTTTAATATTCTCGAAAATAAAAGTGATCGTGAGTTTTAGTATGGATAAAAGAGTGGAATTATGGGAAATCTGTATATTTCGCTAATCATTTTATCAAGAAACAAATGTTTAAACTAACATTTAGAAGTACAGATGATCTACATTTGTTTAAACGTTCATATGTATGGCTAATATCATATTTGTAGATGGACCAGTTTTATTTTATATTTATAAGTCATATTTTTAAAGTTTATAAGAAAATACGTTTCATTTATTATATTTTACGAACTATGTCATATAGAATTACTTAAGTGGAACAAATGTGAATAGTGGACTTCTTTCCTTCTTTTTAATTTTTTAGTAGTATCTAAAAGAGAAAAATCGCTACCATTTTAATTGTTCATACTAACCATTCCACCACTACTGCAAGAAATCCTACAAATAAAGTTTCTCTTTTTTTTCTCTTTGAAATATATTTTTTATGGGTATTTTTACAGAAATAATGAATTACTATTGATAAAAAAATATTATTGAATACACAGTAAGTTTAGTTGTGGAACTGGAAGTGGAAGAAAGAAGCGGCATAGTTGTAGGCTGAGTTAGCTGGCCAATGACAGGGCCCAATTAGCTGGAGCGAACACTACCTACCAACCAATATAGCTCTTTCATAATTGACTGTTTCGTCTCACCCAATCACCGACGCCGAGGCTTCCAGTCGACTTTTACAGTCATCATTTATGATTTACGGTCTCATATACTTCCTAGCGAATTTAGTCTGTTTTTTCTGCCCATCTCTTGTAAAAATACTGTTATCCAAAATCTACTTGGAGATAGCCCATTTTTTTTTTTTTTTTTTATCTCTGTTAGTTAGTTTTGTTTTTATTTGATTATCAATTATTTTATCATTTTTACATATAAAGTCTACGTTGTTGTATTCTTTTAACGTCACTTAATGCTACATTGGCTAATCGGACGATGCTACAATGGGAGTCCTAAATTTTGCCTATTCAGGTATAATTAGGATAGGGATCTTTGGGATGTACCTGACAGCGTGCATGCTAGAGGTCCCCCAGTACGTCCCTACCGACGGACGGGATAACCCGCGATCTTGAGCATGTTAGATTTTAATGCATGTTAATGACACCACAGGTCACCTCCTAAATTCTGTAAAGCCTATGTAAGTGAAATTGATGTGTTTTTTTATTAATTAATATAAATCAATAAAATTTATAAATTAATTATATTATGTAATAACGTCATCCAACCTATAAAACATCAATAATCCATTTTTTTTAATTTTTGCATGCTGTATTTTGAAAAATTAAATCAGCAAATTTCTTGTTTGAATGCATAGGATAAGCTTGGAAGAGTGCTTTTTGAATTGTGGTTCTTGAATGAAACTCAGCAGATCAAAACATTTATTCCAATTATTCTTTTTTAAAACTACTCAAAACGTTTTACAATTAGTATTGCAGTATTCTTTTGAGTTCACTATTTCGAAACTGTAATTATGAGTTCTGTTCGTGTAGTAGTATGCTTATAAATAATTCTTCAAAGTCATCAAAAATACGAATAATTATTATGTCGGTTTTAGTATTGTATATGTAGATGTTTTATGTTTAAATTCATATTTGAGCAACTGAATAGACAACAGTTGTAATACCTGTAGCCCCACCGCCAAGGCATGGACTGATAACGTATCACCAGGTAGTTTCACAGTTGAGCTCTTGGTTCATCAACTTCTTTTACGTATCCTTTGATATCTTGAAAGAACATTTCAACTTAAAATATTATCGATTTTTGAATTTTAGTATAATCATTTTATAAAGATTATTTATGTTGATGAAGAGAACCGCAAAATAGTACTCACTTGCGCCTGGTTTGTTTGTATTTAAAACTAAAATTGTGTTTGGAGTAAAAATATACCTTTCAAAGTCACTCCAAGCAATTTCTAGTCGATTAACTAAAAAAAATATTCGTGTAATTTTGTGTTATAAAATCTCTGATCGATATTTATTAATTAATGTTCAATATGAAATTTATTCTAATTTGCTAATATATTATAGCAATATAAGTTACTCTGAGTCATGAATTAAAAACAAAAAAATTAAATTTTGGAAAAGGATCTTTTTTTTTTTGTAAACATAAAGTGTTTACAAAAAAAAAGATCCTTACACTCTGCCACTTGTGGGCAATAAGTAATGATGCTATGTAGCTACAACCATTCCATAACAAAACAAAATAATATAAACAAAATAAAATAAGTGAATGTCATAAAATATGTACATGTGGAAAAATATATACGTGCGTTAATAAAAGGAAATAAATGCAAAAATGATGATAAAATAAAGTCTAGATAAAAAAATAAAAATAATGTACACATTCAAACCCTAGGAGAAGGATCTAACTAAGATCTTTTTGCTTTTATAGAAAAAAAAATAAGTCCTCTACTAACTGTAAAATTTAGTGCGTTGTTTGTTCATCACAAGGCGCACAGTTGAAAAAGATGCTTTTAACATTCAAATATGTTAATGAATTTGTTTATCAATAATTTATAACCAGTTAATAACAATGACGAGGAAGTTTAAATTTTCAATTCTAAAATGGGAAGAAGCTGTGATTAAGTATTAAGAATACTTATGCTTAATTGAAATATAAAATAGAAACTTTGTGAAGGTTATTTCAAATCCATGTTAATTAATAATTGATCCTGCCAGTGGCCCAAATATTTAGCCATGTATACCTTAGTCCTCGCCTTAATACCTTGGCACAAGACAAATACCCTTTCTTCTGATAACAGAAATTTATCATCATGAAGATTCTGGTCAAATAACGAGGCAAACTTATTAAATTATTGCATTGTCGTAGGTCCATGAGAAGTGTGCAAAGTTTCAATTTAATTCAATGTTTTTAAGTGACCGAAAATAGAGTTCTTACATACATACAGGAGAAGCTAATAAAAGCGAGTTAAACATCTGTTTCTCACAAAAGTATTTTCAAGGGTTTGTTTTTATTTATTTTGTTCTCTTCTTATTTCTACATTTCAGCTATTTTTCATTTTTGAACCCATTTAAAAAAAAAACGAAATCGGATGGATATAGATCCGATGCATAATTTCATCCTGAACAAAGGAGTCTCCAAGAAAAGAACAAAGAGTGTTCCTGACTACGGGACATATAAATCTGTTTAAAGGGTTGGATAATTGTGGATGTCGATGCAATCAGTTTTGTTGTCTGCCCTGGGGAGTAAAAAAGTCCCATCCTAAATAAATTCCCAACGCAGGGAGGAGGAGAGAGGATTTAGTGTTGTCCCTTTCGAGATGGACAAGATAAGCCTGCTACCAAACACCTCTATGGTACCGCCGGTTACATGTGTTCTGTCGTGCTTTTGACTTGACTATACAGGCAGATCACAAATGATCCTCTTCCACATCCAATTCAATGGGCATTCTAACCATTTCAAATCTCGTAACGCTGTTTGTCTTTCCTCACAATTTCTGTAATCGATTCAAATTTATTCATAACCTTGTAACACGTATAGCAGTTGTACTTCATACGTCTATACATATGACAGATACTTATACTATAACATTATATCTACATAATTTACACACAACACACCTCTCAACCACCAAAAAATATCTCCCCACTTTCACCGAAATACGTCATTATAACACGGTGATTAAACCTGAGGTACTATAGGCAAGTGAGACATCGACGTTATACACTAAGGGCGATCTAGAAAAGATCATCATCGAGGAATGAAAAATAATCAGGAAAATTATTGGACCAAAACGCACGGACGAATTATACAGTCTTCATTTCAGCGACACCACAGAGAAGGTGTCCGCAGCTTCTCAGCAACTTCGCAGCTGACATCAGAAAGAGACATCTAAAATTTTACGGATACATCAGCTGACTCCCACAGACGTGGCACAACAACAGAATTCTTGGATACATATAGCGGCTCAAGACTACTACACCCTTGATGATACAAGTCAAAATTGATCTGGAAAAACCCATATAGGCTCTGAGTACATCGCAGAGAAAAGTGTATTTGGACACAAGTTGTATAAAAAGAGAAGTGATGTCAAAGAAGACCAAAGTGGATCGAAGAAAAGAAGATGGTCTTTAATGAGGGAATGGAGTACTGGAAAAACAGGAAGATCAAGTAGTCGTGAATGCTTCACCAGATCCGATAATAGGACTGTAAAGCGTATAATAATATACACACACATCAATATACATATTGAGCTAAAGCTAAAAACATACAGCTATCAGTGAACCCACTGAGTTAGTGTTAGTTATGTGATTAACCTATCAGTTATATGAGTGTTAGTGACGAATTCACACCGGGCCCAATAGGTTTTCATATCGTACATCAACTTTATAGTTTTTATAAATTAATACTTACCAATCAGCGATGTTATAATTTTAATAATATAATGATGGAGATTGACACATAGTATACAGATCTTAATACCTACTTAAAAATAAAAAATAAAACCATTCGTGCCGACCCATAAATTAAAAATCAAAGTCATGTTTGGTGATTTATTGGCAATCCAATAACGAAAAAAAATCATGAATATTAACAAAACAAAGAACAAAAAAAGAACCTGGCATCGGTTATAATAAAACAGGTGGCGTTAATGGTGGAACCTAATGGGAGCCAGCCACCTCCCTCCGGCTAAAGTCAGAGCTGGTTGCAGCAAAAAAAAAGGCAATCGGTACCCTATGGTTCTCTCCTCACGAATTCCTAAAACCTCACGATTTCAGCATTTCTCTCTTCATTCCTTCGTAACTTCACATATACCTTCACTATAAGATTCAGGAATAATGAATCTCTTTGTCAAACGTATTTACCGAGGGCTAATAATTTCAAAATCACTAACAGACCAAGAGTGTTCCTAGTTTTGAATTCAATAGTTCAGTAACTGAAATATCATATTTATTTATAAATGCTTATTTCATGTTCTATATATATTTGTACATATTTAAATATATAAATTGTTCTATAATTTTTGAGCTTGAAAATTTTATTATCTCACTATAACTGTAGAAACTTAATATGTAGATATGAAATACTTTTCAAATATAAATTGGTAAAAAATTAGTTTTAAAATAAGATAAACAAAAGTGAACCGAACAAAATGATTGTTGTTTGCAGTAATAAAATTCTCAGCGAACGTAGACTAAGAATGAATAAACAAATCTTTTAACTATTTTTCATTTAGTTTTTTTTAATTATTATTAGTCTATATGTTTGCTGTGAAATTTGTTCTCAATTTAATAATTTGAAATGAAAATTCCTTTTTCTAGATTATCAAATTAGATATAATATTTCGAAAAAACAACTTATGTTACTTTTTCGGACGTCAAGTGTGTTCTCCTTTCATTTAAAATTTCTCCCGCTTTAGAAAAGACTCTTTCACAAGGCACTGATGTTGTCACTGTACACAATTTTCTACGAACTACCTTTGATAAATATGGAAAATTGTACGCATTTTGCATCCACCATTTCAACGGGTCACTGTTTTATTCCGGAAGAGGCTCATCTAAATACCGCTGGACTTCTGTAATTGCCCGTGTCTTTGACTTTCCAGTAGGCCTGTGACTCGCAGCGATTTTTCTGTATGTTTCAAAGACAGAAAGTTAGGGCTGTTGACTTGTTGATGGTAACGGGGTGCTATCAGCAGGAATATTTAACCCGACATCTCCTGTTCCAATGGATATTTGGTTAGCCACCAAATTGATAAATTTTTCTTCTGCATCAGCTATCTCTTCTGATGGAAAGGCAATATTTTAAGCCTTGGATCCAGAAAGGTGGCTGTAATTAGCGTGTTGCTCTCATGCAGGTTTCCTAGGCGGTTTCCAAGGCCTTCGATTAAATTTTGAATTAGAATCGCAATGGATCTATGGAAATTTGGATTTTCATTCAACATTTTTTTGTTGTTAAATGTAACCCCTTGAATAAGAATAATTACCAATGATGCCGTTACATAATGTTCCCCACTAATATGTTCGGTGATTTCTTTCATGGGTTGTAGCGTAGTAGTCAATTGGGACACAATAATCCACTCGTCCGGCGTTAACGTCACAATCTCTTTGTTAAGAAGAGCAAGAGTTGTTCTTATGGATGTTTCCAGCAAAGTGAACCGCGAAAGCATGTAGAGTTCCACTTCGTTGCCACATCTTGGATAATTTTTTCGACTCAAGTCCGTTTTGTTTTTGAACGTCTAAAAATGTTTTGTTGAGCCAGTGCTGTGTTTAAAATGAACAACAATTCCTTTCGGATATTGTTTTGCGCTTTGGCAAACAGTTGCAAAAAAGTATCAGATACAGAAAAGTATCAGTATCACTTGTATTCAGATACAGGAAAATCCAGTTTCTACCCATGACTAGTAAAAGTGTCAATTGATTCAAAAGTATCAAGTAAAAAAAAAAATCAAAAGTATCAGATACAGAAAAGTATCAGTATCACTTGTATTCAGATACAGGAAAATCCAGTTTCTACCCATGACTAGTAAAAGTGTCAATTGATTCAAAAGTATCAAGTAAAAGTATCAGATACAGAAAAGTATCAGTATCACTTGTATCAGATACAGAAAAATCCAGTATCTACCCATCCCTACTTTTAGCAGTGACTGCGAAGTCTCAATGCTCTTTCTTGCTGATGCTTTATTCTTTCTCAGCGAATCATGGCACAGTCAATTACCTAGTACATATGAGCTGTTATTTCTGAAAGAGGTATAAGTCCATTTTTTCATATTCGCCATATCTAAAGGTTTCTTTTTGAATTATTTTAAAATATGGGCAAACGAGCAAATCTTTTTATCACTTAGTTTTATAAATTCCTAGCCAAGAGTGATGTTTTAAACCCTATTCATTTTATCAATTTTATTATGAAACAATCATCATTAAAATCCTTTAAAAGGATAAACAATTGTTTTAGACCGTAATGGACTTATGCCACTTTTATATATAACTGCTCAAATATGTAATTAAATTATAATTAAAAGTTATAGATTTCATTATGTCCGTTTTACTACATAATTTACCATTTTTACAAAGTAATTTTATAATTTAAACCTCCCAGAGTGGTACCGCTTGGCTTAATACTCAAGGACGCTTGCTGGTTTGACGTTAACAGGACTTATCGAATCGGGGAAAACACTGATAAATAGGTGGAAGGATTCTTAGTAAAAGTAAAATAAAAGGTGGATGGCAAGTCAGAAAGGCGCAACATGTATCAAAATTATTCCCCACCGTCCAATCAAGATTAAAAGCGAGAGGGCCCTGGGTCCCGCAAGTTTTCACAGAGAATGGAGGAGTTAATGCTCCATTTTCATCAGAGATTTGATAATAACCCCTCATATGGAGTCCTTAAGAAGTGCTCAACATGTCTTGCACAACATGGGTTTGAAAAGTTTTGTAATCGGGTCTAATTATAACTCATATATCCCAGACCGTTGTCTCTTATATTTCAATCACTATGATAATTTTTTTTTTTAACCAATAAATAAAACTAATATGTTCAACTTGATTTATAACTAAACTTAAGAATGTAATCTTTGAAGTATTTATAAATCTTAAAACTATAATCGACTTTATATTGAATTCACTAAAATCTTCATGGCCGAGCTTTGTATTTAAGTACGGTCTAATTGAAAGAGAAGGCAAACGAAAATTTCGCCGCTAAAATCTGATAGGCGTTTTGAGGTGTAACCATTTTGTGAGTTAATTTCACTGTTGATAGTCTGTAGAGCCTTACGGAGTGTATAGATATTTATTCTGTAATTTTGCACAAAAAATTATAATTTCCTAGGTAGGAATTTATAGGTCCTCATTTTTAGCCGAGAGTATCTCATTATTCCATTCAGTCGTGCTCTTCATAAGAGGGCTTTTAGGAACCTCTTAAGGTTTTGCTTTGTTTTGTTTTTTTATTTCCTTATTTGAAAGCTTCAGAGACATTCATACTAAACCTTCGAATTCCTTTCCTATTCAACCCGTACAATCCATTATCCCTCGTACAATCCAGAGTGCTTCTGAATTTGTTACGAATAAAATCATAATGACCTGAAGATATTATATCAATCCTTTCATGACAAAGTTAATTTCAATTCTAACCCATTACTTTTAAATCTGTCTTCCTCATCTACTCCCGGTAATCCACTAAAGGCGTCCTAAAAGAAATGGCTTCGGGACCTTTTAACTTAAATCTGCTTTGGAGTATCAGTGAGGAGTTTCTATAGCTGTTTTTTTATCATGTAATTATTTCAATGACAAAATTTACTTTTATTGTAATAATAAAGTTGTAAGTTTCAAGAAATAAGTTTTTTTAATGTCTTGGATGAAGTTTCTGATTCGGCCTGGTTGTTAAAGAAATTTAACTAGTTAGGGAGTAATTAAATTATGAGATTTCAGACTTTGTTTTTTATGAAGCCCTTAACTCTAAAAGTAGCGCAGTGGCTCAGTGGTAGAACGCTCAGTTGTCATGCCGACGGTCCTGGGTTCAAAACCTGCTGTTGGCAGATTTTATTTTATCTGTTTGTAGCCGAGTATGGATCCTTTGGGATCTGGGATAACATGGGGCTCATACAACATCTATAAATTAGGAACCCAAAATAGAGTGGAAATTTGACGGTTGACCATGATCTAGGACAAATCACCTCCCTGCACAACCGCTCTCCAAGAAACAGTATAATCTGCCAAAGAATACGGACTAAACCTAAAACCGTACACTGGTCGTAGTGGTTTATTTTTTTAAGATATTAATTAAATTATGAGATTTCAAACTTTGGAATGTGTTTTAAAGTGTGTTATGAAGGCCGTAACTATAAAATTCAATTCATCGATGAAATGCAATCCGGACACCATTCTGCTTTTAACGACCAAAGAAGAACGTTGTGCACCATCTTGACGTCCATAGCTCTCCTCAGAGGAACAAGACAATTGTGATAAATTCGAGTACCGTAAGACGATCCGATAATTGACAAGAATCATTAAGAGGACGGAGAAGAGGCCGATGAACCGCGACCGCCGAAGTCGTGGACAATTAGCCAGAGGTCGTGAGGTCACGGAATCGTGAGGCGACTATCTCGGGAGAGCGACACCTTCCGATCACTAACAAGGTCACCCCTATAACTCCTCCGAGGAAACTATACCCATCTCCTCCTTCGTTTCTTTTTATCCTTTAGTCGTTTACTTTCTTTCCCTTCCCCTGACAGATATATTATTACTTATAAGCAACTAACAGATGTCCATGCAGAGGTTTCTTCTCTTCAAAGGGCTTAGCTTAGATTTACTTCACAATATTCACGGCTACCACCTTGAAGTGTTAACGCATGCTGCTATTAATTCCCCTATACTGCTGCATGACCCTAAGTAGGCATAGTTACTTCGTATTTGTTCGTATTCATGTAGTTATAATAAACTTCTATTGTTTCTGCTGCATAAAATAAATTATTGGAGGGAAACACTTCATAACACAAACAAAAACGCTACCCGTAATTATTAGGTCGCTATTTAAAAAGCGTACATGATTAAATATGACAATCTTTTCAGTTTTTTTGGTGTACAGAATGATAATATTTTTAAAATACACAGTACAAGAATGAATACCAGTTAGTTTTTTTTATATTTTTACACTATAAATGAAAAATAAATACATGAACGGAGGGATGGATACATACAGCTCTTTTGGGGACTTACAGAGGAGATATAGGTGACCTACTAAGTACAAGTTTGATAATAAATACTCGAATGATGAATAGAACCTGAAGGTAATTCTGGCAAGTCGGAGTAGGTACTGGTTTAGCTCTAAAAAAGGCTGTGATTTTTTAATAAGTTTCAATATGTTAAGAAATGTGTTTACTTAGGCTCTATAACAACTCGAAATAACAAAGTTTATAGGAAATAATAACATGATTAAAGGCGGGAAACAACTGTCATTTTTCGGCCACAAAATTACTTAGCACTCACCTTCTGTCCTGAAATTTCTGAATAAGATTTATAAAACTACTATCCACCATGCTTCAACCATTTTTTCTTTGTTGGAACCATGCAAGTGGAGGTTTATTTCCAGGGATATTTTGATTTCATAAAGTTGTTTCAAATGAAACGACCCAATATATTGGTACAATTCCTCTGTCATTATGAAAAAGTGCTTTAAAATATGTTTTGTGAGTACTATTATTATTAACAATTATCATCCTCTTTGGAATCGGTATAATGGGTAGTTATTCAACCTTCTAGCAGCCATTTTCTTTGAGTGGTCTTTTTAGCGTTTTCTCTTTTTTTTCTTCGCTACTAAAGCTGCTCCAAGAGGAAGGCCAAAAGAAGACAAAACTGTGGGTAGGCTATCAGTAAGGAGCACGAGCAGGAGGTACCTTATCTGCCGCGCCAACGCCCAGTCGCAAATAAAACAAATTTGTAAAACGGGTTTCATTCCTTGCCCATTCACTGTTCACCTGCCCCACCTCGCTTCACCGCTCCTCTATCAAAATCTTCCTCTTTCTCATTCATTAATAATGCATTTTCGATTTTACTATAAGTCAATAATATTCGATGATTAATGGTACTATTCTCTAAAATTATTTGGATTAATTGGCCTATGAATACCGTTGGTCAATGGTATATTCAGTTACAATAGTTATTTTGAATGAGAACCTTATTATGAATTTCTCTATCAATCTTACAAAATACAAATAAACATAAAAAGACCCTACAACCCATGGAGGGTCTTGAGTTGAGTACATTGTAGAGACTGCAATGTTTCTAAGCAGAGGGGTTAATTTGACCTGTATCAAGCTCGACCATAAGGCTTTTCCCTAGTCATAGTTACTCATTCTAGAGAGGCTATGTTTGCAGATCCCTCAGTCCATCAATGACTGTTACCAGATTAAATAACTTATCCGCCACAACCAGATTTTTTTTAATATTAATTTATTGATATTTACAACTGTAATAATATTACAATAAGTAAATCTGCTAATCTGAACAAATGACATGAAAAAAAAACTTGTGGAGAAACTACCCATCGGTAGCACTCCAATAAAGTTCTATTCAAGTGTGTATGGAGCTTGTCATGGAAGGATAGGTATCTAGTTATGGCCAAATCAGCAACATATGGGGTATTAAGATCATGATGGATGAGTTTGTTTGTGACATAAGGAGCATTGAGGATTTTACGAAGGATTTTGGATTGTAAGGATTGGATACGAGATGAATTGGATGGTTCAGTAGAGCCCCAAAGCTCATCTCCGTTTGTCCAAATAGGTCTGATAACTGTCATGTAAATGAGTCTTTTGTAATTAATTGGGAGCTTAGAGCGTTTAGCCAGTAAATGTTGAAGTAGGCGAAAACGTTGAGCAGTTTCTTGTCTTTTCAGTCTTGTATGAGGATTCCAAGTGAGACGTTTGTCCCGATGGAGTCCTAGATAACGTGTCTATTCGACAGGGATCAATAGAATATTATTAAAGGATACAGTAGGGCAGGAATTCGTAGATTTACGGCGAAGGGTAAAGGTAATTTGATGGGATTTGTTAGGATTTATTTTAATTCTCCAATTTTGACACCACTCTTGAAGATTCAGCCAGATTTGAATCCAGGACGTTCATCACCACAAAATAATCGAAACGAACAATTATCATACGCTTCTTCATATTGGAAATTTGTACTAAACAAAAGTAAAACATGGTGCTATATTGGCTTTACTGCCCAAGATATGATCTCAGGGAAGAGTCAAATCCTTTGCTCTGAATATAATTAAATACTAAAATGAGATGCCACCCTGAGATCGTTTGTTGTTTGTTTGTTCATTTAACGTCACTTTATGCTGCTATTTATAATCGGACGATGGTACAGTGGGAGCTCTAAATTTTGCCTATCCAGGTTTAATTAGGATAGGGATTTTTCACAAGTACCTGACATCGTGCAGGACGGCATAACTAAGGATTTTTTACTCCCTTAAAAAAATCCTAGGGCCACCAGCCGGGCTACGAACCCGCGAACTTGGGCTTAGCAGTTTGTTACGCTAACCACTAGACCACAGGTGACCGTATCGTTATACTTAATATGTAATAATTTTATATTATTAATAATTAAGAGAGTTATATAGTCTTCTCCAAAGGTTAACGTGGTTGACTGACCAGGAGTTGTTTATTAAATAAGAATAATTATAGAAGAACATTATATTTTATTTGTGCTGATCATGGTTACAGACTTCATAAAACTTAAAAACAACTTACAATGAAAATGGGAAGCTATAGGTGACTTATGATACATAGGGCTTCATTCTGCATTCTCCTCCTTACGTCTTGACTAGATTGCTGCGTACTGACAACTGCCTCTCTTCAAAGTAAAGGTAATAAACCCTAAGGTCATTTTACTCTACCTGGCCCAGGCCCACTATCATCCTGACATATAGCAATGGGATAATAAAGAGTAAAACAAATTTATTTGCATATGTCACTCAGGTCTACTGAATATAAAATATTAACTAAGTTCATTATGCCATAACTTTACTTCAATTGCGCCCAAGTGCAAGTGATGGAAGAAATATTATTCATTAAGCTAAGAGCTAGTGACTTTTGGCTCAGTATTCTGAATTTTACTCCTATGCCTATCTTGTTCAGTGGTGGCTTCATAGCGTCCATAATAAACGTTTTTTTTTCTTTAATCACTTACAATATTATATATATATATATATATATATATATATATATATATATTTATATCCCCCTCGGTCGCCTAAACGTTTTCTTTTGTTTATTTAAATGTATCCCCTTTTGGCCTCATTTAGCTCTGATTCATTCTATTATCTTGTTTATTGCGTAATCATTGATTGAAATTTTGTTTTGTTTTTGTCTTACAGTTACAGTTACAGTACAACAAAATGAATAAGTAAAGCTATAATGAAACGGAGAAGACTACAGAATTAATTAGATAATTGAGGGGATGAGGAGCCATGGAATACAATGATTTTATTAATTTAGTAAAGGGCGATTAAGACCATGTCTATATATTGGATAAAAGTAAGCAATTAAAAGAATCAGGGTTTTAATGATTAACGATTATTTGGCTTTTTCTCATTTTTAGTAATAGTTTTAATGATTTCAAAAGAAAAGTTCCTAGTTTTAGATTAAATATTAGATATATTAGATTAGATTGATTAAATAAAAGAACTTGAGGATTATACCACTAATTTTTAATACCAAAATATGGTTTTGAAAAATGAACTCAAAAAGTTCCCAAAACACCTAATATCTTATCATATTTCTGTTATGGAGCATTATAATTGTTTTCTACTAATTTAGAATTAATAATGATGTTTACATCATCTTCTTAAGAGAATAACTATGAGAGTTGACAAGAAACAGCATGTGGAGTTAAAGTCTCTGAACTAGCGTGTATATTTGTTGAATGAAGTAACCTCGTGCCTGTCTCTTATTCGTTTTTTTTATAATGTTTTTCACATTAATGTATACAGGAAACGAATTTTGTTTAATATGACAAGTTTTATATAATGCCGATGTGAAGAACGTCAAGTGATAGTGCAATGCCCCAGTAGACTTTATAATATCCTAAAACCTGAATGATAAAACATGAATGGAACTGAGCAGCCAATATAGTGAAGGTGGGCGAGTTGCAAATACGAACTAAAAAAAAAATAAATGGCTAAACATTAGGAAGAATAGAAGATGAGATGGGAGAGTGAAGCAAAAAAACAAAAGAAGTGAGAGTGAGTAAAGGGATGGCGGCCTTGGGGCGACGCATACATACGCGCTCCTTTTCTTCTTGAATACATTTGAATATTTTATAACGGTCTTTATTGACACTGGATCAAGGTCCTCGGAGGATGGCCCAGTTAAGCCCCTCTAGGGTCATGGTTCAACAACCCTTTTCATTTTCCTGCGCATTCATTCTCTAATGGTTATAATGCATGCTTTAATATTATAATATCGACTTATTTAATGATTTCATAAAACCAGTCAATTTATAAATGCATTGTATGTCTTGATACAAATAAAGTTCGAATATGTGTTAATATATAAAATAAAAAAATAAAACCTGTACTACTACAACCCATGAAGGGTCTCAGTACCTGTTAGGGACTGTACAATTTCTAGAGTGACAGTTGTGCAGGGAGGTGATTTGTCCTGGCTCACGCTCAACCGCCAGATTTTTCTCTCTATTTTGGGTACCCACTTTATAGAGGCTGGGTGAGCCTCAGGAGGGTCATAGATCTCATAGGGTCCATATCCGGCTGCTTACAAACTAAGTAAAAGTCTGCCAAGCTGCGGGATTTGAACCCAGGACTTTCGGCACGGCAACTCAGCGCTCTGCCACTGTGCCACTCCGTTCTCGTTTTTTAATATATTTTATTTTTTATTTTTTTTATTGGTTATAGCAGCATAAACTTACGTTAAATTAATATACAATTGGTAAATTAGAGCGCTGAGATACCATGCTGAAAGTTCTGGTTTTAAATCCCGCTTTCTGGCAGATTTTTATTTAATACTAGCTTTTGCCCGCGGCTTCGCTAGCGTGGAATTTGATCTGCCAAATGAAGTTTCGTGACAGATCATTTTATAAATAACTAGCTTATGTCCGCGGCTTCGCTCGCGTGGAATTTGGTCTCCCACATAAAGTTTCGTTTAAGTTCATTTTAAATAAATAATTTAATTATTTTTTTTAAAATATAAGTTACTCGTTCATCCAAAATTTCAGATGTCTAACTTCAAAACTGACGGATTCTATACAACCTTTGAACCCCTTTTATATTAAAGGGGAAACTCTTGGGGTGGAATTATCCAAATTTCTTTTTTAAACTATACAAAGAACCGATCTACAAATTTCAAGATGCTAAGTTCCTGATTTGCCTTTAATTATGTACTTTAACGGGGGGGGGATATGTCCCCGTGCCCCCACATAAATCTGCCCTTGCTGTAGCCTATGATGTATAACCTATTTTACTCAATAAGTTTCATCCAAATCCGTTCAGTAGTTTTTGCGTGAATGAGTAACAAACATAAATACAAACATTCACATTTATAATGTTAATAGGATATCAAAACAATAGTTTCACTCATGTTCTTTCTGTTATTTTACCCTCTATTATCGTGTGATTTGCCTTTAATTATGTACTATAATGAATTCTCCACAGTACCTAAAAACTGTTGGGAGGGGGGCACGTGCCCCCGTGCGCCTCCCCCCCTAAATCCGCGCTTGCTATAGCGTATGTGTTATTCTGATGTATAACCTATAATACTGTAAAGTTTCATCCAAATCTGTTAAGTAGTTTTTGCGTGAAAGAGAGACAAACATACAAACTTTCACATTTATAATATTAGTAAGATTTAATATTTTTTTAACTATAAGTTACTCGTATATTCAAAATTTCAGATGTCTAACTTCAAAACTGACGGATTCTATACAATCTTTGAACCCCTATTATATTAAAGGGGAAACCCTCGAGGGTGGAACTATCCAAATTTCTTTCATAAATTATACAAAGAACCTATCAGCAAATTTCAAAATGCTAAGTTCCTGATTTGCCTTTAATCATGTACCATAATGGATTCTCCACAGAACACAACAGACTAACTAGCCCCCGTGCCCCTCCCCCTAAATCTTTCGCATATATAATATTAGCAGGAAAAGTAGATTAGATGTTTAATTACGTACTATAATGGATTCTCCACAGTACCTAAAACACTGTATGGAGAGCGTATTAAGGGGGGCATGTGCCCCCTTGCCCCCCCCTCAAATACACCCTTGCTGCAGCCTATGTGCTATTCTGATGTATAACCTATATTACCTATCTGATGTCTATGTGTTATTCTAATGTATAACCTATATTACTGTCAAGTTTCATCCAAATCCGTTCATTAGTTTATGCGTGAAAGAGAGACAAACATACAAACTTTCACATTTATAATATTAGTAAGATTTTAAATAAAATATCCTCTAGCTAATAAAATACTTTTATCTAGGACCTTCCTGCGGCTAATCCAGCCTCTATAAATTGGGTACTCAAAATAAGGGAGGGTATCTAGCGGTTGAGCGTGATAGATCATAGTGGACAGTGATAGATCCTAGAGAACAAATTACCTCCCTTCACAACCGCTGTCCAAGAAACAGTACAGATTCTTCCACGTACTGAAACCTTCATAAGTTGAAGTGCTATAGGTTTTGTTTTTTATTATTACTAGAGATCATTTTTTTTAAATCTATAAAAGAACAATCCTTCACTATCAAAGTTGTTTAATCCTGAAGATAAGAAATCACATTAAAAAATCGTCTCTACTAGTTGTTTTTTTTTTTTGAATGGATATTTCTAGTTCCTCCTCTCGGTTACCAGTAAGAAATATCCCGAAGAAGAGGACTCGAATATCAGAGATCGTGAGCACGACCTTATGACGGAGAAGCCACGTCGAGATGTTACAATTCCGTGAGGGGCCGCTGGCACGTTGGTTAGTCGCTACCTTCGTGGGGAAGGTAAAATGAAGAAATGGCGGGGGGGGGCGAAGGTATGTAATTATTAAAATGTTAAATGATGGCAGGTGAGGCGTGATATATGGCCAGTTCTCGTTTCCTTCCAGGGACCTCTACTGCCTTTCCTTTTAGTCACTAATTTTATCTATTGCATTTAGATGTTAATTCACATCCTCTATTTGATTACATTTCTCAAAAAAAGTCCTGTTCCGTGAAATTCGTTATTAAAGTCCAGCTATAAAAATATCAGACAGGAGGAGAAATTATTAATGTTTTCGAAACTAGAAATAATCATGATTCTTTCTTGTTGATTTGTGGTATCAGTTCCGCAGGTTGTCCTTTCGGGTTGAGATACAACAAGTTTTAACTTTTCATTCGTTTTCTTTTTAATATTCTAAAAAATTATAGTAGGTTTTAGCAGGAAAATAGTGTAATTATGGGAAATGTGTATACATATTTTGGTAATCACACAATTCACCGAGAAATGAGCGTTTCCACAATCAACTCGAAATATAGATGATGATATAACCTTAAGAGTATGTATAAGTCAGTTATTTAATCTATATACAGTCAGTAACCGTTACTACATGCAGTCAATAATAGTTACTGTGTACAGTTAGTAGTACAATTATTTTTATTTTCGAGAATATTAAAATGGACAGGAATGAAAAGTTGTTTTTAACACGTTTTATTTGCTTCGCCCGTATGTCTTTTTAAAGGAATCTTTGAACTAGATTATCAGCCACTTCAAAACATCTAATTAAATTTAAACTTTGCACGATTCTCAATGACCATTCACTCTACAATAATTTAATAAGTTTGTCTGATTATCCTGAACGTGATCTCAGTGAACGGTAGAAAACAGGGTAGTGTCTTGTGTCAAGTACTTAGGCATACATGGCTTAATCTTTGAAACTAGCATATGACCACTGACAGAATCGTTTCTTATATGTTGCAACATAAAAAAAAATATTTTGTAAACAGCCGAACTAAAAAGCAGAAAATAAATAATAGTTAAAAACACACTTTCATAGAAAACAAAACTAAAACTTATAAAATAAGATTAGAGTTATGAACAAAAAAATCATTTTTTCATAAAAAATCGTGGGGTTCTTTTAAGATATTTTCATAAGGATTCTACTTTTATCAATTTCAGTCAATTGAATATCTACAATAATCAACATCAAGTACCCCTCGCTTTTTCACGATACAATTTTTTAGTTCATAACTATATTCTTATTTTAAACTTATTGAAAATTATTTGTAAAAAAAATTGTGATAACTTATAAGTCGAATGTGATGTAGGTACTTAAGTTAAAAATCTTAAAAGAGTTAACATTATTAGGAGTTATGGACATACGGTACATATTGATACAAAATTGAAGTATGAATACTTTTCTTTATATACCATATAATTTTAGTATCGATAACACGATTTAATATTTCGTGGATTCCAGATTACCCAATAAACAAACAGGGTTTATAGTGACGGCAGAGCGGGAACTTGAGATTGTTTTCAGAACGAGGAACTTTAATTTTTGATTCCTTCTCTTCGATAAAAATTTAAAAAAATTATAGTAGTATTTTACGTAATATATTTTGGTGTAAATATTGTCATTTTCTAAAATCAACTTAATTTAATTTATTGGGTTAAGATAAAACTACCAAAAATAAGAAAAGATATTTTTCATGTGACCTAAAATCTTGAACGTTTTCCCGGACAAGAGTTTATTGATTTATTAAATTACAATAAAAAAATATCTGTTTTCTTTCTTTTCAAGACGTAATATGTCTGTGTGGATTATATTTATTTCGAGTCAAGGAAAGACACATTTAGATCCGGCAAGACCTTGTTATATAGAGAACATGATCTCCTGCCCTTTATTAACTGTGATGACGTCACTTGTTTTGAAGAATGGATGCATATTTGTATGTATTCTTTTAGGGTTCTATCTTTAGAAAATCATCTCTGGTTTTATTTATTCGATCAGTAATATCATTTTTTCTAATATCCCATTCCTATTGTTCCTTCAAGCTTTGATAATTACTATTACAATTCATTTAATTTATTTTAATTACTTATCGTAAGATCTGATAATTATAAATGTAAATTGGCTTTTATAAAAAAAATCTCCCAGATTTCAATTAGCATTATTTGAATATTTACGAATAACAGCTTCTTTGTTTATCTGAAAAACTAATCGTCAAAAAATTATATTCCGTAACCATAGTGATAGAAGGAGTGTAGTGTGGTCTAAACATATCTATAACGATATTTGCGGGATAAAATGGTCACTTCTTTATTATTGGTTTTATCTCGGTAAATTTACCTCTGACATGACGTGGAACAATTCATATTCATATATCGAAGTCTTTCTTAAATATCTAATAAACATACCTATTCAAAGTAAACGATAATTCAAATAGTATTCGTTTTTAATCTAATCTATTGGTGAAACAATCTTCATTGTATATCAATGTATATTAAAACTGTTGTATCTTCCGTAGCTAATCGGACTAGTGGGACTACATTTTGCCTATCCAGGTATATAATAAATTAACCAAGGATTTTTTACTCCCTTTAAAAAAATTTTAAGGCCACCTGCTGGGTATAGAAGGTTGATATGTTAACTACCACACTAAAGATTGCCATTCCTACAATTTATTGATAAATAGACTTAATTAAATTACCATTCAGAATTATTTTTCTAAAATAATTCTAGTGTTTATATATAAAATTCTACATTTCGTGTATGTCACTGAACTCCTCCTGAACGGTTGAGGCATATGTTGATGACATTTTTTGTGTATTCAAGTGGGTTCGAGGATGATTTAACTTCAAAATTCGTTAAAAATAATTTGAATCCGAAATTTCTGCGAAAATGCATGTTTTAAGGATCAAATTGAGTCTGAATAAAGAAGGCGCGCAAAATAGTTTTCTTTGTGAAGTAATGAATATGAACTTTGTTTTCAAAAGCAAAAAACAAAACGGTAAGGTAAGCTGTGGGAAAGGCATGAGAATGTTGAGCACGCTGGAGAGCCATTAAGAAAAGGTCAGCCATGCCGCCACCTTTAACTTACTCAGATACCCTCGCTATTTCCTCAACCCCACAATAAATTCAGATGATAGTCCGGTCAACCTTCTTGCGGATTGGCTCGGACCATCTCGCTTCTACTCAACCGTCTATGAGAAAAGTGCAAAGTAGCATTTGCTACATAAAAATGAATATACTGGATTCATTTCCATTGAGAAATGTGAAACAGCTAGGTTTGAAAACGGAGTTTTCAACTAACACTTAAATACTCTTAACCTTTATTTAATCATTTTTATAACATTTATATTCCACAATATCTGCAATTTTATCAGCTTACCTACAAAACACAAGACTCTAGTCACTTTTTAATCCGTCAAGGATGTGTAAAAAGACTGGTGTATTGAGGTTGCAGACTGGAAGGAAATAAAAAGCATGCGTGGACATGGGCGACAAAGGTAGCCCTGACACCGATCACAATAGAACCACGTTCGGGTTCCTTCTTTTTTTTTATCCTTCGCTTTTCCTCTTCTAAAGCATCTACACAGCCTTCATAATACACTTTATCAGCTGATCCACCGTGTCTTCAATTAAAATATCGCCAAGATTGACCAACCCCCCCTCCCTCTATCCCCGTATAACGGTAAAAGGTACATAAAGGGCCTGAGCTGGGAATGGTTCTAAGGGCTAAGTTCTAAGAAGTCTCCTAAAAGAATTCATGGCGTGTTAATAACTTTCAGCTTCTTTGTGTTGTGTACATATTTTGAAAATATACTCTAAGTTGATCTTAAAATCTTTTGATTTTAGCTCTATGGTTATCTGTAATCCCATCCTATTTGAATCCACATTGGTTTATTGCATATAACTAATGTAATTTTAAATTTTAACTTTGATTAAAATTAGTGTGCTATTTATACTTCCACCAAAAAATCTATTTTATCTATACTTGTTAAAAAAATCGATTATAGTAGCCAATATTGGTAGTATTCTTAGTAGCCAGAAGAAAATAAATATTGACCATGAATAAGGGCGGATCCAGGATTTTTTCTGGGGGGGGGGGGAGGCACACTGGGCAGACAAGCAAAAAAATCAACAATAACTTAAGAATAAATTTGTTTTATTTGTAGAAAGGTTTCAAAGGTTTATTAAAATATCAAAACTATAGTTTCACTCATGTTCTTTCTGTTATTTTATTCATATATTTTAACATCTATGATCATGTGATTTGCCTATAAGTATGTACTGTAATGGATTCTCCACAGAACACAAAAAAGCGTCTGGGGAGGGCAGGTGCCCCTGTGCCCCCCCCCCTTAAATTTGCCCTTGACCATGAACAAAGTAAGCTTTATTTTCAGCAAACCGCTAGAAAAATTGTTACAATTATTTTAAAATTTATTTTGAGAAAATTAAGTTCCTTTATAAAGAATTAATATTTGAACACATCGCTATGTAGCGTTGTCTAGAAATAGTATAAAAATAACAATCTGGCTGTTAGGAATACTGAAAGAAAAAAACTTGCAATTCCACAACTTCACCTACTATATTTTCTGCAAATCAACTAGGCAATTGATAAATTAGCATAAACTCTGAAGAATCTATGTACCTCTTATTCATATTTTCACTGCTATTCAGTTGGCAAAAGATGCCCTGCAAAAGGAGCCTTATTTTGGAATGTGCTAAAATAATGATATGGAATAAAAGCGTTACAACTTATTTTTATTTTTTTTATTACTCGGATTCAAATATAATATAATTTATAACTTGTATAAATTACAAAACAATTTAATTTAAAAAATTGGGTACATCTGGCGGAAAGTTGCTGTTGAGCTTTGGAATCCTTAAGGTTGTCACTGTATATTACCATAACATTCTTCCAAGATCACGAACAAAAATATTAACTTTGGATGCATTGAATATAATAATATAACATATACATAACAAAAAACTTTTCATTTGGTTTTTCTGGGAATTATGTATCTGCCGAAATCCCTCTTAGTAAGTCAATATTTGGTGCTATTAACCTTGCATGAGTAAAAGTTGATCTAAGTGGCTATTAAAAACATACTGATCAAAACTATTAAACTACTTCATTGTGGCTCAAACTGTTCATAACACTGTGTACATTTTAATATTCTTGAAACACTCATTAACTCATATTATATGTATATTTTTTTAGGAGCTTCTTTCAAAAGGTCGAAAGCGGAGGACGACATTTGTGATTGCAGTAGTTGTATTAGTAGCTGTCGTGATAGCAGCAGTCTTGTATTTCCTCAAGCCAACAACTCCACCCTCAGTCAAAGCTTCCTATCTCACATCGATGAGGCCCATCTCTATGGAATCACTCATCAAGGGAGAATATTCACCTAAAAGATTCAATGGATCTTGGGTATCAGGTATAGTTTTAATGGAACCTACTACGTAAAAGTTGCATCCCAATTAAATAAAATAAAATTCCAGACTGTCAGTATTCACAAAACAGCCATGGGCACCCTTAGAATGGATCCTTCTTTGATATGTGAACTATTTTAAACAACTTTTAAGAAATAAGTCATTACCTGATATTGATGTAAGGTTTACAAGGTTTTTTTAAATAGAGTTTAAATGTATATCGAGAATGATATTAAAATTTAGTTATCACATAATTTATACTGTGGTTTATGAATCATGATAAAAATTTTAAGTATGTGATATTAAATATTAATTTATAAATTATATAAATGCCATGTAACCATCATGTAAAAAAAAAATATGTTGATAAGGGAAATAGTACAACCTTAAATGGATAAAAATAATTGATATATGATCAAATTGGCAGAAATTTTATAGAAGATAAGCAATATATAAATATAAATAACAGCACTGATTAAATAATGCAATAAATAAAGAAGATTTTGTTACGAAAAAGTTATTTTTAATAAATATTTTTATTTTTAAAGAGAAAAGATATGCCCCGGCCAGGATTCGGGATCCATAATATAGTTGCTGCTCACATATAGAGATAGATAGATAAATTGAGAGAGACAGAGAACGAGAGCATAATGTTTTTTTTTTGTTTTTTTTTAGAGTCTGAAATTTTGTATCGAAACCCAGAAGGAATAATGTTATTTAATGCAAGGACAAAAAAAAATAAACTTCTGCTTGAAGGTGACCATGAGGTATTTTCAAATTAATTAATACAAATGCATTGTGCATAATTTACATAATTTCATGTATCTACTTTTATAAAGTTACAGCTCTTTTATAAATATTTTTTCATTAATGTGGTTTGTATTTTGTCTTTTTCAGGTCTTAAAACAGTCATTCCAGTATGAACTGTCAGCTGATCATAGATACCTGATGTTAGCTCATTCATATCAGAAGGTGAATTACTTTTTTTTTACTTCTATTCAGTTTTTAAAAATTGTAATTTTTTTTTTATATTTAAACGCTACTTAGTTATTATTTTAATTGTAAACAATCCCATTTAACTAATTGTTTATATTTTCAGATGTACAGATATACTTTCCTGGCTTATTATCACATCATTGATTTAGAAACAAAGTGAGTATTATTTTTCTAACATTAACATTGTATTACTAAGCTAATGCTTTTTAGAATTTATCTGCTTTGCATTATAAAAATCTTTCCAAGCATATAGTTCCATAACTTCTTGACAACTTTCTACTTCATCTAGTAAAATGGATCGACCTAAGAAGATTAATTTAAATTGCAATTTAACTGTGTTTTTAAAATCTCTTTGACAAAATGTTCAGAATCTTAAATGTTTAGGCTGACATTATTATTAGGCAAAACATTATATTTTTATAGAACGATGGCGTGGGTATAAGATAAATAGTGCAAATAATATTCTGAACAAAAGAATAAAATTTTTCTACTCCCTATTTTTATATCATACATAATTATTTTATAGAATTAAAAACATATTTTACATGTTTAAAACTTATCAACTTTAGAAAAGGATGGGCAGTGACAGATATGAATGGTGCTCGCATACCTCTTCAGTTGGTTAAATGGGCTCCAACTGGAAACTCTTTTATCTATGTGTATATGAATGACATATATTTGAGGCCTTCCGCAAGAGAACAAACTCTGCAAGAGTATCGGCTTACCAGCACAGGCCGTCCGGGAACAATCTATAATGGAGTTCCTGATTGGGTTTATGAAGGTATTTCATTATTTATTTTTACTTTATCTAGAAAATTATTACCTTCTACCAATGTACCTTCTGTCATTCTACCTTCAATACCTTATGTATTTTTTTATAAAATATAGCACAGTGGACTCTGATTCGTCCGAGGCATTATGTAATTCAAACCATCCCCCATCTCCCGCCTCCCAAAAAAAAAGAAGAAAAATTTAATGTATATACATACCTTCATTACAAACACCTGACATTTTGTTCAACTTAAAATATAATTAAAATAAAAAAATAGTTAATTATACGAAATATATATTATAGAGTTCAATTAATGGTAAAGACTTGTGTTTTTCCTGTCCAAATTTATTTGTGTGAGAGCACGCATAACTTACAGGTTCCCTCAATCAAGGATATCCACTTTAAAGGGTAATGATTAAATAATGATTTAAACATTAAATAATGATACTATTAATACAATGAATAGTTTAGTTTACTCTATTACAAAATATAATCAACAAAAAGTCATAAGTTTTTAGCCTGAAATTTAGAGCTAAATGCTTTCAACTTCCAAACATATAGAAATTTCATATTATCTCTATGGAAAATAATTAAAACATAAACTTTTGAACAATGATTTGCAAAAATATTTTTAATAACTAATTTTTGCCTTTTAAATTGACTTGTTATCCTTTTTTCCTATTCATTTATTTAATTTAAGCTTCTGATTAATCTGAACCCACTGTTTGGATCAGATCAGGAATAATCGACATTTGGCATTTGCTACTTCCAATGATTCCTGAAAAATTATTTTATTTTTTAATAAAAATTAGTAAGCAATATTTTGAATACCAAGTATCAGAGCATTATTTTTTTGTATATATTTTTAATAATATTATAACGAATGAAATAAATATAATAAAAAGTTTTATTTGTACTTTTGATATAATTTTTGAGTAATAATTGATAAACCAGATGGAAAGAAACATTTAAGTTAGCCTCATTAATGTTGCAGAGGAAATACTTAGCTCCAATAGTGCATTATGGTTTTCTCCTGATGGAAGACATTTGGCATTTGCTACTTTCAATGATTCCCGAACACCTGTTATGAATATTCCATATTATGGTGTACCTGGAGACCTAAGATTTCAGTACACTCAGGCTGTCAACATCAGATATCCTAAGGTAAACAAAACCATGCTAAAATATTTAAAGATTTAATATTAGATATTAAAAGTTACAATTTAAAGACTTTCCTTAATATTTCAATGTATTATGATATACAGCCAGGCAGACCAAACCCAACTGTTACACTAAGTGTTATAGACCTAACCCAAGTACAGCAAACGCCTATACTACAACTTGATCTTCCGCCACGAGCTGAGCTTAGGTAATATTTTACTATTAACTTATAATTTAAAAAAGTATCGTTTAGTCTCTAAATTATTTGCTGCACTATTCATAACAGCTATTATAGTTGTTTTTTTATAATTAATAGTTTGAAAATATGTTGTATCCTATTAAACATTGTTCATGAATTTTTTATTTGTTGTGTCTTGTTGGGAGCAGTTTAGACGATTCTTACACTTAAACAATACAATATGATTGGCACTTGGCTGTGTAAATAAGTGGCTATGTGGTGTGACTGCTTTTAAACAAAGTACTTTATATTTAAAAAGAAGAATTTTGATTTAAATAGTTGTATATAATTAACTGAATTAAAATTCATCTTGATGTTCCTTGTATATATTGTAAGTAGGTTATTGTTTCACCTAGAGGGAAGGGGTATGAGTGCTGTGAAGTAACCACAATTGTTGTTTTTATAATGATCAATTTTTATGCATGTAAAACTCTAAAGCTGGTGCTACATGTTATGCCAAATACTTCCAAATCTTCACTCAATATAGTTTGGAAAATCATGTGGCTGTATACAGAGTGAGGAGCATTCCCAAATGCATCATCATACCGAATGTTCAAATAGTCATCATAGCAACTGCTTCAAACATGTTATGAACTCATCCCAATTTAGCTCCATGTACAATAGGCGAACACTGAACTATGAGTCCCAATTGTCCTAGTGTTGAATATTAATTTTCTAGTATGTTATGGAACTTCAGATTCTTTTGGCACAAGATAGAGCATTTTTCAAGAATCCAACATTTGGCGATCATATTTACTGACCTTTTTTTATGGTTATTTATTTGAATAATTTTCAGTAATTTAATTTAATGTACCTTATGCTTCATTGTAGAAAAAATAACCAAGTTTAATGTAATTATGTCTCAATTTAATTTTGATTCCATAGTACTTGCTCAAACTGTTTCATTTATATTTTTTTAGGAGCATTGATTAGCACGGCAACCATATATTGATCTATTGTGCGCCTGTTAGATGCGATTTCTTTACAACCTTAGCTTGGCTAATCCATCAAATTCCAACAGTTAAGTATGTTTGTTGGATTGAGTAATTCATACTGCCTGGGGTCAGTGACGCTATCCTGTCCAAAAGTTGTGAACCTGATGTTGACAAACCTATCACTAGGCAGGTAACAGATTTTGTCTGCTATCTGACAAAAGCGACATCTAGGAACATCCGCAAGTCCAAGCCTAAACATGTGGACATTGAGCCTGCTAGGCCTTGTATATGCCGCTATGATTGTTTTTAGTAATTCCCTGTCCAGGTTCAGAAGAGGTATACGTCTCTTCTCACTAAAGCCATCTTTAAATTATTCTAAAAGAATAATTTAAAATGCTTTAATTTCTTTTGGTTGCACCAAAGCTGTTCCAGAGTAGTTTCCAGAGTTGGAAATGTCCTCAAGATCATAAATGCTAATACAAGTAAAGTAAAGCACATTGTATGTGAACATAAGAAATTTTTGGGGCTGTTAATACACATCTATGCAGTAATAAAATAAATATCAAATATAATTTTGAAAGCAGACAGCTTTCTTAATCACCAATATTGCTGTTGAGAAACATGAATTTTAGAAGAAGGAAAAACTATACATTTTTATCTTTCATGTTAATGCATGTATGAGATGAAAATAGTTGACTAGATGATCTAATGTAAAGGAGATAGTTGGGGGTGCAGTCAATAAGAACACAGAATAAGTGATGAACTTATATTATGTGCCGACGTTTCGACCTACAGTGTAGGTCATCACTTATTCTGTGTTCTTATTGACTGCACCCCCCAACTATCTCCTTTACATTTTTATCTTTCCATTGTTTGGAAGGGAAAGCTGGGTTGTATTCAACAGGCATGTTAGCAAAAACACTGCAGTTTTGAAATATAATAGTGGGTCGAACTTGGATAGATCCCATCAAAAAATGGGAAAAGAATTAGGGGTAGAACCCCTAAAGGATATGATAGAGAAGAAGCAGTTAAAGTGGTTCTTTAATGAGTGGAGAAATCAAATCATGCAAGTTTCTCAAAGCAAAACCAACATGCAAAAGACCAGGAGGCAGGTCAAGGATGTCGTGGATGGACCTTCATGCTTGATTGGAAGAGAAAAGAGGAAAGCAGCTAGATTCAATGATTCTATGGTCAAGGAACCTCCAAGCTGAAAGGGTCAAAAGAGAAAATAAAATAAGATGAGAATATAGCCATGAGAATTCTTGGTTTTATTAGTAGGAAATGGGCAGATTTTCACAGACTTCAATACTGAAAATTTATAAAAAAAAAAGGACAAGGAATTCTTTCATTCCATTTCTTTTTCTGAGGAAGCTCCTGAAGGAACCATTAAGATTATCAAAGGGAATGAGTCTCCAGTAACATACTGTCTTAAAACAGTCAGATTTATTTACAACAAGGGTTAAAATGTCTCAATTTTGACTACTATCACTCCATAAAATATTAGTTGTGCATAAAAAAAGAAAAAATATTGTTAGATATGCTAAAGTTGTAGTTGATTTCTAAAGTGAATGTTTTAGATTATTAAATCCAATTAGATTAATTAAATAAAAATGTAATGGCTATTTTAATCATTGTAAATTTCATATTTTTAAAAAAATCCAATTAATTTTACAATGAATCTCTGTTTAATATTAATTATTATTATTCTTTTTAGAGAACCAGTTCTTGGACAAGTTAAATGGGCAGCACCTGGGCAGTTAGTTGCAGTTTGGATGAATAGAATTCAAAATGAGATGGATATTATAACATGTTTCATGGAAAATACAAAATGCCATCAGGTAGTGATATTGTTACTATTTTATAATATTTATTTATATTTTAATCTTATTTTTATCTAGATTATGTCTTCCCCTGGGAAGGATATCATAGCAGTATTTTTTACCTTTGAGTATTACAGATATGGGATAAACCATGACTAAATCATGATTTTTTTAAAACAAATTATAAATTCTTAAGAAATATAGTTCATATTTTATAAAGAGTGATATCAGTCATAGTGTTTTTTTATTTCATTAATAACTTCACCATTTGTTGTTGTTTTTTCTGTATGATTAGAATTAGTAGAATTTAAAATAGTATTTTCTTAATAGATATAATATTAGCCAACATCCATGTATTATATTTTTCATATGTATACTAGAAAATAAAATCATTAAGAAATTAATAATATTTCTTATTTATTTTTCAAAGATTCTGACCTATCAAGAGGAAAGTGGTTGGATTACGTTACCTGAAATTTTAATATCTCCTGATGCTAAAGCACTAGGAGTGATACTACCTCAAAATCAAAGTGAGAAAAATGTTGGTAAATTTAGGCATCTGGTAACCATCGATATTTCAGGAAGGGGAGAGCCAAAACCTCTAACATCTGGCAAGTTCACAGTTACAGATCTTCTGGCTTGGGATGAAAAGCACATGTAAGTACACAATTAATTATTTTCTGGTTGATTAGATATCATGGGCTCTAAAAATACAGTTATTAAACTAATAGTCTATTTGAAACAGAGTCTTCTTATTTTGTATCTTATACTTGCCCAATACAGATATTTCCTGGCAACACCTCCTGGAAAACCAAGTGAGTTGGTGCTTAACAGGGTGAGAGCTGATGGTGGTCCAACTGAATGCATAACTTGTCGAAATAATAATTCTAATTGCCTTTATTCCGGAGCAGAATTTTCATTGAAGAATCACTCTTACTATATGGAAACCTGTGCTGGACCTGCCATACCTGAAATAAATCTCTATCATAAGGTAATAGATTAGTTTTTTACAAATACTGATAATTTTGCTAAATTCATAACTATTATGAATGATGATGATATGATGATTAAAAGAAAATTTATGTTTCCTTCTAGGATGGTCAAAAAATATTAACGTGGGAAGAAAATAACAAATTAAAAAGAAAGTTGGAAGAGGTAAATCTTCCTGAAAGTGAAGAAATGGTCATAGAGATTGGTGGAGGTCATCTGGTCCATGTACAACTCTTTAAACCTCCTGGAATGGATACTTCTGGTGAAATTAAATACCCTCTACTTGTGCAAGTGTAAGAAGACATTCTTTAGTTGTTCATATATGTACTCTATCCCAGTTTATTTTCACTTATAGCCTCATATTTGAAGGTAGCTTATTAACATGGTTGCTTCCTTCGCAATTATGTATAACAAAAGAAACGTTAAAAAGGGTACCTTATAAATTTTGTTTCACTCACTAAGATTTTATTATTATCCTGCAATTTAGCAAAACATTTTGAATACAACTAAAAGTCACTACTATTTGATGAATGACTAACATATATATAATTTATACTATGTTTATATGTAAACCAAACATTTCATTTTTCTCTATTTTGTTGTCTTATTTACAGATATGGAGGTCCTGATTCAAATGTAGTAAGCCAGCGATTTAATTTAGAATGGTATAGTTCGATGATTGTAAACGATAGTGTTGTCTACGCTAGAATCGATGGTCGAGGCTCAGGACTGAAAGGAGATAAAACTCTATTTTCCATATACAGGCATTTAGGGACTGTAGAAATATTTGATCAAATTAATATAACAAGGTATTAAATCAGCTCAATAAAATGTTATTTTATTTTATTATTCTTTATGGCTGAAAGATTGCTAATACATAAAATTTACAATCACTAATTAAAACCAGTCACTTCTATTGTAATGTTTTGTTTTATATAATCAGTAAATGTACAAAGGAGAAAAGTATTTTTAAGAAATTAAAGTTTGTTAAATTAAATTTATTTAGTTACTTTGAAATATCGAGTGCTGAAGCATCTATCCTCTTCTTTTCAACTACTACATAAATGATCCTAATTCAACCCAACCATCTATATGCTAAAAACTTGCAAATCTGTCTGTAGGGACTTGAGGTACTAATTATTGTTTGAATCTAGTCAGTCACTAAGATAAAGAATCTCTTTTCTCTTTGTACTAGGACCTCCCTCTGTGTAAGTTGTAACCTGGAATAAGCAGTTGAGAATAAGATGCTGTGATCAGACCCCATGGTGTGAGGAAATAAAGTATATTGTTCCTAATAAGTGTTTTCTTTTAGTAAATACTTACAATTGGTGACCCCTTAGTAAATACCTACAGCTCTTTCCTGCTTCTGAGCTATTAATTACATTTGCTAGTATTCAAGAAGACCTAGATAAGATCAGTGCCCGGGCAAACCTGAATAAATTTATGTTAAAGCCATGAAAACGCCATTGTTGTACGTTCCAATTCCTCCTTAGATTCACCCAAACCCACCCTTTGATTAATCCTACTAATCCTAAATGATCAAACCATCATTTTCAGGTCTTCTGTTAACCCATTTACGGCCAAGGGTAGAATAAGTTGAAAGTTTTGATTTTTTTCCTAAGAAATATTTTTAGGGTAGTTTAATTAAAATAAAATGAAAAAAAATTTTTTGTTCAGCCATAATAGCGGTAGAAAATGCGCTCACGCAACATTGGCCTGTAGATTATAATATATATATATATATATATATATATATATATATATATACTTTTATATATATTTTTTTTTTTTAGAGATAGGTAAGCTGATATGTTTATAAATGATACAATAATACTGTTTCATGAAAACTTTTATTACAATCGATTGAATTATAAACTTCTTCAAAGAAAAAAATATTACAATTTGCACTCTATTTTCACAACAAAATCACAATTTTCATTTTTTTATTTGTGGTATGATTTAAAACAATCTGAGTGTAATTTAACATTACATCTCTCACACCTATAAATAGTTTGGCTTTTACACACTCTACACCTTTACCTTGTCTCATCACTGATGATCAAATGACCAATTTTATCTTTTTATTTTTTAAAGAGAAAAGATAGGCCCTCGACCGGGATTTGAACCCAGAACCTTTGTCTCACCATAACATTGCTCTGTCAATTGAGCTATCCAAGGCCCATGCAGGTCGAGGACAAACCTTTTCTCTTACAGATCCTAAAGCTCCCGCCATTTTTGCGATGAATACACTAGAACGAAGTTCTTTGAACATTAATTTTAATTTAGGATCTTATTGACTTACGTCATATTATTATTTATAATTTTTTATAATTATTGGTCATTTTTTATGAGATATAAATATTTTTATTTTTTAAAGAGAAAATCCCGGTCGAGGGCCTATCTTTTCTCTTCAAAAAATAAAAATATTTATAACTCATAAAAAATGACCAATAATTATAAAAAATTATAAATAATAATATGACGTAAGTCAATAAGATCCTAAATTAAAATTAATGTTCAAAGAACTTCGTTCTAGTGTATTCATCGCAAAAATGGCGGGAGCACACTGGGACTTTAGGATCTATAAGAGAAAAGGTTTGTCCTCGACCGGCATGGGCCTTGGATAGCTCAATTGGCAGAGCGATGTCACGGTGAGACAAAGGTTCCGGGTTCAAATTCCGGTCGAGGGCCTATCTTTTCTCTTTAAAAAATAAAAATATTTATAACTCATAAAAAATGACCAATAATTATAAAAAAGACCAATTTTATCCTTTCTCACTTCATCTAACACCATCTTCACAGCTGGTCTTCCTCTTCTCGGTTGTTCATTGATATTGCTATTTGGCCTTTGCACTCAAATTGCAACAAGTTCCTCACAATATAGGATTTGAAATCCAGCAGCGGCATCTTACTCTCATTTGGTTTATTAAAAATTTTCCAAGCATTTATCGCAGCATTGTCAATCATATTTATAAACAGAGGCCACCACCATTTTTTTCCACTGCAACTCTATTATCATGCAAGTCTACTCCCCCCATGAATATGTTGTACTGACAGATTATATTAGGTTGGGGTACAATCTCTTCTTGTTTCTCTTTTCTGTTGTAGTGTTTGCTTTTTTATTGGCTCTGAGCCAAAATTATTACTTGCTACAGTGACTATGGAGTTATTGTTCCACCTAACTACACAAATTTTGTTGATTTCATCAAATGCATAATCATATGTCCCTCTATCCTTCTTAGCGATACTTTTTACATCTTCGATGGGGCTCTTGGCAGTTTTCTATTCTCCCTTATAGTTCCTGTTGCAAAGCAACCAATTTTGTTAAGTTCTTGCTGCAGTGAATGTGATGAAAACAATTTTTTATTCGATATTAAGATTAAGGCCTAGAAATAATAATTTGAGTAATCATCCCAAATATTGATTGATTATTTTATTGAGTTGTACAACTGTAATACATACATCTAGTACAATTGCTATGAGAGTAATAATACATGATAGGACATGTAGAGATACTACCCACTGGCAGCACTCTAATAAAGTTCTATAATAGAAGGTCCCGAGGCCATCTTCTCTTCAGACGCCTAGGAGAATTGTCCGGGATGGAATTGGATGCAAGGATGGAAACTAGTGGGTTTGGATGGATTTGAAGTTTATTGTGGAATGATAGGTATCTGGAATGGGCTAAATCGGTAACATATGGAACGTTAAGGTCATTATGATTATGGATGGTTTTATTTGTGACAAAATAAGGAGCGTTTAGGATTTTGCGAAGGATTTTGGATTGCAAGGATTGGATACGAGAGGAATTCGATGGTTTGGTGGAGCCCCATAGTTCAATTCCATAAGTCCATATAGGCCTTATAACAGTCACATAAATAAGTCTTTTGTAATTGATCTGAAGCTTTGAGCGCTTATCCAGAATGTGTTGAAGTAGTCGGAAACGTCTAGCTGTTTCTTGTCTTTTCAATCTTGTGTGAGGATTCCAAGTAAGACGCTTGTCTAAGTAGAGTCCCAGGTAGCGAATCTGTTCAACAGGGATAAGTGGAGTACTATTAAAGAATACAGTAGGACAGGAAGTCATGGGTTTTCGACGAAGGGTAAAGGTAATTTGATGGGACTTGCTGGGATTGATTTTAATTCTCCAATTCCGACACCATTCTTCGAGGCTTGATAGGTATAATTGAAGGGATTGGGATGCAATATATGGGTCGTTGTTAACTGATAACACACATGTGTCATCAGCATACGTGGAGATGAAGGTGTTAGGATGGGTTGGAATGTCAGCTGTATATACTGTGTAAAGAATAGGACCGAGGATGCTACCTTGAGGAACGCCAGCAGACTGGGAATAGAGGGATGAGTAGGAACCTTTATGACTTACTTTAAATGTTCTGCCAGTTAGAAAGGAGCGAATGATTAAAAAGCATGTAGGAGGAAGGAATTGTCGGATTTTGTAAAGGAGACCTGGGTGCCAGACTCGATCAAAAGCCTGTTCTACATCGAGAAAGGCTCCTGTGCAGTACAATCTACGCTCCAATGCAGAGGAGACAACATCCACCACACGATGACATTGCTGGATAGTGGAGTGGGATGTTCGGAAACCAAACTGGTGGTCTGGGATTATGCGGTTACTATCCAGGATGGGATAAATACGTTTTAGAATGAGTTTTTCGAGGATCTTGCCCATTATGGGTAAGAGGGAGATAGGACGATAAGAGGATGGGAGTTCTGGAGGCTTTTTGGATTTTGGGATCATTTTTACTATAGATAGTTTCCATGTATCAGGAAAATAGGTAGTACGGATTACAGAATTATATATGTATGTGAGGAATAGGATAGCTTTTCGAGGAAGGGATTTTAGGATGTGAGCTGTAATAAGGTCATGTCCAGGAGCTTTACGGGAAGGTAAACTATGAATAATATAGGATATTTCTGACGGATGAAAAGCCTTAGGTGGGAGAGACATTCATCCCAAATATAAATCAGAATATTCAAAATATATTTAAGAGTAAAAACATAGCACATGCATGGTCCTGTCTTCTTTGTAAAAACTTCATAGTAATGGCCAATGATGCATTAACACAACATTAAAGTAAAACGACTATTCTAAAAACAGTATTTGAATTAAATACAAAAATTTCCTTTCTTCCCCAGTCCACCACTGTCTGGAACTCAATCCCACCGAATATTTGCCATTCTTCTTCCCTATCCTCGTTCAAACCCATGCTTTTAAACATCTCCTCAAATTCCCAAATTCTCTCTAAGGAAATATAATTACTCCCTTAAACTAATCAGATGCAAATAATGGCACTTATTGTTTAGTCTCTTTTTTTGTAACTTCATTCATTACATTTAATTTTTTTTTATTCCCTTTATTTACTTTTTTGGGACTTTTGTAAATACCTTTTATTATTAAGTTGCCATTTGGCCACATGTATATTGTTGTTTTCTGTTCATGTTTGTTATTCTAAAGGAGCCTAGTCCAAGAATATACATATATATTTTTTTTTTATTCTCTTCATACCTTTATCTAGAAGTGTTTGAATATTACTTTAATAATATTCATACTTTTGGAAGAAATACGCTTACCTCATCCCAAGAGCCTAATAAACTATAGAAATAATAACGGTCACCTGTGGTCTAGTGATTAGCGTAACAAACTACTAAACCCAAGATCGCGGGTTCATAGTCCGGCAGGTGGCCCTAGGATTTTTTTAAGAGAGTAAAAAATCCTTAGTTACGCCGCCCTTCAGAAGAGACGTTAAACGGGGGTCCCGAGCCTGTACGATGTCAGGTACTCGTTAAAAATCCCTATCCTAATTAAACCTGGATAGGCAAAATTTAGAGCTCCCACTGTAGCATCGTCCGATTAGCCATAGCAGCATAAAGTGACGTTAAATGAACAAACAACAACAACTATAGAAATAGAATTGTAATGATAAATAATATTAATTTTAAACTGTTAGAACATTCAGGGATTCTTATTCATCTGTTTGGTTAATATTTTGGTGTAAAAAAATGCCTGATTAACAATAAGAGTTATATTATGCCTAATGTATTACCAATAAATGCATAAATTATTAATACAAGTGATTGTCTAATGTCTCTACCAAGTACAGAACACCAGACCCGTTCGCGGGTTGTAGTGTTACAGGTTGTCCAATGGTTTTATGTTTTTTTCATTTTATATCTCTTTTTTATAATTAGATTATTTAATGCTTTCAGTCATTTATTGTCAACAAAAAAATATCTTGATAAAGATAGAACAGCAATTTGGGGATGGAGTTATGGTGGATACGCAGCCGGAATGGCTCTTGCACAGGACAAAGATGTTTTTAAATGTGGCATTTCTGTTGCACCAGTTACTGATTGGTTGTTATACGGTAATTAAAAATTTTATTAAAGCACCTAATAATTGTTTAGCTATAGAATAATCTATTTGATAAATTATTCTGCATTTAGACACTCTCTACACTGAACGATTTATGGGCCTACCCACACCAGAAGATAATTTTGTGGGGTATGAACAGGCTTCTTTGAACAGTAAAGTCGACAACCTTCGAAACAAGAAATATTTCCTTATCCATGGAACTCTTGATGATAATGTTCACTACCAACAGTCTATGATGTTAGCAAAAGCGTTAGAAATGAAAGACATTCTGTTCGAACAACAGGTACATTATCATTGATATTCAACAACAGTATCATTTATATTCATAACTTATTTATTGAAGCAATGCTTAAGTGTTTATAAAATGTGTAACAAGAGCTTAAAACGATATAACAAACTCTTAGGCATGTAAATCTGCTAATGAATCAGACTTTTTTTTTTTCATCTTAGGAAACCATAGTTAGAAGCAAATTTAAAAAAATTTTTTTTTAAATGTTGCTTTAATTCAATTAAAGTAAAGTTCAAAACCTTCTATTAATACTAAGCCCAAGAGTGTTAATTTTTTTGTTTAAATTTAATATCTAGTTTAAAACCAAAAAATATTTAAAATATACATTTGATACAGTAGTTTCATTAATTTTTTCTAGTGGAGTTAGGAGTAGGTATAAAACTTGTGACAATTCAGTTATTTTTACAAGGAGATAAACAATACACAAATGGATTTAATAAGAGTTATGGAACTAAAAAATACAATAAATATGTGTTTACAGGAACCAATATTCATTTATATTTTCTTTTACAACTTCAATTTTACTTACTTTTGCTTGTTATTTTCAAGAAAAAATATATAAATGCATTACTTTATGAATATTATGTTACATTATGATAAAACATTTATTGATTAATTAATTAATTAATGTAAATAGAAAATTTCCTGTGCTTCACATCATTCATCTGTTTTTAAGAAACTGTAGGCTGATTGGTTAGACAGATAGTAAGAAATTCCTACTATATTAATTCTTAATATTGGCATTATTTAAATGTTTTAAAACCAAAGGAAATTTATTCTGAAGGTATTTCTTGCACATGAAGTATGACAGTATATTTGTTGGTTGTGTTAATAGGCAGTAGCATAAATTGAATAATAATGAGAACATTAAAATTAATTTAAAACTGATATATTATGTCAAAATAACATATTTAACTATGCAATCAAATTATTGTTTCCTATTATAACAACTTAATTCACTTTTCTTCCAGAGCTACCCCGATGAAGCTCATGGTCTTAGTGACGTAAGACCTCACCTTTACCACACTTTGCAACATTTTCTTCAACAGTGTTTCAGTAAAAAGTAACACCATTCAGTCTATACATACGTATATATTTATATATGTGCATGTGTAATTATGTGTATATATTTTGTGATAAATCACGATGCCTGTATATTATTTTGAATTGTAAAATTTAGTGTAAATGTTTTGTATAGTGTGCTAATAGTTTGTAAATTTGTTTTGTTTTTTAATTTGTTGTTATTCCATTAATTGATGTTCTTGTTATTTTTTTAAAAATAATACATGTTTTAAAATAAGTGTAAATCGAAAATAAAGCAAAAATCTATTCTTTATTGCACGAATAGATTAAACTAGCGAACCTTAATATTGTACCTAGTACTTATATATTTGTTAATTAGGCTTGTATATTTGTACATATCATTTAAGGAAAATGTCATTAATATAATTTCATGTATGATATTAAATAAGAAATTTATCTTCTTGCAGATGTTCAAATATTGTATTCTCAAGAGTTTAACATTTAGTTTAATTTTGAGATCTGATGTTTGACTCTTGAATTTAAATATGTAGCTTCTGTTTGTATACAATTTTACAATAGTATAGAAAAAACAATAAAAAATATTTCCACTTCATTGTGTTTATAATGTATTCAATAAACATCTCTTTTAACAAAATAGTTTCTTTTCTTGAACATAAAATAAAAATTATTAGACTAAGTTATTTATATATTCTGCTTCTCTTTTGATACTGATATCTTACGCTTGACTTTAGAATCCTTCACTCTAGAGGGCCTGTTGCCAGCTGTACTGCAAGTGGATACTGTTCTGAGAGTTGGCCAGAAAAAACAGATGGCTGACACTACTATTTCAAATTCTATTGTAAAATATTTAAACTTGCTGAAAAATATACATAGCAAAACCTATTGTGAGATTTTATGATTTTTTTTTTTAATTATAGTATAAAGATTTAAAATTAAATAATGTAGAAACTACTCAAAATTAAAATTCGAGTTTAATGACTTACTTTTATGCCTAAATGACTGTTCCTATTATTCATATTCATTATTCTTTTCGCTACCTTAGTATTACAAGGTTGTATGATACAAAATTGAAAAATCAGAGATTTTGATATCAAATTGTTCTATATGTTGAAAACTATACATAGATCTTCAAAACGTCCAAAAATTGCGACAGTGTTATCGTCCAAAGTCAAAAAATACAAAGGTGTATGTCATGAAGATTTTAAATCGGAGTCACATAGTCCTATGTGTCCACATAGAATCTTGTTATTCACAAAAATGTACGACTTCGGAAGCACATGTGTTTATGTTATAGCATGCACTTATGTAATCCATTAAATTTCCATATTTTATCCTCAGTACAACCAAAATGAGTAATCCACTAAGAAGAGGGAAAGAGAAATTAAAAAAACCAATAGTTTTAATGCTTTTTTTTCCTTTTGATTAATAATCGAGTTCAGGTATACGAATTATTCTACACAGGATCACTAGGAATATGCCTGAAACCCATATATACTGTTCAAAAGCATGCAACAGAAACAAATACTTTTTGAAATGGTATACAAGAAAAATATGAAAAGAAGTATACTACAGATAAAGCAGCAGAACAATTTTATTCCCAAAGTTCAGAGTCATTACTGTCGATCTAATACTTTGAGGGAGTTTATCGAAGGCACCTAATCTTCTTGGAACAGGTTTCAGTCCTGTGAAATCACATGTTTATCGCAAAATATTTTGCAAGAGTATAACTTTCCTTTCAATAAGCTGTCGAAAGACCTATGTGATCTGTTTACAGAAGCAGGTCTTAAAAAAAAGAAAAAACATTAAGCGAAGAAAAGAACAGTATTTTAGAGCAGTATCTAATTGATAAGAGATGCACTGACGAGCTGGTAATGGTATTGCTAGTTCAATAAACAAAATTTTAAACATAGTAATAAAAGATTTTCCCTTATTGAAATATTAGATATTATGTTGTGATAGGTGTGTTCCACACAACTGCAATAGTTTGATGAGCTTCTCCATTGCTCATATTCTACAAATTAGTCTAAATTTGAATATAATCAGAATGGAAATTTCCGTACTCGGGCATTCATGCATTTAGGAGGTGCAATTGAATGGAGCTTGAGACGATCAGAATATTACTTTACCTCACTTTTGAGAATATTATTGAAAGTGAATACCGAAAACCATTACTGAAAATTTCCAATGAGAGACCAAGATTTGAAGAGAAAGTGAACTTATGCATAGTAATATAATGGTTCTATGTCACATTATACATAATTATTGTTCTCATTATGGAGTAACAAAGTTCTAGGTTATTTTATTTCTTCAATAAATATTATCACTCTTTCATTTTTCATTTACCATTTTTATGGGATTCTTTTTCTCCTGTTCAATGTCACCCGACTGAATTGAAATAAAACTCAGAATCTTTGACATTGTTTTTCTCATTTCATTAATGTGTATCATAAAACTTTGTAATATTAAGGTAGCGATATTGCAATTGATATAAAACATGACATTATATATTTTCTTAGGTTGTTGTCATTTAAGGTAAAATGTAATAAACAAAAGAAATTAAAAAAATAAATATTAAAATAAGCTTCAAGTAATCAAGTAGCTCTTAGAATATCTTCTTGTGAAAAATGAAACTAGAATAATAACTACAGGATAAAAATATAAAAGGTCAGGAAAACAAATTCTAACTTACAATGTTTAGAAAATAAATAATAATGTATTTGTTTATTCTGGGACAAGTCCCTATAGAATTACAATATGTACAGGTATCATAAGCTATTATGTTTTAGAGTGTAAAATATTTACATTTAATTAATTATTACAACTAATTTATTAAGTGAGAAAGAATAAAAAAATAAAAAAATTACAAATAATGAACAAAAAAAAGTGAATTACCTACAATAACAATATTTTAAAAACAGATTAGAAGAAGAGAAAGAAAACAAAATTAAAATAAGTTAACAATAATTATATAAGAAAAACAATTTATGGTTTTATATATATATATATATATATATATATATATATATCGAATTTATGCCAAGAAAAAAAAAAAATGAAGAAAAATTAAGCAATACTATCAGAGATTTACATTTAATCCCTTCATGTCTTTTTTCCTTTTTTATTTTTTTTAATATCTAACTAGGTGATATTAATACATATGTATGTGGTTTAAATTCCACACACTCATATATATAAATACATAATCACACACACAAATGTACATCAAAAAACATCATTCATTCATCGAATGAAGAGAACTTTAAGTCAAAACTGATCCCCTAATATTTTCGACTTTTTGGGAATTGTAGGGATAATAGGTGATGGAATATACGGGATTTGAAGGTTGGAAGATTATTGGAACGACGAATGGAAGAAGGTATAGAGTTCCAAAGGGAGGTGGATCGGATAAGGAAAGCTCTGTCAAAAGCTGCTGTTCGGTCGGATGCTGTATATAGATTTGAGAGCCGAGAACGGGTGGGGAGGATTGTGGTTTTGAATTGAAGGAGATCGAAAACCTGAGATGGTCGGCGGGATTGGATAACTTGGTAAAGAAAGGATGCTAAGACGTACTTATGGCGGTAGGAAGAGAAGAGCCATTTCAATTCTTCGTAATATCAGGTGACCGAGGCATCTCTCGGGATCCCAAAGATGAATCGAACAAAGCAATTAAGCAACCGTTTTAATTTTGCTTCGAGATCCCCAGAGATACCCCCATACACTGTAAAACTATAGTCCAAATGAGGGAAAATTAAGGAAGAAACTAGGAGTTTACGGATTTCAAAAGAGAACCGGTGACAAAGGTAATTGAGAAGCTTTAAGGTGGAGAAGATACGACGAGAAATTGGTTTTTCCAGGAAAGGGTTTGGTCAAAACTAATTCCAAGGTTTTTGACAGTTAAGTAGAATTTAATAGGATTATTGTTTAGAAAGAGGATTGGATTACGGGTAATAGTTTTAAGGAAGTAGTTTGACCCTATTACTATAGCCTTGTAAGCCACGTAGAACTTTAGCTTATTATCCATTGCCCATCGACTTATTCGCTTCAGATCATCTTGGAGTTTTTCCGTGGCTAGTAATAGATCGGAAGGGGAAAAGGACAGGTACACGTGAAAGTCATCAGCATAGACATAATACTGGGAATGTTGAATAAGAAGTGGAAGGTCGTTTAAGTAAATGGCAAATAGGGTGGGTGATAGTGAAGAACTCTGTGGGACACCACAGAACAGCGGAAGGGTTATGGAAGGAGGTTGACCAGGGACCAGAACATATTGGGAGCGATCTGAGAGGAAAGACTTGAACCATCCTAGAGCACTGTTGGATAGAGGTAAGTTTCGTAGCTTGGTGAGGAGGATATTGTGATCTACTGTGTCAAAGGCTTTGGAAAAATCTAAAAGGATCAGAATTGTTAATTTTTGTTGTTCAATTGTAGTATGGAGTTCATGAGTAATTTTGAGGAGAGCGGATTGAGTTGAATAGCCTGGTCGAAAGCCGGATTGGAGAGGGTTAATGAGGGAACGTTCTTCTAGAAAATTTGAAATTTGGTTTTGAACTAGGCGTTCTTTTGGTTTTGAGATTATTTTGTTAAATAAATAATTAGGACAGTCAATATTTTCATTCATCCATTCTTGGCGCAACAGACACATGTAGTAGTCCTTGGCCTGCACAATTGCCTTTGCCTATTCATTCCTGATGACAGTGCACCTGACGGATATTCCTTTTAGCCTCAAATCCTCCTTGACATTATCCATCCATCTTACTGCCATCTTCCAGAACACCTAATGGCATCTGATTTCCCATGATAAAAGCCTTCTTGCTGTCCTCCTTTCATCTCGCTGTTCTCAGGACATGTCCTGACCATTTCATACGCTGAACATGTGCAAACTGAAAAATAGCTGCACATTGAGTAGATTCCTTGTTTGCTCTAAATCAAGGAACTCCTTACTCCAGTTTAAGCCACACACATCTCAGGATTTTCTTTTCAAAACAATCTATTCTTTCTGCAGATACTTTCGTGAGCATCCATGTCTAACACGCATATGTTGCAACTGGTAGAATGAGAGTCTTGTATAGTCAAAACTAGCTTGGACAAATCGACTGTCTACTTTTCAGGAGGCTCACTAGAGAGTAATAATAAGCTTTTTCAGTAGCCATTATTCTAGTATGGATTTCCTCATCTCTTTTATGGGTATCATTTATTAGTGACCAGAGGTAGGTAAAGCTCTGGACTGCTTGAAAGGAATAGTTTCTTCCTTAACATAATGGTCGTGATTTTTCCTTCATTAATGTAGAATCCCAATTTCTGTGCTTCATTTCCAACCTACAGAATGCTTCCTTCAATGCTTAAAGTGATTGTCTTACAATAACTACATCACCTGCTTATGCAAGGGTTTGTTTGTTCTGTGAAATATCTCCATTAATTTTGCCCTTCTCATGATGGTCTCCTGGGCAATAATAAAAAGGAGTAGAGCTAATGAGTTAATAATTTAAAAAAATTCAAAAGACAAATCTAAAAGAAAGATGAATCATTGGTTTAAAATAAGTCTGCAACATTAAATATTGTGTATCAATTTCTGTTCCACAAAATGTGGTGTATGATTTTTCTAGCCACTGGGAGATTTTAGAAGTAAAACCTTAATAAGAATACATTCTGACTTCATATTGACTTTGTTTAAATAATTATTTTTTTCAAATAACAATATACAGTGGAGCATCGATTATCTGAACGTACAATTAATGGAACTGTTTTTTTTTCAAATGTAATTTTAATTTATTGCTATTAAAAAGAATTAGAGAACTAGCTGTCATGAAGAGGAAGTCAACATTGAAGCAGACGAGTATTAAAACGTTCTTTAAGCCACAGAATTAATTTTGATAAATCTTACTAATATTATAAATGTGAAAGTTTGTATGTTTGTCTCTCTTTCACGCAAAAACTACTGAATGCATTTGGATGAAACTTTACAGTAACATAGGTTATACATCAGAATAACACATAGACTATAGCAAGCGCGGATTTAGGGGTGAGGGGGCACGTGCCCCCCCCCCCCTCCCCGCCGACAGTTTTTTAGGTACTGTGGGGAATCCATTATAGTACATAAATAAAGGAAAATCACATGATAATTGTGGTTAAAATAACAGAAAGAACAGGAGTGAAACTATTTGTTTTTATATCCTACGAATATTATAAATGCGAATGTTTGTTACTCATTCACGCAAAAACTACTGAACGGATTTGGATGAAACTTTTTGAATAAAATTGGTTATACATCATAGGCTACATCAAGGGCAGATTTATGTGGGGTCGCGTGGGCATGCCCCCCCCCCGTTATAGTACATAATTAAAGACAAATCAGGAACTTAGCCTCTTGAAATTTGAAGATAGGTTCTTTGTATAGTTTAAGAAAGAAATTTGGATAATTCCATCCCAAGGGTTTCCCTTGTAATATAAAGGTTGTAGAGAATCCGTTAGTTTTGAAGTTAAACATCTGAAATTATGGATGTACGAGTAACTTATATTTTAAAAAAATAATTAAATATTTATTTAAAAAGATCTTTCACAAAACTTTATGTGGCAGGCCGAATTCAACGCGAGCGATGCCGCGGGCATGAGCTAGTCTTTGCATAAATTGGTTTTGTTTTAAATACATGTGTATACATATACATATGTACCTACATATTTTCGTTCTTTGCATTGTGCTGCATTTTTTATTTGTTAATTTTTCACTATGTACATATATTTTTACGTAAATAAATAATCATGCTTTTTATATACTTTTATTAATTGTTTTAGATTTTCCTTTCACCGATGTTTATATATCATCATTCATTCATATTTCTTTTAGATTTGTCTTTTGAATTTTTTTAAATTATTTGGATTTACTGCAATATTTTGTTTTGATTGTTCTGAGAGTACTATCAATTTTTTGTTGAGTCCAGACCTATTTATTGTGGGTATTTATCTATATCTCTATATTCCTTTACTACCTCATCATACCATATGTGGATTGAAATCTTAGCAACTTGGACAAATCGATCTACTATATTGATTGATCAAATATTTGCCCTTAGGGCAAATAAATTGAAAGAGTATAACTCTGGGCGGGTGCTCCTTGTTGATTTTAAGGCAGCGTACGACACAGTGAATAAAAAGGAGCTTATATGTTTGATGATGACTACAATTGAGGGCACCTTCAGTAGAGTTAAGAGAAGAAATAATTAATTAATTAAGTAAAGAGAAGAATTGCCAGATGCTTTGCAGTCTGCTGTGCTGGATACAGGGTAAATCATTAGCTCCACTCCTTTTTAATATTGCCCTTGGAGACCATCATGAGAAGGGCAAAATTAATGGAGATATTTCACAGAACAACCAAACTCTTGCATATGCAGGTGATGTGGTTATTGTAAGACAATCATTTTAAGCAGTGAAGGAAGCTTTCTGTAGGTTGGAAATGGAGCACAGAAAAAGGGATTCTACATTAATGAAGATAAAATCAAGACCATTGTGTTAAGGAAGAAACTATTCCTTTCAAGCAGTCCAGAGCTTTACCTACCTCTGGTCACTATTAAATGATACCCATAAAAGAGAAAAGGAAATCCCTACTAGAATAATGGCTGCTGAAAAAGCTTATTATTATTCTCTAGTGAGCCTCCTGGAATATATATACATATTTTTTATTTATTTTTTAGTGAATTTTGATTATCCGAACAACCCCAGACATTAGTTCGGATAATCGACGCTCCACTGTTTATTTTATTTTATTGTGATTATCTTTTTTATATACAGTTAGAAAAACTAAGTTGAAAAAACTTCCACAATTAGAATATATTTTTAAAATTTCAACCACTGTATTTCAAATTTTTGATTCCTAAGCCTTTTTAAAAAAAGTTAGTTGACATATAATAAATCAGACTCCTTTCCATACCTGGATAAAGCCCAGATAATAGAACAAGTAAACTTTGTATGTTCTAAAAAAATGATAAAACAGTTAAGAGCAAGAGGATTTACCCATTATGTGTTGACATCTAATTAAGAATTTGTTAATTCTCTTACTCAACCTCCACCAGCTCAGTAAAACAGAGAACATATCACACTAGAATTTCAAAAGTGACATAGGCCAAAAACCTTCATTTTTGGAAAAATGGTAAAAACTATTAATTAGCTTGGAATAGCATTAGGACACCAAGAGTGACACAAGTAGCTCCTGGCAAACAAGCTTTAAGGCTAAGGTTGATACAGTTTTGATAAGAGATAAACAAACATTTATCCATTTCTTTTATGGTCATAACTCACCACTGAAAAAACATCAATTTTTGTGTTGTGTCGCTTTAGAAATACTATTGCGATATGTAAAGTACGAGTATGTATCTGTGTGTATTACCTAAATATGTAACTATTTTAATTAAATTTAATTTTATAGTCTATTTTAACTAATCGATTTAACAATGTAGTGGCTTTTAAAGCTTTATGAAAAACCAAAATGAATCTTGACCTCATATATGCTCTACCCTTAATGCACATGGTAAAAATGATAACATAAGGATACAACAAAAAAAGAACACAAGTATTTAATAATTTATTTTATTATAATGTCAGTTAAAAAAAATAAAAAATGATATCTTAATCCATTAATATATGAGTAATTGATCAATCATCGTAATAGCCAGCTGAATGAAGCAATTTCTCCTTTACTTTTAATAATAATTCCCTTTTTACAGATGCAGGTACTAAAGCTGAAAAATAAAAAAGATCTTTTTAGTTTCTTTTTCTTTAATTGCTAAAATTATAAACAATAAATACATATATTAAATCATTATTATTTTCATAACACTTCGATATATTACAGTAGTGTTAAAAGAAAGGCTTTCCTAACGGGTATAGGGCTGAAACTGTAAGCCTTCTTTGTATCTATTGATCTTTCCATCTTTCCTACCAATGAAGAACTTTATAATGAAGAATTTTCCAGCAGACATTTTTCTCTCATCTATTCATCTACTCTATTATTTTTCACATACTCAAGCTATGAACCCCATGTTTTTCTATGCTCATTACTTTGTTGTTTTTTTCAATAACACCCATGCCTACTTTTGTTAACTTGATATGTTATGAAGGATACAAATAGTCTGGGGGTGCAGTCAATAATAACACAAAATAAGAAAAACTTATTTATTATACGTGCCGACGTTAAATAAAATTAAATTAACAGGATACAACATAAACCATTGCTTGTAACTAACTAATCTTAGACATTAGTAGACAAGTTCTTCTCATTCTATATTTGACTTTTTTCACAGCTGGATTCAAAATCCAGCGACTCTTCTGCAAAGAGTAATAAATAGGAGAGGATTGAAACAATGGCCTAAGCAAATGCATGTCATTGGTTCGAATTCCGCATAGGTATTCCTGGATGTCCTATTATGGTAAATTAGTTTAATCCTTAAACTATAATACTAGTACCAAGTATATGAAGACCTCATGAAATGGAGTTTTCCAGAGATGACCAGTTCAATTTGGAGACTGCAGCTTCCCAGGATGCGATTCCTTCAATTACCTAGGAGGAATGGAAACAAGTAATAATGATGTTATCATCGAGGTTAAACCGAGGCTGGCGGCCTGGCAATAGATGCATGTTTGCCTTACATAAAGTTTTAAAATATAAGAACCTCTCAAGAAGGGTCAAAGAAAACATTTATAAAACTATAATCCACCTTATAGCCACTTATTGCAGCGAAACCTGGGTCCTTACCAAGTCACTGGAGGAAGCTCTTCAAGTCTGGGAGAGGAAGGTTCTAAGAAAAGTTTATGGACCAAACAATGATGGCGAAAACATAAGAATAAGGAATAATGCCAAGCTAACCGAGGTGATTGCAGTTCTTTTAGTTCTTTAGAGGAGGTCCTCCTCCATCTTTGAACAACTGTTGTCTAACCCTGATGGCCATTGCAGCCCTAATGGTAGGCTGTCTAACCCTGTTGACTTTCTTCTCCTTAGCCTGTTGATAACTATTTCTACATCCTTAATGTCTCGTTTTTCAATCGCTTGTCAAGGTCTTCCTCGTGGTCAATGTCCTCTTTGTTTGTATGGTTCCATTGGTTGAGAAGTTGTTGGAAATATTCTTTCCTAATGTTTAATACCTTTTCTTTAGATGCTATCAGCTTTCCTAGCATTTGTATATTTCTTGCTTTATACCCAATCCTTTCTTCCCTTTTCTATATATATATATATATATATATATATATATATATATATATATATATATATATATATATATATATATATATATATAGGTAAATATGGATAAACGATGAAAACACAAAATACATGATAGTAAGCTTTAAAGGCTATGAGATGTTGGCTCTTAGCGGCATTTTAAATTGAGAGATGTAAAAGGAAAATCCTTCGCACTATAACCGGAGCGGTATGGGATGAGAGTCTAAACTCTTGGAGGAGAAGGACCAATAAGAAATTTCTCGCAGAAACTGACCAGTCAATATCTCACGTTATGAAAGCAAGAAGGTTAAGATGGCCAGGGCATGTAGCTCGAAGTAATTAAAGGAAGCGAAAGACGCCTCTAAACAACCATGAATGCCACTATAGTTGGCAAGAGACCACAAAGGAGGCCAAAGACCAAATGGATGGACTGGGTCAATAAAGATGCGGCAGAGCTTCATGTAGCAGACTGGAAATCAGCAGCCTAGGATAGACAGAGGTGGAGAAGGCTTGTACAGGGAGCCAAAGATCTACAAGGTCTGTATAGCCAACCAAAAAAAAAATTATATATATATATATATATATATATATATATTTGGTGTAATTGTGGAGATAATGAAAAATGAAAAAGCACCAGGAAAAGATGGGATCATTGCTTCTGGACACTTAACATCGGAAATATGGAAGAACAAACAAGTACCAGATGACTGGAAGTGTGCTCTAATTCAGCCACAGCATAAAAAAGGAGATAAGACCGGTATCAATAATAATAGAAAAATCTCCCTGCTTCAAATTGCTTACAAAATTCTCTCTAAAGCACTCTTGGACAGATTAGAACCTCAAGCGAATTGACTAATTGAATATCAGGCTGGATTCAGGAATGAGTGATCCAGTGCTGAGCACATAAGGACCTTAAAAACAATATTAAAAATGAGGAAATGCAGAAATACTGTAATTATATTACACAACTTCCAAAAAGCAAATGATTCTATTGATTGTAAAACCTTCTTCAAACTTTGGAAGAATATGGAATCGAGTGAAAGAAACGAACAATCATGGAACAAATACATGAACAACATCCAGAGTGAAATTTATGGGTTAAATTTCAAAGCCTTTTGAACTGGAGTAAATATATGTGTATATATATATATATATATATATATATATATATATATATATATATATATATATGTTTACACACACACACTACACTTGCCTCTTCCTTTTTTTGCAACCTCATTAAATAATTCATCATGCGTGGCATCCACAGAATTCCTCTTTGTTTCCCTGCACATCATATGTATCTGATCAATCCATCCACATTCCTGTAAGCGTGACCTTAACAGTTCCTTAAACCTAACAACATACTTATATACATAATGTAACACCACAAAAGTAATATGCGGAAGTTATAAAATATCTTTCATACACACTTATTATAATCACCAGTAGCTTTGAGCAAAGCCAACTGCTCTGAGCTAGAATCTAAAGTCATATTAATATAAACAATATATTTCAATGGAAAACTAGCTTTTCATTGTCAAGACCAATAATGCTTAACCTTCTTCACAGACTAATGTTATCTTTTCATAAGCCAAAGAGATAGAGGAACAAAAGAAACATAGAAAACTTGATTTGCTGACCTTGAGACATGGTATGTTTCAAATTTTAAGAAAACGGATATTTAATCAGGTTTTATTAATGAGATATATGATATAATTAGACTGAGAATCATTATTAAACAAGAAATTAGAAAGTTATTTTTCTAATAACTGAATAAAAAATAAAAATATATTATACAGTATCTTTAGCATGTCTCCAAGTATTTATAGAATTCCTAAATCGGAACCTCTCTCACAGGGGCGACCTATGTTCTAGTGGTTAGCATAACAACTAACTAAGCCCAAGATCGCGGGTTCGTAGCCCGGTAAGTTGCCCTAGGATTTTTAAAGGTAGTAAAAAATCCTTGTTTATGCTGTCCATGGGAAGGTACGTTAAAGGGGGGTCCCGAGCCTGTAAGATGCCAGGTACTCGTTAAAAACCTTCATCTTAATTAAACCTGGATGGACAAAATTCAGAGCTCCCACTGTAGCATCATCCAGTTAGCCTAATAATGATAGCAGCATAAAAGTGACGTTAAATAAACAAACAAAACATTCTCTTGGTGTCCTTCTCTACTAATACCTCTTAACTTACTCACATAATAACAGAAACTTATTGGTTCTACTTAAACGGTAATTAATCATTTTACAGAGACTTGTTTCAACTTTCTGATAAAGTTTAGATAATATTCAGCAAAGTACTTCTGAACAAGAATTTAAATTTATAAAAAAGAAAAACAATAATGATATTGATAATGAGATAAGTTCAAACAAATAATAGATTTTATTCAGTAATTAAAGACAATTATTACTTTTATTTACGGAATTAAAATAATAGATTTATTTTGCTCTTAAGTCCCCATCTTTGTAATCCCCTGGTGAATATGCATTATCTTCCTCTTTTGGCATCTTCCTTCCATAGGCGGATCCAGGGGAGGGGCACGAGGGCACGTGCCCCCCAGACGGTTGTTTGAGTACTGTGGAGAATTCATTACAGTATATACTTATAGACAAATCAAATGATGATAGTTGTTAAAATAACAGAAATAACATGAGTGAAACAATTGTTTAGATATTTTAATAAGTCTTTCTATAAATACTACAAGTGTATTTCTAAGTTATTGTTGATTTTTTAGCCCGCCTACCCGTTGTGCCTCCCCCCCAGAAAAAAATCCTGGATCCGCCCTTGCTAGGGCCCACGCTAAAAGATCAGGCATAAGAAAATAAACTGGATGAATGATAAGGTTAGGGATACAGAAAAAGCAAGAAACAGTAATGTACCAGAAAGACCAACGAGGGTGAAGATGAACGCCTATTGATTGCAGGCAAAGAATTAAAAAAAACATAGGAAGAAATAATTTTTTTTTATTAATTGTTATAATTTTAAATATTTTTATGGTTCGTTTTAGCGTACCCTCGCGAGATGGCAACCATATATATCAATCGAAAGCTCTTTCGATTTGTAGTCGAATGACATAACTCCCAGCGTCCGCAAAGGTCAAATAAAAAAGCTACGCGTCCATTAAGTTAGATTAGGTTAAGTTTTTTTGGTAATTAGATGGTTAGGGGTGATTAGATGGTTAGGAGTGGTGGTTAGGGGTGGTTAGATGGTTAGGGGTGGTGGTTAGAGGTGGTTACATAGGGTATCTATCGTTTTGAACGTTTTTGAAATTTTGAAACGCGAGGGTACGCTAAAACGAATGTTAGCCATTTTTATTTTTTAAGAGAAATAAAAATATGCCTTTGATAACTATCAAGGAATCGCGTTGCTCTCATGCGCGTATACGATACTATCCCAAATACTATTTAAGCATCTCTTTCTATATGCTGAAAGGGAACTTGTTTCGTAACAGTGTGGTCTTGGGAAAGGAAAATCAGGCCAAATCTTCTGTCTGCGGACAATTTCGGAAAGAGACCGAGAATATCAAATAAAACACACCATCAATTCAAAGACTTTAAAGCGGCGTACGATAGCATACGAAAAACCGAAAATGAACAGAAAAACTGACAGTGCCCTTAGGGAACTTAATGTACCTGAGACACGCATACGAATGATTAAAGTTACTATAAGGGATTCGAGATGTGTGGTTAAGATAAATGGCCAAAGGTCAGAAGAATTTCATGCATGGAAGGGACTTCGGCAAGGTGATGCACTGGCCTGTTTATTGTTTATTTTTATTGCTGACTGGTCTAAAACTTATTATCATCTGCCTGTACTTTTCCCTTAGTATGAACCCAGTGCCAAATTCATGTCGGTTCTCATGAGAGCTATAGTAGATGGAGTGACGTCTTTTTTCAAAAATTCCCTGTCCAGTCCATCCTGACCTGGATAGCGCCAATGCCGATCATGTACTTGTCTAGATGTTCTAAGAGAAGTTTTAGCGCTCCGGGTCTATAAAGTGACAATATGTTTCAGTATCTAAAGTTAAGAATCCTATGGGGGCGCCGGGTCGTTTCCTTTTAAGACTGATCTTATCCGAACATTTTTTTTAATTTTTTAATTTATTTATTGATATCTACAACTGTATTACAATAATACAACAAGTAAATAGGCAAAGTGATATATAATGACATGATAATGACAATTAGAGAAACTACCCACTGGTAGTACTCAAATCAAAGTTCAAGTAAGGAGGTCACGTGGCCATCTTCTTTTCAGACGCCTCGGAGGATTATTGGGAATTAAAGAGGAAGCTAGGTTTGAAACTAAAGAGGGTTTGAGTGGTAATGAAGTTTGTTATGAAAGGATAGATACCGGGTTCGGGCCAAATCAGCAACAAAAGGGACATTAAGGTCGTTATGGATGACTTTATTCTTAACAAAATAAGGAGCATTGAGGATTTTACGAAGGATTTTGGACTGTAAGGATTGGATACGAGAGGAATTCGATGGCTTAGTGGAGCCCCAAAGCTCTACTCCGTAAGTCCAAATAGATGGTATGATGGTCATGTAGATGAGTCTTTTGTAATTAATTGGGAGATTAGAGAGTTTGTCTAGTAAGTGTTGAAGTAGCCTGAAACGTCGTGCGGTTTCTTGTCTTTTCAGTCTTGTATTGGATTCCAGGTTAATCGTTTGTCGAGGTGCAACCCTAAGTATCGGATCTGTTCTACAGGCACCAGAGGGATATTATTAAAGGATACTGAAGGGCAGGAAGTCATTGGTTTACGTCGTAAGGTAAAAGTGATTTGATGCGATTTTTGAGATTTTATTTTAATTTTCCAGTTTTGACACTATTCTTCAAGATCAGTGATATGGGATTGGAGGCTTTGGGATGCAATAACTGGATTGGTGTTGACTGATAATACACATGTATCATCAGCATACGTGGTAAGGATAGTATTAGGATGAGTTGGGATGTCAGCAGTATAAACTGTATATAGGATTGGACCAAGGATACTACCTTGAGGAACACCAGCAGATTGGGAAAAGAGGGACGAATAGACATTGTATGGTTTACTTGGAAAGTTCTATTTGTGAGATAGGATTGTAGGATGAGAAAGTATGTAGAGGGTAGGAATTTGCGGAGTTTGTGGAGCAAGCCCGGATACCAGACTCGGTCAAAAGCCTGTTCCACGTCAAGAAAGACTCCCGAACAACATGATCCACGTTCTAATGCAGATGAGACTACATCCACCACACGATGGCATTGCTGAATGGTGGAGTGTATCCGAACATAAGAACATAAATCTCCCATACTACAATTTCGGACTGAAACACGCTCGAAGCATCATTAATAAGTGAGAATCGTAAACGTTTCATGCCAAATAGAGTAAGAAAGTGCATTTAAGTGTGAAATGTCTTATTTAATGGCACTATTTAAATGAATATTGCTTTAATTTGAAATGATTTCCAATTGTTGCTATGGACTTCCGTCGGTCCGGGGAAGTTTCACCTAAAGCAGCAATAATTTAAATTAGGAGTTTTATTAAGCGGAAACCGACAATGATAATCTAAATTTGGATGATGTAATGGCATTAAATACAGTTGTCTAAAACAGGCATGATCTAGGACGGAAGCTCATAAACCGTAGCCCCTGAATTTTATATGTTTTACAACAAAATGCCTTGACACAGTTCGTATATAATTAAAAAGTTATAATTGTCCTTCTTTTTGTTTTTCTTACAAATTTTGTAAGCGTCCTCTTTGATTATGTTTTAATCTTTACCACGTTAGGGAAGATCGAATTTTTACCTCTCGACAGTTTTATTATGGGGAAAAGGTTTCAATTATGTAGGTTATTAATTTTGATATCGTGTGGTTCCTGTGTTATTTATTATTACCTTTTGACTATTATCTAACTTGTGAGAAATCAAGAAAATATGCGCAGGATTGGAAAACTAACTACAGGGTATATACCTAGAGGGTCATATGGTAACCCAAAAGTGGTTCCATTTCAAGAAATTTTACCCTTAAAATTAAGAAATATGGTATCAGGAAAGGGAGGTAAAACCAGCACAGCTGCATGTGTTCAAGAGATGTCAGTTTTATTTGCTTGCCTAAAGAAAAATGACTTTAAGGAAAGTGCTTGTGCAAAAGAAATATCAATGTTTCAGAACTGTTATACAAACCATAAAGAACAATTGGCTCTCAAACAACAGCAAGAGAAGAAAGGTTTATTGGTACCGGGAGATAAGCAATTATCTCATAAACAAGCAAATAAACTTTTAAAACAATTTCCTAACTGAAGCTAAAGCTTTAGTATTTTTTTTTATGCTATTGATAATATGCTTTTGAAAAAAGAAAAAGCATGCCTTAAACCGTTATCATTGCATTACAACTTCATTGTATTTTAATCAAACTCAGCTAATCAATTATAATTAATCAAAAACCGCTGACTTGCTGGAATAGTAAAAAAACTTTTGTTAAATGAAGGAATTAAAAAATAAATCTTTTTGCAAATTCCTCTATTTGTTTGCCTTTATTTTATTTTTAGTCTTTCTAGTCAGAGATAAAGCAGTTGCTGCCTTATTTCAGAAGATTATTTTTGTGCTTCTCAAATTTAATCAATCTACATTCATAAGTTCTTCAATTAGGCTTATGAATAATATCTCCTAACTTATATTACAACATTTTGGAATTTTGCTTTCAAGAAATTAACTAACATGTATGATAATTAATTTAAAATGATATTACAATTATCAATTAATACCAATTTTAGTTTAAAATAATGAAACACACATATATTTTTTAAATAATATATACTATATTATTAATAATATAGTAATTGGAGTGGCAGATCTTTTTTTATATATTAACACTTTATTGAAATATTACAATCTGCCACTTGTGGGCAGTAAGTAATAGTGCTGTGTAGCTTACAGTCATTCCATAACAAAACAATAATATAAACAAAATAAAATAAATAAATATATACATGCGGTAACAGAAAGAAATTAATGCGGAAGTGATAATAAAATAAAGTAAAAAAAATAAAATAAAATGTACACATTCATACCCTATTTACAATTTGCCTGGGGTCCCCGAACTGAGCTTCTTCCCCAGGAATGAGGGCAAAGCAGGAGTCTGGGAAGCCCCAGCCGCATCACTGGCATTAAACGCCAATGGAAGCTGGTTAAGGGCGCTTCACACCCACAGGTCGTGAGTGGAGAATCTGGCCAGTGCCAGTACTCCAAATAACATTATTACAACAGATCTCGGGGCCATTGCCGGTTTAGACGGCGGGGTGGGTTATATGAATGTGTAGAACTGGATAATGACTGAGCCAGGGGGTTGGGATGACAGGCAAGGTTTTGGTGAAAGTTTGAAAATTTAGTAGGGATGAGGTCGAGGACGAAAGGAATGTTGAGATCATTATAGAGGGTTTTGTTGGAAACATAATGAGCATTGACAATAGTTCTCAGGACTTTGGATTGAAAGGATTGAATGCGTCTGATATTCGATTGTTTTGCGGTCCCCCACAGTTCCAGTCCATAGGTCCAAATAGGTTTGATGATGGTCTTGTATATTAGTAATTTATTGTCTATTGAAAGATCGGAGGTCCTACATAGTAATCTGTATAATTGGCTAAATCGCCTGTTAAGTTCTTGTCTTTTGAGTCTGGTATGAGGATTCCATGTAAGTCTTTTGTCTAGGAGGAAGCCAAGGTATCGTACTGTTTCGGAAATAGGTAGGATGGTTTCATTGAATTGGACAGAAGGACATGTTCCCCGGCGAAGGGTAAAAGTCACGTGTTTGCATTTTTCCTCATTGACTTTGATCCGCCATTGGTTACACCAAATTTCAATGAGTGAAAGGTGGCTTTGTAGGTTCCAGGAAGCCATTTCGAGATCTGGATGAGATGATAGGATAGCTGTGTCGTCTGCGAACGTTGCAAGGAAGGTTTCAGGAGTAGTTGGGATATCAGCAGTGTACAATATGTATAGGATAGGACCCAAGACGCTGCCTTGGGGAACTCCAGCTTGAATTGGGTAAAGATTGGAATATTCATTACCACAGCGTACTTGGAAGTAGCGATCAGAGAGGTAGGATCGAAGAACTAGGAATAAGGATTGAGGTAACTGGGTTTTGAGCTTGAACAGCAAACCGGCATGCCATACCCGGTCGAAAGCTTGTGCTACGTCCAGAAATGCGCCTGTGCAGTATTGTTTGCTTTCAAGAGCAGAGGATATGTGATCGATAACTCGGAGTCCCTGCTGGACCGTCGAGTGCCTGGGACGGAATCCAAACTGATGTGAGGGAATATTATTGGATTCGATGATGGGTAGGATTCGTTTCAGGAGGATTTTTTCAAAAATTTTGGAAAGAATAGGAAGCAGGCTGATGGGTCGGTATGATGAAGTGACATTGGGTGGTTTGCCAGGTTTAGGGAATAGGATGATGACGGAGTGTTTCCACAGCAAAGGGAAGTGAGTTGTACGAAGGATACAGTTGTATAGATAGGTAAGGAAAATAATCGCTTTTTGAGGAAGACGTTGAAGGATCCGGGTGGTAAGAAGGTCATGTCCAGGAGATTTGCGGACTTTTAACTTTTGTAAGAGAAATTTGACCTCAGAGGGATTTACAGCTTTAGGAGGTAAGGATAGAGGAATGGGTGAAGAAAGGAATTCATTAATATTGGAAACGTGGTTAGGGTGGATTTCAGGATGTGGGATAAATGTATTTGAAAGGTGTTTGGCAAATTCCTCTGCTTTGTCCTCATCTGATGCAGCCCAAGAACCTCTTCACGTCGGAGAGGAAGGGAAATAGAGTGGTATTTGAGTATTTTTTTGGTGGCATTCCAAAGGGAATTATCTGAAGCAGATAGTGTGGAAAGGTAGGATTTGTAGGATTCGGATCTATAGGTTGTCAGGTTCTTTTTGATTAATTTGGTAAAGTGGTTATACAGTCTCCGATCGTGAGGATGCCTGGTTCTTTGCCAAAGGGATCGGTAACGGCGTTTAGTAAGGATAAGATCCCTAAGATCTTGCGGTAATGGATTTTTCTTTCAGACTTTGAAGGAAGGACGGGGTGAAGATGCAGTCCAAACTGCTTGCTGGATCATATGGTAAAGGAATTGACGGCATCATCTAACTCCTGAGGTGTTTTTAGGGAAACTCTGAGGTCAATGGTGTCGGATACAAGCTGGTGAAATAGGTTCCAGTCAATTGGTCCCCTAATAAATGATGGCGGAGGAAGTTTGGATATTGGGAATATAGAAAGGGTAAGGATCAATGGACTGTGATCTGAGGACAGTTCATCAAGGCGTTCTATGGAATAGTTTAAGGAACCTAAGCCAGCATGGATGAAAAAGTCAAGGAGATCAGGATTTTGGTTTGGGTCAGTGGGCCAATATGTAGGGGTGCCTAGAGAAATAAAACTGGAATTATGGAGTTAAGTGCAGAGAGGAGGATGCGACCTCGGGTGTTAGTAGTTCTTGAGCCCCATTGTTGATGTTTCGCATTAAAGTCTGCACCTAAAAGGAAATGAATCCCTAAGGAGTTCAGGAGAGAGCTGAATTCGGAATGGGAAATGGATTTATTAGGAGGGCAGTACACCGATGCTAATGTGATGGGAAAGGAAAAGGTTTTGATTGTAACAGCTGTAGAGAGTGGAAATGAGTGATGGGAGAGGGATTGATGGACTATGACAGCAGTACCACCGTGAGCTTTTCCATCAGGATGGTCGGTCCGGTAGTTTTGGTACTGTGTTATGCTGAGCTTCCGTTTACTGGTCAGTCGAGTTTCTGTAATTAAGGCTACATCAATTTTTTTATCATGCAGTAAAGATGTTAGTTCGTCAGTGTGGTTCCGAATACCATTGGCATTCCAAAGGAGAATGGATAAGCTAGATGTCATTTAAGGATTTTGTTGGACAGGAAAGAGATGGGAAACAAGATTTGTTAGGAGAGATATTAGTGGTGTGACCATGGATTTGAACTCGGAGAGGAATGATGTGAGTAGTGTTGTGAGATCAGTAGCATTTGAAGGAGGGGGGATATGAGGGATTTGGTGCGGGATATTTGGATTTTGATTCATGGAATATATTGGTTGTTGGGGCTGGTTTTGTGGTTGTAAAGGATTGATTTGTGGTTTAGAGAGGTGTTTTGGGGGTTCGGGTTGTAGCGTGGCCCCGAGATTATTTGTTTGTTGACCACCTGACATTTCGGCGTAGGAGACAGCTCCATCTACAATTTTAGAAGGCTGTCTTCTTGAGGTCCTCACTTCTTCGCTGGGCCGATGTGCTGCCAGAACATGAGATTTTATATTTTTGTAGGTTTGGCAACCTTTATAATTGGCTGGATGGCCTTGAAGACATAGTGCGCAGACAGCTGGTGTTTCTCTCGGCTTGACACATTCTTCAGTTTTATACGGTTCTCCGCATTTGACGCACCTTGGAGTATGATGGCAGTAGTGCCTAGTGTGCCCGTCTGCTTGGCAGTTATGACATTGCACATGTCTTTTTTTGGGTAAGGCTTTTCGATTTGAACCTGGGTATAGTAAAGTCTATTAACATCATAGATTTTTTCTGCTCCTGGTGCTGGTTCTAAATCTATGAAGAAGAGAGGTAATGGAGTTTTGTTGCCTGTCCCGGGGTGTACAGTATTCTTCTTGTAGACATTTGTAATTTGTCTAACTTTGAAGCCCATGGCAGTCAATTCTTCTTCTATGACGTCAGCAGGGGTGGTTGGGTGCAATTTCCTGACTACAACTCTGATGGATCTCTCCTCCTTCAATTGATACGTATGATAATCAGCTTTAGTCTCCGTAAGGTATTTGACTATTCGTCGGTATGTCTCGGGCGTGTCTGACCCTGGTTGGGTATTTTCATTCGACGGTCCTGCCTTGGGTTCCTTATTATCATTCGGAGTAGTAGGAGGTGTGTCAACTTTACGCCTTCTATTAGGTTTAGGTTTACTAGGGATGTTTCTCGTAGCTGATTCTAGGGATCGACTTCTCTTTGTATTTCCTTTTTTATCTGATTTACTGGATAATACTTGGTGGTAAAACTTCATTTTGGAGTATTATATCACTGGAGCAGATAGTATTAAAGAAAAGAAAGGTAGGACAGAGAGGAAATGGAACTAAATAAAAATAAAGAGTTTGTATGAGATCTGATCTGAATACGGCACAGATCAGCCTCATTCGGTGCCAGAGGCAACACTGATAGGGTCTTCTTACCTTATACTGGGTGGGGATGAACCTGTCGCGACCAGCACAAAGATAAGCAACTCCTGTCTCTTAAATCACTTAATTTATAATTAATGTAGTCACGTTATAAGTCCGCAATTAGCTACGAAACTTCACATTTTACTTCACTAGTACACAGACTATGACTATGTAAAAAGCCGTGAATGTACGATAAAGTTAATAGGTATAAAAAATAAAGTATCACAGAGACGATGTTACTCACTCCAGCGCGTGCTGTGAACTCGGAGTGGCAGATCTAGTCTAATTCTGTCAATCAAAACAGAATCATCATTGTTATATGTTGTTGTAGATTACTTGAGCAGTCAATTCAGTGTACTGAAGTACTTATTTGAAAAAAAGATAAGTAAATTAAACAAAAAATGTAACAATGCTAAAGCCTGAACATTAACTTTATACAAACAGTGGATAGGTTGAATCCTTAATTCACAAGAGGTTACAAAATCTCTCCGATCATCCAAATAAAACAGACAATTTTTCACTACGAGACATGATTACAGGATGATTAATACAACATTTAATATGCATTATCTATAACCGGAGTAACTTAAGTTAATTGACTTCTCACCCTCTCATATTTGACCTATAAAAAAAAAAAAAAAAAAAATCAAACCACTAATCATAAAGATTAGTCGTTAATTTTATGTTTTAATATTAAATTAGTTAAACCACTAAGTAAAACAAACAACAATCAAGTGATTTTTTGCCTACCGATCAAGGACTTAATTTCTCTCTTTCTCTCACTTCATATAAAAAAACTTAGGGTCCTGGTTTAATTTTGTCATGAATAACGTATAAAAAACCTTTGTTGATTTCAGTAGCTTGCTACATTAACTGTTTACCTTAAGAATATTTTTATTAAGCAGTTATTTAAGCAAGTATAGTTAAATCACTTGAGGATTTGAAAAGGAATAAATTATTCTCTTATGATAAACATATATAAACTATATTTGTCATATAAAAATTAGTTAACATTACATATAAATAACTCTCAATGATCATTCTATCTTTTAAAACAGCCATCAACAGTTTAAAACAGCATCTTTAATGTTTGTTATCTCCAAATTTTAACTTTCCTATCTTCCCCTCCTGTTACAATGACGCTTCCATCGTCAGCAGCAGTAATCGACAGTACTGCACCTAATAACAATTACAAAAGTATTTTAGAAAAAAAAATTTCTAAAATTTATTTAAAATAATTTTATTCATAAAAGAAATTGGTCAGTAAAAAAATAAGGTAGATTGCCATAATTGTTTTTCTTAGCACAGGTGATGGCCAATACATCAGCCCGCGACAACAAAATGAATATTCTTCTTTGCCTTTCTCCATTGAATATAACTGTAACCAAAGCTTCTATATATTCTTCTATATAGTTAACTTTCATCATACTCATTCATTCAAAAATTATTAGCTTGTACATGATACTTACTTTTTTTATTGAATCAAATAATCTTGCTTGTTCACAAAAACACTATTCTCAAGAGAATAATTTTAAAAAAATAGATTGAATAAAAACAGAAAATTTATAGGATAAAATCATTATTCTGCAATCTGCAAATTTTTTTTTATACTTCATTTGATAGGGGAAAAACTATAGGGCTTGCGTCAGCAACATGAGTGATATGCTCGTGACCTATTGTGCAAGACTGGCGATGCTTAGCAGCACATATGTGATTTACATGATTAGTTTTAATCAACTTTAGTCTAAAAGTTAGAGTTTGTTTGATATAAAAATAATTGATATTTAACTAAAAGGTCATTAAGTAGTTGTGAAATTTAATAGCAACCTAATAATCACCTAAACCATCAATAACTAGTTAAACTATTCAGTTTGAGATTTTATTTTTCATAGTTAAATATCTTGTTTTATGAAATGATTTAAGTATTGTTGAACTTAACGATGATTAAAATGAAAATAAAGTTCATTAACATTTATGTTAATACAAATACAAGGTATAAATAACATAACTATATTTTTTTATTTTTTTTTAAGAATAATTTATTGATATTTACAACTGTAATTATATTACATCAAGTAAATCTGCTGTATGAACAAAGGACATGAAAAAAAAAAACACTTGTGGAGAAACTACCCATTGATAGCACTCCAATAAAGTTCTATAGTAGAAGGTCTCGAGGCCATCTTCTTTACAGACGCCTCGGAGGGTTATCAGGAATATTATGGGAAGCAAGTTGAGAGATTATCAGATTCAAGTGTGTGTATGGAGCTTTTCAGGGAAGGATAGGTATCTAGTTTGGGCCAAATCAGCAATATATGGGATATTAAGATCATGATGGATGAGTTTGTTTGTGATATAATAAGGAGCATTGAGGATTTTACGGAGGATTTTGGATTGTAAGAATTGGATGGTTTAGTAGAGCCCCAAAGCTCAACGCTGTATGTCCAAATAGGTCTGATAACCGTCATGTAAATGTACATGACTCTTTTGTAATTAATTGGGAGCTTTGAACGTTTGTCCAGTAAATGTTGAAGTAGGCGAAAACGTTGAGCAGTTTCTTGTCTTTTCAGTCTTGTTATAACTATATAAAATAGAAAAATAATTTTATTCTGAGACCAGGTCCCTTAAGAATAACAGATGTGTACAAAATTAAATATATATCTGGGGCTAAATTATTGGAATAATAAAATATTTAAACAATGACATGAAAATGAAACTAAAAGCTATGTTCTGGTAGAGAAAAAAAATCTAAAATAACAAGAATTAAGCTGAGAGAAAAAAATAAAGAAATGAAAGCACCTAACAATATAAAAAATAATAACATTGTTAAAGGAGAATATTTATGGTGATTCATCAACCGCTTCTGATGAATATGAGCGAACTAATTATTGATGATTGTATCTGTGGCACCTGTGCATAGTGGGCTAAGTTGAATTTTGTGAATTTCAAGCTATCTACTTAAAATCGTAAATCTTTTCTCTTTCCTTATGCCTAACACGCTAAGTGTTCCGTCCATTGCAATGAAGGATATTCCTTTGTGAATCGTGGGCTGATACTCCAATCTTGAACTTAAAATAAGTTCAGAAAAATTACGATTCTAAGTAGATAGCTTGAAATTCACAAAATTCAACTTAGCCCACTATGCACAGGTGCCACAGATATATCTCAACTATTTCAATAAAATTATTGATATTTTGTGTTGAGCTTGTGCAAATTGATTTAGAAATTCAAAAAAGAACACAGTTATCCTCATGACTGCCTACTTAAAATTTTTTTAAAATTTTAAAATGAAAGCAAAAACATACATTGGATAATAAATAATAATAATAATTTAAGCATCCATAATAATACAATAATATAGATAACTAACTTTACAACCAAACAATAATTGCATTAAACTGTAATGTTTAAAAAATTGTTACATTAAATAATAATTTACCTTGGTGAGCTTCAAACTGCTTTATAAGGGTAATATTAATTAAATCCCAAAGGTATAGACTACCTTGCGCTCCACCAACTAGAAGTGTAGTTCCATCCCAGGCCAGGCTTCTGTAATATAGCAACGTGACTATTTAGAATGCATGTATTTTTTATCAAACCACATTCAAGTATTATAGGAAAAAAATTATTTAAAAAACTAAAGCCTAATTAATTGTATGCCAAATTTAAAAGTACAATGAATTTGTGAATTAAATCAAAATATAAAAACTTTTTTTTCTACTTACAACAAAGGATTATTTTCATGATAATAATATATTTGTGAGCATTACATAAACATTTGGACTTCAAAATTATATGTACACCAAAGGTAGGATATTCGTGAAGGAACTGAAAGATTTTCTATGAAAGTGTAAAAAAAAATTTTTATTCATGCAGATACAAGAAAACTTCACCACCAGAATCGAAAATTTACATTAGTTAAGATATCAAGAAATAAATTTGTGACTGTCATATGTTTTTTGGTCTATCTAAACATAAATCCATGTAATAAGTATGCTACCTACAATCATTAATCATTAATTTATCCATAAGGAATAACTTATTGGCACTTTTTTTTTTACAGTATTAGTATCATAATTCATGATTTCTTACTTGAGTTTATCAATGTGACATTTACTAAAAACAGTAGTGCCTGTGCAAAGATCAAATACTTTGAGACTTTGATCATCACTGCAAGAAACAAGCTTGGTACTGTCTGGACTAAATTCCAAACAACTTACACTCTCTTTATGACCTAAAAAATAAAATAGAATAAATTGTTTATGGAAGAAAGTGATCCGGGTAGAGGTCAATGAATTTCTCCAATTCTAAGAGAAATTCATTCGCCTCTACCCGGACCACTTTCTTCCACATATATTATCAAGGTCAACTATTATCATTCAATAAAAATAAATTATTTTTATAAACATTAACAAATCTTAAAATTTGTTTAGTTGACTATTAGGTCAGCTGAAAAGTTCATAGGCTGACATATAATTGGTATCACTAAAATTAAATCCATATCTCTAGGTAATCGGCTTTTTCAATTGGACCAAATTCTGTAATCCCCTAGTAGAATGCCAAAATGGATTTAGAAAAATGGAAATATAGGGGATGCACTGATAGTCACTTTACTTTATCGAGTCATCCAGTTACAACTGATGAAATCCAAAAGGCAGGTTTATGCAGTGTATGTAGACTTGCAGAAGGCATTCGATACCGTTAGTCATGGTTTGCTATGGGAGAAACTCTTCCGATTTGGAGTAAGTAGAAAGTGGGTCAACATCTTGCAAGCCCTTTACAGCCAGGCTTCATTTAGGGTTAAATTTCAGAATGAATTTTCTAGGGAAATCCCTGTTTCGCAGGGCATTCTACAGAGGGACATCCTCTCACCCATGCTCTTTTCAAGATTTGTGAATGACTTGGAAGAATATCTTTTGAAGGAAGGTTGTTCTAGTGTCAGTATTGACCATGAAGACGGTATTACGATCCTCATGTATGTGGACGACTTGGTTTTACTATCTAACACGTTAATCGAGGCGCAAAAAAAACTAAACGTCTTGGAAAAATATTGCGGAAAAAAACACATTAAAGTTAACATAAACAAAACTAAAGGCGTTGTATTCAGGAGATCACAAGGCAAACTTAAAAAAGAAACCCTATACTATAAAAAAAAAATTGAGACTGTTAGTTCTTTCTGCTTCCTCGGTATAGTTTTCTCCAACTCGGCTCTTTTTCATTTAGCAAGTCAAGATATGATGGCTAGAGCTGCTATCGCTATGAGCACGGTTAAACAGATTATAATCACCTCTAGGTCACTTTCCTGGATCTTAAAAACCACGCTTTTCTACAGTTTAATCCGTTCAGTTTTATTATACTCCTGTTGAATATGGTCATTAAGGTACTTAGATGAAATAAAGAAAATTCAGGTTAGATTTTACAAATCGCTCTTTTACTGGCCTAATCAAACCCCAGGTTACATAATAAGACTAGAAACAGGCTCAATAATGCTTAAATTGCAGGTCTTAAAGCTTACAATCAACTGTTGGTTGAAAATCTTACAAATGTATAATAATAGACTATCTAAAATATGTTTTAATAAAATGTTATCGGTTCAAAAGTCCTCTACTAATTTTATCAAATTTAACTGGGCCAGCTCACCTGAAAATCTGCATCTTCTATAATCTAATGGTTTCTCTATAAGGTTTAAGTGTGTAATGAGATGTACCAAGTTCTGAGTAATACAGGAGAAAGGTGTAAGGTAAGGAGTAAAAAATACCTGTACGCATCCTCATACACATAAAACAGAAGATGTAATCTCTGGTAGCATTCAAACTAGACTACGCGGATTAAAAACAGTCCACTGCCTGTGGCGTGGAAAAACATAAAACTAACGGCGCTAGTAGTACAAATTATAAGAGGTGGGAGTTTAAAACTAGGTAAAATTAAATTAAAAGAAAAACTGCCGAAATACGGCACACCGGCCCCCCCTGAACAACTGTTCAGGAGAGGTACCTGGAAAAGACAAAATAAAGGTGCCGCAGCGAACCCCGCCGAGCACAGACTCCGCACATCTAGAAACCTAGAAAAAATAAGTGAAAAAACAAAAAAGGTAATCTTTTGAAAAAAAAAGTAACAATTAAAGTTTAATTGTAAATAGGAAGCTTATAAAGCTTCACTACTGGTCGCAAATACTTGCCTGTCGGAGTTAAGACCTCGGCCTGCCGAACCACACCATCCTCCCCAGCGCGCACAGCAGATATCCTACCTAAAGGCCACGTAGAAGGAGGTGAATTGGCTTCATCGATTATGATAACTAAGTCGCCAACACCTAAATTGGGACAAGAAGCGTTCCATTTCTGCCTTGGTTGCAACAAGGGCAAATATTCAACTCTCCATCTCTTCCAGAAAGACTGGTGCATAGATTGCACCCATTTAAAGTTGACAGGAGTACAATGAGATGGATGAACCTCAGGCTCAGGTAGAGAAGTTAGAGGACGACCAATTAAAAGATGACCAGGAGTCAGGGCCTCAAAGTCAGTAGGGTTGCTAGACATAGGAGTTATAGGTCTGGAATTTAGAATTCCTTCTATTCGGACCAATAAAGAGTTTAAATTGACCCAAGTGGGTACTTGATTATTTAACATTCGGGTAAGATGATGTTTAACAGAACGGACGGTACGTTCCCACAGTCCTCCTTGGTGAGGAGCTGAGGGTGGATTAAAGTTAAAGTTGATACCTTTTTCATCGCAAAAAGATTTAACTAAGGCTGAAATATGAGGATTATTGAAAAACGATTTCATCTGTCTGGCAAGGAGTATAGAGGAACCTATGAAATTAGTGCCACAGTCGGAATACAGCTGTGAGGGACAGCCACGCCTACTTATAAAACGGTGTAAAACGTCAATGAAGGAAGCAGTAGAGAGATCAAGCGAAAGCTCTAAATGTACTGCTTTAGATGCCATACAAACAAAAACACAAAGATATGCCTTAATAATAGGTGCCTTGCGCAAGTGAGAAGACTTCACACTAAAGGGCCCAGCAAAATCCATGCCGGTGTGAAAAAAAGGAGGTGAAGGATTCACCCGTGGTGGAGGTAATTCACTCATTAGTGGAACTTTATGTACAGGAACAGCTCTAAAACATTTAATACATTTTAAGATTCGAGATCGTATAATTTGGCAAGCAGATAAAATCCAAAAATTTAAAGAAAGATGGTACTGAGTAAAAGTTAAACCTGCATGAAAATAAGTAATGTGGTAATGATCAATTAGAAGGTGTACAAAAGGATGTGATTTTGGTAGTAAAATTTGATATTTCGATTGTACAACGTTAGAATGCGATAGTCGACCTCCGACTCTAATTACACCACATGAATCTATAAAGGGGTTTAATCTTTTAATTCGTAAACTTGGTGTTTTATTTTTAGTTAAGGCTTCAATTTCATCAGAAAATGTACAACGTTGAATGTAATAACAAACTCGAATGCTAGCTTCAGAAAATGTTACAGGTTTACGATTCCTAAGACAACAAAGCCAAGAAAGAATAACTTTGGTTACACCAATAAGGCGTGTCAAAGAAGAAATATAGAAATATTTAGAATCGGTCCACAAATGTGAAGCTGAAATTATACTACTAGGGCCAAAAAGTTCTAGAAAATGTTGTACCAGAGAAGCTAACAAATGAGCTGCACATAGCTCTAAACGTGGGATCGACATTCGCTTTACAGGAGCTACCCTACTTTTTGCCATAAGCAAAACGGGTTTATTTTTACATGATACTGACTGTAAATATAGAACTGCGGCGTACCCAGTTTGAGAGGCGTCACAGAAACCGTGTAAAATATATAAACTATTTGAATCAGTAGAAAAGGGTCTCGGAACTGTACATTTAGAAAGAGTAGAACAATCCTCAAAAAGAGCCAAAAAATCGTTATGTAATTCTGAACTGAGAGGGGTATCCCAGTCAAGAGGTACGCACCAAAGGCGCTGCATAAAGTGTTTAGCTCTCAAAATAAAAGGTGTTAACCAACCACAAGGGTCAAAAATGTGAGAGATGTAAGATAATGCAATACGCTTAGTTATGGTTTTATTATTAGGAACAGAAATATCAACAGGAATTGAAAGAGTATCCTCGCCAGGATCCCATAAGGTACCTAACAGAGGTACAGATTGCTGAACTACTTTGGTGGATGGTTCAAGTAAGTGATCTTCAGGAATATCCTTTAATAAAGAAGGGTGATTTGTAATCCATTTTCTTAAAAGAAAATTTCCTTTGGCCAAAAGAGAAATAATTTAATTTCTTAAAAGTAACGCTTGGTCTAAAGAATTAGTCCCTACAGCTATATCATCAACAAAAATGTTGGATTTCAATGATGAAGCAGCTAAAGGAAAATTAATTCCTTCATCCTCCACTAGTTGAGAAATTGTACGCAAAGCTAGATAGGGTGCACACCTAGTACCATACGTGAAAGTAGTTAGATAATAAGTTTGAATTGGTTTTGAGGGGTCATTTCGCCAAAGTATACATTGAAATGGATAATCTTCAGGATGTATGGCAATCTGCCGAAACATTTGACCTATGTCACAGACAAAAACATATAAAAACTGACGGAATAAAGATATAACATCAGAAAGTAAAGGTTGTAATTTTGGCCCAGCATAAAGAAGATCATTCAAAGAAAGACCTGTAGTAGTTTTAGAAGTTGCATTAAAAACAACTCTAATTTTAGAAGTGTCACCATGTGATTTAAACACACCATGGTGGGGTATAAAATAATGCTTGGGACCGTTAGCAAGAGTCATATGACCTTGTTGTAAATAATCGTCCATAAAGGAACAATATTGAGATTTAAATTCAGTATTAGAAGCGAATTTACGCTCTAGAGCAGTAAATCGCGCGTAAGCAGTTTTATAAGAGTCACCAAGGGTGTGAGTAGTAGAAGGCAGAAAAGGTAGTCTAACTTGGTAACGACCTGATGGAGTTCGAGCGGTAGTTTCTTTAAAAAAGGTTTCACAGAATTCATCCTCATGTGAAGGTGTAGAAATAGCCTTAGGAGGTTCTTCAACACTCCAAAAGCGTTCTAGAGATAAATGTAAGTCCGATGAAGGATCGGCATAAAAGCTTCTAACGGAAGGAGGAGTAGTAGAAAACCCAAGAGGGGTTGCAATTAAGGCCGAATCAGTGTTCCTGGGGGCGGAGCCCATTAGAATATAACCGAACACAGATGGAACGGCAGTAGGAAAGTTTGGCCCTAACACAACTGGAGAACCACCTTCTAAGGCGATAACAGCTATGTCTGCACCTAAGATGCAGTCAATAGGAGACGGCGAATCGAAAGAAGAATCCGCTAGACGAAGTTGAGTAGTTGCAGTTCGAACCGCTGAGGATATTTGAATCTGTGGAGTATTATTTGTAAGGGAGTCCATGATAACAAAGGGGTGATTTTCAGAAACAAGTTTGCCTTCTAAAGTAAAAGTAGAAAGAAAAGATGAACCTTTAGCTTTAGTTTGAGAATGACCTATTCCGCTAACGGGTATAGGAATTCGAGAACGAGCACATTGTAATAATTGAGCACATCTTTCAGAAATAAAAGAAGCTCCTGCACCTGAATCCAGGAGAGCTCTAACAATAACAGAATTATGAGGTGATACCTGTAATTTTACTAAAGTACGTTGAAGTTTTGAACTGTGTTGAAAGTTAAGGCAGTGATACCAGCAACACATGAAGAAAGAGGAGGAGTGGCTTCGGCAGTACCGGAACTTGATCCAGGCTGATGTACAGTAGTTTGAGTGTTTCCTGCAAAAACATTATTATTAGATTTCTTTGGAGTAGGTAAAGAACCAAAATGTAATAAAGTATGGTGAGGATGATGACATACTATACAAGTCACTTTACTATGGCAAGTATATTTAGCAGGGTGCCGAAGGCAATTTACACATAATTTCTGTGTCTTAATCCATATTTTTCTCTAGGAGATTTACGACCAAACTGGTCACATGTATAAATAGTATGGGATTTATCATTACAAAAGCCACATATTGAAGAAGAAGAATTAGAAGATGACTGAGGTTTAGACGAATTAATAGCGGCTGTTAAAGCCTGGGTGGTTGGTTTAGGTTTACTGAAATTAGAGCTAGGTTTCTCTGAACCTTCATTTAGTTCTAATGTTCTCACCTGTTTGGTGATAAACTTAATTAATTGTTCATAAGACGGAATATTAGTAGAAGTGTTCTGGTCTTCAAACTTTTTTCGAAGCACAGGATCAAGATTTTTTAAAGTTAAAGAAAAAAGTAGAAAATCTGCTAAATTAGGAATTTGAAGTGCATTTATTGCATTTACAGAAGTTTGATGTACATTAAGTAATTGTCTCAAATTATCTAAAGAGTTAGGTGGGTTTGAAGATTTAAAAGATAAAATTTTATTTAGGTACATCGAAGCAATTCTTCTATTATTTTGGTAACTGTTAACAAATGTTTGATAAGCTAACAAATAATTAGCCTCTGAAACTTGAAAACCTGAAATTAATGACAGAGCTTCGCCCTTAACTGCTGACCGGAGGTATTGAAATTTATGTATATTGTCTAAAGAGGTATTACCATGAACCAAGGAGTCATAAAGGGATATGAAATCTGGCCAATCTTCAATTTTACCCGAGAAACTCGGTAAAGGTATTTTGGGAAGCATGTATGATGATGGTGTTAGATAAGTAGTAACTGGAGGAGCTGATGATATTTGTGCCTCAAGCCTTTTTAAAAATGACTCTATTTCAACCACTAAGCCCAAGAAGGATGACTCCGCTGATAAAACATCGACCCGGTCTGCCGTGGGGAGTAACTGATTATATTCTTGTATATCAGACTGTACCTTACGGTACTTTTCCTCATAATAAGGAAGTCGGTTGAAATAGGCTTGGACCTTTGCTATATTATCCACTTTAAGTGGTTTTATGGCATCAATAATAGACGTTACATTAGCAAAAATCGTTGATCTAAGATCAACGAGTTTGTTTAATTTAGCTTTGACCTCCTCTGGTTTGGTCATTTTTACAGAAATACAAAAAAAAAATTTTTTTTTTTTAAGAGAAAAAAAGGGAAAAATTAATTTAGAATTAAATTTAAAAATTAAAAGTTAAAAACTTTTACGTTCAAGAACAAAGAAAAAGTAAAAAATATCTTGTTGATAATTTGATTCATAAACGGTAGTTAATACTGTAGCAAAAGGACTCTGAAACTGTGTAATACGCTGTGCGATGAAATACGTAAATATTGGCAGGGGTCTGTGCTCGTAGGGGAAATCTGAAAAAATGCAAAAAGTGATTAAACTTCCTCTGGTAGTGTAGAGAAAAAAGAATTTAAGACTTTGATCATTTAAATTTTCTCTTTCTAGTTCACGTAGCCAATCGAATTCATAATACTTAATTGGCGTTTCGTCGCACAGAACGGAGGACCATAGTAATATTGTTAAAATAAAAGAAATAAATTTAGTCTGGAAATTAATTACAAGGTAATAAATTGAAATAAAAAAAGGGTAAGAAAAAGAATTCAGCTCACCTGAAAATCTGCATCTTCTATAATCTAATGGTTTCTCTATCAGGTTTACGTGTGTAATGAGATGTACCAAGTTCTGAGTAATACAGGAGAAAGGTGTAAGGTAAGGAATAAAAAAGGAGTAAAAAATACCTGTACGCATCCTCATACACATAAAACAGAAGATGTAATCTCTGGTAGCATTCAAACTAGACTACGCGGATTAAAAACAGTCCACTGCCTGTGGCGCGGAAAAACATAAAACTAATGGCGCTAGTAGTACAAATTATAAGAGGTGGGAGTTTAAAACTAGGTAAAATTAAATTAAAAGAAAAACCGCCGAAATACGCCACAACTATTATTTTTGTAAAACTTCTAACCAAACTCTCTCTGTACTTTACAATTGTAAAAATCAGAAATAAATAAATAATAAAATTAAATCCATATGATTTTTAGTAAGTACAAATCTTCAAAGGATATGCGTATAAATTTGATATAGCATTGTGATTGAAGCAATATTTGTTAGTGTAAAAAAATTAATAATGACGAATTTCGTGTACCAATGAAGATTAGCTTTATCATGAAAAAATACAGTTGAAGTCAGTTTTTTGGGTAGATAAACATTACTCAGAGTCTGCACCAAGAAAATCAACCGTTAAAAAGTGTTTCCCTAAATTTAAACAGGGCGAAATGACGATACATGCAGTGGATGCTCGAAAGAGGCTTTAACTGACAAAAACATAAAAAAGTAATTATGAATGATCGTAAATTCAAGTTGATCGAGAAATCTGAGACTTTTAAAGATACAAAAAGAGCGTTTTGAACATATCATGCATGAATATTTTAACATGCTAAAGCTGTATACAAAGTGGCTGCTGCACGACCTCACATTAGAGCAAAAGTTTCAACCTGTCTTTGGCTCGGAGCAATGTTCAGCGATATTCAACCATAATAACAAAAGATATGTGGCAATGGATTCATCGCTACACTTCAGAGTCCAATCGACAATCAGCCGAGTTGACTGCATGGAATAAACCAAATCCAATGCGTGGAAGGACACTATGGTCAGATGGCAAGATTATGGCATCAGCATTCTGGATGCGTGAGGTATAATATTTATTCATTAGCTTGAAAAGGGATAAAACATCAACAGCGATTATTACATAGCATTGTTGGGATGTTTGAAGGGTGAAATCACGAAAAAGGGCTGAAGAAATAAAACTGCTGTCTCATCAAGACAATCCCCTGTGTCACCAGCCAATGAAAACAATGGCCAAATTGCATGAATTACGCAATGAGTTGCATCTCCTTCTACATTTTCAAAATCTGGTCCCCAAAGACTTTTTCTTGTTTGTAGATCTCAAAAGAATGCTCACTGGAAAAACATTCAGCACCAATGAAGAAGTAATCGCTGAGAGTGAGGCCTACTTTGAGGCTAAAGAGAAATGGTGCTATAAAATTAGTATCGAAAAATTGCATGGTCGCTATAATTGTTGGGTCGCTCTTGAAGGGAACTATGTTGATTAATAAAATAGAATTTTACCAAAAAAATTCTTTTGTGTTTTACTATGTTAGCCTACGAACTTTTCAGCTCACCCGGTACTTCAGAAATTATGACTACCACCTACCAGGCAAGTTTTTGACAATGGAGAATGAGTTAAGTGACCAAAGAAAAACCTCTCCTTCTGATGTTCCAGTGGCTAATAATGTATCTGACCTGGTAAAAAGTAAAATTATTTAGTGTTAATCTTATGGGATATCCTTAAGAAACCAACCAGTTTCGCAAACCTGCCTAAACTGATGAGCATTTAGTTAAAAATTGTTAAACTATTTAGAGAGGTTTAAAATTACTTAAAAATTATTCTTATTTCTTTTGGTGGTATTTCTAAAATAACCTTGGATTTTTATCATTGTGAACATGCAAATGAGTAGTTTATTCACATGAGGGTATGATGCATCATTTAGATTGGAATATCTATTTTAAATATCACTGCATATATAGTTTTAATTATATGAAATAACAACTTCAAAGAAAAGTGATTCACTTTTATCAAAATTAGTAATATAACTCCTGGGACCTTTTATTTATGACATGCAAGTTTGCCATTATGCCTTTTTTTTTGTTTTGTTCTCATTTTTAGCGGTGATGATAGTGTAAGAGCTTGTTCATTTCTTAGGTTATAATTATATTCAATAATAGCTTCAGTTTAACACTAATCATGGTGTTTGGTTTAAAATAAAATATTGAATTGGGGCAATGTTAGATTTCGATGCGAGCATGGCTGTACTTGGATGAATAAACACCCATAAAAGAATCCAATTAAGCCCATGATTCTGTACAAAATTATCTCCTATTATACATTAAAGAAAAATTTACAGAATGAGTATAGAAATAAAAATTATATTAAAAAGGTGTACTGCATAAGGCAAATAATTTATTGTAAATTGTTAAAGATATATTTTTTAAAATGAAACTAATAATTATTTATTTTATTTACCGGGTTGTTGAATGTTTAAAATGTTTTATACATTACTTTCTTAATTTAAAAAAGTTGTTTCCATAATTTTTTAATGTCGTCCTGAAAAATGGGGTAAATTCAATTGTAAGTTGGAAAATATTAGTTGATTTTTTAAAATAATAAACAAAATATGTTGAAGAAATTGGTCCGGGTAGAGGTCACTGAATGAAATTCTCAAGTAATTTCAGATGATATTTATTGTTAGCCAACGTTTCGACCTACGTTGTAGGTCTTCTTCAGGGCTATAAGCTATAAAATAAACAAAATATTTAGAATAAACAGAAACAATATAGAAAAAAAGTACTTCATAAAATACTACTGAAAATAAAATCGAGAATATCTTCTAAAAAGTAAAAACTGACTAACTTAACCAGTTCAGAAATAACACTAGTTAATGTTTTCAATGCTTGTTGTTTTCTTTATTGCAATGATAATTCTTTAAAATTTAATTTTAGGCTTATATGCATCTAGGAGCCCAAGAGTATAAATATTTAAAAAATTATATCATATAACAATAAAATAAATTATATAAATAGTATACTTAGAACAATTACTTGTTTTAATTCTTTATGCTGTCTCATTGGTGGAACTCGCATATCATATGATACAAGTGAGTTGATATTTTATGTATAAAATTAAAAAGATCAAGAAAACAGGGGCCATTTTAAACATAATCTCTTGTCTTGGACTACACAAATGCTAATAAATAAAATACTTAAAAAGCACCTGTTCAAGCCAAGTAAGAGATAAAAAAGTTAAGATAAAAACAACAAGATGATTGCAGAGGAGCTTTCACCTCTTTTTGAATTACAGCTGTCCCTCGATAATCCGACACTTTTTAATCCGACGTACTCGGTAGTCCGACGCGCTACAGGCAGCAACATGCATCTCCCTCCCACCGCTCCGGCAGGAAGCAAAACAAACCTGCAGTGACATGAATCCTCCTCCCTCCGCTCTGTGGGGACAGATCAGTCAAGTGTAGTTAGTTCAGCAGTTGTGTTGTATAGTTTCGGACAGAAAGTGTGTATGTATATTTACTATTGCTTTGTGTTACGTTTTGACAGTGTGATTGCGTGTAGTGACAGTGTAAAAATGGCAAGCACAAGTGTGAAACGTAAACATAAAACATTAAGTTTATCTGAAAAATGGGAAATTTTTTAAACGAATAGACCGTGGTGAAACTCCGAGTGCAATATCTAAAGAGTATGACATTGGACGACCTACTGTCTACGATATTGTGAAAAATAGGGAAAAAATTGAAAAATTCATAAAGTCTGTTGATGATGAGCCCAGGAACAGAAAAACTCTTAAGACTAGCGAGTTGCCCGAGGTCGAAGACGCTCTTTTCATTTGGTTCAAACAGCAGCGAAACCGGAATGCACCTATTTCAGGAGACATTTTGAAACAAAAAGCCCAGTTTTTTTACCAAGAAATAACAAAGAAAACTGACTTCCGCGCTAGTCACGGGTGGTTTGAAAACTTCAAAAAACGCCATGGTATACGATTTATGCAGATGAGTGGCGAAAAAGTGTCTGCTAACGAGTCTGAAATCCAGGAATTCATTGGAAAATTGGACGCAAAAATCCTTGAACTTGGCCTAGTTCCTGAACAAATTTATAACGCCGATGAAACCGGCTTGAATTGGCGTCAGCTACCAACAAAGTAATTTGTAACCGAAGATGAAAAGAAAGTTTCTGGAAGAAAATTACAAAAAGAAAGAATCACTCTGATGGTATGTGCGAATGCTTCAGGAACTCACAAGTTAAAACTGTTAGTTGTTGGTAAATCAAAAAACCCACGTGCGTTAAAAAACGTAAAGGTCGAATCCTTACCAGTAACCTACATGTGTCAAAGCCGTGCATGGGTCACAAAAGAGGTTTTTCATGATTGGTTCTTTAAAAGCTTTGTCCCTCAAGTTAAGCAAGAACTAAAAAAGGAGAAGTTACCAGTGAAAGCCCTTCTATTGCTTGACAACGCACCCGGACACCCTGACAAGGATGAATTAAAAGTTAAAACTGCCGATGGTTACATTGAGGTAATGTACTTGCCCAAAAACACGACCGCTTTGATCCAGCCAATGGACCAAAACGTCATAAAGACTCTCAAGGCACATTACAAAAAGCGCCTTTTAATGGATATTGTCAGTCAACCTAATGATGACATTGCAGCCATTTTGAAATCCTTTAACATTAAGGATGCGATTTTGAATGCAGCATTTGCTTGGCAGCAACTAAAAAGCACAACCTTGATAAAATCTTGGAAGAATATTTGGCCTAACAACCCACATCTTACAACATGCTACTCTTCTTCCAACGATTCTGAATCTATTTTGGAGGCTGCACTTGAAATTTGTAACGAAGTGAAACTTCCGCCAGCATCAAGTGAGGAATTCAGAACATGGATTATTGAGGACAACCTTGCTTATGATGTATCAGAAGCAGAAATAATCCAGGAAGTCATGACAGTAGATGACGAAGTGAACGAGGAGGCAGTGCCAGAGAAAAACTTCACCGTCAGCTGCGATGAAGCGTTATCGGCAACGAAAACTTTGCTTCGTTGGTGTGAGGAGAGAGAATTAGACTTTTCAAATATTTTGATGTTAAAATGTATTCAAGAACAAGCAATGACGGACTGCCTGCGTGCGAAGAAACAAAAGAAAATCACAGACTTCTTTAATGTGTAAATACATATGTATGTATGTACATACATATTGTAGATTTTACTTAAATTTCTTTCCGTATTTCTTTTAAAAACTTACATGTACATACTGTCATTTTGTATCCTGGTATTAATAAATTACATGTACCTTTACTGTTTCTTCCTTTTTTTTTAACTTCATTGTGTTCAAACGCATTAAGAATAAAACATCTTTGATATGTAATATGACATTTTTGGTAATCCGACATTTTCGGTAATCCGACACTCTCTCGGTCCCTTAACTGTCGGATTATCGAGGGACAGCTGTATTAAGATTCATAATATCCTTGACAAACTAACCAGAGAAGTTTTTTTAAATTAAAGGGTAAGCTGATGACCTTAGCCAAAGTTATAAGAGACAAACACGACATCTTATTAATGCAAAAAAACCTGAAATCTTAAATGATTAAATATGGTGCCAAGAGCTGATGCAGGAACTAAATATCAATCCAACTACAATAACTACCTATACCAAAATAAGGAACCAATTAAATCTGGAATGTATAGAATTTAATATAAAAAATTAAGGAAAATTATTAGGGGTGATCCTAAGAGAAGTCCAAAACTCACACCATAAACTATGACTAAGAAAATAAAAATGGTTAATTACTAAACTATGTATCTACAATTACCTGTTAACGGCCAAGGCAGTAATTTTATCATCATGGTCAAGTTGTGCTATTAAAGATGAAGCTGGTTTAAGTGGAACATAAGGAAGTTTTAGTTTCCACACTCGTACACAACAGTCCCAAGAACCAGACAACAAAAGTTTGAGGCTGGGGGCCCAACACAGACAGGAGACAGCATCTTCATGGCCTCTCACTTGGTCAACCACTCTACCACATTCAATATCATACACTATTCTGAAAAACACACATTGTTTAGGATATTCCTAAAAATGATCGATCAATTTCTATATCCTAACATTAACAATAATAAATGGATATCAAAATGCTACTTTTGTATTGATTAATCTTCTTTACAAAATCATGAGGTCAAACGGGATGGTTTCTTGCTACTTATTACTAACTTATTAACCAGGATAGGAAAGTCAAGATACCTTGGGTCTCCCATAAAATAAATTTTATCCTCTCCAGGCTAGATCCTGACCACATACTGTTACTGATAACTTATCATATATGACATATAACACTCTTGATCTCTAAAGATCGTTATTAGTTTTAAAAAAACTTGGGCTGTCCAAAAATAATACTACTATAAATCAAATAAAGTATTTTAAAGTGCAACCGGGGATAATATAATTGGTAATGGATTTGATTAAAGATCCCAAGTTCAGTTTCCTATTTTTAACACTCATAAAAGTGAAGTGGGGGCAGAGATTTGATAATTTAATCCAACATCCCAGCTTAATCAAAATAATTGTTAGTATATTTATATAATAATAATAAATAAATAGTAAGTATTCAAGTTTTCTGTAAGAATAATAATAATTTTATTTAAGAAAATTGTTAATTTGCACTGCCAACTTAATAATATAGAATATATAAGAACAAATTCATAATTACAAGGTAGAATCGAAACTAGCAGCAATTGCAGTAGATGATTCTGGAAGTAGACAGACAGATGACAATGGAAGATTTCCAAGAGATACACTTCTTTCACGAGTTCCAGCAAGGCAGTTATGAATCTTAAGAATTCCATCTCTACCAACTGAAGCAACAAGTCTTGCATCATTAGACAGGCAAACACTTGTTACCCCTTCTTTATGGCATAGTAACTCCTCACGAACCTCAATGTTATCAACATTTTTCCACTTAACTGAAAAAAGTTCAATTTTTTATATAACTAATTTTATTCCACAAACTAAATTTTAATTATTTATTAATTATCAATTTTAATAATTTACATATTTATTGACCCTTTTTAGAGTGCAGGCACAATCATATTTAAATTATGTACTATTTTTTAAAATTAATTTATTGGTTCTAAATTAAATTTATTAGAAATTCTGCCCAATCATAATTTTAAGATGACTATAGTGTCTGCCATGAGCTGAACCTAAGACCCTTCATGGGTTGTAGCGGTATAGGTATTTTTTAAAATATATATATATATATTTTTTTTTAAATATATATATATATATATATAGTTAAATGGTGTCTTTCCTGGAACGATACATAAGCTGGCAGGTGTCCTTCTCAGAACCTAGATCAGCACAATCATTCCTATTTATTCCCCTCCTCTAATATATGTACATCATTACATTAGAATTATCTTTAGTTAGCGATTAGGCTAGTTACTGTGTCTCTGTCATTTTCAATAAAGTTCTTTTTAAAAAGTGATTTAGAGTTGGAGATTATTTAATTGGCGCCCGAACAGGGACTTGAGGGCTTATTCTAGAAGACTTTCAGACTTAGAACTTCAATCAAGAATTCATCTAGGAATCTCTTGCACCAGAAGACTAAGGTATAAAAACACTTTCTTTTAAGTAACTGTTCCTGAATTTCTTCAAACTTATTTCGAGTTGTCACTGTGGAACTTGTTCATCAAACTCTCGAAAGCTTAGAAGAATTTGCTGATCTCTTAAGATTTTACTCAAGTCGAAGAATCATTGATAATCAACCAGTCTAAATAAATCTTAGAAGGGACCTCTTAGGCGAAGAAGACAAGACACAAGGTTAGATTTAATTAATATAAATTTATTTTACAATTTTAAAATTATTATATCTCTCTTAGTGATAGACTAAATAAGTTAAGAAATATTTCTGATTTACCAAACAATTCCGATATGAATCCCAATATTAAAATTAACGCTAGTGACTTTAAAATCGTCGATCGCCGTAAAAATCGATGATGTAAACCAATTAATTACTTATATAAAGAAACAATTTTATAACTCGCGTAGTAGAGAACTAATTTTAAAAGAAATCTTAGATACCAAATCTTCACGTAACGAACACCCAGTCGACTATATTAATCGTTTAATAGAAAAACGCAGAGATTTAGTTACAAAATTATATACGGAAAACGAATCAGACAATCTCAAACTTTACGATAAGACAATTGCAACAACCGCTGTTCTCAATTTACATCCAGTTTTAACTCGTCAATTCACACATATTATTTATAATAGTTTAGAAGACATTAAAAACTCTCTCAATAATGCATTTTCTACTGTAGTTTATCAATTATACAGTGTCAGAAAAACACAACAGACTAACTTTAACCAAAAACCTAAGCAACAAAATAACTTTAACAAACACTCACAATATCAGAAACCAAGACAAGAACATTATAATACAGAATATTACACACAAAGACAAAGTTTCCAACACAGACAAAATTTTTATCCTTCACATAATTATCAACATAATTTTCAACCTCAACATAATTTTCGACCTCAAAATAATTATCAGCATCAAAATAATTATCAAAGACATAATACTCAATGGAATCAACATGATCAAAATAGATTCTTTAATAAACCTAGTTCGGGACAATTCCGTCAACAACATAAAAAATAGAAAAACCTAAAACAGTTTCTATGCGGACAGTATCCGACAGAGCTCATCATATTGAAGATGATGAAATCTCACAACTTAAAAAAGAAAATCAGTCTCTTAAAGATGAAATACATAATTTAACTTCGCGGTTCAATAATTTTTTATCCGACTGCTTACACAGCAACGATCCGCCTCCGTTAGACCAAACATACGAGGAGGAGATGTAAATTTAAAAACTAATACTAATAAAGATACTAATTTTAATTCTAAAAATAATATTAATGATAATTATAAGCCCATTTATAATTTAAACGATACAACAAACTTACCTAGCATAAAAGATTTTACTCATAAAATATGGCTTATAGATACGGGAGCATCAAAAAACTATATTCACCCTAGAATAATTAAACAATATAATTTAAAATTAATAGAACAACCATTCTCGATTTCTACTCCAACAGGAATAGACACAATGGACAATATAAAGTAGATTTAAATATGCGAGGCTCTTTAGGTATTAAGACTAAAATAGAATTCCTAGTTTACCCGGTAAATGATAAAAATGATTTTCTCTTAGGTTATGAAACAATGAATGATTTAAACATCTCATTGTTTTTAATAATAATAATAATAATAGTAATCTATATTCTATATATATAAAAGAGAGTGGCGTTAGTTACTGACCTAATAACTCAAGAACGCCTGGACCGATTTCGATGATTCGAACCATTTAGGACTGGTCTTCAGCCAAAAAAGAAGAATAACCAAGAAAAATCGAAATCAGTCCAGGCGTTCTTGAGTTATATTTATATATACATAATATATTTTTGTAACCTTCACAGATTCTCTATTAATTTTAGATCAACATATGATCTATGACTTCCTGATCAAAACTTTACAATATTATTTATAAAACAAAACCCATTTTTGAAAAATTTGCACTTTACACATTTGTGAACTAAGGCATCAACTTTTGAAAGCTGATACATTTGCAGTCTTTTCATCGCATACTATTCTGTTTGATAATTGTGTGTGTTCATTATTTATTTATTATTTACATTAATCGTAGTTTCAAATATTGCATTTATTACATTGTTTTGAAACGATTTATCAGTTTGATGAAGTGCACATTATGAATAATTATGTTCTTTGTTATTGCATTGTAGTTTCAAATATTGCATTTAATACATTGTTTTGAAACGATTTATCAGTTTGATGAAGCGCACATTGTGAATGGTTATGTTCTTTGTGGTTGCATAAGATTAATTAAAATTTTCTATATAACTGCCCGGTTAAAAGTAATAATTATTTATTTATTATTTAAAATAATTGTTTCAAATATTTTATTTAATACATTGTTTTGAAACTTTATCAGTTTGATGAAGTGCACATTGTGAATGGTTATGTTCTTTGTTATTGCATGAGATTAATTAAAATTTTCAATATAACTGCCCGGTTAACAATAATAATAATTATTTATTTATCATTTACAATAATTGTAGTTTCAAATATTGCAAAAACTAATGAAGGACCATTACGAATAAAAATTAAAATATGAATAAACGTATACCAAAAACACCTCCTCTATTTAGAATTATTAATAGATCTTTAACTGATTTTACCATCTCCATCTTCAATTTCATTATGATGAAATTTTGGATCCTTATTAGGTATATGTTTAATAATTCAAATTAGCCTGTACATTAGTTCCTAGCTATATATAATACAGCAAATATTGAACTCGCTTTTAGAAGAGTAGTACATATATCGACAATCAATCCAAATATTAATTTCGGATTGTGCAATTAATTTTTACATGGGTTACTTAGAAAATCAATTCGAATTCGCTGTTCATTTCATTCTGATTTATCATTTTGATGTGGAATTATATTTTCAAACGGTAAGTAGCCAGCGAATATGTTTATTTTGTTAGGTTATGGCACTTGAGCACATGTTTTCATCGATGCTTATTTGTGAGATTATGACATTTATATTTATTTATTTATGTATCGATAATTCCTTAATTGTTTTGTGACATTCATTTTTTTTAGTGTTAATCACAATGCCGCTAGCCAGAGATCTAATCTTTCACATCGAACCCGTCATGCAAGTACAGTTTGGAGCATGGCCAATCAATTGAATATGGATGAATAAGAAATCGCATGAGAACAGTGCCGTGTTAGTATGGCCCGACTTCGTGCATCACAAACATAACAAGAAAGACACATGGGAGTGAAACGGCTCAGTTGACAAGGTGAAATCGTCGAGCAAATCAAACAACTCAACAACGTGAAAATTGAAATAAACGAGTAAGAAGTTCTTCAAGTGTTGATTTGAATCGAGTAGCATTTCATTACGATTGCACAATTGACTACAGCTCGCATCCTTCCGTTCAAATTGGTCCAATGGAGGTTGTGTGCAACCATTGTGGGGCATTGAAGTTCGCTAGAGAAACGCCTGGATTGTGCTGTTTCAGTGGCAAGGTTAAATTACCAACGTTGCCCTTGCCTCCATAGTCATTGCATTCTTCTTGCATTCGTTCTTCGTGAAACGCCAGACTCGCGTCATTTTCTATCAAACACTCAGAAATATAGCGGATGCTTTCAAATGACTCTAATGGCTCTAAGTCATTGTTTATAATATGGAGTTCATTTATGGAATTAAAAATTAACTCTCCGTTTAAGCTCAACATAGATTTCTATTTAAAATCAACGCGGACGAAGTCGCGGGCAAAAGCTAGTAATAATAATAATAATAAAATAATTAATAATATAAATACAAAACTATATTATTAAAATCAGAATAAAAAGTAATTAATAATAATAATTAAATAATTAATAATATAAATATAAAACTATACTATAAATAATAGAAACTCGCTTAAATAAATTACAAAAAATGGTACACGGTAAAATAACTAATGAAAAGGAAAAACGAACAGATAAACTTAACGAAAAAAAATGGGAAGAACCCCCAGATTTGCTTGAAGACACTATTTTTGTAAAAACTCTTAAGGTTAAAAGTAAAAATAAAAATCTATATAATAAATTAAAAATTAACAATCAACATGTTAATAATATAAAACGTCCTAATAAGAAGAAGAAATCTTATTTTCGTGTTTCAGATGAAGAACCTAATCATTCTTCAACTACTCTTCATACAATGTAATTTATTAAAAATACAAGACTTAACATGAAAGACAAAATAACTGAACTTATAAACCTGAACGAATAATTTGCGATCAAGGAAAAGAATTCGACGACATGTTGATCAAACAATTTTGTAAATCGCTACAAATTGAAACTCATTATACAAGTACTAATCATTCCAACTCACACGGAATACTTAATAAATGTCATGCAACACTAACTGAAATCTTAAGACTTAACGCTAATTCAAATAAACAATATAAATTTGATAGAATTGTACAAACAAGTGTAATTGCTTACAATAATTCACTTAATCAAAATCTTAAACTAACTCCTAATGAAATTACATTTGGTAAATTTCAAAATAATTACGAAACCGAAGACATACAAGAAATTTATATACATGATTATTTTGCTCACTTAAATAAATTACAAAAAATGGTACGCCATAAAATAACTAATGAAAAGGAAAAACGAACAGATAAACTTAACGAAAATAGGGAAGAACCCATAGATTTGCTTGAAGACACTATTTTTGTAAAAACTCCTAAGGTTAAAAGTAAAAATAAAAATCTATATAATAAATTAAAAATTAACAATCAACATGTTAATAATATAAAACGTCCTAATAAGAAGAAGAAATCTTATTTTCGTGTTTCAGATGAAGAACCTAATCATTCTTCAACTACTCTTCATACAATGTAATTAATTAAAAATACAAGACTTAACACAATCCAAAACAATATTGACATGAATGAAATGAGAAAAACATAATTGACATGAATAAACAACTGATTAATAAATATAAAAGATGTGAAAACTATTAATAACAATTGTAACAAGATTCAAGATTCTATTAATGAACTAAATAGAGAATACAAACCTTATTATTTTTATATGCATACACAGTTATTAGAACAAAAATTAAATGCACTATTACTTTCAATGGAATTCTATAAATCAGGAATAATTCATACTAATTTAATGATTGATGTTATAAACAACATCGCCTCTAATGTTACTTTAATTTCTAGAAACATTGAAATTATATGGGAAAATTCTAAAATCTGTTGTTCTTATTATAATTCCACATTTCATGTATTTATACGTTTGCCTACTCATGAGCAATCTTACGATGGATTTTTAATAATTCCAGTACCAATGTACATTAATGATACTTTTAAACAATTAGAATTAGATCAACAACTAGTTATAAAGAAAAATGATAAGTATTTTCGTGTAGATTGCATGTTTAATAATGAATATTATTATAAAAATATAAAAGAAACATCAAATAAATGTATTCTTAATATTATTATTAATTCTAGTTTTACTTATTGTACTTATGTAAATTCTGATACTAATATTATATTTAATGACTTTATAAAAAGGTATATTACTTATAATATTTCTAAAATTAGTAATTGTTATAATGATTCTATATTTTTACCACAAGTAGCACTTGTTACTATTAGCAATAATGATTGTATTTCTAATTTTAATAAGACTTATATTCATAATCTATATTTTAAATTTAAGCCTTTGTATAAATCTTTTAAGTTAGAGCTAATGCAAAATGTAAATATTTCCTTACCCACCTTTATTAAAACCTCTTATATTCCTTTTATTTTCAATGAATGGTTTTATAGCTTAATTAGTGTAATCTTTATTGTACACTGTATTTGTATTCATTATTATTATTGGCATAAAAGAAAATTGTAATAACTCCCACAACACCTGAAATGATTGTATCTTACTCTAATGAACCAAACCATCATCAGTTGTAAGTACTTATGAAGTACAGTATCCACCCTGGTCAAAATATTGTAAAAAATAGCAATCCAGGAGAATTGCAGAATCTTGGGCGGGGAAGAGTTAAATGGTGTCTTTCCTGGAACGATTCATAAGCTGGCAGGTGTCCTTCTCAGAACCTAGATCAGCACAATCATTCCTATTTATTCCCCTCCTCTAATAGATGTACATCATTACATTAGAATTATCTTTAGTTAGCGATTAGGCTAGTTACTGTGTCTCTGTCATTTTCAATAAAGTTCTTTTTAAAAAGTGATTTAGAGTTGGAGATAATTTAATTATATACTTATATATATATATATATATATATATATATATATATATATATATATATATATATATATATATATATATATATATATATAAATATTTAAAAACTAATTCATTATTAAAGAAAACAAAAATAATTTAGACAGAGAAATTGAAGCATTTATTTGTGCAATTAATTTGCTTTTAGGGGAGGGAGGAGATTTGCAATAGCAAATAACCAAATTTATTTTGGTCCAATTTCTAAAAATAGATTTATCAAATTATTGACTATACCTTGGTATATTTTAGTATGTTTGTGGTCTCAAAAATATTGTTAGATATGATACTCAGATGTATATTATATATTACAAGTAACACTTAATGATTTTGTTAGATTGTACAAAATTCAATAAATACTAACCATGAGGAACAGTCAATGACTGTGGTATACTATGAATGACTTTGGCTGGGTGTGGATGAGTAAAAATTTGCCTTGGAACTTGGCCAAATTCCATAATCTGAACTTCTTTCGAATGTCTCTCATTCCAATCTTTTATATTTTCCAGATCAACAGATCCTTCGTAACAAAGGTAGTAAAATACTATAACATAATAAAAAAGTAAGTAACAATATTGAAATAATTTAAAATATTTTATATTGAGTAATAAAGTAATATGTACCATTATTTGCTTTCTCTGCTTCCTCTCCTCTTTGTTTATATCCAAAGATAATATCGATCCAATGATGTAAATTAGAAGAAACATAGTCTGACTCAAGAGCTTCTCTCAGTTTCAAAACAAAATCTTCTCTATCTGTATAAACAATAGATTTATTTATAGTTCGATCACTATTTGTAAAAATACAACGAAATTTGATTTTATAAATAAAAAAATTATTTAAAAAAAAACCTGTCCCACTACAATCCATAAAGAAAGGATCTTGGGTTTAGTACATGTTAGAGTCTGTAATATTTTGAAGTCATGGTTGTGTAGAAAGATGATTAGTCTTAGACCAAACTGAAGATAGCGTAGAAATATTAAAATCAAAGAGTTATACACAAAAAATAAATAAAAAAGACAACCGAGAATAATAAGTACATCTTTAGAAGAGTAGGTTGTATTGTTCAAAATATGGAGAATGGTTGTCAGACTGGATGATTATTGTGGTCAGAAGAGAATACCTGAACAACATTTCTTTTACAACAAAATTCTGGCATAAAAACTCATCTAAATTTGCAGCAACACCATTCAACGTTTTTCGAATTTACTTTTCAGAGAAATTACTATATTGAATCAACAAGAAGACGAACAATTATGTCAAATATGTAGGAAACACACAATAAGTAAAAGAACTTTATGTTTGAACAGTTGAAGGGATGTAACTGCAAAACTAATTATGCATTGGATTTCATCTCAGAAAAAAAAACTGATACTAATGAAAATAACACAGCTATTGTGATTTCTCGAAATGTAATGACAATTTTATAACCCATACCCTAATTATTTCATACACTAGCCAATGCTTCTATACTTTGCTACACTAACACAAAATGCATCAGAAACAATTTTCAAATACAGGGTTCAAAGATTGAAGAAAACATCAAGAAAGGAGAAACTTGCTACCGAGCAAAAAGAAATTTTTCGGCAATGGAATGAAAATGATGTTTGGCGCTATATAGTTGAAAACAGAGAAGAATATCTACCAGGTTATTCAAACAGAAACATCATTTTAAGCACTCTTAACTCTGTAAGAAAAGCTGTGAGGCTTTCTTCCATTTGCTAGATTAGGCAATCAAAGCGCATATTCTGCATACAAATTCAACTGCATACAAACTAAGGTTTCATAAATTTCATTTAGCTCTCTTAACAGATATTCTATGAAAGTATCCATAAAACATCTGAATGAAGTAGGGAAAACTTAACCAGCAAGAAGAAAATGTGTTGTCTGTACAAAGTAAAATTAGATACATGATAATAATGCATAAAGTGAGTAAGCAGTTTATGAATTGATTGTTTTAAAATTTACTATAAGTAAATGAACTATTATTGTTATTAAGTTTACTTTTTTCTCCCTATTGATTTGTTAGGTTATTTTACAAATTTTATTTAATTTTTCTGATTCTGGTTGATTCTTGAAAATAACATTCAATGATTTGATTTGGTGAAAAATAATCCAAATTAGAAAGTATTTCATTAAGAGCAGTAGTAAACACTAAGCAGATCCAGTCTCTCTGGGGCGCATCAGCAGAGTTGTGCACATGTAAATATTTCTCTCTCTCTCTGTTCTTTACAGTTGAGAAATGTGACCACATTTTGGGCTAGATTTACACCTGCTGAGTTAATAGCTTTGCTAATAGGCTGAATAAAGTAATAAAGAGATGGATTGACCACATATGGAGAAGACAGTAGGAAAATCAGTTCAAAGAGGCTTTTACATTAACATGGTTAAGGGACAGAGAAAAATGTTGAAATTCAAGAAAGCTAGTAGAAATTATTATACGTACAACAAAAGAAGTTGAAGATAAAATTACCAACAATCAAAAATTATTAAGGACAAGAAAGCTATTAGGAAAAATTATAACTACAATAAAAGAAGAAATGGAAGATAAAATTACCAACAATAAAAAATTATATTGATGATAATTGTTGACCTATGATAATTTAATGTTGAAGAAATTGGTCTGGGTAGAGGTCACTGAATGAAATTCTCAAGTAATTTCAGAAGATCTTTATTGATAGCCAACGTTTCGACCTACGCTGTAGATCTTCAACAATAAAAAATTATTATGGACGAAATAACAGAGGAACTGCAACTGAGTTAAGAGAGTTTAAATTGAAGATTGTAAACAATATAGGTCCATGGTAGCATTGAAATTGGTTTGATATTTTTTTTAACTTCAACTTTTTTTTCCATGTGGATACTAACCTACCATATTTTCCTTGCACGCCTGAGATCAGATAAATTCTTTGTTTCTACCAAGATGAAACAGCAGAGTCACACATCATTATTTATTAAAAAGGGTACCAATTCAAAAATTTTAGTACTTTATATTTTTTAATGAATTTTTGTTACTTTTACAACTTGAGCTAACCATTTTTCTCAATAAATAAAATCAAATGAGTAAGGCAGCGGGACAAACAATACTATTATGAAGAACAATATTCGCTTAGTTAACTCAACTTCAATTCATCACACTGAAGTGAGATTCCAACAAGAGGGAGAAGGTGGTGGGGGTCTGCACAGGCACTATTTCTCACAAATCACTCACCTGCTACTAGACCGAGTACTGACTGTATTAATTACATTAGTTGAGTACTACGCTGAATGCACGCACTTGGCAGGTATGATCCAGCCCTAAAGGAAGAACAACGCCATCAAGTTTCTGAGTTAATCTAAAAAATAATAAAGTATTGCACAAATTATTTATTAATTTGGAAAAGATTGACCGTAGATATAATGAGTAATTCAAAAAATGGTCAAGGGTGCAATCCAGATTCAGCAGGCGGTGATATAAAGAAAAAGATTGTTGGTGTCATCGAAATTGAACATACAAGCTCACAATACCTATTATTAGAATTTTGCTATCAATTCTCAAAACTTCTATATCATTTGTATGATGATTATGGAATACAGGAACACGGAATTCTGAAGAGTTTTTAATTATATAATTGATAAATAAATTATTAGTTGCAGTGCCTGATTATGGGTGGAACTCACCCAGCTCCTTTTAAATGTTAATCTCCAAATAAAAGATAGAGATTTATACTGACTGAATGATGATGTAAAATATATAATCATTTTTCATTTTTGCACTTACCAGAAGCCCAAGGTGGAAGTTGAACATTGTTCACTTTTGTCCCATCACATCTATAACCAAATTGGATTCCTTTTAGATTGTCAAGAAAATCTCCTCCAGAAGATGTGTCATAAAACTCAGGAACTAGTTCCTTGAAATCTGACATGTTAGTCTGAACATTTCTCCAGACATCACTTACACTGAAAAAACGATTTACATTATTGAAAAATCGTTTTCTTGAAAACATCCAGGATAAGTTTTCTTAGAAGAAAACAACAAATTGTATTCGATAAATGAGTAATAAAATTTCCATAGATTTCTTGTACGTTTTACAAAATAATTGAATAATTGCACACATTTATATAAAATGTATTGTTTTGATGACTTTAAACAGGTTTTGAGAAGTTTAAAACAATTTTTTTTCTTCACTTTTAACTACTAGTAGTGAAAAGATGCGCCATGCAGATCAAGATGTTATTCTTATGGGTACATTTGCAACAGGCAATTGTCGCGAAAAAAATGACATGCGTCGCTTGTCGACTGTTTATAAGAATAAAAGTAGAAGGTTTTAGAAAATTATCGTGACACAAACCAATTGTTAGGAAGGTCAAGCACTCCAAAATGAATGAAATACATTATAAAAATTGGTTTGAGACAAATATAAATTAATTAAATGCCTATTTTGCTTTGTGCATTTTGATGTCGCAAGTTAAAAATCAACTGTGGAGGTAATATTGGTCAAAAAAAGCACAATAGAGACTCCTATATTTTTTAAAATATAATGCTGTATTGGAGATTTGACAGACTGTCACGCTTTTTGCATTTCACTGACAACAAAGTTGCAAATTATAATGATGATCATTTATGAAAGTGTGGAATGTAATCAACCATTTCAATGAGAAATTTCAAAACATACTTTCGCTAATCGCTAATGAAGTACATGGGTCAGATGTTATACAAAGAGCATACTTTGGTGTTAAATTTATTAAGTTATGCAAATCCAATTCAGATTGTTGCAATAAGTTCAAACGCAACCCTGGTCAAGGTACAGAAGAAAACATCTGAAAATGTAACAATGTTTGTGACCACAATACTAACTGATTATGGCAACACTCTATATTTGGATATATGTTTTTCAAAATTTGTCAGGAATAGACTCAGCAGAACAAATTTTACGTCTTATAAGTGTATATTTTCCTGATTATTCAATCGCTTACAATCAAAGCAATCGGGGCTCTTCCCAATAAATATACAATCTAGAAACGCCAAAACAAAATCCACAACAGAGGTGTATAGTATGTGCTAAAAATAAAAAAAGATAGTGAAAGTACATGGGGGTAAGAAGTATGTTGTAGCATTTGGAAAACATCACACCTGCAATGTTATTAATAAATATGCAATTTTATCAGCAGATGATGGGCCTTTATATTCTCTTCTGGAACAGGTCGAATGCTGTGTGAATTTGCCTAGCTGTGAATTACACTTAACTGTTCTGGCACACACAACTGTGAATTTCTTTCCACTGCAATGGTTAACCATGAAGGGCCTTACAAATAGAAAAATAAAGAGATTTCTAAAATGGACAAGAGAAGTTATGAAATTCCATAGTTTAATAATTAGCAAATTAATTAAAATATTTTAATAAATACACCCTCAACAAATTTCTAATAAAATAACCATATAATCAACTATTCCCAAGTAGAGTGTAAAGTTTTTAAGACACATTAATGAATTTTGAATTAAGCAGGAAAAGTCTTAAATGTCTAAATTAGAAGTATTGTGTTAAATCTGAAATTGAAGATTTGGATTTTGATGGGATCATTGATCCTACAGTCTTTGGCAAGAATAGGAAAAACTATTAATGTTATCGGTTTTGGTTGTTATGCCTTAAACAATATAGCCAATCAAAAGGATCTTTTTCACAATTCTATTCAAATTATTTACATTTTAAAATTTAAAAAAATTTCTATAAACTACTTTTTTATACATTTTAATTACTAACACCACTAGACAAACTACTAATAAATTATGATAAAAAAAAAGGATTAAGAAGGATACCTGTTGAACATTCGATCAGGATGATCAAAGCGCCCATTTTGTAGACATAACATATAATGTGGGTATTTCCTGACAAGGTAAAACAGCACAAAGCCAGGAGCTGAATAATGAGAACCATAGAGAAATTTAGGTTCAGGCATTTCTTCATATCTTTCCTGAAAAAAATTGAATTTCTTGAATACTAATACATTTAAATAGATGTTGAGTATTCATAAGAATGCTCATGTAAGTAATGAAAGGTTTTCACAAAAATCATTGTGCACAGAAAAACACTTGTATGAGACATATAAAATAAAATAAATATACAATTTATAATTTTCCCAACTTGAGGTGGCTTTATCTAGGGTTATAGGTTATATCAATGAAATTTCCAGCTTCCTATGTCTCTTTTTTTCCAACCCTTTAGAACTAAAAAGCCAACCACATCTTCTATTTGTTTACTCCTTATTCAAAAATATGCTCATGTACAAAAACTTTTGTGATAACCCAGTGAAATTGACAATAAACCATACCTTTAATTTATGAAACCTTTCAAGGTTAAGGGCTCCAATGGGTTTTGTCAAATCACGAAATGATCTTGGATTATCCAGATCTAATTCAGGAGAAGTATAATCAGAAACAACCCATGGAAAAACAGGATATTGCGTTAAATCATTAAATGTCCTATCGGCTTGGCTAAAATCATATTTTAATAAGATTGAGAATTATTTCAATGACACTACTGAACATTATATCTGTATTATATTATATTAATATACCTGTTCAGATAGAGTAGATAATCATAATTTGAAATAGAACCATTGACCCAATGAAGTGCCATTATTTCCTGCTGAGAATCATCTAAATGTAATGAAGGTTGAGAAAGAAGGGCTTCATACAATTCATCGCGTTTGGATCTATTCTTCAAAGAAAGGTATAGATGGTTTTCCCCACATTGAAGCTCTAGACCCTCGCAAATGAGAAATAATGTTAACTTAAAGTAAAACAACTATTTATTTAAATATTTAACTTAACAATAATGATTTATTACCACATGTTGCAAAAGAAATCTTCGTTTGATTATGTTCTTAATGTCTTTTAGATTAATTTTCAAAATATGGTACTGAAAAATTTGAAATATGTTATTTTGTAATAAATTTGACAGCTTTCAAGGTTAAAACCATCTAATAATGTTTTTTTTTATAAATAAAGAATTAAATGTTTACTCAAGATATAATTACTGGTTCAATCTTGTTGAATGGTTGGTAATATAAAGTAGTTGTTGAAAGGATAATTCTTCCATGGTTCATAACCAAAGGAGTAATTTTATGGCCTGTCATTTCTAAAACAATTCGCTCATCCACATCATGAAGCCATAAAGGATCAAACTTCACAAGAGATTGCCGAGAAAGTTCTATAGCAGCAACCTATTTCAGACAACTAATAAAAATTTGTTTTCTCACAAATTTAGTAAAAGTTGCAAAAACATTTTTTCAAACCATCTGGTTTTGTTCAGCAGCAGGTAAAGAAGACGCTCTATGAAGTTGACACACCAAAGGCAAACAGTCTTTAATGTTAGCATAGTTCAAAGAAAATAGAAATTTCCTTTCATTCTGAAAAAATTAATTATTTTTTGTTAAATATTTACAAAATACTTCATTAGTCACAATGATATTTGAAACTTACATTTCTAAACTTATATGGAGCTAAAATGTTTCCCTCAAATATTTCTACATATTGATTACAATTTACTTCCAGCACATTGGTATTGGTGTCATCTCTAAACAGTAAATATCATTAATATAAAATAATTATTCTGTTAGAACAGACAAATCTCAATTAGCTAGTGAGGTAATAATCTAAAATAATGAATATAACATAATAAGTTAACTGGATAGAATTCAATCTTATTTTTTAATAATAATTCAAAAATAATTTCACCAAGAGATTATTAATATAATAGCATTATATAACAAAACAGCCTGGCAAATTTCTTCAACATATCTTAATTTGATTAAATGCTATAATTGTTAATGAAATATTTTAACATTAATTTTTATATTTAATATACAAAAGTATAGAATAAACCAAAACATAAAATATTAAAGTTTTAAGTAATATAAACTATCCTTCAAAAAACTATATAAATTATGTAGACATTTTTATGTGTATGTATTTTTATGGGTCTACATATCAGATCAATATTGAATTTCTGTAAACAAAAATACAGAATTAAACCCTGGTACACAATATCGGCTAGAGCCTGCTATAAAGATGCCAGAACTTCATACTCTACTATTAAACTGGTATTCATTAGAATTATTTAAATTATAACAATATTTGGCATTATTTTGAAATTATTATCCACGAGAACATTGTTCACCACGCTTAGATATCTCGCAAAATGTTTGGGATTGAGGAGAAAGAATTATATAGAAAAAAATCAAACTTATTAATATGTGTCAACACTAAATAAGGTTAAGATTAATTACCAATAAATTAAAAGAGGGATAAATATTTTAGCATCATAAGTGGGAAAGAAACAGAGAGCAAAATGGAGGATGAAGGAAAAAATATAAATAACTAAAAATAAAAACATACCAGAGAGATGTAGGGTCAAGATGCAACTAAATAAATATAAAAAGCAAACAGGAATTTATCGATTAACATAATATTGCAAAGTAAACATGATAAAAGAGAATAACTACTATATGAAAGGAAAAAAATATACAGGAAAGTTATCAAGTAAAATATGACATCAAATACTGTAAGGAGTTGTCACAAAATAAAATAATACAAAAACTTTAAAAAGGATTGAGAGATATCAGAGGAATTTTTATGGGATTTGGGAGATAGATAGATAGGGATAGATTTTGTATGTCCTTTTTTTTATTGATGCGGAGGGATCCCAATTAGATGTGGATGCTTTCTGAGAGGATTAGTTCGTCAAAGTTAGGAACTGTGGGGCTGAAGCATTGTCTAAGTCAAATGTATGGTTAAGGGATAATAGGTATTGAAAAAGTTTGGGAGGAATACAGTCATTAAATCAGAGGGTCATGCAATCATTAAAGTTTTTGATTTCACCAATGTAGTTAGAAGTGGAACAGAGGATGCGGTATACAACATGGGAGCACGTTTCAGAGGGATGGAATCTTTACGTACGAAGAGATTAGAAAGTTTAATCTGGGATTTATTATTGATTCTGGGGCTGTCTCCTCAGAGCCTCTGGAAAAGCGCCTCCATCCGAAGCAGCTTCCTAGGGACGGTAACCCTAGAGAGTGTCCTATGTGATGAGAGTGTGCAGTGTACTTTACTCTGGATCCCAGGAGATCGTAAAGCCCCGATAGTTGCGCACAACTATACCTTACGCGAGGAGGTATTTTCGGTTAAATCAATTTCTTGATAGTGAGGAAGTTCTGAATCTGCTCATTTAGGGAGTAGTTCAATACACTGGTAGAGAAAGTAGGTTTTGTGCAATCTCTATAAATAGTGTTGTAAGGGTTTTTGATGATGAGGAGGTCAAGCAAATTATTATTACTTATAGAAACGACTTCAGTACCTCTAGGGAAGTTGTACCTAAAGCAGTAATAATTAAAATTATGTGCAACCTCGACTGAAAGGGAGTGGAAACTTATTTTACCAATCAAATAAGCGCAATAATAATAAAACGATAAATGCAAGTCAACAGCAATAATAATTTTGAATTCTACCTGACTAAAATAGTAGGTGATATCATAAAAGATTTATATTAATAACAGAAAAAAATGGTTTAACAATTATAAAATGGAGCGTTAACAATTAAAGCTCCATTCAAACACTTGGCCTTTGAAAACTTATTATTCTCAACAAAGAGGTTTCATACAGCGACAAGAACACACCCTGGTAATATTGTAATATTGTGAATTAGATTACACAATCATATTATATAATTAGTATAACTATCATTAAAAAAATATGAAGCAAGAATATACTATGTTGCTTCCTGATACTCAGCTACGATGGTAAGGAAATTTTATAAAATATATAATAAGAACCATTATTCCTCAGCCTAGGTGATTTAATCATATTTCTGTTGACCAAAACAATCAACATTAACAATTCTATCATCAAATTCTTGATAAGGCATTAGATTGCAGATTAAACATAAAAAACTTATTTCTAATATTTTGATCATCGGAAAAATTCTTATAGTACGAAAAGATAAATTAAACAAAAGCTTAGTAATTGGCAACATCATATCATTTCAAGCCAGGAAAATGAATGCAAAATAACTAAAACTAAAATTCTTACCACTAGATAATTAGATACATCAATTATTAATTCAATAAAATGAATGAACGCTTACCCTATTTGAAAATCAGGAACATAGCCTTGCACAATGGTTAGATATCCTGGTCTGTGAGGAGCACTGCTTCAACCAAAACACAGACTTAAAAACAATATAAATTACAACTATAGAGGGGAAGAAATAATAACATACCTAGTGGTTTTATTACTTTCATGGTGCTTAATGTCTTTACATTCTTTCAACAAAATTTTTATAATCGGCTTTAAATGATCTTGAGGGTCAAACACAAGTGATTTGGAACATATCTTCAAGCGGCCTACTTCAGATAAGTTCTGATCGTCTGATTTTACTTGTAGATGAACACTGAAGTCTTCAAAATAAACTTCTCCCGGTTCAAGAAGTAGCAAAGAAAATCTGTAACTCATCTTGAATTATCTTATGCATAAAACAGATTTAATCTGGCCAGGGAGAATGCAATGTAGGATTTAATTCAAACCTGTGCTTATCCATTTTTTTGAGATATCTAAAACGAAAACAGAAGCCATATAAACCTATAAAATCGTTGACATTACACTTTATGAACCTTAGAAGGTAATAAGGGGTTAACCAGTTGTTATAGTTCAATGAATTTAGTTACCATTATGTTTTTTTTATTATTATTTAAGATTACTTCCTATTAGATTGGGAATGAAATAAATCGCTCTGATATAAAAAAAAAAAATTATTTTCTTTTAATTTTAAAATATAGATCCGCTATAGTTAATCAATGAGTTTCGAATTCGAGATAGTACAGATACTTTTTTGAACAGCCCCTGGTGGGATACGTAGATCCTCCTGGGACTCACCCATCCTTTATAAATGATTATCCAAAATTGAGGAATAACCTAGCGTTTAAGCTCGATCCTGGGCGAATCGCCTCCTTGCAGGACTATTCACATTTTGTTTTCTGTTTATTTATTTAAAGCCACTTTATTCTTCTGTGGCTGATCGGAAGATAATACAGTGCGAGTTCTAAATTATTCCTATCCAGTTAATATTAGGAGCCTGCCGATAGCTAACACTAATCAGAGTACTCTTCTCTGGCAAGATGGCCAGCCTTCTAGGGCAGGGGTTCCCAAACTTTTATGTACCACGCCCCCTTTAGTTGAAATGAAAGCTTCTCGCGCCCCCCTTAACAACAAATTGTGTAGGCCTAGGAACAAAACAAAAACAAATAAGTATTACATTGAAAAAAAAAATTTAATTATACTGCCATAAGGTACAACAATATCAGTTTTCATAAAATACAAAAATTATAAATAAGAGAAAAATAGATTAGGTTGGTTAGTGAAATGGATGGGCTTGCATTTTTCTGACTAATATGCCTATTCGTGACTGAGCTTTAGTAAGTGCACAACGCAAGTCACTAGCAACATCAAGTTTATTCCTATACTTTGTTTTAATTTTAAGTGTTGAAAATGCTTTTTCGCACAAATAGGTGCTTGAAAAAGACAAATATAAACGAAGAGCTTCCCGGGATACACTAGGATACACTTTGAAATATTTGAACCAAAATGAAGGTTTGTCCATTATATCAAAGTGATCAATTTTCTAAACATCATGGTTAATTTAGAATTTTAGAAAGACTACTTAAATTTAATTTAATGTTCAACTTGTCTCGCGCCCCCCTTGACATGTCCTCACGCCCCCCCCCCAGTTTGGGAACCGCTGTTGTAGGGAGAGGAAGCGAAGGTATTAGCAAGGGTTGGCAGGTCGTTCTTCGTGTCACAGGCAAAACGCATCTTATGTGGGCTTGGCAGCATGATATTGATGATGTAGATTACAGCCTGAAATCCAGGCATTCGGTAAAGAGGCAGCTCCCCCACCTGCCTTGGGAGCGGTCCCCTTAATACTGCGTATTATAAATATTAAAATAATAAGAATAAAAAGGTAGTTAAAAAGAAAAAAAGGTAGTAAATATTATATTGATTCAGGGTAGTACTGTGCGACAAACGTTTTAACTTTATGTAGACCTGGAGGGCAAGCTCTTCTTAATGAATTGGATAAATACGGAATTCATCTTGCCGCTATCCAAGAGTTACGATGTTCTGGCAAGGGGCTAATTGAGAAGAGATTTAATTATAACAATATGGGAGATAAAAGGAGGCAGCACGTCATCGGATTCAAACTTATAGATGAATGCCTACGTGCTATACGAATCAAGGCTACCTTTTCCAACTACAACATTTTTATTTGACTTGCACAAAAAGAAGAAGCTAGTGAAGAGGGTATGGAGAGAATATACGACTCTATCGCAAAAGCGTAAGATACCTGACCCGGAAGAGACATTGAGATACTTTCGAGAGATATTAATGCCAAACTTGTGAAGGAAGAAGTCTATCAACCCACCATCGGATACACTTAGCTTGCATGATGAAAGCAATGAAAACTAGTATAATAAAGTTCGCTGCATATTGAAGCCTGGTAGTTGGCAGCACATTAGTTCTCGAAAAAAGTATCCACAAGGCTACCTGTATGTCTCTGGATACTGTAAATCAGATGGACGATTTACTCCTCAAAGCAAACCACAGGTATAAATTATATGTGTAAGGAACTACAGAAATGCTAATGTAAACTCGGACCATCATTTAGTCATCAATCAGGACAAGGATCTCAAATGCGATAAAATGAAACACACAGAAATCATAGGATATTCTAAAACTAAAAGGCCTAACCTAGGCATCCGAACTTCCTTCCAACACACGCTAATTCCTAGATACATGAGACACTTGGCGATATCGATGACGGCAATGATGCAAATAAGGAAAATAAGGACTAGGCAGAAATTGAAGCACACAGAAGAGCCAATGTAGGTCAGACTTTTTACCAACATGTAAATGAAAGTAGACTTCAGTCATGCAAAAATGAAGATAACATTCTTATGACAAATAAGGACATTGATTCAGCACTGTAAAGCATTCAATTCCTGTAGGAGAGATAGAGAATGCTCGAGGATTAAGGAATAAGGGTGAAGATTTAGAGTCATGTATGATCTGATTTTCACAATCTGGCAGAATGAAAGAATAGCATGGCAATGGAACAAAGCAATAATTTGTCCGATACATAAAAAAGGAGACCAGCTGGAGTTGTGGCAAATCCATTCTTTCATGTTCCAACAAAATACTCTCCAATGTCCTTTTTAACACTCTTACCGTGTGAGCATGATGTGGGTCAATACCATGCAGACTTATGAGAAGTTAGGTTTTCTACATATCAAATTTTCACATTCCACACCATCCTAAAAAAAGGACATGAATATAAACAATCAACACACCTCCTCTTCATCAACTTTAATTGTGCATACAACATATGCTCTTTGGGGTAATGGAGTTAATGATCCTTTCTAATTTGAAGAAAGAAAACCTTTGATTTATTCGACAGGTCAAAATGACTATAAAAAGTTGCAATACCATGTTTATGTTCAGTTGGATTACGAGCGTAGAATTGCAGCAGCAAATATGAGGAATTATCATGAGGAAGACCAAGTCTCAATTATACAAAACTTCATAAGACCAGTCCACATGTATGCATTGCAGACCTGGTCTCTGTCGAAGAACGATGTGAAGTACCTCCTCGTATTTAAACGAAATCTCTTGCAAAGGAGAGTCGGTCCAGTAAAGGATGGAGTTTTGGAGAAGGAAAAATAATTGAGAACTATATGATCTATTTGGCAATATTGATGTTGTTAGAGTTATTAAGCTTGTGAAGCTGAGATGGGCAGGTCACTTGGCAAGGATGGAAAATACAAAAGAAAATCACAGAACAGATCCTCCTAGAAGAACTGAGCAACCGAAACTGCTGTGGAAGGATGCAAGGAACCTTATGGGGACCCCAAATCGGAAGGTAGCTACACAGGATAGAGTTGAATGGTGGAGGCTTATAAGTAAGCCAAGACCCACCATGGGTTGAAGCGTTACAGAAGTAAGGTATAACTGGGATATGAATCTTTAACAAGTACCTGAAACTGCGCTGGCTCTAGACCCCCATTTTATATTCCCTATGAAGGACGGCACAGCATCAGATTTTTTACTCCCTTCACACAATCCCAAGACCACCTGCTGGGCTATAAACCCGCGAGAAAGATTAGCATTCAGTACTTCTGCAGCCATCTTCTCTGATCACAGCATAACTAGACCAAAACTGCACTTAATAAATAAGTTTGACTTATTTGTGTACAATTCTTCGTCTGTCTCCCGACCACTTTCTGCAATACTCATCCTGTATTTAGTACAGTCCTTACAAAGTACTGAACCTAAGAACCTTTATAAAGGTCATGGCATATGTTTTTTAAATGCATTTTAAAGTATTTACTTTCAGATAAGCATAATTTATAGGTTATGTTAATTATAGTAAAATGTTGTAGTTAAAGACTTAAACTATAAGTTTGACATAAAGCAAAGCTCCTAAATGTTGGTAACCAATTTACTTTTGAATAGAATGTTGAATTACCATTAGAAAAATAACTAAACCAGATCAAATCAAACCAGCTTAACATTCTTTAATAACATTTATCTAACTCTTTATATCAAGATCCGCAACTTCTCATTTCATTACACTAGCGATTACCAACAAAATATTTCATTTGAGAAGCAATAAACAAAAGTTGATAGATTACTGTTTCACTCATGAGAAAATACAGACTTAAATTCGAAATGGTTCCCTCTTAACTGAAATGACATTTTGCTTTCAAATGAGAGATACTCAAAATCAAAGAGAGTAAGACTTGGACGAGTGGGGCAAGACACCTCAGTCATCAAATCTTTTAGCTCTTACCTTCTATTAGAAGGTGCATATAAATATAACATTGTATGACCATATAGGCCAGCGGTGTTTGAAAGTCACAAAAAATTGAAGAGAGAATACTGTTAAAATGATCTGACATATTAGGCCATCCGCCAGGTAGAAAAAAAGGGCAATAGGTCACAAAAAATTTAAGAGCTGAATTTTGGATATGTTGTAAGGGCATGTCTGAGTAGTGTAAATCCAAGTTTGAAACCGAAAAAACCTAGGCATTTTCAGGGTTATTTCAGTTTTTGGCCTATATCTCATAATCGGTGCATTTTTAAAAAAAACAAAACATGGGAAACTATTTTTAAATTAGATTAAATTTGCTACAGATTGAACCCATCTTCAGCTCTGTGGGTCTAATAAATTCTGAGTTACCTCCCTTTGAAAATTGGTAATTTTTCCAAAAAGTCCAAATTTTAAGTTTTTCCCAACTTTCGCGAGGAACACCGGCCGAAGGAGTGGTTCTACTTTAAAAGTCAAGGCAGCAAATTCAATTAGATTTAATTTAACTACAGATGGAGGCCTGTAGGTGTAATAGATTTTGAGCTGAGCCTCTTTGAAAATTGGTTATTTTTTCAAAAAAGTCCAAATTTTAAGTTTTGGCCGATCTTCAAACTTGGATTTACACTACTCAGACATGCCCTTACAACATATCCAAAATGCAGCTCTCTTAAATTTTTTGCTCCCTGGCGGATGGCCTAATATGTCAGATCATTTTAACAGTATTCTTTAAAATAATAATTTCTTTCAGGAAAACAAAGGAAGAATTCAAACCTTTTGAATATTATTAATTTTTTACTAAATCACTAATCAAAAATTACAAGAATGTTAAAGGATATTTTAGAAATAAAAAGTACAAAGAACACATCATTACATTATATTTTCTAATAACATAAGATTCGGTCTAGATAGACAGATTTTGCTTAAAATAATTTTGCTAGAAGACTGTTATAGCAATGATTGTATATGCGAGTTCAACAAATAATTTTATTGCTAAAATTACAGAATGGAATATCACACAATTTGACTTTATTTTCCCAAACCATTTGAGAACATTTCTTAATATAATTATTACTTTTCAATTCAGTTCATAATGTTACAAACCAGTATACTGCTTTTCTAAATACAAGATGAAAACATTTAATATATTTTTTTTATTTTATACAATAGCATTAATGATAATTAAAATAGAATAGATAAAACAGTGCACTAAAGGGAAGAGGTTATTTATTTCAAAACAGTGTGAACCAAGTAAACCATATGAAAGATGACTTCTGTAATACAATATCTAACATACTTCCCAAATTAAAACCCAAATTCGTGAACTGTCATGTAAATTAATAAGATATAAACCAAATAGCATTGATAAAATAAAAAGAACTCTGATTTTCTTTTTATCTATTGACAATATAGTAAAATATAACATAAAATTACAATATAATGCATCATTTTACTTTAATTATAAAATATAGCATCATCCTTAGGGCAATCAAATATGATTACTCTATACTAAACTTAAATATATATAAGATACAAAATAACATAACAATGCACTATTTTATTACAGCTTTACTATATCAGTCAGAAATTCACATTCAATTTATTGGATATTGAGTATTAGCATAATGTCACACGAACACCACTCAAACTTTGGTTGACCTTTGACAGAAACTACAGGTAAATATGATAAAATACCTGATAGATATTAAAAAGAAATATCAATAATAAGAACAAAAAAACTAATTTTTCTTGTCTCAAAGGGATCATACAATAGAACAAAATAATATTTTATTTACGAAATTTCATTACAATAGTATAACAAAACAATAACAACTTCCAATATCGAAGGATATTCTACAGTAAAAATGACTAAAACATTTATTCTAAATTATAGAATATTAGAAAAAATGACTACATTGATACATGAAATTGATATAAATACTAGCATTTGATCGGTGAGCTTAATGACTATAATACAAACAATTAAACAAACAGTAAATCTTACTTTCTGTTTAAGTCCAGACGACAGTTAACAAAATATAGAAAATGTAATTTAATAAATAAATATAAATCTTTATTAGATACGAGTGGGGGAAGAATCGTTTCCCAGTCTTGTTTCAAAGCTAAAAATAGAGGCTTTATCATACTGGCATCCTTTTGATAATAAATGGATACATCAGACACTATTTCTCAAACAGATAACACCCATTAGCAGAAAGTGAATAAAGCACCCTCTATTTTTCCTAACAACCTGAGCTATCATCATCAGACTGTTCATCATCGCAGGGAGAGTGCTTACGTTTACGAGATATTTCTTTAAGGAGAGAAACGTCTTCACCCTTAGTTTTTTCTTTTCGGAATTCATATACTAAAGGATATATAGTTTCTATGGCTCGTTGAACATCCAGCACACTTGGAGCTGAAACATTAAAATATTTTTTTTTTCAAAATATAGATTTAATTAGTAAAGGGGGACGGACGAAAAAGCAATGTTGTTTTGTTTCATTACAGTCAACCAAATGAGTTTTAAAAAGTTTTTATTCATTCTTATAAATTTTTTATTTCTTTTTTTTTTTAAACTGGATTTAATTCTTCTTTTATTTTATAATAAACAATAACTGGAAAACGGTTTTATTTCTCTTACCCTAAATAAAAGTTTTTGTTTTTAATCAATAATGTAATTCCCGATGTTATCATTATGGTTTTATATTACATTATCGTGGTGTAGAAAAATGCTGTTTCTTTTGACATTTCCTAGCCATTTTTCAATGAAAGATTGATTCACTTGATCCAATAATACATAGTAAAGTTCTGCATTAACAGTTTGTACAGGTTTCAGCACTTTAAAGTGAACAATTCTGCGAAGACTACAAAAAAAGTGCCTTTTTGGGATGTAATCCTGGCTTAGCTGCACTTTGTGGCAATCCATCTGGAAAGAACCACTGCCTTTTGGATTATCATACCCATTTTTATCTCCAGTGATTAAGCAAACAAGTGGTGCATAGGTTAGCTTTGTTTTCTTCAGACAGATTATGCAATAGCTAAGCAACTAATCTGCTTGCTTCCCAATCTGGAGCTAAAGTTCTGGATGGTTGACCTAAGTTGGTGAATAGTGTTTAGACAGCTCCTTAACTTTTTAACCAAGTTTGCTACTACTTCTGAATGTTTTTTGTGTCAACTGCATCTTGTGACTGTTGCATCACTTCCCTTCCAGAATTCAAAAAGCAAATAATGCCTGATTACTTCTTCAGACGTTTGGCCTTCCATTTCAGAATAAATTGCCACCAAAAATTTTAATTTTACTTCTTAATGAGTAAACAATCACTCTAACCTTTAAATGTTGTTGGCTCAACTTTGAAGTACGCTGAACGGTGAACTTAATGACTATAAATAAGCTGATAAACGGCAAAGGAATGTCGACATTCATAGAAACAACATTACTATCTGGTCCTCCCATTTTATACAAAAATTATATTAATTAGATATTTTTGGTGGTGAAGAAGTAATGTATAGAATCGAATAAAATATTAAGAAATCGATCCATGCATTATTTGGTTAATAAACCTAAGTCAAAATTTAAATGACAAAACCAGGACTGATATTCAAATCACTCATGATTTGCTGTATCATTAATAAATTTATTTTTAATTAAATAATTTGTAAACATTATTTCAAGCAAATATTGAATAGAACGTTGTCAAAATATGACAACTATTCTATAAATAAAGAATAAAGTGCTCAGACATATGTTTCCATGTTTTAAAGCAGAGGTTCTTAAAAACCTGGAGATCTGCATGGCCATTGCAAGGAGTCAGCAAAAAATTTTGACATTAACTTTAGACCCCTCTCCTAAATTTCCACTTTCATTCAAATGAGTTTAATAAAAATCACATAAACAGGACCAAGACTTAAGAGGTTTTTGTATCCTACTTAAATTATTATTAATATAACTAAATAATATTTAATAAACTAAAATGCTTTTACTTACAACTCAAAAATATATTGTGCAATCATACTAGGTACATAAATTTAGTAAAATCTAATATTGATTTTTTTTTATTAATATGTAGTAAATTCCTAATTTTATTATTTTTTATATCAGTCAACTATAGAAGTTTTAGTGAAAAATAAGTTAAGTTACCTGTTACCGTAATACTCCCAGTAGAAAATATTTTTAGAGTAGCTTTTGGATTTTTCAGTTTATAAGTTACACCTGGATGTAATTCTGGTTCATATCTAAAAATAAAATCTGATCAATTACTTGCAACTAGGAAATATTTAGATATCATTAAGGTCAGTTTGGACTAGTTAGGTTACAGTTTAATTTAGGACTATATTAAAGGCACTCTTTAGGACTATCAATAAAAAAAAAATGGGTAGCATGGAAAAACCAATAACCATAATGTATTACTAATGAGGAAATAAATAATATAATATATAATCACAATATAATGCCAGTTTGATATCTAGAGTAGTCCTACATGTTGGACTATGAACGGATTGCTTAAGGTAGACAATTTTCTTTTAATTACTGCTTCCCCTTCCTGAGAGTTTTACTCAATTCCTATCCAAATTATTATATTGTATTACTTATTGAATGCAGAATTTGAAGCTCTTTAATTAATATAATAAGTCATTACAATATTCATCAGAGTGCACCATTTTAAAGTTTTATCCACATCAAAATCTGATGATCTATAACTTTTATTTATAAGACTCATGAATACAACACATATGAGTCAATGTTTATTTTAAAACAAAATAATCGATAATGACTGATTTTTTGACCATACCAGTAAACTATTAATATGTTGTCATTAATTAATATAACTTTTTCGTGTAACATCGAGGAATTTTAAATGAAAAATCAAAAGACGTGCTAAAATGCCCAGTTTTTTTTTTTTTTTGCCAACATTTTATTGGTAGAAAAGTGCAAATGGAATACTGAGGAAGGACTTTAAATTATCTTGAAAGAAGTCACCAAATATTAATTTTGGACTATTGAATCTTCTCTTCGGATGTGTTACCTATTTTAAATCCAGTTAGTGTATTAACAACGAGCATTTTATGAAAACAGGATAGTTAATATGAAATAATTGTGAAATAGCTATTTAATATGTACAACAAATGACCTCCTTCCCGATGTAATCAATGCCTTAATGAAACATAATAAGATCTTCACATAACATATCAAGTATCACAAAGTACAGAATACTACAAAATACATATAAAAAATGATAGGTATGATTGCTAAAGAAAAACAACAGAAAAAAAAACAAAAACAATTTGATAAATCTTTTCTAAAGTTTTCTACATAAAACCCATTAACTACAAATTCTATGTCACCAAAAAAAAAAAAAAAAAGACAAAAACTCTTCAGTACATCCTGCATCAATGTTCTAGAACTTGCTAAAAAACGGAGAGTTTATTTTTTTCATGAATATTTATATAAATAGAAATAGCATCATCTAACACAGTGTTTAAACCAAAATTTAATTCTGGTGCCAGTTTTGATTTTTAAAAAACTACTGATAAATGTCATTCATGATTACAATTTCTGTTAGAGAGGAAAATAGTTGACTGGAAGATCTAATGGAGGATGGAAATAATTAGGTGGTGCAGTCAAAAAAACACCAAATATGTCAAGACTTATTTTTTATTTGTGCCGACGTTTCGACCTACTTTGTAGGTCATCTTCAGGGCTAATAGGAGAGGCGGCTGGGTGAACCGTGTAACTGTAACCCTGAAGATCACCTACAAAGTAGGTCGAAACGTCGGCACAAATAAAAAATAAGTCTTGACTTATTTGGTGTTTTTTGACTGTACCCCCTAACTATTTCCATCCTCGGTTACAGTTTCTATTTTTTTAAACAATGTACTCGACAGATTGTTTTATTTGAATTGAAATATTTAATTTTCAAAAATTGGAAACTAGTCCAGTACCGATTCAAGTACACAATAAGTTTTTAAACTGTTTATGATGACCATACGAAATCAAGTACCAGTAAATTAAGCCTATACTCTGTCCAAAGAGAACAAAGCCAACTGATCCGGCACCAAACAGAACAATTTTTTTATCATTTGATCACTGGATCCGATATGATCTTCTAAAGCTCAGAAGGCAATGGCTCTCTCCAAATAAATCAAAACGAAGCACTGTAAAGCCGGATTTACATCTCAAAAGGCACTTCTGTGTTTTTAGAGGAGTATTGGCAGAATTACTCACTTTGAAATGCTGAAACCTGGACAAACCGTTAATGCAGACCTTTATTGTGAACTGTTATTTTGTGGTGATGATTTTTAAATATTTTTGTTTTGAAGAGAAAAGACTTGTCCTGGATTCGAACCCGAATACGATCCCTGGTAGCTCAGTGGTTTAGAGCACTGCACCGGCGATACTGAAGACCCAGGTTTGAATCCTGGCCAGGACAAGTCTTTTCTATTCAAAACAAAAATATTTAAAAATTGATTGTGAACAGCTGGATCGAGTGAACCAATCCTTAATCAAAGCGTATCCAGCGATTTTCAACAGAAAGGCGGTCATTCTGCAACACGACAATGCAAGATCACACTGTGCAAGGTGAAAACTGGAAAACTCATCCCATATCGCACCCTTGGATTTAAATTTTTCCAATCCCTACTTTTTTTAAGTAAATAAAAATTTGAAAATCTAGGTGATGTCCAAAATTCCATCTCGATGTATTTTACTCAAAAACCAATTGATTTTTATCGGTCCAGGATTGAAAATTTGTACAATAGATGGCAAATGTAGATAACAAGGGTGATTATTTTAATGATTAAAAATAAAGACTTATTAAAAATTTATTCGTTTGAATTAGATATAAGAAAGTGACATTTCTTTACGGTCTCCCTAGTATTAGCTCTTTTTTAACTTTTTTGGCGGCACTTCTTTTGGAAACCTTTCCTGTTGTGTGTGCTTTATATGTTAAAAGTTCTTTTGACAGCTAGATAGTATTGAAATAACAATGACGTCCTTTACCCAAAATGGTTGCATCAACTGTAAAACATTATTACTTGTTTTTGATTTATCTAATTAACTATATCATCTATCTGATTTTCTTTATAAATCTCACCATTTAGAACATATCCATTCAATGTCTTAAGTTCAAATAGTTTCATGCCGTATCTTTCTTTTTTTTTCATTTTAAATATTGTCAGAAATTTAACTGACCCCGAAACAACAAAATGGATTCATCCAATAAAAGTGATTTTGACAGTGAATATGTGAATATCACCAAAGTGATTTTGACAGCTAAAAAATTAGCTTGAGTATGGGATAATTTCTTTTTAATTTTGGTTACTGCTATCAACATTTCCAGTATAAAGTTTATTGATTCATCGCAATTACTATTCAAATGACGACCCGACATGGCATATGTATGGAAATATTGGTGAGTATAAATAGTATTGACAAAAATATAGTAAAGAGGATTATCAGTAAATGAGTGTTGAATGGAAAGATTTGCCCTTTTAAATAAGCATAACCCAAAAATTTTAGTATCGTCCCAGGCAGTATTATCACAACTTTCGGTATCCTCAGGTGACACTATCACACTCTTCACCTTCCTACATTGAGTTTCTATAAAGTCTGCCTCACTATTGTTGCTAAAAGAGTCCATTTCAACATTGGATACTTCCAAAAAAATGTAATGATCATCAGAGAGGTTGCAGTCATGTAATATTTGTATAGCCTTTTTCTTGTATTTTCCAATAAAGTCCATTTTAGTGATTACAATTTTTCCTACATAGAGCGAGAAATATCTAAACTTATAAAAATGAGCTCACAGTAATATTGTGTGTCAATGTGTGGTAATGATACAATATAAAATTCAATAATTTTTACAGAAGAAATAGTTTTTACTTATAGAAACACATTTTCAACTGAGTGAAATTTGGAAGTGTAATGTATGTATGACTGCAGTAGTCGTTTATCTCTGGATGCAAAAATATTAAAAATGAAAACCACACAAAAACAATTGATGTTATCTAGATGTTACATCTACGTTACATTAAATGTTACATCTACCCCCCCCTCCTCTCCCGATGTATTACTGAAGAATTAACATATAATTTACATTTAGTAATTATTTATTGTATCAACAATGTTTCTTTTCATATTAATTAAAAGGTACTGTACAGTTTTAGCCATCATTTTCCTACATATCACCAAAAATTGGATGGTTATAGCCATGCCATTATTTGAGGCAACCTGTTAAACTATGAAAGCCTGATACTATGTAGGTAAGATCATAAACATTGTATACGGTTTAAAACTTCTGTAAATCTGAGTCTACCAACCATAGTTTGGGAATTATGTTACAAAAATACTCCTGCTAAATCCCTTTGTCCAAAAACTATTTCTTGCAAATGGTTTAAAAGTTATGACTCAATATATCTTAAGGCAAAAATATCTTCATACTTCATTTTGTGTTGTTTTTTTGACCCCTTGTGTCAGTAAAAAAAAAATCAGAGAGTGAAAGTTGTAATTAAATATCTATATGATTATGTTCTCAGACAATTGAAAAAATTAAAATTTGCAGATAAGATCATTTTTTATAAAAATCTACTGTATTACCACTTCGGTAAAATAATTAAAATCAATATCTCACAGAAAATTGGTCAATTAGTAACTTACTAATTTAGCATAATAAAGTTAAAATTTTATAAGGAAAATATTTACTTACTCTGCTTCTCGGTGTCTTTCAGAAAATAGAGTTATTTTAATGGCAAAAGGCATGGAACAGGTCCCTAAAACATTAACAACTCTGTAATTTGTAAAACGTGTCTTGAAACCAAGATGTTGAAGTCGTCTCGCAAATCTTCGGGCAGCAACATGAGACATTTCTTCAGAGGTAGCTCCAGTACATGTTACTTTACCTGATGACCACATAGATGCTGTTGTATATGGTTTTCTTAACTTCATAGTTAACATCTAGGATAAAAGAAAAATTGATGTACTTTTATTGATTTTATTATAAATACTAATAACACTAACATATATTAAACAAAGAATAAATGTTTGAGATAATTTTTTTATACATATAAATTGCTAGGTTATTGATTAAAAAAAAAAAGACCTCAGCCCCCAGCAGCCTTTTAACCCAATTAAGATTTCTTCCTTTATGGGGGCTGATTGAGCCCTAGGAGGTTCTGCAGATCAGACAGGGTCGATCCACAATTGTTAACAGAACAAAAAATTTATCTGCCATAGCTGGTTTCAAAACCAGAACTCACAACTCAGCAACTTAGTGATCTACACACTAAACGTCCATGATCTCTAATATTTTTTTCAAAAAATGTATAGTTTTTATGTAATTTACCAGTCAAAAACCATAAAGTATTTATCTAATATATATATATACTGTGGTTTCATCAACTATTTATCTAATTCATTAGCTATTTATCTAAGAACTAAATATCCTGTGGTTTCATCACATAAATGGTAATCAGGCATTTTAGCCTGATCAGCAATTTTTCTCCAAAAAATTCTTTGGATCACGACAAAAACATTTACAACTCTGTTATAGAGAGTTGAATTGATTTCCATACAAGTTTATAAAACATATTATTTCAACTCAGTGCCAAAATATATATTATAATAAAATGGCAGCAGATAGTAGTCAAATAGTAGTAGGATTTTCATATTTATTTTGTGCTTGTTCCAAAAAATCAATCTCAGCTCTTCCACCCTGGGTAGTTAATAGTAGCAATCTTAATGTAGTCTCCAGGGGCTGGCACTAAAGGCCAAAGGGCCACCTGCAGGACTAGTTGCAGGACCAACAATAGAACAATAACATAAGATACAAAAAAATTATTTATAACAATACTATAAGATGTTAAATTTTACAATTATTTATTAGTAATTTGGAAATATTTAATCATTTTTATAAAGTAATAATTAATATTCTCATAATAATAAATTATTTACAATTTAAATAAATATCAAATTCTAAATAAATTTAAGGTATAATACTGAATTATTTACAAACAAAAACGCCTTTATAAAGAAACAATAGCAGTATAATTAACTAGCCCTTCAACAAAATACACCGCTTTATTTAATATAGTATACCAAAGAATTGAGTTACTAGGAAGCACACATTTAAAAAACAACCAGCATTAATTCTGATAAGAATTAAAAATCACTATGCTCTGAAAATAAACTTTGAAAACATACTATAATAAATCAATAACTAAAGCTTTCCGAATTAAAAACTAACATTAAATAAACTGCATAATATAACATAACAAAAGAGAAAAAGTAATTTGATGTAATACTAATTGTGGCCATCACCTTAACCTGCTTCATGTGTCCTCAAAACCTCAAAAAAACAGTCTTGTTAGTAAATTTAATGTGCAAAATATTAACTAAACTTGGTAATACAATTAGAATAGAAACATAATCAGTAAGTTAAATTTTAATTCAGCTTAAAAATGTGTGATGATTAATTTCTTATCAAATGAAAGATATAAAAAACATAAACAATAAAATAAAATTGTAATAGTTTTAAAACATTTAATCCTTACCCCATTTTCTCTTCGATACTCTACATGACATCCAGTTAAAGCTATCTGGCGAAGGTTAAGATGACATCTAACACTAAAACTACACACCACATTATTTATAACAATGTCAACTTCAGGTTCATCACTGATTACCACTGGCAAAACAGCACTGTTCTGGTAAGCTTCTTGAAAATCATCAGAGCAAACTTGTTCTGATTTCATTTGGCATAGAGTTTCATTACTAGCAGGCATTTCATGAGCAACACCACCAGAAAGTTTATTCACTTCCAGAGCGCTATAACTTCCATTCTGAAGAGGTTTCATTCCGTTTCCTTGCAAAATTGTAGCCATTACCTCCAAAAGTAATAGAAACCTCTGAAACATGATTAACAAAATACTTAAAGGAATAATATATCAAGATGTAAATTCTATGAATTAGACTATAGTTGTCAAAATTACACAATAATTTACTAGTTAGATGATAAAACAGAACAAAACAATACGATATATTCAGAAAAGACAATGTTTTTATTATTACATCAAAAATTGAACATTCATCAGTCAGTAAACTAGAAAAGATTTGAACAGAAATAACTTACAATTGTCAACGAGAATCATTACTACAGACAATTGATCCTACTAAAGAATGTGAATAAAAATAAAAGCCGATGTTGAACAGAATCATTCAGAACAAATAGAATGAAGTCTACACATCAAATCATGGGGTTCCCATGATCCCAGCCTGCAAGCGACACTAGCTCCCTCTATAGTTATATTTTCAAATATTCTAGAGTAGGAGAACACCAAAGATCGCTGGTTAATTAATATAGCAATCAGAATAAAGTTTAAAAAAAATCGGTTTTAGAATTTTATCAAAAAGTTAATTAAACTATTAAAAAGTATAAAGTATTATCAAAGAGTCGATTTTCTCACCACCGATAAACAGATTTATAACCTTCCAAGCTATAACAGTAACTTACGATTCTAAACTTTTAATTTCATGTCCATGTGTTTGTTGTTGGTGATTTGAATGCAACATATTTTAAATGGAATACAATGAAATATTATTAAACGGAACCTAAAGCTGCTATTGATTTTTTTTTTTGTTTTTAGTCTATACCTCTGTATCTGATTCCATTCATGTTAGCATTGTAACATATTAGCAAAACAGGATATTTGATTGTGGTAGAAGTATGGAATTGCAAATTTATTTTAAGGCTATAGAAGAACTTATAAAACCTTTGCCAGGTATCAGGTTTTTCAGTATTCAAACAGTTTCTTCTGATTTTTGTTAAATGTTTGATATGCTTTGCTTCTTTCTTTCTTTTTTTTTTTTAAGAGCAAGTTTCTTCGTTGGAGGAGGCTTTGATAATTAAAACTATAAAAGAAGATAGAAACTGTTTAAAATGGTCCGAGTACATCGATCTTTTGCATCAGAAGTTCAATGTACCCAATAATTCTCCTTGGTGATTTATATCCTCTCATTTCTCAAATGGAAAGTTTCCTGTCTCAGATAACTTTGTTTTTACAATGTTTTTTCTTCTAGGATCAGATTTATTCAAATACTTCTTCATAGATTACATGACATAAAAATTTTATACAGTAAAGATGATGACTTGTTGATAAGTTTGCAGCAACTGAAATTATTAAAAACATCTGTTGAAATGGTTTCATGTATAGGCATTTTACCTTATATCAAAAATGGTATAGGAGTCCCATTGGAAAAGAAAATGTCCAACAGATTACTATTACAATCTAAAAGCCAACGGTTAGAAGAGGTAATATATCATTGTTAATTCATGGAAGATCATTTGATAAGACAATAATACATCTGTTTAGCAGGGTATTTTTTTAATTTTTACTATTAACATTTTGTCATTTTTTTATTCAATTTAAGATGATTTATATCAGGAAGTAAGGCACATGTATTCAAAGTTGGATATAGTGCTGATTGGATTCTGATTTGGAGAGGCTTATTTTTATGTTCTAGTAAATCCTTGAAATTAGTTTCAACATACCCACTCTGAGAGGGATATCCCATTTTTCTGGGAACTGAACAATAAAAACAAACAATCATTTGTAGTTAATTGTAATTTCTTACAATACAAATGAAGTACATTGGTATTTAAATCAAGAAAACATTTAGTGATCACAGAATCACAATTTTAATAATAAGACAAAAACATATGTGTGTAACCAAATATAACCTGTGTTATAACTTATAATCGATACATCGAATCCAATATACCACATTAATTCTTAAGAGACTATGACTTCTTAGATAGTTGAGGAATTTTTAATTTTAAATTGAAAAACAATCATAGAATAAAAAACGAGCATTATTTACAGTTTATTGTATTTTAGATGTTAGTCATAAAACTGTTAACTTTGTTGTAATAATTATAAAATACCGCAACTTATTACTACTTAATAATGAATGAGGAACAATTTTTACTTCTAACGTATATTATTCCAAAATTTTAGATACCAATGTTGAGTTCTGAGCAACAACCTGGGGGGCTTATGAATTGTCTCAATAGTATTGGGAAAAGTAGTTTCTCATTAACAGTGAATGAAAGAATTATTTTAATTTTATTTCATCAGAAAATCACAATATCAAAGCTATCAAGTTAGATTCTATTGATATTTAATTTTAAAAAAAAGTTAATATTGAACGAAAATAGTCATTTATTATTGATTGTTTTATTGCTTTTAACCAATTTAAGGCTTATAATTTTGATACATCCATACTTTTTTCACTTATCTTGTTTTTTTAGACCTAAATGTGGCCTTAAAAATTGAAAATAACTAAGATAAATCCAAGTATTTTCTTTTAGTGTAATTATTTATTCTGAGAGTACAAATGAGTACTAATTCTTTATTTATTACTTTTAGCTGAGCCTTTACTACTAATGTAAATGCAATAGAACTTGTTTTGTTTTTTTATTTTAAAAATTAAAATTAATTTTAAATTAAATATTTATTATCTTAGGCAATAATAAATAAATAAATCGATCCCACACTACTTCTAAATGGGCACTCTCAAATTTTTGTCTCCTCATGGTTGATAATTTCGGTACTGTATATGTATTTTACAAGATGGTGTGTTAAGAGTAATATATTTATATTGAATATTTGAGTCATAAAGATTAAATTAAAAAGTTGTTTTCAGGTCTAATTAAACTTTTTATTTATTGTACTAGTGAAAATTACACTGATTTATTTATTTTATCGAGTTTATGTTTTCAGGCACATTATCTCCTGAATTGTTCTGTTCTTGGACTTATGAGTCTTTATGAATCAGAATTATTTCAAACTTTAATAACGTCTAAGCATTTAGGAGATCTAATTGCTGCAAATTTCCAACTTATTATAGAAAAGCAAGCCGTTGATTCAAAATTATGTTCTACATTTTTAAAAAAGTTGATTGAAGATACTTATCAGCCATCAGTGATGCAAGAGCTTATGATAATGCTTGGAAATAAGGTCTGTATTTTGTTTTTTACCATTTTAAGATGGATTCAGTGTAATTCAATCTATTGATGATTTATTTATATTTAATTTGGACACTACCATAAAAGTAAACTATATAAATAATAAGTACAATAATTATATATTTACTTATGATGTAAAATATTTTAGGATATTCCAAGAAAGCTATATCGTTGGATTAGTGATATATTAAGTAATAGACTTATTTCTGAAGGTGGCCTTCTTGCCATGTTACGTGCAATTTTGGATTTAACTGGGGATTCCAAAGATAGTCCACGATACTGGGAGCATGTTTCTGTATTAGCTAAAGTTTTAACAGCTCCAAAGCATTCCTCTTTATATCCTCAGGTACGTGATATTAATGGATCTAATCCTATGAATCATAACCAGCTAAGTCTCTTGGGTATTCATTATGTTATTTTTATAATGCAATTGGGAAAAACCAAAATGCAAAGCCTTATGTTTCAAATTTCTCAAGTAATACACCCACTGACCGGTCGACGTTCCACCTATTCAGATGTTCTCCATACGACGTATGTAAATGAACGTCTTGGTGGTAGGGTGCAGTCTCATGTTTGGAGCCTGTCTGGGCTGTTGATCGTTGGGATATATTGCACCTTTTCTTCGAGATGTGATTCACATAACCTTTTTTTTGTTTTTGTGTCTTGGTAATGCCTAGGCGAAACGTCGACTGGTCAGTGGGTGTATTACTTGAGAAATTTGAAACATAAGGCTTTGCATTGTGGTTTTTCCCAACTGCATTATAATAAATAATAGTGTTTGTTTGTGAGTTTTTTGCTGTATTTTATTTATTTTATTTTTTATCATGTTTAGCCCTGATTAAGATCTAAAATGTGGTTAGAATCGTTGGTTTCAAATAAATAGCTCGTTACTATTTGAACATTTATTTTAATCACCTCCTGGTTCATTCCCTCCTCTAATGAGACAATTTTCTTATTTGTTCTTCAGGTTAAATCATCTTCTTTGATAACAAAAAAAAAAGCATTCTTTTGAGTTCCTTCAGTTTCCAGTAATTAGAGCTCAAGCCAAGTCCACCTTCTATCATCAGATTACTGAAGAATATACTCAGCTCTTTATCCCCCTCTGCATGGGACTATTTTGAATTTCAGATTTTTCTGTGAAGATGTGCATTTAATCTATTGTGATTAGTCCGAAACCTAGACAAGGTAACCTGCGTTTTTCTGTTTAATTTTTGGTAGGGGTCTAGTTAGAATGTTTTGTGGTCCATCTTTGTTTTATCTCAGATTTGTTTATGGCTTTGATCACATTTAATTAAAGTTAAGAATCTATCTGTGTTTGAAGTGATCCAGCCTGTTCACCCACATTTTCCATAGCAGAAGCAATCTTTTGCTGATGAGGTTTATTTTCTCTGATCGTAATACAAGTTCATATTATCTTTTATTTAAACATCTCAATTTATTTGTAAATCATCAATTACTGAGGGTTGTATAATTGTCTGCATGACAACCATAATAACTTCCCTTTCCTTCTGATGATTTTGGGGGCTAAGGTTTTTTTTTCTTGAGGGTTAACATCTTTTCCTACTCCAATAAAGGCAAAGAGGTGTTATTCTTGTGGTTTACTAATCTTTCTAACCATGAAGAAAAGTTGGAGCTTTCCTTCCATTCCATGCTATGAATCTGTTAAGAAAATAATTTCAACCAACCCAGATCAGTTTCCAACTAGTGCCTTAAAAACCAAGCTTCGTGATTAGGATAAATTCATTGATTCTTTCTTTAAGAGGGTGATCTGCCACACACTATTGTTTATCATATGTAAACCTTTATTGGTTTCAGTAGGGGCTGACTTGTTTGCACCTGTGAGTTGATCTTTTGAAGGTTTGAGGGATACAAGTATCCAGAGTAGATAGCTGGCCCTACATAACCCACTTGTGTACAAAATTTTAAGTGTCTTTTCATTTACTCCCCCATTTGAATCTGTGATTATTTTTTAGCAGACAAGCCCTTTTAAATCCTCTCTTAACACATTCTCAACCTGTTTCTCCAATGGTAAATGTGTTGTAAAATTATTTCTGATGTAATTTTATTATGCTTTATTATCTTCATAGATTTCATTCCATTTTTATTAATTTTTCATTTCTTATCAATTATTTTATAATTTAACCATTATTAATTGTATCTCATTCTTTTCGTTAATGTACATAAAACTTTTACATTTTCTTTGGTCCTGCATTTTTTGTATTGTTATTCTATTTTGTTTTATTCTCAGCCCTGATGATGGCCTAAAAATTAGGTTGAATGGTTGGAACATAATAAGTAATTTTTAATTCTATGTGTAAAATTCATTTTGCTTTTGCTTTCATTCATTTCAACATTGCTTAAGATACCATTTCCTCAAACATTTATTATTTTATGCTCTTGATTTTTTATTGCCTATATATTTTTTTAGTTTATTATAGCTATTTTCAAATTCATTTTATGTACTAATGGATTTTTTTTTAAATTTAGTTATTGGAATTGTTAAAAGGAAAGAACAATGAATACAGGCAGGTTGCTGTCATGAGTTTAAAATTTATATCAGAAAGAAATCTGGAAGATTGTAATGAATACTTTGTCATTCCATTGTTACAACCTATTATTAGACCTGGCACAGAGCATGATGTAGAAGTATCCTTAGAAGCCATTCATTGTTGTTGTGGCATTTCAGCACCCTGGACTGTTTCTACAAATGTTTTCAAATATGGGTTCGTTCATTTTTTAAAACTGTACTCAAAGACTAGACTGAGTGTTTCATACTTGAAACCCAAAATATCAGACATTGCCTACAGAATTTTGGCCAATGAGAAGACGAACCTGAAGGAAATATTTGATGCTGCAGTGTTTGGAAATTTAGACGTTATTTACCAGCATGGGTCTGAAGGTGGTGTGTTCACAGAAGTTGGTTCTGATGATAGTGACCCTGATACTGTAGCTGATTCTATTTTATATTTAGTGCTGTCAAATGGTAACACCTTGGTGAAAGTTAAATTGTTTGTGGCCCTTCTTGAATTAATAATAGAAAATATGGAATTAGTAAAGCAGCTTATTTATTCTAAACTGCTTGCAGAAATATGTAACGATTCTGATGTTCAAAAATCTTTAGGAGAAGATCCTTCTTGTATTATACCATTTATTAAGGGTCTTATAGAAGAACATCAAAAGTTTGGCAATGATATGCTTTGCTTGGGACTTATGATTTTAGGTATTATTATAGATTCTCCTATCAAACACAAACCTGTAGATTGGAGTATTTTCCAATGCTTGGTACAGCCTTTGAAGAATTTAAAATCTGAGGACAGTGAAACTAAAGTTTTGGCTAATGAATTATATGAATTAATTTTGTCTCGTGGAATTGTAAAAAAAAGTACAGACAAAGTTGAGAAAGTACAAACAAATTTGACAAAGGCTTTAGAAGAATCTGTTGATCCCTCATTACCTGTAAGAGCACATGGTTTGAAGGAACTTGGTAAACTATTAAGGGCTAAAGACCCAGAGGCAATCAAACAAATGGAAACAATATTTTTTATTTTCAAGGTACCTATTCTCATTTAACCATTTTAATTAGATTTTGTAAACAAATATTTCAATAAATAATCATTAATCTGATGCTAACATTGTTGCACATTACAAAATTCATTTTATAGTTTATATCTTTCATAAAAACTGTAACCTAAAAAAAATCAATGATGAAAATAAAAGACCAATTTATTCCCAAACTATAAGAATTTTCCTTTTTAAATTGTATTTAACAAAGGCTGACCTGAGTAAAATTTATGAGCATTGTGGAATCTTGTACATAATAGCAATCATTCACTAAAACTAAATAATATAATTTAAAATAATTTGTAATTGCATTTTTAAAAATGTTACAATATTGATATCACATTGTCATCATTTGATATTAATTGTCTTTCTTATTTGTAGGAAAATCTTAAGGATGATGATTCTTATGTATATTTAAGTGCTGTTGAAGGTTTAGCTTCCTTGTCATCTTCTTTTCCTGATGAGGTTCTGACCTCACTCATAGAAGAATACATGTCATCAGATCATTGTACTGAAAATAGGCTTAAAGTTGGGGAAGTACTTCTAAAGCTAGGAAGAATTCTTAGTAAGCATACTTTTAGTCTTCTGATTGCCAAACTTAATATTATGTAAGTTCTGATTGTTCTTATGGTGATTAACACCTTATTAATCATTGTTGTTCTATGTATTTACTTTTTGAAGTTCATTGAGCACATTCGGAGAAGCACAAGACTAGTTTGGGTTTAATTAATGAGTTACTGAGTGGATTAATAGTGTTTTATTAATAAAAGCAAAATGGGTGGTAAAAGTAAACAAAATTAGGACATGTATGCACAAATGACTGTAAATCTAAATGTTTTGTTTTTTTCTTATGCTTATACAATTTATCGTGCAAGGGCATGGAAGACTTATTTGAATGGATGAGCGTTGTATTAAAAAAGTTGGGATCCACAGATTTAGAGACTCTTTCTACGTATGTTTACATTTGATAAACTTAAAGCTCCTTGTTTGCAATTTTTCCCCTCGTGTCCTAAAGTCAAGGGGATATATAAACAAATAATTATTAAGAGTTACTAAAAATCTATAGGATCGGGTCATTTGATCCAGCCCATTATTCTTATAGTGTTCATACAAGGTCTCAGAATGACTTATCATGAGTTCCTCACTTGATTGCTTAATCCAGGCATGAAAATTATTCTAAACTACCCATGTACTCAACTTTTTTTTTGTCAACATTGAAATGTGGAAATATTTACTGAAGTGGTTCTTTTTATATTACAGTTATTATCTAACATACTTTATTCATGTTTTAGATGAAATAGCAGTTGTATATAAGAAAGAACTTATTTCCTGCTTCTTAATTGGATGTCGTGATAAAGATGAGATAATGAGAACATCCAGTCTTTCAAATTTAGGAGAACTATGCAAAATATTGTCTTTTAGAATTACATCATATCTTGTTGAGGTATAACAAGTTAATGATTGTATCTTAAACGTATTTGTTTGAATTTATGTTTTCATTGTTCATAGTTTTTTAAACATTAGCCAGGTTAATTCACTATTTAGGAATATTTATTGAGTAAGGTATGAATTTAAATACATTGACATGAATGATTAATGATGCTGGGAACACTTAATATTTTATCCTAGTTACTCTTTTGTAACTGTATTTATATTGATAAATAGATTATAGATGTTTCAATTATTAAGATTCAACTTCAAAGAAAACTTAATGACGATTTTAGTAAAGACCAGACTAAAACTAGATAATAATAATAATTAGAGGGCAAAAAAAAAGGAGGATTTCGAACTTACTGTCATTGAACCAACTAAATAAAACTATGCTACAAAGAGAAAAGAACAGAAAAAATCTTACAATTAATGGGGAAAAGAAAAGGAGAGCCTAAAATGAACTGACCAAATATAATAAGAATTATTAAGAGAAATGAGATCTAAAGTTGAACTTAAAATCAAATGTTTTACTAACGCCAAATATTAAAGAAGCAATGAGAATACAATGGTATAATTTCACCAGCTTTGTACTGATTTCAAAAAGGCTTCTGACTCCATCCAAATATCATAGACAGTAAAACATTTTGATTAATCAGGGAATACTGGAAAAGTTAGCTGTAGCAGATTTATGCACAGACAAGTTAGGCACTGTTGTCTGATTTGGCAAAATTTGACTGAAATTATATGTTCTGGCACAGATTATGTAAAAATGGTCATCGGTAGGAGAGAGGCAGCATTTCATGTATGTTTAGCTTTATTTTGCTTGATAAATTTGCCACTGAAAGTTGGTAGGAAAAAGAATAAACCCATTGTGAATTTAGGAGGTTATACAATACAGGATTGTTGAGCTTGCGCACTATTACTATAATAAGTGATAGCATCGTAGTGGTTGAGATTGGCTTCTATTAAAGTTGTTGGGCTTATCAAGAATGAATCCTTAAGAAGTTAATAAGCATGGAGTCTTATTATTGAACTTCTAAGGAGTAAACCAAAGCATACTTGGAATTGGAATTTATCAGTCAACAGAGGTTTGTAAATAGCGATCAGAATCGAACCTTCTAGTTTTGCTAAATTTTTTTATTATTATTCAATTTAATTTTATTGTAGTGTCTATCGTTTTGGTAACTTTTAATTTTTGCAGATCCTTGAATGTATAAGAGCTATTTATGAAACTGATAAATTCCCTGAACCTAGAAGAGCTGCAGTAATGGTTCTAACTTTATTATTCAAAGGACTTGGTGAAGGAGTTTTAAATGTGAGTATTTTTTAATATATGCTCTTAAACTCGTGATTCCAGTATCACAATTAACTTAAGTAAGTTTCTCATAATGAGTATTGATACTGTTAAATAAATTGTATTAAAACCCACATGAGCACTCATGTCTCACTGTTGATCTGACCACTGTCTTGTATTGTTATTTTTGCTTTCCTGAATGGGCACTTTGAACTAAGAGTTTAAAAAAAAAAACCTGTGCCACTACAAGACGTGAACAGGTCTGGGGTTCAGTACATGGTAGAGACTGTACTGTTTCATGGACAACGGTCCTGCAAGGAGGTGACGTTTTAGATCACGCTCAACCGCCAGATTTTTCCTCCTTATTTTGGGTACCCTATTTTTATAACATTTTATAGAGGCGGAGTGAGCCTCAGGAGGGTCCTAGATCCCATATGATCCATCTCCGGCTGCAAACAGACTAAATAGAAGTCTTCCCTGCAGCAGGATTTCTGACATGGCAACTCAGTGCTCTACCACACCACTCCCAAGAGTTTTATGCTGAGCGTAATAACATCTATTTCCTTCAGCAATTCTTGCATGTCTGTCCACCCTAGAATTGTTATCGTTTGTGACAATCTATACTAAATACCTGAATTCTGTGCAACATGTAACATTTCACTTGCTGCATTATAAAATTCTTCTAAAGCTCTGTCTAATGCAGTGATCGTTCTTGCTAATATCGCCACACCATCTACGTATGCCATGATCTATATTAGCCTGCAAGATTTGTTTTTACAATCCTAATGACCAGCTCTAGGACTAAGTTAAACTAAGACACCCCAATAAGTGAGAAGACAACCCTGACTGTGACCTGGCATGTGGTGTTTGATAGTGTCATCCTCGTTAGTCTTAATAGTTTTGCTGGGATCCCTAGTTTTTCCCTGACAACACTGTAATAAGGTTGTTCAAACTCTATACATAAATGTCTATGTTATATTCAAAAGCCTTCTCCAGCATTTGCTTAAGTGTCAAGATGTAGTCTACTGTCGACCTTTTTGACCTCAAGCCACTTCAACATTCGACCAGTTTGATGCTTGCTGCATTATTCTTTTGCAGATATCACTTAGTAAATAGTATTCAGGGGAGCTATGCCTCGATAATTTTTACATTCCCGTCTACTCCCTTTCTTATTCATAGGACAAGACATAGCTTCGTACCACTCTTCTGGTATTTCTTCTTTACTCCAATTATCACATATTACTAGGTGCTAAGCACCTATCAGTGCTGTATCACTAGTAATTCTGCCTTAATATTATCTATTTCTGGTGATTGTGAATACTCATTATAGCTTATTTTTTAAATCCAGGTGATTGTCTAATTGTAGGTTTCTTTAACTTTTCAGACCTTGGAGCCTTTGTTACTTGATGTATACAGAAGTTTGAAGCATATATACAAGTATGATAAAGATGATATTACCCGCCTTCATGCACAGATGGCATTAGAAGAGCTTCAAGCCTCAACTATTGCGTTCTTGTTCCCTGTGAAGAAACCTTTAGAAAAACGAATATTTGTATTAGATGCTCCAATGTGAGGCAAACATTGTCTAATTTTAATTTTTTTACTACCTAATCTTTTGAATCAAAGATTTTTATATTATTTAATAGAAATATATTTATTTTTAAATAAATTAAAATTATTTCATTCCTTAAAAAAATCACTTTTAGTTATAACATGTTAGTGACTGATTACAATATCAAGCAGTTGAAAGGCATTTTTTCAAGATATTGGAAAAATCATTTTGTGTTCACTATTGATAAACAGAATAATTTCCTATAATATTTTACTTATTTAATTATAATTGTATAATATTAACAGTTAACTCCAAATCCAGTCATTGAATTAATTTCTTTATTCTTATGGCAACCATTGATGAAATTGTAATTATTAGGTTGCTGGATTTTTAAACAAATGAATACAAACTTCTTATCATTTTTTAAAAGCTGTTTATTTAATCAAAATATGCGCCATTTGCTTCAATACATTTTCCCAAGATTTTAATTTGTACAGTACTCACTAGTCCATTTTTTAACCTTACTAATTCCAGACAGACAAAAAGATTGTAGGTCAAGGTCAACTTCCATTTTGGTTGCAAGTTCCCTTACAGATACAGTTGGATTCATTTCCATACTTTTTGGGTCTTCTGCGCAGTTTATTTTGTAATCAAAATCATCAGACTTGAATTTTCTAAACCAATGCTGCTCTAGTCGATTGTTAAGTGTTTTCTTCCCTTACTCCAGGTTTATCCACAATGTCCAAATTTAACCCAGGACATTATTTATTTTACTCATTAGAGGAATATCTGTGAGCATTGTCATTCTACTTTCAACTTATAATTATTCAGGACAGAGGGCCCAGGAATAAATAGGATTATCATCATTAAAAAAATAAAATATATAACAAAATTTTACACTTTATTAACCCATTCGAGACCTATTGTACAAAATTTGGCATTGGTTTTACTGTGTACTTAAAAATCTAACAACTTATTTTTTTAAACTTTTTACTACTTTTAAAAAATTGTCTACATTATATTATTGCAAGCAAAATAACGATTTTATATTATTTAACTGTTTTTAAAAAAATGTTTATACATTTTTTAATAATGTATTTTCATTTTACCTTACATTGCACAAACGGTGTTCAACCCGCTCCTCTCAATAAAAATTTTCCGAGGAGCGAGCTGATGCACAATGATCTTATTTATGTGAATTCACTTACGGATTCTGTGATTTCAATAATAAACATTTTTATTTATTAAAAATGAACAATATAAAGAAAAAAAAATTCACTCCTGGGGACTGTGTTAAAAAAAAAATCGTCTCGAATAGATTAACAACAAAATTTTTTTTTATAGAGACAAGCATTTACATTTTTTGTTTTCCCAGGCTATAAGACAGCCATGTGTGCAATAAAAATAATGTGCTATTATCAGTCATTATGAGTAAAACAGTCTTCAAAATACGATTTTTCTTGAAGTAATAAAATCTGAAAACTTAATCATAAGTTGTATAGTTAGTCACTTGATTAATTTTTACAGTTTTCCACAAAAAACAAACATGCTCATTTGTTGATTGATTTCAGACAATTTTGTTTTTCTATTTTTCCTCCTTGGGCACAAATCTTCTCAGGTTACTTTGGAACTCACTCATGGAACATACCTTTTTCCTGCAATCCAATATTTGCAATAACCTTTGGGTCAGTTGGCAAATATGGTGTCCACTCAAATAAGTTGCAAAGCAAAGTGGTTTTAAGTCCCCTTAAAGATGTATCTATAATTATTTGGGAATTTATCCCTTCGATATCTTACAAGTTTAAAAATTATTTTAAAGGCCATCTATTACTTTATATAAACCTTTACTTTCAATTCATCATACAGATATTAAGAAAAACCCACATCCCACATGCACCAACCTATTATTTTATTAAAATCCTTTTTTTTTTGTCCATTTTCCATTGTTAGCAACTACAGCTATACGAAACAATACAATGATAAAAAAAAACATTTTATGTTATTTTCACAACCAATTGTAGAATTTCAAATAATACCAAGCAATATGAATAAAAATATAAAGACAATTTATGATATTATATATAACTTCCGAAGGAACAGGTCTAAATTGAAAGGAAAATCCTTTGCACGATAACCGGAGTGGTATGGGATGAGAGCATACACTCTTGGAGGAGAAGGACCAATAAGGAATTGCTTACGGAAACTGGTCAGACGATATTTCAAGATATCACATGAAAGCAAGAAGGTTAAGATGTCGCATGTAGCTCAAAATAATCCGTCAGAACACCTCTACACAACTAGGAATGCCACAATAGTTGGCAAGAGACCACGTGGGAAGCCAAAGACTAGAGGGATAGACAGGGTCAACAAAGGAGCTGCATGTAGCAGACTGGAAATCAGTGGTCCAGGATAGACAGAGGTGGAGAAGATTGGTAAAGTCGGCCAAAGATCTACAAGGTCTATAGAGCCAACCGGAAAAAAAAAAAAATATTTATAGGCTTATTTAAGTAAACAGTTTATTTTTTTTAATCAAGTAATCCATAGTGGGTAACCAATGAATTCAGGAATGCCTTTATCATTCTACAATATTCTGCTGAAGAGATTTTCAATGCATAGAAAAAATGTTAATGAGGAAATGAGCTGGCATAAAATAATTATTTTATTTTATGAAGAGTTTTATCAATTTTAAATTATATTTAAAATTGTAAATTACATTTAAAATATTAAAGTTAGTTGAATATTGAACAACTAAAATATAAACGATTGCTTCTTATTTATGAGTTTTTATAATTATCATTGTCTCTCTGGCAAAAAACAAGAAATAAGCACCAACATTTATTAACAATAAACTTATAATATCATTATAAAAAAATGAGAATAATTCATAAAGACAAAAAATAAAAAGTGTTATAACAGTTTGAGGTGGCCAGTTACTTCATTAACTAATTCTTCTGCTCCTGGGCCAATTCCAAGGACAGCAAATTCATTGTTCAGAGAAGAGCTTTCTTCCAATATAGGTACAGAAACCAAACCTAAATTATCAGCTTTTCTTTGAAGATACAGCATTTCTTCATTTTTATTTTTATGTAGCTTTAAAACAACCTAGAAAATGAAAGTATAATTAACTGATGACAGTATGTAAATGTATAATCAAATGTATTTATACAATGAATTGATGTGGTGTTAAAAAAGTAAGGTGACTAATACATGAATAACTTAATTCACACAAAATAACAGAAATTTATGGTTGGTAGATGGAAAAATAAAAAAACAAAAAAGGTAAAGCTAGGATTTTAATATAAGGATATATATGTATGTGAACATAATTTATTTTTAAGATTCTAAAAGTAAAGACATTTAGTCTATGAGACAAATAATTAAATGTCATCACGAGTGGTACTAGTTCAAATCTGACATTGCATGGTAAGTTTTATCCACGGTGAACCTACAGAATAAATGTTGACACCCACCACCCTATTCTGATGGGTAAATGGGATGTATATATATGTGAACAAGATTACACAAAATTCATAATTTTTTAATAACTCTTCTACTTTTTAATGCTTTGTTAGAATTCGGGTTTGATTATTTTAATAAAATCAAATACATGACTAGAAAGGCAACGTCTCACAGAATATTATTCACATCAACTTTTGTTAAAAAAGTTAAATAACTTGGCAAATCCTTACATACTCTATTAAGTCGTAATGTGATTTGAGATCTTTTAGTAAACTTATACGGGTCATTCCATGAATATTGGGCAACTCTATGTCTTTGGACCCTTTCACTTATCTAGTTAAATAAAACTTATAAAAAATAATGCTAATTCAGTTAACTAAGTGTATTTCTGTCTATAGATATGCATCAATTTATAAAAAGCTTATAATTTTATCCAAAATCCAACAATAGAATGGTCAAAATGTCAGTCCCTAACCATGTCTGTTCATTAAAAGTTAGTATTCGGGGCCCTAAATTTTTTAATCCATTAACTTAATAAGTTTTAAACGATATAAGGACTAATAAACATAAAATAATTCATTTGAACTCAAACATTTGATTAGAATTTTAATGAAATTAATAAATAAATCATAAGTCAATATGTTGTCCACAACTTTGAGCATCAGGCCCTAGCTGGTAACGAAATTTGGTGCGAAATAAGGGAGCCATTGAACGAATGACAAGTTGCCATAAATATTTGTACAATGAAGTTGGCAACAGAAAGAAAATACGGATGTCAGACATTTTGTTTCACATTGTTTACATGTCAAGTTTAGACGTGCACGTATTTTTCCAGTCATTGTGTCAGGCCCTAGGTAAGTAATTTTGTTAAAAATAATATAGTATATTCGTTGATTCTTTGATCATTACAATTAATTTGTTTGTTCTTTTCGGTAGATGACAATAGATATAGAATTATTTAGTTTTAAATAAGTGCATTCTTAACTTTTTGTTGAAATCATCAGTCCCTTGATATGATTGTGACTAGGGACTGATGGAGAGGCCAGGTATTGATGAACTAGTTCATTTAGCATGCATTAAAAGTCAAACTATATTTTGTTTGTTATATCACTAGTTAAATCAATTAAATTTTTTAGATATGTCGCCACCTAAGAAAAGACAAAAACTGTCGAAGGAAGAAATAGCCTTAAAAAAGTCCATTGCTGCAAATGCTCGATTACTGAAGGTTAAATGTGATCCTGTTTTACTAGATCTACACAAGGAGGAAGAAAGACTGAAGTATTTAAAAAAGAAAGAGAAGGGACAGCAAAAATGTACCAAGCATATAACTGCAAGAGAACAAAGAAAAACTCGAAAAAATTGGAAAAAATATTCATCGGATTATAGGCTAAATCAAAAAGTTAAACGGCCTGGTAATAATTTTGTTTTGTAAAAACCGCCCCTCATCTGATGATGAAATGCCAAGAGAAAATGAACCTGTAGAGCCTTTGAATAACGACATTGTAAACCGATATTTGCAAGCCATTAGACAAATAGAAGCCAAGAAAAGAAGTAATCACCAGCGAAAGTCTAGAAATATGTTGTTAAATAAACAGTTTAACGAAATCGCTGAGTTAAAAAAGAAACTTAACACCAAAGAAAAGAAATATTACATACTTAAACAAAAGGTGAAGAAGGTATAGAAAGCGCTCACTGCTAAAAGTAAAATTGACAGCATTTAGCATGGAGAAGATCCAAATCAAAGTAGGAAACTGGTTAAGAAGGCATTGTTTAGTGAAGTATTACGAACCCAAATAACAGAAAATTATAACAAAGCAACTACTACTAAGGAAAAATCCAACTATAAAAAACTCCTATCAGGCCCAACTTCTGACAAATATCAACTATGGCGACTTTATAACAATTTTATAACACAAAAAAATCTAAAAGGAAAACAATGTAGAGATGTTGAATTTTTAAAATCCTTAATTTCTCGTAAATTACTAGATCAAGTGACTGGCCCTTTTAACTACGGTATACTTATTTAATTATCTACCATATACACCACATGAAGATCTGTTTGGGATTTAATTATTATACCAGGTCTGCAAGTTTAAAATGTCGTTTATTTCTTAAAATATAATTTAATTTACAAAAAAAAGTATAATATATTTTATTCAAAGTACTGGCCCTCGCTTTCTACACATTTTGTCCATCTCTCGGGCAATTTATGGATACCATTCCAAAAGAATGCTTCATCTTTATTTGAAATCCATTCATCGAGCCATTTTCTTACATCCTCCAAATTGTTAAAGTGTTGCTCAGCCAATGAGTGTCCCATCGATGAGAATAGGTGATAATCAGAAGGCGCCAGGTCAGGTGAATACGGCGGGTGGGGTAGGAGTTCCCAACCAAGCGAAGAAATCGTTTCCTTGGTCAATCTGGCTGAATGTGCAGGAGCGTTATCATGCTGAAGAATGACTTTGGCGTGCCTGTGAGCCCATTCTGGGCGTTTTTCGATCAATGCGTGACTCATATTGATCATTTGTTGTCGGTAGCGGTCGGTATTGACTGTTTCGCCGGGTTTGAGAAGCTCGTAGTAGACTACTGCCTTCTGATCCCACCACACACACAGCATTGTCTTCTTCCCAAAACGATCCGGTCTTGCACTCGATGTGGATGGTTGTTCTGGCGTTACCCATGATTTTATTCGTTTGGGATTCTGAAAATAAATCCATTTTTCATCGCCAGTTACAACTCGATGCAAAAAACCCTTTCTTTCGTGGCGTAAAAGCAGCATTTCGCACACAATTTTTCGTTTTTCCATCTGTCGTTCGTCCAATTCATGTGGAACCCATTTTCCAACCTTTTGAATTTTTCCCATAGCTCTCAGGCGATCGGAAATGGCTTGTCTAGTGACATTCAACTGTTCTGCCATCATTTGTTGGGTTTGGGTATTGTCTTCGTCTAATAAAGATTGCAATTCGACGTCCTCAAACTTTTTTGGTCGATTTTCTCGTTTTTTATCAGTAACATCAAAATCACCACGTTTGAAACTTTGAAACCAACGTTCACATGTCTTGACGGTTGGAGCAAGATCGCCATAAGTCTCAACAAGAATTCGATGACATTCAGATGCCTTTTTCTTTTGATTGAATAAGAAAATCATGACATGCCGCAAATGCTCTTTATTTGGCTTAAAATTAGACATTTTTAACACCAAAGAAAGGTATGATACGTCCACGTAAACGACTTAAAAACAACTGACTTTTGTAAACAAATGACTAACAAACAAAATAGCGTTTAGAGATAAGCAAATCCTTCAATAGGCTAAGAGCGCATTCTATTGGAATTAAAACGACATTTTAAACTTGCAGACCTGGTACAGACAAAAAAGGCCACAAATCACCCTATTTTCATGGAATGACCCATTCACTTCATGTTTAAACAAGTGAATTAAATATGGTAGTTATATTTGAAAAACATTTCAGTAAGTTACAATTTATGTATTATTACTTAACCATGAAAATATAGAATATATATTTGTATATTGTATGAGTTGGGGAGTACATAATCAAGAATTATCTAATAAATTAAAATTAATAATAAAACCTTAGGTTGTCCAGTCTTCTCCCAAATATTAACAGCTTCAGGGTGCTTTAATTTAGCCTTTTTAAAACACTCTAATGCCGCTCTGGAACAATGTACAGCTGTTTGATTTTTGTTTCTCAAGATATCAGTCCTTACAACCATCACAAATTTGTAATGATTGGTTTTTATGCTTTTTATTGGGTTCCTAGTAAAAATAAAGAATCCAACAAAGCCTAATAGGAACCCAAGAGTAACACATTGAACAACACTTGTATCCATTAAACTTTTTCTTTTTGTTTTCTATGTTCTTCAATACAGGCTTGAAAATCCTTCACCTTACTTTGACACTGTCTCCAGTCGCGCGTTTCAGCAACACACAACTGAAAATAAACAACTAAATTATATAATTTGGTAATATAATATAATACAAAACCTACAACTTTCATCAGTTTTCCTATGTCACTATCTTGAAGAAAGATTGACACAACTCCAATAACAGTACTTCTGATAAAAAGTGTTAGAAGTTTTAAATTGTACATCAAGATACCATTACAGTTTTTTTTATTATGAGATTTTATAAACACTTTATCGGATCCATTTGCAAGTAAATCATTTTAAACGTTATTTTAAATGTATATTTTTGACTTGCTAGTTTGCATTAAAAAACTACTCAATTATCACACAAAAATTATTTTTTTAGTCTCTCTTGAACATATAAATGTAATCATCTTACCAACTAATTACACAAACTCAAATATCATTAATGTTCAAGTTCTTCTAGGATGGAAATGTGATTATGCCTGGTAATAATAGAAATTAATGCATCAATATTATCATGAACAAAAGCTGAAAAAAAGTTAATACAACACCTTGTTATGATAAACAAACTTGCAAGGATAAAGCTCATTCTGCTATCGAAGTAAAAACTTTTATCATTTCTTGATAAAATGATTAGACAGATATAGGTAAAATAAACTAATGGAATCAGCTTGAGATCAAAGAGCTGTTATAAGTGAACAGTTTTGGAACCTCCACTTTTTAGATCATCTCTATTAGGAAACCTGTGCTTACCCTTCACACAGGCAGGTTAAATGTTAAATGAACAATATTGAGTTATCTGCCCATAAGTACTTTTAATTCAGAAATGTGCCAATTAAATTTTTATAACAACTATCTTAGGGGTTTGTTAGAGAAATAAAATCTGAGTAGGCCATAGTAAGTACAACTCACTTGTACTTGGTAAAGTAATTCTGCACACCCTGTTTTCTTTATCAAATTATCAACAAGGTCAACCTCTTCCTTTTCATTCATAGTATGGAGTATGATACGATTGTACAATTTAAAAATCGATAGTTGATTTAAAATTAATGAGTTTGCAATATGCAAGGACACCGTAAGCTCGATCTCACCACGTTTTACTCAAAACTTATTTTAACTTTTCCAATTGCGGTTATCTGGCCCCGGCACAAAACAACTGGTGTTCCTTGATCTGATAACTCCCTTGTTCTGGTAATTAGAGCGTTTAGATTATTTATTTGTTCTATTTTTGTACTTCTAATTCCTAGAAAATAATTATAAAGTGAATGACATGATTTATCAGACCGATGTTCGTAATAAAATATGTCATCTTCTTTTCAAGAAAATGTCCCATTTCATCAGATAACCAAATGTCATGATGGTTAATTGTGTTGATATCCGATAACTGATCCTAACACTCAGCCGATTTTCATCTAATGTTTAGCAATAAAAACGGTAGTTTAGAAATTATGTATCCTGTCCACCTTCATTTAAATTTTCTTTTTTTTGTTTCCTTCTTTACTTTTAAATTGCATTACACAAATGAAATGGTGGAATTTCTATTTCAGTTCTCATTTAAACTTTAAATTATTTAATTGTTAAAGAGAATAATAACACTGAGTTTAAATGTAATTTTGAAGGAATAAGATCATTTATAAATGAAATCAATCATTTGTTATGTACACTGGTGCAACTTCGCAGTAGGACTGGTAACATCTACAACAGTAAATAAATAGGCTTTGCATTAACCACCATATTTGGAGTAAGCATTAAAAATAGTGACAGGTGTCATATTTATAATATTTATAATTTTATTAAATATTTGTTAAATTCTTATTATTATGTAGCCATATCCACTGTGGTCTCAGCCTCAGTTCATCTAATAAAAAAAGGGGAGTTTTCTTTATTAAGAAATTATTTTTAAAAGATCAATAAAGATTATGGGAGCAGGGTAGCTAAGGGTTCAAATCTGGCTATGGCAGATAAATTATTTAATCTGCTATCAGCCAAAGATGTACCCGCTGGGGTCTGTAGACTTTCCTAGGACTTATCCAGTCTATAAAATGGGTACCCTTAACTGAGGAAGAACCTGGAAGTTAAGTGTGATATCTGCCAAATCTCCTCCCTCCAAAACGGTTTGCTTTGAAACAGTCCAGTCTCTACCATGTACTGAACCCAAGCCCCTTGATGAGCTGTAGTAGTACAATGTCAATAAAAATTATTGGCACGTTTTGTGGATAAGATGTAAATCTTGATTTGTATTATCGCTTTGACTTGGAAAACTTTGATTTTAAGCATATGCATATGTATTAACAATTATTCTTAATATATTTGCTACTAGAAAATTAATATAATTGTCTTTAAATATACAATTATTTCACAATAAAAGACAAAAATTGCTAGAATATATAAATTAAAAATATGTTTAATGAACATTGAAATTTGTATATACTGTAGCTTTATGTTTGAGGATATTTTCACTCAAAATTACTCTAAAATTAAACATTTTATTCACCCTCATTGGCAAATCATACAACTGATTTTAAAAATTACTGATACATTTTAAGTAAATGTTTGTATAAATATGTTATCTTGCCTTTAGCTGTGGTATATTATATAACTTGGTCTGCAATTGGATTATAGATAATATTAAGCATTAGCAAGATCCAATTTCATTGCAATGTCTCTTGTACCTACCTACATTACAATGTTTTGGGTAGTAGTCATCATTCTAAAGTCACTTCTTAATTGGTCTTGGTCCAATCCGTTTTCCTATTAACTATTAGCTTAGCATCAATATTTTTTATAAATATACGATATGGTCCAGCCCTTTATGCTATCTTAGAGCTAAAGAAACAAAAACACTGTCAACATCCAAGACATAGTTGTGGATTTGCCCAAAAAAAAAAAATCAATGTAGTTTTGAAGTTCTTTGATTGAAACTGAATCGCTCTAAATAGTGAAGATGTTTTTTTTATTTTAAATTTTTTATGGTTGACTATAGTTTTTCCAACTATTTTCCTGAAGACAATAACTTACTTTTAAATTAAGCTTATTCCTATTTAAATTAGGTAATAAATGAATTAGAATTAAATTATATTATTTGTTTTAATGTGTCTTAAAAGCATTGTCTATCTTTTCTTAACAAGTAACTATTAAAAACCTATCATATTAAAGAGTAGCATTCTTCCATTTGTTTTGTATTGGAAATGATAAGTATAATCTAATCAATCAATGATTCTATGCTGCATATCATTTTATCTCTTCCCACTTACTTAACCTTATTCATTATTATCCTTTTGGTTAGCTCCTACTTTACGAAGTGTTTACAGGTATATTGTGAGGCTGTAGAATTTAAGAAGAAATCTAAGTTGTTTATCATATTCTTGTACAATAGTTATCATTTTCATAAAGGATGAAATATTCATCTGATGTTTTATTGCTCTTTTTCATCTACACAATGTTTCTATTCTAAATTCCATAAAATTTGGTTGATATGAATTAATCAAAATTTATATAAATTCATGTCTTTAAATGTTTTGGGTATTATCAACCTGAATAAGTGTAAAAAACAGTTTCTAATTTATAATCATGTAATAACTGGATATAACATATTCTTAGTTACAATATGATTAATTTCATTCATTATTCCAGTATAAGAGTACTGAAAATAAAAAATCATTATTATTTATTAGAGTGTGATGATTAATTATTTTTATTTATTTGTGGTATTATCCAAATTTATAATTATGATTGGATACAGACTAGCATTTGCAACAATCTCCAAAGCTTAGTTTAGTGAAACATACTCAATTATTTTTTTGAGACATTCAATGTGTCAAGTTGGTATCATTTAATTAAGATCCATATAATTAAAGTCCACAACATTTAATTGAGACTTTTAATAGAAACCTCAGAGACCAACAGGTCTTCTGCAGAAGACAATTTTAAATATTCCAATATGGAAATATTTATCAGTAATTATACTTCTTTGCTAAGTAGATGGACAGTTATATTTTTTCACTGAGAAATATATTTACTCCTTGAAACGAGCATTAAAAAAATGTTGAAAGCTGAGGAAAATTTATTTAGTAGTTTTAATTATCAATATAAACTCTAATGAAATTAAATTGTATAAGTATAGCTTGAAGTAGTCCTATATTATGAATAATTAAGCGTGAGCAAAGTAACTCAGTTTTTAGGGTACTGGATTACTGATTTCTTAATTTTGTGTTCAAAACCAATTCTAGTAGATAAATGATTTATTTTGTTATATATATACTACTACAACTTAATATCATACTATTAACCATAAAAGTGGAATGAGATTTTCCCCACATAGCATTCCATCTTTCAAAAGAGGATAAATCCATGTTTTGTCATTTTTTAAAATATGAATGCTTTCCGCACTGTTAAGCATCATATTTAAGGTTGGCACATTTAGCATTTATCCTCCAGCCTTCAAAACCTTCTAAATCCAGTTTAATTATCCCTTTTTATTTATTTACAGACCTGAATTATCACCAAATTTGAAATATTGATTTATTAATTAGGAATTTCTATTTTTAATAAATTATTTTGTGATACTATGGTATGTTTTTCCATTATTATTATTGTTTGTGTGTGACTCTTGTTTATTACCATGCGCTTCGATTAGAGATCTCTAATCCAGATCTAGACTTCTAAGAAATTTTAGATCGTCTTTGAATCTCAGTTCTTGAAGTTCCTTGTGTCCTCCAGGGCCAAGGTCAAATGTCTTCTTTCGACTTAGTGCTTTACATTCAAAGAGAACGTGCCAGGGGGTTTCGTCTTTCTCTGTGCACCATCTACACCGAGGTTCTTGTTAAATGCCCAAGCGATGCATGTGTTTCCTGAGTTTACAGTGCCCAGTGATGGTTTCAACCATACTTTTGAGGTCGGTTTTCGACATGTGAGTGGCTTCTGTCTTGATTTTCTCAGAAAGATTATCATTGGGATCCTTTATAAAAAGTTTAGTATGCCTTATCTTGGCTTAAACGTGATTTTATCTTCCTCTTGGCTAGTTTGTTAATTATATCCTTAGCCAGGGGAAGGGGAACCCCGCACCATGGTTCTGGTCCTATTGGGGCAATAACTGCTCCTTTCTTTGCCAATTTGTCGGCCCTTTCATTTCCTGGTATATTACTGTGGCCAGGGATCCAAAATATGTTAACTCTGTTATGTACAGCTAGTTCATCAAGTCTTAGACAGCATTCCTCCACTAGCCTAGAGTTTGTTACTGCATTTTGTAATGCATTGCATGCTGGCTGACTGTCAGTGAGAAAATTGATTACCTTATTCTTGTGGTCCTTCATAACGAAGGGACCTGCAAGTATTGCCCATATTTCCGCTTGGAATACAGTGGGTGTTGTGCCCAGAGCTAAGTAATGACCCGTGCCCCGGCAAACCCTGAACCAGAATCCCGAGCCGGCACCATACTCCCCTTTGGATCCATCCGTATCCATCCATTTAGACCATTGGGTGAATTAAAGCAATCATTCTTGCTTTTACAAATCACCTGTGTATTAACGTGGAATCTTTTGTCAAAGTTATACTTGTTCAGCATTAAATCTGAATGCTTTTTTAAATCTGCATTTCCTCGATTATATCAAAGACACTTTAGTGTCCAAAGTCGTTGGTCGGTTTCTCAATTCCTCCTATTTTCACTAGCCTGTAGGCTGTCTTCAATGCCTCTGCTTCATTTAGAATGTCAAGAGGTGATAAATCAAGTATAGTCTCCAGTGAAGCGGTAGGGGCGGTTCTTATGGCTCCAGTGATCATGATGCACCCGAGCCGCTGCACCTTCTCCAACCTTGATCTATTTTGTTGGATACCAGCTCTGTGCCACCAGGCTATCGATTTATTAATTAGGAATTTCTATTTTTAATAAATTATTTTGTGATACCTTGGTATGTTTTTCCATTTAGTAATGCTAAAAATAATTAAATATTTTTTAACCTTTTTAATTTTTTTATTCTAGAAAATATTGAAAGATGTCTGCCTCAGGTGATAAAATTGATAATCCATTGGTTGGAGTTATAGATGAAGGAACAAGAACAATAAAATTTGCAGTAAGTCTGTTTCCAGAGATACTCATATTAGAAATTGTTACATGAGGTGGTTAAAACATTTAAGTAGTGAATTCATATTTTTATATTTATTGTTAGCTCATAAAAAACTCATTTTGAGGTTCTTATTAATCTTTTCACCCCATTCTTATTAATCTTTTCACCCCCACTCATATTATTTACTCCTCGATATATTTTTACTAGTACTATCATAGTTAGACTATAATAGTTATCCATTCATCTTTATATGATTAAGTACCATTTTTTTTTTTAAACTAGGTATTCGACCCTAAAACACATGATGAAGTGTTAAAGCATCAAATAGACATAGGAATGCGTACTCCTCAGGAAGGATGGGCTGAACAAGATCCGTTGGAAATGCTCAATATCATTCATGAGTGTATTAGGTGACAATTTTTTTATTTTATAAAGTTTATGATTATTAAATGTCTTATGTTTCTGATCCAAAAGAACTTTTTTCTTCCGATTCCGCGTTTTCCTTCAGTTTTACCTTATATGATCAGCTGCAGCAGAAAATACTTTTGATTTCTTAGTAAATGTCCTAGGTAAGATTTTTTGTGGACCTTTATGGTATGGAGTAATTCTCTTTCGTGGTTTAAATGATCGAGAACCTGTCTATTTATTACAGGGTCGGTCCAGGGAATTTTTAATATCCTTCTGTAAGTCCACATCTCGAAAGCCTCTAATTTATTCATGGCGGGGACTGTGAGTGTCCATGATTCTGCTCCATATAGTAGTACTGATTAAACATAACATTTATGTAGCTGAATGGTAAGTCCCAAGTTGATACATGAATCATTAAAGTTGGCAAATACAAAGAAGAATTTTTATCCCTTTATATGTGTAATTTTTTTCATTGAGAGTTCTGATAACCCCCTTTGAATCTTATCGAATAAAAACTCCAAACATTTTTGGAAACCTATCAGAAAATAATAAAACATTTTGATTTTATTGTCTCTGAGTATTGATAGTTAGTTGCCTTAATCTTTCATACTTATAAGAAATCACTAATTGTAAAAATAGTAGAATACAAAAAATCCAAGACTATATAAAGTCTTGCATAATAGCATAAACTTAATATGACTCTGATCATGCACAGAACTTTTGATATTGAAAATCAACTTTTTAAATTACAAATTTTGAAAATATTTGTTAACCATATCATATTATTATGGTATGTAAACATTGCAAGTTAAATATATTTGACATTAAGTTCTGTAATAATGATGGAACTTTATTATACTTACTATGCATATATATTAAATTTTTTTTTTTAGAAAAGTTGTTGGTGAGCTGCCAAATCTTGGATACAGTTCAGCCAATGTAGTGGCTATCGGTGTTGCAAATCAAAGAGAGACTACTATTGTTTGGGATTCATTGACTGGTGAACCTTTGTACAATGCTTTAGGTTAGTTAGTTTCTAGGTATTATGTTTCTGTTTTCACTGTTTGTATTAATTAGTATTAAACTGGTAAAGATTTTAGGCATCAGAAAATTATTTTCTGAAAGTTTAATTTTGGTTTTTGAATTTATATTGACTTTTAAAATTTTAATAAAATATAATTTATCTACTAGGACAACTTGTGCATACATTACTTTTGAGAGTGAAACATGATCTCCTTGAAAAATCTATATTTTGAAAATAGTTTCTCCTCATTCAGTCCAAAACTGAAATAAAGGATTGGAATGAAAAAAAATTATAATCAATTTATTCAATTCGATCCATCACTTTCACTTCTACAACTGTGAGAGTATTTTATTTAACTCATCTATTTTTGAAAATTCTGTCATTCGGCCCAGTATTAGAAATAATTTTAAAAGGCACATATTTCTAACATATGGGAAGCTGAGCAAATCCTGAATGAATGGTTAGAATCTAAAATTATATTAAATAATTAACAATAATTCATAAAAAAGTGGAGTGGGAGATGCCAGAGACTGTGAAAACTATAGGGAGGGGGTAAGATTATTAAATATTTTGACAGGTTATTCTCTGTCGCACTGTATTACTCACTACTTTATAATGTTGAAAAGAAACTTGGAGATCATCAGGATAGATTCAGATCGAACATTGACCAAATCTCCAAAGAATACAATGTGGTTCATCTTCATTGCTTTTAAGACAGTGTATGGTATGTTTGTGAAAGGAGAACTATTTTAGGTAATGAAAGAAATTGGTATCCTTTCAAAGCTCATCAAATTCACTATATTTCACATATAATTCACTATTCCAAGACGATCTGAATCGAATAAGTCGATGGGCAATGGATAATAAGCCAAAGTTGAACGTGGCCAAAATCAAGGCAATAGTAATAGGGTCAAACTACTTCCTTAAAACTATTCCCCTTAATCCAATCCTCTTTCTAAACAATAATCCTATCAAATTCCACCCAATCGTCAAAACCTAGGAATTATTTTTGACCAAACCCTCCTCTCCTGGAAAAACCATATCTCTGAAATTTTCCGTAGTACCTTCTTCATCTTAAATCGCATGAATTACCTTCGTCATCTGTTCCCTTTTGAAACCTGTAGACTTCTAGTTACCTCCATATTTTCCCTCATTTGGACTTTTGGTGTACAGTGTATGGGGGTATCTCTAGGGATCTCGAAGTGAAATTAAAACGGTTGCTTAATTGCTTCGTTCGTTTCATCTTTAGAATCCCGATAGATGCCCCGGTAACCCGATATTACAAAGAGTTGAAGTGGCTTTACCCTTCCTATCGCCGTAAGTACTTCCTAGCATCCTTTCGTTAACAAGTTATCCAATCCTGCCGACCATCTTAAATTTTCGATCTCCTTTAATTCAAAACCAAAGTCCACTCCATAACACCCGTTCCCGGCTTGCAGATCTATATACAGCATCCCGCCGAACAGCAGATTTTGAGAGATCTTTCCTTATCCGATCCTCCTCTCTGTGGAACTCTATACCTTCTTCCATTTGTCACTCCAATAATCTTTCAAACTTTAAATCCCATTGTATGTTCAGTTTTGAGATTAAGGTTTCCTAAATGATGGATGAATGATGTATTTGGTATATATGTGTGTATCTGCATAATTGTATGTGTGTGTACTCCTGTGAGTGAGGTGTGTGTATATTACATTTTCTTTCTCTGCTAATTTGGCTGTTCACACTTCCAGTCACATAATAGTTTCAATATTTATCTTAGTATTGTTTATATTGTTCTTTCATTATTTTACTCCTTGTTTTGTTGTTATTTTGTTCAAAAAATTTGTATATATATATGTATATATATATATATATATATATATATATATATATATATATATATATATATAAATTGGTTTCTACTTATCTTGATTTTTATGTGTTTTTGTTCTTGAGTCCTTCTTTAAACTTCTTTAGGCGATGTTTCATATAATTCAACAATTAAATAAAACTGCTGTTCCTAAAAATAGATTACTTACTCATTGATCATAGCTATTGCAATATAAACATTTTATGATATATTGGGAAGTAACTGATTAATGATTGGCTGTTCACACTTCCAGTCACATAATAGTTTCAATATTTATCTTAGTATTGTTTATATTGTTCTTTCATTATTTTACTCCTTGTTTTGTTGTTATTTTGTTCAAAAAATTTGTATATATATATATGTATATATATATATATATATATATATATATATATATAAATTGGTTTCTACTTATCTTGATTTTTATGTGTTTTTGTTCTTGAGTCCTTCTTTAAACTTCTTTAGGCGATGTTTCATATAATTCAACAATTAAATAAAACTGCTGTTCCTAAAAATAGATTACTTACTCATTGATCATAGCTATTGCAATATAAACATTTTATGATATATTGGGAAGTAACTGATTAATGATAAACTGATCCATTCTTTGGAACTTGTAAGTACACCCTATCTATTACAACTTACACATGTCATTTTATATATATTTATTTTATTGTGCTATTTAATGTTTTTACTAAAAGCTCATTTTTTCACTGTCAGGGCAAAAGTATGAGACGAACGTAGTCTCATATAAATATATATATATATATTTTTATTTATGGTTCTTTACACACACAGGGATATAGGATCACTGAAGAGAATGGATTTGTCTGACTGGAATGCTTGCCTTGTAGCTCAGCGGTTAGAGCACCACGCTAGAGACGTAGGCGACCCGAGTTCAAATCCCGGCCAAGACATAATCTTTTCTCTTCAAAATTAAAAAATGTATATATATATATATATATATATATATATATATATATATATATATATTTATAAAAATATAAATATAAAATTTGTTTTATATAAAACTATCAATTGTTTCTCTCTCTATAATTATTGTTATCTTATTTCAATTTTATTTTTCCTTTATAAGGAATAGCTTTCTTTAAATATTGTTTTAGGAGGTAATTGATAATTTTTATCAATTAATTTTTTATTTATTTATTCCTCATTTACTAATTTAATTATAATTAATTAATTAAATGTAATCTATTTTAGTCTAAGACATTTTGATTATACTGTATTCCTGTATTGTTATTCTAAAGGGATTTGTTCCAGATAAATAAATAAAGTCGTTATTATTATTATTTACATAATGCAAAATGAGTAGTGGCAAAGTAAACAGAAATTTTACTCATTCATTCTGTATTAACACTGGGCTCAGACAAGACACCCCTTGGCTCTGTTTTTCTTCTAAGGAAGGATATCGTCATGTGCACAAAACTGGATACAAAACTGGGAACCATATTCAACAAAATTTATTTAATATTGGCATAAAAAATGATGTGATTGTCCGAAGGTCTCTCTAAACCATCAAAGACACATTGATAGATTGTAGCAAAAGGCCTCTGGCATTTGGACTTCAAATGAATATGGAAAAAAATAAAGATAATAGTTACAAGAAGAAAAATTCTGATGCATAGAGACAATCTGGACACAATTAGCAAAAGCTATTTTTAAAATGTAACCAGTTTTAAATATCTTGGAAGCTAAGCTAATGTATCAATGCATGAGAAGGAAGAGATCAATTCTTGTATATTGCTGCCAATAAAAGTGAGGGCTCAGGGAAAACGATGTGGAAGATGGAGAGCTCTTAAACAAGGGAGTGAAGGGGATCATTGATAGGGCACTGAGTTGCAGATGGTCCACGGTTCAAATACTACTGTAGATACTACAGATTTTATTTAATCTGTTAACAGCCCAGCCTCTATAAAGTAGGTCTCCAAAATAAGGAGGAAAACCTGGTGGTGATTTGTTTAGGACAAATCACCTCCCTGCATCACCATTTTCCAAAAAATACCACTGAACCAAAGACTCTTCATGACTTGTAATGGTAGAGATTTATCATTCCATCTAGGTGCAGTTGAAGTGAGCTACAGAATCTAACTCCCCATAATATCTCTTTCAAATAAATAGTTCTAATGATTTTACAACTCCTTAACTTCATTAGATGTACAGATAAGATTTTATTTCTTTTGCTATGTCTTCTTAGGAAATTGGAAACTTAGCTCATGCTATTCACTTTAGATGTGCTTGTGCCAGTTTTTTTTTTTTTTTGTAGTTTACTGTTCTGTTCTGTTTACAGCCTGTTGTTAGACAATGCGGTCTGTTAATGTTATTACTATATTATTATATCATTAGTTATGTTTATTACCATAATTCAGTATAAAAAAATGTATTGATGAGCTCAGGCTATTGTATAATTATGTTTATTTCTTACAGTTTGGAGTGACATTAGAACTGATTCTACAGTTGATCAAATTTTGGCAAAACTTCCAGATCAAGACAAAGATTATTTGATCCCACTTTGTGGCCTCCCAGTTTCTACATACTGGAGTGCTTTAAAAATTAGGTGGCTGATTGATCATGTGCCTTATGTAAGAAAAGCGATTCAAGAGCAAAGATGTATGTTTGGTACAGTTGATTCATGGATAATTTGGGTAATTTTGTCATAATATTATAAGTTACATGGTTTTTAAGAGGTGTTTTTAGAATTCTTTTAAGAAATCTAAGGCTGTATAATATTTATGAATGCTTGGAGTATAATAAGTTAAAAACACCTTAAGGTGGCACACCAATTTACAGTGGTTGTCTGTAGTGCCATGATGAATTTTCCATTATTTATTATGTATAACCATGTTTGACATTTTAATTGCAAAGAGGATTACCGGTGACACCTGAGGCGTTAGGGTGCAATTTTGTCCAAACAATTTTTGCATTTCATATTTTCTATATTTCTATATAGCCCAAAAAGTTATGATCTCAAATGAAAGTTGAAATGTATTAAACAAAATGTGATCATGAAGTTGAAGCTTGCATTTCTCCATGTGAATGCAAAAAAATTCAAAGAAGCTAGAAAGAATAATAGCAAAAAAAATTCCTCCAGTATTCAGCAATTTATGTTAAAATTATCAAGTGATTTAAAACAGTCCGGCTATTCACTTTTTCTTTTTACAAGAAGCTTTAACTTCTTCTTAACTATCATGTTCAAAGATACAACTATCATTTGTTACTTTATATTTTTTCCTCCTAAACATTTGTCATTTTAAAAAGTTTTATTGAGCTAACATTAAAAACAACAAACAAATGCTCTTTCAATAAAATAAAAATTTTATGGAAATTTGTTTTTCTACTGAGAATATTGTGCATTCATAACGCTGATATTTTCACCTGATGTTAATGTTTCTTGGATGCTTTTCTTTCTTAGCCTTCTCAATTAATGATTTTGGTTTAAAAGTTTCATTCAGAATAACAAAGACAAAGAAGGTAGAGTGTCTCCTAGGACCAGTGATGGTGGATCAACTTGCTCTTATTGTGAGTCTTATCTATCTTCATACTCTTGTAGGTAGAGGGAGGGGGGTATTGCTTTCTTAGGTGTTACTGTTACCTGTATATATGAAAATTATCGAAATATTTAGAGATTAAAAAACTATGGTCTTACATATGAACAAAGTGACATCTAAAGCTTAATGATGGGAATGACATGAAGGTGGTTAGGTAAAAGCAATTTAATCAATCTAGATTTAAATTCTTTAAAACTTACATGGCCTTTCTACATCTTTCAGTAATTTACTGATATTAATTATTAATTTTCAGAATCTTACAGGTGGTCGCAATGGAGGAGTTCATGTTACTGATGTCACTAATGCTTCCAGAACAATGCTGATGAATATTGACAGTCTGAAATGGGATTCCACACTCTGCAAGTATAACTTATCTCGAATGTTTATAAATCTAATATTTATGTTTTTAATTTTTAATTAATGTGTCATGCTATAAATATAGATTTTTTCTGTAATGTAGTGTATTTTAAAATTTATTTATTTGGTTTGTTCATTTAATGTCACTTTTTGCTGCTATGGCTAATCGGACGATACTACATTGGGAGCTCTAAATTTTACCTATCCAGGTTTAATTAGGATAGGGATTTTTAACGAGTACCTGACATCGTACAGGCTCGGACCCCCGTTTAATGTCCCTTCCAAAGGACGGAGTAACTAAGGATTTTTTACTCCCGTTGATGCCTAGATTACCTGAGGATACATTTAGGTTTGCTAAAGGGAACCCTTTACTAAAAAATCTGGATTTTGAAGTTATAATAATTTTAGCATGCTACCTTACTAATAGGGGATTAATTGCACCAGTTACAATATTACGTATTGGGGTGATAAAAGTAGTTACATAATTATAACTAAGATAACTGTTTATAATTAAGGCACAGAATGTTTGACTATCCATAAATTTATGAAAAAGAGTTGTTGGTTTTAAAATTTATGAAATTATTCATAGAATATGAGACATAACTGAAAATATATTAACTAAAGATATGGATATTCTAGACAAAAGAAGACAACACTATTCCTAGGTATTCAGAACTTGGAGAAGAAGAAGAACTGCACCAGGAATATGATGATATTGTTTGAAAGGGAGTTGTGTGAACAGCTGAAAGATTAAAAAAGTAGAAAAATCATCTAGAAAAGAATGACATCTATTAATATAAACATAAAATAATAAACAGATTATATTATTAGTTATATCTATGATCAAAATTCACTACAAAAAAAAATTATTGATGAGCTCAGGCTTTTGTATAATTATGTTTATTTCTTACAGTTTGGAGGGACATTAAAATTGATTCTACAGTTGATCAAATTTTGGCAAAACTTCCAGATCAAGACAAAGACTATTTGATCTCACTTTGTAGCGCTAGGAAAAACATTTAGAAGAGATGGCATTGCTCTTGAATTGATAAAATATAGAGGATAATGTCTGATTGGGGCCCTTTAAGAGGTGTTCCAAAGAGTATAAGAGAAAAGTGGATTTCCCAAGATTAAGAATTTAAGCTAAAATTATAAACCCATCTTCCTGTCTCAAGTTGAGTTAAAATAAACAACTATCTTTGATTTGAAATTGAAAAGATTGATAGAACACCAAGTAGGAGAGGCAGATTTCTGGCTATTTTCTAAAGGCAAGACCCACAGAAAAAAAGATCAAGGGGTTAACATTGGAAAATATGGCTAGACAAAATTGCCAGAAAGAAAGTGGCTCAAAGCTCTATGTTGTTGAGAGCTGACAAATGAAAAATCAAAACTTAATTTTCGGCCTACATTCTGGGCAATCATGTGTGTGACAGATTCATCTTCAAGGCTAGATGAATTGGAAACTACCTGTAAGGGTTCGATAGGATTAGAAAAACACATAAGAACAGAATATTTTAGATTTTTAGTATGTTTTTTTTTAAACTAATATCTAATCCATAATATATATCCAAGGATCATTTAATATACTTGAAATCATATTTCTATATAACAGATTGATTGATAACAGATTTTTGTCAAAATAAACAAACTATAGTTCATTTGGCAGTTTAATTTTGTGGAAGTGTAAAGACCATTATAGAGATATTTATATAATTATTTATTTTTTTTAGAATTTTTAATATACCAATGGAAACTCTCCCAAAGATTTGTAGTTCCTCAGAAATTGTTGGTACAATAGTTGAAGAACCACTGAGAGGAATTCCTATTTCTGGGGTAATTTTTAATATCTAAATAATAGATAAATAATAGAAGAAATATATAATTGTTTACTTTTTTATTTTGTTTTTTAGATTCTTGGAAACCAACAGGCAGCTCTTCTTGGCCAAAACTGTACATCTGAAGGTATGGCCAAGAATACTTATAGAAGCGGTTGTTTCCTTATCTATAATACAGGCCCTCATGTAAGTCATAACTATTTTTTTAATTTCCATGTTGTTTAATCATATTTTATTAAATGTAGGTAAAAAATTATGATACCTGGTTTATTACTGTACCAAAAAAAGTAAAGCATACCTCCCTATGTTTTTCTTTCTGAAGGAGGAAGAGAGGGAGGAGGTGGGGGTAGAGGAAATTAGAAAAACAAATTGAAAAGAAACTAATTTCTACTTTTTATATTTTAATATTTATTATAGCTTTTTCAATAATGAAGACATTATCACTAAAAGATGCAAGATTGGAGGAAAGATGCAAGGGGGTTTGTTTATAAATTACTTTATATTTTATTAATATAAAAAACAATAAGTAGCTATTCCAACTAAAACATATTCCAAACAAACCTTGCAGGGTATTTAACATACTTTATAATTGGAATAGAGTTACTGTTGGATTTATAGATGGATGGAACTCTATATATGTTTAAAAAATACAAATTCAATATAAATACAAAAAATTTGTTTCAAATTATCTGATTATCAAAATCAACTCATAAAGAATTAAAGTTAATATTGCTAATAGGCTTGATAGATATAATGCTTATTAATACATTATTCTTAAAGCTTTTAATGAACAAACATGAATTATGTTCATGCTAAAGATGTTTCAAAAATTGCTGAATAACAATAAGAAACGCTCTGTAATGGCAAACATCATTGTCAACTATACCTCTCCCAGGATGGAAATGCTGAGATCATGCGAACTTCGAGAGCTTTCTTCAGTTTTTACTTCTGCATGATACTCAATAATCAGCTCTTAGTATCCTGATTAAAACCACTAAATTCGAGTTGGATCTTGTCTTTCTCTAGTTTTTCAATGAAGCTGGAGTTTTAACTGGTGTTTTAAAGTAATAACAATAATGGAAGTGAAACATTACAACAACTTGGTGAGGACTAGTACTTCTCTCACCATTTAACTGAATCAGTGTTACCACAGGATCAACAACTAATTAGATGTAACTATCTGGACTTTGCAATTATATCCTTAACCTTGAAGTGTAGTACAATTGCCCCTGACTGCGTACTTCTATTTATAGCATAAAAGAAATAGTGATTGGGAAAACTGAAAAGAAAGTTATTCAGAACTAAGCCTCTGTTTGAAAAATTTGAAGTAGCAGTGGGTCAGTAACTAATGGGACACAATTATGACATCTAATTGAAGCAGCATTTTTCACCAATCAGCTTAGAGCTAATTGAGGCTGGGTGAGCCCAAGGAGGGTTTCCAGGTCCCACAGGGTCAATAATAAGAATTTACAAACTTAAATTTTGTTAAATTCTCTTTCCATTGGATATAGTAGATTTAAATTGAAACAATTTTCAAGATTATTAGGTTTAGGTTTTTTATTCGTACTCAAACACATATAATAATGGTTTGTATATACATGGACTTATCCCAGGTGCATGGATTCTTATTAATGCACTACTCATACTACATTTGGGGTCACCTGAGGTCTATTAGTCAGCATAACAACCTATGATGCCCAAGAACGCGGAATCGCAGCCCGACTACGTTATGCCATTCTATGGAAGGAATATAAAAGAGGGTTATCGAGGGTTTGCAGTGTCAAAACATATGATGTTTATGATTCAGATATGTAGTTTATCCAGAAAGTTAAGTTGTTTGGAAATATGTAGAAATGAAGGTGACCAGGTGATGGACAGTGGGAGTGGCAATTTTTTTTTTTAAATGACCCATGTGTTAGGTTTGGATGTATATATTTGTTAAAATTTATGTTAAAAGTTAAAGCTATCGTATTGTAAATTAAAACATTAGTTTCACTCTTAAATGTAATTAAATTATATTGTTATATGAACATCATTTATTTCTTTTCAGCGTGTGTTTTCTACTCATGGCCTTGTTACTACTTTGAGCTATAAGCTTGGAAAAGCACCAGCTGTTTATGCATTAGAAGGGTCAGTTGCTGTTGCAGGTGCAGCTATAAGGTTTCTGAGAGATAACTTAAGTTTGTTATCTGATGTCTCAGAAACTGAATCACTTGCAGAAGAAGTCATGACTACTGGAGATGTGTATTTTGTTCCAGCTTTTAATGGTCTCTATGCTCCCTATTGGAGGAAAGATGCAAGGGGGTTTGTTTATAAATTACTTTATATTTTATTAATATAAAAAACAATAAGTAGCTATTCCAACTAAAACATATTCCAAACAAACCTTGCAGGGTATTTAACATACTTTATAATTGGAATAGAGTTACTGTTGGATTTATAGAAAAAGCATTTCTTCCCATCATATTTTCAAGATGGTGAAAACACACAAGAGTCATTCCATATCAAATATGGGAAATGTCTCCTACCATCCCTGATTTGTATGAAACTTTGCACATTTGCTTATACTTTTGTCTTAAGAAGACCTGTGAAGTTTTATTGTTCTAGGATGTATACTTTTTTTTATTATAATTTTAAAAATATGAATATTGGCGATAATTTGGTTCCGTGGAATCGCTTGCGGGAAATGAGTAATATTTACAAATTACTATAAAGTTTACAAAAATGCATGTAGCAATAGTATTTAAAAAAATTATAAAATTCATTTTTCATGACATTATTGTGGTTTCCGAAACTAAAACAAGGGTTTACAGACACGCTTGTAATTTATTTCTCTAAACAGCTGGGAAGCTGGAAAAGGTTCCAAATAAAACCTAAGATTATGAGATTTTTATTAATATAAAACACCAATTGGCTTTTTCATGGATGCATTTTTAAATAATGCTAACTTTAATACCGCTTCGTAAAATTATAATATTAGGGTTTACGATGCTTGTTAAACTTGCATGTACATGTTTTTAATATATTTTCAGCAACAGTGTCTTTAAGATGCACTATTCTGACATCTATATGCAGCTTGTATATATTTAAGCCACTTATAGAAATGTAATTCTGTCAATTTTACATCATTTTTAGCAAAGTAGAATGTTCTTCCAAAACTGCTTGTCTCGGGTACACTGACAATACATAAAATGTTATCCAAAAGCACAAAGCAACAGTCTTGTCTCTGAGGCCAAAAGAATGACAGTGTTGGTCCAGGGAGTGAAGGAAGATAAGTTCGGCATCTTCTTCTTCATCACAGACATTTTTGAAAAGTACAAATACAGGGAGTATTGTCATCATTAACTGCTGATACAAAACAGTTTGGTTGAGGACGAATGCTTGTCCATTTTGGGGCTTCTTCACTAAATGAAAAAACCAAGGAAGGTTTTTCAGATTCAGATTACTCTTCTAATTTCTAATAAATCAGATGAAAGGGGCTTGTAATTTTGAAAACTGGTACCACGAATCGTGCGTGTTATCCTAAACCTGTCCTAAAAAGAAATGAAAATTAATGTTGTCAAATTTTACCTTGCAAAAACTGTTAAACACCCGAACCAGTTTTTATTTGTTGATTATCAGGTAGTTGAAGACGTAGCTTGCAATTGGAGTTTTCGGAGTCACACACAAGGAATTTGATAAGGTCTTTTTAGGTTTCTTCAATTTTAATAGCATCCAAAAAAAGTTTTACATTCTGCCGGATACTGCAAACGCACACTGAATGAGTTCCTGAAGGATCAGCAAGAATACACCACTCTAAGGGTCTAAGCGTACAAATAGAAAAACCTATCTTAATGTTAGGATGTTCCCATTTAAAAAAAGAGTACATTTCCCTTAGGTTACAAAGGATAAGTCTTTTTTGCAAATGTACGTTTCTTTTAATACTAACTTTGTCTTTTGCTCCTGGTTACATGCGACTGAATCCATCATGTTGATAAAAATTAATGACAAATTTTACAATATCTATCAGAGATTCTTTTACCTTTCTTTAGTTCTGGAATGGATAAAATGCCCTTTCCATTTTTCAGTTTTCTTACCTGATGAACTATATGTTCAGTGACATTAAATTCAGACATGATTTTTTCTTTTGACCAAGGGCGGAGCTAGATTTAACACTTGAATTTTTTTAGCTTTATTTACATTAGCCACTTTGTCTTCATTAACATTATCATGGCATCAAAATCTTGTGCCTTCTTTATCATTTCTGCATCCATATTAATATTACTCTCAGCAATATCGAAATCTTCAACTTCACCGTAATCTAATGCACAGTATACTTTTTCTTTCAAAACGCGATTTACTTTTTCCAAAATTTTTGTTTGCCATATGGGGCCTTACTGTGACTAGGAAGCGCATGAAGCTTTAATGGAGAGCTTCCCAAATCTTCTAAAGTTTTATTAGCATCCTCAATAATTTCTTTTTTATTTGTACTGGAATAAATTCCACATCTGCATCTTCTTTGTCACTTCCACTGTTGTCATTTTCTTCAGTTTTTTCCCCACATAAGTTCCGACATGTTGGGCATAATTTTTGTCCTGGTGTTACATTTATTCCTCTACCAGTTAATGGTTTTGCCAAAGCCAAGCTTACTAGCATCAAAGATTTGTTGACAGATTTTTAGTCTATTTTATAAGGGTCACAGCAAGCTCTTTGATGACTTTCAAAAATCTTTAAATAATAGTAACAGTGATGTCCACATGTAGTATTTTCTTGACCTCAATAAGGGTTATACTCGCTTGACTCAATAAGGGTTATATATTTTTTTTTTTTTAGAATAATTTATTGATATTTACAACTTTAATTATATTACATCAAGTAAATCTGCTGTATGAACAAAGGACATGAAAAAAAAAAAAAAACACTTGTGGAGAAACTATCCATTGATAGCACTCCAATAAGGTTCTATAGTAGAAGGTCTCGAGGCCATCTTTTTTTCAGACGCCTCGGAGGGTTATCAGGAATATTATGAGAAGCAAGTTGAGAGATTAGCGGATTCAAGTGTGTATGGAGATTTTCAGTGAAGGATAGGTATCTAGTTTGGGCCTAATCAGCAATATATGGGATATTAAAATCATGATGAGTTTGTTTGTGACATAATAAGGAGCATTGAGGATTTTACAAAGGATTGGATACGAGATGAATTGGATGGTTTAGCAGAGCCCTCAACTCCATATGTCCGAATAGGTCTGATAACTGTCATGTAAATAAGTCTTTTTTTAATTAATTGGGAGCTTTGAATGTTTGTCCAGTAAATGTTGAAGTTGGCGAAAACGTCGAGCACTTTCTTGTCTTTTCAGTCTTGTATGAGGATTCCAAGTGAGACATTTGTCCAGATGGAGTCGTAGGTAACGTATCTGTTCGACAGGGATCAGTGGAATGTTATTAAAGGGTACAGTAGTGCAGGAATTCGTAGGTTTACGACGAAGAGCGAAGGTAATTTGGTGGGATTTGTTAGGATTTATTTTAATTCTCCAATTTTGACACCATTCTTGAAGGTTTGAGAAATGGAATTGAAGAGATTGGGATGCAACAAATGGGTCCTATTTACTGATAACACATGTGTCATCAGCGTACGTAGTGAGGATAGTGCTTGGATGGGTTGGGTTGTCAGCTGTATTTATCTTGTATAGGATGGGACCCAGGATACTACCTTGAGGAACACCAGCAGACTGGGTAAAGAGGGAAGAGTAGGAAAAATTATGGTTTACTTTAAAGGTTCTAGTGCTGAGGTAGGAACTGATAATTAGGAAGTAAGTTGAAGATAAGAATTTACTCAGTTTGTACAGCATACCCGGATGCCAGACTCGATCAAAAGCCTGCTCTACATCGAGAAAAGCTCCCGTGCAGTACATTCCGCGCTCTAATGTGGATGAGACAACATCTACCACACGATGACATTGCTGGATTGTGGAGTGTGATGTTCTGAAGCCAAATTGGTGATCTGGGATAATTTGGTTGGATTCTATTATAGGATGAAGACGTTTCAGAATGATTTTTTCAAGCATTTTGCCCATGATGGCCAGGAGAGATATAGGACGGTAAGAAGATTGGAGTTCTGGTGGTTTTTTAGGTTTTGGTATCATCTTAACTATGTATAATTTCCAGGAATCAGGAAAGTATGTGGTGCAGAGTACGGCATTGTATATATATGTAAGGAGTAGGATCGCTTTCTGAGGAAGGTGTTTTAGAATGTAGGATGTGATTAGGTCGTGCACAGGGGCTTTGTTGGCGGGTAATTTGTGTATAATGTTTGATATTTTGGAAGGATGGAATGCTTTAGGTGGAGGGGACAACTGAAGAGGAATACTTAACTCTGCTTCAATACATTCAGAGTGTGTTAGATTAAGGATATCTGGATGAGGGTTAAATGTGTTGAATAGGTGCTGGCTGAAAATTTGTGATTTTTCTTCATCAGATCTTGACCAGGTTTGGGATTCGGTTAAAAGTGGATGGTTGAAATTTTTATATTTTAGGAGTTTTTTAGTGGTATTCCATAAGGATTTGTCAGTAGTACTGAGATTTTCTGTACGGTAACACAAATTTTGAATGTTCTGATCTCTGATTTTAATTTGTTTGTCAGTTTGGTATAATGACTCATGTCCGATGGATATCTGGTGTGGTGCCACTTTGCTCTTGCCCTTGTTTTTCTTTTAATAACTCGAGAATATGAAGTGGCCAGTTATTCTGTTGATAATGATTTTTACTTGGTAAGGTGTTATCAATTATATTGGTTTGTATTGCTTCTGTAAGTTTGTGTATTGCAGAATTGATGTCTCCTTTTGTTTTAAGCGGAATTTTGAGGTCTAAATTATTTTCCAGATTCGATCGAAATTTATCCCAGTCTAAACTTCCGGTAATCAGTCTGGGATGAGAGGGCTTAGGAATGGGAATTGAATGTACTTGAAGTAGAACTAGACTGTGATCAGAGGAAAGGTCATCCAGGGATTTTATAGTTATTTGATTGCAGGAAATCTGTGAGGAAACAAATATATCAAGAATATCTGGACGTTTTTTGAGCGATGTAGGCCAATAAGTAGGGTTTATGGGTGCGAGGATAGAGGAACTTTAGAGGTTGAAATTCGGGATAAGATTCTACCACGGGAATTGGATGTTCGACAACCCCATCGTTGATGTTTGGCGTTGTAGTCTCCTCCAGCAATAAAAGGCGGTCCTTCTTTATTAACTTCTTTATCTTTATATCATTGACACGAGAGTAGCATCTAAAATTTAGCTGCCCAATCAAATCTGCTACTTCTCTCCCAAAATTATAAAAATCTGTCATTTTGGTTATAAATATAGGAGAAGGTACCGAAGGAGAAAGTTCATCGAATTTTTTACTTTCTTGATTCTCCTTAGGAGATTTAACTTTGGGGCCAGAGGTGCTGCTGGTTGAGGCTACAGGTTGTTTGACGGCAGTAGATTTACTGCGGGTTTTTGGTGGCTCTTTTGGCAGATTGTTGTTTGTAGTTGATGTTTTTGAACTAACCGCTTTGTTTTTTTTTGTTTGGCGAGTTACCCGCTGAGCCAGGGGCAGATTTTCTCTGACCTTTTTGTAATGTTCTTCTTTTAAGGTAATGTGAGTCGGTTTCACTTATTTCGGAAAACGGAGTCTATTCCTCCGACATTTCACTACCCGAATTGTCCACATTCATATTGAAATTATTTATTGAATAATGAAAAACAAATAAAAGATTTTTTTTAATTATTAGTTATAAAATTTTGATAATTTAATTATATTAATTGAATTAAGTATATTTAACTAAACTAATGAAAAAAATAAAAAGTTCACGTTACTGTGTGAAGTCCGGAGAAGGTAAGCAACCAAGCCTTGACCTTGATCTTGCTATCTGTAGAGTATTAGTCCTATCTATTACTAAAGGATTAAGGCCACGTTGCTGCCTTTAGCAGCCGTTCACTAATTTATTTTAGTTCTATTGTTTTTATTAATCACTCACCTCACTAATGATAAAAGTAAAGTGAAGTAGTCAGAAAAGTTTGTGATATTTCTTGTTGACATGTACGTTGTTAAGTGGCATGGTGCATCAAGTTATATTCCAAAAGTACCTGGATTCAAATTTCCCATTGTGACACAAGATGAAAAAAAGTTGTGAATACTATTATTTAAAAAAAAATACCATTAACTAAACACTACACTTCTTAACTTAATTTAAAAGAACACACTCAATTCATAAAAATATGAGAATGACAAAATGTTGCACAAATTTAAAACATGACCAGCTCCACAGAAAGACTGAGAACAAATGAACACTGATGACAAATGATCTGTTTGGTGCATGTCACTGCCAGCAGGTTTCATGTCTGTGCATGCAGAGCAAATTGCTGCAGGCATTCAGCTACTGCTCTTAGCTTCCTTTGGAGGCATTATTGTTAACTACTAAACATAAACTACTGAATACCTTTATCACACCTGAACTGACATACGCTATGTTTTCTATATCTCTACGCCACCAGGGGCGCTGAAATGTAAAAATCATACCGTTTGAGCAATTGGCACCAAATTTCACACAATTTTATTGAAAATGGCATTATTTAAAAATGTACCCATAAAACAGACAATTAGTGTTTTAGCTCATAATCTTAGGTTTTATTTGGAACCTTTTCCAGCTTCCCATTTGTTTTGAGAAAAAAGTTACAAGCGTTTCTGTAAAACCTAGTTTTAGTTTCGGAAACCACAATAATGACATGCAATATGAATTTTATAATTTTTTTAAATACTATGGCTACTTAAATGAATGCATTTTTGTAAACTGTGTACTTCTATTAAACTGTGGAAAAATTTCCAGATCAAAATCTTTAAACCTGAAATATTATAGTTTTTGTAAATATTACCCATTTTCCACAAGCGATTCCACAGAACCAAATTATTGCAATATTTATATTTTTTAAATTCTATTTAAAAAAAAAAGTATACATCCTAGAACAATAAAACTTCACAGGTCTTCTTAAGGCATTAGTATAAGCAAATGTGCAACGTTTCATACAAATATTTGGTGACATGACCTGGGTGATTTTACATGAAATGACCCACAAAAATGTATTTTTTTTTTTAATGAAGTCAAAAACTCGATTTTTTCATGAGACAATCAATAAATATAACATACCTAAACCAAAATTACTCCAATTTTTTCAATCCTAAATAATATCGGAATTAATATGCTTATATCAGAGGCAGGGAGGATACCAACCTTAAGAAGTATATTTGAAAGAATTTTATGTGTGATTCTAAAGAATTGTATTATTATCATTCATTATTTTAATGGTTTTATTTTTCTCCTTACTGTAATACAGGATTAAATCATAAAATACGTTAATTTATCCTTTCAAAAGCTTTTGTTTAGATGTATAAATGGTAAATGAGCTTACCATGAATTTAAGATATGTTGAATAAGTAGGTTCTGTATATTTGTTACTTTATTAGAAACATGGTATTTCCGGATTATCAAAATTCTTTATTAACTGAATGGCTCTTGGTCCAATCAAGGCTGTGTAATCTGGTTTTATTACAGTATAGTTCTTTATTTTTTAAATCTTATAACCTTATTTTCAGAATATTATGTGGTCTCACACAGTTCACAACGAAAGGTCATATTATTAGAGCTGCATTGGAGGCTGTTTGTTTTCAGACGAGAGATATTCTTGAAGCCATGAAAAAAGACTGCAATTTGCCTCTCACTAAACTTCAGGTTGATGGAAGAATGACAGCAAACAATCTATTAATGCAGTTACAAGCAGATCTTTGTGGAATACCTGTTGGTAATATTATATTTCTAGTAAATGGCATTGCACAATTATTTAAAAACCTGTACCACTACAACCCGTGAAGGGTCTGGGGTTCAGTATACGGTAGAGACAATACTGTTCCATTGACAAAGCCATCAACCGCCAGATTTTCCCCCTTATTTTGGGTACCCACTTTATAGAGGCCGGGTGAGCCCCAGGAGGGTCCTAGATCCTATAGGATCCATCTTCGGCTGCTAACAGGCTAAATAAAAGTCTTGCCTGCAGCGAGATTTGAACCAGGATTTTTGGCATGGCAACTCAGTACTCTTTTACTGAGCCACTCCGCTCCTAATTATTTAAACTTATTTTAATTTTCCACAATGAAAATGAAATATTAATATCTGTAGAAATATTATTTTCTCTGGATTTGGACAAAATATATTATTTAAAAAAATTTAATATCTTATATATTAATATTTTTAAATTACTTCATTTTTACAATATATATTTAAAACAATAGGGTCGTGTAATCTAGCGTAGTTGTTGCAAATGATGATTTGGACGTTGATTCTTACATCTTTACTACAATTTAAATAAAAGCTAATCATAAGTATTGTAGGTTTGAAAATAATAATTGCGATTAGTTGGTGGATCGCAGCTAGACAGATTGTTTTTAGGAAATTTCGATGTGAAAATCAAGACCTAAAAGATGTAACTTGGGAATAATTTGGACTCTAGAGATAATGCACAACCTTAAGACTATATGGTATCTATTCCAGCTTGGGTGCATTTCAATTTCATTGCAATTTCATACACATGGAAGAAAATTGTCTTTTCAAACTTTTTTTTTAAATTTCAGAGTGTGAAATTATTGCTTGGAAAAGTTACTTTGATATACCGTATTGTTCAATATAAATTGATATTCAATATAAATATTGAAATTTTATATTTAAAAAATTATAACATCTAACAATAAAATAAAATATATAAATTACTGCAAACTAAATGTTTATCCAGGAACATCACTCACGGTACATCAAAGTAACTTTTCCAAGAAATAATTTCACACTCTGAAATTTAAAAAAAAAAGTTTGAAAAGACAATTTTCTTCCACATGTATGAAATTGCAATGAAAATGAAGTGCGCCCAAGCTGGAATAGATACCATATATAATGATGTAAGTCAACAAGATCCAAAAATAAAAGTAATGTTTAATTTACATTCTCCCCATGTATACATCGCAAATTGCGAGAATACGGAGATATAGGATCAGTGAAAAGAAAGGATATGTTTAACCGAGAAGCGAACCAGGATGGCTGAGGTGGCTAAGCACCACAACGGACACGAGGGAGACCTGGGTTCGTGTCCTGGTCCTGGTCATATCTTTTCTTTTCAAATAAAATATTTAAAAATATTTAGTTTGCAAGAATATCGTTCTCTTTTGTGAATAGTACCTTCAGTTTATTTTATATTGTATAATAATATTAATGAAAGTTAAAATGCTTTTGAAACAAGTAAAGATTTTGATTAGATATTTTATGACTGATATTTCTGCCCGAAATGTCCTGTTATAGCATAACTATCTTGTCAATCATGATATATCAGAGTGCATAATTATTGCCAAAGTACACTATGAATCTAATTAAAATAGTTTAGCTAATTCTCTTTAGTCCCTATTCATCCATGTATGTATGTGGATGTGAACATTCATGTGTGTGCTTTATTAACGAATATCATATTTATATTTTATATACATTTTTGAAAAATTAGTTCTTTTGATAAAATTGTGCTGAAAAAACTTACATTTTAATTAACATTTTAATGAAACAAGCAACATTTGTTGATGGCAAAATGTAGTTATATTTAACTTCTAATAGATCACTGCTGTTTATTTAGACATAGTAATTTTTGTGTGTATTATGAATTTCTTAATGTAAATAGTTAATGTTATAGTTAATGTTCTGCTGAAACACTAATGCATGAGTCACCAACATTTGACAGGTCATCGGATGACCCATTTGATAATTTCAAGTGACCCACTTTAGTTCTAAAAATAAAGTATAATACATAAAAATAAATTATAAAGCATAACCACTGATACCGTGGCAAACATTTATAAATAAAACTTATTATAATCCTTAATAAAATGTTTCTCATTATTTACTAAAAGAGTGTTTTAATGCCAAAATATCTCTGACTCAAACATCTCTTTAATAATCACATTTTTGTTTATTTTGACCCGTAGCCAATAAAGGTGCACTAATGTATTGAAGTCTGGTACAAATTTATGATAATGTGACATTTTTTTTATGCTACTATCAGCATTATGTTATTTTTATGTTTAGATAATGTTTATTTTTCTGTTCATATTTGTTATTCTAAAGGGACTTTGTTCCAGAATTAAGTTACTTTTTCGTTTATATTATATTATATTCTATCAGCATTGTGCTCCAATTTCCTTTTCTTTATTATTATTTTTTCATTTTATTTCTATATATGTTTTCCTTCTTTGTCTTTTATTATTCTTTATTTTTGTTCTGAACTCAACATAAATTTTTTTTCCAAGATAATTTCTATATTGTTTTTCATAACATGCATTAGAAAACATTGATAAATTTTTTGGAACAATACCTATACATATTTATTTAGACTACACCAGTATTCAGAATCTCTTATCAGTTTCTCTTAGATCAGTCCCATTACCAAAAACTTAACATGATTCAAAATATTATTTTCATATGGCCACTCTTATATTAAACTAATATTTACTTTGAATTTATTTAATTTTTAAATGTTGTTGATTGGCACCTAATAAAAATCGTCCATATACCATTTTAATTTATTTGTAGTTCGTGCACCCCATGCCAGTGATGTAACTACACTGGGAGCGGCAATGGCTGCTGGATGGGCAGAAGGAATAGAAGTTTGGGACAAAGAACCAGAAAGAGCTTCTGTTGATAGGAATAGCACCACATTCAATCCAACAACTAACAATGAGGGTAATATGTTTATTATACATTAATGATCCTATGTTAATATTTAATCACAAACTTTCCATTTGGAAAAAATATATATATAAAGTTAGGATGACTAATATGTAGCTGGATCATCCATTTAGTGTGCCTGAGTATCTTGTGAATTATCTATAGATTATTCAATACATAGCTAATTAATAGATGTTATTTATCTGCAGATTTTGCTTCCATCTTTAATTGGTAGATAAAGTGGAGAACACTTTTTTAAATGTCTCAGAATTATTTTAAATACTGTGCTTATTTCTTAAATTATGTATTTACTCTTCTATTATTTCAAGCCAAGATTAAATACGTAGATATTGACAAAAAAGGTTATTGTTTAATTTGTTAATATGTAGTTGCTATAATTGATATTTTCATAATTTTTGTTCAATTGTGGTATTTCGCTATGCTACAATTGACCTATTTTTCTGCTGCTGAACTCCAACCATAAGCATGTCCAAGAATTCATCTTGGTATCTTTCCTATTTGTTTGATTCTCAACAATAAGAGAAGTGGGTTTTGTTAAATTCACATCTGCCTTTTATTTAAGTTATTTCTTCTTCTTCTTTGACTACCTCTTATGCCATTGCAAGCGTTGAGAAGCCTCCACCCAATGCAGCTAAGCCTCTCGGTCCCTATTAAGCTGCTTCATTTCCTGGAAGGTTTTGCCTCTCTTCCCTCCAATACACTGAATGTATTCCTCAATAGAAATTGGGACGATCTAGCTTCCTTGACCTTCCTCGGCTCTCTCTCTCTCTCTCTCTCTCTCTCTCTCTCTCTCTCTCTCTCTCTCTCTCTCTCTCTCTCTCCAACAAATGTTCCTCTCCATCCAACAAACATGGCCAAACCACTTTAGCTGTCGGTATTTTATGGAATCCCTTAGCTAAGTTACTTCCAACTCTTCTCTTATGCTTTCATTCCTGATGCGGTCCCTCCTGGTTTTTCCAACGACTCTCTGCTGGCATTTCATATCTATATAGCTAGCTTGCTTTTCCAGCGTTGCAGATGTTCCTTTTTGTTTCCTAACTAACATCCCTATGCCCAACTATACTGTTGTAGATAGGGTAGTAAACCTAGTTGGCTTTGGATATCCTGCTTGCTAATTCTGGGTTAATTTTTTCCTGGCTGTTGAGGATTGTCTCCAAGTAAGTGTATTCTTCTATAACTTCAATTACTTCCCCATTACAGATCAGCTGGACCTCTTCTTGTTCCTCTCCTGATACCACTAAGACTTTGCTTTTCTTGCTATTGATTTTCATTCCTTTGCAGAATTCTCCCTCCCATTCCACCAGAGCTCGCTGCAGCTTGTCTTTCATGTCTGCAATTAATACTATGTCATTGGTATACAATAGGCTTTGAAACATAGCATTTCTTAAGTTCCATTTGATGCTTACAGATTTAATGAATTTCATCCATAAGCAATATAAATAGAAGAGGCTTAAGCTGTTACCCTGTCTCAAACCTCTCTCTAAGGAAAAATACTTAGACTACCTGCCATTGATCTTCAACCCCTTTCACTGCCCCGTCTCATATGCTGATTTATTCACAGTGATAAGATCTTCTGGCACATACTTATCTGTCCAAGCATCCCACATTTCTTGTTGAGGAACAGAGTTGAATGCTGCTTTTAGATCAAGAAATCTGCTTTTTATTTAAGTATAGTTTGTTTTATTCTCAGATTAAGATTGATTTAGATAAGAAACATCCTTAACAATCAGATTCTTTTGTTTTAGCAAATATTCAGCAATTTCTTTTAAAATATTTTGGATTGTTCTGGATAATGGTCGTTTAGATTATTATTTTTTAATCTGTGCAGTAGGTATTTAATTTGAGCTTATATTCAATGACAACTCTCCATTGACTGTAAATATTTACATTTCTTTTAATTTATAAATTTTAGAACGTAACCTGAGGTATACCAAATGGAAAATGGCTGTTGAAAGGAGTCTGGGTTGGGCTACTCAGAAAAGAACTATTCCAATTACAGGTAAACAAGACAAAATATAATCTTATGACAGGTAAAACATTTTGATTTTAGAAATACATTTATTTGTTTTAAATGTATTCTTATAACTGTATAAAAATATATATTGCTTAACTTAGATTTGTATTTCTCCCCTTACGTTTTTTTAATTGCACTGAATCATATTACTAATTTAATCTAATATAAATTGTGTGTGTATGTATGTATTTTTTTTTTTTTTAATAGGTAGGGAAACATCATTAAAAAGATGAAGTGTGTCTGAAAGTTGACCTCAGTACGAGATTCCTACTCACTTAAAAACCACCTCTCTATTTATATTCACGAACCTGAGGATTATTGTTATGCATACCTAGGGGATAGCAGAACGGATTCTTTTCTCATGCTTCTGTGCTCACTGTCTGCTGATGATAATTGCTCCATACTTAACAATATCATTCCAACTGTTCTATCTAGCTATCATTATAGTGACTAAATTTTTTTAGAACCATCGTTGCATTTGGATGGAGTAACCAGTCAGTAGATCATGATGTATTGTGTAGCTTGGAAGAGAAAAAGTAGGCTCTAAAGCTACCTTAGTTAGCTGTTTGCTGTTGTGTTATGTAATTATTCAACCTCCCTATGTTTCCGTGATATTTATGCTTTTATATCAGGAATCAGGGATTCTGTTGAGCATTTTTAATCTTTAATCATAAAATCAATTTTGATCTTACCTTTCGAAAAGCATACTGGCTATTAGCCAATTGTCATGCTCCTTCACTGCGGTTCAACCATACCTGATTCTATGCGAGTTCTGTGACTTAGTAGGCATTTTCAAGGCAAAATTTGCTTTATTGTCTCACCCTGAGTTCACTGGTGATAAGCTTAAACTTTTTAGTTTTGACATAATTTTTCTATATGGTTTTTCCAATGTGCTTTGTATATTCTCCTTTATCACCTTTACAATGTTCCATCTTGCTTACTGGTCTAATCTTATTGTAAAAAGCTATGCTTTATCTTTGCACTCCATCAGTACACTTCCGTTTACCAATTTATTTTAGAAATCCTCACCATTGAAGCATCACAGACATCTCTAATAAACTTTATTTAATATGTAACTATCTCTTCAAACGATCCTAATGATTTGACTATTCTTTTCTACATAGCAACAAAGGTATATATGTTTTTGGATCGAAAGGATTGGACTTGAGCAAGTAAGATCAACTATCAGTGTACAGCTGTTTCTTGAGAATGGCAGAGTTGAGCCATTGTTAGAGAGACATCAAGCATTGCGAGTGTGTCCAGAAGACATTTTCCCGCCTTTTGGTCTCTCTACTTCCTGATGAAATAGCCTATGTGTTAAAGTCCCTAGAGATGATGAGCGGTTGACTCCCTTACAAATCCTTGATAATGCTATCTATTAAAGCCTCAAATTCTTCTTTTTACGCACTCAATAAAAAAATACACTCTAAAGATTGTGTGTGTGCATGCTGTATAAAAGCATGCATGCTTGTGTTTGAAAGTGAGATCACAAGTTTTGTGTTTCCATGGATATTTCTATAAAATTATTTGTTATACAATATTTATTCACTGACATGGAAGCATTTCATGATTGGTAACATTGCTTGAATTTTTATCTTCGAGAATTCTGTTTAAATAAAACAGCCAGCCATCAGGCCTTTTTAATTTTTTGTATTTTTATTTTAAACGATGAACCTCGTTTGTAATCAACCAAGAATAAACAAATTCAAAATTATAGGTTTTTATATCAAGATGCATGAAATCTGAAAATTGGAGTTGTTTTCTTATAATAAGTTAATTTAAAGAAATCTTTAAGTATTATACTTAACTAAGAGATTATATTATATTTTAATATTATATTAGTATTTTACTTAGCCGATTGCTATTCACACTGCTTCTGCCAACAATGGTAATAAGAACATTTTCTACAACCAGCAGGAAATAAATGAAGAATAGATAAAAAATAAATAAATTTCTTTTGTGATTTGGCATTTAATCAATTTCAACACTCGATACAGTAAATTTCTGCATATCTCTTGCTATACAGTTTATTCACCATTTATTATCACACTCCATTACTCATTAGGTTTAATGTCAGCAAAGCAATTTATCTTGTAGAATAAACTGTAGTATAATAACCTACACAATCTTTAAATACCTAACATAGATGTGTTTTTGTAAATGATTAAGAAAAAAATGTTAATTTTGGATGTGATTATAATTTAATATATTTGGGTTAGGGTTCTTGAAAATGTAACCTATGAACCATTTGAATGATTGCTTCAGGATTTGCCTAAATCGCTTAGCTAAAAAATGCATTTGAAATTTGGAAAACAAAAATTTATGATTTTAATTGCTTAAGTTTCTAATTTAAGTATCCTCATCATTCCAAGTGTATTTACTTACATACTTACCTTTAGTAACAAAACAATTTTTTTTAAATTCAGGTTTAGTCATTATTGTCATACATTTTATTCATTAATTCTTTGTTTTATTCATTCCAATTCTTAAATTTATGAAATACTAGCTTTTTTCCCACGGCTTCGCTCGCATGGAATTTGGTCTGCCACATGAAGTTTCGTGACAGATCATTTTAAATAAATAATTTTTAATTTATGAAGCAAAAACCATTTTCCAGTCAGGTTTTTCTTTATTATTTTCTATAATAATTGTAAAGTTTCATCCAAATCCGTTCATTAGTTTTTGCGTGAAAGAGAGACAAACATACAAACTTTCGCATTTATAATATTAGTAGGATATCAAAACAATAGTTTCACTCATGTTCTTTTTGTTATTTTAACAACTATTATCATGTGATTTGCCTTTAATTATGTACTATAATAGATTCTCCACAGTATCTAAAAAACGGGTCGGGACCCTTGTCCCCGTGCCCCCCCCCATAAATCCTCCCACCGCGACCAAACTCCCTTACTACCACCTGGAGACCAAGGGGTATTTACCACTCCAAAGGGAAGTTGATTGGGGTTGGTGGTGATAGAGAAAACTGTGTCTTCACGTACGAACAAAGCATTTTATAATATATATTACATTAGATTTATGTATTAGGTTCTCTTTGCGTAAATTATCCCATCTCTTGCTTCAGTGTCTTTAATTTTTTTTTCAGTAGTATATTAATCTTACGAATATTTCTTAAGAAACTATAATCTTTCTTTTGTAATGGGTAGCCATCAGGGGACAACTGATAGACTAAAGATTTGTATTGTAAGTTGAACATTTAAAAACAATCTTACTTATTTCTTCATACATGACTATTAGCCACTGGTAAAGGTTGAATAGGTTTAAAACTTATATTATTTGTTTTAATACTGAAATACAATAATTAACTTATATTTACACCCAATTATAAAAAATTAAAGCAAAACTTTTTTCATGATTCGGTTTAATATTTTATTTTTAAAATATTTTATATTTGTTTATTGTGTGCATTTGTGCCTCTGTATGTGTGTATGTGTACATGAATAAAAAATAGTATTTTTTTTTATATTTTTTGTAATTTGAATACTTGAATTTGTTACTATTTAAAATTTGTATACTATTTCTACTTTTTCTTTTTTTTATCCTAGTCCACGATATTCATTTAAATTCTATGCAGTAAATGGAAAGTTTTTCTATAATTAACACAATCTAAAATTAAAAGTATTAAATTATACTTTATTGAGTTTGTGTTTCATTATTATTTTGGTTAATTTCACATCTTGTGATTATAGTTGTCTATATAGCATCTATGAGATCGAATAGTCTGGAATAAAGATTATCTAAAAAAAGAAACCTTAAATGTGTGAAATCAGGTGGTATTCTGATTTTTTGGCATTTAAACAGGAAGGTGACTGATTAACTGGATTTACAGTCAATCAGTTCTCAAGTTTCATCCATCATAAGTCAAACAAAAAATAAAACATTTTTTTGTTTTGAAGAGAAAAGATTTGTCCTGGCCGGGATTCGAATCCTGGTCTGCTACCGGGATACAAAATCACTGAGCTACCAGGGGTCGTATCCAAGTCAGACAAATCCATTCTCTTCACCGATCATAAAGTTATATGTCTGTTCCTGAAATGTCTGACTTGGATACGACTCTTGGTAGCTCATTGGTATAGAGCACTGCACCGGAGATGCAGGCGGCCCGGAATCCTGGCCAGGACAAATCTTTTCTCTTCAAAACAAAAATATTTAAAAATAATCACCATCAAAATAACAATTAATAAAAATAATTTAAAAAATAAAACATTATGGTGCTGCTTAGAAATATTTTATTTGTTTGCAGAATGTTCAGGAAAGTATTTTAGTATAATAGTAAAGATAATTTATTATATATATTTAGATAAACCATTTATTTTAGGATATTAAAATCTTCGTTGTAACTAATTTTATTCTTCAGAACTATCCTCAAGTGTCACTGACTCCTCCTATTTATTTATAACAAGAACTTTATTTTTTAAAAGTTTTTTTGGTTTTTTATAATTCAAAGAGAATTAACTGTATGCCTATATGGCTACCAACAAATAACAATTTTATGTTATTCTTTTTTTTTAATGATCCATTTTTTTATAAATTTTAACTGGTCTCAATCATATAATATATTCTTTAATTAGGAGAACAAAAAACCTATTTCCAGTAAAAGAAATTTGTATTCTTTATTTTCAAGAAACGTTTCGGCCAAGGCCATTCTCAATCTTCTACTTTAATTGTTTCATTTTTTTATACTTATTATATGGTTAACAATTTGACCATAAGTCATTCATCTGTAAAAACATGCACAAATTCTATAATTATAACAATATAAATAATTCAATAAATAAAACTGTATATAAAATATTTCTATTGTCCAACAGATAACCAAATAAAGCATAGATACCTCACATAAGTTGTTTAATTCCATTTAAATTTTTTTTCCAATTCAGAGGGAACCATATCCTCTATAGTCATTTAATAATAAGTCAACCTTTAATCTTAGTATATTATGATCTTTCATATTATTTTCGAAATTATTTAAATAAATTAATAATAATATTATATCTAAACAACTCTCAATTTAAATAAATGAATAAATAAATAAAAATAAAAACAAACAATCATATTGATAATTATTCTGACATTATGTTATATTTCAATTGTTTTAATAAATTAAATTACTATGGCTGGTTCAGGTGAAGTTTAGAAGGCAATTACTGAGAAGGTTATTGTGACAATTATGTTTTGAGCAGATAAAACCTATATATTATTTCTTTTTCAATTTTAGAATAACGGATGAATATAACTTACTAATATCTCCTGCTTCTTTTCTATCGTTGACTAAATTTTCTATATTGTCATTAATGCACAAAGCTTCTAGGCATTTCCTTTTAATTGTATTTTTTTCTTTATGTAAGACTTTTGGGTTTTCGAAATTAAAAGTGTGTAATGTTTCTTTGCAATGTGCAGATAAAGCAGTTCCTGTTTTTGAATTAGGCTTAATATTATTTTTATGATGATAAAACCGACTATTTAAGCTATTTTTTGTATGCCCTATATATCTTTTATTACAATTTTTGCATTCTATGTCATAAACAACATTTTTATTGTCTAATATAGGTATTTTGTCTTTTTGGCTATCCATAGTTTAGTTTTTTTATTATAATTACTATGGATAGCCAAAAAGACAAAATACCAGGCCAGGGCAACCTCCTGGCTTCCGACATTGGTTGTTATTGCTACAGAATCTCTGGAACATAAGGACCACATTTGAAAACAATTTAATTCTATTTTAGCAAGAATGCAGGCTCTGGACCTTGGGAAGTTTGCTTGAATTAGTTTATATCCCTTCAGGCCCAGTCCCGCAATCCTGCTGTTTTTGTTAATCCACGGCTCATGTATAAGTATAATATCAATGCTATGACTTATCTCATACTGCTGCAGAGTTCCGCTGGCTGCCCTGCAATGATAGAGATTTATCTGTAGCAGCTTGATCATCATAGTGATGAGGGGGGATCACCCTCGGGATGTGGTGGAGTTTCCTACTTCCTACTCCCGGGTACGGTTTGCGGTCTATGGGCCTGATGCCGCACCCCACGTTCCATCCTGCCTTTGTGCTCGGTTCGCTGCCACCTGGTACCAAGCTTGACAGTAACAGATTCACTTTGGCCCGAAGTGGATCCCGGCGCAGAGACGCCAGCCGCCAACACTGCCGCACCCTCACCATCCATTTTTCCCCCACCTCTTCGCTGGCAGTCGCTTCATCCCCAGCCACTTCCTGTGTAGGTATGTCTTTGCCTGAAAAAGATTCTCACCTGTAGGTTATGGAACCCATGGTAGATTCTTCCATTTCTGTCTTCTATGACCTTGGGCACAGCTTCTGGTTTGGATGCCACTATGTACATCCCATATTTATGTGCCCTGCTACCAAGGATCTTCCATCTATCGGTCTGCAGGCCTGTGTTCTGTTCCTACAGGCTCTGTAGGCATTCCTTAGTGCCTTCCACTGGGCTAGGTATGAATACGCCCATCTTCTTGAAACCCTCAAGTTCTTTGGGATCGCAAGTTTTCAGCGGTGCTCCCTCCCTTGGGAAGATCTCTGCGATTTTACGAACGAATCACTCCCTGGTAGGCTCATCCTTGCAGTTAACCACCAGTGCACCGTCCCTCAGGGATTAGCCGTTGAAGCCGACAGGGGCTTGTTTGCCCTTCCTCTCTCTCATTCTTTCCAGAAGCCTAAACATGAGGCCCTGGAAATCTTCATACTTCTGTTATTGGTGAGGGTATTCTAAGTGGGCAACTACAACCTTGATACTTACGGCTGCTCCAATGTAGTCCATTTTGGGTTTCTTTACCGTTTTGCAAGGTGAAGGAGTCTCTTGCTTCTCCCTGCCTCTCTTCCTCTCGTCCTTGAGGTTGAGGGTTGAGTATCGGCGGAAGTCGCCTTCTTCTTTTGACGTAGGAAGTTCTTTCTTTGGCTACGCGTCATATTCTTCCAGATTTCATCTGGAAGCTTGTTTGTAGTGTCCTCAGAGGTGGTTGTCAACTGCGGTGCAGGTGGCTCCCTTTCCTCTGAGTGATTTAAGACCTCACGCTCTAAGTTGGCCATCAGTTCAGCGACTGATCGACTATTTCCTTAAGAATCAGTCATATTAGATTCCATGGAATCCTCATTAATTATAGTTTGTTTAATTGTAGGTTTTATCTTGTTTCCATGAGTAATTGAGAAATTTATAAAATCACCAATAGCAGAGCCTTGTTACTATAGGAAGGCATTTATTGAAACCTGAGGTCGTCCAGGTATCTGGAGTTCGCATAGTACGATTGAATCATCCTCAGCCATCCATCCAATAGCCTATGCAGTTCTGCATGGATTGTTTATTGACTTCCTAGTCTAGTTCCGATGGGTTTCGTCAGTGAGGAGGAGCACTCCCCACTGTGCAGGGATACCACGTGCAGGACAAGTCTCTTCACCTTGCTTTGGTTCTGGAACTAATACAAATTTCTCAGAAGCCAAGACCCGATCCGACTGAGAGATACCTATCTCCTTGGGTGCTTCATAGCTATCCTCACCCCCAATTTTACAAGTAACAATCCTACATTTGTATTTCAGTTATCAAATTAATTAATCTTTTTACTTATTAATGAAGTTTTTGTCACATTAATAGTAAGTGACAAAACTGATAAAAATGTATCCTGAATGAATTTTTAATAATCTTATAGCAGCGTGTGGTAATTTGACTAAAGGCCACTTAACATGGTTGAGATATGAGATGAAAAGAAGTAAAATATAAATAACTTATTTTAAAAACAAAAAATGTTTATGAAATGATCAAATTATATAATCAGTGACAGATTTATGTTGTAAAAAACTAACAAACAAATAAGCTTTAAAAAATTTAAGTTAAGTTTTGCATTAAAGCTAATGTAAGAATTGCCTTTTTTTGCTAGGCCCTATTTCTGCAAATCATACAATTTCATTTCTTTATCTGTATGCAAATTCATGGGATATTAGTTGGGACATTCAGGGACTAAAATTAAAGATTTAGAAGATTAAGAAAAAATTAATTCCTTCTCATGTTAAATTTGATGATTTATACTTGAACTACCAGACTGGATTTTTGTTAATAGTATTGAGATTGAATTGAATAACCATTTTCCCCCATAACATGCTTTTCCCCATTAAATTAATTAATTATTTTTAAATGTAATTATTAAATTATTTTTTAATGTTTTTTTTTCTTTTTTTTTTACAGAGGAACGTTATAGGCTACTTGCATCAGTGCCTGGCACATTTTATGCATTCACCAGTTTTTTTATGCTGATTATAGCCAAGGAAATTCATAGAAGTAATCCATACTAGGGATGTTTTAAATTAAAATAGTTATAAAAAGTAATGGGATTGTACTTAAATTCTAATCTATTATTGTACTATTATTCGAATAATAATAATTAAAAAAAAACATTGGTCCTAAGTGAAAAGAATTTAATTTATTGTTATTATTATAACTGTGTAAAGTTACCATTGATTGTTTCCTTGTTATTTATTTTTTCTGATATTTAAGTAATGAAAAACTTACTCATGAAGTGTTCTCAATAAAATTAAAATAGTTCTTGAAGTAATCTCATGTTTCTTCAGAGAACTCCAGTCTTTCCATTGATGAAACGAATACTGTTAGATTTTTTTGTATATTAAATTTTTATCAAAAGGTTATCAGCATGATTTTATTCTATTCCTATTGGCCTATAAACTTTTTTTGTTGATTTGTTTTATCTTGTTCCTTATCTATATTATTAAATTCTTTCCTAATATCTTCTTGTTTTTATACTTCGTATTTTCAAAATTAATAGATATTTTTAAAATTTAATTTCTTACCTTCAAAGTTAGGATATGAAAATATTATCAAAATGAAAGAGTATAATAGTTTTCCATTATCCTCGGACATATGCAAAATATAGTTTACACAAAAAAGCAAATGATTTCCTGACATATAAAATTAGGTTTTTTTTTTATATATGAAAGATTATAAGAAATTCTACTTTGTCTTGAGTTAACTTAAGCAGAAATTTTGAATAAACTAATGAAGTAATAATTATTTTGGTCATGTGGTTAAAGAATTTTGAAACAGTTCTTCCTATTCTGCTAGCCATTCTAAAAAAAAAGAAGAGTGTATTGCAAACCATTTTTTTGCATAAAATATCTGTTTAGCTGCCTGGTTTTGTATTTTTCAATTGTGTTTATTTTCTTTTTCATTTCCAATTACGTCCTTTGATTTATTTATTTTTTAATCAGCAATACTGAAAACACAGACAAAGTCCATCAAGTAATGACCTACAAACGTTATAAATTTTCTTGTTGTGGACTGTATGATAACAATAAAGATTAGGTCACCTATACCTTCCTTTTCGGAATTTTTATTTGATAAGATTGTCTATTTCTATTTTTGAATTTCCATTTCTATTTTTATATTTGAATTTTTGATTCGACTTACATTTTTGGAAAAAAAATAAAGGAACCTTAAATCTCCATGGGTTCAACGAAAACTATATATAATTTGGGATAATAAAAGCAAATTCAGACGATACACACAATTCTTACAGCACAAAGACTTAAATAAATACTTACATTTAGGGTCGTCAAACTTCTATACCCAATCTCGTTCTTCATAAAAGCTTCTTGAGTCTCAATGCAATAGTAATTCTTCTTGAGAACTGGAAACATGTCCATCAACCAATTCACATCCTTTACCCTATCCGCTCTAAATTTATTTATTTCAAGTCTCTTAAATGCATTTTTCCAAAAAAATGGTAGAAACTATAAATTTTTTTTTTTCTGAAATAGAAATATTTAAGAATTAAAATGTTCACATAATACTTTTAATTTGTTTTAATGAAATAGACAAATAGGTAACTTTGAAAAAAAAAACAGCTTCCAGTCAATTCATTTATTCTATTATTATTATTATTTATTATTTATTCTTTCAAACAATGATGTTTCGACACAAATGTCATTTTCAATATTTTAAAAAACATCAACATCCTAATATAACTTTAAAAAAGTTACAAGTCAAAACTCAGCAAAAAAACAATCATAAACCAGTTATACAATCCAAAAACAAAACAAAAAACTTGTCCCAAACAGTTAGCAAAAACCAAGCATAGATACCTCATAAAAAATGCATAGTAATAATTTAATTTTTTTTAAATTTTCTTGGGGATCAACTATCCTTCTGGAAAGAATAAATGAATTGACTGGAAGTTGTTTTTTTCAAAGATAATAATTACATAGTAATACAGTCCAGTATATTAGATAAGAATAAAAAAAAAACAAATAGGTAACTTACTTTGATCAAAATAGTGCCAATTTCTAGCTACTTTTCTTTTCTTGAGATGTAAATTAAAATTTGTTGAGACATATTGTCTTTTTATTTCTCAAACTCTTTCAGATAAACACAAAAACATTTCTATGAAAAAAGAGATTACTGAAGAGAGCCAAAAACTAAGGTCGTTCAAAACTCATTATTGGAAAATATTGATTAGCTTTTAATTATAAGAATTTTTAATTATTTTCTAAACATAATACAAGTATATAAACACATTCAGTAAAAAATTGTTTGAGAAAAATATATAATTTTTTAATTTATTTTTTATTCAATTTTTGAGTGCTTATCCTCTCTTAAACAAACAACACAAATCAAGATTAATAAGTAATTATTTTTGGTACAATCAGCCCCTTAATCATCAGTCAATAACATCACTCACTGATAAAATTACCAAGCTCTTTTACCCATTATTAACCAATACCGGCCAAAATACAATAAGGGTGAGGTCTTATGGTGATCAATATATTTAAAAAAATTCTTTTAGATAGTTTTGGGTTATATATATATATATATATATATATATATGTATATATATATATTTTTTTTTTTTTTGTTATCATTTAAACCACTAAATAAATATTAAACTTCACCAATTATTTAACAATGATTTTGAAATCCTTTCAATTAAAAATCTATAGTAAGATTTGTTTAACCTTAGTATACTGAAGATAAAAAGTATTTATTTTGGATTAATAAAATTCTGATTTTAATTATGTATAAAATTTTTTTAAATTTTATTTATTCCTATATTAATGGTTAACTTTTTTGTACTGAACTTTATTTCAATTACTTTGCTTCATTCTCTCAAAACAATTTTTTCCAGATATAGTTTTTAATACCTAACTCATATCTGGATTAGGAACCTTATAAGGAGTGCATGATTCATTGATTAGTTTATCAAACCATGTTTAGAAAGTATATTATTTACTTTATGTTATGACTGCTAAAAAAAAAAATAGTGTTAATCAATTAGCATTAAATCAATCGAGAACACAAAGTATCTTCTGGTATTCCTCATTATCATAAAACAAAAATATCATATAATTGTCTGTCAGAATCGTATTCAATATATCTTATTCATACATTATTTATTATGAATGACGAAATCTTATTCATACATATTCAAGTTATTTCTAAATATAGGATCATGAACGGATTTTGACTTCATTCTGTAAAAATAAAAATTATATATGAAATTCAAAAATAAAACATATTTACAAAATGGAACTAATGGTAAATAATATAAATTGTCTTATTAATTTTTATATTTCTTTAAATTCAAAATTCAGTTAGTTTATTACTCAGTCTTTTTAAATATTGCTTGATTAAAAAAAGTAAATGCAATACTGTTTAATTACATAGAATTAATGAATAGCAATGGCTATGAATCAACCCAATTTAATAATATGATTTTATTATTATACCACCTTGTTTTTACACTAACATTTTTAAGTTATGTGCTGCGGGATTTGTCAAATATAAAGAAATGTCGATTTAATAAAATTTCGGTACAACTATTTAAAATAATTTCAAATTAGTTAGTTCGTTAGAAATCCAGCAGTCCGCACTAGTAGCGTTTGGTAATGGTGGGGGTGAGGATATTCCATTCTAGTGAAGTATGAGGAATGGCAGAGGTGTCAAGTGCGATTAGTTATGTGTGCGATGTGTATTGCTTCCGTTAAAACACGTTTTTTGTAATTTATGATTTGTTAGTGTTATTAGTGCGATCTTTGTATTATTGTAACACTATTTAGAATTATGTCGTTCAAACGGAACATATGAAGAAGTGAAATGGGATAACCCACCAGTGTTGTGGCCTCTCAGTTATGGCGGCCAATAACAGAAAAGAAACGGTTCAACCTAAAACAATTTCATCTATATTTTCCAAGTTACATGTAGCATTTTCTGACGCAATGGCTCCTCCAAAATTAACCACTGATAAGAAAACATTAGATAAGACATGGAAATTGATGGACAAAGTTGTAAAATTGTGTCAGCATCCAAAAATGAACTTGAAAAATTCACCTCCTTTTATCTTAGATATTCTTCCTGATACTTATCAGAGATTGCGTTTGATTTATTCTAAATATGAAGATAAAATGGTTACTCTTCATAATAATGAACATTTTAATGTTTTTATTGTCAACCTAATGAGGAAGTGTAAGCAGGCCATTAAGCTCTTCAAAGAAGGAAAAGAAAAAATGTTTGATGAAAATTCACATTATAGGAGAAACCTAACTAAATTAAGTTTAGTTTTTAGTCATATGTTGAGTGAGCTGAAAGCTCTCTTTCCCAATGGAACATTCGCTGGTGACCAATTCAGAATAACCAAGAGTGATGCAGCCGAATTCTGGAAGAATAATTTTGGAAATAGGTGAGTTTCTTGCTTTCATATATCATTTTTCTGTACATATTACTTCAGTCTTAAAACATTTTATTATTCATATATTAGGTAAATCTGTAATACTAATAATTATAAGCATTTTGCTGCATACAAAATTAATTATATATTACTATATATTAAATTATATATTACTTGCATCTATTTTGAGTAACAATTGATCCATTTTGACCTTAATTTTGTTAAAAGTGATTATATGTTAAAATATGATTATCATAATTTAATTTAAATTAGGTACTTAGACTTATCTAAGTAGTCAATAGTTAAATTTTATTAACCACTTTCTTGATATTATTCCAACGTTTTATTTTGATCATTTAAATGTTTAGTTTCCTCAACTTGTTTTATTTTATTTTTTTATTATTTCTGGTGGAAAGTTGAGAATATCTTTTGATAAAACCAGATAATGACTAATGATTCAGAGATAGTTGTGGCTAATTATGACTAATATTTATTAATCAAAACTAGATACCTGTTCATGGTCCAATACATTGAACTCATTATTAATTATGTGACTTAGTTGTTAGCTTAATGGATATTTGCTTTTAGCTTATAGCTTGCTATGATTATTTATTAGCATTTATAAGTGTTAATAAGATAATATGTGGGTACAGATTTATTTGTATATGCCATTTATTAAATTTTTTTATATGCTATTGTTATTATTTTGGAAAACAAAGTTAAAAGGTAATATGCCTTTCTCTGCTGCTATGCTGTAGTAATGTTAACTGAGGTATCAATTGATAAGCTGGCTTTTCTTCTTCTAAGGTCTATTTCTATTGTTCAATGTTTCGACCTATTATTTGAGGGATTATTATAGCAGCAAAGTCTTAAAGTGATTAAATAAATTAATTTTAAAATAAAATATGTTTATCTTGATCTCAGATCTCAATTATTTTTATGGAATGTAATACTGTGACTACTGCCATATGAAGGGAAAACAAAATTACATGCAGTTTATATTCTTTTACATTTAAATTACATTTTTTTAAATAATTCATTTAGTAATTAAATCTTCTCATATTGTTATTGTATTATTTTCATAATTATTTACAACCTAGCGACCCAACCCAACTTTGCTCGGGTAACAAGGCATAATATGCCTACATAATTTGTCTGTGTAATGCATTTTTTTTTATCACCTACCATCCACTAAGGACCACACAAATATTGGTGGTTAGGCCTCTTTGAGAGTCTTGATTTTCTTTCTTCCCATCTCAGCTAATATTCTTTATTATATAGAAATTATAAAAATAAAAACAAAACCAAATATTTCTTTACATACAAATTTATTATCTTGCACGTTAGATAATTGCACGGGATTAGGCAAGCAGCGTCTTAGGTGAACCCCATCGATATTCCAACCCATTTACACAAAACCTCAACAAATTATATCTATCTATTGGTGAAAACTGCATGAAAATCCGCGTAGTAGTTATTGAGTTTATATATGTATAGATAAAAGGCTCTCATAAATTCATTTATATTATTTAATAATTTTCAAAACTATCTTAAATAGATTAAAGTTCTGGATTCCTAACTCCTGGGTCAGAAAATTTATTTAATCCAAGCCAAATCTGATATTTACTCCAGGGTATATTTAACCTCCACAAAGGATATACCTGACATTTATAGATTAATTTAAACAAAATTGTCTCGCTTATGAACATGCCTTACAGGTAGTAAGGAAAGTAAAAAAGGAAGTCCAATGGCACTTCCTTCGCTAGAATAGTTTTATTATGTATATTAATATCGAAAATTATGCAATTAGTGTGACTACTTCTTCTGTGCCTGTATTTTTTATTTTATTTAAATTTATAACAATTGAACTGAAACTTAATAACTTTCAGATGAAAAATATTCTAAACTATGTATACAATTTCTTTAAATTATATAGTTTCAATTATTTTCAATATTAAAAAAAAATTATTTTTTAAATCTAGCTCATTATAACTGAATAACATGCCTAAAATATATTGAGTTACCTTATATATATATATATATATATATATATATATATATATATATATATATATATTTTTTTTTTTTTTTTGTTATTGCAATAAAGGTTGATCAAATGACAGTAAATGGAACTAAGGCAAAACATTTGAACCCACATCACTATTGCCAATTTCCTTTTGACCTAATACTGAACATCATTAGAAATAAGATAGATTTTCTTATTTTTAATTATATCAGTTCATATTTTGCCAGGAATCAGTATATGGAGTTATTTTAGTTTCATTTATTATGATAGCCCATTTGTCCATGTTCGGCGCTATTTTTATTAATATTTTTTATTTTTTTTTCTTTATCTATCTCCGTAGTGCTGTTAGGTGTGGAGTAGCCTCAGTCCATCTTTTACACGTTTCTCTGTCCAGAGCCATTCTTCGGAGTTGATCCATCGGTCAGCTGCGTTCCTTTCCTAGCCCCTCTATAAATTCATTATAGGTAAATCTTGGACTACGTTCTGGGCCGTTTCCTAATAATCTTGATTCCATCAGTCAGCAAGCTTTACGGTCATCAATCTCACACCCAGTGTGGCACGGATGCTGTTATTTCTTACATAATCCCGTCTGGTTTTTCTGGGACTTTCCTTAGGAACCTCATTTCCGCTGTGGTAACTTGGTTTGCATGTTTCTTAAACATCGTCCAGCTTTCTGACCCATGTAGAATAACAGAGAATAACATAGAATACAGATTTGAACAGGTGTAGCTTGGCCTCTTTACTTACTTCTCGCTTGCCTACCAATGCTGAAGATATTTGGAAGAACACTCCATTTGCCTTTCTTATTTGGTTCAAGATCTCTTGGTCCATTTGCCCATCTCTACTTTTGACAGTACCTAGATATTCAAAATTATCTACCACATCAAGGTTCTGTCCAAGATAGTTAATTGTAAGCTGTTGGTCTCTCCTTCCAACATGCATGATTTTGCTCTTACTGGGGTTTATGCACAATCCTTTTCTTTTCAATTCTTCGGACCACTCATCGACAGATACTTGTAGACGTTCAGGCCCATCTGCATAGATAAAACTTTGGAATCAGGTTCCAATAACCAACTGTAACTTAAGGAGTTTTTCTTTTGCAAACTTTCCACACTTGGTCCATCACAGTGTTAAAAAATATAGGACTGAGACTGTCACCCTGCTTCACTCCTTTACAGATTCCAAGAGGTGCAGATCTTGTACCATTGAGGTGAACTATACCCTTCGGGTCCTGATATACTGATTTAATAGCTTTTGTTATGTTGGGAGGTATATTCTTCTCTTCCAAGGCATTTCAGATTACCTGGTGTGGTAGTGTATCAAATGCAGCTTTCAAGTCGAGAAAGGCAAGGTATACGTTCCGTCCTCGATCCCATACCTTCTCTGCCATCATCCTCAGGGAGAAAAGGTGATCTTTCGTTTGCCTACCAGGACGAAAAACAGCCTGTTCCTCCTGAACATCCTCTTCGACATAGTTCCATAGACGTCGTTCCAATATTTGAGTGTATAGCTTACATACCACCGAAGTTAATCAAATAGGTCTATAATTTTCGCATAGGGTCTGACTTCTCTTCTTATTGATGGGGATAATAATATTTTGTTCCCACTCCTCTGGTATCTTCTTTTCATTCCAAATTTCCTGGAATAGCGTCTGAAGAATCTTTTTCAGTTCTTCTCCAAATTTAATAAGTTCTGTAGCAATGTCGTCAGGACCACTAGCCTTACCGAGCTTTATTCTATTAACTGCCATCTCTATTTCATCCTCAGTGATGCAGTTCTCCATATCCTCTGGTTGATCTACCGCAGTTCTTGAACGTATTCTACCTAAATTCCCATGGTCAATATGATTGACAAATGTGAACTTCTCTTGTTAATGAATGAAACTTCTAGGATCTCTTTTTCATTAGTGTTAATTTGTCCATCTGCGGTCTTTATGTTTCTAACCTGTTTCCCTCTCTTTCCTCTTAGGCTTTTCACTGTGTTCCAGAACCGCTTAGTATTCACTTGAAAGTTCCTCTGTATTTCCTCTCCAAACTCCCGCTAGGATCTATCTTTGGCTTCTTTTATTAAATTCTTGCATAGGCTTCGCTTCTGAGTGTAATCTTGCCAATCAGCCTCATTCTTGCTTATTATGTATTTCTTCCTGGCATCCTTCTTTTCTTTCACTCTTTGGGCTACCTCTGCATTCCACCATTGTCCTTTTGGTACTGGGAGTGGTTTTATTTTTGCCGCATAGACACAATTTTTAATGTTCTGCCACAGAGTATTCAGGTCTTGGTTCTCGTTTATTTCTCTAAGCTCCCACTAGAACATCTGTATATTCTAGTTTCTTATCCTCCTGTCGAAGAACTTCTATTGCGAGTCTGTTATAAGCTTTTGGTCTTCTTTGGAAAGTAATAAGTTTTTTTGGGCTACCTCTGCATTCCTCCATTGTCCTTTTGGTATTGGGAGTGGTTTTATTTTTGCCACATACACACAATTTTTAATGTTCTGCCACAGTGTATTCAGGTCTTGGTTCTCGTTTATTTCTCTAAGCTCCCTACCAAGAACATCTGTATATTCTAGTTTCTTATCCTCCTGTCGAAGAACTTCTATTGTGAGTCTGTTATAAGCTTTTGGTCTTCTTTTGCAAAGTAATAAGTTTTTGTTGTCAGTCACTAGGAACCGGTGATCCATATAAAGTTCTACACCTCTATTTATCCTAACATCAGTAAAAAACTGTCTGATTTCTTTGCTATAGACAAAATCCTATAAATATCTGTTATGTAAATCTGGAGATGTCGCACACAGTTGGATCATTTATTAGACTATCATGATTCATAAACTAATTTTTTTACATATATACTTTGGCTAATCTCTGCCAAAAAAAAAAATCATTATTGTAAATCATAGCAGTTATATTTACAAAGTCGATTTTACATTATTCTTCAGACTTCAGAGGGGAAACAGCTATATTAATCTTTAAAAATAATTTTAACCATCATATTTAATTGAAGAAAGGGTATGGGCTTGAAGGATAATTACCTGTATTTATTTTGTACAGCCAATGACTAGTAGATATTTTCTACACTTCTTGTTACTTTTTATTGCGATGCAGTTTTTAAGCATTTATGGGATTAAAAACAATTCCTGAAGTTAAATAAAAACCAGATGCCTTCACCTTGACATTTACTGATCTTGCTACTTGAAATGTGTTAATAAATAAGGTTTAGCTTTATAGGAAATTCCATATTTTTCTCCTTCAGTTGTCAAATTCTTTCAAAGCTTACATTTAATTTGTATTTTTACTAACAATGAGTGTGAAGTTTTTTAAACTAAAAAAATTATGTTGAATTATATTAGTTGACCTTATATAATGAGGAAGAAAATGGTCTGGGTGGAGGTCGAAAAATTCTCTTATATAGGAAGAACTGTTTATTTGAAGCCGACGTTTCGACCCACTTTTCAGGGCTATTATAGTAGGATCACACTTGACACTAGACTGAGTTTGTGATGTAAGAGAGTCTAGTGTACTTTAATTAGAAGGTGATATTTTCAAAATGTAATCTTTTTGTGTTAGAATATTTAAATTAGAATAAGATTTAACTTTATTGCATGTAATCATAATGAGTTTAATCAAAATAGTTGGTGTCATTAAAAAAATAAATAAAAAGGTAAATCCTATGATGTAAGTCGATTTGGGCGAAAAAGTAACATCCTGGGTGTATACCTAGTTTAAATATATGATTGGATCGGATGGGAGGGGGGGATGTAGCCTTGCTACATACACAGATTATTTCTGTATTATTTAAAAGGATAGGGTATAGAAATCTTGTATCCTTTTGACGTTTGTTTGTTTGTGTATGTTTTCTATTTGCCGCCTTTTTCGTTTTTCATTTATAATATTTACAAAACATGATGCAAATGTGGTGGTTCTTTCGAAAACAGAGATTGAAGCTGTATCATTCTTCTAAGAAAAAGGAATATTGCCTCGGAATTGTTGTAATATGTGATATATTCCACAAAATATCTGATTGCTGGATGTGATCCAAGACCGAAGAATTAAACAGGCTTTGTTTCCATTATTATTCTTTTAACCACTCATATGCTTTGTTAACCCAGAAAACTGTGTGCATACTCAATCTATTAAAAGAATCTGAGGAAATGAAAAAATAAAGAAAGAGGAACCATTGAATTGAATCTACATGTTATTTAAATATATTTATGTTATATCATCGTGATATATTTTTTCGTGTGGAAACCCTCAAATGTGCAATCTGAGCACATGATATTTATGTGTCAGAATGTAAGATTAAACAATATTTTCGGTGGCGTCGGTAAAAGAGGAGATCGCCGAATTGACTTGCCGTTATCTATTGGTTATCAATCAGGAAGATGGAAGGCTTTTCCGTGTTCCGACTGATATCCCATCTTTGGAAATCCTCCGATGAAAAGGAGTCCCCGCTTTACTCATTAAATATTTGTTTTTATCCTATCTAGATATTATCATTTATGTTTTATGATCCTCAGAGACGCTGTCCTTCCAATTTCTTTTTAGTCCTCCACGACATCTTACTCAATACGACAGTGACAGCCCTCCTTATAATCATAATCGCGGGATTCCTTGAGCATCCTACCACCCCTCGGATATGTGAGGCTCATTAGATTACGGTGTCATTTTACGGCCGTTAGTGTTTATTGTTGGTTTATTTAACGTAACTTTATGCTGCTATGGTTAATAGGACGATTTATTTATTGTGTTTTTTTAAGATTAAAGTTTTTTTTTTAAGAATTTGTATTGGAAAATTTAAATGTGATTCAATTAAAGTCAAAACAATTAATGCTAGGTAATATATTAGTGCATACTATATTTCACAAAGTTCGGCTTTACAGGACTGTAAAATATTAATTTTTGTATGTGGAAGAAAGTAGTCCGGGTAGAGGTCAATAAAGTTCTCTTAGAATTGGAGAAAACTTTATTAAGTAGCCAACGTTTCGACCTACCTTGTAGGTTTTCTTCAGGGCTATATGCAAAATACAGACAATTAAGAAATTGTCCCATTTATACCATTTTTAAAAATGGTATAAATATATTAAGTATGGTGAATACAGGCAATTAAAAATAAAAATGATAAATATTGCACAGCAAGGTAAATATAAAGGTTAAAATGTATGAGTTTATAGTATAAAACAACGAAGTGCCAGGAAGGTATTTATTTTCTGGATTTTTATAATTTTACAATTTTTATTTCTTATCATTTTCTACATTTACCCATATCATTTTTACATTTCCCAGTTTTACATTTTAACCTTTATATTTACCTTGCTGTGCAATATTTATCATTTTTATTTTTAATTGCCTGTATTCACCATACTTTTGTTTATTTATATTTACTATTTTTTTAATATGTTTATACCATTTTTCTTCTTAATTGTCTGTATTTTGCATATAGCTCTGAAAAAGACCTACAAGGTAGGTCGAAACGTTGACTACTTCATAAAGTTTTCTCCAATTCTAAGAGAAATTTATTGACCTCTACCCGGACCACTTTCTTGCACATATATTATCAAGGTCAACAATTGCCATTTAGTATTAATTTGTGTAGTTTCTTAGATGTTTAGCACTCCAGTCCACTTTTCCATCACATCCATTTTAACTATATAGTTTACTAGGGCTGTTCCTGCCTGAAATTGTGTATCAGATATCTACTAGTAAAATCCGTTGTTCAAGTAGTCTCTGGGGAAATCTGCAAAAGAATCGTAGATAACCGGAGATGGGTCATGTTTAGAAAAATTGTCTCACGTATAAATATCATGTAGCAGATTCAGCAAGTTTAGTTGTTTCGAAATAAGCACTATTAATGGGAAAATGAAGATGAATAGGTAAGGGACAGTGACGGTGGCAATTTTATACGAATATCTTCCTTCACCCAATTCTTAACTAGTCATCTTAACCAGGACCAAATGAATAGCCTCTCCACCCTTATTTTATCTACCTTCACCACAACCAGGTCACGCAAAAAACTCCACCTCATCTCTAAATTCAATTCCCTTTACCAAAAATCACTTACCTCCAAAATCTACCCAAAAGGAGATGAAAACTGGGTACTCAAGATCTCTTTCACCAACATCCCCACCCATGTCAATAACATTCTTTCCTTAGGACCCATTTTTGCGGCACCCTCCTCTTCTTTCAAAAACATTATTCCTGAATTTTTGACCGACTTATAATACATTCATAATGACCCCGTCCTCCACCGTTCTCATATTCCACCCGATCTATCACGTGTCTCCCTAGCGAATATCATTTCCAATTTCCTTCAACACCCCCATTCCGCACCTTCTAATTTCTCCCCACAGTTTTTCAAGGACCTTTCTCGCACACGCTCTTTCCTGAAATCCCAAGACGACTTGAAGGCAACTTCACAGTAATTATGAATCGTTCGGAATACAACCAAAAAATGATTTCTCTTCTTTCGGATACTTCCACCTACAAACCTATACCCCGAGACCCTATCTCTTCTCTCCAAAAACAAATCAACCTCCACCTTAAAAGCCTTATCAATTCTAAATTAATTACATATCCCGTTTACAGAAACCTCATTTCCTACAATTCCGTAGCCTCTCGTTTTTATGGCCTTCCCAAAATTCACAAACCCAACAACCCCCTCTGTCCTATTACATCTAACATTAATTCACCAGCATCAAAACTTAGCAAATTCTTACTTCCGTCCTTACAAGTCCTAAGCCGTAATAACCCATATGACATCCAAAACTCATTTCACCTACGTGATCTATTAGCATCCCTCACCATACCTGATCATTACGTTCTCACCTCCTTCGATGTAGAAAGCCTATTTACCAACATACCTTTAGATACAGCCCTTCTCATATTAGATAACAACTGGACTCTGATAGAACCTCATACCTCTCTCAACCGGTCCTCATACCTCCAATCCCTAAAACTTTGTTGCGAATCTGGCTACCTTACCTTCCATGGACAGTTCTTTAACCAAATTTCTGGACTGGCCATGGGAAATCCCCTCGCTTTTGACCTCTCCAATATTGTCCTAAATGACCTTCTTGACTCCATCCTACCCCAGTTCCGTGACGATGTCATTTTCATTAAAAAATATGTGGACGACCTCCTCCTTATCCTAAATCCCAACATTATTCCAGGTTTATTATCATCCGTCAACGCATACCATCCCCGCCTACATTTCACCGTTGAACTAGACCTTAATAGATCTCTACCTTTTCTTGACCTCCACATCATTAGAAATCCCGACCACACCTTATCCACAGATTGGTATACGAAACCCACCTATTCTGGCAGACTCCTCAATTATTACTCCCAACATCCGCACCACCAAATTATTAATGTCGCCAAAAATCTCATCCACTGTGGCCTAGCCCTCTCCGACTCCTGCTTCCATAAAACCAACACCCACCGCATTTTGATGCGGATAGGATTTCTTTGGAAATCCTATTAAAAAACAATTTTCCTCCCCACGTTATCAATAAACTCATCCATCACCATTATAACCCACCCACCCACACCCGGTCTCCACATCCGCCATCTATCCCTATATACAGATCCTTGCCTTATATACCCTCCCTCTCTAATAACATTCAAAAATCCTTACGTTCCTCGATCCCCAATTTACGTATCGCCTTCAAATCCCATAACAAACTCTCCAATACTTATACCCGAGTAAAAGATCCCATTCCCCTAAAACAACGCTCTCAGGTCGTCTATCGTATCCCTTGCTCTACTCCTAACTGCAACTCTTCCTACATCGGCGAAACCAAAAACCTCCTTAAAGACCGCATTACCCAACATAAATACTCCATTTCCTCCCATAACCCAACCGCTTCAAAACTCTCCGATCACGCCCTATCTTTTAACCACATTTTTGACTTCGAAAATACGTCTATCCTAGCTTCCATTCCTAATTATAATAAACGCATCCTCTCCGAAACCATCCACATCAATTTAGACTCTTCTACTGTTAATGTCAAGACCGACTCCCATCACCTATCCTTAACCTACTCCCAAATTTTTAATTTACTAAAATAACCTTAAATCCTTAAATTATTCTAGAATTCTTACATGTCTATATATCATCTCCTACATACATATTTATCACCTATTTTCCATTATCATATTATCTATATTCATATTTTATTTTCCATTATCTATTACCATATCGTTCTCCTATCATCTCACCTATATATACACATTTTGACCATTGACTTTTATTTTATTTTTTATCTTTCCACTATTATATACGCTGTTTACTTTATTTACGTGTCACTTATATTCACTGCATCATTGCATTTCCCCTTCCCCCTTCTCAGTTATTTTTTTGGCCATCAGAGATCGCAGTTAGCGCTAACGACAAGTCCAACGTATTTTTATTTGGCAGTTGATCCTTCACGCCGCCGCTTGCTATATTTGGTTAGTACACATCTCAATCTTTATCTTACCTCCATCCTTTCCTCCTTCACCTTTCTTCGCACCTGTTTCTCACACCATTTTTGGCATCCATCATATGTTAATAGCATAGAGTTCATTATTATTTAGCCTCATATTTTTCATCTACTAAATTTCTGTACCTATTTTCTATATGTGTATGTTATATTCACATCATATTTTATATTAATACACTTCTTTCTAACTGTATACCTACAGTTATAATATTAACTTCCCTTACTTATATTTTCTAATTTCTTTTCATACTTTAGATTTCATATTTATAAACATTATTTTTAATTTCTAATTTTTCAAATTTATCAATCCTTTCTTTCTACATATGCTTGTATTATTACATTTTACTTATATAACCTCTAGATGTCTGGTATCATTCCATTTATATCTATAATTAAACTAATGTAAAGGAGATAGTTCGGGGGTGCAGTAAAAAAAAACACTGAATAAGTACTAAACTTATAATTATGTGCCGACGTTTCGACCTACAGTGTAGGTCATCTTCAGGGCTATGAGAGAGAAACAAACAGAACAAAAAATATAAAAATGTACAGTAACAATAATATGGTGACAAGTAATGTAGAAAATTAAAATAGTGAAAGATATGAAAATTAAAGATAACGAATATTAAAAAAGTGACAGAATATAATAAAATTAAGATATAGACAGATTTAAAAAAATTAATGATAATGAAAAGAGATTAAAATAGTGACAGATATAATAAAATTAAGATAAAGACCGATATAACAAAATTAAGGATAATGAAAAGAAAATTAAAATAATGACAGATATAATAAAATAAGACAGATTTAATAAAATTAAAGAAAATGAACAGAAATTATAAATAACTAATATAAAATAAAATACAGAAAATAAATGTACAGAAAGGATAGTAAAGTAAAATTAATGTAAAGGGAAATAAAAAAGAGGAGGTAAACCAAAGATACAAAATGAGAATATTAACATATAAAAAAAGGTTGGAACATGAAGAAATAAGCTAGTAAAATAAAGATATAAAATGTATGATAACGGACTTGAAGTTTCAAACAGTTATTGTACAACTTTAAAATTTTAAGCAAAGTAAAAATTTTAAGCAAAATAAAAATTTTAAGCAAAATAAAAATTGAAAGCAAAGTCAACTTTAAAATTTTCGATGGCATATAATTTTATAGCAATAATTATAATACTTTTAAATGATTCGAAACTTAAAACTGTCTATTTTCCTTATTTTTTAATTAATACAATTTTTAAAAATTATTTATATATATTTTTTTTAAATTATGTATTATTAAATTATTTATAATTTTTTAATTATTATTTTTTTAATCAACAATTTTAATTTTAATTATACAATTATAATTCGCTTACTAAAATATGTTAAGATATGAAATTTCCCAATTTTCAATTTTATGCTAATTTATGGTCTGTTTGCAATAACTACAAACAATTGATTTCTGAGTCATTCAGTTCTACATCATTGGTCGATTTGATATAATATGACCCATAATATTGACACAATTATGAGAATATATATTGTTACACTGCCATTGATATGTTTGTTTTGGTATGTTTAATTATGGGATAAATTAAATGATTGCCACGACTGATCTTGTTAACTATTATTTGCAATTATAATAGTTTAAATTACTATTAAAGTATAGACAAGATCATGTAATAATGAAACATCAAAATACAATATTATCTATAAAATGTGAATAAAAGATCATTTTTGTGCCCAAGACCCTTCATGAGTTGTAATGGTTCAGATTTTTTATTTTATTTTTTATATTTACTTTTTTTGACGAAATATTTTAAATGTAGATGTTTTGTAGGCACCTTAATTTTTTATGAAAATTAAGGTCAGGTTTTTTTCTTGTTTTTTTTTAATGGCCATAAATAAAATGGCCCTTTCTTCCACAATTTCATTATCTTCAAAATTAGTTGTAAAACTGTATTCATTTCCGTGTTTTCTATTAGTTTTACATCTTGAAACAACTAAAATGTCATTTTGCATTACTCCACAATATCATAGAAAGGGAGGAAGGAAAATAAACGAAATACCTATTGCAAATGAATATTTTAGATTTCAGTCATATCAGTGACAATGACCAGATTTATATTACAACGACGATATTTGCAAAACAGCAAACTTTTTATTTTATTATTTATTTATTTATTAGGAGTGTTTGATAAGTCTTTTCCTGATTGTGAGTCTTTCCATATCAAAAGGAAGAAGGATGAGTTATTACTACAGGGTTACCAACCTATTCCATTCTCTGAGGGGAAGGTCAAGGCTAATTTCCTTAGTCTGCCTCTAAAAAAAAAAAAATCAAAAGGCCTAATGGCTGTTATTATATTTCTGGCTTAGGATTCAATGCCTTGGATAGTTTCAGCTAAGTAAAGGAAACTAATCCTGAAACCCTTAGATCTGCATTATCAATCTTTAGAGCTTGATTTATTATGTTGACAAAAAAAAAGGCTTGATAAAAGTTATCGATTAATAGGATAGAAAATTATATAAAATATTTCTCAGTTTCCTATATTCGTCTTTTCATCCTACTTCATACTACTCGACAAACACTCTAAGCTCCTAATTAAGCACAAAAAAACTCACATCCAAAGAGTAGAGCTTTGAGGTTCCACTAAGCCATCGATTTCATTTCCTATTCAATTCGTACAATCCAAAATCCTTAAAGCTCCTTACTTTGTTAGGAATAAAATCATCCATAATGACCCAATGCCCCAATTGTTGTCCGAACCCGATATCAGTCCTTTCATGATGAACTTTATTCCCACTCAAACCCACTAGTTTCACTCCTCTTCAATTCCTACGAGGCGTTTGAAAAAAAGATGGCCTCGTGACACTGAATTTTTATTTGAGCACTACCAATGGGTAGTTTCTACACTTGTCTTTACCATGTTATTTTGCACCACCTATTATATTTACTTGTTGTTTTTTTTGGTACAATTGTAAATTTCAATAAATATATTTTCAAAAAATAATTTTTTTTAAATTCATAAATACACAAATAATAACACCGTCAGGTAAAGTCTGTTTAAGAAGTAAAAATGAAGAGCAGGGCAAAAAATGGTTTCTACCTTAAAGGCCATTTCTTCTCTAAATGCTTTTTGAATTCGTTATTTTCATGAAATTCCTAGCCGATTTTCAATATTTATTTTAAATATGACATAGAAAATAATGATTAAAAGAATTTTAAATGACTGTTAAATTTAATACGCAATCACTTAAAATTCAAACGGGGTTTTTGTTTATTATTATCAAAATAACACTAACGTTCTTCTCTTGCTTCTGAAGTATATTTGATATTGCTTTGTGTTAAATAAAAGTTTTGTATTCCATTTTGCTGCTTTAAAGTTATTTTATTTTATTTTATAAAGCTCGGGGAATTACATGCTCTTGAACACAAAATTTCAATTGTAACATGCACATCGAAATTTGGCAAATTAACTTTATAATTTGTAATTCATGAGTCACAACTTTGAAACGTGACCAGTGAAATGTCAATTCATAATGAAATTAAATTCTCGGACCAGAAGAATGTCAACTACAAAATAATGATTGTTTACACATCACAGAATTTTTATTAATTTATCTATTTATTTAGATTAAGTTTGTTGATCGCCGGTAGTCACATAATCCTGTTGAATCATCTTGTTCTCTCTAAAAATTTTGAATATCCATTAACACTTTAACTGCCATAGTGTGATTCAGTGGTATGCTCTCTCACGCCAGACGCATTTCACAGGCCATGGCTATAATTTGTTTTTTTATTATTAAAATTCAGCCATTAAATGTTTTGAACCTAAATTTAACTATTACATTATGACACACAGGCCATTCAAGGTCATTATTCACTCAAAATAATACAAAACCTTGTATCAAGTTCATACTACTACTCCAAAGTCATCCTCTTTGTTGTATATATGTGGCCTCGCTATGTAATGTATACTAATGTATACACATGATACATATGGCTTGACAAGGATGGTTAATGAACAGAAAATAAATCATTGTTATCAATGATTTCTCACTGCAAACAATTTTTGTTATTATTTTTTAATTATCTAAGCAATCTACTTAGGTAGTGAATGTCTTACTATGATTTAAATTCATGGTGGCTAATTAAATGGACAGTGGTCCTTCTCTTATTCATATTATCAGACCCAAGATCGTCGTGTTAATTTATATGGATTAAGAGTTATATTTTTTAAAATGTAGATTCTACAACTGCGAAATGTGTTTAACTTTTAGTCAGGTATTAAATTCTTGGAGCTAAACTGATTCAATCATTTTGTATTTTGACTTGAAAAGTTCGATAAGTTTGCGAATTATCCAATTGCAGTTTATACATTTTTTTCAAAAACTATTGCGGCAATTTCCGCATTCGATTCCGTGTGAAAGCGAAAAAATATTATATGGTATAATATCAAACACATTAATATGCTATTTAACATTAAAATCTGTATCATTTCCGCACGTTGTCGCTTCGAGTTTAATCACGAGTTTTAACTTTTCATTCGTTTTTTTTTAATAATATTCTAGAAAATAAAAGTAATTTTATTACTGTCTGTGTTCAGTAACTAGTACTGACTGTATATATATTAAAGAATTTATACATACTGTTGAGACTATATCATCATCTATACTTCGAGATGATTGTGAAAACGTTCATTTCTTGATGAAATAATTACCGAAATATACATATTTCCCATAATTACACTCTTTTATTTCATACTATAACTGAGGATTATTTTTATTATTCAGAATATAAAAAAAGGAAACGAATGAAAAGTTAAAATTGGTTGTGATTTAACTCGAAGTGACAACCTGCGGAACTGATACCTCAAAATCTTTAGTAATCCATACACTAACACCTGTAACTTTTATGTACATAACATGATCACCTCACTATGAAATCGTGGCTCCCATCCAGAGTCACTTTCTTCAACAACAAAAATCTCAGAAATTTCTGGTTTATTCATTTATATTTTATTGTTATTGTTTTGTATAATAGTTTTCTGATTAGTAAATGGAAAGGGAAAGGATGAAATATTGAAAGAGAGGTACGTGAGAAAGATCAATGGAAGTGACGTAGCTTGAGGAGGGGAGAGAAGATTTGATCAATGAACCCCCCTCCATTCATCTAGCCGCCCCACCTTACTTTTCCTGCCTCTATTTAGTCATATAACTATCGTTTTATTTCCTTTAAATTTTTTTTTTTTTCTAGGCCTACGTGAAATATGAAATTTCATTTGTTAAATTTGTAAAAATATATAAATTTTGAACTAGATTGCCCCTTAATGAAGCATTTTACTGAAGATGTATTGACCCACGCTTTTACTTTATATAAGTAACAATATTTATGTTTCATTAAAAAAATCAAGAGTTACGACTCTTATAAAGTAAATGTGTGGGTTAGTATATCTTCAGTAAATAATATCATTTGGGGGCAATGCAGATAATTACCACCATTACTTTGTTTAATGGCATTAAAATGATAATATTTGCTCATTTTTTATATTTTTGTTGGTGCTGTTACCAGCGAAAATAAGTATGTTTTTTGCTGGTACTAATAACATAGCAAAGAGTAAAAAAAAAAATTATACTAATTGTCGTTTTAATAGCATAAAAAAAAAAATCAAAATAGAATTATAGAAAACATATACGGATAGGTAAACTTAATCTGATACAAGTTCATTAATATAAAAAAAAATTAACAATTTTAAGAAAAATCACAAGGAAATTTAAGGTGACATTAATTGGAAGTGGGACTTAGGCTCATTTTTATGAAAAATTAAGTTTTTTTTTAAACTAATCGTAGTTAAAAATGTTTGGAGCTTAAAGGTTAGCGGTTTTTAAAACTGAAAGTCTTAATAATTTCTATGTGAAATCATAAAATAGATTTAAAAAAATTCATAAAATTTCTGCTGAAAAATCAGTTGGAACAAACGGATAAAGAGCATCGTACTGGATCTAATGGGTTGAATTGATATTATGAGAGATGAAACTCTTGAACTTAAATCAACTCATCTCATATTTTTGTTTTTTTTCCAATCTAACCATGCATCATCTTTAGAAATGCTTGGAATAGACAGCCCTAAAAGTGTTGTAACTGAAATAATCTTTCATAAGACCCCCAGAGCAAGTTAACAGGAAGAAAAGTTGACCCAGTTGAAAGCCGCACGGCAGACATTAAGTCCGACGGCAAGGTTACCCTTCCTTCCTCAGTCGACTCAAGTATTCCTCAAGAACCAAATGAATTGTTAATTATTAATTGAAAACACTAAAAGTGATCTTGAATCAAACTATAATCTACTTGTTATAATTTATTTATTTTATTTTTTTGTTAGATGTTATAATTTTTAAATATTTTTATTTGAAAAGAAAAGATATGTCCAGGACCGAGACTCGAACCCGGGTCTGACCGAGAGTCGAACCAGGATGGCTCAGTTGGAAGAGTACCATGACGGAAACATGGGAGACCCGGGTTCGAGTCCCGGTCCTGGACATATCTTTTCTTTTCAAATAATAATATTTATATTGATGATAATTGTTGACCTATGATAATGTATGTTGAAGAAATTGGTCCGGGTAGAGGTCACTAAATGAAATTCTCAAGTAATTTGAGAAAATCTTTATTGATAGCCAACGTTCGACACTGTAGGTCTTCTTCAGGGCTATATGCAAAATACAGACAATATAAGAAAACGGTACAAATATATTAAAACATTTTAAATATAGATAAACCAAAAGAAGGTGAATACAGGCAAAAAAATTGATAAAGATGTACAGTAAGGTAATTATGAAGGTTAAAATGTATACTATACTATGTATACTATAAACTACTAAGTGCCAAAAGGTAGTAATCCACATCATGAAGAAAATAATAATAAAACAGAAAGTGTTGACATTTAAAAAAAATTAAGGTATTACAGATAAAAAATAAAAACTGAATATACAATAGGAATGTGAAATGATATGGGTAAATTAGAAAGTGATAAGATTAAAATTATAGTTAATAAAAAAAAAAAGAAATAAAAATTGTTAAATTATAAAAATCTAGAAACGAATTATATAAAATAAAATAAAAATGAAAATAAGAAATATTTTAGAAAATACAGTATTAATATTGATAGGTAGAAACTACTTTATACTAGTGTAAAGAATATTAATTGCATAAAAGAATGTAAGAAGAGACATTATATAAGTGTAAAATATCAATTGTATAAAAGTAGGTATGTTTTAAGTAAAGTAAGTGATAATACAATCAGGCTATATTGGACTAAAATACATATAAAAACGGCAAGGATATGGTATTTATGATATTATGATATATATTGATGATATTTAGTGTGGGATATAGATAACTAAACAAATAAACGCCTTACAGTAATAGTGAGCTTGGAAGTAGTGATAATAACGGTAAATTGAGTATAGTACTGTTTTAGGTTATGAGGGAAAGAAATTAAAATGAAATGGAGGAGGGAGGGTGAGTAAATAGTGCAAAACATAAGTTACCTGTGGGGGGGGGGGGACTGGGGAGTGGGTCCTCTCTGGCTATGAAACACTGACTGATATAAAATTGAGAAGGAAGGATGGTCCCCCACTCTTACTAAGTGTAAAAAAAAAATTTTCCAGAGTATAAAAGCCGTTACAATGGCTGTAAGTAACGTATAAAGGGAAAGAAGCAAATAGTGTAGAAGCCTCATATAAAGACTTGAAAATTCACACGCACACACACATACACATACACATACATACATATATATATATATATATATATATATATATATATATATATATATATATATATACATACACACATATGTATATACACGTAGATACACGCACAAAACATACATACTTATACACATACATATAATATTGGCACGCTGGGGGGGGGGGATAAATAATATTTATAATCTACTTTTATATGCACCTCATCATTTTTAGGATATTATGACTTAAAACTTATAAAATTTTGAAAAATGTTTTAAAATAAACAATAGATAAACAATATTAAAAAACCCTTTTTAATAGGAAACAAAACTAAAAAGTTGAAACAATCTTCAATAACTTTAATGTAAGAATGTTGTAATAGACGAAAACAAAAATTTTATCATTAAAAAGCATGAGTAGTTTTTTAAAGGTATATTCATAATGACTCTACCTATATCAATATTAGTAAATAAAATATTTACAAGGATTAACATCAAGAACCCCCGTTTTTACGTTGTATAACGAAAAAATGCATTTTTTTTTGTTCACCACTTCGTTCTTATTTTAAACTTTTTGTAAATTATTTCTAATTTTTATTTGTGTTTCCTACAACATATTTTTTAAACTAATGTTTATTTTCTACTTTTTAATTCAGCCGGTAATAAATGCGTGTTTTTAGTTTTTTTTACAAATACTATCCATTTTCCACTTTTTAGTTCGGTTAGCTACAAAAGTGTGTTTTTTAAAAATTATTATTCTTCTTTGTTCCAAAATATACGAAGCTCCCCAGTTGATCCTGCCATTGGTCATGTGCTTGTCTCAAGGATAAAGCCATGTGTGCTTTTATAGGATAATGTAACAAACTTATTTAATTATTGTATTGTCATCAGTCCTTGAGAAATGTAAACAGTTCAATTTAATTCGATATTTTGAAGTGGCCGGAAATCGAGCTCAATGGTTCCGTTAAATTCAAGCGAAGCTAATGTAAGCGTGTACAAAAAAGCCCGGATAAATGTTTTTTAGCTACATTACGTTACCTCCTTAACGATTTTTGTCCAAAGTGAGTTAAAACACAGAGCGGATCTGTATCATTCTCGTAGTTTTTGGCTTAAAATGTCGTTATTATATTTGTAATTTCATTTCAAGGCAATACCTGACTAAGCCTATATTCACTACGAAAATAACACGATTCCTCTTCCCTAATTACAAGAAACCCATTTTGGTCAAAATTCGACTTTACCACTTATTCAAGGGGACTGTAGATATACTACTTTTAGTTAAATTTCAACCACTGGGGCGATTACCGGTTGTATACATTTTTTTCAATTGATATGTTCATTTGATATAGTCTCATGTAAATATTTAATGAATAATTAATTTTTACATTGGATAATAACATGTTAATTTAATTTTCTTATCATTTTTATATTCCCAGTTAATAATATTTCTGTTGTTTAATTATGGTGTCACAGTTGATGAAATCTATGTAATAGTTGCTAATGCTGAAGTGTCGGCTCTTGTCACCACAATTCGCAGTTCACAGTTTTTTAACATGACCCTAGAATCTAGTGTGTGTTTCTATATAAATATAAATTGTTTTTATTTTTGGATTGTATTAATATACCTTTTACATTAGGTTTTAAAATAAGCTATATCGCAAATTAGCCCTTAATAACAGGAAGTAGGGGCTCCTGGTTTAAACGCGGACTTCCGCTCTTTCTGTCCTTCCCCTTTTCACCAAGTTCCTTTTTACCCAATCACTTCGTAATAAATGTATTTAGTCTCTCCATAGTTAAATTTTATAATGAAAGAATAATACTTTTGGCCTACTTTTTATTTGAAAATTAAATTGTGGCCTAATAAATTATCGGTTATTTGATTTAAACTAGCAACATACACGGTTTAGGAGCAATTAAATGTTCGCTAATTCGAGAAATGTCTGTTCAGTTTACTTTAGAACGATATTTTATATGGGTATATTTTTTTAGTTACTTTTAATTTTTACTTTACAACATGAACGTTTGTCAATTTTTCTTCTTTTCTTTTTTACTTTATAGTTTATCATTATAATAATTAAAAAATAACTTGGAGATTGAAAAATAATATGAATATTATGAACAGTAAATTACTTAATTATATTTAATCTGTATGTTTACCATTTATCTTGTAAAGTACCTGTAGGTAATTTTCTTTTGTAGGCGCATGCCTAAAAGTTTGCACATAATTTTATACATTATAGTTTTATATTTTCCCATTTTAAAAAATAAAATTGTGTTTCGATTTCATAGTGTTTCATAACAATTCTTACATTTTTCAGCACTCTGGTTCCATGGAAAATTTTTCGGCAAGTTTTAAATGAAGTTCATCCAATTACATCTGGATTAGAGGCTATGGCCCTTAAGTCTACTATTGACCTTACTTGCAACGACTACATATCAAATTTTGAATTTGATGTTTTTACAAGGTAAGTGAATATACGTTCTATTGATGTAGATAATATTGAGATACATTAGGTGATACAATGTTGGTACACAATGATAGAAAATGTTTAAGATTCGGGTATTAGTGTGTTATTCTTCATTCATACATCCCTTCCTCAATCAACTTATCATTCTTATATTCAAGATAAATAAGTATAAGAGATAACTTAAAACAATTTATGTTAATTCTAATTGTGTACAGTGTGTCATTTCTTTCCTAAGTGAATCCTAATTATAATCATTGACTTTTAGAAATATGTTAAAAAATTGTAGATTTTTAGATTTTTCTAATTCATTATAAACTAAATAACTAACTGCTCGTTGTGACTGCCCTTGCAGGGATTTTTACTAATTTATTATAGTTAAAAAATAAATATGCTAATAGTGTTCATATTGGATAGAAATCCGTGTTTACATCAAAGGGGGTCGCTATCAATATAAGAATGACTTGGTAATGTTTCAGTGGTTAATGGATTTCTGGCAGATAAAGTCGTTAAATGCATTGTTTACCTCAATTGATAAAGTGCTCAAGTGGATGCATAAGACCATTCTGATGGTTAAATTAGACAAAGGAGTCGGAGAAGAATCCCTGGGGAATCCCGTACAGGGTGGCACAGGGCAAGGTGAAGCCGCTGACCATGATGGCGGCTATCAGAGTGGGAGATGCCCAGGCAACCACCCTGGAGGAGACGGCGGAGATGTATATACACATACCCCATACATACCCCAGGGATGATCCGTCCCAGGATACGGAAGACAATTGAATGGTAAGATGCACCACGGTGTGCCCTCCAGGTACCGAGATGTGTCCACCATGGGATGTATGGGACCTTCGTCTTGCCGTGGATAGGCAGTGGACCGGAAGAGCTCCAGGACTCGACGGGATAGACGCCGCGATCTTGAAGAACAGCGCCCCCCTCATTGAGGATGACCTTCTTGGTATCTTCAATGAGTGTCTGGACCAGGGGCGGTTTCCGAGAGGGTGGAAGATCGCGGACTTGAGACTCCTCTACAAGTCCGCTCTCTAAGAGGCTCCACTGACAGGGCTCACCCTATCATTTTGGAGATCCAAGGAGAGAGGGTCAGACTAGGTGAGGAGGTGACGTATCTAGGCGTGAAGTTTAGGAGAAACTTCGACGCCACTCCTCACCTGGGATACCTGAAGGATAGGGTGGCCCTGTCACTGAATGGATTAGGAAGAATAGGGGGTGCATTCTGGGGTCTCAGGTACCCAGCAACGATGACCATTTACAAAGGCATGGTCTTGGGTATCCTGAGGTATGCATCCCCGGCGTGGAGCTGCAACCTCACGCAGCTGCAGAAGAGGAGACTGGAGACTGGCTCTGCTGCGAGTCACGAAGACGTATCGAACGGTGTCGCACAAGGCGGTGCAGGTGCTTGCCGGAGCTATGCCCCTGGACCTCGTCCTGAAGGAGGACACCCTGAGATACGAGGTGAAGAGGCAGGGGCTGGCGGCGCTCCCGGAGGGACTCCGACAGAGGATCGGCGAGACCCCGAACATGTGGAAGAGGATAGTAAGGGAGGACTCCATTGACGAGTGGAACGGACGGTGGGTGACTAGCCAGAAGGGCTCCACCTTGAGGAAGTTCTTCCCCACCGTCCGGTCGAGATTGGCGGCGACATGGGTCCTCCCGGACTACTGGGTCTCGCAGATCCTGACAGGACACGGCGGGTACCGGGGAAAGTTGAGTGAGCATAGAAGAGACATCGACCCCCGGTGCCCCGCCTGTGGGGTCCCTGAGACGGCACGTGGTACTCACCTGCATCGTGATGGAAGGACACCACGGCAGGTTGTCAAGGAAAACCGGGATCTTCGTCCTCGCTGAGGAAGACTTCCCTTGCCTCATGGAGGAAGACAATTACCCCCATTTTAGGGAGTTTGTCTACGGGTGGAAGGAGGTGGTCGGTCCTGTGCACTTCACGATCAGCAGGATACGGCCACCCGGCGAGCCACCAGAGTCACCAGAGCATTCACCGGAGGATGAGCCCCCAGGAGGTGGACAGGACTGACGTATGAGGACTGGCCGGATGCGGCGGACCGGGGAGGCTGGACGGCACCGGCCAGGAGGCCTTAAAGGTGCTGCCCCATCAGTAAGGTGCACATCCGTGTACTGGGCAGCACCACAGATTATTATTTTTATTTTTATTTTTTTTTTGTTTGTTGTAAATTATACATTCCTCCCTAGGCATGTGTAATAAGAAATTTTTAATAAAGAGTTGTTTTTTTGGTAAACCCAATGCATCAACCTGCCACTGCCGAAACCCCGCATGCCAGCAATGACAGGTAGGGTTCAAATAATAATAATAGGGTTTAAAGGTTAAATTAGACAAATGCATGTTTGTAACAACTGATTTCTGCTATCTTAGTGATGTTGAAAAATTCTGAGAGAGTACAACGGGAAATGAAGAAATTAGAGATTATTTATCTCCCAAGAACGCGCTTGACCTAAAAGGGTTTTGGACTTAAGGGGATACTCCGGTAAGTTGATCAAAAATTTTGCATACACGTCTAAGTCCCATACTTAATTACTAAAGAAAGGCACAATTTTGGCTTGAAGGATAGGACATCAATTGGCTTTTGAGTCAAGTCGAGGTTCTTCCCCAATTCCTATGGATAGGAATGTTGTTGAAAAGCATATAACCCAGAGAGGTAGAAAGAATATGGAAGTAGGCCAGAGAAATCACGGCACCTTCATTGGAAATGTCTCTAGGATTCTTTCTTCAGATCCCGCTCAGAGATCAAAAGATCTGACATATGGAGGAGCTGACAAATACAAATAAATCACTCAAATCCAGGGTTGGTGAGCTAGATGTTCACCTCGATAAACCTGAGCAGTGCTTAGTATGCAGGTTGAGATTCGAGGCATACCAGTTCACATGGGGGAGACTCCTGTAACCCTACTGGCTGTCGGAGTGAGTCTCTGCATCAAGATTACCATAGAGAACCTCAAGAGAGTGCCAAAGACCTAGAAAAGGCAACCCATAATCTGTTATTACCAATTCTACTCTTTAGTAGTATTGGAAACTCTCATCGAACATTAACTTAAGATTATTGTGTTAAGTTTCCTGGAATAGTTAAATTTTTTTTTAAATTAAACAAATGTAATATATACAGGGTCATTCAGAGGAATCACATGTTTTTGAAATAATGAATACTCGGTTGATTTTACATGAATAGTTTATTTATTAACATGAAATTACTTATTACATAATGCCATTTACTATTCATTGAAAAAAATATTTAATTCTACTATTTACGGAAAATTACATCATTTAAATGACGGCCTCTTTCTGCAATACAAATGTCACGCCTATGTTCGAAGTTAGTCATCACATCTTTCTGTGATGATTAGACTGATGCTCATTCTTAAAGCGGCAGCGTGCATGGTAACAGAACGACATGGGCTCTTCAATATTGCCGCCCTCAATCTGTCAATATTGTCTAGTGTCTGTGCAGTACGAAGGGCACCTGGTGATTTGTGTCGAGTTACGGTTCCTGTTGTTCAGAAATTTATGACCCATCTAAGAATAGTATTTTGATCTGGTATGGCCGACCTTGAAATGTTGACGAAAGAGACGTGTTTGGATTACAGATTCACCACTTTTAACATAGTTGTCGTACACGAACACATGGATTGTTGTGGAGTGTTCCACATTCCATTGCGACTTGGTGACTAAAATGGCAAAGCCTGCTGAAATTAATAATACTGTGCTGGTTTCCCCCACTCTTCTAGTCGTTGTGTACAGTGTGTTTCAAAAACATGGGATTCCTCTGAATGACCCTGTATATATATATATATATATATATATATATATATATATATATATATATATATATATATATATATATATGTGTGTGTGTGTGTGTGTGTGTGTGTGTGTGTGTGTTATTACTTACCTTCCATTTTCTTCCCTTCATACATTGAGAACTTCCCTATTTTTTGACCTGTTACATTAATAGTCAATCCTTATCATAACATCAATATTTTACCCACAATCTTTATCATACTATGGCAGTCTTCGAAGCTTGGCTGAAACCTGAAAAAATTTGTATCCACCATCACTGGATACATCAGGTGGGTGAACTTGTTGGTCTCTATGTCCAAAGCAACCTGTAATCCTACTCTCTTCCTTTTCATTTAAATTAGCTGCAACATACAACCTCTCCTACATGCTGTGATATAGTGCCTTCCTTTGTTTGTTTTTTTAGGTCCAATCCTTTACAGTTATGTTCCACTGTAAACCCATATTATTTCTTGTGATCTCAGTACCTATTTCTGTTCCGAACATGTTGAATATTGAATCCGAACATACCCTTTTCCTGGAAAATCTCTTGTTCTCTCCATCTCTCCAGGGTTACGTTTTCTCCCACTCATCACACTTGTTGATCCGACACCTGTTTAGACCTGTATGTAATTAATTCAGTACAAACTATTCTTTCCTCCTCCCAACTGCCAATCATATTTCATGTTTCTCATGACTTATTCCAAATATCATACAATATTCAACACTAGCAATCTTCCTGAAAACCTCCTAGATCCTGAATGCAATCATCCATGAAAGTATTTCTCTCTCCCTTGGAACCCTAAATATGAGGAACCTCAACCGTCTATCACCAACCAACTCTTTGCGTGTGTCAAAACATTGAAGACCTGCAAAGGAAGTGTAATGGGGCTCATAGACACTTAAGACGTACAAGACTAACAAACAGTTGTCAACAATTGGGCACTCAAAATCCAACAATTTCCACAAAGCCCTTTCCTCTGCTCCCATTTCTTAAACAGAATAACTGCTCTTTCGGAACTCCCTCTTTCTGAATCATCTTTCTTGGGAATCTTCCCAGCTTTACCAGATATATCTATATATATGACAGAGTTTATACATAAACTCTTAGTTTGTACTCGTTTTCTTGAATATTTGTGTTTCACAAACTTCTTAATGCTTGGATCCCTATAAAAATGTTAAAGTTATGTCTACAGGAAATCCTACTGGTTCTTCTCTTCATACTTCAAAACTCAGTGTTTCCCACTCCATAGATAGATGTAGTAAATACCTCAAAACCTACAAAATAAAAACCCAATCTCCTCTCCAATTTTTCCAAAACCCTTTTAATTTTTTTGATTGTGTACCCTGTGTCATTCTTTTATTTTCACCTAACTAAAATTATTATCCTTGTTTAACAACTCTATTAGCTGGTTTCAATCCTTCCATTTCCACTCAAACTGTTTCCATTCCTAATCAAGCTCTATCCTCTTATCCTTATTGTCCGTAGAAATAGCAAAGGGTTCAAGCATCTCCCAGCTTCTTTGTGTGTGTGTGTGTGTGTGTGTGTGTGTGAGATCCTGAATGCAATCATCCATGAAAGTATTTCTCTCTCCCTTGGAACCCTAAATATGAGGAACCTCAACCGTCTATCACCAACCAACTCTTTGCGTGTGTCAAAACATTGAAGACCTGCAAAGGAAGTGTAATGGGGCTCATAGACACTTAAGACGTACAAGACTAACAAACAGTTGTCAACAATTGGGCACTCAAAATCCAACAATTTCCACAAAGCCCTTTCCTCTGCTCCCATTTCTTAAACAGAATAACTGCTCTTTCGGAACTCCCTCTTTCTGAATCATCTTTCTTGGGAATCTTCCCAGCTTCACCAGATATATCTATATATATGACAGAGTTTATACATAAACTCTTAGTTTGTACTCGTTTTCTTGAATATTTGTGTTTCACAAACTTCTTAATGCTTGGATCCCTATAAAAATGTTAAAGTTATGTCTACAGGAAATCCTACTGGTTCTTCTCTTCATACTTCAAAACTCAGTGTTTCCCACTCCATAGATAGATGTAGTAAATACCTCAAAACCTACAAAATAAAAACCCAATCTCCTCTCCAATTTTTCCAAAACCCTTTTAATTTTTTTGATTGTGTACCCTGTGTCATTCTTTTATTTTCACCTAACTAAAATTATTATCCTTGTTTAACAACTCTATTAGCTGGTTTCAATCCTTCCATTTCCACTCAAACTGTTTCCATTCCTAATCAAGCTCTATCCTCTTATCCTTATTGTCCGTAGAAATAGCAAAGGGTTCAAGCATCTCCCAGCTTCTTTGTGTGTGTGTGTGTGTGTGTGAGATCCTGAATGCAATCATCCATGAAAGTATTTCTCTCTCCCTTGGAACCCTAAATATGAGGAACCTCAACCGTCTATCACCAACCAACTCTTTGCGTGTGTCAAAACATTGAAGACCTGCAAAGGAAGTGTAATGGGGCTCATAGACACTTAAGACGTACAAGACTAACAAACAGTTGTCAACAATTGGGCACTCAAAATCCAACAATTTCCACAAAGCCCTTTCCTCTGCTCCCATTTCTTAAACAGAATAACTGCTCTTTCGGAACTCCCTCTTTCTGAATCATCTTTCTTGGGAATCTTCCCAGCTTCACCAGATATATCTATATATATGACAGAGTTTATACATAAACTCTTAGTTTGTACTCGTTTTCTTGAATATTTGTGTTTCACAAACTTCTTAATGCTTGGATCCCTATAAAAATGTTAAAGTTATGTCTACAGGAAATCCTACTGGTTCTTCTCTTCATACTTCAAAACTCAGTGTTTCCCACTCCATAGATAGATGTAGTAAATACCTCAAAACCTACAAAATAAAAACCCAATCTCCTCTCCAATTTTTCCAAAACCCTTTTAATTTTTTTGATTGTGTACCCTGTGTCATTCTTTTATTTTCACCTAACTAAAATTATTATCCTTGTTTAACAACTCTATTAGCTGGTTTCAATCCTTCCATTTCCACTCAAACTGTTTCCATTCCTAATCAAGCTCTATCCTCTTATCCTTATTGTCCGTAGAAATAGCAAAGGGTTCAAGCATCTCCCAGCTTCTTTGTGTGTGTGTGTGTGTGTGTGTGTGTGTGTGTGTGTGAGATCCTGAATGCAATCATCCATGAAAGTATTTCTCTCTCCCTTGGAACCCTAAATATGAGGAACCTCAACCGTCTATCACCAACCAACTCTTTGCGTGTGTCAAAACATTGAAGACCTGCAAAGGAAGTGTAATGGGGCTCATAGACACTTAAGACGTACAAGACTAACAAACAGTTGTCAACAATTGGGCACTCAAAATCCAACAATTTCCACAAAGCCCTTTCCTCTGCTCCCATTTCTTAAACAGAATAACTGCTCTTTCGGAACTCCCTCTTTCTGAATCATCTTTCTTGGGAATCTTCCCAGCTTCACCAGATATATCTATATATATGACAGAGTTTATACATAAACTCTTAGTTTGTACTCGTTTTCTTGAATATTTGTGTTTCACAAACTTCTTAATGCTTGGATCCCTATAAAAATGTTAAAGTTATGTCTACAGGAAATCCTACTGGTTCTTCTCTTCATACTTCAAAACTCAGTGTTTCCCACTCCATAGATAGATGTAGTAAATACCTCAAAACCTACAAAATAAAAACCCAATCTCCTCTCCAATTTTTCCAAAACCCTTTTAATTTTTTTGATTGTGTACCCTGTGTCATTCTTTTATTTTCACCTAACTAAAATTATTATCCTTGTTTAACAACTCTATTAGCTGGTTTCAATCCTTCCATTTCCACTCAAACTGTTTCCATTCCTAATCAAGCTCTATCCTCTTATCCTTATTGTCCGTAGAAATAGCAAAGGGTTCAAGCATCTCCCAGCTTCTTTGTGTGTGTGTGTGTGTGTGTGTGTGTGTGTGAGATCCTGAATGCAATCATCCATGAAAGTATTTCTCTCTCCCTTGGAACCCTAAATATGAGGAACCTCAACCGTCTATCACCAACCAACTCTTTGCGTGTGTCAAAACATTGAAGACCTGCAAAGGAAGTGTAATGGGGCTCATAGACACTTAAGACGTACAAGACTAACAAACAGTTGTCAACAATTGGGCACTCAAAATCCAACAATTTCCACAAAGCCCTTTCCTCTGCTCCCATTTCTTAAACAGAATAACTGCTCTTTCGGAACTCCCTCTTTCTGAATCATCTTTCTTGGGAATCTTCCCAGCTTCACCAGATATATCTATATATATGACAGAGTTTATACATAAACTCTTAGTTTGTACTCGTTTTCTTGAATATTTGTGTTTCACAAACTTCTTAATGCTTGGATCCCTATAAAAATGTTAAAGTTATGTCTACAGGAAATCCTACTGGTTCTTCTCTTCATACTTCAAAACTCAGTGTTTCCCACTCCATAGATAGATGTAGTAAATACCTCAAAACCTACAAAATAAAAACCCAATCTCCTCTCCAATTTTTCCAAAACCCTTTTAATTTTTTTGATTGTGTACCCTGTGTCATTCTTTTATTTTCACCTAACTAAAATTATTATCCTTGTTTAACAACTCTATTAGCTGGTTTCAATCCTTCCATTTCCACTCAAACTGTTTCCATTCCTAATCAAGCTCTATCCTCTTATCCTTATTGTCCGTAGAAATAGCAAAGGGTTCAAGCATCTCCCAGCTTCTTTGTGTGTGTGTGTGTGTGTGTGTGTGTGTGAGATCCTGAATGCAATCATCCATGAAAGTATTTCTCTCTCCCTTGGAACCCTAAATATGAGGAACCTCAACCGTCTATCACCAACCAACTCTTTGCGTGTGTCAAAACATTGAAGACCTGCAAAGGAAGTGTAATGGGGCTCATAGACACTTAAGACGTACAAGACTAACAAACAGTTGTCAACAATTGGGCACTCAAAATCCAACAATTTCCACAAAGCCCTTTCCTCTGCTCCCATTTCTTAAACAGAATAACTGCTCTTTCGGAACTCCCTCTTTCTGAATCATCTTTCTTGGGAATCTTCCCAGCTTCACCAGATATATCTATATATATGACAGAGTTTATACATAAACTCTTAGTTTGTACTCGTTTTCTTGAATATTTGTGTTTCACAAACTTCTTAATGCTTGGATCCCTATAAAAATGTTAAAGTTATGTCTACAGGAAATCCTACTGGTTCTTCTCTTCATACTTCAAAACTCAGTGTTTCCCACTCCATAGATAGATGTAGTAAATACCTCAAAACCTACAAAATAAAAACCCAATCTCCTCTCCAATTTTTCCAAAACCCTTTTAATTTTTTTGATTGTGTACCCTGTGTCATTCTTTTATTTTCACCTAACTAAAATTATTATCCTTGTTTAACAACTCTATTAGCTGGTTTCAATCCTTCCATTTCCACTCAAACTGTTTCCATTCCTAATCAAGCTCTATCCTCTTATCCTTATTGTCCGTAGAAATAGCAAAGGGTTCAAGCATCTCCCAGCTTCTTTGTGTGTGTGTGTGTGTGTGTGTGTGTGTGTGTGTGTGAGATCCTGAATGCAATCATCCATGAAAGTATTTCTCTCTCCCTTGGAACCCTAAATATGAGGAACCTCAACCGTCTATCACCAACCAACTCTTTGCGTGTGTCAAAACATTGAAGACCTGCAAAGGAAGTGTAATGGGGCTCATAGACACTTAAGACGTACAAGACTAACAAACAGTTGTCAACAATTGGGCACTCAAAATCCAACAATTTCCACAAAGCCCTTTCCTCTGCTCCCATTTCTTAAACAGAATAACTGCTCTTTCGGAACTCCCTCTTTCTGAATCATCTTTCTTGGGAATCTTCCCAGCTTCACCAGATATATCTATATATATGACAGAGTTTATACATAAACTCTTAGTTTGTACTCGTTTTCTTGAATATTTGTGTTTCACAAACTTCTTAATGCTTGGATCCCTATAAAAATGTTAAAGTTATGTCTACAGGAAATCCTACTGGTTCTTCTCTTCATACTTCAAAACTCAGTGTTTCCCACTCCATAGATAGATGTAGTAAATACCTCAAAACCTACAAAATAAAAACCCAATCTCCTCTCCAATTTTTCCAAAACCCTTTTAATTTTTTTGATTGTGTACCCTGTGTCATTCTTTTATTTTCACCTAACTAAAATTATTATCCTTGTTTAACAACTCTATTAGCTGGTTTCAATCCTTCCATTTCCACTCAAACTGTTTCCATTCCTAATCAAGCTCTATCCTCTTATCCTTATTGTCCGTAGAAATAGCAAAGGGTTCAAGCATCTCCCAGCTTCTTTGTGTGTGTGTGTGTGTGTGTGTGTGTGTGAGATCCTGAATGCAATCATCCATGAAAGTATTTCTCTCTCCCTTGGAACCCTAAATATGAGGAACCTCAACCGTCTATCACCAACCAACTCTTTGCGTGTGTCAAAACATTGAAGACCTGCAAAGGAAGTGTAATGGGGCTCATAGACACTTAAGACGTACAAGACTAACAAACAGTTGTCAACAATTGGGCACTCAAAATCCAACAATTTCCACAAAGCCCTTTCCTCTGCTCCCATTTCTTAAACAGAATAACTGCTCTTTCGGAACTCCCTCTTTCTGAATCATCTTTCTTGGGAATCTTCCCAGCTTCACCAGATATATCTATATATATGACAGAGTTTATACATAAACTCTTAGTTTGTACTCGTTTTCTTGAATATTTGTGTTTCACAAACTTCTTAATGCTTGGATCCCTATAAAAATGTTAAAGTTATGTCTACAGGAAATCCTACTGGTTCTTCTCTTCATACTTCAAAACTCAGTGTTTCCCACTCCATAGATAGATGTAGTAAATACCTCAAAACCTACAAAATAAAAACCCAATCTCCTCTCCAATTTTTCCAAAACCCTTTTAATTTTTTTGATTGTGTACCCTGTGTCATTCTTTTATTTTCACCTAACTAAAATTATTATCCTTGTTTAACAACTCTATTAGCTGGTTTCAATCCTTCCATTTCCACTCAAACTGTTTCCATTCCTAATCAAGCTCTATCCTCTTATCCTTATTGTCCGTAGAAATAGCAAAGGGTTCAAGCATCTCCCAGCTTCTTTGTGTGTGTGTGTGTGTGTGTGTGTGTGTGTGAGATCCTGAATGCAATCATCCATGAAAGTATTTCTCTCTCCCTTGGAACCCTAAATATGAGGAACCTCAACCGTCTATCACCAACCAACTCTTTGCGTGTGTCAAAACATTGAAGACCTGCAAAGGAAGTGTAATGGGGCTCATAGACACTTAAGACGTACAAGACTAACAAACAGTTGTCAACAATTGGGCACTCAAAATCCAACAATTTCCACAAAGCCCTTTCCTCTGCTCCCATTTCTTAAACAGAATAACTGCTCTTTCGGAACTCCCTCTTTCTGAATCATCTTTCTTGGGAATCTTCCCAGCTTCACCAGATATATCTATATATATGACAGAGTTTATACATAAACTCTTAGTTTGTACTCGTTTTCTTGAATATTTGTGTTTCACAAACTTCTTAATGCTTGGATCCCTATAAAAATGTTAAAGTTATGTCTACAGGAAATCCTACTGGTTCTTCTCTTCATACTTCAAAACTCAGTGTTTCCCACTCCATAGATAGATGTAGTAAATACCTCAAAACCTACAAAATAAAAACCCAATCTCCTCTCCAATTTTTCCAAAACCCTTTTAATTTTTTTGATTGTGTACCCTGTGTCATTCTTTTATTTTCACCTAACTAAAATTATTATCCTTGTTTAACAACTCTATTAGCTGGTTTCAATCCTTCCATTTCCACTCAAACTGTTTCCATTCCTAATCAAGCTCTATCCTCTTATCCTTATTGTCCGTAGAAATAGCAAAGGGTTCAAGCATCTCCCAGCTTCTTTGTGTGTGTGTGTGTGTGTGTGTGTGTGTGTGAGATCCTGAATGCAATCATCCATGAAAGTATTTCTCTCTCCCTTGGAACCCTAAATATGAGGAACCTCAACCGTCTATCACCAACCAACTCTTTGCGTGTGTCAAAACATTGAAGACCTGCAAAGGAAGTGTAATGGGGCTCATAGACACTTAAGACGTACAAGACTAACAAACAGTTGTCAACAATTGGGCACTCAAAATCCAACAATTTCCACAAAGCCCTTTCCTCTGCTCCCATTTCTTAAACAGAATAACTGCTCTTTCGGAACTCCCTCTTTCTGAATCATCTTTCTTGGGAATCTTCCCAGCTTCACCAGATATATCTATATATATGACAGAGTTTATACATAAACTCTTAGTTTGTACTCGTTTTCTTGAATATTTGTGTTTCACAAACTTCTTAATGCTTGGATCCCTATAAAAATGTTAAAGTTATGTCTACAGGAAATCCTACTGGTTCTTCTCTTCATACTTCAAAACTCAGTGTTTCCCACTCCATAGATAGATGTAGTAAATACTTCAAAACCTACAAAATAAAAACCCAATCTCCTCTCCAATTTTTCCAAAACCCTTTTAATTTTTTTGATTGTGTACCCTGTGTCATTCTTTTATTTTCACCTAACTAAAATTATTATCCTTGTTTAACAACTCTATTAGCTGGTTTCAATCCTTCCATTTCCACTCAAACTGTTTCCATTCCTAATCAAGCTCTATCCTCTTATCCTTATTGTCCGTAGAAATAGCAAAGGGTTCAAGCATCTCCCAGCTTCTTTGTGTGTGTGTGTGTGTGTGTGTGTGTGTGTGAGATCCTGAATGCAATCATCCATGAAAGTATTTCTCTCTCCCTTGGAACCCTAAATATGAGGAACCTCAACCGTCTATCACCAACCAACTCTTTGCGTGTGTCAAAACATTGAAGACCTGCAAAGGAAGTGTAATGGGGCTCATAGACACTTAAGACGTACAAGACTAACAAACAGTTGTCAACAATTGGGCACTCAAAATCCAACAATTTCCACAAAGCCCTTTCCTCTGCTTCCATTTCTTAAACAGAATAACTGCTCTTTCGGAACTCCCTCTTTCTGAATCATCTTTCTTGGGAATCTTCCCAGCTTCACCAGATATATCTATATATATGACAGAGTTTATACATAAACTCTTAGTTTGTACTCGTTTTCTTGAATATTTGTGTTTCACAAACTTCTTAATGCTTGGATCCCTATAAAAATGTTAAAGTTATGTCTACAGGAAATCCTACCGGTTCTTCTCTTCATACTTCAAAACTCAGTGTTTCCCACTCCATAGATAGATGTAGTAAATACCTCAAAACCTACAAAATAAAAACCCAATCTCCTCTCCAATTTTTCCAAAACCCTTTTAATTTTTTTGATTGTGTACCCTGTGTCATTCTTTTATTTTCACCTAACTAAAATTATTATCCTTGTTTAACAACTCTATTAGCTGGTTTCAATCCTTCCATTTCCACTCAAACTGTTTCCATTCCTAATCAAGCTCTATCCTCTTATCCTTATTGTCCGTAGAAATAGCAAAGGGTTCAAGCATCTCCCAGCTTCTTTGTGTGTGTGTGTGTGTGTGTGTGTGTGTGTGTGTGTGTGTGTGTGAGATCCTGAATGCAATCATCCATGAAAGTATTTCTCTCTCCCTTGGAACCCTAAATATGAGGAACCTCAACCGTCTATCACCAACCAACTCTTTGCGTGTGTCAAAACATTGAAGACCTGCAAAGGAAGTGTAATGGGGCTCATAGACACTTAAGACGTACAAGACTAACAAACAGTTGTCAACAATTGGGCACTCAAAATCCAACAATTTCCACAAAGCCCTTTCCTCTGCTCCCATTTCTTAAACAGAATAACTGCTCTTTCGGAACTCCCTCTTTCTGAATCATCTTTCTTGGGAATCTTCCCAGCTTCACCAGATATATCTATATATATGACAGAGTTTATACATAAACTCTTAGTTTGTACTCGTTTTCTTGAATATTTGTGTTTCACAAACTTCTTAATGCTTGGATCCCTATAAAAATGTTAAAGTTATGTCTACAGGAAATCCTACTGGTTCTTCTCTTCATACTTCAAAACTCAGTGTTTCCCACTCCATAGATAGATGTAGTAAATACCTCAAAACCTACAAAATAAAAACCCAATCTCCTCTCCAATTTTTCCAAAACCCTTTTAATTTTTTTGATTGTGTACCCTGTGTCATTCTTTTATTTTCACCTAACTAAAATTATTATCCTTGTTTAACAACTCTATTAGCTGGTTTCAATCCTTCCATTTCCACTCAAACTGTTTCCATTCCTAATCAAGCTCTATCCTCTTATCCTTATTGTCCGTAGAAATAGCAAAGGGTTCAAGCATCTCCCAGCTTCTTTGTGTGTGTGTGTGTGTGTGTGTGTGTGTGAGATCCTGAATGCAATCATCCATGAAAGTATTTCTCTCTCCCTTGGAACCCTAAATATGAGGAACCTCAACCGTCTATCACCAACCAACTCTTTGCGTGTGTCAAAACATTGAAGACCTGCAAAGGAAGTGTAATGGGGCTCATAGACACTTAAGACGTACAAGACTAACAAACAGTTGTCAACAATTGGGCACTCAAAATCCAACAATTTCCACAAAGCCCTTTCCTCTGCTCCCATTTCTTAAACAGAATAACTGCTCTTTCGGAACTCCCTCTTTCTGAATCATCTTTCTTGGGAATCTTCCCAGCTTCACCAGATATATCTATATATATGACAGAGTTTATACATAAACTCTTAGTTTGTACTCGTTTTCTTGAATATTTGTGTTTCACAAACTTCTTAATGCTTGGATCCCTATAAAAATGTTAAAGTTATGTCTACAGGAAATCCTACTGGTTCTTCTCTTCATACTTCAAAACTCAGTGTTTCCCACTCCATAGATAGATGTAGTAAATACCTCAAAACCTACAAAATAAAAACCCAATCTCCTCTCCAATTTTTCCAAAACCCTTTTAATTTTTTTGATTGTGTACCCTGTGTCATTCTTTTATTTTCACCTAACTAAAATTATTATCCTTGTTTAACAACTCTATTAGCTGGTTTCAATCCTTCCATTTCCACTCAAACTGTTTCCATTCCTAATCAAGCTCTATCCTCTTATCCTTATTGTCCGTAGAAATAGCAAAGGGTTCAAGCATCTCCCAGCTTCTTTGTGTGTGTGTGTGTGTGTGTGTGTGTGTGAGATCCTGAATGCAATCATCCATGAAAGTATTTCTCTCTCCCTTGGAACCCTAAATATGAGGAACCTCAACCGTCTATCACCAACCAACTCTTTGCGTGTGTCAAAACATTGAAGACCTGCAAAGGAAGTGTAATGGGGCTCATAGACACTTAAGACGTACAAGACTAACAAACAGTTGTCAACAATTGGGCACTCAAAATCCAACAATTTCCACAAAGCCCTTTCCTCTGCTCCCATTTCTTAAACAGAATAACTGCTCTTTCGGAACTCCCTCTTTCTGAATCATCTTTCTTGGGAATCTTCCCAGCTTCACCAGATATATCTATATATATGACAGAGTTTATACATAAACTCTTAGTTTGTACTCGTTTTCTTGAATATTTGTGTTTCACAAACTTCTTAATGCTTGGATCCCTATAAAAATGTTAAAGTTATGTCTACAGGAAATCCTACTGGTTCTTCTCTTCATACTTCAAAACTCAGTGTTTCCCACTCCATAGATAGATGTAGTAAATACCTCAAAACCTACAAAATAAAAACCCAATCTCCTCTCCAATTTTTCCAAAACCCTTTTAATTTTTTTGATTGTGTACCCTGTGTCATTCTTTTATTTTCACCTAACTAAAATTATTATCCTTGTTTAACAACTCTATTAGCTGGTTTCAATCCTTCCATTTCCACTCAAACTGTTTCCATTCCTAATCAAGCTCTATCCTCTTATCCTTATTGTCCGTAGAAATAGCAAAGGGTTCAAGCATCTCCCAGCTTCTTTGTGTGTGTGTGTGTGTGTGTGTGTGTGTGAGATCCTGAATGCAATCATCCATGAAAGTATTTCTCTCTCCCTTGGAACCCTAAATATGAGGAACCTCAACCGTCTATCACCAACCAACTCTTTGCGTGTGTCAAAACATTGAAGACCTGCAAAGGAAGTGTAATGGGGCTCATAGACACTTAAGACGTACAAGACTAACAAACAGTTGTCAACAATTGGGCACTCAAAATCCAACAATTTCCACAAAGCCCTTTCCTCTGCTCCCATTTCTTAAACAGAATAACTGCTCTTTCGGAACTCCCTCTTTCTGAATCATCTTTCTTGGGAATCTTCCCAGCTTCACCAGATATATCTATATATATGACAGAGTTTATACATAAACTCTTAGTTTGTACTCGTTTTCTTGAATATTTGTGTTTCACAAACTTCTTAATGCTTGGATCCCTATAAAAATGTTAAAGTTATGTCTACAGGAAATCCTACTGGTTCTTCTCTTCATACTTCAAAACTCAGTGTTTCCCACTCCATAGATAGATGTAGTAAATACCTCAAAACCTACAAAATAAAAACCCAATCTCCTCTCCAATTTTTCCAAAACCCTTTTAATTTTTTTGATTGTGTACCCTGTGTCATTCTTTTATTTTCACCTAACTAAAATTATTATCCTTGTTTAACAACTCTATTAGCTGGTTTCAATCCTTCCATTTCCACTCAAACTGTTTCCATTCCTAATCAAGCTCTATCCTCTTATCCTTATTGTCCGTAGAAATAGCAAAGGGTTCAAGCATCTCCCAGCTTCTTTGTGTGTGTGTGTGTGTGTGTGTGTGTGTGAGATCCTGAATGCAATCATCCATGAAAGTATTTCTCTCTCCCTTGGAACCCTAAATATGAGGAACCTCAACCGTCTATCACCAACCAACTCTTTGCGTGTGTCAAAACATTGAAGACCTGCAAAGGAAGTGTAATGGGGCTCATAGACACTTAAGACGTACAAGACTAACAAACAGTTGTCAACAATTGGGCACTCAAAATCCAACAATTTCCACAAAGCCCTTTCCTCTGCTCCCATTTCTTAAACAGAATAACTGCTCTTTCGGAACTCCCTCTTTCTGAATCATCTTTCTTGGGAATCTTCCCAGCTTCACCAGATATACCTATATATATGACAGAGTTTATACATAAACTCTTAGTTTGTACTCGTTTTCTTGAATATTTGTGTTTCACAAACTTCTTAATGCTTGGATCCCTATAAAAATGTTAAAGTTATGTCTACAGGAAATCCTACTGGTTCTTCTCTTCATACTTCAAAACTCAGTGTTTCCCACTCCATAGATAGATGTAGTAAATACCTCAAAACCTACAAAATAAAAACCCAATCTCCTCTCCAATTTTTCCAAAACCCTTTTAATTTTTTTGATTGTGTACCCTGTGTCATTCTTTTATTTTCACCTAACTAAAATTATTATCCTTGTTTAACAACTCTATTAGCTGGTTTCAATCCTTCCATTTCCACTCAAACTGTTTCCATTCCTAATCAAGCTCTATCCTCTTATCCTTATTGTCCGTAGAAATAGCAAAGGGTTCAAGCATCTCCCAGCTTCTTTGTGTGTGTGTGTGTGTGTGTGTGTGTGTGTGAGATCCTGAATGCAATCATCCATGAAAGTATTTCTCTCTCCCTTGGAACCCTAAATATGAGGAACCTCAACCGTCTATCACCAACCAACTCTTTGCGTGTGTCAAAACATTGAAGACCTGCAAAGGAAGTGTAATGGGGCTCATAGACACTTAAGACGTACAAGACTAACAAACAGTTGTCAACAATTGGGCACTCAAAATCCAACAATTTCCACAAAGCCCTTTCCTCTGCTCCCATTTCTTAAACAGAATAACTGCTCTTTCGGAACTCCCTCTTTCTGAATCATCTTTCTTGGGAATCTTCCCAGCTTCACCAGATATATCTATATATATGACAGAGTTTATACATAAACTCTTAGTTTGTACTCGTTTTCTTGAATATTTGTGTTTCACAAACTTCTTAATGCTTGGATCCCTATAAAAATGTTAAAGTTATGTCTACAGGAAATCCTACCGGTTCTTCTCTTCATACTTCAAAACTCAGTGTTTCCCACTCCATAGATAGATGTAGTAAATACCTCAAAACCTACAAAATAAAAACCCAATCTCCTCTCCAATTTTTCCAAAATCCTTTTAATTTTTTTGATTGTGTACCCTGTGTCATTCTTTTATTTTCACCTAACTAAAATTATTATCCTTGTTTAACAACTCTATTAGCTGGTTTCAATCCTTCCATTTCCACTCAAACTGTTTCCATTCCTAATCAAGCTCTATCCTCTTATCCTTATTGTCCGTAGAAATAGCAAAGGGTTCAAGCATCTCCCAGCTTCTGTGTGTGTGTGTGTGTGTGTGTGTGTGTGTGTGTGTGTGTGTGTGTGTGTGTGTGTGTGTGTGTGTGTGTGTGAGATCCTGAATGCAATCATCCATGAAAGTATTTCTCTCTCCCTTGGAACCCTAAATATGAGGAACCTCAACCGTCTATCACCAACCAACTCTTTGCGTGTGTCAAAACATTGAAGACCTGCAAAGGAAGTGTAATGGGGCTCATAGACACTTAAGACGTACAAGACTAACAAACAGTTGTGTGTGTGTGTGTGTGTGTGAGATCCTGAATGCAATCATCCATGAAAGTATTTCTCTCTCCCTTGGAACCCTAAATATGAGGAACCTCAACCGTCTATCACCAACCAACTCTTTGCGTGTGTCAAAACATTGAAGACCTGCAAAGGAAGTGTAATGGGGCTCATAGACACTTAAGACGTACAAGACTAACAAACAGTTGTGTGTGTGTGTGTGTGTGTGTGTGTGTGTGTGTGTGTGCGTGCGTGCGTGCGTGCGTGCGTGCGTGCGTGTGTGTGGGTGGGTGTGCGTGTGCGCGTGCGCGTGCGTGTGCGTGTGCGCGTGCGTGTGTGTGTGCGTGCGCGTGAGTGCGTCTATTTATATAGTAATGATTGTCCTTGTTCAATTCCAGATACAACACTATCTTTCCCATATTAATTCTGATTGGACAACCACATTCAGCTACTCTGTGGAAACCCTACATATTACCTTTCCTTAAAACCCCTTAGGGTTCGAATATCTCCTTAGTCAATAACCTTTTAAAGTTATACCATCATTCTTGACATCTTCTTAAACACCCTACCCGTAAACTCTTCCTTTCACATCTTATTTTCCCCTACTTTGACTATTGCGTTGTAGTTTACAGAGAGCTCGAACATGTTCAAGAACAAACTGAAGTGAATCCTAAATTGCTCTCTTAGATTTGCCCCGTCTTGAAGGCATCTTAAAGTGTCTCTTCCTTTCTAGACAAAAATGTTTCTGTTTCATGCACCAATATATCAATTCTGTGCACCTTTCCTTTATCTACAGTCTCCTAAAATTAAAATTACCCGTCCATTTCCAAAAAATAAGATTACTCCTCTTACAGAACCAAAACATTTGAATGTTCCTGTCTTGCCTGCTCCACTACCATATTGAGTTCATTCCCACCTAATATCTGTGAAGCTTCTTCTTTGCCCTTCTTAAAAATCCTGCTTTTCCAACACGTTAATTACCAAACTACTTAATAATTAATGGATTATATTGATCCGAAATAGATAAATATTCAGTGATAATGTTTCTAGTATCTTCATTGCTTATTTTTTTTATATTATTTTATCTTTTTTTTTTTATTATTATTGGTTAATATGTTCTGCTTTTTCACAATACGGAATAAGTTTTTTGTTTTTATCTATTTTTATTGACAATGGTTTAAATTCAAACTGATTCATATCATCTAGTCTTTATGCCAGATATATTTTCTGTTTGCACGGTACATTTTTGATAAACTTATCATACAATTATAAATTGTCTATGATAGTAGTATAAAATGATCATAAATCTAATTACCTTACATAAATTATTTGTGCAAATTAATTAGATGTTACTTATAATTTATAACTAAGTATCAATTTCTTACTCCCTTCTAATAAGAATATATCATTTTCAGATTATTCCAACCCTGGAGTTCTCTTTTAAGGAATTGGCAAATCCTTGCTGTTACTCACCCTGGTTATGTTGCTTTTTTAACTTATGACGAAGTAAAAGCTCGGTTACATAAATACATCAACAAGCCTGGCAGGTAATTACTTAAATTCAATTTGCCTCATTTTTACATTTTAAATAAATCAATTGAAGAAAATATTAGAATTTCATTACTTACAGTTGTCCATATGTTTTTTTGTTCTCTCAATTCCTATATTCCTTTATTTTTCTATAATTTCAATTGACAAAAAACTGCATCTTTATTCTTGATAGATATTATCCAAAAGTAGTACAATATTGATCTTTATATTGTTTATAATTATACATTGATAATTAATCACATATTAAAATTCACATCTATATATGAAAAAATTTATACAGAATCATGTAAAACATTTACATATAATTAAAAATGCCTCTTTAACACTATCCATATCTAACTTAACCATATTATCTACAAAGAACCATATCTTTACTCTTTTTAGAAACAATTTTATATGTTGACTTCAACTTTGCACAAAAGAAAAAGCCCATCATCTTTGTTCTTGCCATGTCGCCATGATGATAATTAAAATATTAATCTCTATGGCATTCACTCACATATAAAAGTATATATCTTGTCTCTGTATCTTTTTTTAATTTCTTCATGAGTAAAATTTATTTGTTTCAGCTATGTATTCCGGTTGAGCTGTACAAGGCTAGGTCAATGGGCCATTGGCTATGTTACAGGGGATGGTGATATTCTACAGACGATTCCTCAAAACAAATCGCTATGCCAGGCTCTTTTAGATGGTTATAGAGAAGGATTGTGAGCAAATATTCCATTTTTTTAATTTAGTTTTTTTATTATGTGATGTGATGTGGCATATTAGATAAGTTTGTGCTTTTTAATCACATCATAGAATGAAATGCCCTAAAGCCCTAAAAATCTCCTTTATTAAAAACTATTATGCATTTGTTCATTAAGTTAATCTAAAAGCTAATCAATAATTTTATTAAAAAAATGTTTATTTTAAAATAAAAATGGCTTCTTTATTCCAATAATATATAGTTAGTTTAGAAATAGTTATTTTGTAATAAAACCAAACGTATAGTCTTATTTTTTGAAATAATGTATTTAATGTTTCTGAAATTTTTTTGTTTAGTTATCTTTTTCCTGATGGGCGAAATGTTAATCCAGACTTGTCTTGGGCAGTCCAACCTACCCCCGAGGATCATATAAAAGTGACCCAGGAGCAGTACGAACTTTATTGTGAAATGGGTTCTACTTTCCAGCTGTGTAAAATTTGTGCTGAAAATGACAAAGATGTCAGGATAGAACCATGTGGACATTTGTTGTGTACACCGTGTCTTACATCATGGCAGGTATGTTTCTAATTAAAAACAAATGGAGCATAAAACAAACTGTTTTGTCCATTTATTATCAAAATTTAAAGTTTTTAGCATGTGTAGGTTTGTTTGTGGATTATAATATTTTTTGGAAAAATGGTCTCATCAGACTGGAGTTCTAAGCAGCAATTTACTAAATTTCCAAATTATTGCATTGTTAAAATATTTCCATTCACTTCGATCAAATTCAAAAAATTGAGTCAGCCGATTGCCTATCAGTAAAATGAAATAAAATGACTTGAGAGCCATAAAAACCAGTGCTGTTGATCTATAGTAATTAAAAAAAAAACTGTTCCACTACAGTACACTGTTTTAGGTTCAGTACATGGTAGAGATTGTATTACTTCATGTACAACAGATGTGGAAGGAATTGATTTGTCCAAGATCATACTCGACCACCAGGTCCCCCCCCATTGAGGGTGACCGCTTTATAGAGGCTGAATGAGCCTCAGAAGGTTTTGTCAGATTCACAGGGTCCAACCGCAGCTGTTGACACATTAAATTATTTATCTCCCATAGCCAATTTTTTTTTCACCCTCTTAAACCTTTAATAGCTCTGTTAGACTCTGCCTAAGATTTGTATGATTTTCAATATGGCTGGTAAGGTAGGAATAAGTGTGAAAATTGCTCCTTTCTGTTGAACAAAACCTAACTGTACTCAGGATTCAGATCTTGGAAAAATGCTAGAGATTTAAATTGAAGACCATAATTTTTAAAATTGAGGTCGGAAGGATTATTGTGTGAAACAAATTATATAATTTTGAAGTTAATCTTCATTTGGAAATAACAGCATTTTATTATAATATAATGAAATGACATGTTAATTATACTATTTTATGGCATAAGATAGAAAAATATGTTATAAGTGAAATAAAGATTACAAAATTTTAATTTGGGTCTAGAAAAATTATTGTTTGCCAAAAAGTCTTACATTAGTGGTATGTTGAGTGCACTAAATTTTCTATTCAATGTAATAAATAAGATATTTTGTATTCCTGGTTCAATTTTGTAAAGAAATTTCATTGTTACCTTGAATAAATAGCTGTATTATGAATTTTTACTCAAATAATGGTTATATTCAACCTGAAAATGTATGGTTTCAGGATTCTGAAGGCCAGGGATGCCCTTTCTGCCGAGCAGAAATAAAAGGGACTGAGCAGATAGTTGTCGATCCATTTGATCCTAAAAGACAGCACAAAGCCAGCTCCTTTCCAGCTTATGATGAAGAAGACGAAGAGGTATCAACATTCACAACGCACCCTCCCATCTATTGCTAACCCTTGCTCTTTGCACAGTAGATTTTGTTTTATTTATTTTTAAATTCATGAAGTATGACATTTTGTACTAGATTATATTCACTTTAGAAAGTGAAGCCTATTGCCAATGAATGATTCAAAGAAAACAAATAATTCTGGTATGAATTTTCTCATTTTGTTTAACTTTGGAATGCACAGCTTTATTAGATTTTTAGGCATTATCATTATCTATTTCTGTTTAGATTTTTGTGAATGAATATTGCCATAGATGATTTTATTTTTCGTTTTACTTTTGTATAGGTTTCCTTCATATATGTTCTTATTTCTAATTAAAATGATTAAATCCCACAAGTTTGTTACAATTATAATTACTTAATACTTTAATATAATCAATATTTTATTATAAATATTATCAATATTTTATCAAGTAGTCAATTATATTGATTGCAAAGTGTTTGAGCTTTCTTATAAGCACTTCATGCTTGTTGAGGCAAAACTCGCTTAAAGATCTTTGCTTTCCCAATATTTTTGTACTGAGATTTAAGTTCCTCTTATTCTATTTTATTAGGTAAAATAACTGTAATAAATGGATTTATTATTTGTTGTAAATTTTTTAAAATATTTTTTCATTTCTTATTTTACCTAGTCATAAATCTTAGGCATTGAAACAAATATGAATCATTTTTCAATAAATATCCCATTAAAAAAAACAAAAAATAGAAAACTGAAATTAAAAAAAAAAATAAATATGGTATTGACTTTATTTATTAGACTTATTGAGGAATAAAGGAGTGTAACCAAATATTGCTATTTTTTATACTTCCAATAAATTTCAAAGTGTACGTATTTTTAAAATTTATTTTCATAAAAAAATTTTTAAAAAAGATGTTAAGTAGATTGGAGTAATTTGTATCAATTTAGCTATATCAAGCCAGAAAACAAAAATGTATATATATATATATATATATATATATATATATATATATAAATACATACATACAGACATATATAAATATGTTTTAATAAATAGAATACATTTTAAATATTTGCCAAATATATACTACTGAAAAATAGATAGAACTCAGTCTCGGAAAGCCAACTTTTTTTTTAGTTCCACTTAATTCCAGTTAATATCAAATGTAAGTAGGAACTTAAACAAAAAAAAAACATCAATGGAATATATTTTACTACATACTCAATAGAATCATAATTTTGTTTTTTTACTGTGCAAGGTAATTATTCACTAGTAAAACAGATGGTTAAAGACTGAAATATTGCAACTTTACATGTCCTTCAAAAATATTGGCATGCAGTCTATGTGAACTATAAAGATTCAATTACAATTATTTTTTATCCCCATATCGCTCAATTTATTATGATAATATGCATTCCGCATTAATTTGAGTAGTTTGCAGTATTACTTAATAAATCTAATAATTGTTCCCATATTTCTTTTAACGCATAACAATTAATCGCTTTATTTTTATGATAATAGAACCTAATTTGTTTCTGAGATATAACTGATTTGTGTTAGTCTGTCTTCAAATATTTAGGCTACAATTTTTGAAGTAATTATTTATTTAGCATTACTTTCTTCTTTTTTTTTTTATCTTGCTATTGATAATTGTTATTTCGATATAATTGTCGAGCTAAATCATTCAGTTTTATAGCAAGTGATTTTCTAATGATTTTCAGTGTAATTGCAACTGATCAGGAAAAGTTTTATTTATAGTAGTGAGTAAATCACCTTTATTCATTCTTAATTTTGAAAATTTAAATATTCATATTCAGGCCTAATGACTCTTCAGGTTCGATAATGAAATAATCAACTATCTATGCCCACATACATTCTACACTGAGCCCCATCCAAATCCAAATCTATAAGGTGAGACCTAATACAAGTTTCCTATAAGTCTTGGGCTATCTGTAATTACATTTTAATGATTGCTAGGTTATGTAGAGTTATCTCTAATTTTACATAACATTGTCCTCAACACTCAAGGGGAAGGGGAGATCACATTGCTATGTGAGAGTATCATTGTTATATACTAGAGCTAGAACTCCTTGACTAAGGTTTCGCTTTAAATTATTTTTAATAGTAACTTAAATAGAAATATAAAAATAGTGAGAGTGGTAGGCTTTATTTGAGACCTGCAAAACTCCAACCTAAAAGTACTTCTCTAAAACTAATTCAATTCGCAAACACATTTTTGCTAACCTTTTAACTCAATTTTAATTTACTGGATAATAAAAAATCTTAAAAGGTATAGCTCAGAAAATACATTAAGGCATGCCAAAATGTTGACTAGAATTGACCGCCTCTTCTATGATATTAGTTTGACTCAGAATACAGCCATAAATACAGAATTCCAGTTAATTTGATTCAAAGGGAGTCTCAAGAATCCTAATAATGTAGTAAATAAATATGATGTAAAAAATTAAAATATATTCATAACACAGACACAAATGTATTTTAGGGGTTATCAAATAGTACTTCACCTTCTTTGATGACTTCAGATATAGTGCAAAAGTCTATTGTTTTGGGAGAAAACTAGACTAAAATGTATGGATTTTTTTTTTCATTTGAAAAATTTATAATTAATGTATTAATCTGTATTATAAAAAGAATTTAAACTTAAAGCCTAAATAATTATATTATTAGAGGATCATATAAATAGGAAGGAGGGAATGATGTAAAAAAATATAATTCCTTAATTAATTAAATATAATTCCTTAAATATTGAAAGTTTCTATTCTATAGTAATTTCCCTGATCGCCTCCATGCTGGTACAAAAAAAGCACTCGTTAAGAATTGTGAACATCTTTTTATTTTTGCTTATCTTAATACTCTGTTCGAACATGCAGTTGTTTCTTGAAGAAAAAAATGAGAAATGTTTTACTTATTTACAATTGCTCCCCTGACATTATTACACAAAATTTGAAATTTATAAAAATTGTATTTTTGCCTCATAATAAAACCTTTGCTACCACCAACAGGCCAACTCATAATTGAAATTGAAAACAATTGTTTGAGTGGAAAATAGTTGACTGGATAATTCTAATGATGGATTGAATTGGTCAAGGGTGCAGTCAAAACGTTGCCACATTTAAAAAATAAGAAAACAATTGTTGATATGACTTTTACAGGACATTGAACAAATGTATCAATAAAATTCTCTAGGATATAATTTGATTGAACGAAATGATGAATGAAAAAATAAAATGATGTTTCATTTACAGCAATTAAATACTGTTACTACCATGGTGGTAAATATATACAAATTCAATTTTTTCTTCCATTGTACAAATGTCTATGACTTTTTCACCAATTTCAAACTTTTACTTCCTCATCATCATATTCCGTTGAACCACTTTTACTTATTGTGGGAATTGATTTCAGCTTTGAACAATTCACTTTTCCAGATAATTTGTTTTATATTACAGAACAGTTACATTATTCACATCAAATGTGATGCATGATATGTTTATTTCTAATCAAAGACAGCCCATGCTGTTATTTTATGCTCCTTGTTAGAATGATCTGGGAGATAAAAAAAATCATTCCTTAAATAGTGAAACTATATATGTGTTCAATGTCCTGTAAAAGTCATATCAACAATTGTTTTCTTATTTTTTAATTGTGGCAACGTTTTGACTGCACCCTTGACCAATTCAATCCATCTTTAGAATTATCCAGTCAACTATTTTCCACTCAAACAATTGTTTTCATTTTCAATTATGAGTTGGCCTGTTGGTGGTAGCAGAGGTTTTGTTATGAGGCAAAAATACAATTTTTATAAATTTCAAATTTTGTGTAATAATGTCAGGGGAGCAATTGTAAATAAGTAAAACATTTCTCATTTTTTTCTTCAAGAAACAACTTCATGTCTCTTTCAAGAAAGTTCATAAGTCTTATTCATAATGGAAAATTTTTAACCCTTTTGAAGCTACATGAAATCAAATCAAAGTTCCACTTCCAGTAATCCTGCTTTGATTGAAATGCACACATTTAGATGTGGCATTAATCACAAATACAAAATCCCAACTTTCAATAGTTGACTATTTTCAAATTGGACGAGGGAAAAACAAATGTGATTTAAGCTGTCATGTCGAAATAGAGATTTCTGGGTGAAGTTTTATGTTAATATGCTCAAGGAAGTAAAAACTGTGACATTTCTTAACTATTTAACAGATTTAGAGATAAATAACTCTTCTTATAATTTTTAATCTTTTAAAAGTGATAAACTATTTGATTAAGGACTTGGTGAGGTTATTTTGATTTTCATGCATAATTCTGTAACTAGCTAGTAATCTCTTGCCTAAATTGTTAAAAATCGATATTACATTGCATCAGAAATATTAGGTAATTTTGAAGATTAAGATATTCTATGGATGGTCTGTAGAATATGTTACAGTCTATATGTCAATTAAATAAAATTCATTCTCAAATAGCACATAACCTTTTTAACACAACCTGCTTTATTGTACTAGCAGTACCTCTTACTTTTTGTTGGAGCTCAGTATTTTTATTTATCTTTCAGTAAAATGGAACTTTATTAATGTCCATTGCCCTAACTTCTGAAAATTCAATATTATAAATAGATATTGTAAATAAAAAAACCCAACCTAAATTCTAAGTTTGATCACTTCTGAAAATTTATTTAGATTATTGTTCTGTTTTAGTACTAGCAGGCTCTCATATTTTGTTTTTAAGCTTAGGAGTTCTGAATAAAATTGTTAATAATCATAGTTCTAAAAAATTCTTAGCTGTACCAGATGAAAATTAAAATGTAATTGGCCACTATCTTCATCATTAAAACTGAATTAACCTAATGTAAGAAATTGAGGATGGAAATTATTTTGTATAGCCCTTCTTATCCAATGTTTCTAGATAAATTAAAAACGAGCTATTTCAAAGCTTTGTGTAAAATAGCTGAGTCACTTTTGGAAAATATAGTAGTAACACCTTTAGATTTTGAAAAAAGTTAAACAAAATTATTCTTTAAAAATTTAGGCCATTTTAATTCCATCAAATAAATTTCAACTTTTCCACAAGTTTTATTCACATGAAAATATTAAAATAAATTTCTTTGTTTTATTAAAACAGTAATATTTAGTCTTAAAATATTAGTATATACATAGTCTCTTTAATATGATCCATTATTACAATAATTTATTAAGGATGTGTGGCAATATAATCGTTTCTCTCTTATGTCCATTTTTGTTGATTTTATTATAATTTCTTATTTTCTATCATTATTTTTTTTTCTATGTTTATTTCTAAGTAGACTATATCTTATTGTACTACTATTAAACTTTTTTTTTCCTAATATTTCCTTTTTCTTAAATTGTTGTTCTGATAATTAAAAAAAGAAATGAAAAGTTAAATAAAAATTTTGATACTTAATGTAGGGAGGAGATGGTGAAAAACAAATGGAACTTAAGAAGGAAGTAAATATGAATAGGGGAAGATCGTATTGTCGGCGCTACCAAATGTTAGGGTATTTTCCAATTGTTAAGAAATCACACAATTTGTTGTAAAAGTGATTAAATTATATATTCCTTTATTCCTGGGATTATTATCTCAGAGCATTATCAAGTTAAAATTTGTTCTTAAATATGGCTGTGAAGTTCATCCTTCTTTGACCATTCACTAATGTCATAATTAATTTAATATTATTTATATAGGCTTTAAACTGGATCATTTTACCTACTGCATATGTTTACACATAAATACATTATTGTCACTTCAATGATGTTATAAAATTATATATTTAATTTTTTAAGTTTATTGTAATTAAGTATATGTATGTTTTAAAATTTAAATAATATGAAAGTTAGAACAGAAAAGTCATTTATTATTGGTTAGTAATTGGGTAGTAAATTTATGTTCATAAAAAACATGTTTTTACTGATTTTCTGGAGATAGTCTATATTTAGAAGTGTTCATTTTTCATTTAAGAATCTTTCTCAATTTTGAAAAGGTACTTTTCATGGAGGTTGTATAGATGGAATGTTTTGCTCATGTTTGAATATGGAGACCTTGTTTTGTTTTTTATAACCGTGTAATTCATTTCTGTTTTTCATCATTGTTTTTCTTATATTTCTTTAATCATTTCATTTATCTATTTTTAATGTCATATCCCACTTACATATTTGATAAAAATAGTTTTAATCAAAGTGTTTTCCACGTGATGAAATAAACAAGTTTTAAGGTTAATTAAATGTTTCAGACATGCAATGCTCTATTTGATTAATTCAATAGAAATGAAATTCTATAGAAATAAATGACCTATCCTAAGGAAAAGGAAACAGATTTATTTTAATTTATCTCTGGTCGACTATTTCAAAGATAATGCTTAATATAAGTAATGCTTTGGGTAACTTATTGTTTGGTCTACAGTTTTTTTTTTTAATCTTCAAATTTCAGTCTTGTTTTTTCTCATATCAATATCACTCATTCAGGTGAACTTATCTTTCCTTTATAATATAATTTAAAAAGTCAGTATAAAACATTTTGCTATTTCAGGATTAAGGTGGGTTTACCATATACGATTCCACAAACTATGTCAGTTAGCATATTGCTGATTAATTAATATGACTCCTTTTTATTTATAATTTAATTTAATTAATTTATACAAATTACCTTATCATTATATTCAATAATCTTTATGATTGTAAAGCAAGTGCCCAATAATGTGCACAGAACAATTATGTTCAGTGTGTCAAATAAAATATTCTTTACAAGAATGTTGGATTTACTTTTTTAGTGATTCCTTTCATATGTTTTATATGTACATAACTGTCTATTTTTTTTTTTTTTTAATTTTCTGACTATAAACATGCATCGTGTAATGTAAAATCACTTTAATTAACTTCACTTGCATGATATTAGGACCATTATCAGAACAAATTCTGAATGATTATCAGAAGATTATCATTCAGAATTTGTTTTTGTTTAACTGTTTTCCGTCCATTCGTCAATGTCATAGTCACAATGATTTTCAATAATGACTTATTAATAACACTTAGATTATTTTATTAAGCAATATCAATTTAATTTGGTTATGTATCCTGTTAGCTACTCACGCTGTATTCTGTTTGAGATTGGGTATGTTATTAGGTTATTATTCTACTTTATTCTCCATTAAAGATTCTAACTTTCTTTTTAATTTTTACTTTAAATCTTACTTACATACAATACCTTTTATATTACATTTTTTAATTTATAGGTAATGCTGAAGTTATTATGCAAATTAGTTATTCCTTAAGGAATTTATTACATGTTGCATGATTGCCCCCAATTAAATATTTTTCTATAATTCATGACTAAGTAAAGTACGTGTAGTAAATTATGCTGGTGAAAATATCTTAACTTGTTTTTGTTTTTTATGTATTAAAATACCAAATCTAGTGGGAAATACAGTAGTAAGATGTATCAATCTCTCACTTAGGTCTTTCACATTTGTAAATATTAGGTTTTTATTTATTGCACTACGTCTGGTTTCTTTATCAATTCAATTGACAGAATACTTCTCTTAGTGTTACATTGAAAAAATAAAACTACTGTTAACAAAACAATTAGTATTCATCTGTATCTTTGAAAATGATAGAAATTTCAAATCTTGTAAAATTATATTTTCAATTATTATACTATTGTATAAAGCAAATGAATTAAACATGTTGATCTGAGTTATGAAACCACATGAATGTTATTCTGCACATATGCACAAGAGCACTGCTGCTTGTTTTGTCTTGCGCTTGATTTACTAGATTTTACTTTCAATATATTCATTATTAGTATCTGATTTAGCCAATAATCAGTTTCCCTCAAATATATATGATAAAACTAGTTTTATTAATTATATGCTCTTGTTAAGTGCCTATCAAATCTTGTTTATTATTTTTATACAGTGGTTTCATCACCTACATTATATTTGAATGATTATTTTGTTAATTTGGTAATAACTTTTAAATTATAAAATAGCATGAAATGCTAAAATATAATGCATGATTAGCAGTGTTTTTTTGCAATTTTATAAAAGCTTCATATTGATCCGATTGCTTATTTTTTATTCTATAGGATCTTTTTAGTAAAATATTTTTTTTATTATATATTTACTTCTAATAAGATAGTAAGGATTTTTTAATTTTTAAACAATCCTATTCAGTTAGTGTTATAACATATTTTTGTATTTATTATTATTATGTAAAATCCTATTTGACTTCAAACATATACATGGTATTACTGATTATTTCTTTGTAAAATACATTAACTCAGATTAACAAAGCTACTATTTAAATTTTGTTTTAAAAATCAATACAATTAAATGTAATTATAAAATTATAGAAGCAGATTAATTTAGATGATATAATAAAATTACACATAGCTATAAATGGACAGATATTTTGTTTTTTATGGAATCTGTTCATATTTTGAATTACGATAGCATGCCTATTGAAATAAACATAATTTTGATTTATGATTTTTTTCTTATTAACACATTAACGACCGGTGTGCACGACCTGAGTATAGGTACACTCGTTTGGGCCACGTGTTCACATATCCACAGACAACCTTAATTTTCCGTGTGTGCACCGGTGATCGCGCGGCTCCAGTAAGTAATTTTTAATTAAGGTTGCCTGTGGATATGTGAACACGCGGCCCAAACGAGTACTCAGGTCGTGCGCACCGGTGCCGCACATGTCGTTAATGTGTTAATATGAATGTTTGTGTTTAAATTAAGACATATCACAATTGTTTTTATTTTACTTATTGTGCTGACATATCTTAATTTTTTTTATGCTTTAATATCGTGAATGTATAGTTTGAAAATTAAACTAAATTATATTTTGATAGTTTGCTGGTAAAATAAATTTAACAGTGCAATGTAAATAACCAGTTTGTAAATATACAGCTTTTACTGTATATACTGTTAATATTATTTGTCTATTGTTCATTTTTTATTTAAATGTTTTACATTAAATTGAATATTTATCAGTTATTTATTTTATATATTTCCTTTTTTTTTTAGTATTAAGATATGTAAAAATAATATCCCACCTCTTTTGTCTGGCTAGCAAGCATGTATTGCTGTTAATGTATTTGTCTATGTTTTTATTGTGCAATCGACTAAAAAAAAATTGTTGACATTAATTTTAGTATAATGTATTGATAAAAAAAAAGAAAGAAAGCAGTCAATATTAAAGTGTAAATTCAACCTGATTTATTTTATTTATTTATTTTTTACCATCACCTGTCGAATTTATTTTATTACACACACATGTACTCAATATTTTTTTTTGTTATGCATGGCAGTACTGTCGTAGTACCATATTTAGCAAACATTACCATTGTAGTAATGACTTAGATTTAGAGCAACCCATGCATTTATGTTGTAACAATAATGCATGCCTTCAAATCAGCCTTAAATGATAGTTATTCATCTTTGTCTATTAATTATTAATCTAGCATTTTCATGAGATCCAAATATTTATTTTTCAGAACTTCATAATTTTAATTCATCAATGCATTTAGTAAACAGGCTATTATATAACTTTAGAGAGAAAATGTTAATTATTTAAATACATTTTCTGGCGCACTTATTTCAATTTGTATATAATGAATTGCCTGAATTTTTGCTGTTCTTGAACCGTATAATTAAATATATAACATGTTGTTATTGATGTGTTTTTTACTAAGTAAGGCGTTATTATTCCTTTGCTTTTGGGGCATTTTCTGTCAATTGAACTCAAGAGTCTAAGCCTCACTATCTTAAATTTTCTTGAAATTTGGTTTGTTCAGGTGTGCTAATATTGTAGATTTGGAAAAATTTCAAATTTTACTGAAATATGTTTATTCATCTTTAATTTAACGAGCTACCAAGTACTCTTGAAATGAAAAGGTTCCAATTTATTTTACAACTTCTTTCAAATTTAGTTAAAGATCTGATATTGTCATTTTACAGGGTTTTTTTTTTAATAATTTTTTATGTTATAACCACAAGAAATTCGAGACAAGAAAAAAATTCTCAACACATAATTCATAATTTTAAATTAATTCGATTTTTATAAAGTACTTTTTTGAAATGTATTTCTTAAACGCTTAGTATTTTTGAAATTCCAGTATAAAATATAAATCGAGTTGATGTTTATATCATTTCTAAAATGATTGAAGACTGAAATGAAAATTTTTCAAATAGCCAAACTCAAAAATATCCTGAATAAGTCCTGCCAGTTTGCAAAGACTCTGAAATAATAATTAAAAATGCATTACCATGGGCAACAGAAAACCATTTTCAATGTAGACTAAGAATATTCAGCCTGAAGATGAATATATTGAGGCAGTTTTTCTTTAAAAATCGCTTATTATGATCAATCCTCGTCCATAAAAAAAATGGTGTTTTCCTTATCCAGTCTCTTTACTTGTCCGTTGCTAGGCAGTAACAAAAAGAGCTAATAAATACAGTGATTTAATAATTTGTTTTAAATTTTCTCTAGCGGTTTGTTGCTAGATTTGGAAAATCACAGACGTTTTTGAAATTTGGCTAATAAAAAAGTTAAGAGTTTGATATTTTTTAATCACAAATCATTTTTTTTAAAGCATGAACTCACAATCACCCTAAACTAATATCATTAATATTTATTTTGGAAGTTTTATGCCATGTAGTATATCACTTGCATAAGAGCATAACAAATATATTATAAAATGACACCAATACAAATGAAAAATATAGAACGATGCCAATCAAAGGCCTTTAGTTAAATTAGCTTCTTAATTTATAAAAAAACTAATTCATTTATGAGAATGAATGGGCTAACAGACTTGTTTTGTTAGTCGATGATGAGAGGTGATTAGTTAAATTAGCTTCTTAATTAATAAAAAAACAAATTCCTTTATGAGAATGAATGGACTAACAGACTTGTTTTGTTAGTAGATGATGAGGGGTGATATCTTAGTAAAGTTTTATATATTTCCTTGTCTATACCAATCATACATCTCTACCAAATTAACTAGAAGTATGTACTGTATAATGTATGATTGCCTAAAGGTTTGATTCAATTCACTAAAAAAAATGTCTTTCTGAATGAATCGTCTTTTAGGTTGATATCGCTTTGTCTGTCCCTCTTGCAACTAAAGAATGGCAAATGTGTGTTTTCACATTCCATAATTAATAGCTGACATAACAACACATTTAGACAGTTATTTCTCCAACCAGTTATCTTTTAGGTATGTGCTAGGACTTAACATTTACTCAATAGTGATTTAGTTTGGAACTATCTTTTATCATAGCTAACTATTGAAGTAGTTATTAAATATAAAATCTAACATCTTTACTACAATATACTCACATATTTTGATCACAGCATAATCACCTCTGCAGAATATTTTCTTATTTGTTTCAGTGCCATATAAGTGCTTTTTATACCAACAATGAAATAACTATAATCTCATGTTGGTCATTTCACTTTCTCATAATTATGAGTCAATGTAAATTCTCCAATTTATTAAAAAATCAGAGTATAAAGATATTAATAACAATTTAGATTGATTTTTCTCAACTATATTATTAACACCTTAAAACTTCATTGAATGCCATGGATTCAGTGATCCACAATTTCCTTCTCAGCTTTGCTCGGGTATTATGCCATGATAATTTGTCTGTGTAATGTATTTTTTTATTTATCACATACCGACCACTAAGGACCACGTGAATATCATTGGTTAGGCTTCTTTGGGAGTTTTGATTTTCTTTCTTCCCATCTGAGCTAATGTACTTTATTGTATAGAAATTATAAAAATAAACACAAAACCAAATATTTCTTTATATAGGAATTTATTATCTTGCACAGGATTAGGCAAGCAGCGTCGTTGGTGAAACCCATCGATATCCCAACCCATTTACACAAAACCTCAACAAATTATATACCTAAACCTTCCTGGTGAATCACTCTTTCTATTGGTGAAAACCGCATGAAAATCCGTGCAGTAGTTATTTAGTTTAGCGCGAACAAACACGGCTGAGGACTTTGTTTTATAATATGTATAGATGTATGTGGGGAACTCATAAAATTTTAATATCTTCCTAGCATGTTATTAATCATCTAATACTGTATTTTTATTTTTTTATTTTTTTCTAAAATCTTGACTGCAATATTCTATTCGATGCTAACAATTTATTGTATTTATATTTTGAAAGATGAGGGTTTGGTCAGTACCTGGTGGTCATGTGCTGGAAACTAACATCATTGCCCATTAAAGTAAAACCAGTCCTTTTGTACCACAGGAAATAACTGTAATTTTGTATAGTTCCAGAATAACTACTCTGGTTGCTGTTATTCTGTATTCTCTAGACCTATGAAAGATATAATGTCCCTATCCAAAATTTATGAAAAGTTTTAAAAATATTTTTATTATGAGCTGTACAAACATAACAAAATAATAAATAAGACTATTTTTCATCAATTAGTACATTGGAATAACAATGCTTTAAAACCCTATGGGTTTTTATATTTTAGGTGATTTATTACATATTTATTTCATATCCTCTGAAAAAAAAAGAAAGACAAATGTATACCCTCTAGGTGAAATAATCATATTACTACATTATATCTGGAGTGATGTCATGCTAGTCTTTTTGTATCCAGAATAGTCTAATTATCTTACATCCCGTTATTAATCCATATATACCCTTCTCCAGACCTAATGGTATATATTTTTTAAAAGCTTCTGATGATTTGGGATCTATGATATGCTTCCATATTTTTTTTAATTTAAATTTAAAAAAAATTATACTCTTACATTAAATTACCAATAAAAGTAACTTATGTCATAACATTAGGGAAAGAGTGGCTCAGTGGTAGAGCTTTCTTGTGGTTCCACAAATTTGTCAAGCAAAAGTCCAAAGAAAATCAAAAGGATGTTTTATAACAGACGCTTCTGTGTTCTATAAAATATATACTTCCATTTTGTCACCCCTCTGTGAAGTACTTAAAGCCCAAGCTCAAGTCAGATGTTTATCTTGAGAAATGAGATAGAGAGGTCTCATGAGTGTATGGGCTTAAGAATGATTCACATATGCAAATGAAACAAAGCTTTCCTTAGAGAGTTTCCATCCATCCATCTATTTATATAAATCAGCTTTTTTTTTTCAATAGAGGTATAGCAAGAATCTATATAGACAAACAGAAATTGTATCCTTCCATCATAAAGATTTTAATGTTTGCAGATGATATGGTGCTTATTGTCGAATACCAAAAGTGACTTCAGCAGTCAGTGACAGAGTGGAATGAAAAATTAAAGAGAAAGAGAGAAGTCAATCAATACCTAGAGAAATCAAAGTCTTCAAGTTAAATTCAAGTTCATTCTTATAATTTTTTCTTTTTTTTTTCAACTGGATTTATTTAATTTTATCTTCAAGAAAATAATAAAAAAATCAGCTTCCAGTCATAATTATATTATTGTTTTATATAAAACGTTTCGACATCACTGTGTCATTTTCAATTATTTCTTCCTATGCATTCTACAATTTTAAAAAATAAATAATAATAAATTACAATAATATAAAATTTGTTTACATAAATGTCCGAAAATAATTTACTATGAGTACAAATACCTGGAAAGTCAGTCTTTTTATTTTTAAAAAATTATTTTTAAGGAGGTCTTTATTCTCCATAGTCAAAACTTATACTCCATTACATTAAAAACCAAACCCTGATCCTTGAACCATCTAATCCCTTATTCTTATTTTTATCAGTTATTAGCCTTAATAAATAGATCAATAAAATTAACAGATGTAGAATTTTTAAAAGAAACGAAAAACAAAATATTCAAAATCCTTCTTAACAATGGTTTTCCAATCAAACTAATAAAAGATTTATGGCATAAACAAATCAATTTAAATATAAAAGATAATCACTTACCTATAAATATAAAAAATAAATTAAATGCTAAAGAATCTACTAACTTTTCAAAAATAGAAAGCCAAAATAATGCAATAAAAATTAAACCTTCTCAATCCAAAATAACTAATTTTTTTGTAAAAGAAACTAATAACATAGATCCACTTATAGACAATGATAAAAATAATATAGTAACAGAAGCACAAGATATAGAATTAAAACATAATAAAATTAAATATAATAGTATAACCTATATCAGAGGCTTATCAGAAAAAATCGAACCAACTTTTAAAATTTATGACATACCAGAAATGAAGATAGCACACAAAACAAGAAACCCAATCAAAAACATTATAACAAGTCAAAAGGATAAGATACCAATTATGGAAAACAAAAATTTAATATACCAACTTACTTGTAATAATTGCGATGGAATATACATTGGACAAACAAGTACACACTTAAAAAATAGAATATATCACCATCAAAATAACATTAAACCTAAAGCTAAAACAAGTACAGCATTATCAGCACATTGTAAAAAGGAATTGCACACTTTTGACTTCGATAAGCCTAAAATTCTACATAGAGAAGATAATATTATAAAAAGAAAAAATTTAGAGGCTCTATTTATAAATGATAAATTAGAAAATGCTGTAAACGATAGAAAAGAGGCAGGAGAAATTAGCAAGTTATACTCATCCATAATTTTGAAATTAAAAAAAAAAAAAAAAAAAAAAAAAAAAAAATAATAGATCATAAGAATACTTAAATTTTTAAGTTTAATTTTACTTTATTAATGTACTTTTTAGAACATAATTAGTTAAAATTGTACTAAAGGCTAATAACTGATAAAAATAAGAATAAGGGATTAGATGGTTCAAGGATCAGGGTTTGGTTTTTAATGTAATGGAGTATAAGTTTTGACTATGGAGAATAAAGACCTCCTTAAAAATAATTTTTTAAAAATAAAAAGACTGACTTTCCAGGTATTCGTACTCATAGTAAATTATTTTCGGACATTTATGTAAACAAATTTTATATTATTGTAATTTATTATTATTTATTTTTTAAAATTGTAGAATGCATAGGAAGAAATAATTGAAAATGACACAGTGATGTCGAAACGTTTTATATAAAACAATAATATAATTATGACTGGAAGCTGATTTTTTTATTATTTTCTTGAAGATAAAGTTAAATTCAAGAGGATGTCCAGATTGTAGTTGATAAAGAGATAGCATTCACAAATCGTATAATAATGTTCATTAGATCTGATATAGCAAATTCAGAAATCTCAAGCAGAATCTCAAAGACATCCTCCTTCCTTTAATAATTACTCCCATTACTGGTACATCATTGGTCTTTGGCCTCATCCAATAATTTCAGCCAGTCTGCACGCTGTTGGGTGGCACAGACCTTGACTCCCATGATCCTTCAGGCATCCTCCGCTGCACCATCCATCCATCTAAGATGTGTTCTTCCTCAACGCCTGGTACTATGAATGGCCTCATTTTTTTTTAGATCCATTCGAGCAACATGCCCACCCCACCTCAATCTTCCCAGCCTTATATTGTTTACATCAGGTTCACAATGTAGGCTATTTATATCTTGATTGCCTTTCCTGAGGTATGTTTGACTAACTCTTCTAGGCCCATAAATGCGTCGCAGAATTCTCCTCTCAAAAGTCTGTAAACTTTGTTCTTTTGACTATATTACCCATGACTCCGAGCCATACGTGAGAACCGGTCTTTTCAATATCTTATACAACTATTGTCCTTGACAAATAGACTCCTCAAGTGTCTTTCTAGTCAAAAGTAATAGTGGTTAATTACCTAAAAGCTAATTTTGTTTATACTAGAAATGTAATTTCTAAGATCTTTAGAAAAAGAGATAGAACAGGATGTAGGCCTCCGCCTGTTCAAATATTTTTCTACTAGTACTTCAGTTTTGAGCAGAGATTTGGATCTTCTTTTTTTTTTATGTTTTTAAAGTTATTTAATGAAATTTACAACTGTATAACAGAATACATCAAGTAAATTTAATGAATGTATACATTGGCATGAAAAGACAAGTAGAGAAACCACCCAGTGGTAGTACTCAAATATCAAGTTCAACTTAAAAGATCACGAGGCCATCTTCTTTTCAGACGGAGGATTATCAGGAATTGAAGAGGTTGCTAGGTTTGAAACTGATGGGTTTGAGTAGGAATGTAGTTTATCGTGAAAACATTGATATCGGATTTGGGCCAGGTCAGCAACAAATGGAACATTAAGGTCATTATGGATTACTTTGTTTGTAACAAAGTAAGGAGTATTGAGGATTTTGTGAAGGGTTTTGAATTGTAAGGATTGAATATGAGGAATTTGATGGTTTAGTGGAGCCGCAAAGCTCTATTCCATAAGTCCAGATGGTTCTAATGATTGTCATGTATATGAGTCTTTTTCTTATTTCGGATCCTAAATGAGAAAATGAAAAGCTAATGCAGTTGAAATAAAATTTCTTTGAAGAATTGCAGGGAAAGCACAGATGGACTGTGTCTAAAATGACAGGATTTGGGATGAACTGGAAATGCGTCTAGTGATGGAAATCTTGTGGAATGGACAGGTTTAACATGAATACAAATGTGATAATTACCCAAAGGGTGGCCAACCACTTCATATGAGCCACATGGAATAAACAGAAGGGGTAGATGGAAGACAATGGGAGAAAGAACCTTGTCAGGTGCATGGCTCAACTGGCTGGAAGCATTCCCGCGGTGGAAGGCAAATGGGTCGAAAAAATGAATTTTTACCAGATCTGTGAATTTGGAAGGCATATGTCAATATAAATTGTTGTTAATAAGTATGTTCATCAAGTTTCTGTATGAGGATTATTTAAAAAAATTTTGTGCAGTATGAAATAGTTATAGTCAGAAATTTATCGGTTTACGTTGAGACCCCTTGTTATCATTTTATCAACAAATAAGTCATAATTAATTATTATACTATATTTAAATATAGTATCAGGTAATTTACCATGACAACTGGAGGGTCTTATCATGGTAAAGCATTAATTTCCATTTCTGACACCAGTTTTGTGTGTCATTGTAGTGAGTAAAGAGTCTGTGTTTGTCTAATAACAGCAATGTCATAGATATATTCCGTAATATTATGTCATATGTTGTAGTCAGTAAGTCATATGTCGACACTAAGTAGAAAAATGAGGCTAGGATCTTGAAGAACTCTAACAGAGATTGATTTTATTAATGAAATCTCAGAGGTTAGTTGGACAAATAAGAAGAGATCAAAAATAAATTATTGTACTACTAAATACGAAGGGCTTGGAAGAATCGGTATTAGTGTAAAAAGATTTTTTTCCATACTCTATTAGTATAAAGTCACATCTAAAAGTGTCCTAAAAATGTTTTGTTTAGTTCAATTATTAAAGAAATAAAGTCTGTGCCTAAGAGTAGTTGTAATTTTCGGAATGAAATGTAAAAAATCCTAACAAAACTGATAATATGGTATTGTATGTCATTGTTAAGAATATGTTCTTTTGTTTTACCGAATCTCCTACTTTTTTTTTTTTTTTTTTTTTTTTTTTTTTATAACAGTGGGCATTAAGTGCACCGCGACCACGACTGATCTATTGTGCGCCCCATCTATATGCGATTTATTAAAATCTTAGATTAGTCGAACCCACAAATCTCAGTATGCTTGCTGGGTTGATAGTTTCGTGCTGCCTGGGATCGGTGACTCTATCCAGACCAAAGGTTTCAAATCTTAGGTCGGCAAACCTATCACATAGGCAGACAATGTGGTAGGGTGATTCGTCCGCTGCATGGCAAAAGCGGCAAGAGGGAGCACCCGCCAGTCCCAGCCTAAACATGTGGGCGTTGAGCCTGCTATGCCCTGTAATCACCGCTATGATTGTCTTTAATGCTTCCCTGCCCAGCTCCAGAGCAGCTTTGCTCAACTTCTCATTGAAGCTGTCAAGGAATAATTTAGAGTGTTTTAAGCCACCTAGTCTGCACCAATGCTGGTTCATTCTTTGAAGGAAGATGTCCTTTATTCTGCGCTTTGCATAGCTGAGTCCGATGCCGCAAACCGGTTCAGGACTGCACGGTACTCTATCCGATCCTAGTCTAGCCAGCCTATCAGCCTCTTCATTGCCAGGGATACCATGGTGTCCAGGAACCCACTCAATGCTAACCCTGTTACTCTCAGCCAGTTTGTTAAGAGCTGCATAGCAGTCCCACACAATCCGTGAGTTGGTACTGTGTCCACTTATCGCACCTATGGCAGCTTGACTGTCAGTGAAGAAAGTAATCCTTCTACCTGACATCCGCTCATCCAGCAGTGTCTGTGCACAGTAATTAATGGCCAGTACTTCAGATTGAAATACTGAGGAGTACCTCCCCAGGGAGATCCAAGTACCTTCCCTGGGTTTGTCCCTCCTCCAGAACCCTGCTCCCGCACCAGAAGCTGCAAGAGAGCCATCCGTATAGCAATTGATGCCGTTGCAGGGCCTGTGCCTTTTCGTTGTGTCAATATTGACCATATACTTAGGCGACATCACGGTGCCAACCTGAAGATCAGACCGCATTGCTAAGATGCAATCTGCCTCAATTTTAGTGAACAGTTCCCTCGAGCCACACAAATCAGATACCCCAGGGATTATGTTCTGTTTGAGCAGCCTGTACATGGAGATCAAGGCCTGGTACTCAAGCTCCAGCACCAATGGCCTGAGCCCAAGCACCACCTCCATTGTAGCAGTAGGAGTCGTCCTCATCGCACCCGTCATCATTAGGCAGGCCAATCTCTGTAGCTTCTCCATCTTAAGTCTGGATCCACTTCTACCTGCGCCTTGCCACCACACCAGGGCTGCATAAGTCACAATGGGTCTAATGGCCGTGACATACAGCCAATAGATCATTTTCGGCTTCAAGCCCCATGACTTTCCCACTGCCCTTTTGCAAGCCCACAGGCATCTAATGGCTTTGTTTGTCGTGTTATCCACGTGTTGTCTCCATCTCAGTTTATCGTCCAGCGTCAGCCCAAGATATTTAACCGCGCTGTTCCAACATAACTGGATTCCATTGAGCATTGGCAGTCTTATGACCACCTTGCGCTTTCTTGTAAAGGCCAGAACGTTTATCTTACGCGGGTTGATGCTCAGACCATTATCCAAGCACCAGCGCGCCAGAATATTCGTCACTGTCTTAAGCAGGTCAGAGATAACACATCATCCGCGTACCCCTGTGCATAGAAGCCTGCTCCATTGATTGCTGACAGAAGTGAGTCCGCCACCAAACACCAGAGCAGTGGTGAAAGTACACCTCCCTGCGGGCAGCCTCCTCTGGGCTTGATCCACAGTTTGGTGGTACCTAGTTCAGATGTAAGAGCTCTCTGCTCCAGCATGGAATTAATCCACCTGCAGACAACAGGCTCGATCTCTTTGCTCCTCAGCGCCCTACTTATGGTGCTGTAAGGTGTTCTGTCAAAGGCACCTTCTATATCTACAAAGATGCCTACTGTAGTTTCGCCCTGTTTCATGGATCTCTCCAATCTTGTAACCAGGTTAAAAAGAGCAACCTCACAGGATTTCCCTGCTTGGTATGCGAATTGAAGCGGGTATATTGGATTTGCTACCAACGCACTGTTCCTGATGTATCTATCTAAGATCTTTTCTAGCGTCTTCATCAAGAATGATGACAGACTAATTGGTCTGAATGCTTTGGGGTCATCATATGACTCCTTGCCAGGTTTTGAGAGGTAACATAGTCTGGACGTTCTCCACTTCTGAGGAATATATCCAAATGCTAGGCTTCCTCTCAAAAGTTCGAGCAGGTAAGTCCTGATTGCCGTAAATCCCTGTTTCAACAGGACCGGCAAGACACCATCAGGGCCCCCCGATTTGTAGGGCTCGAATGAGTCAATAGCCCATTTGAGGGAGCTCATGTTTATGATCTCCCTAGCCTTTGCCAGATGTACACCATCCGTTCCTAAGATGTGTTCCTCCGGCGCTACCTCACATGCCAAATGGGATTCGCACCCCGGAAAGTGACAATCAGCCAACTCCCTCAGGGTTTCCTCCTCATTCCGCGTGTATCCACTCCTTGTCCTGAGCGTTCCCAAGACTGTATGTCTCACATCCCTGGACATTATCTTTTTGATGCGACAGGCAGCAGGAATATTGTCCACATCGCTGCAGTACTTCCTCCATGCCTGTCTTTTGGCCTTCCTTACCTGTTTGTGGTACTCAGTGAGAGACGCTCTATAGGTCTCCCACTTACCCGTTCTTTTAGCAGCATTGAATAGCTTCCTGGTGCCATTCCTTAGCTTATTCAAGTTGTCATTCCACCAGGAGGTTTTCCTGTTGGAACTGACACAGCACACACGATTACTGCTGGCATAGGCATCCATAATGGCTTTTGTCAAAGCATCATTAAGGGATTCCAGCTGCCATGTGTTCTTGATGCCCTTAGGGCAGCTTTTAAGGTTCTCCTCCAGACTGCTGCTGAAGAACCCCCAGTCCGTGCGCCTGGGGTTTCTGTACAGCAAGGTCTGGGGATCACTAACGCAGAGGTCAAATAGGATATATTTATGATCTGAGCATGTCTCCTCACCAGAGACATGCCAGTGTTTGATGTAGGTACTTACCTCGTTAGATGCTATTGTTATGTCTATCACCTCTGACCTCAACCTATTACAGAAGGTTGACCTATTCCCCCTCTTTAATATATCAAGACCAGACCTTATGATAGACTCAAATATGTACTCACCTCTTTGGTTGTTCTTGGAGCTTCCCCAAGCTTCATGATGCGCGTTGGCGTCCAGGGCCGCCAATAAATTGGTAACCCCTTCATCCAGCATCCTCTCTACATGCTGCAAGGGGTTAGCTTCCTCGTAGGGCAGTTATGCAGCTACCATAGTGATGTCTGCCCTCATCACCTCCCCAAAGGGGGAAAGCACTGCTGCTGCAAGATCTCTGGAACAAAATTGCCAGAGGGGCAGCATTTTAAATTTGTTCTTGTGTAGGATGCAGGCCCTTGGCCGGTCCGACCCCGCAATCAAGCTGTAGCCAGGCCAACCAAGCCCCGCAATCCTACCATTTAGGAGATAAGGCTCTTGTATTAAAATAATATCAATATCCTTACCTCTAACATACTGCTGTAGCACACCACAAGCCGCTACGCAGTGATGCAGATTTATCTGCAGCAGCTTCATGCCTATTCTTGTTCCGAGCCCGATGAACCCGCCAACAATGCGAGCTCATCGACCTCATCAGGAGTGACTTCAGCTTCCGGAACCTGCACAAGGGGTTCCGTGGCTGAGCCACTAACACTGCCCGACTGCGGCTGGTCCTCCTCAACTCCACCTAGAGGAATCTCAAAGTACCTCGCAGTCTTGTCATCCCTCCTCTTCACATCTCTGGGCTCGGCCGGCTTATTCTTCAGCACCCTCAGTGTTACTCGATGCAGGCTGAAATGAACCTGCATTCCGCACCTCCTGAGGCTGCCGAGACTTGTCTCAGGGATCCTGAATATGGCATAAAAGCCATTATCCAGGGCCCTAACATGATGCACCTGCCAGCCGAGCACACCATCGATGTCTCCATTCTGTACCTTCAACCTCCTGAGGATGACCTCATTAGAGACCGCCCGATCAGAAGGGAAGAAGGCCCCCACCTTCACCTGCTGGGTCAGTATACTGATGCTTCCCACACGAAGGGATAAACCCCTCTCCAGAAAAACATCAGACATGACCCCCGCAAGCCACTCCTGCGTAGATTGATTGGCGCAGGCAACGACGCAGCCACCCATTCTATAGCTAACGCCACCGAACTGCGGCCGCACCGTACTGCCCACCTCAATCTCGTCTAACCGGTCCAGAATCCTGGTTTTAACAACATCACAGTCACCCGGGGTCAGCCTATCCTCCGGATAGTTACTAGGCACCACTGCCACCAGCATATCCTTGGCTGCTCCCGAGTATGACTTGATGTTGGTCCCAGTATCCTTTGGCTTCTTGGCTGCTGGAGCCGTGCTGCCAGTCGATGTTCTGGGCCTCTTCTCAGCAGTGGCGGTCCTCTCCCCAGCCCGCACATACGGTGCTCCTGTACTGGTGGTCGGCTTCGATGAGAAACCCGACCCACCAGCAGTGCTCCTTGGAACAGGCGCAGACCCAGAGCCCGTCACAGTATGCCTCTGCGACCCACCAGCACGTGCACCTGACCTGTCAGCCGGTTTCCTAGGAAACCCTGCCTCCCTGCCAGGTGCCGCCCTCCGGTGTACCTCAGCCACGACAGGCCCACCCGACTTTGGAACCCCTTTCCGAGCCGCCGACTTGGCTGCCGGTTCCTCAGGGAACCTTGCAGTTTCATCGGCAATCTCATGAAACGGCTCCGCAGTCGAGGCGCCAGCCGCGCCCCTGTCCAAGAGGTCCTTAGCCCTTTTAGCGCGTCTACGCCTGTTCCTCCTCTGCGTGACACTAAGGAAAGGACCTGATGCACCTTCCTCACCCTCGAGACTTCCAGGTGCCTGTAGGTTAGTCAAACCTATATTATGGAGGTCCACCCCCGGGAACCCGGAGGGGGCCGCCGCAACTCCAGTATGTGCTGCGATAGCCTCCCCCGCCCCCGTGATGACCCTCAATCCTTGAGACTCCATAGTCAGTGCCTGCAACTGGGCTCCGACAGAGGAGTCGTCTATCGAATCCATTGCTGAATTCGATAGCAGTGAAGTGTCTAAGGAAGATTGCTCTTCCTCAGATAAAGGTGTTGTGTTGAGTTCAAAAATTTGTCGGTTCATTTTTGTTCCCACGAGTAAGGGGGATCTAAATACACTGCAGGTACTGCCCCCTCTCCCTGCAGCGGGCTAAATACAATGGGGTGCGCCAGGTGTCCCAAGTGGGTCGATTTAAGACAGTGTATGTTTATACACCCCCTGCCATCCAGCCACAGCTCGAGCTCCCTACACTTGGCTTAGATGGCTGTCTAAAGAGGTCCTCCTACTTTAGTGTAGAGATAGTTTTGTAGAGATTTTTAGGAGTACATCAGCAGTGATAAGGTTTTAGCTAGCAGTTTTCTTATCTGACATTTTCATAATAATCTTTGAATGAGTAATGGGTTTTGGTAGAAGTGGAGAGTTAAAGAACCTTTGGGCTTAACCTTCATGCTGATTGTCTATTAGGTCTATTGGGGACTGAAAGATAGTCAACAAATATTTTAGATTACTTGTCAAAGTTAGTTGAGTTAGTTTGAATTTTAGTTCATTGCTCAGTTGGCTGAATGTTTGTTTGAATAAATTTATTGAGTTTGTCAGTTCTTGGCTTTGGATTACATCCCTGATAGATTGAAGGTAACTCAGTTTTTCTTTAGTCCCTTAGGAACAGACAGGTTATAGACATTTTAAACAGTGACTGCTGACATTCATAACTATCTGCTGTAATAAGAAAAAAATAGAGAGTAGCCATAGAAGACAAAGGGCACATACATGCTAACATCCATTAAAAAAGGAAGAATTAAAAACTACAGGCTACAAATTATTGATGCAATCACATGTAATGTTTAAATGCAATTTTGACTGAAATCAAACTGTTCCTTCAAGGTTTTTTTTAATATATAAAAATCAATAAAAACATATTTCATGTTAATAACAATTATTACCATCAGGAGAGCCCAGAAATTTTTATGCAAGGCTTATGAAGACCAAAATATATTGCAATTAATAATGTAATATTGTGCAGCCCATGTATGGTCAACATGCCTTAAAACAATAGGTGCACATGACAAAATTGTCAATTGTGGAGAAACACACCAAACCCAAGCAACTAAAGAGATGAACTATAGTGACTAAACAGTTTCCAGGTGTGCCAAAATGAATTCATCACCAACAGTTTTTGTAACCTATTGGTGCATAATTAAGCATTCAATACCATGAAAATCCTTGGTCTATCGCAGATATATGAGGAGGTAGTAATCAGCTAGTTCTTCTGAAAATTCTCAATGTTTAAATTTGAATATAAAGATAATATACATTAGCTTATTTTTTTTTAAATAAAGTTAAAAGTAGCAGTATGGTATAGATTTTTAGAACTTAAATTATAAACCTCAAATTGAACAGATTATTTCAGAAATGGATAAATGCTTTTAAGATACTCAACAAATTAATTTTTACTGGAATTATTTAGGCCAGGTTTTAACAAAATAAATTTCATCACATACTTGTCTCATTTCTAATATTATAGTTTTGACTGAAATGATAAATTGAGAGCTGTCAGAAATTTAAAACAAATTAAAAGGTAAAAAATAAGGACCTCTTAAAAAAAAAAAAGAGTAAATTTAACGCTTTTTGCTTATAAAGTGTACTTCAGTGATTCAGAATTCCTCTGTTTTTTTTTTCTTTTAGGGTAATGATTTTCAATATTTTCCAACATGAAGTAATGAAACAAATTGAAGGTACCATGTAATTACCTCTGTTTCATAATATTAGGAACACAAGATTCTTCTATAACTGCATGGTTTCTACTATGCTATTTTGATTATTTAACTTTTATCGAATTTAGTCATTTTATTGAAAATATGATTTATTGGTGCAATATCTGTGAGTAAGGCTGGAAATATGGTACTACTAATAAACTTACACATAAAAGAGGCCTTTTAATAAATTCATCTTCTACTGGTCATTACTAAAAGGAATACTAAATCCAAAGTGATATTACTATTGAGAAAAAGAAAACTACAGAGGGAGATAATATATTTATAACTACTACCAAGGCTATGATTGTGTATCACATTAGTTAAACAGATTTAATACCTAGACTATTCAGTCAATAAATGGACTGTGGTAACCGAAAATACTCCTTTTCATCTAGACTAGTTTTGAATCTATAAACTCGTGTAGAATTTTAAATGCTGAAGAAGATCAAAGCTGTACTTCAGATCAGACTGTTTTAATTACTCCCAAACCACTACCAATCGTTAATACTATGTAAAGTCAGTTTAAAGTTTTTCATCAATCTTGTAAAAACGGAATTTTACAGTTTCTCTGTCTTTTTCTGAGAGTTCTGTCCCCCTCACTGCTAAGAGTTTAAAATATTATCTTCTATAGCTCGAGCCATAAAGTTAATAACAAAAATGTTATAGGGCTTCGAAATTATAAAAAGGGTGAAGCTAAAGAGAACTCTAAGGGTCTTTAGGAGTACAGGAGCTTGAAATAAAAATAAAATTGACTTTGGGAGTCAACTTCATGGAAGTATAAAAATCTAACAATGTATGTAAAGCAAATATGCAACTACATGCGGCTCTTTTAGGCTGGTAGGGTTATTTCCTTAGCAAGGTTTTTGTTTTCAATTAAATTATTTATGTATATTTAATTGTAAACTATTCCACCTTTCTGTTTTACATCAATCCATGCCTTTTTTAAATGTAAAAAAATTGAAGTTATTAATAAAGAGTTTGTCGATATAGGGGAAAAAAGACAGGTTTTTTATGTTAGCTAGTTACCTTTCATTGATAAACTAATATAATCTTTTTTGAAATCTTTTGCAAAAGCTGAAAACTGTCATGTGCTCTAATTTTACTTTTTTTTTTAGGAGTTGAACTGTTGGAATCACAGTTTGAGTAACCTTCAAGGTCTAACCCTTTCTCCTGGCTTTGAAACTTCAGAATCCAGGGTAAAATATTTATCACTTTCCACCTAGTTTTATGTATTATAATATGTTCCTCTTAGTATATTAAACTTATAAATGGAAGTTTTTAATCATATGGATTAAGATTTATTATTTACAAATATTTTTGTATCATTAGTTTTTCCCTTTTAAATATTTTAATTTTAAACTTCATAAATTTATAACTTACTTAAATGTAAGTTTCTAAAATCTATGATGAATTCATTAATGCCATCATAAATATGTCAGGAAGTCCCTAAACAGGCTATCTCATCCATTTCATGGACTGTTAAAATCGATGGACAGCAGATCTAATATAAAAATCTTGTTGTCATTTATTTTTTTTAAACGTAACAACTACACAATAACTAAATTGTTAGTACAATTGCATATTAACTAAAAAAGTAGTTAATATACTTCAATCCATTTACGATTACTGTTTTCATTACATTGAGCCTTTCAGATCATTATAAAATTAAATTATTTATTTTTTAAAAATTGGGTTTCTTCTGCTCATTCCTTTAGTTATAAGACAAAGATAATATGAAGAGAAGATATTAAAGGTGTTAACAATATTAAACATAAGGAAGTTATTTCACCACCCCAGTTAATATATTTATATATATACATATAAACAAGGGCTGATCCAGGATTTTTTTCTGGGAGGGGACAATTGACAGGCAGGCAAAAAAATCATCCCCAACTATTAGAAATGAACTTGTAGTATTTATAGAAAGGTTTGTTAAAATATCATAACAATAGAAGAATTACATGTTTAATAAAGACAGTTTTCTTTTATGTGTTCTGCTAAAGATATAACATTCATTTTTGTCGTAATGTTGCATTTTGTCTTAATGGATATGCATTAAAGCCAGTCCATGCAAACGCTCTTCTGTCATCCTGCTGCGAAGATATTGACTTCAATCGACGTAAGGTGGAGAAAGATCGCTCGGCAGTGTTAGTAGTCACTGGAAACAGCACAGCTATTGATAAAGAGCTCTAATATTTGGCAGCACTATTGCTCTTTTGTAAGCATCTGCTGGAGATATTGGGATATTTCATTTGTAAGTGTGTGAAAGGGATGCGACGAACAAATTTCACAATTCCAGCCCTGAAATGAATAAGAGTTTCACTCATAAGTATGTACTGTAATGGAATCTCCTTACATAACAAAAAAAAAACCATCTTAACGAAAAAAAAAGTCTAGGAAGGGAGGGGGCTCATGCCCCTGTGCCCCTCCTTAAATCCGCCTTTGTATATAAATTACATACATAAATTGACATTTTTTTGTATCCAATGTACAGTATGAAGCATAAATTATTCTTTTTTATGTTTTGTCAAAATTTATAGGATAAAATCATGGAAGTTATTTTATTTGTTTTATTTTATGAGTTTTATTTGTTTTCATGTATATGGTTTAATCCATTAAATATATTTATCAACGATATTTGAATATTTAACAACCTCTTACTTAACTGTCACAGCTTTTTGATCAATAACAATGAAAACCATTAAGAATACAGATATTTCCAATTAATAAATATAAACAATGTCGAAAACGATCGAGGGGTGCAATTAAAGAACATATAACAACAAGAAGTTGAACTTATTTATTTAAAATTTATTGGCGCATTCCCCCATTGCACTAGCCATGCAACATTTATTGTATTTCTGTATATTTTTTTAAATTATATAAAACCTGTACGACTACAACCGTCTGGGGTTCAGTGAATGTGAAGACAGTACTGTTTCATGGACAACGGTTCTGCAAGGAGATGACTTGTCCGAGATCACGCTCAACCGCCAGATTTTTCCCCCTTATTTTGATACCCTATTCTTATAACATTTTATAGAGGATGGATGAGCTCCAGGAGGGTCCTAGATCCCATATGATCTATCTCCGGCTGCGAACAGACTAAATAAAAATCTTCCCTGCAGCAGGAATCGAACCCGGATTTTCGGCATGGCAACTCAGTGCTCTACCACTGAGCCACTCCACTCATTTTTTAATTATAAATTATATAACAAATATAATTGTGTTATAAATTATATAACACAACGTTAATGAAAAATGTTAGAGAAGAGTTGGTCGACTGTATCTTCTAATTCAAGGAAGAAATAGTTGGGGGTGCAGTCAATGAAAACATCAAAATAAGGATAACTTATTTATTATGTGCCGACGTTTCGGCCTACAATGTAGGCCATCTTCAGGGCTAAGAGAAACAAAACAGAAATATATAAAAACGTAGCAGTAACAAGAATATATAAAGTGGTACAGGAGTGGAAATAAATTAGATTATTGAAATAAAATTAGATATGATGAAATAGTGGATAAAAGATATAAGATAAATAAGAATGCATATAAGACAGGTTACAGAATAATAAACTTAAAATAGTGATGGATAAAAATAAGATGTAGATGATGAACAGAAATTCTAATAGTGACAGATAAAATAATACAAGAATAAGAATATAAAATAGGAAAAATACATGTTAAAAAGGGATAAAATGTAAACAATAATATAAAGGGAAAGAAAAATGAGGAGGTAAACGGAAAGATACAAAATAAGAAGATAAAATATAGAAAAAGGGGGGAATAAAGTGTAATAATACAAGCATAAATAGAAAGAAAGGCTTGATAAATTTCAAAAATTAAACATTGAAAAAAGGGATATATATCTATGAACTATGAAGAATGAAAAGAAAAGAAACTTTCCTCACTTTTTTTTTCCTTTTCTTTTCATTCTTCATAGTTCATAGATATATACCCCTTTTTTCAATGTTTAATTTTTGAAATTTATCAAGCCTTTCTTTCTATTTATGCTTGTATTATTACACTTTATTCCCCCCTTTTTCTATATTTTATCTTCTTATTTTGTATCTTTCCGTTTACCTCCTCATTTTTCTTTCCCTTTATATTATTGTTTACATTTTATCCCTTTTTAACATGTATTTTTCCTATTTTATATTCTTATTCTTGTATTATTTTATCTGTCACTATTAGAATTTCTGTTCATCATCTACATCTTATTTTTATCCATCACTATTTTAAGTTTATTATTCTGTAACCTGTCTTATATGCATTCTTATTTATCTTATATCTTCTATCCACTATTTCATCATATCTAATTTTATTTCAATAATCTAATTTATTTCCACTCCTGTACCACTTTATATATTCTTGTTACTGCTACGTTTTTATATATTTCTGTTTTGTTTCTCTTAGCCCTGAAGATGGCCTACATTGTAGGCCGAAACGTCGGCACATAATAAATAAGTTATCCTTATTTTGATGTTTTCATTGACTGCACCCCCAACTATTTCTTCCTTGAGTTAATGAAAAATTATTACCAATGAAGTTTACATTGAAGAAAACTAAAATAATGAAAATTCCGTTAAATGTAAAGTTTCAAACAAATATAAATTATATCTCAATGAAACCTAATTAATTGTAAAACAGAAATGTCCTACCTGAATACTTATTTAATACAAATGAAAATTCGAGGACTTCACCCTCAATGGTGGGAGTAGTTATTCAATGGGTTTATAAAAAAAAAAGCTATTGCTCCATTTTATTGCAAACAAGTACTTTAAAAATTCTATGTTTAAAGGACAAATTAATATGATAGAACAAAATTACACTGTTTAGAAAAGCAAATTTTAAATAAAAAAGAAAATTTCTTGAATAAAATTGAAATCAGAAAACAAAAAATATTGATAATTAGACCATTAGAGAAGTGCAAATCAATGCTTTTTAAATATTCACAACTTTCTGTAACATTCCAAAGGATATTTTTCTTAGCATCAATGTCAAAAAAAAATTGTTGTACAAAAAATCTTGTTTCTTTCATTAGTAGGGATTATGTTAGCTTAAAAATCATTGAGAACTGTGGTAATGAAACATGAACTATTTTATTCAGAAAAAAATAGATTAATGAGATTTATGAAATTTGGATTGAAAATAGTCAAATATATATAAATATTATATATGTTATTTACTGCTTTGTTATGCTTCTTGTTATCCTTACTTAGATGCTCTAAGTTATTTAATATGGTTTTTCTTCTAAACGTTTCTCAGTGGAAAAATATATAATTATTGATTTTTGTCTGTAGGGTGGTAGGAGTCCAATGATTTCGCCAAGAGGTTCACCCCTTGCTGGAAGAAGATTCCACCATACAGCTCCTCCAGTTCCCCCTAGAAAATCATCGCCTACCTTAACAGTGCCAAAGGAAGATGCACCACCTCCCCCAGATCCTTCAGAAGGTATGCAGTAGTTTTAAAATTCCATAATTTCTCAAGAAACAGAAATATTTAATTAAAGTTATAGTTTGTATGAATATGGCTTAGCCACTGTCTTTCTCAAATTTTATCTTATAATCCAAATAGGCTTAATTCAAAGTTGCTTTAGTTCCCAATTTAGTATTTATTCTCTTTCTCAATAATTAGTATAAATAGAAAATCTTTCTGGTTCAATAATTTATTGAAATCCTATAACAGTACCTAGGCATTTTTGGGTTTTCCCCCATCTTCAGGTGTAAATATGAAATGATGAACATTTGTTTGAAATTATGTCAAACTAGAAATTAAATGACTAAAGTTTCATTCAGATTGTGGGGAGGAAATGACAAGAAAGCCAAATCATCACATATGTAAAAAAGTGTGACATTGAAAGTAATCTTAGGAAGACAATCCTAACAATATATTTATTTATTATGTGTGGTTGTAATAATTGGGTCATTCCATGTCTAATCAACCAATAAAAAAAAGTTTTCAACTTGACCATTTCAGATTTGGCTGAAACTTGGTTTATTTATACTCCCTGACATCCTGAACTCAAATATAATTTTCAAAAAATTGTATCCCTGATTTTAGTTATAAATATTGAGAAAAACTCAAAAAATCGTTTTTGGAAATTTTTGAGTTGGCGTTTTTTAATTTTTTTCAAATTTATATATGTTTTTATGTATAGTTTTGTGAGTATACCATACAAATTTCAGAGTGGGATCATGATTGGATCAGGAGATATGTTAAAAATGCATCACTGAAGTATCACAAAATTTTTTATTTCAATTTAATGTTGAATAATTTAAGTTATGTAGGCCTAATTCTGATTATGGATACATTTGATGAATTCATTCACCCATACCCATGGTATATGGGCTATTTGGAAATGAGCGGGCTGACAAGGAAATCAAGCCACATAAAAGGAAAAAATGTAACTACCTCTAGAAGAAATTGTCAGTTAGATTAAACAGCAATATGTTAGTAAATAACAGGACAGATGTACTTGGGAGCCAATATCAAAAGGCAAGAATCTTACATTATCCAACCAAATGCTTATGGCCATTATTCTCCCATATTAGGGTGATGTTTAACAGGATAGAAATATCAATATTAACTAGACTAAGGATTAACCAGGATCACTCCAATCAAGGATTAATATTAATTAAACATAATAAGAATGACAAATACAGCACTAGTGAGGACCCAATACCTATAATTGTCTAATGTAACCAATTTAATATCTGTTAAATAAAATACTCTCATATCCAAAACCATTGTAAAGAAAACATCCAAAAAACAGTCTGTTACATTTTAATGACATGTAGGCAGATTTTCACTGGTTTGGGATGGGGAAATGGAAAAAACTTGCACCTGACAAAACAAGTGTAAGAGTTATAGGAGGTCGGGGATGTCGAGCCATTGTATCTGTACATAAAAAAATGATCTGCATTTTGCCAGGAAATGTTTCAACTAAAGGCCTTATCATTTTTGGTATCATTTGCAATAGCAATTTTTTGTTTAACTGAAAAATGGCCAGACATGTATCCTACCTTCAATTTCCTGCAGTCATTGTTTAGTTTTGTTCATAACGCTTATAAAAAATCCAAAAAGTTTTAATAAAATTGGATTTTCCAGAATTAAAATGATTTTTGAGGTCTGTTGATAATGGCTTTGTGAATTCCCAAGAATAGGAAGTCTTCCAATATCATCATAACAATTAATGAACTCTTATTGAACAGATCTATTTTTAATATTTTATAATTTATAGAGAATAGATATAATTTACTGGATGGACAAATAACCTGTGAAGGAAGAGTACTTTCGTGCCCTTCTCTTGCTACTACTTCTGGGCTTCCTCTTCCATCTAAATCTCAAACTACTCCTCAGTTGTGTGATACGGAACCTTATCATACACTTGTTCACTATGCAGAACTTGCCAACATTTCAGAAGAACCAAGTTATGAAAATACCATTATTTTACCTGGTAATTCATTTGCCTATATTATCACTTTAAGAAACAAGTAAAGTTGCCCCAATGAACATGTTATTTTTGTTTCTTTAGGTAATGTAACAATGGTAAAACCTGTTTATTGTGCTACTCCTCAAGAGCTCCCTATAGTTTCTGCGATATCTCATCTTGTGAAATCGCCCTTACCTGAATCAATGGCAAGGTTGGTATACCATCATATCTATGAATTAATATTACACTGATATTACAATCATGGCTGCCATCAAGGTGTAAAAGTGTGACACTATTCAGGGGCCCAACTCTTGGGTGAATTAATATACTATAATTCATTAATCATTTATAAATGATAAATCGATATTATCGATTAGTTTTTTATTGATAAAATCAATATTTAAAACATTTAAAATTACCTTAGTTTATGCTAGACTTGGGCATTGGTAGTAGGAGACCTGACCTGAAAAACCTGTTGGGGAGCCTATCATTTTTAAGAGCGGCAGTGATAACCACATACCAAAAAAAGAGAGAAATGTAAACATAGGCACTTTTATAACATATTTATTGACTCAGTACTTGTTTTTAAAATTTTTAAAGTTACGTTTTATTATTAAATAATTATTTTCAGTGCAAGACTTAGCATAGAACAGATTACTAGATGTACACCATCTAGAGGATCTTCTATAGAATCAACTGGTTCTACTACAAGTTCTGCTTCTAGAGAAACACATGAAGCACAAGGCACATCTTCACCTTATGAAAATTTAAATATGGATCATATTGCTAAATTAACATCAGAAGGTTATCTTTTGGGAACTATTTCAAATTAATTATAATTATTATTGTGTAATAATCCCATATTCAATTTTCCTTAGGTTACGCACATGATGCTGTAATCAGAGCTTTAGGAATAACTCGTAATGATGTAGCCATGGCTTGGGATATTCTTCATGAATTTGGAACAAAGCAATCAACATGAACAACACAAGTCATGATTTCTCCAAAAGAAATGTACATAAATCAGCGAGCCATTATTTTTGTTGTACAGAGCTTTCCAGCATTTACATGATTTCATTGGTACGATTAACTAATTCCAAGAAAGTCATTGTTACAAACTATTCAAATAAACCGTACCCTAATGTAAATAAAACTGCTTGGAATTTGTTTCTTTTTTAAATTGAATTCAAGTAATCGATATTATCTATAAAAGAAGCACAAACTAAAACAGGACAAAAGTAGTTTTCCATTTATTAAATATTAATAGGCTTTACGAAAACAGAATTGATTTTTGATAGTTGTAGCTGAAAGATTAATATAATATGGATACTTTTGTCTAAATAATAAGCTCTTGAAAATGTTTTCATAATACATATCTTATTCCATTTAACATTTTGAAATATGAGAATAATTTAGGTGTACATAGCTGTTTTTATTGGAAGTTAAATATTTTACACAAAAGAGGCCTTTAATGTACAATCGGAATGGCTTGTTGGTTATTTATGTTCAGTCATTATTTTCACACAAACATTTTTCAGATGAGCCCGTTTTTTTTTAAATAATTTTAATAAAGTAAAAATTGTAGTAATGAATTGTTTACTCATATAATCATATATTAGTTTTATCAAAATGTTCTCAATTAACATAGTTTAATTAAATTTTTAGATATTAACAATGAATAACAGTTTATAACAATTTTTTGGTCTTCCTACTTATGTTTCTAAAAGGATAGATGATCAATTGTGTGAATCCAGAATCCATCATTCCAAGTAGAATGTGCAATATACACATATCTTTAGTTTTATTTGGAGGATCAAGAAAGCAGTGATAAAATACAGATGTAAAATGGCCTTTACATTTACCTTTCTCATATATTGTTATTTGCTATTCAGAAAAAGAATTTGAAAAATCCTGCTTCTATTTAAAAAATCTAGTTTTATTATTTTTTTAAATCCATTGTAAAAAGTGTATAACAATTGATTCTAAGTATTTTTTTAAAACAAATTTAAATAAATTATTTTAATATTACTTTGTTAAGCATTTGCTACATTATCAGGTTTTTCAATAATTCAAATGGACTTTTTAAAAAAATGTTTGTAAACAAAATGTTAATTAGTATTCAATTTATTACATCAGGAAAATCAATATTGGTCAAATTATAAATTTTAAAATATTATCTATTAATTGTTTACTTCAGCTCACAAGTATTAAGTATTGTGGAATTATTTTGGGACCTAACAAGCCTTTCCTTAGTTAACTATTATATGTGATCTTGTATGTTTAGGATATATGATGTATGTATGAAACACATATTTATTTATAATATTATATAAAATATATTTTTAATTTATAAAAAATTTAAAAATGTACGGCTTTTATTTTCTAGTTCGTGTCTGGTTACATAATGTAAAGTAATAAATAAATTTTATTTTGTCTATCTTAATTATTGCTTCTGTTTATAAATTAAGAAATAACCAATAGTTATACAAGTTAATGTCTTGCAATCCTTATTGAAGATATCAATGTTTTTTTATCATTATTAGTGGAAACAAGTTATAAATATTCACACATAAAAATTTTATGAGGATGTAAACAAGAAAGGGAACATAATGTTTTCCTGATACATGTCACTCTTTTTGTCTGAATAATCATCGCCTCAAGAAAAACAATAATTCTTTTGAAAGGTAATTATTTAGAATTTGGTATTAGAAACAGTATTTACTATGAATGAAACAGATCACTCAAACTTCTTTCATCTGAATCAAATATAAGATTATAGTAATTAGTTTAAGATATTTTCTATTTGATCATTTTTTTTTTAATAGAATTTAATATTTTCCTCAGAGTCTGAATTCATTTTTAACCATCTAAAATTTGACTATGATTATCTTTTACTTATTTCTTTTTTTTTCCCCCATTTTGACTAATATCGTCTAGATGTCTGTTTCTATGTTCATGAGTTTGTATCACAGAACTCAAAAAGCATGAGCTATTAAAAACTATAATTTTATAATAAGGCTTCTGTATCATAATTATAAGATATTTGCATCTCGCTTTTTGGGCATTATATGACTATCGACTTTATTACATTGCTTGAAAATCAAGCTAAATATAACTAAAGTTATATTAAATATATTAGATACTAGATTTTAGTTAAAAATTTACAAACCAAACATGATTCTTTACTTTAAGCTCTAAACAGATTGTGATAAAATAATTGGTTTTATACAATCAAATTTATTTTAAATTTGGTAGTTAAGGCTTATATTTTATTGAAAATAACATATTATATTTTGGCTTAAAGTAGTAAATGGAAAGTTGCACTATACTTGAAGCATCATACAATTTGGTCCAAATTCATATTTAATTATAAATAATTCCTTTTCAAATATCTAACAGCTTTGTCTTTATTGGGGTAATATAATAAATTTTAGAAATAGGTGATTAACTAGAAGTTATAGTTCACTAGTAACTTAAACATTTTTAAAGGAGCTTTTGAATCATGCTTAAAATAATTTATTGAGATACCTTTCTTTATTAATCATACCTATAATTTTTATATCGTTATTCAAGGATACTATGTTTCTTGCAAGACCTTGCCCTTCTTATCTCCAGTTTTTCCATTTCTTTTTTTTTCTTAGAATCTTCAGTGGCCTATATAGCTTATTTTTGTAACATACCTCCAAAAACATTTTTCTTCTTCACTATTTTATATTCTTGGTCAACCAATTCTTCTCTCTTTTTTCTCCTTTCCTTGTTTATTTGTTTACCTTTTACTCAGGTTTTTTTGACAACTCTTCACTGTTTTGTATTCTTTTCTTATCATGTATACCCAGTTCCAAAAACATTTTCCTCATATCCACTAATCATAAGTAAGTGGAAAAACGAATATTCCTGACCTTCCATGAGAGCATCTATATTGATCCTATAGCTTCTTAGAACATCTTCTAAACTGTGACTCTTTCATTACAAATACTACAGAAAAAGTTACAGTTCCTTTTGGCAATTGTTTTCCTTTCAATATCATTAGCCATTCATCTATTCAAATAGTAAATTGAGTTTTTGTTTAGTACTTTTAAGGACTCGTTTCAGAAATGAATATTTATAAATAACTTTCTATTTAAAATAATCTTACTAGTCAATTTATTGTTATGGTACTAAATCTAAAAACTTCTTACTATATTATTCATTTTTATTTTATTTTAGATAATTAAGTCTGCATCTCTATGGCATAGGTTCTAGACTGGCTGGGTTGATAATTATTTATTATGTCATCAGCTGTGTATCAATTCGATTGAAATAGGAGACCCTCCCTGAAGTTTATTAAGCCTCTACAATGTGGGTTCCCATGATTGGAGGAAAAACCTGGTGGTTAAGTGTGATGTTGAACGAACCACCTCATTATATAGCAATATGGTCCCTAACATGTACTGAACCCTATACCCTTCATGGATTGTAGTATTACAAATTTTGTGCAGTTGAATGCCAACAATAGCAATTAAATTTTCTTATAGCTTCCTTTTTTGAATGCCATCCGAACCCAATTCTTCTAGAACCCACTTTATTTCTATCCCACAATATTTACCCCTATAAACCTAGATGTGAAGAGAAACTCTGTTACACTTTGTTTTAGTGCTGATTATCTTTTTAGTGGTAAGCTTGCTATTCATCTTTACAAATACATATGCCCATTTTAATTTTTGCAATACTATCACATCTGTTATATTTAACTGTTCAATTATGTTGAAGATTGCATTATTTAGTATTTGTAGCCATCTTAATGCTCCAATTGACTCCTACTTCTTAATATTCTAGGCGATTCCTAAGGTATAGTTCTTCCTTTTAAGAAAATCATTTAACACATTTGAAATCTTTAAGGAACAGTTGGCAGTATTTGTGAATCGGTTTATAATTTTTCACTTTTAATTTCTGTACAGTTATTGGAACTTCATAATTTTGTAGAAAACATAGGCCAAGAATTTCCAGCCTTTGATTTCGTTCTTGAATGTTCCTTGTAGATATTTTTCAGGCCAGATACTTAAAAACGTTTTTGTTATTATTCTTAACATTTATATTTCATAAATGAATCTTCATAAAAAATATTTTGTTGTAAATGAAAATAGAAAATTAAAATAAATCTTTTTAGTTTATAAGAAACCTGAAATAATATTCCTTTTAGACTGTCGCTTTGTGATGTTAAATGGTTCAATGGATAAAAATCTGACTTTCAACTTCTTACACCTTAAATGAATCATACGGTAGAAAAAAATTTTAGTTTCTGTTTTATAATACCTGAATCATAAATAATTTGAGAAAACCCTCCTGAAACACATCCAGTTACCTGTAAATTGCCTAACTAATATTTTAGTGTGTAGGGTTAAACCTCTATAGCCCTTCAAATTGTGCTCCTTTACAGCCTGACAAATTGAAGCAAATCAACTGAAAATTCATTCACCATCTTTATAAAATGACCTTACATCAATAATATAAAAAGAGGTAAAAAAAATATGAATTGTAAAATTTAAATTTAATTTTACAAAATATAAAACATTTTGTTCCAAAAACTTATTACAACATCTTATTAAGAATTGAAATGAAGCTGCTGAATATTTTTAACAGGATTCTTTGTGGATCCAAACAAAAATTATATATTAAAAAAATATAATTAGGTTTTAAAAAAATGGTCAGTACAATGGAGCCAACAAGCAAGTGGGAAATCATATATCTAAAATGGATCAATCTTTTTGCTTAATATATTTAAGACTAATGTTTAAGTTTTAAAGTTTTCTTGGTTGGTCGTAATTGGACATAACTTTAATAATGATGTTTACCACCATTAAGTACTTACTTTTGGTTTTTATTCAGTTAACTCTGATAAATCATCTCTGTATTATCATGGAATTGATAATTAGTTTAAAGGTTGCATAATTAAGTTTAAATAATATCTGTACATATTATAATTTTATGAGTTCCCCACATACATCTATACACATTATAAAACAAAGTCCTCGGCCGCGTTTGTTCGCGGTAAACTCGATAACCACTGCACGGATTTTCCTGCGGTTTTCACCAATAGATAGAGTGATTCACCAGGAAGGTTTAGGTATATAATTTGTCGAGGTTTTGTGTAAATGAGTTGGAATATCGATGAATTTCACCGAAGACGCTGCTTGCCTAATTCCGTGCAATTAACTAACCTGCAAGACAATTCGTATATAAAGAGATATTTGTTTTTGTTTTTATAATTTCTATATAATAACACTAGCTGAGATGGGAAGAAAGAAAATCAAGACTCCTAAAGAAGTTATTCACATGGTCCTTAGTGGCCGGTACATGATAAAAAAAAATATATTACACAGACAAATTATGTAGGCATAATATGAAAATAAAATAAATACATTACACAGACAAATTATGTAATAATATGCCTTATTACCCTAGCAAAGCTGGGGTAAGTCGCTAGTAAATAATAAATATTGATTTTTCTTATTAATTATTTAATAATTAATATTGAACAATTGTTTGTTTTAAGTATTATGACAAATTTTTACTACAGAGTAGTATTATATTGTTTATTATTTATTCATTTAACATTATTTTCTGCTACATTGGGATCTCTAAATTTTGCATATTCCAGTATAATACGGATAGGGATCTTTACCGACTACCTAGCACTGCACAGGTTCGGTACCGCATTTTACACCCCTTCAGATGGAGGTGAATTAACCCTCTCTCTTTAATCCTTGGGGAATTAACCAAGGATTTAATACTTCATATGAAAAAAGTTCCTTCCTTTATAAAAAGAAGTAAGGCCACCAGCCGGTTAGTGAACCCGTGACCTTGGGTATAGAAGGTTACTACACCACAGGTGACCCACAGAGTAGAATTTCCTCTCTGTTAATATCTGATAAATTAGACATGATAGGCAATAACACTTTATGTCACCAAATTAGGAAAAAAAAAATGTTTGTGGTCCCACTCATACCACCAAACATTTTCCATGGTTCCATGGATTCATCCACATATGACACAAACAGATAGAAAAGTTATGATCATATTATCGTAAATCTCAATTTCAATACCAAATATAAATTATGGATCAACAAAAGATGATAAATTATTATTGTTTATGATAAAAAGTAAATTCATGTGGCTGTTCTTGATAGGGTTTTTAAATTTAGTAAGTGCTGTTTCTTTTTTTCTTTATTCTTCTTGTGCCACCTAGTAATGATAAATAAGAATTATAAGACTGAATAAATCATTTTATATTATGTATATTAATAGGCTCTATAATCCTCAATAAAAATTATTAATAGCTTTTATTAACAATCAAATTTTACAGTGTTTATGATTTATTGTACCCATAAAGGTACAAAGTTATTAATGTAGTCTCTTCTTCACTATTTTAACTTTTATAGATATTGACTTCAAGGTGCTATGAAAAAAGATAGCAAAGTAAGAACAATTTTTTTTTTACAGTGGAACCTCCATTATCCAGAGAAGTGGTAAGGAGGGGCTCTATAAAAAATTAAATATCTTGGATAATCAACTTTTGTTGTGAATACATTTATAAAAAGACTAGCTTTTGCTCGGGGCTTCGCTCCCCTGGAATTTGGTCTGCCACTTAAAGTTCGTAAATATTAAATGAATAATTTAATTTTTTTTTTTAACTTTAAGTTACTCGTACATCCAAAATTTCAGATGTGTAACTTCAAAACTGACAGATTCTATACAATCTTTGAACCCCTATTATATTAAAAGGGAAACCCTTGGGGGTGGAATTATCTAAATTTCTTTCTTATATAATACAAAGAACCTATCTGCAAATTTCAAGATGCTAAGTTCCTGATTTGCCTTTAATTATGTATTATAATGAATTCTCCACAGAACATAAAAAAATTGTCTGGGGGCATGTGCCCCCGTGGACCCCCTAAATCTTCCCTTGCTGTAGCCTATGTGTTATTGCTATATTACTCAATGTGTTTGATCCAAATTCTTTCATTAGTTTTTGCGTGAATGAGTAACAAACATACAAACTTTCGCATATATAATATTAATAGGATAGTAGGATATCAAAAAAATAGTTTCACTCATGTTCTTTCTGTTATTTAAACAACTATTATCATGTGATTTGCCTTCAAATATGTACTATAATTCTCCAGAGTACTTAAAAATCTGTCGGGGGGGGAGGAGGGGCACGTGTCCCCGTGCGTCCCCCTCTTATATCCTCACTTGCTATAGCCTATGTGTTATTCTTATGTATAACCTATATTAATGTAAAGTTTCATCCAAATCCGTTCAGTAGTTTATGCGTGAAAGAGAGACAAACATACAAACTTTCACATTTATAATATTAGTAAGATTAAAAACAATGAAATATTATATTTATCAGTCACAAAAAATAGATAATCATTTAATTAAAAAAAATTGTTTAATACGAGTATTAATAAGTTCTTCTATGGGGTTTTGATATCAGGGTCCTGTGTATAGAATGATAAAAGTGTGAAAAATGGAATATTTCAGGTTTGGAGAAAAATAATTATGAATAATCCTTGGAAAAATAATTATGCTAATAAGATATGTGATGTCTCCATTATGGTCCGTGCTAGAATATAACATTAGAGTAATTGGTAGTTTAAAAGGGTCGCTCATGACCCAGTGGGTAGGGGAGGAGGGTTAACAATAAAATATTTATAAACAACTTTTATAAATTATTATAAACAAATTATATTTAAAAAATATGAACATGTTTCAAATAACTATGAAATCTTGATTTTTATGTAATGTATTGGACTGCAATACTTTGTAATATTATCGTTGAAAAAACCAGCTCCCAGTCAATTCATTTATTCTTTTAAACAATGAAGTTTCGTCACTCAAATGTCATTTTCAATATTTTAAAAGCATCAACATCCTATGTTGTAGCTTTTTTAAAGTTACATAGGATGTTGATGCTTTTAAAATATTGAAAATAACGATGAAACTGAAATATATATAATACATATATAAGGTTACAGTAAATATAATAAAGTGATTATTTATGATAATAATAATAAATAAAATTATTTGGAAAAAACGTCAGAATGCTTTGCTTGAATCTCCTGGGTCCCTCCAAATAAATAATAAATTATTTAATACAGTTAAATTTACAATGTCATCTTTAGGGGAAAATGAAAGAAGTATAATAATAATAATAATAAGGCTTAGGGAACCTGAAGGCTCGATCCCAACACCACCTATCTCAGCTTACAGACTTCCATCTACAGGCCACTACCCAAACCCAAATCCGCCAAATCGCTCTTTACAGAATCTTACCCACCTTTGTCTCAGTTTATTCCTCAAACAAAGGTCAGATGGTTCCCAGTCAGCACAGCACTTATTAACTTTTTAAGAATTCGCTCCTTACTCAGTCTAGCAACTTTACAAGCCATCTTTTCCATTTTAATCTTCGTGACGCTATCGCTTGATTAAAATTAAATGCATGCAAGAAAGAAGTATAACTTTTTAAAAAAAGAGAATGACCAAGATTCATAAATATTGGCAAAAGTTATGTACTCTGTAAAAACAAGAGGTGTAAATGTAACATGAGATACAAACTAAGCATAAACATCAGAGCAATGCCTTTTTATCTGAAACAACTACTAACTTTTCTTATTTCATTTAAGCAGAAACTGTGAATCCCTTGAACTTTATTGGGGTGAATTTTTTAATCATATTTCCTTGTCATGGGAAATTCCCATGCCTATAAGATTTCCTACATAATCTTTAATAACCTAATTAATTCAATTATCCCTTTATTTTCCCAAGACATTTTCATTTAGAAATGTATCAACAATCTCCTTTTCATTCTTAATCCTGGAAAAATTAAGAATACATTTAATATAACTTTAATTCTTATCACTCTTTCCTCTGTTTCATAGTTGAAAAATAAATTACCCTTTCTCTTCCCTCATTTCTTGATCTTCTTGTTTTAAAAAATTATGACGTGATGATGGCTGGTTATTCTTTGACTGGTCCACCAAACCAAACATCATATTCAATCGAATACTTTACTACTTTCCTTAACATCCTTATAACAAAAACAAATCGCTAAGAATCTTGTCAATTGGTGTCTTTCTTTATCTGGTTCCAATACCATCAATCTAACATTTGACAACTACCCATCCAACATTATTCAGAAACTTCTGGACTCTTTAAGAAGAAACTATTACCTTAGCTCCTTCTTCTCAACCAACTTTGAGGTTTTTCTTGGCAGATCTTTCCTCATATACCTATTCTTACAGACGATATTAAAAAATTATTTCAATCTACAATCCCTTACTTATGTTTTGGCAAGAAACCACTTAATAATTTTTCTTACCCTTTTATCAGCTTAAAAGATCCTAACCTTTTAAAAAAATACTCTAATATAGCCTATCTGATTTCCTGCTCTGCTCCTTCTTCCTATGTTGGCAAAACAAAAACCCATCTTATTTGCAAACATAAATTCAATAACTTCCAGTTACCCATCCACCTCCAAATTAGCAGAACTTGCTTTGATCCTCAAACATTCCCTTAGCTTTGAACAATCTTTGATCCAACAAGATTTGATCTTTCTAACCTGAATTAAAGACTAATATTAGAATCCATTTGCATACATCTTTAACCCAACTCTGTTAGTCATAAAATTTACAAAATACCTTTATAGTTATATTCACTATTTTTAATTTATTTTCATCTCTATCTATATATATATATATATATATATATATATATATATATAATGTTAAGAATTTTAATTTTATTACAGAATGTATTTATTATAAGAGCAAAACAAAACTGAGATCTTTAATCTCCGTGGGCCAATGATAATTACAGTTTGGGATTGGTTGTAACAATTTAAATTAAAACACAATTTTTATATAATAATCACTCACATTTATCTCATCCAATTGTCTTAAAACTTCTTCACCCATAACAGTGACGCCGAATGACACCGATGCTTCTCTTGACACTTGAAAACTGATCCTTACAGCAGACTGTCAGTGGTAAACTAGCTTGTAGAGATTCTATCTTCAGGACATCCAATCTTAAAGTCATGTAACTTAAGTCCTCACTCAGGGCGTTCTTGAAGAGAGCTCACAAACCTGGGAAGGTCTTCTCCTAAGGACCCCACGCTGCAGAATGCTTGAAAGATGGCGGGAGCTTTGCATTGTCTGTATTGTGTCGCAATGCCATTTGTATGATTTGAAAATCAGTTTTACTTATAGAAATTGTGTTTTTGGTAATTGTGGAGGAAGAGTCTCCCTTCGATAACCTCCAGTTTTGTGACGTAATTTTGACGTCACAGGGGGGAGCGCCTTAGGCGATAACCAGCGAGCTCTACACTTCGCTTCTGGCACTTCTCACTCGCCACACAGCGTTTGGGTTAGAAGGACCTAGCTGGGTTTTTTTTTTTTCTCGGCATTTTTGCATTTCTTTCGACTAATTAAGTATTATAATTATACAAAATGGTAATTACCAACTGAATTTAAGAGGATTGCAAGTATAATAATTAGAAAATTAAAAGAAACATGTATAACTAAGACAATATATAATAATAAAACTGATAAAAATCCATATTTATTCAACTGGGACAAGTTTCTTTAGAATAGTGATATGAAACATAAAATATAAACTATAATGTCTTACAGTATACAATTACAATTTAATAAATACATGAAAATCAAAAAATAATGAATATAAATTAGGAGTTACCTCGCAATAACGAATTAAATCAAAGAAAAAATATAAATACCATAACAATAATTATAAAGAAGAAGAAAACTATTAATATTTACACATATACAAATTTTATGGAAAAGAAAAAAAAAAAAAAAATAATTTAAGAACGTAAAGATATATATATATATATATATATATATATATATATATATATATATATATATATATATATATATATATATATATATATATATATACTACTGCTCATCATTCATCCATCCAAAAAATTTTAATCATAAAACTAATTAAATTTGTTTTGTGGTAAATAAATGCTAAATAAGATATATAATAAATTGGAAGAATTCCTTGCCAAAATCATTTTTATTTTCCTTTCAGAGTCCTCTGTAATGTTTTCAAAACTAATTTTGGTCGAAAGCAACTCAAAGAGATAAGAGTTTCTTTCTTCCTTTGGCTGCATCAACCATTCTTCAACAAAATATCTTCTCGAAATAAAGTTCTCTAAAAAAATGTTGTACTCGAGTGTGCAGACTAAAATGTGTCTTATTATTCATAGGAAAGGTGTAGCTATTAAATATAGGAAAATTAGCCCGGATGCAAAAGGGCCAAAGGCATTTTCATCACTTCAAAGTTTCAAAATAAGGAAAATTTCTCCGGCCATTTAAAAAAAAAATTAATATATTTTGATTATCAGACGACTTTTTTATTTAGAAAAAAAGCACTTACTAGTACAATTAAATATCCATATTCAACGATTGGTTTGATAAAAGCAGGTGAACAATCAATTTGTGAGGTTGAAATGATGCCTTGAATTCCACTGATCTATTCTATTGCTATGATTACTTAAGGCCCTAACCCTCAAGCTGTGAAGTGTGTCAGACTTAAACAAATATTAGATTACCAAGTTTTGTAGTATTGTTTACAATATTCCAATACCATATTTCAGATTTCTAAACATTGACTTTTGTCCTAGCTTGTACTAATCGAAACACAGTCTGCTGCTTTGATTTTGTCCGCCATTTATCAGAAATTTTAGAAGAATAGTTAGCCAATCTTGTTTTAATTTTCCTTTGAGAGTCCTCTGCAAGGTTTCTAACATTTCATTTGGTCGAAAAGAACTATAAAATATAAGGGTGTTACTACCATTTAAAAAAAAAAAAAAACCTTTCTTGAAAATAAGTACTCTAAAATTAAAAAAAAATATATATACTCGAGTGTGCAGGCTATAATGCATCTTATTATTAATGGGAGAGATGCAGCTATGAAATGTATAAAATTTAGCCCGGATACAAGTCATTCCCATATCTTGAAAGTTTCATAATGAGGAAAGATCCGTCATGCATTTAAAAAAAAAAAAATTGATACACTTATATTATCAGAAGATTTTTTTATTGGAAAAAAATAGCACCTATGAGTACATATATTATCGATATTCAACAATTGATTCATATAAAATTAGTAACATTTTAATTTTGTGCGGTTGAAATGAAGCTTTGAATACAACTGATTAAGTCTATTTCTATGGATTCATTACTCCGGACTCTATTACTGATGAGATGAAGTGTGCCAGGCATAAACAAATATTAAACTTCTAGGTTTTGAACAATTGTTTACAATACTCCAATAAAAAATAAAATTTTAAACATGAATTTTGTCCAGCTAGCTCCTACTAATCGAAACACTGTGCGCCACTTCCAAACTGATTATGTGGATAATCAAAGATCTTGTTTTGTCAAAGCAACAATCTAACAGCTTTTGCCACTACACCTACCTATTACAGCTTTGGTCTACCTCTTTCTCTGATATGGTCTATTCCTTCAAAATTCCTCACAGGCCGCTTTCGATAGTCACGATTTTCACAATGGAAGAAAATATTAGTTTTCTCATAACTTCATCTATGATTTTTCATCTGATAGAACTTAAATTATGTAACCTGCACACTGGAATGTTTTTCTTCTTGACTCACTGCTATATCAACTTCATTAAAGTGTAAAATTCTAGTCATAGAATTAAATAAAAGAAATTTATTCAATTTCTTAGAAGTATTTATTTGAACATGGAGTGTTCTTAAAGGAACACGAATTTGTGATAATTATTATTGTTATTATTTTCTATATACTTAACAAACTGTAGGTGCAAATAAATAAATATATGCATTTATATATGTTTCTTGTGTTATCCCTAATTAATTATGCAAACAAAAGTACAATATTACAAAAGACAATAATAATAAATTCATTTTACAAAATTTTGTTGTTCAGGTTTCAAATTGTCGACTTTATCATTTTTTTCTTTTTATCATAATAGGGAGTTCATTTCTGTTCGATAAATTATCAAACATATTTTTTATTTGCAGTTCTGCCAAATTATTCTGGATCCTATTAGCTAATACTTAAAGCATTATTTAGAAGACACAAATATAATGGTTAAAGGAACACCTTTTATCTTCAATCTGACTTCGTAATTATATGTTTATGCAGTCAAATTTTGAGCAGATAATCATTTCACCATTTAATTAATGTTTAGCTGAATTCTTATGAAAGTTATTCTGAACTTTTCTGTGAACAAATCATTGGGATGTGAGGAAAATTGAGATAGTTATAAATGTTTAATTCAACTGTGCCAATAACGGTGCTATAGTTGGTAATGCAAACTGTTACTTTCTTAAATTTTCAAAATAGTCTCAAATAGTATTATATAATATGACCGATTTGGGCAAGAAGAAACATATGTTTGTTAGAAGCGGCAATTTACCCCACTCCCCCTCCCTGACTTGTCTTTCTACCCCCAGGTTGAAAATCCCACTTAGATTCTTAAATTCCTTTAAATAATGCATTGAGGATAACTCTCCTCCTTTCTTCTGTGGACTCTTTAGCTATTATAATCAAAATAAATTTTCTTTATATATTAATTATTCCAAAACTCTATTTTTTTTATGGTTTTCTTAAGTTACCTGTAGCTGAGAAAAGATATTATGTATATGTAATTCATAGAAAATATATATATATATTATCAAAAATTATATTTAATGTACACAAAATTACATTTACATTTAAATAGATAAATTATTTTTACATTATGTTGTTAGTATTTATTAACAGCCCATAAATTCATGTTACATAATACACTATTTACAAATTATGATAATATTGCTTAACAATTTTTTTTTTAGAATAATTTATTGATATCTAAAACTTATATTATCATATAAGTATTATATTATATTATTATATGTAGTTATATTACATCAAGTAAATCTGCTGTATGAACAAAGGACATGAAAAAAAAAACACTTGTGGAGAAACTACCTATTGATAGCACTCCAATAGCTTAGCAATTTAAAAATTTTTTTAGGCAAGACTTTTAAATTTAAATAAAATATAGTTTCGTGTGTAAAGGAGATGGTTGGGGGGTGCAGTCAATAAGAACACCGAATAAGTGAAGTACTTATATTATGTGCCGACGTTTCGACCTACAGTGTAGGTCATCTTCAGGGCTAACAGAGAAACAAACAGAACAAAAATGTAAAAACATTGACTGCACCCCCCAACCATCTCCTTTACATAAGATCATCCAGTCAACCATTTTCATCTCATACTCAAAATATAGTTTCATTGTATAAAAAAAATGTATGCAATAAAAACAACCATCTCACCTTAATAAACATGTGGTGATGTTATGGTATAAATGTAACATAATGTTATAAATGGCATTCATAACATCTACAAAAACACAATAACAAATTTAAAGAGAAAAAAATTCAGCAAAACCATTTGCTCATCACTACCGAGAGACTTAGATAAAAAACAAAATTAATTAATGAATAAAAATAAATATAAATTTAATTCATTTTTCTTTCATAAGTGCATAAGTCTTTTTTCCAATATAATATTTTAAAATAAAAATATAAAAGTTAAAAAGTTATTCATTATGTTATATATACATCATTATACATAATTATCTGTTCAGTTATTTCCCCTCTGAAATTATGGAGAAAGGGACTTATGAGGTCCCCAACCATGCAAGCACTTGGTAAATCGTTTAGATTCTTTTCCTTTTAATGTTAAAACAACTTTCTTGGTCGATCAGGTTGTTTTGCTCGTAAATGTTGTATGTAAACCTTAAAAATAAATTAGAGAAATTAATAATATGCTATGTAGTAATAGTAAATGCAATTTTTAAAATCTGAGACAAAATTAAGTTGGTTTATAAAAAGGGACCTGATTTGGAGAAAATTAGACAGATCTCAGTAAAGTTGGTTAAGGCACATCAATAAATTAATTTCATTGTTATGCTCAGAGCAGAGTTTCCGAAATCTGGTGCAATTTTAAACTAAGTTATATTCCATAAAAAAAGTTTTAATATAAATTAAGTCTCAATCTTATACCTCAGCTGATTTATAAGCTAATTTGACTTCGACTTCACTACATTTCGCACCTAGCCATAAGAAAACTTGTTTCCCATTATCTATATCATGATATCATCATCAGCCAGATCATCCTTAAATAAAGAATTAAATCAGTAATAATTATTACTTTAATTTATCGAATCAATTAATTTGGAGGATGAATCACATAATAATCATAATACCTGGCAAAAATCAGAACACTTCTCTGAAACAGTGAAATAGCCTTTTTCATTTGAGCATCTGAACAGTCTAGTATAAGCCATGAAGTCTCGTAAGGTTTTTTCTCTCCGAGAGCAACCCAGAAGAAATTATCTTGCTCTTTGCCCTCATTAATAATTTGTAAACTGATCCATGGCTAATAGATAAAAGAATTTGATTAAATATAATTTATAAACAAAGTAATTATTAGTTTATTAAAAATTAATTACACTATTCAACATTTCATCTGCAATTTCTCCAATGAGACGATTATCATCTCTGCTTGCTTTTGAACCAATCCACGCATATACTATTACAGAAGATTCTTCACTGTCAAACGGCACTTTTAATATATAGCTAAAACAATATGTTGTAAATTAAAACAGCATAAGTGTTAATAGTTGTTATGTACATAACATTTTGGTCATAGAGACTGTGCCTGTTGTCAGCGACTTTTTGTTATGGTTATATTTATTAATTATGGTTATGGTTATATTATAATTATTTCCTCTCGAAGATTTTTTTTATTCCTACATTAAAGCACTAACATTTTCAAATGCTTTTTACTGCTAATAATAAAAAAGATAATTTACTGAAGCTATTTCTTATCTATTTTGAGACTGAAACACCTAATACCACTGAATTTTACTTTGTTCTAAGATGTAATAAACAGGGTTGCATAAAACAATTCTTTGCTACTCCAACTTTTCACTTATATTAAAATAACTCATTAAACAAAACTCCAGCATGTTCAAGACTTTTTCAATTTGTTGTTATTTAACTATTTATTAAGGTTATTAAAATATGTAAGGAACAGTTATTCATGTTTATCTTCAAGATTCTATAAAAATAAGTTTCCTTTTTAAAATAGAATTGAATACCAGTTATTTATGTATTTTGATTTGTATCATTTGTTGTTAATTATAAATCTAGTTTTAACCAGTGATACATTATAATCAAAATGTATCTCTTCACAGAGGCTACCTGAACTCCCTGGATCATAGTACCATCAGATAGGAACACAATATATTATATAAATATATAAAGAATATTAAACTTCATCCAACTTACCAGAAAGCTGAGTTCAAGGCTGTAGCATCTGGCCTGATTTGTACAAGCCTAGTGCACAAAGCTTCACCATTAGCTCTTAAATGATAAAATTCAACTGGTGGTGGTTGATTTGGTTCTTTTATTGCATACCTTTTACCACAGTGTATGACAAATTTTCTCTTGAAGTATGCTAGAAATTTGATATTCTCTTATTGTTGGTGAGTTCTTACTACCTCCAATTTATCTCCGAAGAGAATTTTGAATTTCTTCTGTAAGGTAAATAAAACAATTATCGACCAAACATAAATTAACTACATTATTACCTCAAAGAAAATAACATACTGAATACTTTAAATAAAACAATCAAATCTCAATGTAAATTTCAAAAGGAAAATAAATGAAGAAAGAAATTGTTTTACGTAAATAATTTTTATCGTTTCAATGTTCAGCTTTAGATTAATTTTGTTCTTATTAATAAACGAATCAGGTTGGAAATTTGTCGTAATAAAGAATTAGATCCCCAGGTTGACGCTTCGAGTAAAGTCACAAGTTTTCACTTTCCATTTCCCTCTTTTACATTCTTGAGAACAAAAATAATTCTATTATAGACTGTATATAGTAACTATTACTGACTGTATATAGATTAACGAATCAACTACATACTGTTCAGGTCATGTATTGATGAAATGATTAAAATAATTTACATATTTCCTATAATTACACTCCTTTTTCATACTAATTATTTTTATTGTCGAGGAAATTAAAAATAAAACAAATGAAAAGCTAAAACTTGTTATGACTTGGAAAAACTGGTATCTGTTCTGCTAAACACTGAACTTATATTTGCAAACAAAATAAATAAATAAAAGAAAATAATGTTCAGCAATATGTTATGCGCTTTTTATGAGGGTAAAAATTAATCAATTTCATAATTAAAATTAATGAAGAATAAAATCAGTGTACTAACCTAAACGTAAATGTTAGCCAACCCATGTTTCCAGCATCTCTTCCTTGCCATAAATAAAATAACGTACTGGCAGTCATCTTCTGATGGATCTCCACCTTCTTCATGCTCTACTCCTTCATCACTAGCTACCCAGTATCTGCATAGAAGAATGTAAAAATCTCCAAAATAAAAATGACCTAAAATGTCAAACAGAAAGCAATTGAACAAATTACAATTTAAAAAATAAGGTGTTATTGTTTTAATTTAAAATAAATATTTTATCATAAAATCAGATTGAGATAATATTTGATCAAAGACATTATTTGAAGGTCTTTTTCAAATCTTCTTACTTGACAAGTAAAAAATAAATACATCATCGATAATTGTTTGCTTATTCATTAACGACACTTAATGTCACTTTAAGCTGCTTTGGCTAATCAGATGATGCTACAGTGCAAGTCCTAAATTTTGCCTATCCAGGTGCTATATAACTAGGATAGGGATCTTTAACGAGTATCTGGCATTGCACAAGCCTGGACCTCCATTTCATGTCCCATCCGAAGGATGGCATAACTAAGGATTTCTTATTCATTCATCCTAAAAATCCTAGGGGCCATTAGCTGGGCTGTGAACCCATAATATTTGGGAATTATACATTGTTAGGCTATCCAATTCGCCACAGGTGATCCTTATTGATTGTAGTAAAAGATTAAACTGTTTGAATCATCCATTCACATTTGTGGTAATTTTTAAAAATTACAGGAAATACGTTTTTCTAATTTTTACAAGACTTATCAAACAAAATAAGTTGATAAAGCCAATGTTACAAAAAACAACAACTTTCCCACAAGATATTAATTTAAAAGTTACCAATCTCTTCTTCCGGGAGTCGAACAAACTTCTTTCCTTCAAGAACAAAAGCCTCCATTGTCTCCAGATCATCATTCCACTCATCCATTAAATGCTGTGCTTCAGAAGGTGACATTGGAGGTTGCCTTGGAGTGAAAAGAGCTGCCAAATCAGCCTAAAGAAATCATAATTAGTAAGAGATGAAGATAATCTAATTGAGACAAAATTGAGTGGCATTAATTAATATCATATTTTACCTTTGTTTCTTGCTGTATGGCCCCACTTATCAAGATCGGCTCCTGTTCTAGAAACTGATTCAGCTCTACGAGTGAAATCTACTGGGATCACATCATCCCATCCAGCAAACTTGGCTTTGAAAAGCTGCAATTCAGTTCCTTCTAGTAACCATTGGCCTCATGGACCTCTTTCAACCATTGTGAATAACTCATGTGCCAATTTCAGAGCTGCAGCTCGAACCAGCCTAGTTGATTTTTCACCGAACCTAGACAAATTTTTTAAAAATAAATAAAAATTGAACTAAACATACTTTCATAGTGTCACATTTACATGTTACAATTAATTTTCTGCTACTTCACTTTATTTGCCAATCATTTATCAAAACCATTTGAGTTTTGCTTATCAAAACAAGGATTAAAAAAAAAAAATTCTGTACCACTACAAATCATGCAGAGTAACAAGTTCAGTACTTCATAAGGACAGAACTTTTTCATAGGCAATGGTCATGCAAGGATGCATTAATTATTAATTAAGAAATAAAATATATAATTTATTTGTTCACTGCATCAGCTTAAAATGAATGGCCAAGAATGAGTTGAAACCTCAATTTTAGTTTGGTATAGTTGATATAAATCAAAATGATTCAAGCAGTTGTCACTATAAAACTTTCTTTGATTGTAGTACATTTACAAAAATAAGTCATAAAATACACAAGTCAATAATAGCCTGACACTTAAGTAAACGCTTCTGTTGGCAAGTAATGCCCTTATCCCCACTATTTAGCTCGCTTACCTTTGCATTATCTTGGAGTTATTATTGTTGTTCGAGTTTGACCCTTAGACTTCATTTTGGACTTTTTTATATTATATTTCAAACTTGGCTTTCTTTGGACTCAGTTGCAATAGATGAGTTCCCTCAATTTCCCGACCACACCTACTCAGTCCCACCTCCGATTTTACCTCAGATTGTTTTTACTTATGAGTTCCCTTAAACTAGTACAGATTAAATGATGAAAAACCTTGACTCACCACACAAACACATCAAGGTAGTAAACATTTTTGCTATTGAGAAGATTGTGGTCAAGTTTATTGTTCGGAAGTTCAACCTGAGGCAGTTCCAAATACCCCATCCCAAGTTTAACCTGGTACAGCCTGGGGTCGACTGGTTTCAATTCATCACTTACATGCTCCTGGAAAATCAACATTAGTAGTCAACAAAACATCTATTACACCATATTTTATTTTATAATCATAATTATCTTAATATCCTTAGGATCATCAGATGGTTCGCCACTTGCTTCAACAAGAGCTTCCAAAATTCAGATAGACTTATTCTTTTACAATAAACATATTATATTCACAAGCATAGACACTTTTTCAAAACGTTTATATGCACAAATTATTAATTCCAAAAACGCTATGACGATTTGTCAATCTTTAGAAAAATACTTTATTCGGATATAGCATAAAGTATTTTTCTAAAGATTGACAAATCGTCATAGCGTTTTTGGAATTAATTATTTGTGCATGTAAACGTTTTGAAAAAGTGTCTATGCTTGTGAATATAATATGTTTATTATAAAAGAATAAGTCTATCAGAATTTTGGAAAGCTCTTGGTGGATGTTGCTAATAAAATTAATCGATCACAGTAGGCTACTAGAGTGTCAAAAGAATTCTGATTTTACATTACAAAAAAATAAAATAAAATAAAAGTTTTTTTAAACCTCTCTTTGTATGCTTATTTATATTTCAATAAAATAGAGCCAAAACTCAAAAAGAAACACTATTATTTATTATAATGCAATTGGGAAAAACCACAATGGAAAGCCTTATGTTTCAAATCTAGTAATACACACGCTTACCAGTCGACGTTTCGCCTATTCAGGCATTATCAAGACACAAAAACAAAAAAGGGTTATGTGAATCACATCTCGAAGAAAAGGTGCAATACATCCCAACGATCAACAGCCCAAACAGGCTCCAAACCTGAGACAGCACCCCACCACCAAGACGTTCACATACAACCTAGTTGAACGTCTTGGTGGTGGGGTGCTGTCTCATGTTTGGGCTGTTGATCGTTGGGATATATTGCACTTTTTTCTTCGAGATGTGATTCACATAACCCTTTTTTGTTTTTGTTTCTTGATAATGCCTGAATAGGCGAAACCTCGACTGGTAAGCGTGTGTATTACTAGATTTGAAACATAAGGCTTTCCATTGTGGTTTTTCCCAATTGCATTATAATAAATTATTTATATTTCTATATTTACCGTAAGTACTCCTGTAAAGAGATACTCAAATAGTAAAATTACCACTTAAATAAGTGAAAGGTGTATTGCTTCCGTACAATATAAGGTTTAATAGAGTTATAGACAAGGTTATTCAATCAATGCCCAATGTTTCTGTGTAAATCATAACTTCCTGTTGTCAACCAGAATCAAATTTGTAAGCATTCTCACTAATCCTCAACATAATTTATGTTTCAAATATTTCTTTTCAGTAAACAATCGTTATGCAACCTGGATAGAAGTTTACAAATTGAAATGTAAAAATAACATTTCAACTATTGGGCAATGGCTTCAAATAAGTTGTATTCAGAATACGAGTGCATAGTTGTAAAGAGATAATTATGATTTCGAACAAATGGAACATGAAGTTAACTCAGGAGGATGATTAATGGTAGTTTGAAGGATGAAAACGACATTTCAAGGTATTCAAAATTAGGTGTTGCTTAGAATATTTGGTATAAAAAAAATCACGTATATATGAAAATATAGGAGTTTGCAAAATGCTCTATAGCAGAGCTTGGACCCAGTAATTGTAATTGAAGTGATAGCATCATGAAGATCAAGAAGGTTAACAATGTTGTTGGGTTTGGTAACAAATGAATTTCTGAAAAAGTAATACGTACTGAGTGAACTAATAAGCATTGTAGGGATAGATCAAGGCCTAGATGTTTGGATTGCATTAATGGTGATCTTACTAATTTGTGTTTTGGCAGCAATCGATTGACGGAAGTTTGTAAATAGTGATTAGTGGTATCAGCATTGAGTCTTTGGGTTCACTATGGCTTTTATTATTATTATCATGTGACTGTTCCATTTAGTGTTGGGGTCAACTGTGGTCTAATGGTTAGCATAAAAACCTACTAAACTCAAGATGGTGAGTTCATAGCCCGGCAGGTGGCCCTAGGAATTTTTAAAGGAAGAAAAAAATCCTAGGTTATGCTGCCCTTCAGAATAGACTTTATCAGGGGTCCTGAGCCTGTACGATGTCAGGTACTCGTTAAAAATCCCTATCCAAATTAAACCTGGGTAGGCAAAATTTAGAGCCTCACTGTAGCATCGTCCGATTAGCTATAGCACCATAAAGTGACGTTAAATAAAAAAACACATTTGGCTACTATGTGCATCAATAGATGGTTAACATTTCTTTAAAAACTGATAAATAAAATAAAATGTCAGTAAATTTTTAAAACTTGTTTATATCCAGTATCACTTAAATTTCTTATTTTTATTTTTTTATAACAAGAATATTAATGCTGAAAACGTATGCCAAAACCCCCAAAATCAAAACTATAAATCATAATTAAATTGATACCTTCAAGAGTGGTAATTACACTGAATTGAGAATAAACTTGGGCAATAGTAGTTTCTTCAGTCCCAGTTCTATGAAATTCGTCTCTCATAGCCCTTAATAAAAACTGGTTAATTGCACTGCATTTTCTAAAATCATATAAAAGAAAATATATTAATAACATTATAACATTTTAAGATTAAAAAATAAAGACAATTTTTATTAAAATACTGGCAACAAAATTACTTAGCATTAACTAAATTATTTAATAAAAAATAAAATTTTAAGTGTGTCTAAAATCATATTTTAATATATACTTAATTGCTGTGACCCTCGTTCCTGTAAATATTTCAACCAGAGCCTTCTCTATGTGAGATACTTTAACAACTTCTGAATCAGAAGATATTATTTCTGTTGCGTGACGACATATCTCCAATATACTCTTCGAGCATCTCCACTAACAGCAGCTTCTTTTCTAGTAAAAGAATAATATACAAATTAACACAGACTAACACTCTTATTTATGATAAATAAATTATACATGATATCATGAATGAATAAAAATTTACAAATGGTAAAATGGTTATTAATTATACTTTACCTTGCTACTATCTGAATTGCATCAACATGAACAGAAATAAAGAATAATAAAATCATTAAAAATAATCATTTGTAAAATCCATAATAGGCTTGTACAGCGATTTATTTTCTATTTTACTTATATTCCAAATTCAAACATTAGGCACATAAAAAAAGAAATTAGTAGATGAGAAAGGAATCACACTGTATTAGAATGCAATATTAGTAACACATAAACATCAAGCAGCATATAACAAAATAAGAGGGTAGTATATAGGCATGCGACTGCAATTATTGAAACCTGTAATGAATTAAGTCCAAATATTCTTTGCATTGTGATGTGCACTGAGGGACAGCTACTTTCCTAGTAAAAGAATTATATACAAATTAACACAGACTAACAATCTTATTTATGATAATATATATTTTTATGATAAATAAATTATATTATACATGATATAATGAATGGATAAAAATCTACAAATGGTAAAATGGTTATTAATTATACTTTACCTTGCTACTATCTGAATTGCATCAACATGAAAGTTTGAGCTGGACCCAATGCGATGCAAGAAGAATTTCTGGAGTTGTTGAAATGTGTAAGGCTGAAAAACAAGGCGAGTAAGAGCCTGAAAAAAGAACGGAAATAAAGAATAAGAAAATCATTAAAAATAATCATTTGTAAAATCCATAATAGGCTGGTACAGCGATTTTACTTATTTTCTATTTTACTTATATTCCAAATTCAAACATTAGGCACATAAAATAAGAAATTAGTAGATGAGAAAGGAATCACACTGTATTATAATGCAATATTAGTAACACATAAACATCAAGCAGCATATAACAATATAAGAGGGTAGTATATAGGCATGCGACTGCAATTATTGAAATTACCTGTAGTATGGAAAAGAGAATCGGTAATCATTTCATCTAAAAATGAACATGGAATGAATAATTCCAAAATGAAACATTAGGCATATAAAAAAAGAAATTAGTAGATGAGAAAGGAATCACACTGTATTTTTGAATCCAATATTAGTAACACATAAACATCAAGTAGCATATAACAATTTAAGAGAGTAGTATATAGGCATGCGACTTCAATTATTGAAATTACCTGTAGTATGGAAAAGAGAATCGGTAATCGTTTCATCTAAAAATGAACATGGAATGAATAATTCCAAAATGAAACATTAGGCATATAAAAAAAGAAATTAGTAGATGAGAAAGGAATCACACTGTATTTTTGAATGCAATATTAGTAAGACATAAACATCAAGTAGCATATAACAATTTAAGAGGATAGTATATAGGCATGCGACTGCAATTATTGAAATTACCTGTAATGAATTAAGTCCAAATATTCTTTGCATTGTGATGTGCACTTGGGGGCAGTTAAAAGGTTCGGAAATGACTCCACGTAGAAACCAAACGTAAAAAACTTCATCTATGCCGAAACTGGCATCAAAAAACTTGGTTTCGGAAAAAAACTTGGTCCTGCTAGATCCTACTAATGCAAACACTGTATGGCGAGTGAGAAGTGCCGGTAGCGAAATATAGAGGGCGCTGTTTATCGCCTACGTCACGAAAATGGCAGTGGACCGAAGGGAGACTCTTCCTCCACAATTACCTCCCTAAATAAAAATAAAACTATCGATGATTTGCTTATCAATCGGACTACCGTAAAGTTGACATAGATTTATGATTAGTTTAATTAAGTGGTAATTGTGGAGGAAGAGTCTCCCTTCGGTCCACTGCCATTTTCGTGACGTAGGCGATAAACAGCGCCCTCTATATTTCGCTACCGGCACTTCTCACTCGCCATACAGTGTTTGCATTAGTAGGATCTAGCAGGACCAAGTTTTTTTCCGAAACCAAGTTTTTTGATGCCAGTTTCGGCATAGATGAAGTTTTTTACGTTTGGTTTCTACGTGGAGTCATTTCCGAACCTTTTAACTGCCCCCAAGTGCACATCACAATGCAAAGAATATTTGGACTTAATTCATTACAGGTAATTTCAATAATTGCAGTCGCATGCCTATATACTATCCTCTTAAATTGTTATATGCTACTTGATGTTTATGTCTTACTAATATTGCATTCAAAAATACAGTGTGATTCCTTTCTCATCTACTAATTTCTTTTTTTATATGCCTAATGTTTCATTTTGGAATTATTCATTCCATGTTCATTTTTAGATGAAACGATTACCGATTCTCTTTTCCATACTACAGGTAATTTCAATAATTGAAGTCGCATGCCTATATACTACTCTCTTAAATTGTTATATGCTACTTGATGTTTATGTGTTACTAATATTGGATTCAAAAATACAGTGTGATTCCTTTCTCATCTACTAATTTCTTTTTTTATATGCCTAATGTTTCATTTTGGAATTATTCATTCCATGTTCATTTTTAGATGAAATGATTACCGATTCTCTTTTCCATACTACAGGTAATTTCAATAATTGCAGTCGCATGCCTATATACTACCCTCTTATATTGTTATATGCTGCTTGATGTTTATGTGTTACTAATATTGCATTATAATACAGTGTGATTCCTTTCTCATCTACTAATTTCTTATTTTATGTGCCTAATGTTTGAATTTGGAATATAAGTAAAATAGAAAATAAGTAAAATCGCTGTACCAGCCTATTATGGATTTTACAAATGATTATTTTTAATGATTTTCTTATTCTTTATTTCCGTTCTTTTTTCAGGCTCTTACTCGCCTTGTTTTTCAGCCTTACACATTTCAACAACTCCAGAAATTCTTCTTGCATCGCATTGGGTCCAGCTCAAACTTTCATGTTGATGCAATTCAGATAGTAGCAAGGTAAAGTATAATTAATAACCATTTTACCATTTGTAGATTTTTATCCATTCATTATATCATGTATAATATAATTTATTTATCATAAAAATATATATTATCATAAATAAGATTGTTAGTCTGTGTTAATTTGTATATAATTCTTTTACTAGGAAAGTAGCTGTCCCTCAGTGCACATCACAATGCAAAGAATATTTGGACTTAATTCATTACAGGTTTCAATAATTGCAGTCGCATGCCTATATACTACCCTCTTATTTTGTTATATGCTGCTTGATGTTTATGTGTTACTAATATTGCATTCTAATACAGTGTGATTCCTTTCTCATCTACTAATTTCTTTTTTTATGTGCCTAATGTTTGAATTTGGAATATAAGTAAAATAGAAAATAAATCGCTGTACAAGCCTATTATGGATTTTACAAATGATTATTTTTAATGATTTTATTATTCTTTATTTCTGTTCATGTTGATGCAATTCAGATAGTAGCAAGGTAAAGTATAATTAATAACCATTTTACCATTTGTAAATTTTTATTCATTCATGATATCATGTATAATTTATTTATCATAAATAAGAGTGTTAGTCTGTGTTAATTTGTATATTATTCTTTTACTAGAAAAGAAGCTGCTGTTAGTGGAGATGCTCGAAGAGTATATTGGAGATATGTCGTCACGCAACAGAAATAATATCTTCTGATTCAGAAGTTGTTAAAGTATCTCACATAGAGAAGGCTCTGGTTGAAATATTTACAGGAACGAGGGTCACAGCAATTAAGTATATATTAAAATATGATTTTAGACACACTTAAAATTTTATTTTTTATTAAATAATTTAGTTAATGCTAAGTAATTTTGTTGCCAGTATTTTAATAAAAATTGTCTTTATTTTTTAATCTTAAAATGTTATAATGTTATTAATATATTTTCTTTTATATGATTTTAGAAAATGCAGTGCAATTAACCAGTTTTTATTAAGGGCTATGAGAGACGAATTTCATAGAACTGGGACTGAAGAAACTACTATTGCCCAAGTTTATTCTCAATTCAGTGTAATTACCACTCTTGAAGGTATCAATTTAATTATGATTTATAGTTTTGATTTTGGGGGTTTTGGCATACGTTTTCAGCATTAATATTCTTGTTATAAAAAAATAAAAATAAGAAATTTAAGTGATACTGGATATAAACAAGTTTTAAAAATTTACTGACATTTTATTTTATTTATCAGTTTTTAAAGAAATGTTAACCATCTATTGATGCACATAGTAGCCAAATGTGTTTTTTTATTTAACGTCACTTTATGGTGCTATAGCTAATCGGACGATGCTACAGTGAGGCTCTAAATTTTGCCTACCCAGGTTTAATTTGGATAGGGATTTTTAACGAGTACCTGACATCGTACAGGCTCAGGACCCCTGATAAAGTCTATTCTGAAGGGCAGCATAACCTAGGATTTTTTTCTTCCTTTAAAAATTCCTAGGGCCACCTGCCGGGCTATGAACTCACCATCTTGAGTTTAGTAGGTTTTTATGCTAACCATTAGACCACAGTTGACCCCAACACTAAATGGAACAGTCACATGATAATAATAATAAAAGCCATAGTGAACCCAAAGACTCAATGCTGATACCACTAATCACTATTTACAAACTTCCGTCAATCGATTGCTGCCAAAACACAAATTAGTAAGATCACCATTAATGCAATCCAAACATCTAGGCCTTGATCTATCCCTACAATGCTTATTAGTTCACTCAGTACGTATTACTTTTTCAGAAATTCATTTGTTACCAAACCCAACAACATTGTTAACCTTCTTGATCTTCATGATGCTATCACTTCAATTACAATTACTGGGTCCAAGCTCTGCTATAGAGCATTTTGCAAACTCCTATATTTTCATATATACGTGATTTTTTTTATACCAAATATTCTAAGCAACACCTAATTTTGAATACCTTGAAATGTCGTTTTCATCCTTCAAACTACCATTAATCATCCTCCTGAGTTAACTTCATGTTCCATTTGTTCGAAATCATAATTATCTCTTTACAACTATGCACTCGTATTCTGAATACAACTTATTTGAAGCCATTGCCCAATAGTTGAAATGTTATTTTTACATTTCAATTTGTAAACTTCTATCCAGGTTGCATAACGATTGTTTACTGAAAAGAAATATTTGAAACATAAATTATGTTGAGGATTAGTGAGAATGCTTACAAATTTGATTCTGGTTGACAACAGGAAGTTATGATTTACACAGAAACATTGGGCATTGATTGAATAACCTTGTCTATAACTCTATTAAACCTTATATTGTACGGAAGCAATACACCTTTCACTTATTTAAGTGGTAATTTTACTATTTGAGTATCTCTTTACAGGAGTACTTACGGTAAATATAGAAATATAAATAATTTATTATAATGCAATTGGGAAAAACCACAATGGAAAGCCTTATGTTTCAAATCTAGTAATACACACGCTTACCAGTCGAGGTTTCGCCTATTCAGGCATTATCAAGAAACAAAAACAAAAAAGGGTTATGTGAATCACATCTCGAAGAAAAAAGTGCAATATATCCCAACGATCAACAGCCCAAACATGAGACAGCACCCCACCACCAAGACGTTCAACTAGTTGTATGTTGAACGTCTTGGTGGTGGGGTGCTGTCTCAGGTTTGGAGCCTGTTTGGGCTGTTGATCGTTGGGATGTATTGCACCTTTTTCTTCGAGATGTGATTCACATAACCCTTTTTTGTTTTTGTGTCTTGATAATGCCTGAATAGGCGAAACGTCGACTGGTAAGCGTGTGTATTACTAGATTTGAAACATAAGGCTTTCCATTGTGGTTTTTCCCAATTGCATTATAATAAATAATAGTGTTTCTTTTTGAGTTTTGGCTCTATTTTATTGAAATATAAATAAGCATACAAAGAGAGGTTTAAAAAAACTTTTATTTTATTTTATTTTTTTGTAATGTAAAATCAGAATTCTTTTGACACTCTAGTAGCCTACTGTGATCGATTAATTTTATTAGCAACATCCACCAAGAGCTTTCCAAAATTCTGATAGACTTATTCTTTTATAATAAACATATTATATTCACAAGCATAGACACTTTTTCAAAACGTTTACATGCACAAATAATTAATTCCAAAAACGCTATGACGATTTGTCAATCTTTAGAAAAATACTTTATGCTATATCCGAATAAAGTATTTTTCTAAAGATTGACAAATCGTCATAGCGTTTTTGGAATTAATAATTTGTGCATATAAACGTTTTGAAAAAGTGTCTATGCTTGTGAATATAATATGTTTATTGTAAAAGAATAAGTCTATCTGAATTTTGGAAGCTCTTGTTGAAGCAAGTGGCGAACCATCTGATGATCCTAAGGATATTAAGATAATTATGATTATAAAATAAAATATGGTGTAATAGATGTTTTGTTGACTACTAATGTTGATTTTCCAGGAGCATGTAAGTGATGAATTGAAACCAGTCGACCCCAGGCTGTACCAGGTTAAACTTGGGATGGGGTATTTGGAACTGCCTCAGGTTGAACTTCCGAACAATAAACTTGACCACAATCTTCTCAATAGCAAAAATGTTTACTACCTTGATGTGTTTGTGTGGTGAGTCAAGGTTTTTTCATCATTTAATCTGTACTAGTTTAAGGGAACTCATAAGTAAAAACAATCTGAGGTAAAATCGGAGGTGGGACTGAGTAGGTGTGGTCGGGGAAATTGAGGGAACTCATCTATTGCAACTGAGTCCAAAGAAAGCCAAGTTTGAAATATAATATAAAAAAGTCCAAAATGAAGTCTAAGGGTCAAACTCGAAACAACAATAATAACTCCAAGATAATGCAAAGGTAAGCGAGCTAAATAGTGGGGATAAGGGCATTACTTGCCAACAGAAGCGTTTACTTAAGTGTCAGGCTATTATTGACTTGTGTATTTTATTGACTTATTTTTGTAAATGTACTACAATCAAAGAAAGTTTTATAGTGACAACTGCTTGAATCATTTTGATTTATATCAACTATACCAAACTAAAATTGAGGTTTCAACTCATTCTTGGCCATTCATTTTAAGCTGATGCAGTGAACAAATAAATTATATATTTTATTTCTTAATTAATAATTAATGCATCCTTGCATGACCATTGCCTATGAAAAAGTTCTGTCCTTATGAAGTACTGAACTTGTTACTCTGCATGATTTGTAGTGGTACAGAATTTTTTTTTTTTAAATCCTTGTTTTGATAAGCAAAACTCAAATGGTTTTGATAAATGATTGGCAAATAAAGTGAAGTAGCAGAAAATTAATTGTAACATGTAAATGTGACACTATGAAAGTATGTTTAGTTCAATTTTTATTTATTTTTAAAAAATTTGTCTAGGTTCGGTGAAAAATCAACTAGGCTGGTTCGAGCTGCAGCTCTGAAATTGGCACATGAGTTATTCACAATGGTTGAAAGAGGTCCAGAGGCAATGGTTACTAGAAGGAACTGAATTGCAGCTTTTCAAAGCCAAGTTTGCTGGATGGGATGATGTGATCCCAGTAGATTTCACTCGTAGAGCTGAATCAGTTTCTAGAACAGGAGCCGATCTTGATAAGTGGGCCATACAGCAAGAAACAAAGGTAAAATATGATATTAATTAATGCCACTCAATTTTGTCTCAATTAGATTATCTTCATCTCTTACTAATTATGATTTCTTTAGGCTGATTTGGCAGCTCTTTTCACTCCAAGGCAACCTCCAATGTCACCTTCTGAAGCACAGCATTTAATGGATGAGTGGAATGATGATCTGGAGACAATGGAGGCTTTTGTTCTTGAAGGAAAGAAGTTTGTTCGACTCCCGGAAGAAGAGATTGGTAACTTTTAAATTAATATCTTGTGGGAAAGTTGTTGTTTTTGTAACATTGGCTTTATCAACTTATTTTGTTTGATAAGTCTTGTAAAAATTAGAAAAACGTATTTCCTGTAATTTTTAAAAATTACCACAAATGTGAATGGATGATTCAAACAGTTTAATCTTTTACTACAATCAATAAGGATCACCTGTGGCGAATTGGATAGCCTAACAATGTATAATTCCCAAATATTATGGGTTCACAGCCCAGCTAATGGCCCCTAGGATTTTTAGGATGAATGAATAAGAAATCCTTAGTTATGCCATCCTTCGGATGGGACATGAAATGGAGGTCCAGGCTTGTGCAATGCCAGATACTCGTTAAAGATCCCTATCCTAGTTATATAGCACCTGGATAGGCAAAATTTAGGACTTGCACTGTAGCATCATCTGATTAGCCAAAGCAGCTTAAAGTGACATTAAGTGTCGTTAATGAATAAGCAAACAATTATCGATGATGTATTTATTTTTTACTTGTCAAGTAAGAAGATTTGAAAAAGACCTTCAAATAATGTCTTTGATCAAATATTATCTCAATCTGATTTTATGATAAAATATTTATTTTAAATTAAAACAATAACACCTTATTTTTTAAATTGTAATTTGTTCAATTGCTTTCTGTTTGACATTTTAGGTCATTTTTATTTTGGAGATTTTTACATTCTTCTATGCAGATACTGGGTAGCTAGTGATGAAGGAGTAGAGCATGAAGAAGGTGGAGATCCATCAGAAGATGACTGCCAGTACGTTATTTTATTTATGGCAAGGAAGAGATGCTGGAAACATGGGTTGGCTAACATTTACGTTTAGGTTAGTACACTGATTTTATTCTTCATTAATTTTAATTATGAAATTGATTAATTTTTACCCTCATAAAAAGCGCATAACATATTGCTGAACATTATTTTCTTTTATTTATTTATTTTGTTTGCAAAATATAAGTTCAGTGTTTAGCAGAACAGATACCAGTTTTTCCAAGTCATAACAAGTTTTAGCTTTTCATTTGTTTTATTTTTAATTTCCTCGACAATAAAAATATTAGTATGAAAAAGGAGTGTAATTATAGGAAATATGTAAATTATTTTAATCATTTCATCAATACATGACCTGAACAGTATGTAGTTGATTCGTTAATCTATATACAGTCAGTAATAGTTACTATATACAGTCTATAATAGAATTATTTTTGTTCTCAAGAATGTAAAAGAGGGAAATGGAAAGTGAAAACTTGTGACTTTACTCGAAGCGTCAACCTGGGGATCTAATTCTTTATTACGACAAATTTCCAACCTGATTCGTTTATTAATAAGAACAAAATTAATCTAAAGCTGAACATTGAAACGATAAAAATTATTTACGTAAAACAATTTCTTTCTTCATTTATTTTCCTTTTGAAATTTACATTGAGATTTGATTGTTTTATTTAAAGTATTCAGTATGTTATTTTCTTTGAGGTAATAATGTAGTTAATTTATGTTTGGTCGATAATTGTTTTATTTACCTTACAGAAGAAATTCAAAATTCTCTTCGGAGATAAATTGGAGGTAGTAAGAACTCACCAACAATAAGAGAATATCAAATTTCTAGCATACTTCAAGAGAAAATTTGTCATACACTGTGGTAAAAGGTATGCAATAAAAGAACCAAATCAACCACCACCAGTTGAATTTTATCATTTAAGAGCTAATGGTGAAGCTTTGTGCACTAGGCTTGTACAAATCAGGCCAGATGCTACAGCCTTGAACTCAGCTTTCTGGTAAGTTGGATGAAGTTTAATATTCTTTATATATTTATATAATATATTGTGTTCCTATCTGATGGTACTATGATCCAGGGAGTTCAGGTAGCCTCTGTGAAGAGATACATTTTGATTATAATGTATCACTGGTTAAAACTAGATTTATAATTAACAACAAATGATACAAATCAAAATACATAAATAACTGGTATTCAATTCTATTTTAAAAAGGAAACTTATTTTTATAGAATCTTGAAGATAAACATGAATAACTGTTCCTTACATATTTTAATAACCTTAATAAATAGTTAAATAACAACAAATTGAAAAAGTCTTGAACATGCTGGAGTTTTGTTTAATGAGTTATTTTAATATAAGTGAAAAGTTGGAGTAGCAAAGAATTGTTTTATGCAACCCTGTTTATTACATCTTAGAACAAAGTAAAATTCAGTGGTATTAGGTGTTTCAGTCTCAAAATAGATAAGAAATAGCTTCAGTAAATTATCTTTTTTATTATTAGCAGTAAAAAGCATTTGAAAATGTTAGTGCTTTAATGTAGGAATAAAAAAAATCTTCGAGAGGAAATAATTATAATATAACCATAACCATAATTAATAAATATAACCATAACAAAAAGTCGCTGACAACAGGCACAGTCTCTATGACCAAAATGTTATGTACATAACAACTATTAACACTTATGCTGTTTTAATTTACAACATATTGTTTTAGCTATATATTAAAAGTGCCGTTTGACAGTGAAGAATCTTCTGTAATAGTATATGCGTGGATTGGTTCAAAAGCAAGCAGAGATGATAATCGTCTCATTGGAGAAATTGCAGATGAAATGTTGAATAGTGTAATTAATTTTTAATAAACTAATAATTACTTTGTTTATAAATTATATTTAATCAAATTCTTTTATCTATTAGCCATGGATCAGTTTACAAATTATTAATGAGGGCAAAGAGCAAGATAATTTCTTCTGGGTTGCTCTCGGAGAGAAAAAACCTTACGAGACTTCATGGCTTATACTAGACTGTTCAGATGCTCAAATGAAAAAGGCTATTTCACTGTTTCAGAGAAGTGTTCTGATTTTTGCCAGGTATTATGATTATTATGTGATTCATCCTCCAAATTAATTGATTCGATAAATTAAAGTAATAATTATTACTGATTTAATTCTTTATTTAAGGATGATCTGGCTGATGATGATATCATGATATAGATAATGGGAAACAAGTTTTCTTATGGCTAGGTGCGAAATGTAGTGAAGTCGAAGTCAAATTAGCTTATAAATCAGCTGAGGTATAAGATTGAGACTTAATTTATATTAAAACTTTTTTTATGGAATATAACTTAGTTTAAAATTGCACCAGATTTCGGAAACTCTGCTCTGAGCATAACAATGAAATTAATTTATTGATGTGCCTTAACCAACTTTACTGAGATCTGTCTAATTTTCTCCAAATCAGGTCCCTTTTTATAAACCAACTTAATTTTGTCTCAGATTTTAAAAATTGCATTTACTATTACTACATAGCATATTATTAATTTCTCTAATTTATTTTTAAGGTTTACATACAACATTTACGAGCAAAACAACCTGATCGACCAAGAAAGTTGTTTTAACATTAAAAGGAAAAGAATCTAAACGATTTACCAAGTGCTTGCATGGTTGGGGACCTCATAAGTCCCTTTCTCCATAATTTCAGAGGGGAAATAACTGAACAGATAATTATGTATAATGATGTATATATAACATAATGAATAACTTTTTAACTTTTATATTTTTATTTTAAAATATTATATTGGAAAAAAGACTTATGCACTTATGAAAGAAAAATGAATTAAATTTATATTTATTTTTATTCATTAATTAATTTTGTTTTTTATCTA